>OX451367.1:10000000-12400000 GCA_949629185.1 Apamea crenata
TTAACTAACATAACTTTTATAAGCAATATTAGTTAAGTTATGGCAATCAATTTTTTACATTTTTAATGAATATTGGTAATAATAAGACCATCTACGTAACGTAGGTATAAGGTCGTTTAGTGGGTGTACAGTCACGAACACCAATATTTCAACACTTAGCGACTTTCAACTGCAATTTTTTCGTGAAATAACGAATGGAACTTTGAAATACGACACATTACATAAACCTATGGGTTCGAAAATGTTATGTTCGCAACAACATACAATTTCAATTAAAAATAAAGGAGTTAATCGCTTTTGAATAAAGCCGAGTGTATACATACTTTTGCTCGTGACTTTACCAGTGAGTAAGACATTATTATAATTACATAATTATTGTCAGTCAAAGTCAAAATGATTCAGATTGAGATTGATAGTGTGTTACGCATTTAGGGTGCTGGTTGCCTAATACTTAGTACATTTGGTAAACATATTTGGTACACCAATTATCAGTTCTATCTAAATCGTTTTAGGACACCTCGGGGAATTCAATTTGGACAATTTGCTAAACTTATATTGGTCAGAGCAGTTAAATTAGATAACCAGATACGAATTCAAATATTGACCTTCATTTCTTGATTGCTCTCGCGTCTCTGGGCGGTTGGGCCTTGATTATTTAAAGTTATCCTGTTCATGTAATTATAATTATCTGTACGGCTCCCTTATGTCCGTTTCGCCTTTACATTTAACGAAGCGTATGAGTTGAATCTTCTGTTATTTTGGCTGTGGATACTATTATGAAAAGCACGTTTCCTCACCTTTAAATTATTGATGCTTTTAAGCTAATTCTGGTTTAAAATTAAATTATTTAGATAATTCAAACCTATCAGCTAGTAAGCAACAAGTACAAATTATTGTTGAACTGACAAATATGTAAAAACTTAAAACGAAAAAAGAACACAAAGATTAATTTGTTAAATACTAAGGGTTGATTGTCCCAACGCCAGATAATTTTATCCGAGGAGTTCTTCCATATAGAATCTGTCAGACGTCCATTTTATTCCACGAATAAGAATTATCGGTCGATTGAAAAATCAGCCCTAAATTGATTTTGTTTTTCATATTTTAATAAACTGCGAACGTGGAAACCTATTTGCTTGCATTGACGGCTTAACTTCCGGTACAAGCGGGCAGGCGGAAACTCCCTTCGTATAATAAAGGAAACAATAATATTTTCTACAGGAAAGGAAAATAAAAAAAGGTTGTTTTTAGCACAAGCTTGTTGTGAGCAAATGTGAATTAACTATGTTAATTGTGAAGAATTAACTGAACATCTTATCTACTTTCTCTTTCTCTCTTGCGAGTATTGTAGTGATTAATGAGTTAATTTTAAATTATGAAAGCGTTTAAATAAACTGCCAGTAGAAGATTATGTTATATATCTTCTTTTTAAGTTTATTTATATTTATGATCCCTACGTTTTATTTTTATTGGTCGTAATTCTCTATGGCTATCGATAAAACGTACCTACATGGTAAACTTGGATTCAATATGGTGGGCTCCGCTTAAATCTCCATAGTATCTACACTCTTAAGAGCCAGAAATCAGCCTGTCCAGACTTTAAAGAGAGCAGCAAATTATGTTATCATAATTGGTTAAACAGGGCGAAAGAAGTATATTAACCTGTTAATTAACGATAAGTTATGCTGCTTTTGGCATCTAGTGAGCGGTTATTTATAGAACTTGTACAGACATAATTATTTTCCTAAGTCACAGTTCGATTGATATTTATATTTACATACATAGAGTCATTCTCAGTTGAGAATAAGTAGAGACTACATAGCCATGAGAGTCACTACTTAGCCACGAGAGTCACTACTTAGCCCCGAGAGTCACTACTTAGCCACGAGAGTCACTACATAGCCAAGAGAGTCACTACTTAGCCACGAGATTCACTACTTAGCCACGAGAGTCACGCTGATTCATAATCAATAGCTACTAATACACGAGTGGAACATACCAAATGGTATCCCGTAGAAAAGTTACGGAGCCTTGTGAGAATCGTTTTTACAAGTCGTAAATAGTAAGTGGATTGTAATGGACTCAATCAATGCTCTTGGAGGCTGGAAAAAGATCAGTTCCTTGACGTCCATACATATTTACGATTATGTGCTATCCAACTTGCTATGGAAGCTCGTTCGATTTGTATGAAGATTATTTACTGAAAATAACACTTGTGTCACACTGAATGACATAAAATAACTTGACTTTAAGTGTACTTCATACAGTTATGGAAAAACATATTTTTTTAAACTTTGAATGAATATCGGTAATAATAGCCTACATATATTTTATATTTATGTTTCAAATTGACGTTATTTCAAGTAAAAGAAATATCCAATTCATTTTAATGCCAATTAAGTTGATTTCAGAGTGACTTGCACTATTGAAAAAGTTATAAAAATGTTTGAAGTTGTAGCGTAGACTGAACTTTATTTTGTTTTAAAGACTTTTTTTTGTTTGAAAAAGTTATAAAAATGTTAATATCATTAAGACAAAAATAGCCGCTAGTGCCCGGCACTAGCGACTAAGAGATCATGATAATTATAATAATTACATTATCTATTCAGTTTTTATTTTTGTCTTAATGATTTTATTATATAATAATATTTATTGACCGTAAAGTGCCGTTACTATTGAATGAATTTTTATTGATGTAATGAATCTAATGAATTTGTATGTAATGGTGATTTGTATATTGGGACTTGGTTCCTGAGAAAATAAATGATTGTCAGTAGACGATTCCGGCAATATTTAAAATCTCAAAAAGTTGAGAATATAAATTGTAACGAATGGTGCTATATGGGATGAAGATATTAAAGCTATAGCACCTGTAATACTAGGTCAATCCGGCAGAAGATGATGATAATTATATTTCCAGGGCAAATATCTTGCCGGGGTAGCGGGATCGTCCGAAAGGGTTACCGCTGCCCTGGAACATAAAGGGCTAAGGAAGGAACACGGGTGGGTTTTAGTCAGTAAGAGTATGACACTCCCTTCCGCTCCACCCAGAGCGGGAGGTGACATTTGATGATTTCCCATCCGCAAAAAAAAAGGGCAAATATCTATATAATACTAAAATCAAAACCAATAAATAACAAGATTTGATAACTAAAAAACACTCTCGCGAATCTTCTAGACAGATAACGCGCATCCGCTGGGTCTTGGACCATGACAGCACAAGAGTTCCAGTGAGCTTTAATTACATATTAAAAAAAAATATACATATGTTAAATAGGGAATGAAAATTTGAATTATCATTTTGGAGTTTGTTGCGCCACTTCTTCTTCCCAGCAATAGCACTAGGAAGTGGTGAAGGGCGGGCGTTTTTGGGGGACTGTCTTTTATAATTTTGACGTTCAAAAAGTGCTGATTCTCAGCCTAATTTGAATAAATGACTTTTGTTTTTAAGATTTTTGATTTTGATTTTTGATTTTGCCGGTGTGAAATCCCATCGGGCACACAGCCTGCAAATAAGAAACGCGTAATAACGCGCCTTGTAACGTTAAAATGATTGTAACTCGTCTTCTAGAACAAATACTTCTGCTGTTATTACTTAGGCACAAGCCCCTGTAAACAAGCAACTGTATTATTCAAAATACACATCCAAAATAATCACATACCCATATTATTTCTTTTTCAATAAAAAAAACCTTTTGCGTTCACGCTTACATTTGTAACAATATCCATCAACGATTCACAACAGTAATACAAGCAGTTTCCATAATATATATTAGCAGAACAGTTCATTCAACTTTTTTTTCGTACTTATAATATAAAAAAAGAAAAAAAATGTATTTTTGTCCCGGCTAATTTCTACTAAAACAGCTGGACCGAGTTTGACTTAATTGGACGAGACTCTCACTGTCAGATAGCTGATGTTCTATGGAGTAACTTACTTTTTAAAACAGAAAAAAAGATTATTTCTTTTCAATGGAGCACACACACAACAAGCAGGCATTACTGATACACATTGCGACACATTATTGGTACCCGACCCCACGCGAACGAAGTCGCGGGCACAGCTAGTATGTAATATTTTAAGATCTTCCTACGACCAACATTGTTGGTACTTGTACCTACTAATACTACTAATAAGATTTTGATATAAAGTCTTATACAACATCCGTTTTAATGTTAGTTTAGTAGCAAAATGGAACGGTTGACGAACTTCGCATACTACAAAACACGTGAGCTAAAGTATACTGAAGTTATATCGATTTATAATGACGCACATTTGTATCGCTACATGGTTTCTGTGCAAAATACGATGCTCTAAAAAGGATGACGAATGGAATAAGTACATTATCATCTGCCTAGCTTTTTCCCAAATATGTCGAGGTCGGCTTCCAGTCTAACCGGATGCAGGTGAATACCAGTGTTTTGCATGGAGCGACTGCCTATCTGACCGCCACAACCCAGTTACTGGGTAATACGACACCCACATGCAAGACTGGTTATCAGACTTTCGGGCCTCTGACGACCCGTAGCGACTGTCAAAGATCCAAGAATGACAGCCGGGACCAACGGCTTAACGTGCTTTCCGAGGCACGGGTGGGTGTCATTGTCACCCATCCACGGACCGACCGCGACAAGCGTAGCTTAATCGGATCAATCAACATGTGCGGCTGTCATTACTTAGCCTCTCTTAATGGAATGGAATAAATACCTACATCGAAAAACATGCAGGTACCTGAGATCGCAATTTGAACCGCAGTGTGAATAATAAACTAAAGCTTCGTTAGTTTATTTTAAATTGAACTGTAAAAAATTAATTATATACCAAAATGTATTATCAATTTAAATTGTCCGTATATTAAAATCACAACTGTCATTCTTTGATAATTGTTTGAAATGGTAACTCGGCAAACAGCAATTCTCGTTATTTTAAAAACACACACATTTTCCTACATTTTTGACATTGATTATCGCTGTGATGAGATTGCGACTAGATTTTAAACGTTTTTAATTACGAGAATTGGCCTTCTGTTGTGTGTGTTAATTCGATAAACAATTAATTTCCCTGAGTGTACCATAGTTTAAACCAATAATGAGATTGTAAAATTCAATAAACTCATAATATCATATTAGTATTAATTTATGATAATAACAGCACTATTTTGATATTTAACGTATACAATTTGATATTCAACGTTAATTGAATATTGGATTAGTGTGTGATGGTAGCGCAGTGGTGGCCCAGTAGTAACGGCTCCGTCTTATGAGTTGTAAGTCCTAGGTTCGAGCCCAGACAGGCGCTATATTTCATGACCACTGCTTTCAAAATGGTGAAGGAAAATATCGTGAGGAAATCGGCATGTCTTAGAACCAAGACATGTGACATTTACCAATCCGCACTCGGCCCGCGTGGTAGATTACAGCCCACTCCCTCTCGAACAGAGGAGGGCTGTGTACCAACAGTTGGAACATTAGAGACTGATTATGCTGTGTGGTGGTAATAACAGTTTATTTATAATGAATGAATCCCATTGTGACTTTATTTCTGACTAGCTTCTGCCCGCGACTTCGTTCGTGTGGAAGACTCCCTCGGCCCCCGAACCACAGCGTCGCATTGCATCGCATGTGCCCATGCCATTCGCTTGGCGTTCCTTTTGCCTTTTTTTGTGCTCGGTTCCTAAGGGTTGTAGCGTGATGTTAAATAACCAACAACCTTTCTCAAAAATTAGGCAACCAAACGCATTTTTTTTAATTCGACTTATTTGTGAGATTAGCGCGTTCAAACAAATCATTCGCGTTCAATTATGTTAGTAATGTTTTTCGAGGTATTCTCACTACGCAACTATTATTTCAACTAATTAATAACACAAACACACACACAAAGTAATTTAAACAACACAAAGTAATGTGTAAAAAAGTACTTACAGATTAAAAAATTTTTATTAAAAATAAACAAATTCTAGAATACAAATCTTATAATACACACTAAATAATTAAAAAAGCATGAACTTATATACCTACCCATTTAATTATAGTTTATTATTATACCTATTTTTAGTATTATGAACGTAAGACACCCTATGTGCTTCTCCGTATATCAGACATCAAAATTTTATTATTATTTGTTTAGTAGCTAAGGCGTGAAAGCGTCACAACCACCTTCTATACAGGTCGCGCTTGGCGATGATCAATCCTGCAAACAGAGTTATTACTGAGCCACTTGATATATTTTTTGTGCCAATTGTGGTCACCCTTCCTAGTTAGAACCACGATCGGCGTTAGTGCTACTACCACAAAGCCATCGAGCTTCTCACCCATCATTCCTCATTGTATTATATACTTCAGTGATTAGGTAATACCTACGTAAAGTTTCAGCCAATTCAACTGATCGGTTATTCTATAGCATTTTATATGTTATTCTTTAGATTGATATAACTTTTTTTTTTATGAACCGATTGAAATGAAACAAACACTAAATATTAAGTAGAGCAAACCAAAACGCATTAGTGAAAGCCGCATTTAAATCGGTTAAGCTGTTTCTGAGATTAGCGTGCACAAACGTGCAGACAAACAGATAAACACACATACAGACAGAAATTTAAAAAATCACTGTTTTGGGTTCTATTTCGTTTATAAAGCCCACCTATAATTGTTTTTCTTATATATTTCCCATGTACAGACAGCGACCAGTTACTATTTTATTATATGTATTGATTGAAATTCTGAAGAAATAAACAAGTAGAGACAGATTGCAGTTTAATTCTTTAAGTCTTCAAAATAACTTCAACAGACATTTTTTGTGTCGGGGGTTTGTGGCTAAGTTATAACAGCCGCACAGGTCAATCGATCAGGTTAAGCTACGCTTACCGCGGTCGGCCCGTGGATGGGTGACCAATGTGACCAACTTTGCATACCGAAACCACCCGTGGCTCGGAAAGCACGTTAAGCCGTTGGTCCCGGCTGTCATTCTTGGATCTTTGACAGTCGCTACGGGTCGTCATAAGCCCGAAAGTCGGACAACCACTCTTACCAAGGGGTGTCGTATTACCCAGTAACTGAGATGTGGAGGTCAGATAGGCAGTCGCTCCATGTAAAAACTGGTATTCAGCTGCGTCCGATTAGACTGGAAGCCACCTGGAACACCGACATAGTTGGGAAAAGGCTATAGGCAGATGATGATACATTTTCTGTATCATCCATTTTCAAAGGATCTCGAAAACAGCGAAAAAAAACGAATTAACATTTTACCTAGTTGTTCCTGAATTTTCAGTAAGCTAATTTTTTAACCCCGGTTTCAGGACACCTAATCCTCTTTAATTAAAAACTCTACCTTGTAACGTATGTGTGTACAGTCACGAGCAAAAGTATGTATACACTCGGCTTTATTCAAAAGCGATTTACTCCTTTATTTTTGAATGAAATTTTTTTTTGTTACGAACATAGCATTCTCGAACTCTAACACTTTTTTCATGTCTGTACTTGTATTAGTGGGATCAGTTGCCCGATTCAAAACATTCATTAGGTCAACTCATCCCGCGGGATAAGTTCATGCGGCTTCTGTTGACTAAAGAGCCACAGTTACATCATACAGGTCTATAATTTATAATGGATCGTAAGTGCTTTAAAAGGGTATCCAAGGGGAGTCACATTAACACTGTAGGATAAAATATTAACAGCGTGATTGAAATAAAATTTCAATGTGAACTTATACGTATAGGCGATTTTATGACGGAGGTCACTTAGAATATTATAAGTTGGGTGACGCTAAGTGATTTGATTAGAAGAGGATGACTAGCAGCCTCATCATGTCCACAGACAGAGCAAATAGGCTGAAAATAGCAGTTACTAGCCCCTGTAAGATAAGGATGTTAGCCGGTGTAAGACATGAGATTTACGAAAAAGTTAGGTTTTATTATAGTGACATGAGCACAAATGGGACACCAAGTGAAACATAGACCATAGTCAATCTGTTTATGACTAACTAACTATACAAATAAATACAAAAACAAAAGGTCACTTAGGCGTCGAAGTACTGGATGACAAGTACTTCGACGCCTAAGTGACCTTTTGTTTTTGTATTTATTTATTTTATTTGTACCGGACTCACGCTGTCATCCGGAAACGTGGCCAGAAGACTGGCAGCATTGCCACATTGAATGGCAATGTTAATTCTTTGGCAACTGTGTTTAAAAAAAATATCTGTTTATCTGAGGGTAACTAAATTAATCCAGATTTTTTTTAAGTAAAATATGGTCGTTTAGTATGAATTTCAATTTCTTAATAGTATTTTTAGTGTTAGTTGTTCTCGAGCCGGAAAATTATACGTAGGACATAAAGGAGTCCTGTGGGCCGTTGGGAACTCTTGGCTAGACATAATTTTCTCATTCAGTCATCGTTGTTGGATATTCCTGTCACTGGACATTTAACCTTTGTTTCATGATGAAAACACGAATGCGGCACAATCGTATTAATATTACTCGTATCTATGTTTTGGATTACACAAAACTATTCTAACCCTCCATTAAAAGCCTATCGCAAATCATTGCTAGGTACGAGCCACTTTGCAACAAGTCCTATTAACGGCTGGATTAGATGACGTCAAACTATTAAGAAGTACTTATTATAGATAAATCACGTTACTGTTACACATATAAGCTAATAAAAAGTTATGAAAACTCATTGCCGACAAACTGTTTTGCAGCTTGGCAAATTACTGTTATGTTGTGTAATGTTTGTTTATTGTTTCCTACAAACAACCATTTCTTTATAAGGTCAAAATACTGTTTCGTAGCGAAGCGAACAAAACTGCATCTATAATGCAATGTATAACTTTTTAATCTAAAAAAAGTGTTGAATGGAAATGGAAACAAAAGAATCGTTTGTTACGGTCGAGTTTGTCATTTATTATTATCAAAGCAGTTGCATTTCGGTTGTGTTGCCTATTACCCACGTTCATATTCCTTGTAATGAAATATGTACGGGGTTTCAAGTGAACTCGGATACACACAAAAGGGAGTGACGCCGTTTATATTTTTATTACTAGTTAATTGTACAATTAGTTAGTTGACTAATTAGTTACTGTGTCAGACGATGACAGTTGTATGTATATCAGTTAATAACTTACGCCTACGTGTTGTGGACTGTATACTATGTATCTGTCACCGTATGATTGTGAACACCGTTAGTTTATAGGCTATTTCTCGAGATTGTAAAGTGTAAAAATTGTAAACTGTACCATACTGTTTAGAGTATATAAACTAAATAAATAAAAACTAAAATTAATAAACGTAATAAAAACTAAAACCAAAAATAACTTTAATTAATTTTCGATAGTTTATAATCTATCCAAAGTCAAATTGTGAATGAACCAGCACTTATCGTCGATAAGTGCTGGTTCATAATCAGTCCGATTTTATCATTCGCAAAATTCTAAATTGTGAGGTCTTGGCGGTAGCCGAATTAGTCGCAGTATCTAAGCTAGGCCAACCCGACCAAATGGGTTGGGTGAGGTAAGAACTGTGTCGCCGTGCCCTCATCTCAGAAGTAGGCAGTGACCTGTCGCTGCCGGCCGTGGTCGAGTCGATGGTCGGCAGCGAAGAGTCCTGGGATGCGGTGGTTTACTTCTGCGAAACAGTCGTCTCGCAGAAGGAAGCTGCGGAAAGGGAGAGGGAGATCTCGTCCACTCACCAGGCCCGCAGCAGGCGCACCGGGCGTCGGCGGAGGGCGGACAACGCCCTCTTCCAGCCCCCCTAAACGGGTCCAGGGGCGACGGACTCGGGGACGTCCGTTGCCCCTCACACATCAGGACCCGAGGTGACGGCGCGTAGTGTTCCACGCACGCCCCTCTTAGACGTCGCGGGGGGAGTCTAACACCTCACTCCCCCCCCTGAACCGAGGAGGCCCGCTGTGGCCGGCACCAGTCGGGGGTTGCGGAAGGATCGTACGTTCCCGCGACCCCCGGCGTAGGTGTGAGATGGAACACCGGGGTGGTTTTTGGTCAGTAAGACTCTGACAGACCCCGTCGCCCGCCCCAGGCGGCGGACATCCATGAGGATTTTCCACCACGGAAAAAAAAAAAAAAAAGGTAAGAACTGTGTCCAACCGTGCGCAAGCCGAGCGAGCGCTACTTCGAAGTCGTTTGCAGTTACTTAGCTATTTAGTATTAGCGTAAGGTGCGATCCGTCGCATGCAAATTTGATACCAGTTCACAATTTGCAGGTTTGCCATGGACAGATTATAGCTGATAGCAGATATAAGCTGTTAGGGAGTTTGTTGCGCCACTTCTTCTTTCCAGCGAAAGGAGGTATTCCACTCAGAACTCTGAATTCAACCCGCACTTGGACGAACCACACTTACCGCACTGAAACGAAGGAAGAAAGGAAGTGGTGAAGGGCGGGCGTTTTGGGACTGTCTTTTGTAAATATGTATGACATTCGAAAAGTGATGATTCTCAGCCTAATTTTAATAAATGACTTTTGATTTTGATAAATTATTTATGGAAAAATAATGCGTTAAATTGTAAATGGTTTGTTGCAGACAAACCATTTACAATTTAACACATTATTTTTGGCAATTTTTCGATAGTTTGTTATCTCGCGAGTTAGAATACTCTTGTAGCGGTATCTACAGCCACATGCGAACAACGCGTCATACTGACGCCACGCAAATCCTGCATCTCGCAAGCAGAGTTTACCGTGCAATTAGCATACATACAATTTCCCAATATCAATCGTTGGGCAATTGCCCGCCAGACACAACACCCCGTCTGGTCGGAGGATCCTCCCTTTTCTATGGAGGTTGAGTGAACTTTACACCCTGTTCCTCATACCTCCAAACTCTTTATTATGTACGTGTAACCACACAATTACAGATATACTATATGTAGAAAACATAAGGTCACACAATGGGCGGTCTTATCACTAAGAGCGATCTTTTACAGACAACCTTTGGATGGATAGATTATAAACTAACGAAGTTCATACGGTGGCATATCTAGGTATATAATGTTACATGAAGTATATTTAGACGTGGACGTAGACTTCTGCTTGCTACATCCTTATGCCGCTACAACGAGCAATATTGAAGAGTATCTACCTATGTATCTAAGTTTTATTTGTTAAACTTAAGTGTAAAAATAGGTGTCAGATATAAATAAAATAGGTACAGAGATCTCTATGTTTTGCCGTTAATGGCGTACAAATGTAAAATAGGTAGGCATACGAAATTACAATTTAGTAACTGAACTTTTGATTAAATTAAAGTTAAACATATTGCAAACAAAATGTGTTTAGAACATTGAAATTGTTACAAACAATTCTTATGAATTACGAGTATATCTGCCTAGCCTTTTCCCAACTATGTTGGGGTCGGCTTACAGTCTATCCGGATGCAGCTGAATACCAGTATTTTACATGGAACGGCTGCCTATCTGACCTCCACAACCCAGTTACTGGGTAATGCCCCCCTCCCCCTTTCCCCCTTGGTAAGGCTGGTTCCACTTTCGGGCTTCTGACGATCCGTAACGACTGTCAGAGATTCACGACTGATAGCCGGGGCCAACGACTTAACGTGCTTTTCGGGGCATGGTTCACGGTATGCAAAAATGGTCACCCATCCACGGACCATCCGCGTTGAGCGTAGCTTATCCTGATTGATCGACCCGTTCGGCTGTTTATTACTTAGCCATCATTATAAGATTCAATTGGGATTAACTATATCTTAAAGAAAGTACCTAAGTACCTATTACTTGAAATTATTACAAACAATGTCGGAAAACAAAAGTTATCTATAATTTCCCTACCTTCTGTTTCTCTTCCATTAAAATCGTAAGTGGATAAAAGCTTCAGCAGCAAAGAGGGGATTCTTTAAAAATGTACACATTTATTCGTATCATCTCGATAAATAAAATCTATGAATCCTGAATCTTGAAGCTTTCCTTTCTCCCATATAATATGTACAATTGTGACATGAACTTATACTCCGATCAAACAGATTAGGTTTTACAATGTGCCTAATACTATTATATATGTATGTACTGTTTCATACTACTTAGAGAGATGTTTTTCTCTCGCAGGTAAAGAGGGTTTTCCTTTGAAATTGGCATTGAAAACCTGTGTACAAAACTGGTCTTGCCTTTAAAGGAGTTTCAGGTAAAATACGTAATGTATAATATTACAGAAATCCCTTATCTCAAATGTGCAGCTTTTTAGGTAAGTTCGCAGATTTGCAGCAGTCAAGGTATTTATGCAGATTTTATGCGTGTAATTCCTGGACTGCATGCGAAGTTGTGACACAACTTATAACAATCTAAGTAGGTAATACTAGCCGGCATCCTTATTGCGTAACACACTATCAATCACAATCATTTTGAAGGGTATTGCAAAACCATTGCTGGTTATGTTCGAAAAATTAGTCTGTTCAACAACGTAAATAACGCAATGAATGTTTTTAAACTGTCAAAATGCAAGCCATTGGTATAGTGTGTTACGCCGTTACCCCGTTGATTTGATTGAATTGGTAAAGCTATCCTTATTCGGCCTCAGTATTTATCCGATTATTGGATTTATTTGCTCGGATTTTGAATCCTCATTCGTACCTGTGATTTATTTTCGACTGTCCGGAGGGTTTTTAATGGGTCGTTCAACGATCATATCGGGTCTAATATGAAACCATCTCTTTTATCTCCAGTCCCGAGTCCAGCGATTGGCTTTTGTTTCACTAAGATATATTGTTTTATTTTAACGATTTATGGTTTTAACGAAATTAAAAACTCTTTATAACGTCAATTTCTATTTATCTACATATAAAGGGACACCCTTTATAGATAAATACGTCGGGACATCGTCCAACCTGTAACCATGGATTCAGTACATGATTCTGGACCAATACATGTTTGGTAGTTTATTTAAAAAAAAAATAGCTCTTCCATACATTTTCACCACGTAGGTATTCCACTTTTCTATGAAACATCTTATTTTATTTTTTTTAAACCGAATAAAAATTTCTGCGCTAGAATCAAGTGCTGAATTCATAGTAACAAGTTGCGCGTCGATGTTCCTACCAGCCCGTATATCTATCTTTCTGTAAATGTACGGAAGTAAAAAAAAACTAAGTGGTTATTAAAAACAACTGTTTAGCTAAAGTAAAAGTTAACGAACTGTCATTACAAACTGTGAGTTGGCATGTTTTGGGTATCGAATTAAGACACATGGTCCCACGGTATACGCCTTATGGAAAATTTAAATACCATAGTCATACATCAGCCTTTCATTAAGTTGATTAAGTAATTATAAAGCGAATAGTCTAACATTTCCGGAAAAGCCTTTCCTTTGATTGGATTAATCATAAGAGAAGGAATATTATAATATTGCAATTAAATGGAAGAAAATTTAAAACTTATTTAAAAAGTACACTTTGTCAATAAGCATTTAGAGGACTATCTAAGAAAATAAGGCTTGGAAACATGCTGGTCCTGCGGCGTAGGACAATCTAGAGTCTAGACAAAATCAAACTGGTTGCTGATGTAACTGTTTTTTTTTTTTGACATTGATTTACATTCTGTAATTACTTTAACTCACACGCTGACTTATTACTTGTTATTTTTTACGACAATCCTCTTCTTTTACTAAGTTTGTAAATATGTGAGCACCTTGTATCTATCACATATTTAATTTATTTGTAATGGCTTCATTTTTATTTCTTTTACCTATTGTAGTCTAGTAATTTTGTCTAGGTGTATCGTCTTCACATATAATTATAAATATAAGTAATGTATACAAAATATTGTAAAACATTTTAAAAGAGTAACGATGGAGTTTTTACTTGCCCATTCTTTTCCACGCGAAAACTACGTTTTGGAAGGGACGACTAGAATCAATTCTATTTTATTATAAATTTTGACGTTCAAATGTGCCTGTTATATGCCCATTTGAAATAAATGCTTTGACTATGATTTTGACATTTATTTCTTAATTATTTTTACGGTGAAAAATGCACAATATTTTTTGCAGCGAGGTGTAAGTTTTAAAGGTAATTTTTGCTCGAAGGATTCTCGGAGCGAGCTCGTTGTCTGCTTATTTTCAATTGAATGTAAAAGGCACAGCGGCCGCCAGCAATCACTGGTTCCGCAGTTCCTCTTATTTCTTGGTGGTCAATATTATCCAATCAGTCGCACGGTCTGATCAGATTACAGTCAGCGACTATTTTCCTGTTATGTTTCCGTTTATTATTTTTTTACGCTTTCATATTATTATTGTGTGTTTACTTTTCTAGAACATTAAACTAGTTTATTTATTTATGTATAAGTATGTATTAGGTATGTTGAAACTGTGTGTACTCCCCGTTACTTTTCCCTAAGGGTTCATTAGAAAACCAGCGTCAGACAGCATCTGTCTGGCATTAATGCTGAAATGAACCTTTTTGGCGCAGCCGTGAGGCACACACTATTGTTGTCTGAAACATTATTTTTATTTTATTAATTTTGTATGTTGTGTTTCACGAACTGTGTCCAAATAAACATTTTTCTTTCTTTCTTTCTTTCATTCCTCGAATAAAAGTTATCTGGCGATGGAAAAATCCGCCCTAAGTCTAATAACGTTGTAGGTAAATGTTACCGCACATCAGTGTGTGACATTTTGACATTAACAGCGCCTTTTTGTCGTAGCAGTATCTGTCTGGGGGCGATTTTTGTAGTGCAAGTGTTACCAATTGTTTGGCAAATCTAAGAGTTCCTCAAGATAGAGACTCTAGCACGAGTTTATATTTAACTTGTAGCATGTAGCCAGTTTCAGATGTATTCCTATGCAAAAACGAGCTGAAATCTCAAAACGTAAGACTGTAAGTAGGCATTACCTGTAAAAACGTATGTATGTAGCACAATTTAAGCCCATGAATCGAGACATTTTCGTTCAAATTTACATCAGGATGATGTCATTAAATTGAAAATTAAACTTACCAAAATTTTTAATAAGTTCAAACAGCTTTAGTGCAATGATGTATCCACAAAAAGCAACAAAAAAAAAAACGACAAAATGAAACTCCCGCACCTATTGTTATGCCTTCAGGGTAAACTTTTAGAACGAAAACTTTTTAAATTTATTATTCCATTAACGTCTTATCGATATATTCTCGCAGCTATATGAAGAGTATGACTAGCAAAAGTATTCAGGGTACAACGTACGCATGATGTCGATAAACTACTATTTATATAGCGTCCACCTTAAAATAGCCTGCAATCTCAATATCTTCAAGCCAATGAACAACTTTGATGTTATAAATTATGTTCTACATTCAGTGATACCCAAAAAGAGATACAAAAGCAAGAATCGCTGTTACAACTTTTTTTACCGAATAACTATCGACGAAACCGACAACAACATTATCTTATTACTAGCTTTTGCCCCCGATTTCACTTCGTCTGCGTGAAATTGCTTGTTTTAACATAAAATATATCGCTCCCCATTAGTGAAAAAAAATAGTAATCGGATCAGTAGTTCCGAAAATTACCCTCTACATACAAACTCACAAAATTTACCTCTTTATAATATAAGTGTAGTTAAGTTATTTTTGTGATTTTGAAATCTCCGTACTTAAATATATAGGTTACTAGGTAACAAACAGGTATGACCAAACCCGAACTCTTAAAACCTTTAAGTCTGCCCAAGTTAACTGCGGCTTAAAACTTGTACCTAACTCTATGACCCACAAATTAGGCAATATTCTACCTTAATACATAGAACATTAATAATTGTAAATTAATATTTAAGGGAGCAGCTATCTACCTACATAAACGGTGCGATTGACACACGCGTCACAATTGTATTTCACACAGCGGTCACTTGAGTATTGTTTACGTCACAGCACCGTTATCAACAACATTTCTTTGTTTCAATTTCATAGTATCACGCTTGTGTTTTCCAAAGCGGTAGGCAGAGCACCCACATTACAGCAATAATTATACTTCATCTATCACACAATAATAGAAAAATATCCAAACAGTGAAAACCCCAATATCATTTTGCATGAGTTTATTACATACTACACACTTGGGTCCGATTTATATTATTAAAATTATTTTATTTGTATTGTTAATTATGTATTGACTGTATTAGACATTACTTAATTATTATTATATTAATACTCTGAAATTACTTACTTATTAATATGAATTTATGAAATTACTTAATTATTTGTATTTATGACATTGCATACTTAACTTATTGATTTGAATTTATGACATTGCTTATGGTATTATTTTGAATTAATGAAATTATATAGCGTATTAATCTGTCTATTATGACATAGTATAATTCTAATGATAATTTTGCATGCCTGAATTGGTGAAACACAGCGGACTGCGCATTCACTTGACATCTAGAAATGTATATTATGTACTGTGTTGAGCTATAAATAATTGAATTTGAATTTTTCAATTCTTTTTTTTAAATTCAATCCTGACGACGCCGACGACTAGAATAACGAGGCTATTGTTTCAATTACAAAATATGAATGCGACGCATGATGAGGGATGATCTTTAAGAGTTTTTCTTCGAAGAAAAATTCTCCACTAAATTTACTTTATGATGAAAGACTTAAAGATATAAAAATCATCAAACCTGTCATTGGTGGATCTTTGACAGTCGTTACGGGACGTCAGAAGCACGAATCTGACAAGTAGTCTTACCAAGGGGTATCGTATTACCCAGTAACTGGGTTGTGGAGGTCAGGTAGAAAGTCGCTCCATGTGAAATACTGGTATTCAGCTGCATCCGGGTAGACTGCAAGCCGACCCCAACATGGTTAGGGAAAGGCTAGGCAGATTGATTGACTTAGGGCTGATTTTTCCAACACCAGAGGCCATATTCTCGTAATTTAAAACGTTCAAAATCTAGTCGCAGTGTCATCTCGGCGACCAACAAATGTCAAAAACTTGTCAAAATGTATGGCAATTAGAGGTATTTTTGACAGATTGAGACTGAGATCAGACTGTGAACGTTCTTAAAATTACAAGATTTGCCCCCCAGATCATTTTATCGGAGGAATAATTATTATTTTGATGTTTGATAGTTCTTCCATACAAAAAATGTCAATCGTCAATTTTATTACACGAATAAAAAATATCTGTCGATTGAAAAATCAGCCCTTGAAGATATAAAAATAACATTACGTTTAATTACTTTGGTTAAATAAAAGATTTGGTCGTAATGTTTGTTAAACGGCAAACGAGGCATTGACATTTGACGAGTTTCTATGTACCATGTATTCATGTATTCATGTTACCATCGATCGAAATGTGTGAACAGCAAATACCTTCAATAGAATACATTAATTTGTTTAATTGGAATTTAAGGTAAGGTATTACGTAGAACGTCAAAAGAAAACAAGGGTTTGGGTGATTCATTTAAGTAAAGCCTGCTAATACATTGGAATACAGTGGGAATACATAGTAATATTACGAGAGTACGTAAACGTAAATGATTTTTATAAATACGTATCGAGTAAAAGAAAAAATAAATCTATACATAAAACCATTTTGTACCAAATGATAGCGGTCTTACACCGCTATCATAAACATTTATTTTTGAATGTAAAACTAAACCACACTAGCACCACAGTCTATGAAATATGAAAGGTAATTTATGAATTAATAGTAGGCAAGTAAAGATAAAAATTACAAAGCATAGTTTTCAGTAGAACGTAATTTATGCTGGTAGAAAAGTATTATAGCAATAAACAGTCATGTTTATTTTTCGAAGATTTCAGTATCTCATTCGGTCGTTTCGTCATTTTTATTTGGACAAAAGTAGTCGGAAAGTTAGTATTTTAGGCAGTAGATTTAATATTTTGAGTAAGGACAATTCTTCTTTTTTGTCTGAGCTTTTATTACTACCCATTTCGAAGCGACAGAACAAGGCGTGTGTTCATTTACGTATGAGTGTGATAGCGGTGTATTTAATCATTTATGTTACATTTATTCGAAGAATGAAAGCTTGATGCAATGTAGGTGGATTTACATCTATTACAAACACAGAGCTAAAAAGTTCTCAGGATTCAATAAACCTAGTGCTTCTGTGTAAGGTATTATTAGACAAATAAATAGATATTTTTTTCTATATCGGTTTATTAAATACGGGTATAGCTATAGGTATTGTGTTTATCTACTAGTGACAAAACGTAACGTCATTCAATACCGGTACTTAAAGAGATATTATGAAATGTTTTGGACAATAGTCACGTGAAACAAATGATAATAGCTTTCTATTTCCATTGTACTATGTACTAATTAAGGCATTACTATTCAACTACTAGATTGGTATAATATCGTAGGTATCAACCTAATAAATAGGCCTTTATTAGGTTGATACCCACGATATTGTCTGTTTCATCTAATTAACGATTTACAGCAACACTGTGTCGTGCTGCTGGAAAACGCTGTAAGTTACATGTGTTATTACTAAAACCTAAACAGTTAATAATGAACACCGTGTGACACGCTATCAGTGTTTATTTCACCTCGCATCATGTTTAATAACTCTCTCCAGGAAACAGGTATACGAGTACGTGATTCACAGGCGATAAAAGCTTTAAGAGAGCTTTGTCCTATTGGGGCTATTTGTCATTTTTATCTTGATAGTGTACACAAGCATTTAATCGGTGCTCGCCATTCAGCCCCCAAATTGTTATTAAAGCCTATCGTGACATATTGGGAGATAATTTTATCAAACTGTTGATGTATCGCCTCATGGCTGACAACAATCCCATTAACTGGATGTTGACCGTACGGAAATTGGTTAATAACTATTTTGTTACTGATGGGTAATTAGATAAATGGGTGTTGGAGTACACAATGGAATGAACTTTAAAGTTTTCGATGGAAGTTCATTAATAAAAATAATACAACTTTTTTATCAAATCGGATTAGTTTTGTAACTTTTTCATAGATCGTTATCAAGTAACAAAATGTCACATATTCAAGGAGAATGAAATAAAACACAATGTTTGTTAACTTTTTTAATTTTTCAAACAACGTGAATCGATCGTTTCGTAGATAATATTTTTTGTTACGGGGTCTTCCTTACCCCATTTTCGTTATACGAAATGCCAACTAGTATATAGAATGAATGCTTTCCAATCAAAATTACTTATTAACTTAAAGTAATACTATCAAAACTATTCGCAAAAGTGAAATTACAAACGCCAATTCTGATTTCACAACTGTTGCAAAAGTTGCTAAAATCTCAAAAGTGATTTAAAATTTAAATCATTAATCTCTTCTATTAGTGAGAAATTTAATTTATTATTTTTAATTACGTCCTCCAAATGAATTTAACAAGTTATTAAACAATGAATTTCATATTGAACTTAATTGTTAATTACAAAATCCCAAACAAAGTCATTAATTAAATCGCAAATCTGTGCTTGTTTGAAAGTCCAGTTAAAATTCGTAGCCTCGTAGCACCGTCGTAGCGCCGTAGCAGCGTAGCGGCCTACGGCACCTACGCAAGTGAAACACGCGGCGTAGCTTAGTACCGCATCGCTATATAAACCGGGCCGGCACTTCGAACCGTTCATTTGCTTTCAAAAACCATCGAGGAAGACCACGGAAGCAGTACTCGCAGCCTCCCGTACTTACTTGTAAAAGTGATTGTTATTAGTTTCCCGTAAACCTCCAGCAGGCAACAGCTGAATTTATTTCCACGTGCTGAATTTTAAAGGTAAGTTTATTTTTCAGATTATTGTTCTGTAATAGGAAATGGCTTTTTTTAAGTTGTTTAGGTTTACTCGAATTCAAATTATCGCCAATTTAATTTTCAGAAGCAAACAAAAGAAAATCATTTAATTTCGAAGTTTGTTTTGAACTAAATAACAAATGAAATCTTGAATAAAATATTGAAAATTAATTTTCTCTAAATGTGGGAGTGAAAATAAAAACTTTTTGCTATTTCAGTAATAACAATTTACAGTGTTCTCTGATAGTGGAGCTAACAAATCAATATCAGTAAGTTCCACAAAGTAAACTCGCAATGTTCTTATGAAAAGTTAATTAAAAAGTGTAACTGCACTAATAAAATTTTAACCAGCCTGTCAATTGTAAACAATAGGAAAACTTTATTAATATTAAGTTATGCCTGCTCTGTGGTAACTTCACTTAACAGCACTTTCAGAAGCACATAAAATACTTCTGAACCTTGCGCCGCGAGTCATAAATAATAATCATTAATAATGCCGATATTATATCTTGTGTTTTGTATAAGTTTTCAAACATAAATAGAGTTTACTAAAGATATAGCCTTTTAATGTTATAATGAGCTGTTTATTAAATTGTTCTTGTTAGTAAAACTTAGTTACATAAAGCCAATATTCCTTTCCTTTGCAAGTAAGTCAGTAACAATTAACTATTTGATTTCAATCAGGCGTACTATAGATCTCTGCCTACCCGTTCAGGAAATATGCGATGTTGTTTTGTTTGGCATATTAAAGACCAATGGGTGGAAAATGAAAGTTTCGGGAAACATAATTATGTATGCATACATGCAGAAAGAACAAGAAAACACATAACACAACGTAATTACGTAAAAACACGTAAAAAATTCTGTTTTAAAAAAGGATTTTTTTAACATAATCCTTTCGGTGACTTCGACTTTATAAGAATAAATTAATTAATTAATTATCGATTTGCGTATGCACAGTATTTTACTCCTTTTGCTTACTTTCTAATGGGTCTCTCGTAGGTAATGTAGTGTATACCTGTGTTAATCTAATTCAATTTACACAGTTAAGTGGGACGCGATAATGTTTACTTCATGTTACCAAAAATGGCTACAAAAGTCTTATAAGAACAATGAAATGTTCTTATAACACTTTTGTAGCCATTTTGGTAATTCAATTTTGGCTTAAGTACTAAATGTGGTTTCATATTATTTATTATTATAACGAAACAAAAAGAGTATGTAAAGATCGCAGCAGATGACGTTCTGTTGTTTCTGCCTACCCCATGGGGATAAGCGTGAGTCATATTATTTTTACAGATTCAAAAACCACTTATGGTTAATACTTTCTTTTTAATGGGTCTTCCTTTATAATGAGTCATTAGAAACGACACATCGATAAGAGATAAAAGCTCTTTCAAAGTTTATATCAGATCTTCGGTTAAATTAATAAAAGTAACCTCATTAACTGTGAATTGAATATTCATCATTTTAGTAGTAATAAAGAGGCAGATTAAACCAACAAAGGAAAGAAAATCCTTTTGTGATATTTATTGAAGAAAATTTCGATACAGATTGCCTTGAGCAATTGGTTTGGAAACTGTTAATGACAGCACTTTGCTGTAATGCACACATTTCAGTTTAATTAATAAAAGTCAAAGTGTCGGTCTAGTCAAATTTTATCATATTGGTTTTAAATGTATGCATACTGTTAAAATATTAATTTGTTTACAACCTTGTTTAAAAATGTATAATCATTATTAAACAAAGTTGTGAACAAATTAATATTTTAACAGTAGTATTTTCAAGTTACCTTTTTGCGTCCAAAATCTATTTGATATTTCGTTCTTACTGTTATATACACAAGATAACCTTTCCCATTACATCACAATTTGTTGTTTTCCTCATAGGAGTTTAAGAAGAGGTACACTATACTAAGAGTCCAAAAGGGCATAACATAAGCACTATTCATCAGATAAATATGAAAATGGAACAGAAGTTGTATCAAAATATCTGCCAGATAACTTTACAAGGACTTATCCGTATGCGCTGAATCCATAAATTATATCTTAGAAGCCCTTAATCATTTTTATAAAGAGTCTTTAAGTGTCAAGTCAAGAGGTCGACTTTTTACAAGCTCACATTGCGCTGTTAAAGTCACATGCATATGAATATAAATAAATCTCTAAAGTTACTAATCTTATTTTGAAGCAACGCACCCCACATACATATTAATGAAATATAAATCCCACGAGAAGGATGTAAAAAGGAAATGTTTGCAAAAGAAAACATTAGCTACAAATAAGGAAATGAAAAAGATATTGCAATTTCTTCAAAATACTCGTAAATATATCGCTTCTCTTTTAAGACGACATGCGACATAGACAACTGGCAAAATGTGGGTGTGCTATAGGTACACTTCTGCCGTACCCTTTGAGAAAAACAGGCGTGGTTGTAACGTCATTGTCATCGATAAAATTTTAAACATTTGAAGACAGTAAACCCTAACCTATATACGACAGAAAAAAACGTTAGAGAAAACAATACAGCAATTAAGGTGCCTTTTGTACAATTTTGTTCTGAAAAACCAAATTCTATTTACATACGTTGTCCATGGACAAAAATCGACGGCCCATCAGCGGCGGTGGCGTAAAACCGACACGACAATTCTTTTTTTACCACGACCGTGTGGCTGCATCCAAAAAAATGTTGATTCACTCACGAGTTAAACCCTTTTAGATTTAATGATCGTGAACTACGAGAAAGACATTTTAAAGTAATGTTGAAAACGTAACAACCACGAAATAATTTTAATGTTTGATTTAATTAGTAAAGTTTTTAAAAAAGCGGCTAAGTGCGAGTCGCACACGAAGGGTTCCGCGCCACATGGCAAAAACGCCGAAAACAGAAATCTGATGAACTAACAATTAACTAAAAAAATCTGTTACCCAAAAAAAAAATCCGTTTTCAGAACTTGTCGTACGTTCCTACGTAGTATTTTGCTACTATTATAGAATATGCGGCATTTCAGGATTTGTCACTATACAAGATGGAGACGACAATAAATAAAATTGCGTTCCCAATCTGATTACAATTTTTTTTATCAAATGTATATCCAATAGCCACTACACCACCACCACCACCACTACCACCACTACCACCACCACCACCACCACTACCACCCCACCGCCACTATGTCACTACAGCTAGTTAAAGATTGGGAACATCCTATAGTCGTCCCATCACTACTAGAAACTATATAGAAACATAAAATTGTTTAAAAAATACAGTGATATCCATGATATAAATACTAGGAACAAACACAAATTTGTTGTACCTATAACAAGGCTCAAGAAAATAGGTGGCTCGTTCAGATGCCAATGTATACGCTTTTACAATAAAGTTCCAAGCCCCGTTCAAGATCTAAGCCTTAATAAATTCAAATCATTCATTAAACGTAAGTTGTGCCAGAAAGCCTTTTATACCGTTAAGGATTATATCGAGGACAAAAAGGCTTGGGATTGAGATGCTTCCAATTTTTTACCTATGTAGTGTTCTTATTTTTCTGTTTTGTTGTTGTTTTTCTTTTTTATATACACTTTGACATCAATGAATTCTATATATAAGTACTGTGACATTTGCTTACTTTGTAAAGTATTCTATTATTTTAATTATTGTGAATGTGAAGACTATGTGGGTCACTTTATTTTTATTATATTTTATTTTTCTCTCTGTTCTCTTAGTTTTGGCATGGTCTGGCAGTTTGAGTAATTAATGCGGCCTACCCAAATGTCCTTTCTTTGGTATTGTTCGTCGAATCGTCGAGCTCCTTAAGTTTTGAGTTGAGCTGCACTGATTTCTGACAAATGCGTGCACTGACTGGACAGGTCCTCTCAATCTGTGTGGTTCTTTCCTCAAAAGACCATCTCAGACATCGACCTGCATGGTCTTCATATGATCTGACCAAGATTATGTCTGGACTTTAAAAGAGACTGTGACCTCTGAGTTTGTTTCGGCCTTTCTTCTCAGAGTAGTCAGATAGGAAACGCCGACCTCATCTAGTTTTAAAATATGATTGACGTGTAAAAGTGTTTGTACAAACCTACTTACAAAATAAAATCATTTATCATTTATCATTTATCATTTACTATTTAGTTTGTTTGAAAAAATCACGTCTTCAATTTCGATGTCAGGATTTAATTTGATATTTTTAAAACAATTCTATGCATTAGTATTGTGCTTTCATTTGTTTTCGTACTGTCTTCTTCGAATTGAGACTCCAAAACTTTTTAGGTACATGATATTAGTTGTTTAAGTTACGGGTGTTCCTGTAACGCCTTCTTGTCGTGCTCCCTGTTTCACGAAACTATTTATAGGTAGTACTAGTATAATTAATTCAAGGGATCACCTACAAGTTCTGTGGAGGACCCGTCCTTGCCTGGCATCCTAGTTGCCTCCAGTAGTTACCGGTTTGCGTTTGCAAATGCAAAGGAAGTAATTAATAATCTGTGTAATATGACGCCTCGGTAACCACGTAATGTGGTTTTTAAACCATGTTGGTGAATGTTTAGAAAATTTTGTGTAGGAGAATGAACAAATGGTGTTTAAACTTACGATTTTAAACACCATTTCTTCATTCTACGCCTATCCATCGAGATATATCGAAGAAAGTCTTATGAAATACATATTGCGGATCAATTACGTTATTTTAAACCGACGAAAAAAGGAGAAGGTTCTCAAGTCTACGCGTATTTATTATTTTGTGTGCCTTTTTTTTACTTTGGTTAACTTTGGAAATAAAGTATATTGGTTTCGAGAATTATAGATATCATTTTGTATAATATCTTTTTTTTTGCGGACAGCATTTTATGTCCCTCTTTGGTTTAAAAGAAGGACGAACTCTTCATTCGCCCTGATAATGTAAATGGCTTACCTATGCCTACGTAATATAATAGAAAATAAATCAAGTACCCTTCAAAGTGGGTTACTCAACCTGTAATTGGATAAATCTGTTTTCTCCCATCGATGTCCACCGTGAGTCCTTGAGTATAATACGTTTACGATAGAAACAGCAGGCAGGGTCTTTCTAAATTCGTATATAATATCACTTGCTGACTTAAGCAAAACAAAATGTAGAGCCGTGAAATATGTCTTTAAGTTGGTGTGATTTACACCTTTATTATCTCTCTGAATATATTGCTCCCATCGGTCACGAACATATACATCATACATTGAATCCATATTTATTTTGCAAAACAGAGTTGTCAGAGCCATTTATAATCTACGTCGCCGCGAATCTCTGAGGGAACTTTTTAAAAGGATTAATATTATGACGGTACCTTGCCAATTCATTTATGAAAATATTATGTAGGTAAGAAAAAATCTACATCATTTTAATGAAATAAGCGATAGCCTTCATTTTAATACTAGAAATAAAAATAAAATACATCAACCATTTTTCAGATTAGCCAAAGTACATACATCTTTTATGGGGTACTGTGATAATAATAATAAACCAATAATATACCTGGTGATATATTGCAATTTAACGAAAGAAAAAAAACTCACATTACACTTTGTAAACAAGCATTACTACTATACATTAGGGGATTATATCCAAGATAAGAACGCTTGGAAACATGCTGGTCCTGCTCCATAGGGCAATCTAGTCTAAATAAAATCAAACTGGCTGCTAACTTAATTGTAAAATTTATCTTTTTTGACATTGATTTACATTCTGCAATTGCTTTAACTCACTTATTACTTGTTAATTTTGTATTTTTTTTATGAGAATCTTCTACCTTTACAATGTTTGTATTTATGTGAGTACCATGTGTGTATGTGAATTATATGTCATGGATTCATTTTTAATTATTTTACCTATCGTGGTACAGTTATTTTATTTTAGTTTAGGTGCATCGCCTTCACATATTATCATACAATTAATGTATGCAAAATATTCTAAAACATTTTACAAGAGTAACGGTGGAGTTTATTGCCGATTCTTCTCCATACGAAAACTACCATTTGAAGGGGCGACTAGAATCAATTGTATTTTACTGTAATTTTGAACGTTCGAAAGTGCCTTTTATGTGCCTATTTGAAATAAATGCTTTGACTAACAACATCATTTGCCTCGAAAAAGTTTTGGAATATTTAACTATTTAGCATCTTTCATTGCTAGAATTATGAAGAATTCTATTGAAAATCACGTGTTTATGATAAGCACGAACATTCATAGTTCAGACAGACCCAAAATCTTCTGATTTCCAGTAATAACAATGTAGGTATTTCAGAAAAAGAAATCTTACATACCCTTTAAAAAATATTAGGCCAGTGCTTTGAAGCACATATTATTCTATATAGAGCTAAAGAAGACCTAAAATAACTCTCAACCTATCAGATACCAACTGTTAAAATAATAGAGAGAAATCGACAAAGTACTGTTTCATTATTCAATCAGTTAGCACTTCAAATGTAATAAAACATTGCCCAATAAAATCTTGCTTTCCATTGGTCGTGTACATCAATTATGGGGTAAAACGTGAGCTAAATGAAAGGGGAGTGCAGGATGAAGCACGGAGAGCCCAGTGAGTCAGCTCGCGCGGAAGGCCAATTCTCGTGATTTAAAACGTTCAAAATCTAGTCGCAGTCTCATCTCGGCGACAAACAAATGTCAAAAGCTTGTCAAAATGTTTTTGACATTTGTTTGTCGCCGGGATAAGACTGGGAACGTTCTTAAAATTACGAGAATTGCCCTCTGATAGGTTTGACATATCGATAAATTCTACATATTTGCGTATCCCAAACGTCTCACTTAGGATCCTTTTCAATTCTTGAGAGCTAATAGATTAAGAGTGAAAAAGGTCCATGTACACTGGACTAAGAAGGGTCATGTTCTGAGAAAATTGTCTCGTGTCACTCTGGGTGCTCAGTCGCACATACCTACTTACAAAGTGAATCATAACGAGAAGGGTTTGCACAGATGTGCACAGACCATAAACACAAACTAGCTTGTTTATGTCGTCAGTCTATGTCCTTCAGAACCGTTTGTAACTTGGGAGGTTGTTTATACGGCCTTCATCTATATACTAATAATAAAGCTGAAGAGTTTGTTTGTATTTTAGGTTGTTTGCTACTTAACTACCAGTTTTGAAAATTTATTTTTGCCTTTGATAGCCCAATTCTTGAGAAAGGCTTTAGGCTATCTTACATCGAGCTAATACCCTTAGGAGCAGAACAAAAAGAAAGTTAAGCGAAAACGAATCGACGGTGACGACAAAATGGTTGAGCTGAATGGTGCTAATCTATGCGTCATCTTCGTGAACGGGCGCCGTCAGTAGGGACTGGTCAACTTTTTGCTGCCATGGCTTTTTTTTATTTAATTTTATATTTGAATGGTTTTTTTTTTATCTGTTCATTACGGACGCTTTTAATGTTCTGCATCATTCTCACATGCATAATTTCTAACATGAATGATGTAACCATATTATTCTGATTTAAAAGAGTGTCCATGGAGTTTCTTGCCCGTTCTTCTCCATAGGTACCTACTACGCTTTGGAATGGGCAACTAGTTTCATTTTTGACTGACTGACCGACCCCTTGACAATTCAAAAGTACCTGTAATTGGTTTAATTGAAATAAATACTTTGAGTTTGAGTTTGAGGTGGGTCCGGGGAACAAGGCATTTCATGCGGACGAAGTCTCGGGCAGAAGCTCAATCTTCATTCATCATTTAGTTTGTTGTATTTCAACTATATTATTGTAATAAAAAGGCTCTTATTAAGTATCAATATATTATCAAAAGTGTGTCGTATACAAAATTTGTTATCGTGTAAAACTAATGGACCTTTTATTAACGGCTACCCAATTTCGTAAATAGAAAATAGCACTGTCCGATCGTTTTGCATGTTAGTTGCCACAATACAGAGCTAACAAACAGTCGCGTTATTTTATTCATAAAAATCTCCCAAAAGTATCTGCAACGCACAAACAACCTAACGTCGTCACCATATGGTCGCAAATCGAGCCGCATCATTACTACTGGCACACCTGTGGGTCATTATTGAATCGGAGTCCGAGCTAGCTGAGAACAAAAGGCAGCCGCATTCCAGAGATAAGACGACTTGTTTACGCAAAATTGTGCAGTTTTTATGAAGTTAGATATTTTAACAAAGTGTGGACAGTGTGATTGGCAGTTCATAGCACAAGTGATACATAATAGGCAACATAATAAAAAGTTACAATGGCTACGTTAACTTCGGAACAACAAAAATATTTGAATACGCTAGAAGACGTGGCAAAATTGATACAAAAGGCACAATTGAACTTAAAAAAATGCCCTAAAGTGAGACTTACAGACGGTTACATAAGGGCTAGACTAAAGTGCATTGAAGAGTATTGGAGTTCCTTTAAGCAAGCTCATGAGATGTTAACACAGTGTACTCCGAGAGAAAAGCGCGGAGAAGTTTCTTACTTTCTCAATGAAGACTATTTCGTCATTGAAGACCTGTACCTTTGTCTACAAGCAGACTTGACAGATATGTTGAGTAAACAGCAACAAACAGCAATGGAAACCTCAAACTCTTCAGTATTTAGTGGTCAAGGGCAATGTTCGATCGTAAAACTGCCTCGGATACAATTACCAACTTTTTCGGGACAATACGAGGAGTGGCCCACATACCAGGACATGTTTACATCACTTGTGCATAAGAATACTTCAATCAGTGACGTTCAAAAACTGCATTACCTAAAGTCTAGTGTTACCGGTGAAGCAGAAATAATATTACGGCACATTCAAGTTACGGACAGCAATTACAATCAAGCATGGCAATTGTTAAGAGACAGATACGGCAACAAACGTGTTATTGTGTTCTCTGTTTTGAAAAGACTTTTTAATCAAAAGAAAATCACAACACAGACAGCTAACAGTGTGAAGACTTTATTAGATACTACGACAGAGTGCATAAATAACCTAAAAAACTTGAAAATTAACACCGACTCCTGGGATCCTTTAATTATATTTCTGGTGATTCAGAAGTTGGACCAGGAGTCACATAAAGAGTGGGAAACTTTTGCTTATAAGGAAAAGTCAGAAGAAGTGCCATCTTGGGAAGAGTTAAAAAGATTTTTGGAATCAAAATTTAGAACACTGGAAATGATACAACCCGTAACAAATAAAGATCGTACAATCAAAGAGCGATCCTACCATGCCGCAAATGTTGTTAAAGATAAAAGCTGTGCACTTTGTAGTGAAAAACATACCTTATGTCATTGCAAAGAATTTATTAAAATGGACCTTGAACAACGTAACAATTATGTGAAGGAAAAACAACTTTGTTTCAACTGCCTGCTTCCAGGTCATTCAGTTTACAAATGTAAGGTACCAGTTACTTGCCGTGTATGTAGAAGACGTCACCATTCCTTACTTCACAAAACAGAGAAGTCGAAGGATACCACAGAGACAGAACCTATACAACCATCGACATCTCAAAAGGAAACCAACAAGGAGGCCATAACAACTCTTCATGTTGGTATCGGAGTATCTGGAAGAGCATTATTAGCAACTGCACTAGTCAAAGCAAAAGGAAAAGATGGACATGCGACACTGTTAAGGGTTCTTGTAGATCAAGGCTCACAGGCGAGCTTCATAAGTGAAAAGGCAACTCAATTACTGAAGCTACAAAGAAAATCAATTGAAGGTACTGTAACAGGTGTGGGTTCCATGCAAGCACCAATTAAACACGTGGTTCAGCTAAACATATTATCAAGAAGGAAATCAGAATTCAACATGCACGTCGAAGCTTACGTCATGTCCAGGCAACTGACCACGAGAATACCACACCACACAATGACTATTCACAACTGGCATCACCTGGAAGGTCTCGATCTTGCTGATCCAGAGTACTACAAACCAGGCCCGATAGATCTGCTGCTTGGTGTTAAGGAGTATGCACGAATAGTCGAACAAGAGTTAATCAAGGGTCCGCCAGGGTCTCCATGTGCACAAAAAACAACCCTAGGATGGATATTATTTGGAGAAATAAATACAACACAAAAAGAACATTCATTTCTTGTCATGCATCACCAAGTAGATGTCGACAACATGTTAAAAACACTCTGGGAGATAGACACAACTACAAGGCGAAAGAATACAAAAGAAGAACAATTATGTGAAGACATTTATCATAAAACATACTCAAGGAATGAACAAGGAAGATTTATAGTGAAACTACCGTTTAAAACAAATTGTATTCAATCAACTGAAGGAAATACAAGAGATATAGCTAAAACAAGATTGATACAATTAGAGAGAAGGTTTAAAAAACAGTCTAAGTTGAAAGAGGAATATGAAAAGGTTATAGAAGACTACAAAAACTTAGGTCATATAGAAGAAGTACCTGAAAAAGAAATATATTTAAGAAAATCAGTATACTTACCCCATCATCCAGTCCTGCGTGAAGAAAAAGAAACCACGAAAACCCGTGTCGTTTTTGACGCATCCTGTAAGGGAACAAATGGCATATCGTTAAATGATGAACTCTTACCTGGTCCAGTGCTCCAAGAAGACCTACGTTGTATAATCATGCGCTGGAGAATGCACGCCATCTGTTTCGCTGCAGACATACAAAAGATGTACAGAATGGTCATGATACACAAGGAAGATGCTGATTTCCAAAGAATATTGTGGAGAAATGATAGTAATGAAGACATAAAAGATTATAGATTACTTACCGTGACCTTCGGGACTACTTCAGCACCTTATCTAGCTGTGAAGTCGTTGATCCAACTTGCACATGAAGAACGAGATAGATATCCAGTAGCTGCTGACATTACTTTGTCAGATTTCTATGTCGATGACGTAATGTCGGGTTGTGATACTGTTGAAGAAGCCATAGAAGCTAGTAATCAACTCAAGGCTATGCTAAATAGGGGAGGTTTTGAATTGAAGAAGTGGTCATCAAACAACATTGAGTTGATAAAGTCGATGGATCCAAGCAACATTTCTTCTAGCATCCAACTTGATATAAACCTAGATGGTACTGTGAAGGCGTTGGGTATCGCATGGAATCTTGGTACTGATCAATTTCTTTACAAAATCAGTCTCTCTCCACCTCCATCTACCATTACGAAGAGAAATGTTTTGTCAGATATACAAAAACTTTACGATCCATTAGGATGGATATCGCCAAGCATTGTGCTCGCTAAGATGCTCATTCAAAAACTATGGTTATTTGGCACACAATGGGATGAACCATTATCCAAAGAATTAACCTCAGATTGGTTGAAGATCAGAAACGATTTCGAGAATGTCAACCAGATTTCTCTAGACCGATGGTTACACTCGTACAGCAGCAACATAAACGCAATACAGCTGCACGGATTTAGCGATGCCTCAACTCGGGCCTATGCAGCCGTAGTATACTGCAGAGTGGAACAACAGGATGGTACTGTATCCACAAATTTAATTGCATCGAGAACTAAAGTTGCTCCATTAAAAACAATATCGCTTCCCCGTCTTGAGCTATGTGGAGCTCTATTGCTGTCAAGGGTTTTAAAACAAGTCACATCAGCCATGAGAATTCCTTGTAATCAAACCTACTGCTGGACAGACTCAACGATTGTACTGGCGTGGCTTCATGGGGAACCTCAAAAATGGAAGACCTTTGTAGCAAATCGAGTGGTGGAAATCAAAGACAACACAAACAACACACAATGGCATCATGTTGTATCAAATGAAAATCCTGCTGACATAGCATCCAGAGGAATGTTCCTAACAGATCTAAAGAAGGAGAAGATGTGGTGGAAGGGGCCAGAATGGCTATCGAAAAGGGAAGTTCATTTAAAAAAATCAGAAAATACAGAGACAGATTTAGAGTTAAAATCAACATGTTGTACTTTTACAACTAAAAGTAAAAATGAAGAAAAACCAATTTGGGAAAGATTTTCTAATCTGACTAGAATGAAAAGGGTACTCGCTTATTGCCGAAGATTATTAAACCCTAAAAACAAAGAGAAATACTTAACGACTGGTGAAATGAACACAATTTTGCAAAATTGCATAAATTACTATCAGCAGACAGTGTATGAAAGAGACATAGAATTCATTAAGAAAAATGGCAAGGTGAGAAAATCAAGTTCACTAATCAGCTTGACACCATTTTTAGATAAAAACAATCTGCTAAGAGTAGGAGGTCGTTTACAAAACGCTAATTTGCCAGCCACAACCAAACATCCAATAATAATACCGAGTAATCAACATATCACTTCATTATTGATCAACGAAGCACACAAACAAACGTTACACGGTGGTACACAAGTTATGATGACGTACCTAAGAAGTAATTATTGGATAGTTAACTTAAAATCAGCAGTAAGAAAATGCATAAGAAATTGTAAGATTTGCATTGTCAATAAAGGCAAGATAAACAACCAGTTAATGGGTGAATTACCAGCAGTAAGGGTGAGTCTACAGCGTGCCTTTTTGAACAGTGGAGTCGACTATGCAGGTCCAGTATTTTTAAGAACATCAAAGGGACGAGGGCATCATGCCACTAAAGGGTACATCTGTCTATTTGTGTGTATGGCCACCCGTGCCATACACCTAGAAGCTGTGACAGACTTAACTTCTCAAGCATTCCTGGCTGCATTTCGGAGATTTGTCGCACGTCGAGGTCGATGTATTCATCTGTTCAGCGATAACGGCACCAATTTTGTTGGTGCTGCAAAAGAGCTTAAAGACCTTTTCAAGGTGGGTGAACACAGCATTTCTAAAGAAATTTCCGAACACTTAGCAACCGATGGGACTACGTGGCATTTTATCCCGCCGCGAATGCCAAATTGTGGGGGCCTCTGGGAAGCTGGAGTGCAATCTGCAAAGAAACATCTAGCAAGGGTTAGCAAAGACACAAAACTTACCTATGAAGAAATGGCGACATTGCTAACACAAATAGAAGCTTGTCTTAACTCCCGTCCATTATGCCAGTTAGACAACACTGTTGAGACGATGTCACCACTCACACCTGGGCACTTTTTGATAGGTGAGCCATTACTCAGTGTTCCTGATGATGACTATGAAAAATCCAACATCAACCTTTTAACTAGATGGCAACAAGTACAGCGAATGACACAAAACTTCTGGCGAAGATGGCATTCAGAATACCTGAACACTCTGCAACAACGGACGAAGTGGCAATCAGCTATCCAGTCACCTACCGTGGGAGATATTGTGGTCATCAAAGAGGAAAACCTGCCACCCACGAGATGGCTCATGGGAAAAATAAAAACGCTGCATCCTGGAAAAGACAATTTAGTTAGAGTGGTTACAGTGCAGTGTAAAGGACAAACTGAATTAAAAAGACCTTTATCTAAGTTAATATTCCTACCTAAAGATGCTTAATTAATGCGTTAATTAGTACGCTATTTGAAACGAAGTTTGTTAATATACTTACCTATTTTTATGTATACTTCCTACTCTACGTCTAAGTTGTGTCAAATATTGCTATTCATTAAATATTATCAACGTAAGTTTATTATACCAACTACATTAACTAGGTACTTAATTATACTAGATATTATATGTGCCTACATACATACATTACATACTTACCATTCGTTGATTCAAGTTTCTAAACTAGTTTACGATAAGTAACTTCCCACCTGCATGCTATTGCTTAAAACTATAATAATAACTATATTCTGTACAACTAATAATTAATGATGTTGTCAAACAAACAGATAGGTACTTACCTTAATGTGTCATACTGTTTACTTCGCCATAAGAACATGAAATATGAGGAACATGTAGGTTACTACCTACTATTTACTATTGGTTAATCTGTTTTTTTTGTTACATACAGTCCACTTAGGTATAAGATTTGTTATATTGTTTCGATCAGTTTTCAAATGTAGAAACCAATAAGTTAGTTATTAAGCCCAATTTATTGTAAGCAAAAGTACTAGTAGTCGTATTTGTAAAAGGACATAGGGTCCTTTTGGTGGGCGGTATGTCCGATCGTTTTGCATGTTAGTTGCCACAATACAGAGCTAACAAACAGTCGCGTTATTTTATTCATAAAAATCTCCCAAAAGTATCTGCAACGCACAAACAACCTAACGTCGTCACCAAGCACTATTTTGAAAGTAATCTACATAATGTATACTTAGTTTTTCGTTACCCATATGGAAATGTTACCTTAATATTTTAGGGACGTATGGATTTCGCATCTGCCAATCTCTATTTTTATGGTCAATTTATAGTACATTAAAGTATTTTTCTTTTCCATTATTCCCACAAAAATAATAACTCAGGGGTTGCTTGAGGAGCAGACAGGCCAGTTCAATGCAAACAGTCTCTGTACCTTTACTAGGGCAATCCTACAATCTTTTCATAGCACATTTTGAAAATAATAACTGTCTACATCCTAGTCACAATAGAATTCTAGCATAGCATATCCGTATATGACAATGCAGATCCAGATTGCATTGTGACTTGTGATATGTATCGCAGACCGGAAAGGCCCTCACTAGCTCACTCAAATATTCACGCAACTCTGAAATACGTGATCTAACTACTCATATTCAAGGCTCATACTTACTTAAGTGAAACAGGGATGAACAGAAATAAAGACATCGTTTTAAAGACGGACGTAGTAAAACATGCGCCGATAAACTTAAGTACGTATTCAATAACAAGTTATTCAAATGAGACTTTAAAATGTGCTATTAAAAAACGCTAAAAAGCTTATTGCACCAAGATACTAATATTTTTAACAACATGCAAGACGGGAGCGCTTACTTTATGCATCGTATTCGTTCAGTCTGATCGCTTTTGCATATTAATACGATGTCGCTCTCACAATCTACCGATGTATGCATCCACTTATGTTACCCTTACGAGGTAATAAAATTGAAATTATGTCGTTTACGGAAATTGGCTTATTAATATAATGAAATGTATGTTCCTTTTCTGTCTAATTTCGCATAAAATATTTGTATAAAGAAAATGTTTTAAACTACTGTAAAAGTTTACACATGGTAAGTAAGGTATTTGTAAGTTAGATACCTTATTCAGACATGCTTATGCTTTGCTCGTGCAACTTTTTACAACTAAAAGTAACTTAATAAGTAGTTACCTGGAACATTGTAAAAACTGACATGGTTATTTTACGCAACTAAGAGTTCTCCTCTGAGAATGTATTCAAAGAAAGCCTAGAAAGGAAGCTGCGATATTACACTACATTAGGCAATTGTGAGGCTAATAAAGTGATGATACAACACTTTTAAAATACAACGCGCAATCCTGTAGCAACGCTTTATTTAGCCGCGGTGTTTATATCGCACGTAACAAAGCAAGCACTATATTATTTTCATTCTTTACAGAACAGTCGTTATTCATGGCTCGCAAAACTTTTCCTCCATAAGGCAGGTAGTTGGGAGTCTTATTTCTTCGTAAATTGAACACACGTGATTTCCTGAGAAGGATCGTCATGCGCCTTTTCATCAATCCCTTAGTTACATACTGAGATAAGTAAATTCTTCGCGAATAAACTTTTTCAGGGACTTGGATTTGTCAAAGACTTTCAAGAAAATGCGTTCTTTTTGTTTCTCAAATACTTTGACCTGTTTATGTCGTAGGACAGTTAAATTAAATATCGGCAGAACTTCTACTAGTTTAGGGTTGATAACAAATACACAAGTAAGTAGTTACATTGGAACTTGTTTTAAAAAGGTTGGCAAGTTTTTTCATCACATCGCTTTTTGCTACGTTTGTCATTTTGGCAACATCACTTTGAAGAATGGAATCAATCAATCTTCTAAATAATTTTGATTTCACAGAACTAGTTCAGTAGTTTAGTATTTAATAACATTTTAGCTAGAGTTTATAAATCTTAACAGCTTTCAATAGCCCGCTGAATTAGGTTTTGTAGTTAGATAAGTATAAAACAATATATTGAGTAAGTTGGAAAAACGCAAGGGCGTTGAATTTCGATCTATTTGCATAATTTTTATATTTGCGATTATGAAAAATACTTGAAACAAGTAAAAGACAGTTCTAAACTTTACGACTTATTCTATTTAACCACGATAAGATATTCATAAAAAATATTCTAAAAGCCATACAATTTTTGCATTTTGCGAGTCGAGTCGTTGTAACTGCCGATGTGCGTAGTTGCAGGCAGATCTATTGTCTTCACAGTAGACTGAGAGTCTGCCAATGGAAATTATAACAAAGGCTTTACTTTTTGCACAGATTCGCCATCTCTGGTACACTGCCCCTTTTCATGAACCAACACAATGTTTACTCATATCTGTAAGTAAAAACGTGCGGTGTATCGATAAATAGTGTCTCACATAACCAATTTATTTGTCAAGGCGATTCCAAATCCGTAGGGTGACCGTAATTTGCGCGCTTTGTGATACGAACCCCCACAGGGATGTTATGAAGACGTATGAGAAAGGTTATACCCCAACCTTTATAATGCCTGGGAATATCAATATATGTATATCTGTATAAAAAGATCAATTTAGTTGATCGTGGGCGGGATTTTTGATTTTTCATAACCCGATGGAAAGTGAATAATGGATTCCTTTTATGTTATTTGCACAAAACTTAACCTTTTATAGCTCCAGCTTTCATTTATTAGCAGCCGAGGCAAAGCCTTTTTGTCAGTTTTATTTGTACGAGATATTATGCCTGGTTCGGGGTATTTAGATTTCAGATATGAGAATACCTAATAATTTCGGCAATAAAGATAAAACCTTTTTTTTTTGTCTCTGAGAAATGCTTTACGAATCCCCGCTCGCGGGAGACGCGACAGGATATGTGGGACTCCTGTCGGAATGACAGTATACCCACTAAAACGGTGTTCCCACAGCGCCGTGATGGGAGGGCCTTGGGAAACTGGCTCAGCCTTTACTTCCACAACCCTCCCGGCTCACGCCCGCCTAGCTGGCGGGCCCCACATGCCCCCCAAGCTGGGGGGCTACGCGAATGACCGGGAACACCTGGCCATTCCCGTCCGATACTGGTGGAGGCCTGTGCGATACAGGCAAGGGTGCCTCCACAACCGTTGCCTGCTGGCCTCCACCTGCCCACCTAGCTGGCAGGCCCCGCATGCCCCCCACGCTGGGGGCTACGGCCGCAGAGGATAGGGGGAGCGGCCAACGTCATACCGACACTCCTCTTCCCCTGCGGCCCCACCGTGTCCGCCATCAAACGGTGGCGACCCCGTCAAGGCCGCGGAAGGTAGGGAGAGCGGCGCAACGCAATACCCGCACTCCTCTCCCGCCGCGGCCTCCAATCCTCAGCCGCGATGTCTCCCATACGACATCACGGCCCGCCTCAGGTAGGTTGCGATGTTGATGTCGCCCAAGCGGCACCGCAACCTACCCGCCGGACGCTACGTCGTCGGCTTAGCCGCAAAGCCCTGACGAGCGGGCCCCGCTCGGGTTCCTCTTAGCTTCACCTTGGTCCTTCAAGCCACGGCTACTGAGCCCACCGGGGGGGAGATTATTTTTATATGTAGATTAACCAGCAAATTAATTTTAAACGAAAGAGTAACCTTTAATTTCTTGAAAATTAAAATGATGAACGTTATCCGAACCTTTTCCAAATAATAAATTAGTTATATATGTGTCCTGTTTTTTTAAATTTAAACACAAGTATATTATAGGCATTACTTACCCATGTTTTTTTTATTTCCAAAGTTTTACTTAAGGATTCAGTTACCTACATACAAACACAAAAATGAACTCCATGAAGAAGGGAAACCCTGTATTCCTGTAAATAACACACAACGTAATATCCCGCAAATAAAGTAAAATTAATTTGTAGCATATGAGTTTATTTATCGTGTTTATGACGTGTTTGACACCGGTGAAGGTAGGAAATAATAAAACAAAGAAGCGAGTAATTACGTAGCTTTACAGGCGGGTGACAGGTGACATATTGTCTGAAACGTCCCTTTGCTCTAGAAATTCCGCTCGGGTGTAGGTGTGTATGTGTGCTGCTGAGTGATAGGGTGTTTGTTGCGCCACTTCTTCTTCCCAGATAAAGCACTAGGAAGTGGTGAAGGGAGGGCGTTTTTGGGGAACTGCCTTATGTAAAAGCACTGATTTTTAGCCTAGTTTGAATAAATGACTTTTGATTTTATGTCGGCACGTGAGCGTATAGTGAAAGCTCGTAAACCCAAATTACAAAGAAAACAAATTCAAAAGATGCTTATGATATCATTATGGTGCTTTGCCCCGTGTCCATAAGCGATCGTCGCGCTAATACGCGATCGTCGCGATCATTTATGTCACTCATTTGTTCGGAAAACCGTAAGGCGCCGAAACGTTCCCTCAGACGCCGCTACGACGTGTTCGACTTTGCCGAACAAAATGAATGCGACGATCACTTATCGGCCTTAGGGTATTAAGATGCCTCACTACGATACCTCGCAATCGAGTCAGTCACATTAGAGACAGCCCTGATAAAAAATCCGTGAAATTCCGATGACTAATATACAAAACGACGGCACGGTTGGCGCAGTGGTTAAGCGATTGACTGCTGCGCTGCGTGTCGCGGGTTCGATTCCCGCACGGAACAAATATTTGTATGACCTACATGTATTTGTTCCGAGTCTGGGTGTTTTTCTATCTATAATATGTATGTATTTACAAAAAAAAAAATTGTATATAAGTAGTTTATCAGCCATCTTGTTACCATAACACAAGCATTAGGTTGCTTAGCTTGGGACAAATGGTGCTGTGTGAAATGTCCAGGGATATTTATTTATTTATTATTTAATTTGCCTAAGTTCCACACACTCGTTCCGCTATTTGAGTGAAACCACGATGGTGTAGATTTTCTTTCCACATACTTAAATTATGCCTGAATCTGTACTCTCGTTAGATACTTAAACTAATGTTTGATAATAATTTCAGTCCTAGTATTAAAATATATAGCAGAAATATTAATTCTCTGGTTGAAATACTTCTTTGCGGAGTGCTCAAATGGAAATACCATTTACCGACTTTCGATAAAATATAGTACTTACCAATTCTCTTGGAGCTGCGAATAATTTGAAATGTTAAACTGAATATTATAGAGATAATTCAGGCACACAGGAATGGAAGCTATTATATCTGCGTTTGGTCCACTTCAACGGCGCTGATGAATGCTTTTTAGGGTTTCGTAGTCAACAAGGAACCCTTATAGTTTCGCCATGTCCGTCTGCCTGTCTGTCCGCGGTTTAGTTCAAAAACTATTGGTACTAGAAAGTTGTAATTTGGCATGAGTATTCACGTTAATGACGCCAAAAAAAGTGGTATAATAAAATTTTGAAAAAAACATTAATTAGTACCTCCCCTACATGTAAAGTGGGGATGATATTTTTTTTTGTTCGTCCTTCCCATAGTGTGGGATATCGTTGGATAGATCTTTCAAAAATATTAGGCGTTTGGAAGGACCGGTTTTTGATTAAGTAAACCGATCGTGACTTATCAAGCTTTAAAGTACCAATTTTCGTTATAGTCAAGTGTCCCCCCCCCCCTCTACCAACTAAACGGTTGAAGTTAGAAATTCAAATGTCACGGCAGTAGTACCTATATATAACGAAGTTTACAGGAAAACTATCACACTTAAGAGGGCTTTACAAGTTTACGAGTAATAGTCGACCAAACAAGTCATATCCAAATCACAAAAAAAAAATTAAAACTTTTCGTGCAAAATTGTCGGATCAGGTGAGGATTTGTATAGGAAGTCAAATTAGGTAGGTAGGCTGTTATGATGTTTGGCTATTAGTTAGAGCATGGTACGAAACTAACAGTCAGCGAATACGACCCGCACTTGGCTGTTATAAGACTTATCCATGGAGCTTCACTATCCTGTCTTCGACAACAGTATATCGCTGTTGGGATATTGTAGTCAAATCTGAAGAACTAGCAATGTGTGCACTAAGGATTTTTAATAAATGAGTAGCTTGAAATTATAAGTTAAATTATAAATTAGGGGCTGTTAATTTATTACGTTACACCATTTGAGGGGGAGTGGATCCAAACAAGTCTTATGTTTTCTTACGTGGGGGTTCGAGGGTCTAGATTGTTCTTACGTAAGATCACAAAAGTAAGCAAAAATTATAAGTTTTAAATTTTTTGCTACTTTTTCTTTGCATTGAGGATAGATGCTGATCTTACGTAAGTTTAAAAAGGGAGGAGGGGTTCATCTAAGACTTTTGTTACGTACGGGGTCAGAAAGTGGTCAAAAATTGTCTTACGTAATAGGTAAATGAACAGTCCCTTATCTGTCTGTAAGTGAGGTGTGTGTCAGCTACGCCTTTTCTGGATAAAATAGGGCTAACGTAGTGTCCAATTTTATCCATATAAAATAAACGCCACATACAGGCAGTTGCCTACATCTATCAAGAAATAAAATTGACAATATGAGGCCCATCTCTTGCAAGAAAAAGCTTAAGTCTGGACGAACGACTCGGGACAATGTAACACCACGACAAGTGTCAGTCAAGTCAAATATTAATGTGTGCCAATGTGCACTCACACAAACTTACGTCGTCATGCTTAATCCTCGTCGCCCAAAACTGGCGAAAAGGATGCGACACGGTCTCGTAAGAGCACACAAGTTTACGTGACAATTTACATCAGCCCAGAAGACGTTAACATACATACTATAACGTCATACAACAATGGCCTATACATTTATTTGAAAGATATAAAGAGATTTTTTAGAAAGAAAATACATTTATTTGCGGCAAATAAACAAGTAAGCAAGCAGGCAAGTCAGCAGAACTGTGCAAGATTATCACACCAAACTCATGAACTCTCTCCAAAGTCAAAAATTTCAAAAAATCGTCAACTAAGTCTACATTAAACCCCAAATATTGCAGAAACCCATTGTGTCAACTAAACACACTTTGCGAAGGCTATGCCCCGTTATCTCTACAGTACCTACTTATGAAAGTACCTATTGGTTTAAATTTTAATCACCTAGATAATTTATACGGTCTTTACTGTTATTTTATATCAGTAGCTATTCCTCGAAATACTTCCATCTAAAGTGTGTAATGTATGTAGTTAATAACATTTCAAACGATAGTCCACTAATACACCACTAAATATTATTATAGGCGCTCCTTTGATACGACATACATAAGTTTATGATCGGAAACTGTTGTGTATTTATTGCTGATAAAGCTACCTGAGCGGCAAGAATCAGTTGTGTTTGTTTCCATTATGTTAACGAGAATGTCGCATCAAAGGCCTCGGACATAAACCATCACGTCACTTAAAGATTTTATGGGGTCGACCCTTAAGTAAGTGGTTTTGCTACTACTATTGACGTGACGAGGTCCTTTACAAAACAAGGAAACTTACTTTTCACCCCCAAAACTTTCACGCCACCCAATTTTATAGATGCTGTAAAGTTTTCTTTCTGAGCAGAAAAAAAACCGGTCAAGTGCGTGTCGGGCCACGCGCAGTGTAGGGTTCCGTAGTTTTTATAACAGCCAAGTGCGGGTCGTATTCGCTGACTGATAGTTTCGTACCATGCTCTTACTCAAAGCCGAACAGGACTACCTACCTAATTTGACTTCCTATACAAAGCCTCACCTGATCCGACTTTTTTTTTTACCGTTTTTTTAATCAAAAAACGGTCTTCACAAATCCTAATATTTTTGAAAGACCTATCCAACGATATCCCACACTATGGGAAGGACGAAAAAAAAATTATCATCCCCACTTTACAATTTTACCACTTTTTTGGCGTCATTAACGTGTATACTCATGCCAAATTACAACTTTCTAGTACCAGTTTTTGAGCTAAACCGCGGACAGACAGACAGACAGACAGACGGACATGGCGAAACTATAAGGGTTCCTTGTTGACTACGGAACCCTAAAAAAACAATTTTTGATGAATAAATGCAGGATTAAAATAATCCAACTTTTTAATTAATTAGAGTTTCAAGGCAACAAAATAATTGGCATCAGTCTAATTGAGTTTCGCGTAGCCCGTTAAAACGTGAGGGAAGCGTCGGGCTTCTTCTGACACCCGTAACGACTGTCAAAGATCCACGAATGACAACCGGGACCAACACTAAACGTGATGCTTTACATGTTTATTGATATCACTGTACAAGTAGTATACGAAAAACAATCCCTTAACATCATTCTTCCTTGCTCAATCTGGAAGAGATCCGTAAAACGGACGATTAAACAAAATACGCTAGCAACTACTGAGAATGAAGGTGTTCTACTATACGGCAAGGTACAGTTCACTGATTTGCTAATCTAATTAGTTGTTTTGCAGTTGAGAAGATCACAATGAAAGCGAGCGCGTACAACGTCTACCTGGCCATCGTCGCCGCCACCTTAGCTTTGCTGTTCGTCACGGTTCATGCTGCACCAATGGTAAGTGCATTTCTGTTTTTTGCGGGAGGTTGCCCACTATTTCACTATTAATACCTTCTTTGGTGAGCTTAATATTCTTGCAAATTCAACATTAGTATTAACTGCAAGGTTTAATTAGTTTTAGCTTTTAAGTACATAATGTACAAAACAACGTTGTGGTTTACGTTGTGAACAGCTCACCTTACGATTAACGTAGTGAAAAAACCTTAATTCCGGGAAAATTCCCAGTATTCGAGAATTGTACACACTGCGCTCCTGATGGAACGTTAATATTGTATCCTCTCATTCACTGACTACCAGCTATTTTGGAAACTCAAATATTGGCTCGGAAATTACAATGATGTGAAACATTCATGACTAAAATTTCAACTAAAGATAAATTTAGGTCAAATTCTGCGAGTAACTTCAAACAATAGGTAATGAAATCTTCTATAGATATAATAATAACAATATTTTTTTTTTCTGTATTTATACACAGAGTAGAGTAATATTGACGTGATATCAGGCCGGGCTAACGTATTGTCGATTCCCAACCAATATTAGTGTTTGTAAAGTAGCTTTAAGTGCAATCTGATAATAGCTCAATTGACATTATTAACTGTTGTTACCATCGATTTATGGGTCACCAAAAAGCTTCTAACCGGTTTTCCGTACACTTCTATAATCTCAGAATTAAATATAAACATGTGCCTATTTTAATCAACGTTTGTTATCAAATATTTTTAACGATTCGTCATGTTGGAAATAAAAAAACGATTTATTAAACAGGCTTCTTTTAAATCCAGTTATCAGAAGACCTTTTACCTCCATGCACCCAATTAGAGAAAAGCTGATTGATGCAATAATAAATAAAAAGTATACAGACACATCACATAGCGTCAACTACGCATTCTGTACATTAAACTAAATAACATAAAAATTATTGCCGGGAAACGACTTTAATTTTTGATGTGATTTGCTGTTTGCGGAAGCGCGTAATGTAACAGACGCAAACGATTGTGATTATGGGTGCATGCAACGGTACAGGGGTCGTGGGGGTATTTAAAGTTGTGTTATAACATTAAAAACAGGTTTTTGTGAAAAAAAAATGTCAGTAAAAGTTGGTTTTCAATTTCTCCGTAACCAGAAGGTTCCCAGGTATGGTCCAGTACATAAAACTGATTACAATGACGGGAAGTACAAGTGACTTTCGTTTAATATCTTTTTACATCCGTTATTTATTTTTCACTGAGCAGTCACTTCTCACCCCCGAACATGTCTAATACTTATTACGTTAAAAGTAAATTAACGTAAGAGGTCCTACAAAGACTGCTCTTTAGGTCAATTTGCTAAACGAAATATCTAAGAGCTCATTTTACACTTTATGTAGCGGATGCTAGGAGGAAAGAGGAAATTATTTCTGCGTCAGAGGGCCTCGTGAGGGAAAACAGGCTTATTTAATTACACAAATGAATTTGGTCATAGAACGGGTATGTTGTTTCGAGGAATAATTACATTTAGGAGGCTTGGAAATGTGAGCAATCAGTGGGCATGTTGTTGTGTGTGGATGGGATTTAGCGTACCGTCTGACATTGCTAATAGGCGACTAATGTGAAGCTAATGGTTCGCTGGACTCTCGAGTGCCACGAATGGGCGTAGGTTCGGTACACAGAATACAGAACAAATCACAAGGCGCCTACATAATTCCATGCCGCACACTCTGTCCTAAAACAAAATAAACATCCCATCAGCCCTATCTTTTCACCCATTCTAAATGACTGGTTACGGAAAAAAAAATTGAATAAAAGAATGACCTTTCTGATACACGCATCTATACTAACACAATAAAGAGGTAAACATTTGTTTGTTGGTTTGTATGTAGGGGGTAATATCCGGAGTTAATGATCCAATTCTACAAAAGTTTTTACTGGTAGAAAGCTACATTGCGTGTGGCTATAAATTATGTTTACATCATGCATTTTAGCTGAGCTATCACAACTTTTGTCTAGCCAGTCGGAAAAAAATACCTCTTAAAACAGAATTATTTGCATGCGTTGCCTAAACAGTTGTATATAACTAAAAACAATGTATAGCAATCTGGTCCGTCTTAAATAGTTCTACAAAAAAGTCCGCGACACCATATTTCTATCTTTCATATCATATAGTTTCGGAGATAATAGAAAATTACTAAGACGCAAAATGCCGCCAAAACATTCACGATTACAACTACACATGCTTTGTGTAGTTGTATTCGTGACGTTTCATCCATTTACCCATAGATGGCGTTGTACAAATACGTCATTTTTCTGACTCGCGGTGTTCATAGTTCATACTTTACGCGGATTAATGACATTGTCGGTATTGTCACTGGGTGATGTAAATTGGTTGGATGTCGTTCTATTGATATCTATTGATTTTGGTGGTTTTAAATACTTCGTTCCTTCTCTTCTTCGTAATTCTGATTTACGATTCTTTCACAACATCACGCTACGACTCTTCGGAGCCGAGCAGAAAGAAAAAAAGTCCGAAAGAAGAAAGAACGCTAAACAAAAACGAAGTAATAGCGCTGGTCGGCTCGGAGGAACCAAAAATTCCACGCCGACGAAGTCGCGGGTAGAAGCTAGTACATTATAAAAACAGACTGCGACATAAGAAGACATGACCAAACAAGTGTGTGCGATAGCTCGCACCGTAGGGCGTAGATTGACCACCCAGTATCGCTGCCTTAGGTCATTGATCACGCGCTCGTTATTAGCGTGACCAGCTCTTCGGTGTGCGTCTTCTACTAAAAGCCGTGTGAACGGCGTCTTCATAGTTTCCCTGACTGCTGAATCAAACTACACTATTACAGCGTATTACGCTTTATAGACCTTTTGAGGCGATACAATTTCACAAACGTTTACCTACGAATAATGCCCCCCGTCAATGTCATTTAGGCGCCGAAGATCCTTGCAGCAGTGTAGTTTTAATAACCTCTTCCATGCTCGTTTGCGGCTTCTGGTTTGTTATGTATTCTGTGGCTGGGTATACAGTGGGCACACAGGCTCAAGTGAGGGATGTTTGTTCAGGAGGCGGAGGACGAGCAGGCGGACAACACTCTCGGGGCGCATCCGGACGCGGACATGGAGATGTCGGGCCCGTGGGATGCCATCAACACTGCTGCGCTGCGGAAAATGCTGATGCAACTCGACGCTGAGGAGAGGTGATTATATTGTTCTTGCTTTTCAATCTTGACACAAGATATTGTTTCACGAGTACATCGCAGAAGTGATGAAAATGTAGTCAACATGTTAGGATTTCATTTGTTTGCATTGAGCATATTTAATTTAGTGAACGCATTGGTTTTTAACCATAAAATTACAGCGGCAAATTGAGTAACCAGCAGTTGGAGTACAGCAGTAAAATATTGAAGTTTAATTGGAAGTGAATAATTTATTTATGTATGCAAATAACATAATTCATTCTGAAAACTTAACTAGTTTTAATAACTTATAAATAATGTTCTGTAGTAAGTATTGTATGTTTCGAAAACTAGTACCTACCTACTGATGTACAACAAAGTGTGAAATTAAGTCCCGTTGGTAGTACGAGGCTTATGTTACTTTGTGTTTAGCTCCGGCATCATTAAGTAGTAGGTAGCCAATTGTTAACTAGAGGACGGGCTCCTCACAACGTTAGACCTTGTTCCTAAATATGTTTGTCACTGAATACAGAACAATGTTTTAGGAACTGAATTAATTTGACGAAGGGATGAACGCGGGTGTTGTTACATGAACCTACCTAAACATTTAAAAGTAAAATGGGTTTTGTCCATGAAGGTTTATTTTTTATAAATATATTCTACAGGTACCTAATAATAATAAAGCTGAAGAGTTTGTTTGTTAGTTTGAACGCGTTAGTCACTGAAACTACCGGTAGGATTTGAAAAAATCTTTTTGTATTTGATAGCATAATTTTTGAAGAAGGCTATCAAAGCTATCTATGGATAGCTACTGTTTTTTTTTTTGCTATTAAACCAACTTTGCTGAAATTAACGAAATTGGCTCCGTTTAGAGTTTAGACAATCGTGGACGTAACGCTTAGTTGCTTGTTAATTGTAGTATTTCTACTATAGACATAGGTAAGTAATAGCTAACAAACATAACATCACGCTACAACCGAGGAGGGAACTAAAAGGAGCTGAAAGAAAAACAGTCAGAAGGAACGCTAAACGAAGAAAATAAAAGCGCGGGCATGGAATGCGGTGCGACCCGGGTCGGGAGAGCACGACGTTTTATGCGGACGAAGTCGCGAGCAGAACCTTGTTACATATATAGGGTGTCATCATTGACGCGCAAACTGTTACCATCAATTCAGCACATGATTCTAGATCCCATATCGTAGAAAATTTTTGTCGGTTGTCAAAAAAAAACAGCCGTTTTATAGAAAAGTGCTATACCTACCTACGCGGTCAAAATGTATGGCAGAGCATTTTTAAATTACCGACGAAAAATTTCAATGTAAGGGCGTCCAGAATCATGTAGGTATGAGTCCATGGTAACAGGCTAAAAATGTTCTGTTTCATAGAAAAGTGCAATACCTACGCGGTCAAAGCGTATGGAACGTCAAAATTTTTTTGTATTAACCGACGAAAAATTTCGACGCTGTGGGGTCTAAACTCACGTGCTGAATCCATGGTTACAGTTTGCGCGTCGATGTCCCTGCCACCCTGTATAGATATGTTTCAGAATACACACACACATTTTTATAAAATAACACGTTACCTAACTTTTATATCAAGATACAAGTACTTAATATTATACAACAACTGCAAGCAGTATTAACAAAACCTATTCAAAAGAAAAATATTCAAAATTATATAATCTTGCACCTATTTCTATGCCAGCACCATGTATGTGAATACTAGGAAAATAAATTAGTAGGTATGTGTGGTTAGTGCCACTTATAAGGATTTATAGTTCGAGGCGCTCATACGCGTCCCGGCCAATTAAACCTGATTGATTCCGGTGCACACTCGTTGTATAACATAATTGATATCGGTAACCAACATGCTAGCCTTACGAAAATTGGCAAATAATGTAGGTATAAGACTTGTATAGAAGAAGAAGAGGTGGAGAAGATTTAATTTTTTGTTTAATAAATGTATCTATAGATAGCTACTGTTTTTTTTTTGTTTTTAAACAAACTTTGCTGAAATTAACGAAATTGGCTCCGTTTGGAGTTTAGACAATCGTGGACGTAACGCTTAGTTGCTTTTTAATTGTAGTATTTCTACTATAGACATAGGTAAGTAATAGCTAACACTTTGTTGCCCCTAGTAGGTACTAGGTGTTCGTAAGTTAATAAAATAAAGCCCATTTACAAACAAGTTCTGACTTAACAGACGCTGACTTGCAAAGCGACCGCGAATGAAATTGCTTTTTTAATCCTGATTGAAATTGTATAGGTAGGTACTTTTTAATACGTTTGTTTCTTTGTTCGTTTGATTCCCCTGTGGTCGGGGAATAAACACAAAGTAACATTAGATTATTATAAATTGGCATTTGTTTATGGTACCTTTGAGGACTTTCTTTGACGTTTCCATTTAGAAAAACTTGGTTCGATATTTTTCCAATGTTTAACTGGTTAAAATGGGAAAACGTAGCGCAGTCTTTTTAGAGGCAATTCTCAATATTAATAATTTTGTATAGATATAAATAATCTCAATATTTTTAACTTTTTATTTCAGTTATATCTTTTTTTTACGCGTGTGGGTTCTCTTAGAGCGGTTCTGCACTGCATCCCATCCGAATCCAAGAAATTACGGTCCGAAGTAGCCATAGTACTATTTGTATGAGGGGTTGCGCACGACATCCGAACTCAGTCCGTCCGAATTTAGAACATTCCCAATTCTGATTGAATTCGGATTCGGATCGAAAGTAGTGCGAAACCGCTCTAACTGTCCTTTACTTGAGAAATAACGACCTACTGACCTACCTAAATAGAACTGCTGGCGATCACGTGGTGACACATGGTGGCTTTTCCTCCTTGCCCAGTTTGTACACCAGAAGGCATGCAGGCAGGTTTTAGCAGCTGCTAAAACCTGCCTGCATGCCTATGCATACATTCATTTCACCAGTTATGGGGCGAGCTTAATGGCTATCAACAAGGCCCAAATCCAGACACCGAGCTCGGTGTCTGGATTTGGGCCCTGTACTAAAGACCCAAACCACCACCACCTACACCACCACCCTACCTACCCACCACCTACCTGACCCTTCGCGGATTTCGGGCGTGATGTTTTATGAGGAGTTTAAAATTTTTGAGTTAATTAATTTTAATGTTGTCTAGAGTTTATAAGAACTAGACAATGTTTTCTTCGGCTTCCCATACTACACCTATAATAGATCTACTTACCGGTCTATCCTGTAAAAAAAATTCACCGTGAAGCCTTGGGTGAAGTAAGCTGTCATTCCTAGGTAATTAAATGTAATTGCTAGGGATTTAAAGTATTGAAAGCTCACTTTACTTAAGTCGAATAGATCGACTATGGGCGATAGCTTGGTGATATTCCTCCTTGGCCATTTTATACACCAGAAGGCAGGCAGGCTTTAGGATCCAAAGCTCATCATTTTTTTCCTCTCAGGTTGGGCAGGGTGTCCCGCTCATGGCCACAGGCAGAGCCCCGCGGCTGGGGCGTACGGGCGGTTGACGGGCGCCTGGCAAGGCAGTGGCGCGCTGACAAGCGCCAGGTCCGCTTCCGTCAGTGCTACTTCAACCCCATCTCCTGCTTCCGCAAGTGAACGCCTCCGACTCAACGACGCATCGACCCTATGACCTAGTTGTGTAGTACTCAAGTGATTTCAACAATTTACAATAAAGTAGCAACCTAAACTCAACGGCCATATTGTGAAACGCGCACATCAACTAACATTGTCGAATTATTTAATATATTACTATCTATAATGTAGCGGTTGTTTCATAATGATGTCGCTGACCATCCCAAATTAATTATATGAACATAAATTCAATGTAAATACATATTGTAGCCACTTTAATGTCAGGTAAGGTACTAGTAAACAATACTTATTTATCTTATTAATATATGTATATTAAATCCTGTCGGGCTTGTATTAAAGCTACTATTTTATAACCGATGAGGTTTCTAAAATTAAACGTAGGCCGTGCTCAGAAAACATTTACTAAATAAACCAATGGATTATCCCTTCCCTCGGTGACAGTGATCATGACATTAATTAACTGCTTTTGATTACATACCCACCTAAGTAGCTCGTGTCTAGTCATAGTGTATAATGTCTATGTAGGTCGTGGCAAATATATTTTAGGCTAGTATACTAATCTACTTTAAATTAGAACTCTCTTCCACTGAAAGATCGTTAAAGTTTATGTGATTAATCTGAAATATTGTTTTGCTAAAGACCTACCCCTATATATTTACATTATAATCTCTACATTATTATAAGTACTATTTATACATATATAAAATCTATTCTAGATAAGTGTTATTATTAATAAAGATAATCAATGAAATAAACTTTTGTTTGTCTAATTTATGTTTTATTCCTTAACTGGAAGGTATCCTTTTTAAAACAAAGATTCTGCGGAATTTCTTACGTACTCACAGTTTGTAAAGCGTCTCTCACATTGACAAAAATTTTGCACCAAATTATGAAGATTTCGTTTTTGTTCAAATATATTGAAAGTGTGAGGAGAAATATAGCGCAAAAAAGGGGTATTTAATATTTTGTAGGGCTTTCAAAAGTTTATAAAAATTTTGCGAACCATTCAATATTTACTCATTCGTCAGGCACCACAAGTGTCAGACATCATTCAAGTGTCGAACATTTTATAGCCAAATACTAATGTCTAATCTAATCTAACTAGCCTGGGGGACTGGGGGTCTACTCCGAAGTAGTATCGGCCGAATGGTCGGCCGTTTCCTGCTAAGAAGTTACTATTTGGTTCGGTCGGTCCCGTTCCTACACTCCTACACTCTTTCGAATATTGACTATGGTCCCGACCCAACAGAGGCGATCCGAACTTTTTTCGCATTTTTCAATAATATTCGGTTCAGGCATGTGTCGGTCTGATCCGAACATTCGCACTTTGCACTTCGGAGTAGACCCCCTGTATAGTCCCACTGCAGGGCAAAGGCCCCTCCCTTTTCCACACAATTCTGTCTTAAAAAAAAAGTAGTATTTTCTTATGGGAAACAACATCCTGAGCATTGTTTACTATAACAGCGAAAGTCTAAAATTAACCCCCGGCTGCAATTTGAGATTGAAAATGCCAAAAATCATATTTTTATGACAATATCTTTTAATCTAATATATAAAATTCTCGTGTCACAATGTTCGTTCCCATACTCCTCCGAAATGGCTGGAACATCTATTTTTTATACAAAAAAAATATATATTTCCTAGAAATAATGCATACCAATGGTAATGGCAAAACAACGTTTGCCGGGTCAGCTAGTAATAAAATAAAATTGTATAATTGACAAAAGCATAAATTGTTTCTGAACAAGGAACAGGTTCTCTGTTTCCTCATAGGAAAGGGCAATTAGGCAGTTATGTACTATCTTCTTGTGCGGATATTTATTGAGTTCTTTATTTATTTTATTGTAAAGAAAACGAGCAATAACAGTGTAATTTCTTCTTATGAAAGATGTTTTGGGCTCATAGGCTCGAGTACATACCTCGTGCTTACGGCGCTTGTTAGTCAGGTTTGTGATAAACGAGTTCCATGTGTTTCTTCAAAACAATTATTTCTATGAACCATTGCATAACTGTACAGACGTGGCAGTATTGATACGTGTCCGTTTCGACTGCTCGGACACAGTGTCGTAGAGGAAAAACGACTACGTCAACTTTACGAAGGAATTTGTAAAACACTAACAATGAAAGTCTCAAATTCGTAGATCTTGTCGGGAACAGTATTGGGTTAAAATTGCTCACTCTCAGGATCGCGCGTTGAGCAATTTCTAAGCTCTTGATAGTGGTTTTCAGAGCTCCATCCCAGGATAATATACAGTATGAAATGATGGACTCGCACAAAGCAAGGTAAATATTTTTTAATAGAGTCGCATCAGTAATGTGCCTTAGATTTTTGAAGACGTATATGACTTTACGTACCCTACTCGTACAAGAAGACAGCAGCTTAATGGTCTATAAAGCTGAAATGGCAGTTAACTGTAATACCCAGATATTTTATTTTATCAACGCACTCTATCGGTTTACAGCTGCAGTTAGCTCTGGAGACGCATCTATGTGGAATAATGTGGTGGTTTTTATTAATTCCAGTTTTTTGGCGGATAGAAAACGCTAGGTATTTTGATTTTTCAAGGTTATTGCTATATACACACTCTTGAACCATATCGAAACCGACCTGGGCAGCATCGAAGACCTCATTTCAACTATTGGCAGAGAAGAGAAGAGTAGTATCATCCGCATATGAGATTATTTCGCCTGTTCAAAAATAAAGTGATCTTCATATCCGTTTGTTTTTGTATGATCATGTGCGGCCTAACCCCATAATGACTTAAATCAAAGGCAAATCTGATGAAGAATTTGTGTGTCAAACTCAGATTTGGACAATTTTGAAAAGGATATTCAGGACGATTAAAAGTTAAACTGTTATACGATGTGTTACATGTCCTAATAGTGAATAAATAAATAACGGATGGATTGATTAGCAAATGTGACGAAATTTCCTTGATTAACAAAAGTACCCAAACGTGGTTTTATTTTGCATTTATCTGTAAATCAACTAACCGAGTAGCTTTTTTTTTTTTTTGGATGGGAAATCATCAAATGACCCCTCCCGCTCTGGGTGGAGCGGAAGGGAGTGTCAGACTCTTACTGACTAAAACCCACCCGTGTTCCTTCCTTAGCCCTTTCTGTTCCAGGGCAGCGGTAACCCTTTCGGACGATCCCGCTACCCTAACCGAGTAGCTATGATTGCATATGAATTTGAAGCTGACCGTTTTGTGAAGATTTGTCGGCATTCAGAACTTTTAAAATATTTAAAAGTAATAATTCAAAGATAAGTAGCAAAATTAAAACATCGTCGGAGCACACCAAACACCAAGTTGATTATTTTTAAAAATACTATGACACAAGAAAAACCAATTATTTGAAAAACATCCCATAAGATTTCACAATGAGATATTCGAAAAATATCTCACTGTGAAATCGATGGTCTACCCATCGATCACTCTATTCTATCACTTTAGTTTTGGTCCATTTTCGAAATTTTGAACTCCTGACCGCGGGGCTCCTATCTGAAATCAAATTTATTATTATCGTGTCTCTTATCATGACGCACGGTGTACTCAGCTATCAAATTTTCGCCACGCACATACTTGCTCAAAAACCCTCTGGGCTCCTTTACCACTATGTTCCTACAGTCTCCATAACAATAGAAACACAACATTAAACAAACATTCTAAATCAACCTCTTAGCTGTGTTCCGCATGCAGAAATGACTTAAGAAGAAGGTAAGCGAATAAAGTATAATATTTCGGACGCATAATCCAAATGAAAGAGCCGTGTCAAATATACAGAAAGGAATTCCTCGAACAAGTTTTAACCATAATTTACTGTAGGACAGAGAAACATCTCAGTTCATTAAGATGTTCCTGTCTTTTGTGAACAAAGCACCTAACATAAAATTCAGGCGATAAAACTGTTCTTTGTATTGCAACTAGTTGTTTCATTCTGTATATTAAATGCAAATTCTTCATGTTGCTGTGCAGTTTACTTTTCCTTCGATCGGGTGGTATAGAAGGCTACATTAGCAACACAAATGTTCCGACGCGGTCCCAGTAATCCGTAGAATTCAAATAATGCTGAACGTTTCAAAATACCTCGGAGCAAACGAACTGCGTTGAATGCCCAAGGGAGGAAGGCTATTAACCATTGCGTTCATTAACATTATTTTTTTTACCATCACACCTCTTCATATTCGTAGGAAGTAGGGATTTCAAATACTTTGTGAATATTTGCTGTAGGTTAATCAAATTTTCTTATTTTCCAGTTTTGATATTGATTTGGATTATTATATTACTAGCTGCGCCCCGCGGTTTCACCCCCATAAGTTTCGATCCCGTGGGAATATCGGGATATCCTATATGTTAATCCTAGTTATAAACCATCTGTGTGCCAAATTTCATCCAAATCCGTTCAGTAGTTTTTGCCTGAAAGAGTAACAAACATCCATCCATACAAACTTTCACGTTTATAATATTAGTAGGATTTACGTTATAAAGTGCGGTTTTTTTTTAAACTTACAGTTAGTAAAAACTGGCAAATAAATGACCAAACGGAGACAAGTCTTCGAGTCGTCTGAACAGCTTTCACAGAATGAGAAAAAAGGGTTAAGAGTAGTGATACAATTTTATACAGTATCGGCATTACTATTACTATAGGGACCGACGCTGAACTTCCTAGCCAGGTACTCAACGCATGTTAAATATTAGTTTAGTCCTGTCAAATTAAGATACTCCATAGACAGTTTAGACGTGATTAAAAACATGGCTACTAAAAATAAGTCAATTTACGTCAGGCGCTGACAGGACTCAACTAATATTTATCTTCTGTCCTTTTCTTAATGATATAGAAAGAAAAAGATGCACTAAGCTTAAATTTAGTTTAGTTTGTGAACAAGGGAATCGGCGCCATTATTTAACTAACAATTTAGAAAGCAGAATAATCCAGTCATTTCTTGACCTCCATGTTTCAATGATGTGGGTGTCGTCCAGCATAACAAATGGTTACCTACATTTATAGTTAGTTCATCGTTAGCATGTGCTGTATGTTAAACTTACGATTTTAGCCTTTACTATGACTATCCCGCCTACCAGATGGATGAACGTAAACGAGGAAAAAGGAGTATCTAAAGATCGTAGCGTGGCGTTCTGTAGTTTCTGCCTACCCCCATAAGAAGAAAGCGTGAAATTACGTAGTTTATGTAAGTATCTCGCCTACAAACAAATTGACAGTCGCGCTTTCATGAGCTCTAGGATATCAAGCTAAAGGCAGTTACGTATACTTTTCGAAGAAAGTTGAAATAGAATAGAAACTTGCAAAGGAGAAATTATTGCTAACCCATAAATGATAATCAATCGTATTAGTTACACGTGCCGACGTGACGTCGATAGACTCATGTTTAGCTATTCAAATAGGAGCTATTTATTCCCTATGAATCGGAAAATCAGCAAATGGAGGCCATTGTATCCACAGGGGTTCAAGCGGCGGTCGCGTCATGGCAATCAAATATTATTTATTGTGTTATTTATCTTGCTCGATTTCTGGGTAACTCTGAATGGGATAAGTAATATTCCTGATCGACATGATTAGATACTTATTTATGAACATATAATGCATTACAATTTTCTATTCGTGCCATGGAAATGATTGATTAATTTTGAACAGAATTAGACGTATTTGACGAACGGTACTTTATCCTACCACTATTTGTAGATACGTGCCTAAAATATCAGAGCATCGTTTATTTGAACTACAAACAAATAGTAGTAGACGTGAGGAAAAGAGAGAAATACGAATTTTCGCATCGAAATAAAGTTTAGCTACGCCGTAGCAATGCCTACGCGCGTCGTAGCACCGGCGTAGACTATGTGCTTCCACATCCGCAGTTGTAGATTGATCATTATAATTTTATTTAAGCATTATATAGACTATGTAAAATAGTTAATTTTCCTTTAAACTATGTCCAGCAACTGACTCAAAAATTGTCTTTATTAAACGCTTTAACTTTGGTATAAAATCATTTCAAAGACTTTAATCATAAAACGATTAAACCACAGTGAGTTGACATTTTAAAAAGTATTTAAAGTCGGGTAAGAATCTCGTTGAGTCTTTGGCTGGCTATAACTTTTTAAGAATATTTTGTTGGTGTTGAAACTAAGTAAACAATGTTGGCTATTTTAAGTTAGTATATATTTTACCTTAGTGATTGGATAAAATTCTGAAGTGAGTTAAATTTCAATCATTCTGGGCCGCAGCCACACTCCCGAGACATAATGAACTGGTCTCTCTTCTCTAGTCGTAAAATTATGGTTCATTACAGTTAATGGACGCTTCTCTATGCTAGCGTTTGTTATGAAAAAGCCTTGTTATCAGATTAGTCTACTACTTTACTAGGAAAAATGCAGAGAGGAGAGTAATAAAAACTGTAGTATTAAAACATCGATAAATGATATCTAAAGGCTTCCTATTAACTCAAAAAAACTTCTATAAACTCTTCTAAAAGAAATATTGAAGAAATAGGAACATAATAAAAATAAGGTAGCCAAATGTGAGTAGACGCGAAGGAAGGATTTCGTAGGAAAGAAAAGAGAATAAATCAGGTTTAGAGCAACTTAATTTTAACGATTCAAAATGTCCCCACTTATCTTACCTACTGAATTTCCACAGAGACTTTTTGGCGGTTGGAAAAAAACAATGTCTTTTTTTTATTAATAAATAAAAATAATGGACGTAGATGGCGTCCAGGGACTGGAAGACGAAATGCCGGTCGTCCGGCGGCGGCGAGATGGTCGGACGATATTATTGCCATCGCGGGTAGAATCTGAATGAGACTGGCACAGCAGGAGCGTCTGTAAAATTTGAAAAAATTACATTAAATTATTGAATTAATAATAACAATAAATAATTTATCATTAAATTTAGTGTAGTTTTTGCTCTGTAATTTTAATAATAAATAATTTATCATCAAATTTACTGTAGTTTTTACTCTGTAATTTTAATAATAAATAATTTATCATAAAATTTATTGTAGTTTTTCCCTGTAATTTTTATTTTGTTGGGTGGCACAAGAAAAGAGAGGCCTACTCAGCAGTTGGTGAAGTTGGGCTGTGGATGACGATGAGATCCTTTTTAATATTTACGAGTGGCCCTACATATAAAAACATAAGCAGCCTTTAATGTTTCCACTGCTGGGACTCAGGCAACACACAGGTAATCCATCAGGCGGGCCCAGTGCGGTGGTACATGTCACATAATTTATGCATGTCTTTGGATTATTGGTTCTAGGATATACCGGTTTATTTACGTTTTATCTTTTAACATTTTAATTGCAGTGGAGTGAGTGGTGTACATCTGGGTTCAAAGTTCCATTTGGTTTGGTGCTATTACAAAGGCCAGCAGTGCTCCATATATCTACCCCTATTTTGCGATGTACGTAGTTAAGTTTCAGTACATCATCTCAATTTAACAGTGATGAAAACGTTTCTGCTTTTCTTTTCTCAGCCCTTGCTCACTCAGAGCTACATGGTATACACACGCCATTTTATAAAATTTAAAAAATATCTATTGCGCATGAAAGAGTTTAAATCATTCCTTTTATATGTGGATTTGTAGAGAACTTTGGCTGGTTGTTTAAACTTTTAATGATCGGGCTGTTACATGGTAGGTCACGTGCTAAAATATTACGGAAGCTATATTTTTGCTCTGAAAAAATAACTGAGCCACTTGGAGCTGCGTATTACATACCTATCGTGTAACAGGTACCTACGCGACTTGAGTAGGTATTGGTACTTGCTCGTTCTTGAACATGAACTGCTGTCTCGTCGTCCTCCATGCAGGCCCTGCACAGCGGACTGTCTGCGATTCCTATGACAAAGAGGTGTTTATTAAATGACCCCTGGGTCATTGGATTTTATCATCGAGTCTGCGTCAACCTTGCTCCCACGGCAACATTCTCGGCAGACCGGATGTGCCCTGAATGTAGGGCAAAGGTGCCTCGGGTAGACAACTCCCAAACCCCTGTGAAGGGAACAGAGGAATCAACCTTATCCACCAGTCCAGCGGTTAGCCCCACTGATAGAACTGAAATCATCACAGAATTAATAAAAAATAACACACCGGATACTCAAGAGATCAGCCTGGTGATGGAAATCCGTGGTCTCCGCTGTGAGTTTAACGCCTTGCGAGATGAATACGTCAGTTTCGAGATGAGTTCTCAGGTCTTGATGATAAGGTGAATAAGTGCTATAATCGCATGTACACCCTGGAATGTCGTGTTAAAGAACTCGAAGAGAATACCGAGCCAAAGAATTCCCCACGTTTAATTCAAAATAGAGGAACTCCAGCAGCAGTTAAATGAGCGTGAACAAGGGTCACTGCTAAACGATGTTCAACTCTCTGGCGTTACGGAGTCTAGTGGGGAAAACCCGACACAGTTGATTAACACCCTTGCACTCAAACTGGCGATTAAGGGACATTGTTTTTGCTAAACGTGTTGGGAATATTCGGCGTGACCACACCGAAGGTAAAGCGCCCCCGCCCTCGAATCGTCATTGTCCGGCTAGCAAGACACGCGGCGCGTGAAAATTTGCTTAGTGCCGCACGCGTCCGCCGCAACCTCACTACTGCTGACATCGAAGTGCCGGGAGCGCCACACCGCATCTACCTCAACGAGCGCCTGACTAAAACTAACAGATAATTATTCTACGAGACTCGCCAAGCTGCTAGTCACCTGGAATGGAAGTACGCTTGGACTAAAGACGGCCGCATACTTGCGCGTAAAGAGGAAGGAAAGTCACACAGAATAGGACATCACACAGTTTTTCATCACTCAGTAGGTTTGTACTTGTATAAAGTAGCTATTCCACAGTCCACTGACATTATGCTGAGCTGAGGCCCTTTTGGCATCATAATCTTTGTTTTCTGTCCAGTTTTAAGGCGTATTCATTTTGTGTAATGCCAATAAACGCATTTTTCTTTCAAAAAATGTAATACCTACCTACAAAAATTTTATTCTTATATCAGATCTGTTACGCTCACCTGACCCACCGGGTACATGCACATGTAGGTACCCAATGCGCCATAATAGTGCAACACTGATGATCTTCAGAATGCTGTTGAGGCTCCCACGCAATCGGCGCATCATGGACGCTGCTGTAACTGTACGCAGCTGTTGTTGGTTGATGAACCTGTTTTGTGAAGTGCTTCCTTAGCCTGCCTGCACTCACCTTGATCCACCCTTTGTGATGTTGGTCTGGTCTGGTCCTGAAGCTTTTCCTTAAGTTCGTCTGTTGCATCGTTACCTAGCGAACCGCTGTGTCCTTTGATCCATTGAATGTTTATGTTGTTGAGGCTAACCACCTGGTTGAGGCGCTGATGGCCCTCGTATATTAGCCCAGAATCAACTGTGTGACTGTTTAGCGTTTGCGCTTGCCATGCTGTCTGAGAATAAGCATGCGGATCCATGCATTCGGCCTGGAACACGTTTTGTGGACCCCAATGGTGTGGCTATGTGTATGTTGAACATCTTCGAGAAGATTCCAGCACCTATGCCTCTACCTGTTTTGGATCCACCCGTGAAGATGTGCAGCTCTGCAGGGCGCAACACCTCGCATCGGCGATCCTTATGAAGTTGGATTTTCTATTTTTATCTAAGATAAATTATTGGGTACCCGGACATTTTTAGCTTTCGTAATGGGAAAATTCTTATTGAGTCTCTCAAGCAGCGCAGTGTGTGGTGTGTCTTTCTTACCCCAGAGATTCAGTACAGTACATTTAGCCGCCGCCATCGTCGCTTCCTGCTTTATAAACAGGTGGAGCGGTGGAAGTCCCAGGATAGCTTTGACTGCTGCAGGCGGAGTACTTAGTAGCATCACCTCATGCAGCACGTAGTCGCCATGCGGGCTAGTGCTTGCATACGTTGCAGTTTGTTGGAGGCTGTAACTAGCTACAAGCATACAAGGATAGCGAGGTCGTCTGCATAACCTATTGTGTAATAGTGGTTGGCATTGAGTTTGGTGATGAGGTAAATTAATCGCCAGATTCCATAGAAGGGGGGACAGCACCCGTCCCTGGAGGCAGCCTTTGGTTATCATGGACAACTGCTCCTCATCCTCAAGGCGAACCACTTGTTTGCTTAACATGTTTGTAATCCAGTCCGTTAGTCCATTCTCCTCCATGTCTGGAGGTCTGAGGCACAACACTAGATAAACATGAGCGGCTTCAAAACATTTGCAATTTTAAGATTTATATTTGACCTGCGCAAATATGTATAATCACATTTCTGAATTTCCTACTAAGCTCAAGGGGCATCCCAAGTTCCCATACGACTTTGTCGGATTTCTCAGATCTTATTTCAGCTCTACAGTATTCTGTCCAATACTACAACCCCCTCTTATCTTAAACAAAGTTTCAAGTTCCTTCTTGATATAGGTACATAGGTATAGATATCTTCTTTATATCTTTTACAGTTCAAGCGGTTACGGAATGGTTATGGAACGGTTATGGAATGCCGTGCCCGTGTCGATACAAGATTCAAGATTCTTTATTTGTGGAAACATGAGTATACATACAGAGCATGCAAGTTATCACAATACATTAATAGATCAGTCATGTTTGGCCTTAGTGGCGTACAAATATTTAAAATGTCAGTAAATAACATAAAAATCTGATAAATTAAAACAAAATAATATTTAGTTATAAGTTAATTTTGTAGACAAAAAAATAAATAGTCATAGATAGGTACAATTACAATTATAAAATGTCAATTAAATTATTAGTCATAGCATTAGATTGGTTTATTATTATGATTATGTCAAAGATGCATTGATAATATTGGTTATATGATATCAAATGTTGTCGTTAAGAAATTCTGGAATACTGTAGGTACCTAATATGCTTTCTCTTCAATCTAAGGCGCAATCTTTGTCCACTTTTAAAACTCTGGTAAAAAAAAACAATTCCTCTCTACTTATACATCATCACAACATTATAGTTCCTTGGTCTTGTTTCATGTTTATTTTTGTATAGGTATATTAAATGTAAATAAGTATATGTTTTATGTACCACCATTAACGCAATTGGTCTGGAATCTGGATATCTCTTTATTTTTAAAGCGAAATATATATTTTATTATCATGCATATTTCACACGACATACGTACTAGGTAAATCAATTCCTTTAAATTAGGTTTTCCTGTCCCGGGCCGGGATAGGCTATAGCAAAATGCGAGTTCCTCAACAAGACTCGATCGAACATACCTACTCTAGTGTCACTCAACTGCTCAACAATCCCTGCTTATCTAAATAGGATGCTATGCTAATGCTGAAGCGAGACCCGTCAGTCTAGCTCTAGGACTACTCAGGACCCTCTTATCTTAGACACCTTTCTCTATTTAAGATTGTGTACTATATTAATCAAATAATCAGTGCCTGTAAATATATGATACTGAGTTAAATAAAGAATTAATCAAAGATTTATGATCATGGTTTTAATTTTTCATCTGAAGCTGATAGAATACACACTACACAGCTTCAGCTTCAGCTGTCAACCTTTTCGCGCCAAAAAAAGAAAGAGAACTTTTGTTGTCTATGAATGCTCTCAAATTCTCAATGCTCTCTCGTCTGTGGTCGTGTGTGGAACTAACATTTGTTTAACTTTACATGCTCTGTGGTTTGACCACAGACTAATATATATGGTTTGACTGTGGTTTGGTTTGACTTGACTTGTATTAATTTAACAGTTTAACTTGACCGGGCGCTGAAATTAGAACTTTTTTGAAGTGCTTCATAACTTTTATGTCCAAACTTTGAAACTCAAAAATCAAGATGGGAGACGATCTGCTTCCAGACAGTGCAAATACTCAAACACAAACACAAAATTCCCAAATTGACTGGAGTCAGCATAACACTCCATCTTACATACCTACAATATGGGGAAGATTGTATTCTACTAAAGTTGCTGTAACTGGGAAACACTGCTGGAATAATGCCCAATACCCTGAATACTATGGTGAGAAAATATCTTTTGTGCTTCATTCCGTAATCATTTGAAAAATCATCTACCTTCATGGCGTTCTTGTCAATCATGTGATTTATTTTAATAATGAATCCTGTCCTGTGTTTGTTTGTAACTAATGGAGGCATGGTTTTTTTTTTGCCTAGCAATAAGAGTTTGGATCTATATAAATATCTATTTGAGTTCCCATTCTATCCTTCAGTCAACCCCTTGTTTAACCCAAGGAACAGGGGTCTTTACAGTAATATTTTCAGCTTCTAAGCAGCAGCCTTGAGTGAAAAAACGTATTTGTAAGTTAAGGCCCACTATTGGCAGCCTGAATATTATATAATGCCATGATTATTGTGTCATCTTTTTGACCTTTCGGCTTGGAGCAAGCTAATATCATGGTATTTATTTTATACACAGATCTCATACAGCCAGAATTTACTCTGGGAAGGGCCCTCACCTGCACCTTCGTGATGAAAAAGGACATGATTAAAGAAAATATAATAAAAAATGTCAGCAAACAACAGTTTATCATAAAAAGGGACATGTTGTAAGTTTCTCTAACTTTTATATGATCATTAGCATATACAATTATTCAATATATATCCTAACAACTATATAATGAAAGAAGTACTTTTCAGGGAGCCTCTTTCTCCTGCTATAATAACTGATCTGTCATACAATGGCACCTTTGTCAATGGGGAAAAGATAGGCAAAGGAAACTGCTGTGTATTAGATGATAATGATGAGATATCAGTCACTCATCCCATCGTTAAAAGTTAGTAGCATTTACTTTTTTTAAAGTTTTGTGTTATATTTATTCAGCTTGAGAAAAGGAACTTATTGATAACTTTCATGAACATCAAATAAGTTTTTTATATAAAGTTTTTTAATTATTTTATTTTGAGTTTATTTTTATATTTTTGTTTTCAGTTTTTATTTTCAAAGATTTGCTGAAAAATGAACAGGATCAAGTTCCTAAAGAAATATCAAAGAAGTACTATATCTCAAGGATATTGGGCCAGGGTGCCTGTGGCTTAGTTAAACTAATTTATGACAAAGTACTGCTTCATATTTTTATTTCAATATGTTTCTTTTTATTTCTATTGAATATATTTTAGCATCACATTTGAACAATTTCTTAATTTCAGATCAAATGTAAAAAGTATGCCATGAAAATAATTAAAAAGAGCAGAATGACATATGGACAAATTAACCATTTAAATGACCCAGAAAAGATAATGAATGAGATTACCATTATGAAATCTGTAAGGCATGTAAGTAACTTAGAGACCTTACGACTTGTTTGGTGAAAATCATTATTAGCATGCCTTTATCCCAATTTTCGTCTCCTGTCTTCTTCTTCTTCCATACTTCTCTTAGTAGTCATGACAAGTGTGAAAAAAATGTGTAGTTAAAATTTATCTTACTTTACCTGTGTTTTCAAGGTGGTGTATTTTCATAAATTCATATGCATTGCTTGCTTTTTCTTATAAGTACTCAATAGTTGCATTATTTTTAGCCTTGCATAATCTCAACTGAAGAAGTGTTTGACTCGCGTGAAGCTGTCTACATTGTCCTAGAACTGATGCAAGGAGGAGAACTATTTGACAGGATCACTAAACAGGGTCACTTGTCTGAACAATTTACCAGGTTCCTATTCAGGCAAATGGTGCTAGCTGTAAAGTACCTCCACACTCAAGGCATCACTCATAGAGACCTAAAGGTTTGTATTAGTAAATTTACTATTTCTTTATTTTTTCCCTTAAATAAGTATAAATACAGATACTTACAATAAAATGCCCAATTTTCAGCCCGAGAATGTGCTACTTGAGAGTGAGGAGGATAACACTCTAGTAAAAATAACTGACTTTGGTTTGAGTAAATATGTTGGAGAAGACAGTTTCATGAAGACCATGTGTGGGACCCCACTGTACTTAGCCCCCGAGGTGTTGAGAGCGAATGGACAAAGAAGCTATGGTCCTGAAGTTGATGTGTGGAGTCTGGGAGTTATTTTCTTTGTGTGGTAAGAATAATTATACTTTGAAATTGCATTGTTTTCATTAAAGCTTTCTTCATATTTTAAACAAGTTGATTGTTGAACTGAATAATCTATTAACTGATTACTTTGCAGTCTGGTTGGGTACTTGCCGTTTTCGGCAGATTACAAAGACATGACCCTTAAAGATCAAATCCTGAGTGGGAGGTACAAGTACTCGCAGTCACACTGGAAAGGCGTCAGTTTGCAGGGCAAACTGCTAATGAAGAGAATGCTTACAGTACAAGTTGGCAGGAGGATCACTCTCAATCAAATCCTAAACCACAGCTGGATGCAGGTAAATGCTACTTTTTTTTTAAACAGCTACTTCTATATATCATCTACATAACTCCTACTTATAAAGATATTATTGGTTTGCAGGACTATGATGTCATCATCAGAGTAGAAAAATTACTTTCCCAAAAACAAGTAATGTTGGGCATGACTCAATTGACAGTTTCATCTTCATGTGAAGATGATGAGAATGGCAATGCGGACACAGTGACTGTGATAAGGTTGGTGGCAACTGGAAAACGTGCTTTGAGCAACAGCTACAGCTCATGTGAACCTATTCCTAAGAAACTACGAGTCGAAATGTCTAATGAAAAACATAATGATACTACTTCTACACACAGCTACTGCTCTGATGACTAGATTAGAGTAAAATCTTTGACAATTTTATATATTACTGGTTCTAATAATTCTATTGTCATGTTTTATACAATTATGATACACAATTTGTGACCGTACATTCCAGGTAGCGATTTTGGAAGTACAATTAATTAATGACGGGTATTTTCTGTTTTAAATACAATTTTATTTAGAATTGTTATTTTTAATAATTATTTTTCTAATTTGTTCAGTAAGGTCATGTGATATTTTTTAACGTTTCTCAATTTTAATTAGTCCAGTGTGGCAGTTTTTGTTAAGAGATACTTATTAATTTGTAATGTTCCAAGTGCATAGTGTGCAAGTACAACAAAATGAAGACATACGTTTGTGATGTGCACAGATTCTGTGAGTTTGTTTTTTAATTTTAATGAATGCATGATTCAATGATTGCGTTGTTGTTTTTATGTGCCATATTATTATTATGTATGCCTTGTGCCTTGAATTCAAATCAGGCTCAAATATCTGTTATACCACTGCTATTTTTGTATTTTTGTGAACCATAATTATATTGTTATAAGCCTAAAGAGAAGTAGCAAGCAGGTAGTACCAAGTGATTAACTTTCACTTAGAGTAATTAAAACCCAATTATTAAAAACAGCTGATTCCTAATAGGCATTATATAATGTACGAATAATTATATTAACCAAGACTTTGTAAACTTAAGAACTCAAATCCGCCTTGGATACCACCGATTTAGTTTTACATTATGTTAGTCTGGATTAGATATTGGATATTGTTGATTTTTCAAATGGTAATTGGTTTTATTGTCAATAATAAAACGAATGTTATCAAAAATAAATTATATTTTTATTTCAATTCCGTGAGAAGCTATGTACACTGTTATGTACAAACACGATTATTGTAATTATTATATTATTTGAAAAATTTAGATAAAAATTAAATTTATTCAGTCTTCTATGATATTCAATACAGTTTAACTTTGTCTTTCTACAAATAAATGCTTGGAACAATAATAAATATAGTTAGAGCCTTAATAAATTATATAATATTACACACATAAATCGATTCGTTCGTTTCGTAACTCAAAATAATAGCATACATCTTAGTCAGCAGGTTATGTGCCTTTATAAAAGCTGATGATATTAACATCCTCATATCGTGTTAGCACCTTCATTGAACATTCACAACATGACACCATTATAAACCAACAAAGTGTCACGTTTACAAGCAAGTTCTTGAGACCTTCATTAAAGTTACCAAGCACGAATAAAGGAATCATTGAAAAATTCAAGAGGATAAACAGATTTTATAAATAAACCATTCATTTATTAGGTGTAATAGCTTCAACATCATTTGTTACATTACACGTAAACCTAAAGAACTACATCCATTAGGAACTTGAATCGACAAAGATTGTTAAACTGCATGAATTATTTCATACTAGAACACTGTTCAAACTAATAACTACAGATTTTATTTCGCTTCGATAAGTCGCAAATAATTACTGCTCTAATTAACATTTAAATAAATATGTGTTGAATTTTATAACAAAACATTTGAGGTAATTAAAATACCAACACAAAAGATGAAAGACATTACAGATATAATTATGTGTCTGTCTACATTGATCAATTGTATGACTACAAATTATAAAAAAATATGAACTACTGTTTGCATTAATTTATTATTATTGTAATAGGCACATGGCTTCTTAATGAAATAGGTAACAGTAGCTACTGTGATGCCTAGTTTCTAACTACTCACAATCACACAGTCGTTCTCACTCTATAACATAACCAACCCTCTTTTTTAGCAATATGCTTTACGACTCAGTCTTATTAAATAATAATTGTGTTGCAATAAAATCACTATAATTATTGAATTCCCATTTAAGTATCTCGTCCGGAAATGTCTTGCGAACTATGGGATAATTTATTGATCAAGCCATGTTTTAGTTTGCTTGCTAAGCTCAAATATACAATGGCGATAGTTGAATAATGAAAAGGGATCCTAATTATAGTTATTTAATTGGAACATACTGCTCTGTCCCAAAAGCGTTCTCTCACTTTGCTCTCACTTATCACGGAGGTAATTTCATCCAATATAAATGTCATCACGTGTTTATTCACCCTCACCCCCACCAACTCCCTCGTGAGCTGCACTGTGAGAAGGCTCCCTGGATTGTGCTTCCGCTTCTGTAAATACAATCTAAAGTCATTTCCGTTTCAAATCAAACATGAAGTGTTGGTAGTGCGCCCCGCCCTTGTCACCAAAGCCATAGTTATGCAGATGCACAATGCACAGCAGGCAAGCTTTTTTAATGCGCTGGAAGACTCACCTACCACGCAACTACACTACTTTTGAAGTAACTGAAACAATTTGAACAGTTTTGGTGACAGGTTGTGGTTGGCATAAAACAATCCGATCAATTGTTATTGTATACATAACTGCCTAGTAGTTACGTAAATCTATGAATCTAACAATTCATATTCTCAGCATAATAATAATTATAATGAACCGTCAAGCATTGACTTGACGGCAGATGTAGAAAGTACACGGCGGTTCTTTTACATAGCTATAATGAAGCAAAAGCTAGATTTAAGAGATTTCTCAGAGGAACACGAATTATATGTATTTGTTTACTCACCGGCAATAGCTCGCTCTACTCTTAATTTGTCTCTGACGATGTATATCGCAGTTAACAAAAAAATTATGCCACCAATGACTTCAACAAAACACGTCATGAACAGTGCATATTGTAACGACTTGAACTCTACTAGAGGGGTAGGGATCTCATTATCACCTGCAGGTGACCAAGATACTTTTAAATATTCCGATATCTGAAACAAAAAAATCCAATAGTAAAATAACTGTAGTGACAAATAAAAACAATGCAGGATTCCTTCCATCCTCTTTTCATTCCTAACGAAACACGCCTACTCTTTTGGTGGCGGCAAGTAAACGTAATATTTCGAAATTAAAAAAGACTGTGATTTCTTTTTTGATCACGTAACCTAATTGATAACAATTTACACTGTTTGAAACTCATTTGTACTTATGATAATTTATTTACTCAAAACGCTGTCTAGATTCTCAAATATTTTTTGTTTATATTCTCTCTTTTATCTGTGAAAACTTGTAACTGGCCTTATTTTTGTTACTCTCAATCGTGCAAAAGTTGTTAACTGTAAGTTTTCCAAAAACTGTAAAATTAAATAAATAGGATTGTATTGCTATCACCAGTCGGTTTGCCACGCGTAAGAAATATGGCGTAAACGCCGCCACTACTAGTACACTGCTGGGCTTAGAACTAGAACCCATGCTTTCGTTTATTATGTATATAGTATGATTCAACTACTTACCACTCCGACTAAGTAGGGACTTCCAGCGTCGCCAAACATGTGTGATATCAAAATTTGGAAAGCTTCTGCTGTAGATCGCCTCGGTGGAATCACCACATACTGAAATATTATAACTTTGTTAGCAGCTATAAATTAAATACTATGTTTAATAATGCAACAAAACAACACTACATACTTTTGTCACAATCACCAATTCACAATCTACTACTGGTTTAAAATGGCATGCAACTATTCTCAGAAAACAGTTATCCTACAAACCCAAATACGTAGGATTTATTTATCTTTATCAAAATCCTATTATTGAATCCACAAATACTGTTATTGTTAGTTTAATGAAAGAAAAATTACAATAAAATAAAATTAGCACACTTGAGATAAGCGCCATCTGTACCATTTTTCATTTATTACTTGTCTAAGTAGTAGAAAGGATGAAAACTAAGGGAGTAATTACCGCAAGCTAAAATCAACAGATGGCGCTGTTACACACATTGAAATCGGTCCACCGAGCTAGAATGTTCTAAAAATATTCCAATGAGACCACAAGTTCCGGAAATAGTTGATCACAACTTGGCAATGGTGAGCCGTCAATATGTGCTAATGAGTGACTGATTCTAAATATTATAAGCATCATATATAAAGCAATAATAAAAAAATAAATAATTTAGAATTATGCCTACGCAAACCATGCTAAGTTTTGCATGCATCAAAATACTTCAACCAAAAATAATCCAACAAAACCATACACGCAAGAAAATTGCTAGCAGCGCAACACAAATAAATAAAACCACCTCATGGGGGCTGCCCCTGAATGCGATCGGCTTTGTAAGCGGGGAAAAAAGCAAAACCGATAGCGAGCCAGAGGCGTCCCTGCGGTCGGAGTCTCTTACCAGCAACATATCGGCTATAATTGCCCAGTTGAGATTCAAAGCGACTTGGCCTATAAACATGAGGACGAACGGCGCGTAGAAGTAGCCCTCCGTGAGGATGATCGCGAGCGTCATGGCGGGCGCCGACACGAGCAGGCCCACGCCGCAGATGACGGGGTGCGCGCGCGGCCAGCGCCTGCGCAGCGCCGTGCCCAGCCACGCGCCCAGCGGCACGCCCAGCAGCCCCGCCACCATCGTGATGCCGCCGAACGTTAGCGACACCCTTCGTGCAAAGTATCGAACCGGTCATCACATGCACCACTCACAGCGGCATTTGGAACCTCATACAGTATTAAAGCATCTTCAGATCTCTCGGTTCTGCCATTACTTTAGATTTTGACGATTGGCTTACGAGCATACTTTGGTAATGTTCGGCTAATTATGGTTCGACACGAAGCTCCTTATCACGAACTCGTCCGCCTCTGGATCAGACCGTGTCGAACTTAAATTAGCCAAGCAAAACCGAAATATGCATGCGAACGAAACCGTAAAAATCTCTTAGAGACCTGCTTTACAACGAGAATATGCACATCTTTTCACAGTATTTTCTTTTACATTAGGTACCTATAATTTTCCCCAAGTTTATTGCGAAAATTATAGAGCATTCAATTGCATGCTAAATGAATTGGTTAGATAAACATAAAACTTATATCTTGATCTGAGTACAATATGGTGTTCGACTGAGTTTTCATGCATTTTATTTTTATTAATGAGTAGTAAATATAATATTTTGAAAACAGCATGTGTAATTGACATGACTGAAGCTTCTGTGCATTCATTAGGTGTGTATTATCGAAGCGGCATTCTCTACAATTAGCATTATGATGAGATGATTGTATCACATCATGAATTCCCACACAACGTGATTAAGTTACGAATACAATGAAGTGTTGCGAAACCACGTCATCTCATTGGAATATTTTCTCCAGAATCAGTTCGGGCTCCGGCGATCGATTTCTGCTTTTAATAGCTTGCATGCGCTAGCATGCAAGCCGGGTCCCGGCAACGTGTCCGGCTCTGCGACACTTTATAATTATGTGCTCCACAAAAAACAAGGGAATAGTTATTAGAGATGACACATTCCCGGGACCAATAAAGACAGAAAGCGCTCACCAGAATGATATCGGCGACGATCGACCAGGTAAGGTTGAGAGTGGTCATGCCGACGAATATGAGGAAGTAGGCGAGGCCAACGTTGTAGTCCACGGTGACGAGGGCGAGGAAGATGACAGGCGCGGATGCGAGCAGTGCGAACCCGCAGATGAGCGGGTCGCAGTCGGCCACGCGCGGGCGCAGGCGCTGCGCCAGCCACGAGCCCAGCGGCACGCCCAGCGAGCCCGCCGCCATGCCCACCAGCCCGAACTTGTACGACACGCTGCACCACGCTCATACATTACTCTCCTATCATCATCATGTTGTCCTAAGCCCAATTTATTTGGGGGGGCACAACATGTCTTCTTCCATTACATGTCTATTAGCCGTCATTTCAGTCACCCACTCACTGACAGACCAAATTTGGTTTTGGCTACTAATTTTCTTTCCTTCCGTGAACTCTCTGATGAAGAGAGTTCACGGAAGGAAAGAAAATTAGTCTGGGTGACTATCGCGGGATACGGTGTAGAGGCCTGTATCTAATATACTGCAATCTATTTATAACCCAGAGGCGACCACTACCATTGATGACATTAGTTAGTAATATCTTGTAGAATTCAAAGTAGACTGTTAGCGTGCAACCAAGCACTGATCGGCCCACACTTAGATTCTTTGCAAACTATGAACCTATACAAATACTGTCACTTCTTTCTAGCGGTAATCGAATCCGCAAAATTATATAGAAATACACTATTTTCATAAGTTGAATATATTTCGAAATTGGAGCTTCAGTCTGCCTATAACTTTAATTTTCCATGGAAAAGATTTGTTGGAGGCTCACCTGCCAATAGTAATATCAACGCCGGGTTGCATACTGAGGCCCAGGAAGATGAACTGCGGTCCCCACCACGCGAGAGAGCCTGTCACAAACGCTACGCATGTGAACGCGAGCGTTGACAGCATAAACGACGGACTGGAACACACAAAGTTACTTACTGTGAACTTCAAATCTATTAAGAATAATCGTTTTTTTCCACTAAAAAATAGATCAATTTTTAAACGACGAAAAAAGAAGAATGATCTCAGGTCTCAAAAAGATATATTTTTATTGTATCATCACACCACGCGTAACTTTTTACAGAATAGTTCGATTTTAACGATTTGACTTTTTTTATTCTCCAAATTGGTTCCATTTAAAAAGAAAACTGCGCTGGGTAGATGTTGATTGATTTTTGATCTGTGAACCAATTCTGTTGAAACTTGGCACACATTATAAGTATGTAGTTGTGATATAGATACCCGGAGTATATCTGATAATGGAGACAGAAGACAGTCGAGAGAACTCCTCAACAATTTACAGCAGGACATCACGTTTGGGCTTATTTTACATATCTTGATGAGAACTTTAGACTTAGCTGGGATATATTAGGAAAATACGAAGAAAAATAAACCTACTTAGGTACCTGAGTTCCTAAATTAATAATCATCATTATAATTGTTTATTTAGGAGCTTATTTAGCCTAAAAGGTGTTTATTTATTTTTTACGGGTCAGTTTCTTTTTTCCCTCCCGACAACCTCAATGCGTATACATTTAGAACAAAGTCACAAGCAATGAACAATCATCTCGAAAGATTACATCCGTTACTTTAAGAACTTAAATACTTACTTCCTAATAAGGCCGTGGATATCCTGGCGGTAAGTGGTGGGCTTTATCTGGCTGTCCTCGGCATGTCCTCGCGGGGGGTCCTGCATCACCCAGTATATGAGGATCACGGCTCCCACACCGAGGATCGGCGTAATGCGGAGACCCCAGCGCCAGTCGCCTGCCGCCGCTCCGGCTAGTGAACCCACTATGTATCCGAGACCACTAGAATTGCAGAAAATATATATTTGTTTTTTAGCCGACTTCAAAAAAAGGTTAAGGTTATGCATTCGGCAGGTTTTTATTGTTTACAAAACAAAATTGGACAAGTTTCTCTCAAGTTCCGAGTTGTGGCAGCCCTCATTCCCTCACCATACAAGGAAAATAAAATGCTGAAAAGTATACAGAGATGTTCAAAATGTCACATTGTAGAAATTTAAAATTGAGGATTCTTGGAATTGATTATATATAATCATCATTTTCCTGCCCTTATCCCATGTTACTTGGGGTCGGCGCAACACGTTTTCTTCTTCCATTCTCCCCTGTCAACCGTCACGCTATCATTCACTCCCTTCTCTTTCATATCATTCCTCACACAATCCATCCATCTTTTCTTCGGCCTTCCTCTCCCTCTCCATCCATCAACATGTATATTCATCACTCTTTTAGTCACATGCGTTTCGTCCCTTCTCATCACATGCCCATACCAAGCTAAACGATTTCCTTTCAACTTTTCTGTCACTGGCGCCACTTTCAAACTTCCTCTTATATACTCATTTCTTACTTTATCCATTCTCGTCACTCCACACATGCATCTCAACATTCTCATCTCCGCTGCATGCAATCTTCTTTCATCCGTCTTCTTCACGGCCCAGCATTCAGACCCATACAGTACGACAGGCCTTATCACAGACTTATAAATTTTCCCCTTTAACTTGAGGGGCATCCGTGGGTCGCAAGTTGTTCCTGTGACCTGTCGCCATTTCATCCATCCTGAGTTGATCCGATGCGTTACGTCTCGGTCTACTTCGCCATCTCCTTGGACAAGCGACCCGAGGTACCGAAAGTCGGAGCAGATCGATAAGGGCGTTCCGGCGAGAGACATGGGCCAAGGACTGGAGAGACCGCCAAAATCGCAAAACAGATACTCCGTTTTGGTCCGACTTACTCTCAGGCCAACGGTCTCGAGTCTTTCCCACCACCCTTCCAATCTGCTCTGGACCTCTAAGCCGTTCTCGGCAACCAGCACAATGTCATCGGCGAACAGCATACACCATGGAGCCTCCTCTTGGATATCCGATGTAAGAGCATCCATTATCAGCACGAAGAGGTACGGGCTGAGTGCTGAACCCTGGTGCAAGCCGACAGCCACATCGAAGCTGCCAGTAGTGCCCACTGTAGACCGGACTTGGGTACTACATCGACTGTACATCGCTCTAATCAACTGCACATACTTCCCTGGCACGCCTTTCTCCTTCAGCGCCCACCACAAAACTTCACGAGGCACTCTGTCATATGCCTTTTCGAGGTCAACAAATACCATGTGCAAGTTCTTATGCGCACTTCTGTATTTCTCGCACAGCTGGCGGATAGCAAAGATGGCATCTGTTGTTCCTCGACCAGGCATAAAACCGAATTGGTTTTGCGAAATTTCACTCTCTTCTCTCAGTCGCCTTTCAATAACTTTCTCCCAAGCCTTCATACTATGTGACATTAGCTTTATTCCTCTATAGTTGTTGCACTCCAGCACATCACCTTTGTTTTTAAAGATGGGCACCAGCGAACTGTTACACCATTCGTCAGGGATGGCTTCTTCCAGCAACAACTTATTGAAGAATAAAGCTAACCACGTCCATCCATCTATCCGTAATAGCTTCCATACTTCAACTGGTATTCCATCCGGACCTATTGCTTTACCATTCTTCATCCCATTTACTGCTATTCTCACTTCATCCATACTAATCCTTCTCACTAATCCCTCATTTACTGGTTTATTCCCAAGCACACCACTCCAGTCATTCTCCTCATTCATCAGTCTTTCGAAATAACTCTTCCACCTATCCTTAATTTTCTCATCATCCGATAGAACTATTCCAGTTTCATCCATTATACACTTTATCTGACAAATATCCCTCGTCTTTCTCTCTCTAGCTCTAGCAAGTCGGTAAAGATTTCTTTGACCTGTTGGATTATCCAGTGTGTCATAAAGCTTGTCCTGGGCTTTTGCTCTTGCTATGGCCACAGCTTTCTTGGCTTTTTTCTTTAGAGCATCATACTCACTCTTTTTTTCTGCTTTCAAACTAACATTCTTATCGTCAACAGTCTGCCATTCCTTGAACTTTCTCTTCTTATCCTGCAACACATTCTGTATTTCTGTCGACCACCACCATGTATCCTTATCTATCGTACCCTTTCCCTTCGTCTCTCCCAAAATATCTTTTGCTACAGTCCTAATATACCTTGCCATTTCATTCCAACATTCATTTACACTTCGATCATTCATGTCCTCCATATCTATCATTTTATCCACCACTCGCTCTTTAAATTTCTCCGCATAGTCATTCTTCTCCAGCATATGCCATTTTATTTTGGGGGGGGGTCGCTCTTTGTTTAATATATATTTAAAAAAAGGACAAAATACACGTAGTTTCATTTAAAATTTACGAGGAATGTGATGAGTTAATAAAAATAAGGAATTCGATTACTTCAAAGAAAACTGATTTTGCAGTTTAACTACCTACTCAGCTATTATAAAGCTATGTGCTATGTTACCTATCTATCTAACACGATTGTATTTTACAAATACAAAGCAGAAAGAGAAGTTCTGCAGTCTGTAGTAAAGTAATTATGTAAGTTTAATAAAGCTCACTTATGTTGAAGACACGTAAAACTTTTGAATTACTTGCGATAAGTAAGTCTAATAGGATCGCTCTGGCTTGCAGGTAATCTAATTTATAACACGTATGGGAATGAGCGTCGCGTTAGTCGCGTACTAAAGTTAATTTCAATGTCCGAAGTCAGCTTATTCATGCGTCAGACATTGGTGCTAAAAGAATCAATATAACATAAAACAATTACAATGTAAAACCTGTATTACGTAAGTATGTAGTAGGTACGTGCGAACTTGTAATTATAATGAAACTACATAGTAAAAACCTCATCATAAAACAATTACTTAATTAAAAAGATCAGAGGAAGTAGAGGTATGCGATTACGCATCCAACACAACTTTCCTTTCGAGAGGAATTTCTATGTAACGTTTACAAAACACATACACTTGGCGATTGTTTGTTGACCATAATTATGTAATGTGTGACACTATGTGCAGGGTAAGAAACCTATTAACTCAACAGCGCCTAGGTCAATTGCGAATATATAAATAAGTGAACACATTACAAACACGTGTTTTCCCATGCCCTATAAACACCAAGTTTGCTTGCACGAGTCGCACGCCGATGGTTAAAAATCAGGTTCATGGATAAATAGCTGGTTATGGGCCTAACCAAAATCCATATGGCTACAGGATCAACTTCATCTGTCTGTACAGGAGGCAGTTTAGGGCAATCATCAGCCATAACTCAAACTACTTACTACAAGTGCATACAACTTCCACAGCAGGAATTTGCCTTCCTCATTAATATTTCCACAGTGGATTATTTTGGTCTGCTTTGTCTCTAAAGTGCATCCTTTATCAGTTCATAAAAGGATATTCATAACTTTATATTACCTGCCAACTGGTATAGCGAAGTAGAATATAGCCAACATCTTCGATCGTATATTGCCCACGAAGAGGTCGCTGATGATTGTGGGTGCGATCGTCGAGTACGAAGCCTCGCCGATGCCCACCAACCCGCGGAATACGGCAAACAGAGCGAAGTCCTAAAAAAGAAGCAAATATTTACAATTATGATCTTTGTCAATAAAACATAATCTAAGTAAGTTTAAGGTGATGAATGAGTCTAATGCTCAGTCGACGGGTCTTACAAGTAGCTCTGATCTGACGCAGTCGAGTAAAAACTGATTGATGATAAAATTTTTGGGGCGTTTAATCATACAACTAAACAGTTCGCCTTCGTCATGCTGATTATCTTCGCACAGAAGGCGCTTTACGATATGAACAACAAACAACTTACGTGTGCGAAAGAGCCTAGCAACGTGGTCATGCTCCATAGTCCTACTCCAAACGCCATAATGACGCGCCTCGAGTACCTATCTCCAAAGTACCCGAATATCGGCGCGAAAACCATATACGCCACCACGAACACCGTCTGAAGTAACCCCGCTTTGTCATCGCCAATATTGAATTCACTTTTGACATCGCCCAGCACACCTAAAATTAGATAAAGAACATCATTAGTCACATATTGGTTGTTATTGTTTATCTCCGTTTTAATTATAGCATGTTTTATTGGGTCTCGCCACTAAGGGGCGTTTATTTTACGCACAGCAGACACGGTCATGCGCGAATAACCGCACTATTGTATTTGACTCTTTAGCCTAGACATGTTTCTCTAAGCAGATTCTAAACTGGGAAATAATGTTCTGGCTTGTTGACTAAACATAATAACTATTATGAATTAGCTGAGTCAAAGTGCTGTTGATAGCGATAACAGTGATTCTGATTTATGAATATACCGACTTGATTATGTAGGCACCACTGTCATAGTACCTCACATAAATTAATCCTGAGCTATGTTAGCACGTGGCGTTCCGTTATTTCTAATTCTAAACATTATAGAGAATCTGTAGTAAAGGATGTGGGTGTGTGCTCGAGTCACACAGCAGTTGTTTCCTAGATGAAAGGAAAATAGTTAACGTGCGAAAGATACCACGAATTTCATAGTTTTATCTGTAGTCGCCAGATTGTATGAGAATCTAATGTAAAATCTGCCAAGAATTGGTGCTCGTATAAAACTTTAAAGCCAAAATATTTTTAGCGGCCTTGAAAAGGTGAGTGGCCTCACATTCGCCAACAGACGATGCAAGAACATAATTTGTGCTGAAGCGATGTTCAACCAGTTCAAGCAACAGATAGTGACGCAAGTGTGTACGTGACAAATGACCAAGTGACCAAGAGATAAATATATATTTCTAGCCCAGGGAAATATTGATATAGAGCTTGAAGGGAAGGTGTGTATTTCTTTGCACCGTTTGCAAAATAAGCTTGGCACTGCCCGATAAACTAAATAAACAGACAAACATGAGCGTTGCGGTTCAACCGATACCATACGATAAACAAACTGATGAACCGCCTATCACCATAAGTCTACGTCTACAAAAGACACGTTTGGGTAATCGATTAAATTAACATGAAGCACCCAAGTTGATTCAATTACCATAAAATACCACGAGTCACGAAGTCTGACGTGAAGGAAATAATGTAAAATGTTTTTGTACTTACAAAAATGACTCTAAATTGTTTTAGATTATGCATTTGAATGTCCATTATATTCACGCTATTCTGTTATTCTAGAAAATTTCCTATTCAATTTTGTTATGGTTATGTCATTCCCTTATAAGAAAATAAGGAATGCTATAGATAAAACCACCATTTATTTTAAAATTATAAAAGGAAATAATAACCATTATAAAAACTGTCGTAGGCCTCAGTTATTGATGTTATTTTTCAATAACAAAAAAGAACTATAATATTATGAGTAAAAAAAGCACAGCCGAATCTCCAGACTCCTGTTATAAAACCCGTATCATTTTGACACCTATATAAATCATTTCTTTTATTACAGTGTCGCTATTATTTGCCCCCGTCGTTGTTTGTTGAAGCCCCAGCTTTTATTCGGTCCACGTTCGAGCGCTTATTATTTTAATTTCTATACGTTTTCGATTTTTTTTTATAGTGCGGAGTGAACGTTACGCTGTAACAGTTTATGTAGGTAAAGGTGTAACGATATCAAGGTGAATAAAACTTGCATACGTCAGAACATTAATTAGACGTAAGTTAACCGACAACAACACGCTATCTGAATCTCCAGATGGTGGAGCAAGATATTTTTCAAATCAACTATCATAATATTACTAACTAACTCAATTTATCAGTCGAAACTTCCTTATTTCCTTATAAAAATTAGGTACTTATGTAATTTAATTAATGTAATATTTAACTAACAATACTACCGAAACTTTTACTAGTAACATTGCCTAAGCTACAAAAGTGTTCGCAGTTAACGAGTTGTTTTTTTCCTTTTTCTTCCATAAAAACTACATGATTGGATGGTGGTCCCATGGTGGGCTGATGTGACGTGTAGACTGGAGTGGCGTGATATTATAAGGTCGTGGTGTGACGCAAACCCACGGTCAGTTCACGGTCGCGCAAATTACATGAGCGGAGGCTAATTAATCAGATCCAAACTCCAAACAGGCAAACATTTTATGCATAAGGAAATTGTATACCTGAAAAGTTGATTAGCTTTAGGAATTTAATCGTAACATTATGTAAAGGATAACTTAAACAAGCCGTTGTGGAATTTATCAGAGGGAGGTAGAAAACATGATCCTATGTATAGTATGGATTACGAATATGGATTCCATACTCAAGACGTTTCATATTGTGTATGGTCTATTGTAGTAAAAAAGGAGAAAGTATTGATCCGTAAGATTTATGAGCGAAAATTGGCACTAGACTAGCGTACAAGAGAAAAGAAAGGCAAACGCTCCGAATTAATGTATTTTATTTATATTTAGACTTCAATATGATTTTATGCTGACGCAACACGTACTTGTAGGTTTAGAAAAGAAAGTGAAGTTGAAACAAAATCAACGGCTATTAAGAATTTTACTGATTTCTTCGCATTTGGGATGGGATGTTTTTATACTTAAAATAATTATTATACAGTATATATACGTCCGCAAGGTTTCACCAGTTATATTGATTTGACTCTGAAATTAATATGATTGCTGAAACATTAGAGACGTGATAGGTATAGTTTTTAACTAAAGACGATTTTTTTTTTCTGAACTCATTATTTCAAGTGAGTAGGTACAATTGACTAATATTTTTATAGTAAGTATTTCTATTAGTAAGAAATGTGATGTGAATTATATGTGAAGTGAGTTGGACATTATGAGGCGTTAACCTCTTTATAAGGCACAAGCTCTGCTCATACCTTCAATGGCGTCATGAATAAATGCATAAAGTAACATGCACACGGCTCGCTGCACTGAGAATTGATTTAGATTAATTTATTGTTAGTTCCTCGTTTAACACATCATGATATTGCCCGGTGACTTCTAACCAATGAATATAGCCGGACAAATAATTATTCTTCGTTGAAAAAAAGGCAGGAACCTGAAGGCAAACAAGAATCGATATCAATGCGACTAAATAATTCTAATAATTTATTTTCTCTTCACAAATAATGGCATCATATAAATACAAGCTTAGAAACTAGATTGTGAGAGACTGGTGTCTGCACTAGGAATACATGTGTAGCAGATTACCAGGGTCCCATCACGCCCATCAAGGGTATGAAAACATAATTAGTTATTTAGTAAATGTGAAGGGATATAGGGCATAACATAAAATCAATGAAAAACACACAGATTAAAAACAATAAAACCAAAAGGGAAGTGGAAAAAGGTGATCCAATATGTGTAGGCAAAATAAGACAACTAACACGTTTCTTTGACTTTGAAATTTGAGAAGATCTAATTTTAACTACACTCGTTGGTCTGGCCTGCAGTGCTATTCTGTAATCTCACCGTGAAAACTTAGGTGAAGTTAGCGTGGAGTGAGCTGTCATTCCAACTAATGGGGATTGACACTATTGATAGCTCACTTCACGTAACTTTTCACGGTGATATTTTTGCAGAATTGATCGGCTGCTCTGGATTTAGAATACTTAGAACTAAGATTAGGACCTGTAAAGACGAGAACGAACTGTCTTTTTTTTTTTTAATTGTATATTGACATAATATAGTTCCTGTACTAAGTTTACCAGCTCTGCTAAACAAGATCGAGCTCTATAATTTTTCCTAGACCGGCTATTAAGGAAATAGTTAACAAATGTTAGTTTTAGAAATCGTGTTGGAAATACCCGTATCCTCAAGGTATAAGGTGTTTTTAAATAAGACCATACTGCCTAGTGACTCAAGTTCATGATAGGTTAGGTAACTTAGGCAGATAGTTAGCTAGGGAATATGGATTTTAGAGAAGACCTATTGAACTTCTGCAGTCGACTTTACATTAACGGTAGGTACCTATATAAAATCGATAAGAAATGGACACAGAATATTTTATCGCAACGGTGTTATTGTTTGTAGAATGCCTTCATCATCAAGATTAGTGCGGTGACCTTCATAGCTTGTGGGCGTCGTATAGCGTGGCGCGTCGTGCGATCATACGGATACGCTACGTCATCCTCGAGGTAGCAATCGCGTGGCGGCAGCACTGGCGAGTGGCGCACGAGCACGCCCGCCGGCAAACGCACCGGCTTCGAACATCACGCCACCACGAGGACCAATCAGCAGCTAGATATTCGTGGCGCGAACGCGAACCATTGCACAGCGGCTCGTGACGACGACAGCATGCGGTGTTTTCTCGGTCAAGACATTATGACGAAACTACACGTTTATTTATATCTGCTGCTAAAATATTTTTGCTGACCTACGTAAAAAGCCAGTTACCTAATCATGTCGAAATTGATTACAATATTTACAATGAACACTAAGTGTTCATTGTAAATATTGTAATCAATTCCATCCTTTGTTATGTAACAAGTCTTGTTACATAACAAAGGATGGAAATAACAGCAAAATATTTAACGCATTGCCACATCATCGCCAATAGGCCTTATAAGAGAAAAATAGTTAAGTAACCCATTGCCACATCATTGGCAATAGGCCTCTGATCTGACATGACATGTAATAACATTTTCACGACATCGCTATAATCGCCATTGGAAGAGATTGAATGCCGGCTTTCATTTCCGTCGACACATTCGATTACTGGAGGTGACAGATCACTCACCCTGCCCTGGGGGTTCAATAAAATTCTGAACACCACACACAGGACCCTCCATTACCTATTTTCAGAAAGTATGAGGATATAATTATATTATTTATTTATATACCAATATAGGTACCTATATTGATAATATATCGTTATACATTTCACCTATATTGATCTAAAATAAATAACACTAATGATTTTTTCCTTTTTAGTATTACTGTAGGTACTTGTCGGGAAATGGCAAACTCATTTCGGGAATTATTTTACCGTACTCTCAAGTGAAGGACGTCTCCTGATAGTTTTCCTAAAGTTGCAATTGCAACGATTTAGGCAGCCCTTACAGCCCCACCTCAATTACGACCCTGTGTATATATTTTTTTTATTTACTTTTAAGTCTTTTAACATTTGGTATTATAAAAAATCTAACCCCACCCTAATTGCGTAACTCACTTTCAATCAGATATCAAGCTAATCCATTGCTTCATATGTTCGAAAAATTCTGCGAAGCAAAATAAATAACGCAATGAATGTGGTTGAACTGTCAAAATGAAAGCCATTACTATTGTTAGTAAGTTACGCAATTACCCCGCAGGTCTCTGTAAACCAAACATCTGCGCTCTATGTGTACCTGTGTTAAAACTTAAAACTGAATGTTGAATAAATTATGGCAAAAGAGTTTTAAGGAACGACAATGGTTCAGGAAATATAGCCAGGCAAACAAGTGAATATGATGCTAGTTCCCTAAGCGCCAGGTAGGACTAATGTATATTTATAGTTGGTACACTCTATGAGTGCCAGCGCATCTGCCAAGTGTGTAAATGGAGTACCGACATGCCTGGCGAGCTGGCGACAAGTGTGTCAACAACAACCAATACTAATTATTATGTAACTTATGCTGTCACTTATCAGTAACCGTTATTTGCTTTTCTAAACTAAGTGCACGAACGCTCTATGACTTGGCAACCAGCTACAAGTTGTTAAAAAAAGTCATTAAAATTTTTTTTTTTTTCTTTAAATCTGCTAAGGTACTTATTTTCTTCTAAATAATAGCTAACCTGCCACCTACCTGCGACACTGGTTACGTAACTCTTCAAGCATGTGCTTAACCTAACGCCCAGAATATCCCTGAAGATAACGCGGATTAGAACATTGAATACACTAGCTACTTTAAATAAGTCCTAGACATTATGCATCATTAATAATCGTCATGCACCCAATTACAATATTCCTAATGAAAACACTGAAATTGTGAAATCAGTGAACCAATTAGGTTAAGGCCTCGCTGACAATAATGTATTGTTTTCAGAATTTCTACAGCACACTAGTTACGAAGTCTTGATTGCGTGCAATTAGATTAAAGGTACTAATATTCCAGTTATATACATTCTACCAGTTGTAATAGTATCTATACTAATATTATAAAGAGGTAAAATCTGTTTGTTTGTTTGTATGTATGTAGGGGGTAATCTCCGAAACTACCAGTCGGATTTGAAAAACTCTTTTTGCATTTGATAACCCATTTCTCGAGGAAGGCTTATAGGCTATTAAAATTTCAGGTAAGTATTAAAAAGTAGCGTATGTAATCTATTCGATACTCTCGGTTCCGAACCACCTAGCTAGAGGATTGATTGATGAATGATTTCAAGATTTGAGTTATTTCAAATACACCTTTTTTTTTTAATGGAAAATCGTCAAATGGCCTCTCCCGCTCTGGGCTGAGCAGAAGGGCGTATCAGACTTTTACTGACTAAAACCCACCCGTGTTCCTTCAGTTGCCTGTGGTGCCAGGGGCCACGGTATCTCTTTCGAACAACCCACGGCCCTGGCAGGGTTTCAAATAGACCTTGTAGGTATATTGTGAATACGTAAGTGTATGTTATTGTGCAACGCGATGCAGCAAGTAAACTACCAGGAACCCGAGGTAATCTAACCTGGACATATCCAGTTTCACAGAACGCCACACGTACGCCGAAAGATGATTTATGAATTACTTAATTAGCGATACGTATATTCAATAAACTATATCAAAGAAACATGAAAAGAAATCGTTAATATTTGTATACATATAAATGATTGCAGTTATAATTTCTAATTCACAAAGTTAGGACAAAACTACTTCAACCACATTAAAAATTAAAGAAACCGCTCATAACTTTTATTAACTGGCACAAAAAATAATTAAAACTGCGCTTGTTTTGTTAGACGTAACCAAGCACTTGCACTATTCTCCTGGGATCATTAATTAAACGTTAATAAATAACGTATCATACTTTAGACCCGAAGAGACAATACTACACTGGGTGAGATATATTGTTAAAATGATAAATCATACGTCAATGTCAACCGCCTGGTGCTCAGAGAAATCATAAAAAAAGTTCAATAACTTATACATCACACTTATCAATGACAATAACATACTAACTTACAGTAAACTACTGGGTGGCGCAAAAGTAAAGACCCTATTTGGTTCAGCTATAACATTTTTTCTAAATTAGAAAACTAGATTTAGATTTTTTTAAATGTATATTTGTGCCATTAAATTTCGTACCATTAGGATTTAAAGATGATGTCTTTTAAATGGTGACCTCCAGAGTTGATACACATTTGAGCCCTATTTATGACATTTTGCATAACTTGCCGTAACACTTCCTGCGATATGTTCGTTATTTCTTGACGAATGTTTTCTTTTAGAGCTGCGAGAGTCTGTGGCTTGTTCACATACACCCGAGATTTCAAAAAACCCCAAAGAAAGAAGTCTGGACTGGTCAGATCGGGTGATCTTGCAGGCCAAGGCAAATCGCCAAAACGAGAGATAACTCGGCCTGGAAAAGCGTCCCTCACTAAGTCCATAGTGTCGCGCGCTGTGTGTGCCGTAGCGCCGTCTTGTTGAAACCAGATGTGCTCCAGCCCCAATTCGTCCAAACTGGGTATCAAAAACTCACGTAACATGGTTCTGTAGCGTTCTCCAGTGACAGTAATCGCATTGCCTCCAGCGTCTTCGAAAAAATAGGGTCCGATCACTCTGTCAACACAGATGCCACACCATACAGTAACTTTTAGTGGGTGTAGAGGTGTTTCTTGAATAATGCGCGGATTATCAGTGCCCCAGAACCGAGTATTCTGCTTATCAAGACTGTAACCGTAACCAAGACATACCTGATATAGTACAGAATCTATCTCAAGTGGTACAGCTTGAGACTGGTATTTGTCCATCTTTCAGTAGTCATGATTCAGTTATGTTCTCAGATAGTATAGGAAGAGGCTTAGGTAAATTAATTAGTGACAACCTGAGTTATTCTACTCTAAATTATTGTATGCCAGGGTCAACCTACAAACAAATAATGGCATCAGTAACAGGAAATTTATTTAATTGTAAAACCAACATTACTGTATTTGTAGGTAACAGTTATAATGTGAAAAAATATGAAATCACTGACTGTGTAACTGAATTGTTAAAGTTAAATTGTAGAAAAATAATATTGTGTGCTTTTCCATATTTTAAAAAATTGACAAATAGACAAAACAATTATATTCATATGCTTAATAAGCATATGCACTTTTTAGCTAGTCACTACAGTGACAAACTTGTATATTTTGACACCAACAGTTTTGTGGAAACTTTAAAGTCGACTAGGGATACTGTGTATCTGCCTGTTAGTTTTAGACACATAATAGCAAGGCTATTAGCTTTTTACATAAACTCAGACATAAGTAGTATGTCGAAGTCTTGTATTATTAACACCATAACAGTTAGTAATAATACTAATAATAAGGTGGTTGACCTAAGTAAGTGTAGCTCAAATGCTATAAATAATTTTACAAATTGTACGAAGGAGGTTCCATTTCCCTCATGCACTATGAGCTCATCACTGCCTGGTGATGACGTTGAAGTTTTGGGATTAACTCCGAATAATCATTTAAACTAGTTTGTAAGACAACAGAAGGTACCAGTAATAATATTCTTATACCTAACAACAACAAGGTATCTTCTTGCTATAAATTAAGTAAATATCAAAAAGGAGATCAGCAGAATGCCTTGAAACTATTTCATCAAAATATTCAAGGTATTTCTTCCAAATTACTAGAAATCCAAATGTTTTTAGAAAAAACAAAGTTTGACATTGTTTGTTGTACTGAACATTGGTTAAAGGATTACCAAATGCTAATTAATTATGAGAACTATAGTGTGGGCAGTTGTTTTAATCGTAAATCTATGCTGCGTGGAGGTTCTCTAATCTTGATTAAAAATTGTTTAAAATCCAAACAACGAAATGACATAGTGGGTTTATCAGTTGAACATTGCATCGAACTGTCCTGTGTTGAGCTCGATAAGCATGTTGTAGTGTGCGTTTACAGACCCCCTAATTATCAGAACTTTTCGTTATTTGAGTCAATAATGGAAGATGTCCTAGCGAAACTTGCATCCAATAACAAAGCCGCAATTATTTGTGGTGATTTTAATATTAATATTTTGGAAAATAATTCAAATACCAGTAGATTATTAAGCCTTTTCAAATCTTTCAATTTATCTAATGTTTTTACAGAACCAACTAGAGTAACTCCAACTTCTGCTACTTGCATCGATAATGTCTTTTGCGATTGTGATTATTTAGATAAAGCCATCGTAAACTATCTGCCGTCTGATCATAGTGGTCAAACGGTAACTTTTAAGTTTAAAACACCTTTGCAAAAAGTGCAAATACAATATAGGCCAATAACAACTAGTAAACTAAATAGATTCAATTGTATCCTAAATAATAAGTCAAATGATCTGGGATATAATGTAAATGATGCAAATAAATTGTACGAGGATTTCTTTTCAGTTGTGCACACTCAATTCAATAAAACTTTTGAAAAGAAAACTAAAAATATTTGCCCTAATTTTATATTTAGTGACTGGGCAACTAGAGGTATTAGGATAAGTAGGGAAAGACTGTTCGAGCTGTATGGCCTTAAGCCTTACATCAATACAGAAACTTTCAACAAGTATGTTGCTACATATTCCAAAATGTTTAGAAATACCTGCAAGATAGCCAAAGCCCTGTACATTAGCAACAAAATCAAATCAGCAGAAAACAAAATAAAAACAGTTTGGAAAATTATAAATAATGAAACTAGTAGGAATAAAAAACGAAACACTGATTACACATTGGAGTCTTCACGTGGTGACATATGCTCTAATTTAGAAGTAGCTCAAGAATTTGTACATTTCTTTACTAATATACCATTGAAAACGACGGAAGCCTTAAATTCCTCACCGGACGTATCAGTTGATTTACTAAGAGCGAACGTTCCAGGTTGCCCGGTTGAATTTCAATTTAAACATATAAACCCTATGGTAGTTATAAAAGCTTTTCGACAAATAAAAATCAAGTTGTCCGAAGATCTATGGGGAATGTCTATCAAAGTTTGTACATCCATAATCGAGACTATATCACCATACTTAGCTTTAGTGTTTAATTTGTGTGTGGATCAAGGAGTCTTCCCAGATTTAATGAAACACAGTAAGGTTATTCCACTTTTTAAATCTGGGGACAGCAAAGACACCAATAATTATAGACCAGTGTCCGTGTTACCGGTATTCAGCAAAGTATTCGAAAAGGTAATGCTCAATCAAATGCTTAATCATTTTAACAGCAACAAAATCTTACACGATCAACAATATGGCTTCACTAGGGGACGTTGTACGACTGACGCCGGTGTCACTTTATTGAAACACATATTTGCCGCGTGGGAGGAAGCCCAAGATGCCATAGGAATCTTTTGTGACCTCTCCAAGGCATTTGACTGCGTTAATCACGAAACCTTACTCTTGAAACTCGAGCATTACGGACTAGGTAAACTTGCGCTCAGTTTAGTAAACTCTTATTTACATGATAGAAAACAAAAAGTTCAAGTAAATGGTGTCAATTCACTTGGTTTACAAGTAAAAATGGGTGTTCCACAAGGCTCGATATTAGGTCCTTTTCTCTTTTTAGTATATATAAATGACCTACCCCATTTATTAAAAAACCAACCTCAAATGGTGTTATTTGCTGACGATACTTCCTTAATTTTTAAGATAAATAGACGTGCATCAAATCTTGACGACGTAAATAACGCCCTACTGCAAGTGCAAAATTGGTTCACTGCTAATAATTTAGTATTAAATGGGAAAAAAACTAAATGCATAAGATTTGCTTTACCGAATGTTAAAAGTAGTGATTGTGACATAGTATTGAATAAGGAGAAACTAGAATTCGTCGATAAAACTGTTTTCCTGGGGATAACGCTCGACTCAAGGCTGCAATGGGGTCCTCATATAACATCTCTTGCAGGACGGCTAAGTTCAGCAGCATATGCTGTAAGAACAATCCGTCAATTTACTAATGTAGATACCGCGAGGCTAGTCTATTTCAGTTACTTTCATAGTATCATGTCTTACGGTATTTTACTATGGGGACGGGCTGCAGATATCGAGTCTATTTTTATTCTGCAGAAAAGAGCCATCAGAGCAATATATGGCCTCCGCAGGCGCGATTCTCTAAGGGACCTGTTTAAAGATATTAATATCATGACGGTACCTTGTCAATATATCTATGAAAACATCATGTACGTAAGGAAAAATTTAAATCTTTTCAGTAAAAGAGGTGACAGACACACATATAGAACTAGAAATAGGGACCAATTAGTTCAACCAGGTTTCAGACTGGCTAAAGTTGACTCTTCCTTCATGGGGTACTGTTTAAAATGTTACAATAAAATACCTCCCCACATACTCCAACTCAATGAAACGAAATTCAAATCTTACATAAAACGCACACTATGTAGCCAAGCATATTATAAGTTGGGGGATTACATCGCTGACAAAAATGCTTGGTTAAACGCTGGTCCTGTTCCACAGGACGCATAAATAAATTGATTAGCATTTGGAAATACCTCACACACGCCTAACCTACCTACATACTGTTGGAGCTGATGAAGATTTTAAAATACTATTTTTGCATTATATAAATTCAATCTCCTAGTATTGTATAATTGCATAGCACATAAATGTGAGTACTATGTACATACTATAAAGCTACCATTTACTGGGTACGTCTTTCATTGACTTGAATGTGGCTTGGCGGCTGAGAGTATGTCATGCTCACTCTAATGTCTCGCTGATGGTGGCGCGTGTGTTGGATCATTTAGCTCCCTTCAAAATGGTTGAGCTGAATGGTGCTAATCTATGCGTCATGTTCGTGAACGGGCGCCGTCAGTAGGGACTGGTCAACTCTTTGCTGCCATGGCTTATTTTTTATTTAATTTTATATTTGAATTGTTTTTTTTTTATCAGTTCATTACGGACGCTTTTAATGTTCTGCATCGTTCTCACATGCATAATTTCTAACATGAATGATGTAACCAATACTTTGTAACCATATTATTCTGATTTAAAAGAGTGTCCATGGAGTTTCTTGCCCGTTCTTCTCCATAGGTACCTACGCTTTGGAATGGGCAACTAGCTTCATTTTTCTGACTGACCGACCCCTTGACAATTCAAAAGTACCTGTAATTGGTTTAATTGAAATAAATACTTTGAGTTTGAGTTTGAGTTTGAGTTTGATTGACATGCCCTGAGAGATGGAAATGCGCTTCGTCACTCATAACCAATTTTGAAGGAAAATCATCCTCTTCAAGGTTGAGGTTTATGACGCGCTGGCAGTAATCTAGACGAGCTCGGTGGTCAGCAGGCAGCAGCTGATGAGTCATTGGAGTTTTATACGGGAACATCTTTAAGTCTTTCACCAAAATACGCTGCAGGGTCCGTCTGGAAATGCCCAATTGCGTGGCACGTCGCCTCGTTGATGTTTCTGGACACTCTTCCACATCTTCGCGCACAGCATCGATATTTTCAGCTGAACGGCCTGTTCTTGGTCTCCCAGACTTAGGTCTATCCAATGTTGAGCCAGTTGCTTCAAGGCGTGTGGCAAAGCGTCGAATTGTGCGACCAATCGGTGCCGGACGGTGGGGAAATCGTCGACGAAATTCACGTTGTGTTCTTATCACTGATGAATTATTCCGTAAGAACATTGACACAATTATTCCACGTTCTTGGGGAGTAAAACGGTCCATGTTTATTTTCAGTGTATTTTACATTTGTTCACTACACAATTTTCAACAACAGAATGACAGAAAATGTCATATAAAAAAAAAAAAAAGTATTTTCTTTAGTGCCAGTACTTTTGCGCCACCCAGTATAATACCTAAGTAAATAATAAAAAATAATTATCATAACTGAAACAGCGCAGCGGTTCATTTTATTACAAGCTTTTATTTAGTTTTTATATTTATAGCACTATAAAATTGGTGCTTCCGGACATTAATCTTCCAAACTCTTTTAATCATAGCTGTAAATAGTAACTTAAAGTTTAACCCTGAACTAACTTTGTCGCTGTCGGTGCAGCTATATTTTATTTTTATTACATTAACATACATTTGTGAATAGAAAAAAAACACAGGGCGAGATAGAAGTGGCTAAAATAAAGATTGGCGCCAATGTTTGTAAGGCGTGTTTTTTTCTGGGAGGGTGACGCTCGATCCCCATTTGCTAAAGGGCGATTACGTCGACACAACGGCGATATTCCCACACTACGTTACTAAAGAGAAATGGCCCTTTACTTTCTCTCTATTACTCGTCGGCACTATGTTGTTGGCAACCACTTTTTCGACTCAGTATGGTGGAACCTGTCCTAATACCAACTTTAAAATAAGTAAAGATTGTAAAATTATAAATTCATACAATGATTACTAAGCCATTGTTATTATAACATAGAGGTAGGCCGCTAGAACAATATTGACAGAAAGCGGAAACACTAACACTGATAGTAACTTTCATTTACACACGTGCGCGTAGTAAATACCAGAAGTTGACAATTACTATGTCCCATCAACAACGGGAAAGGTTTGTTGATTTTTCAATCTCGTTTACATACCCCAGAAACTCACAACATTAGAACAACAGATAAGCTTACAATCTAGTAAGGAAGCTAAAAACAGAAATGAACTAACGGTGGCTAGTGGGATGAATCTCGACTGTAGTCTAAAACGGTGAGGCAAATAAAAAATTATAAGAACGAACGGAAATAGTGCGATTTATTGAATTGAAGAAGTGATAGAAAAACAACAGCCTTGGAAGTTTTTATACTATTATTTTATGAACGACGGAATGCCAAGCTACGATTATCATCACAAACTCAACCGAAATGCGGTTTTTATTGCATGACATCCTAACTTTGACGAGCTTGAAGCAGGTAAATAAAATGAGAGAATATGTTAATACTTAGTAATTATAAACGAATCCCCAATTTCTGGCCAGTTCATTCGTGGTTGTCGTCCGTTCCTTAATTTCTAAAGCGTTAGAATTCCTCATACTTTTTCGATGACATCATTAATTTTCTCAGTTTCATTAACTAATGACGACGAACTTAATTTGCGTGTAACCAGTTTCATTTTTTTTTAAGTTGGATCCCGCGAACGGACCGTTAGCGTTCGTTTATGAACTCGCAAATCGTAACAAGTGTTCATTATCGACGGTATCCGTATCCTATCTACTGTAAACATAGATCCACTTGACGATCCGGCTTGCCTGGCCAACTACTATCAGTATTTTTATCTTTAACACCGATTTTGGCAGTCTATGCTACGGCCGGAGTAGGTACAGACGCCAGCAGGTCAAGCTACCCGAAACTGTCAAATTTTCCCAATCAACCTTGAACCTTAATGCTTTAAAGATAAAGTTGAAAATCTATTAAATAATTTTGACAGATTGTAGTAGCTTGATGTGCTGGCGTCTGTACTATCTGGGACTTTATTCAATTTTAATATTTATTTACCTGCACCACTTTTATTTTACTTACATAATGCGTCGTCCACGAAGGACCCATTCCTTCGTGTTCTATTGGTATACCCACAGCCCAATAGGTCAATGGTGGACCATTCTGATTGTTTTGCATCAATGTTTGTACGTTTGATAATACTGTGGGAATCCTCATTCAAATTGGAATTCAATCGAAACTACATACCTATACATCATTTTAATTATTTGTTACTTATGAATATTTATGAATTCTAATGATCCATAATAATCCATAATGAATAGATCCTAGTTTGGAACTAGTTATGTTCATTAAGCAGCTTTAAGTAGATATATGTATTGATAAACTATTTATAACTGACATGAACCTTTTATCATCTGCTATCGTAAAAGTGGAAAATTTTCGTCTTTTGGTTGAAACGATTGACTTTTATCAGATAGCCGGCCCAGAGTCTACATTGTCGTATGATGATCCATGTACTCCTATTATCTTTACTAAACCATTAACTGTAAAAATAGATAACTTCATATCACATGCATACGACGACATGAATATTCAATTTTTAACTAGTCCAACAGGCCTAAATGTTATCGTCATCTGTTGATATAGTATCTCTAAAGTCGGAACTAATTGGCCCCAAGTGGAGTCTCGATGGGCACTTGAAACGTGGGCCGATGCACAGGCAAGCGGAGCCGCGGTATCTACGTTAGTTATTATGCACAGCTGCATCGCATCAAATCAAAGCAACTACTGTTGGAGCTGCACTGGACTTCCAGCCTGAGAGATCAATTGCTGTACTACAAAATCAGCGTATTGTCCGCACCGCACTCGTATCAATAATGGTATCCATCCACATCCACCCAACCCTAACTCAAGAACACGTGCGTACTGCGTACTCTTATCCAGTTACAAGATAATTTAAGATGAAAACGTGAATATTGCGATTGTGATACAGTACTACAAAACAACAGCGGTCACAACTATTTCATCATTCAAACAAACAGATAAAGTTGATAAACTTCACTATCAGGAAATTACACTAGAATGTTATAGTGAATGTAAAGATGATATACACAAATAAAATACTTTCGATTAATGAAGAAGAAACCCGGTTCTTGGTACTTGCGTAACATTGTAACACTCATAAAATATCCAAGGGACAAGAATAAAATAAAATACATCAACCCAAATCCGGGTTACTATGCTTGCCAGATATAAGCCTCAATTTCCCAGTAATCGTCTTTGATCCTCCACCACATGATACCGAAACCGCTCGATTAATGGTTACAGATTAAAACAACATTAAAAAGGATTGCTTTTAAGCCCAGTCCTTAAGCATACCACATCTGTCAATGGTCTATGTCCTTTTGTAATCAATTCCCTAGTATAGCCTTTATAAAGGCAATCACTGTGAACGAGAGACCGCCAGACTTTTACGATTCTTGTGAACCTTGGCTTTGCATTTGTGCCTTTGAAGAAAACGCGATGCTCGAAGCAATTTTACGATTTACACCTAAGTGTCCATTTAACCGACACTATAAAAAGGTGGTGGTGTCAGTGCTGTTAAAATGTAAGTCGATGGTAATATCAGTGTAGAACTGACAAGTTACTGAATACGTTCAAAAGTCCAAGTAAATATTAATTATTAAGTAAACGTTTAACTTAATTCTATTGACGCCTGAATAGAATATGTTTGAATAAAAAACTAATAAAATCGTGTAAGCGCATATCGTTTCTAATGTTACATCTAAATTGATCACACACACACACCCCATAATATTTAAATCGTCTATAAAAAGTGGCGTCCCTAACAAGTTACCACATTTTTAACCCCTCACTAGGCGCGGTGCGCGGTAAAACCAACAGCTTCTAAGCTTTTACATATTTCATTTATTAAACGATGTGCACACAGCAACATGGGATCACAGGAACCCTTTTCTAATTCAACGGTTCGGATCGGGATAACATTTATTTTTGTTACCCACTAGTAAAGTTGGATATGGACATTATGTAGTTTATGGTAATATACAAATGCGTGTAAAAAAAAAGCCAAAATCGTTTATACATTTATACATTCTTAGCGTATGCTTGATTCAGGTAATGAATATTAACTATAAACTATGAAACGTTGCATAATAAATATTTATAATCGACTTTGGAATGGTCTCTTTTCTTGAGTCGGTAAACAAAAAGATAATAAAATGAGACCAGGGTCATTTACCTACCAGACAAACTGTCTGACGTCCAATATGTTAATCATTTATCACAAGTGGGCAATAACGGTAAAAAAATACCGAGTCTGACTAATTTTTGAGTAATCAATGCTTCGTCGATGATAGATAACCTTTTGTCAAATATGTTAGTAATGCGCAAACAGAGAACGGTATGAATGAGTTAATTAAACGGTAACTAATTAAGCAAACAATACGCCTACAACGACAAGTGATTGTTATCTTCATTGCCAGTCGTAACGAGACTCACTAAACATACTTCATTAAGATAATAATTAATTATCCTACTAATATTATAAATGCGAAAGTTTGTATGTATGGATGTATGGATGTTTGTTACTCTTTCACGCAAAAACTACTGAACAGATTTTGACGAAATTTAGCACACAGATAGTTTATAACCAGGATTAACATATAGGATACTTTTTATCCCGACATTCCCACGGGATCGAAACTTATGCGGGTGAAACCGCGGGGCGCAGCTAGTAATATAATATAAATATGTATAACATAATTGTTTAAAGTTACTCAATCCTGTTCCTGGGTTATTCCTTCCATTTAAAATCTATTAATATCCGTTATGAGCTGTGGGACTAATTTGTGGCCCTTGATTATTATGTTACTTAGATTTATTTAATGACAACCGTATCTATCGTAATAAATCAAGTAGGTACATACCTAGGTAAGTTTAAATTCCTACCAATATAACATTTCAACACCTGCTTTTTTTATCTTCCTCAGCAATCATCATTTTAACATTGTGCGATGTCTTCGACAAATTGAACCTCCTGATTACTTTAGATTTTAATCAAGATAACAATATTTGTGGCGTGTTATTGCGGTGGTAACTTGTGGATGGCCCTCTGGGGAAATCAACCCTCCTGCGCCCCTCCAGTAATCGCGTCGCATAAAAAGAAGTATTGCTTATGGCTTTTACACACCCACGAACTTACTGTTACTACTCCCTAGACTCCCTACACTTATTCATATTTTTTTATGAATTGTGCGGGTATCAAAAGTATTATATCGCCTTTTTCTTGCGAGACATATAAAATACTTAAACAGATTTACATTCCCATGAAGAGTGTATAGAATAGGTATGTTCAAACGAATACCCGTCCTAATTCCACAAACAATCGAGTTATAACGCCTGTTCCATATTTAAAGGGCGACATTGTATTCGTTGAAGAATCAGAGGAGAACCGAGAACCCACGCACGTGAGTAGACACTGGAGATTAGTTCTCTGATTACGTGACATCGACACACCCTGGGCGTTCACCATTCATTCATAGAAATTTATTGACGTCTAATAGTAATACACAATTTTATCGCATTGATTAACGTGAAACCGTGTATTTGAATTCATTATGGAATTATAAAAGAGGAGCCGGCTTACTGAGTCTTTCCGAAACACGATTACCCTTATCTGTCCATGTTCTGAATGGCAGTGAGTACTCGTGGACATCGGTACCTTTTGGAGCCACTATAGATTATTTTTTTATATTTCTAGGGGGGCCACATTACCAATTCCGTAACAAATTCAACTTGTCCACACGACGTTACGTTTAAAAGCCTCTAACTGCCCACGAAACATTCCATTCTTTGTGTGCTTTTAGAGGTCCTGGGTGGTTTTGAAACTTAAAAAGTCAATGACATCGTCCGTGGCTGAACTCAAAATGTAAACAATACGTAGGCAGGGTTCTGGATATATTTCGTAACAGGATTCCTCCAGGAATTTTAAGTAGCGACAATAAAGTGCGTCCAAGATAAAAAGGATTACTAATTAATCTATTTTAAAGCGCGCTTTTGACGCAGGAAGATGTAGTTTTATTTCGACACGAAAAGATTAACCCACAAAAAATTTGGTGATGTAACACGGACTACGCCATATATAGTTATTGTTTTTCTGTTGTAAATTGCGCCTTGTTGGTTCTGTGTTACCCTATCCATCTTGTCTTTTAGGTTGGCTTTGAGTGTCATGTCTAAGATATCTTCAAACCAAGAGAAAAAAAAAACCATGAACGAGTACCTATCAAATACAACTTGATTGCAAAGCTAACCTTCGTGGAAGTAAACCAATTGAAGACAAGAGGTGTGGTGGTGTGACGATTATTGCCAATTGAAGACTTGTGTTTCAATTGGCAATATTATTATTTCAATTTCATATCAATTGACAATTAATATGAAATTTATAAGGAATTAAGAACTTGTAATTTACATCTGAAGTGATTGCTTATTATCTCTAATCATACAAATCAATAAAATCGAAGTGTCTGTTTGTAAAGTCAAAATAACAACTTTTTACTAAATGTATTTGAAAGTATATATTATGTATTTACGGTTCATATTTGGTTGGCATCAGACAGACAGCATAGGTATTAAAAAATTATAATATAGGTGCATTAAGTAGGTCTTACGGCTTAGTCCATTCGTAGAAATGTTATGTAAACTCAACATAAACCATGGCACAAGATTTGTCGCGGTTACAGGTAGTGATTTCCACTAACTGTTACCTTGTTTAGCGTATTAATACGCACAAGCTTTCGTTACTGAAATAAGAATGGCTAATAATCACGGAATATTTTAACTACAGACGGAGCTTCGGCATTCATGCAGATAAGTTAAAATTAAATTAGTCTATGGTTAAACAAAGCTCTTGACTAGAAAATACCGGTGACGTAACCGTTTAACATAGTTAGTGAGATATAGGTAGATGTCTAAATCAGACAAGAGTCACAGATGGAAGCGAGGGGTTAATGAAAATTATGATTAGGTGACTATTATTAGTGTACCTCTATGAATCATTCGAAATGAATCCATAGTTACCATTACGAGTATTCGTACAGACGCCAGCAAATCAAGCTACTACAATCTGTCAAACTTTAATAAAATTTCAACTTTATCGCTGAAGCATTAGGTTCAAGGTTGATTGGGAAAGTTTAACAGTTTCGGGTAGCTTGATGTGCTGGCGTCTATACTTACGTCTCGAGTTAGGGATTAGTTTATTTTTAATTTCGAGTTATTCAAATTATAGTCTGCGCCGTGGTAATTACAATAATGTATCTTAACATTGCTACACAATTCATAGGAATCAGTACAGCATCGTAAGGCCCCTTATTATTTTAATGTAGTCACACTGCGCTATTTTAGGGTTTCGTCGACAGCTAAAGGAAGGAATCCATATAATTTCGTCATTTCCGTTCGTACTGCACATAGCTAAGTAGTTGCTTGGAACATTTTACAAAACCGATTTCAATTCGTAATAAACATTATACATATTAATATTTACTTGTTTTTACCCGACTACGGCAGAGGAAGGGTTTTTTTTAGAAAAAAACGTTCCCCCACACTAGGAATTTATTTACTCCGAAAATTAAGTGGAGGTGGAGCAGTACTAGGTTTTGGTTTTGTGTTTTCAATTTTATTGTACGTTTTGTTTGTACTTTATTATAATGATTTTAAAACCAACATGGCGCCGAAAGCCTTGGGTTATCTTTACACAATGTCTTTGCGTGATTTAATTGGTGCTGTACAGTCACGAGCAAAAGTATGTATACACTCGGCTTTATTCAAAAGCGATTTACCCCTTTGTTTTTGAATGAAATATTATGCTGTTACGAGCATAGCATTATCGAGCCCATAGCTTTATGTAATGTGTCGTATTTCAACGTTGCATTCGTTATTTCACGAAAAAATCGCATTTGTAAGTTGCCAAGTATTGACATATTGGTGCTTGTGACTGTACACCCGATATTATTGTTAATTAGGAAGATTAGTGGCGTGTTCCGCTCGTCAAAGATACGGATCCAACATACTGACGCGCATATCTAATGTCACTCAGGCCTGAGTAATAAAACAAACAACAAGTTATTTATACCTACTTACAGCTATTCTTAATACATTGTATGTCTTTCAATAAGAAATAGACATAACATAATGCGGAAGTTGATTGTAACAAGAAATAATGGTCAGAAGTGTACTTTCAATCAAATGTATAAACATAATTAAGACTTGGTGGTTGGACAATAAAAATATTTGAATAGGAATTAGGGTCAAGTACGCTTAATTGTCTTAAATATTTACTTTCATTGTCTTGATCATTGGGAAGCACCTGTTCAGTAGATAGGCTAAACTGGTGAAGTTTTTATTTTAATGTGTTGCTGGACACGAACACCCCAAGGAATAATAACAATAAAACTTCTCTTGTGTCTTGTTTACTGTCCTTCAACCGATTAATAAAACTAGTGCCTTGTATTATCCACAATAATGGTTTTGGTATTTGATGGTTGGGACTCCAACAACTTCACTTGATAATATTTTGACAGATTATGCAACTGCACATACAACTCCGGCAGATAAGATTTTAAGCTTATATTTTGATACTAAAATTTAATTTAGCTTCTATATTATTGATTTTAGTTGTGCTTTATATACAAATAATGCTGTATTTTGTGCTCCGTATAAAAGTAGGTTTATTACTTAGATATGTGCGTCAATATCTACACAATGCATAAAAATGGATTGACTTTTGTTTAATTTATAATGTTAGTAAATGGGTTTTTTCTTTGTATTCTAGAGTTGATTGTTTTACATCAAAATTATATTTGAAGTAAAACAATCAACTCTCCTAGTAAAAAAAAAATATGGTAAGCCTTGTAAGAAGACCCTAGTTTCAGCCAATAAACTCCATATTTAATAAAAACATTCTTTAGTATGGGAATAGGAATATAAGTTTTAGATTAAGCAGGCTTTTCAGACCCTTCTTGACCCAGAGGGTTAAAGTAGTTACTACATTCAGTAATCAGTTATTCTAATGTTTTGGCTGATCTTAAAAAAAAATATGTTGATGTTGATAACTGTATTGTGTTACTACTTTTTTAGTAGTCCTGACTGACTATACACATTTTGAGAGGCCTTAGGTGTGAATTTAGCCACTTAGATATTATGTTACTAATACTGTGTTACACTTTCATAAATTGTAAAAAGTTGATTACATAATTGTTGTGTACGGAATCCAATGAGAAATTAACTCTTTGCTTAGTACTAGAGCTATATGAATTGTTTTTCTAATAACTATGTTAGAATAAATAAACAATTTATTCATGGAAAAATGAAAAATAAATCCTTCCTATCTTACACAATTCAACCTTCTGACAAATAATTATTTAGTCAGGCAACTGTTAACTTGTAAAAGTTAATAAATTACTTCCTGCATCATATTCTGATTAGAAAATGTTGAACATTAGATTCTAATTGGGGTCTCCTGGATATGGCATAAATTATTTTAAACAGTTCCAGCTCGAATATCATAACAAATACAATTTGTTCCAGTCAACAGATGAAAGTATTAGAAAGTAGTTGTTCAAATAAGTTCATCAACTTACCAGCCAGGGTGAATCTGTCCATGTAGTTGATGAGGTTGACGAAGCACAGTATGCCGACAGTCATGTATTCCACGAAGGTTACTTCACTCAGATTTTCTCTCCCCCTGCTTTGCTTCTCCTGCAGCAGCGCGGTCGCCGATTCATTATCACTGTTTATAACAAGCTGCTGGTTCGAAGTGTTCGGGGTTATACCACTCTGGTCCATGTTGCTAACGCTACTGATACACTGCTAAGATCACCTGTGCAGTATGAGCTACAGCCAACTATCACTTTCAAGAACAAGAACTTTGAATGCCGAAATTTTGACTTCTCCGGAGTAACTTGTCAATTAAACTCCTAAATTTATAATTAAACTACTATAGACTAATTAAAGTAAACTGAATATAATATAAATTAAATATAAAATACTGTAGAAGATAAAAATAATTAGGAACTCAAATCATGATTTGACGTTACGTATGACTCGAGCACCCGTGATGACAACACAACGTTCGTGACGTGAATATTTTTGAAACACGAAGCGAAGCTGTCACGTTGAATTGAACGATGAAACGATGAACGAAGAAATTGGACACAGATAACATATTTAAACAGAAAATATATATCTACACGTAAGTGATCTAAAACGTAACTCGGTGCTTAAATTTTCGAGCTCGCCTCGCTTGCTTTTGCAGCCTACATTCTCATGGTATCTGCAGTTTATGAAGGTATTTCTATTAAGATTTTGCTGAAACTGAATAATGACAAAAAAAACAAGTAAAATTATGCCGGTCACTCACATTCGCACGAATACTCAAACCCACAAGTGTAGGACCTAGGACGTCATTTATTGCAAATTATTATGCAAAGTTTTCGCTGCATTCGCGCTTTTCCAAGCTGTGTCAGTTTTTTAACGGACATCAAAGCGCACGAACCTCGATCCTTCGCGTAATCTCCCACACATGATTCGTGTGACCAGTTGCGCACACGATTGCGATTTCGGTAACGATAACGGACATTTCGCCATTTTCATAGTTCGTGGCGTCTACTGTTTATATGTATAAACTAAATTCATCATGGATTGGAACAACACCAAGGTGATGGAGTTCATTGAGCTCCTGCAGAATGAATCGACCATATCCATATGGGATCCTCAAAAGAAATCCCATAAAAACAGAATGGCCGTTAATGACGCCTGGGAAAGAAATAAAAATTCATTTTCTCTTCAATGTTCCATTGACAAATTAAAAAAGAAGCGAAATTCTCTAATGGCTGCATATAGGCAGCACTTAAGTATATGAACAAGATAAACAACCGCACTAATCACAGAACATTATATACCCTAAAGGGGCACTAATATAATCATCTTCGTTGTCCATGATTCACAAAATCGCAAGCAAGACAGACATTCGTAAACAAGAGCAGGAGGAAGCGCAAATGGGTTCGCAAATTGAGTATCCGAACCCATTTGCATATCCGCTAAGTTGGCGAATGAATGGCCCTTCACATGCGTGCAAACATTCGTACAACTCCGATCACTCACATGCACGCATGTGAGTGACCGGGGCATAACCGGGGTAACGTGCGTCTCTTAGGTTCATTCTAAATATTGAAACCATAGACTACTATTTTAAACTAGAGATTGAAACCACATGAGTAGTTTCGGAGATCAAACTTTACCAGTTTACCTCTATAGAATGTCATGTGTCGATACGATGAAGGCTAAGAAAAAGGATTTAAAAAAATCTTATTAACAACTCTATCAATCTCAATCACTTGACAAAGTTATGTGCAAGACTCGGGAAACTCCTAACTTGGCGGCTAATTAGCAGATATTATTTAAAAATTTAAAAAAAAACCTTGTCTACAAACCGAGCAAACCCAAAAGAAAAAAAAAAACTTAACAGCTTACGAAACGTAAATGTCAATACTGTCATCAGTCATGTCATCATAGTTTCATAGTCATACTTCATACAGTACAGATTTACAGAACGTCAGTCGGTCAGTCAAATGCCTTGGTCAAATGCCGAATCTCTCTGAAAATCGTCCAAGTTCGAGAAACTGTGAAATAGCGTACTTATTTCAAAACAAAAATCATTCTCTTTCACGAAGTTTCAGTATCAGTTACCCGTTTAGTTTTAACTGAAAAGTGTTGATTTCTATAGCTATGGCTAGAACACTATTTTTTATAGTTTTAATTTGTTTCACTATTAGTTTAGCTAAAAAGCCTACAGATGAGAAAAAGCCGGATTGGGCTAAAAAGGATATAAGAGATTTCTCCGATGCTGACATGGAAAGGTATTCGAATCTTCTAAAATTTCCATCTGTTGCCAGTGTTTTTATGCTAATGAAAACACCATCAATTTGATCAAAATTTCCTTGTAAACGGCCGAACCTACGTGGTCTTATGGTATTTGAACACATTTTTTATTTGAGGAAAACTAACACTGAATATTATTACATCCTACCCTTTTTTTCAGACTTTTTGATCAATGGGAAGAGGATGAGGAGCCATTACCAGAAGATGAACTGCCAGAACACCTTCGGAAACCGCCGTCGATAGATTTCACCAAGCTGGATTTATCTAACCCAGGAAATGTATTGCAAGCAACTAAGAAAGGACAGACTCTCATGATGTTTGTGTCCGTAGCAAATAAGCCCTCTAGAGCAAGAACTGAGGAAGTAACAAAGATATGGCAGACTAGTCTATGGAGTAACCATATTCAAGTGGAAAGGTTAGTCCTATGTATCTCAATCAACAAGTCCTCAAAGGCTGAAAGATTAATATTAATAAAATCAAATATTTTATGTCAAAAACATTTGATTTTTTATCCGACTTCAAAAAAGGAGGTTTCTCAATTCGATCTTATTTATATATATATGTTTTTATTAAAACTAGCATTGAATAAGCTATAAAATTGCTGCTTGATTGTATTCATATTTCTGTTCCAGATACCTTGTTGATGATGACCGAGCAATATTCATGTTCAAAGATGGAGCCCAGGCATGGACAGCAAAGGAATTCCTTGTAGAACAGGAAGAATTAAAAGAAGTGCAGTTAGACAGTCAAACATACCCGGGACAGAAACCTGATATAAAAAATAAGTCTGTCCGGGATGAATTATAAAAGCATATTTTAATTTTTTTATTGTTAAGTACAGTAAAGTTTACAGGTTATCTCTATTTATGCGTTTATACAATTATAACTATTTTTATAACACTATCACGAAACATTTTACAAGAAAAACAAGTTCAGATAAATTCTGTATGTATAATTACTAGTTTACTAACTGTATGTACTCCATGTAATTTTTTTATCAAAAGTACATTATTTTCCTCAGTGTGAGTGGGAGATAACATCCGTTGGATATTGTAAGTTAATATAAATATTTGGTATATAAAATACAAGCATTCTTTATAAAAGTAATAGTTTTATTAACCCGATGAATGTTGTAATTACAGACACAATATTAAAAAGCCATTGTGTCTCGCGTAGATCTACGTTCCGACATAATTATGAAGGGTTAATACTAATCCAGAATGAAGAGCTTTATAGTTATTATTATCAGGATAGACACACTAGCAGCTAATTAACTGATGCATGTGTATCAAATAGCTTGGAGATATTTATTCTGTGCAGTTGATTCTTGAAGCAGTTCAGTGTGAGAACTGTCTCAACATTTTCCAGGACCCTATTCCATGCTGTTACAACTCTATTAGACAAGAATTGCTTCAAAGGCTAGTTGCAGACTACAACTAGCCGTTAGAGCAATTCTCTCTGTCTACAATGTAGAGTAAACAATTCTGGGTGACTACAAATGAAACTGAAAATTTTCGAAAAAATATTTTCTATTAGGGTAAAAGTTAATTAACGATTTGGTGGTGTAGTGTTCATAAAAAAAATAAGAGAACTTAATGACAATGCCAGTTTCACAAGAAATACATTTTGGTAGTCCTTAGAAAGCATCAGTTGCGCGGTAATGCTCTTCATCAATTGTTGAGTAGATATGACCTTCTCCACACATCCATTCCAAGATGTTACTGGAAATATAAAAATCATGTAAATAGAAGACATTAGGTAAACATGCAAAGAAAAAAATTGGGGTTGAAAATTGTAGTTAAAACAAGAATTACAATATTATTAAAATTCATGTAACCATGAGTGAAAGTTGAATTAGGTTGTTTGTCTGCCTTAAAGTTGAGAAAAATCCAATAAGCAAAGAAGCTTAAGTCACAAAGTTATGTCCAGATGTATGAATGAAAATAAAGTAAAAGGAGTATGTAAGGATCACGGCAGAGTTTCTGCCTAAAAAGGTGCGAGTTTATGTATGTGTCTACGTTACGCCTATCTTTCTTTATTTAATCAAGATACACATAAATAAGCTAAAATTTCAAATAATAATATGTACATGTAAAAAAATAAGCAATGAAATCATAGGGCACCAAAAAATTCGATACTTACTCAAACTCCACTTGTGACATGCGGTCCTTCAGTGAGACATGCATATCTTCTTTACTGATACCCTGCTCCAAGGTAGAAGCCCTTATCAAATTAAATACCATCATTTGTCGCGGGTTTAGACCGTTTACTGATGCAGTGGTGTCAGTCACACCAACCATGGAATTGGCTGGTAGACCACCAGTGAATGCTGAGTTATTGTTTGAAACCTTTTCCTGTAAAAGTAATCATAGTAAAATAGTTGTTGGGTAAAGATCTGTAGGAAGTCATAGACTACTGGAAATGTATTATAAAAGTGATGATACAGACAACAGAAAAAGTACCTATTTGCTTCAACTGAAGATCCAAATATGCTGCTGCATCAAGCAGCATATTTGAATTAATTTAGCAGTTTATATATTGTATGAGATATCTTTTAGACAGTAATAAGTGAGTATAAACTTCCATAAATCATGAATGGTATCATGATTTGGAAGACTGTTGGAATTTTTATGTTCCAAAAGTGCTGATTCTTAGCCTAATTTAAATGAGTTTAGATTACTACCTTTTTTGAATCAGCTTCCATTTTAAGCCTATTTTGGATACAGTGAAGGTAGTGGAATGTGATAGCATTAACATCCGTTATTGGCATTATTTTGAATGCCATCAGGACTTTCTTTCCTTTGTTGGCCTTCACAGTGCCAAATACTTGTATGTAGTCGTTCACCTGCACCTTTGGTGTAGCTTTATCCTGCAAGATAGGTAGTAAATTCTGTTAGTTCAGTGGCAGAAACAAAGGAAGATCTGTGATGGGGCAGTATACCCGTAACAAGTAATTAACACTATCATTGTTATTTGTCTTTGACATATCTCAGGACCCTGGGATCTCAGACCTCTGAAAGGGGTACTAGGAGCCGAAGCCAAATCGCAGAGGCCCTTTACACAATTCTAAATGACGAGGAGGCACCACTTATCCCTGTATGCACCATGCAAGGGCACCCAAGGACAACCCCCGGTTGCTTCTTTGTTATAGAATGTTTGTAAGTATTGCTATTGTGCAGATGTACAAATAAGATTTCTTCATAAACAAGGTCATTAGAGAATAGCTTACATCTTCATCAGCCGCCTCCTGGTCCAGCCAAAGCACAGCTCTCATCCTGCCAGTGATATCTTGTATGGTGTAAGTAATTTTGGTGCTCTGCATCCGAATGTTCCTCACACGAGCCACAATGGACACTATCTGGATCTCTGTTCCCCATATCTTTACACCATCATCTCCACTGTGTAGAGCTTGTTTGATTACTATTGGGGCTGTTCGCGATGATCTTCGACCCTGAACAGAAATAACGAGATATTTGTAGTTGTAGTACTGTATAATCGTATGGAGGACCAATGATAAGAGTAATCTAATGTACTTACCGGTTTTTGAGCCTGATTTGGTGTGTTTACATTTCCAAATTGGTTTGGCGAGTTGAAAAACCCTCCGCCAACAGCGGACTGATCTGAAACATGGTTTACAAACAAGTCTAGAAGTGGAACCGATAGATATTATACTCATGATTATAATAGTAATAATATAGTGCTCTGTGAATAGTATGCTTTGATTGAACTCTGTTGAGGATTAGTTTTCTAGGTACTTGTAATGTTAACTACTTACCATTCCACATTTTATGAAAACAGAGTGTGTGTAACAGTTAATCTTATAGAATAGCTGCCTGGTTTTAATTTAAATGAATTCTTTTCTACCCAAATTTTCAAAACTATTACAAATTAACAATTCCCTAGATCTTTTACTGACAAGTTTCAACACGCCGTTGTAGGGCGCGGGAATTTTGATGTTTGACAAAATTGACAATTTGACAAATGAAAATGATTGAAGGTTTAAACAGTTTGTTGTCAAAGTAAAAAAGAAGTAAAACATAACTTACTTTTTGAACGTATAATGTATTCATGGCCTTTTCGTCGAAAATCGACTAAACTTATGAAACAGTACAGATTCACCTCTCTACAAAATGTTTGTCTGTGAAATTGTGACCGATAGATACTGTGAATGTGTGACTGTGGTGACAGTTTGAGATTGACATTTACCGAAAGTTTATGTTTTGTTTGGAAGTTTTAAACAAAAATATTCGTCTTTTTATTGTGACTATGTTGTATTTGTTGTTACAATAATAATGGCTTATAAAACGTACCACAAAGAAAAATATTACATTACTTTTAAAAGAGGTTTCGAAGACTGCAAGAAAGATGTGACTGTAACAATTGACAAACTTTTTGAAACCGATACTCTGGTTGGCTTCCGAATTCTCAAACTTTCAAATTATTAGAGTGATGTGATTAAAAATGTAATAAATCATTGAATTCAAAATGAGTTTATTCATTTATATATTTAATTTCAGCGAATATCTTTATCGGATGATGAAGACCCCACATTTTTATGTGTGCTTACTATCACACGTATGGACTATGAAGATTTAAAAAAGCAACAAGGTCTTCTGGTGGATTTTGACAATTTCCCATCACAACTAGTGAGGCTGCTACAGCAATGTGCTTCAAACAACATGTGAGTCAAGTGGTAAACAAAGAATTTCAAGATTAGTCAGGTTTCAGTATACTTAACTGGTAACTGGTGCTAATTAATACTTTATTTAGAGCAACAACCCAAATACGTGAAAACTATGATAAAAACTATTGTAATGCTTTTCTTCCAGGTTTCTAATAATGCAACAGAAAAACCCAGTGCAGTATTATTTAGAAGTAATAGAGCATAATGAGTTCAAAAGACTTGTACATTTATCTCTGAAGACTGGACCAGCTACAGATGCAGACATCAAGCTACACATGGCTGATACAATCATTAACCTAAAGGTAGTTTTAAAGTAACTGCAACTCAAAATAAAAAACTTTGGAAAATAATTAATGAATTAATTTGAAGTAAGAGTAGCATAACTGTCAATTTCTGTTCTTCATATCGCTGGCACGACTGTATCTCAGATCTTGTTGGCCCAAAACTTTGCCACTTCCATGGTTAATCAATTTCAGTTGCAGCTGGGATTTTAACATTTTACTAACCTGTATTTTCCGAATGCTGGACAAGGTTAAGGGCCAAGGGAAAGGCCCTGTATTCTCATTCCAACTCTCTCTGTACAGAGCGGACCGGGACCAATCTTGGATTTTTTTCTTATACAAATTCAATTTGATGCAACTTGTTGTAAAACTGTTTTCAACATAAATTATACTGAATTCTTTACAATTTTAATGATAACAAGCAACCTAAGCAGTACCTTTGTACTCAAATGATAATTATGTCATATCCCTATGTATTTTACTGTGTGTACTTAAATAATAAAATAAAGAAATGATTGCAGAAAAGCCTGTCTTCACATAAAAGTTCTGCCATGAGCAATGAGTCAGTATTAAATGAAAAGTGTATGAATATGGAAAGAAAGATCCATGATCTGACACATTCTCTAGCAAGAATGGAAGAAGAAAAGTTGAAATATGAATTGGAGTTCAGAGAGACTTTGAAACAGGAAAAGGAAAAGATGATGCAGGTGATTGTTCATATTAAATTTTATAAATGTTTGAAATATCATAATACACACAGTTTCTGCCAAAATAACTACCATCCTCCATTTGTTATATTTATTTGGATTAACTTTTGATGCTGTTAAAATCCTTTACACTAAACAAATGTTACAGGAAAAAATGCTCTGGCAGCAAAATGCTGAACTAAATATGAAAACACAGCTCACCACATATCAGGACAGTCTCAATAAGAAAGACAAACAAACAGACGAAATGAACTCTCACTGTAAGCAGTTGCGTGATAACATCGGACAGTTAGAAAATCAGTTAAGGTATAATCTCTTTATCTACTTTCCTATTGCAGGCTAGGTATGCTGGAAGAGACTTCTTTAAAAATAAGCATCAGCTTTGTACCTGTTTTTCTCTTCTTTTTTTTTCTTGTCTGTTTATATATTATGTGTGTACATAAAAGGTTAAGTAAATAAATAAATAAGTAAATAATTTACACATTATCTAATGAATATTTCTTAAATTTTCTTGTAATCTTATTTTGTGTTTATTCCTTTTGAATTATTTCAGTGAAAAAACCCAGTGCTCAAACATGTTAGAGAAAGAAGTTCAAAAATCACATATTGAAGTAGCTACATTAAAAGCTAAAAATGCTTCATTAGAAAGGGATTTAATGGAAAAAGAAAAACAATATCATCAAATGAATTCCAAATGTATTTATTTAGAAAAGGTATTATACAAATGATAAAAAAGCAACAACCAAAATGTTGATCTGAAAATGATTGATGATTTTATTCTGTTTACAGACATTGAAGGATAACTCAGATGTTATAAAGGATTTAAACAGTTCTTTACAAATAGCTAAGAAAGAAAAGGTTTGTGCAGCCTTCTGGTGGATATTATGCTTGAAAGTTCCTTAAAATAAAATAAGAAACTATAATCATCTAACATTTTCCTGTATTTTTCTTTTCCCACAGTTATGTTTAGAGGAACGGTTAGCTTTAAGCGAATCTCTTGTAAATAGGCATAATGATGCAGTTCAATCAACATCGGAACAGCTTTTAAAAGCTAATCAAATTATTTCAAAACAAAACGCTGACCTAATTGAGATGAAGGAAAAGGTAATTTATGCACTCCACTTGTCATCATTTGTTGTTTAAATAAATGGTATTTATTTTTGAAAAAAAAAAAAAACTGATTTAAAACTGTTTTCTTGTTTTAAAAAACACAAATGTAATCTTGTATGTTCTTGTGTTGGGCAAGATAAAAATCTAAACACCTTTCAATTAATATTTCCAGCTTTTATGCAGAACAGCAATAGCATTAGAACAAGAAAAGGTTATAGATCGTTACACTAGAGAAACGGAAGAACTAAAAGAGCGACTTAGTCACACCAATCAGTGTATGGACAAGCTGCAAAAAGAGTTCGAAGATTTAAAAGAAAAATATGACGCCAATGAAAAAGCTCTCAAAGATAGAGATGAAACTATCAAGAATAATAATATGGGTAAGAATTAAGTCTACACATTCCTCTTTGGGATGGCAATCGGTCTCCATTGGCTGCTTGTGTGCCATCCAGTAACATGTATTTTTAAACAGGCAGGCACCTTCCCTAACTTGTTATTGTAGGCTAGCTAGCTGACTCGACAGACGTTGCCTGTCAAAATTTTAATAATATAAAAAAATATATATAAAATAATGACGTTCAGTTTTTCCCGAATTCATAATGTCAAATCCATAAAAACCTAATTCGGGCATTCGTAACCTTTATTACGAACATTTTAAAACATAAATAAAAGCGTGTTAAAAAAATAGCCAAAATCGGTTCAGACATTCTCAAGTCTGTGGTGCTCTTACCAACGAACAGGATTTAATTTTTATTTAAGTACCTATATAAATTTCTCTAATGTAAGGTAGTTATAATATAATAAATTAATTACTTGTTTCAGTAATACAATGGCTTCATAAAAAGTTGGATAACGTAGAACCGACTGACTTAGTACAGAACAAAAGGCTTGGAATCCAAACAGCAACAAGTTCGACGCCATACTTCCTGTCCAGAAACAACAACCATACTGAATCTTCACACGGCCTAACTGAAGAATCTATCCACTTTTATGGCACTTCGAAATCGTAAGTTTTATTGATTGACAGATTGCTGAATTTCTTCAAAAATATTCTTTTACTTGTTAACCTTGGTGTACAAGTAAACAAAATATATTAGGTGAAAATGTGGACTCACCCCACTTAGGGTCAGAAGGCCAATTCTCGTAATTTAAAACGTTCAAAATCTAGGCGCTGTCTCATCTCGGCGACAAACCAATACCTATCAAAAACTCGTCAAAATGTAGGGAAATTATAAGTATTTTTTGACGGATTGAGAGTGGGATCAGACTGTGAACGTTCTTAAAATTACGAGAATTGCCCTTCTGTTCACACCGAGACGCGATGCGACGCGACGCTGCGCGCACATTTTAGGGTCAGCTCACACCGAGACGCGACGCGACGCGACGATACTGGAAGAGGCCAGTGATTTCGCGCTGCGCCGCGCGCCGCCGCGAGACGCATCGCACCGTCGCCAGGCGCATAGTAAAATCGTTGGTAACACGACGCCTCGCTGCGCAGCGAGTCGCCGCGCGACGCAGCGGATCGTGTCTACATTCGTCACGTGCTCCCGCCCCGCTCCGCGTCCACCCGCAGTCTACCATTTGCAAGCGCATGAGAACGACGTATATTTGGCGGGTGCATTATGGAGATCGAGGCGAAGTTAATTTTTTTTGAGCAGCGCTACGGAAATAGTAGAGACAAGTCGTCACGGCAGCCTCGGTACGCGCGACGTACAAGAGCGGCGCTGCGCCTCACGTCGCAGTGCGACGCTGCGAGGCGCAGCCTGGGGCCGCCGTGGCGACTTGTCTATACTATTTCCGTCCAGACTTCGTGTAGAATTGATGCAGTATATAACTTCTCCTCGATCTCCGTAATGCACCCACCAAATATATCTGCGTCGTTCTCATGCGCTTGCAAATGGTAGACTGCGGGTGGACGCGGCGGGGAGGGTGCACGCAGTGAATGTAGACACGTTCCGCTGCGCAGCGAGGTGTCGTGCTGCTAACGATTTTACGATGCGCCTGGCGACAGTGCGATGCGTCTCGCGGCGGCGCGCGGCGCAGCGCGAAATCACTGGCCTCTTCCAGTATAGTCGCGTCGCGTCGCGTCTCGGTGTGAACTGACCCTCACCGTCTCAGACCCAACGTTCATAATGTTGTTATTTTGTTACGTCTAGGGCGTCAAATTTAGAAGGATCACCAGGTCCGGTAATGCAGGATAGAGTTTCTAAAGTTGGACTGGACCCGAAGTATCTACAACCTTCTGAAACAGACAACCAAATTGGAAAAGGTAGGTATAAGTAATATTCCCCTTTATTCATAAACGTTGCTTAAAGTTAAGCAGTGATTAGCGACTGTTTAACCATACATTTTTGAAGTTTAAACGTTACTTAACTTTAGTCATCGTTTATGAATAAACCCCATGTTAAAGTTATAAGAACTAAGTTCTTATAACTTTCGTGTGGGTTATGAGATTTTTTTTCGCATTAAAATGAAAAATAGCAGGCTGAAACTTAAACTTTGGTTTTATCTACAGGTGCGAAAACGAAGCCTAATAACCCACCAAGTCAGACAGGCAAAGAAAATACTAATAGAAACTTACCTACAGTAAACTACAGGGAAAAGAAATCTACACGAGGATCTACCTACCGGGCAACACCCGTCTCCGCCTATTTTCCATAATTTATCATAATTTATTTATCTCTCGTCTTTAGTGCAATAAATAATAATTATATCTGTTGAGTTTTGTGTATCTGCTTATTATCACTATTACCTGTACTTGTTTAGAAGGCAGTTAGACTCTTTAGTACAGCATCTACCTTCAATTAAACAAATTGAATCGTAAGAGGGTTATTGTCAATATGATCAGTCAAAAAACTGTTTGGTGCTGAAAAGTATGGATTAGCCCTAACAGGTAATTTTTTTTGTAGTGTCGTAAGGGAAGACGCGCAGAATAGTTCGCAAACCTGCCAGCAGCTCTGGGATGGTGATTAACTGATTACAATATTTTTTTTTTATGATCGTTTGACAGCATAGCGGTCGGTCATTGGGAATTAGAATGTTGATTTTTAAACTGATGATACTTGAGATAGAATTATGATAATACCATTAGATTCATAAAGCCTCACGATACCTAAAGTTGTGGTCCCAGGGCCCGCCAAACGTTACCATGCTAGTCGCGGCCCGTGCCGAGCATTCCCACGGCGTGTGTCGGCCTGGTGCGGTCTGTTGGCTGCTTTTCCAATATGTGAAGTGATACGGAGCACATGGCTGCCTGTGCAGCTGAAGTGGTTCTATTCAGTGGTCAACATTTGATAAAGAAAGTAGAGGAAACGCACCCCCGTACAGCTCGCGACAGATGCCCTCGCGTCGCGCCACACGCTTCTTTGAACTTACTGAGTCCCGACGGATCGGACGGGCAAATATAGGCCAGCGGAGGCCCCATCAGATCAGATGCGACGGTTCTCAGTGCCTATTGGCTTGGCTTGGCGCGGTCTGGCATGTGAGAAAGCGGGCCGTGGGACCACAGCTTCAAGAGCGAGCGCGCTATGCGACTTTTTATTGCGCGATTATTTTGTCGCAGAAATGCAACGTAATAATTAAATATTGTGCTTTAACTACTACCTGTAGTTAAAGCACAATATTTAATTATTATATTACTAAGATACAATATTTTAAGTCTAAGGGTCGTAGTTCACTGATTAACTGCTTTACTTCAATAAATAAATTGTTCTTTATGAGAAAATAAACTATTTTGACTAGAAGTTTATTTATTTCTAGTAAATAGAATTATAACGAATAAAGATTTTGAAATCACTTTTAAAACATTTTTATTTTTAACCCCGTATTACAATAACAATATAATAATGAAAATAAAATAATTATTACATTATCTAAATATATATAACTGAAAGGTGACTGACTGACTGACATAGTGATCTATCAACGCACAGCCCAAACCACTGGACGGATCGGGCTGAAATTTGGCATGCAGGTAGATGTTATGACGTAGGCATCCGCTATGAAAGGATTTTGATCAATTCTACCCCCAAGGGGATAAAATAGGGGATGAAAGTTTGTATGAAACTTTGTCAAACTATACTTCTTAACGCGAGCGAAGCCGCGGGCAAAAGCTAGTTATCTATAAAAAACGAATAACAAAATATCCGCTAAAGATTATTGTTGGAAAAGAAAGTTAAAAGTCCCAATTTGAGATTGGAACCCAGGCCTATGTGTTCGATAATCCATTACGTAAGACTATCAGCTATCGGTACTTGATGTAACGATTTCAATTTTAGCAATGGTATGAACTAACCAAGGTCATACGTAATTAATAATTACGTAGCATGTGTGTAAAAGCGACGGTAGGTAAGTATGTCTTTTGTTTCGTTCGACGCCAGCCAGTGTGCGAATTATGACTATTATGAGGTGAGCGTTCTGTGTTGATATATCATTTATGGACACAGACGTAGGTAGGTACGGCCGTTACCGCGCGTTCACAGCGATACAGTCCTTAAGGTGATTATGAATTAATGACCCCCTACTGTACTTGCTAGGCCCGAAAGACTTAATAAACGTCTTCTTCGATTATTTTTTAAGATGTTTTGTTTGATGTTTTAGAAAATTTTGTTACATCGAAAGGTGTGTTAAAAATATTATGTGCCCGATTGAATAGTAATGAAAGCTAATTTTGAGAGTTTCGAGAAAACTGATATTTAGTTCAAAAATACATGAAAATTGGGTACCTATTTTCGAAATCCATGAATTTTTCGCTTAGGCTATAAGAAAGAAATACGCCCAATTATTACAAGTATTTACAATATTTTTACAACCACAGCCAGCCAGTAGTTTCTTTTCATATTTATTTTGAAACTACAAGCTGCACCCCAATTGCGTAACACACAATCAATCTTAGTCTGAATCATTTTGAAGCAAATTGCTAATCCAGAACAATTTGTCTGCTCAACACGTAAATAACGCAATGAATGTTGTTGAACTGTCAAAATGAAACTGATTCCGATTAATCGTGTGTTACCGTATGTGTTACGCAATTGGAGTGCTGGCTGTGGTTGTTGGTTTCATTTAAAAATTATCTATATGGCTATCGAGAAAATCAGTAGTTTTTTAGAAGGGCCCTGCATACACAGCTTAATTTTAACAACTCTAACACAGACTAGTAACCTTAGGTTAGGTTAAGTTAGAGTTCCCCCCCGGTGGGTTCCCGCATTGTCGAGGCGGGGGGGCTCAGTAGCCGTGGCTTGGAGAACCACGGTGAAGCTAAGAGGAACCCGAAGAGCGGCCGCTCGTCAGGGCTTTGCGGCTAAGCCGACGACGTAGCGGCCGGGTAGGTTGCGGTGCCGCTTGGGTGACATCGCAGCCTACCCGAGGCGGGCCGCGATGTCCCCCGTGTGGGAGACATTGCGGCTGAGGATTGGAGGCCGCGGCGGGAGAGGAGTGTCTCCCTACCTTCCGCGGCCTTGACGGGGCCGCCACCGTTCGATGGCGGACGCGGTGGGGCCGCAGGGGAAGAGGAGTGTCGGTGTGTCGTTGCCGCTCTCCCTATCCTCTGCGGCCGTAGCCCCCCATCTTGGGGGGCATGCGGGGCCCACCATTTAGGCGGGCGTGGGGGCCAGCAGGCAACGGGTGCGGGGGCACCGTTGCCTGTATTGCACAGGCCTCCACCAGTGTTGGATGGGAATGGCTAGGTGCTCCCGGCCATTCCCGTAGCCCCCCAATGTGGGGGGCATGCGGGGCCCGCCATACCATCTGGGCGGGCATGCGCCGGGAGGGCTATGGAAGTAAAGGCTATGCCTATTCCCGTGGCCCTCCCATCACGGCGATGAGGGAACACCGCTGAGTTTTAGTGGGTATACTGTCATTCCGACAGGGAGTCCCACATACCCCGTCTCGTACCCCGCGAGGCGGGCATGCTTAAAGCATTTCTCAGCGACAAAAAAAAAAAAAAAGGTTAAGTTAGAGTTCCCCCCGGTGGGTTCCCGCATTGTCGAGGCGGGGGGGCTCAGTATCCGTGGCTTGGAGAACCACGGCGAAGCTAAGAGGAACCCGAGGAGCGGCCGCTCGTCAGGGCTTTGCGGCTAAGCCGACGAGGTAGCGGCCGGCGGGTAGGTTGCGGTGCCGCTTGGGCGACATCGCAACTGAGGCGGGCCGCGATGTCGTATGGGAGACATCGCGGCTGAGGGATGGAGGCCGCGGCGGGAGAGGAGTGCCGGTATTGCGGTGCACCGCTCTCCCTACCTTCCGCGGCCTTGACGGGGTCACCACCGGCTGATGGCGGACGCGGTGGGGCCGCAGGGGAAGAGGAGTGTCGGTATGACGTTGGCCGCTCTCCCTATCCTCTGCGGCCGAAGCCCCCCCCCCCATCGTGGGGGGCATGCGGGGCCTGCCAGCTAGGCAGGCAGGTGGAGGCCAGCAGGCAATGGGTGCGGGGGCACCCTTGCCTGTATCGCTCAGGCCTCCACCAGTGTCGGACGGGAATGGCCAGGTGTTCCCGGCCATCACGGCGCTGTGGGAACACCGCTGAGTTTTAGTGGGTATACTGTCATTCTGACAGGAGTCCCACTCCCACATACCCCGTCTCATCCCCCGCGAGCGGGGATGCGTAACGCATTTCTCAGCGACAAAAAAAAAAAAAAGGTTGGGTTATAGTTCACCGGTAACTATTTAGTAATCTGTTTCACAGGTAAGTAACGAGGTTACTTTAGTCTGTGAACTCTAATGTCATGTCATCATGTGGGATGAAATAGGTTTGCGGATTAGTCGATTAGGAATCAGACCTGGGCACAGACTTAAGTCTGTGGACCTGGGTGTTGGGAATAGTAAATATTAATTTTCTGTAACTTCTCTTCTTAGTCTGTGTAGTCAATAGACGAAGCATCGAGACGATTCATCAATGAAATACGATCGACAGAAGCAGAAGTGACGGACCGGATTAAGAAAATGAGAATACTATTGGGATTGGTCGGGCGGGGAAGGTTATCATTATTTTGTTTGAGTGATTCATTAATAAGTAATTTTATACTACTTACTGAGTTCTCCTCAATGTGACTAATTAAAAAGAAGCGCCGCAATGTTTGAGTTCTACAAACAATGTTGGTGATTTGGACGGACTGTTTAAAGCGTTTTTGTAAAAAAAATAGTGTAATTTGTGGTGTGTGAGGTTGGAAATAAGTTCCAACATAATGCCGTTTGATTTCCTGTGTTGTGTGCGGCCTGGCGTCGAAGATATCGTGGAGTTGGACTATTCACATCAGTCACTGGTCGACTTCCCCACTGAAGTGTTTGTGTACGAAAGAACGCTTGAAACTCTGCTCTGCCAGAGTAACCGTGTGACGGAACTCCCGCGCCAGCTATTCATGTGCCATGGTTTGAAATACTTGGATCTTAGTGATAATGAAGTGTCAGGGCTACCTGCAGCCATATCTTCGTTAGTGAATCTTCAACACTTGAATATATGCAGGAATACTTTGACATCAATACCAGAGAATATGAAGGCCCTAAAGTATCTGGCATTCTTAGATCTTAGTGTTAATCCATTGGAAAAACTGCCAGATGCTATTACAAATCTTACTGCGTTACAAGAACTATACCTGAATGACACATACTTGGAGTATCTCCCAGGAAACTTTGGACGGCTAGCGAATTTAAGGATACTTGAATTAAGAGACAATTATTTGATGATTTTACCTAAGTCATTGTCTCGGTCAACCGAATTACAGAGATTAGATATAGGACAAAATGATTTTCAACAGTTTCCTGAAGTGATAGGAAGATTTGTAAAGCTAAGAGAGCTGTGGATTGATAACAATAGCTTGACATGCATTACATCTGTTATAAAACCATTAGAAAACTTGATACATTTGGAGGCAAGTAATAATATGATAGAAGAACTTGCTCCTGAGATTGGATATTGCACTCAACTGGTGGATGTGACATTATCATTAAATATCTTGACACAGCTTCCAGACAGCATTGGGCAGCTGTGTAACTTAGCAACATTAAAATTAGATAATAATAGATTATATTCATTACCAGAGAGCATAGGACAGCTGGCGAATCTTGAAGAATTAATGCTTATGTGCAACTATTTAGACAAAATACCATCTTCAGTTGGACTTCTGAGGAAACTGAAATATCTTAATATTGACGATAATATGTTGACTTCAATACCTCCTGAGATAGGGAGTTGTACAAAATTGTCTGTGCTATCGCTACGATCTAATAAATTGACGAGAGTCCCTCCAGAAGTAGGCCATTTAACTTCCCTAAGGGTGTTAAACTTAGTACGGAATTCATTAAGTTGTCTTCCTCAGTCCTTGTTGAATTGTGATAATTTAGTAGCCCTCTGGCTGTCTGAAAACCAAAGCAAACCTTTAGTGCCTATGCATTCTGAAGTCGACCCTCAGACCTATGAACAAGTCCTTACTTGTTTCCTCTTCCCCCAAGTGCCTTTAACCCCTATTGAAATGAAGTTGGACAATGACAAATCTGAAAATGTGGAGGCTAACTCTTCTGCCCGCCACATTAGTTTTGTTGACATGAAAGCTGCTCCTAAGGTTACAGAAAAACCAGGGCAGTTGAGGAGAGCCCCAACACCTTATCCAAAAGAATTGAGGGCATTAGCAAAGCATGCCAGGAATATACACAAGGATGGCACACAAGATGTTACACCTCCTATGCAAAATGCAGTACACATTAAAGCTGCCAAAATAACACCTACATTACAGCAAAGATTTGCATCTGATAACAAAATGGAAATGGAAGGTGCTGGAAAAAGTAATTTGGGAGGAACAAATAAGGATCCCATGAAAACATCTGTTTATGATAATCTTCCTGGTGAAAATGCATATGATAAACCTCTGGATCTTTCATATGAACAAGATAAAAGTTACAAAAGTGTTGACCATGCTTTGTATTCTGAAAATACCGGGACTGCTAACAGTGATTTCAAAGCAGAATGTGGTGATAATTATCTGTTACCACAAAGACAATATGGCTCAAAGCAGACTGACAAATACAGTTCTAGACAAGATATGGATAGAGCAAACATAGCTCTACCCCAACCTATGTACAGAGGACATATAGAACATAAAAATTACCCATTGCCAAATGATGTGAACTACCGAGCTGGCATAGATGACTCTCACAATAGATTGCAAAGGTTGAGCCTCAGTTCTCAAGAAAGGCAGCCAGTTAATGAAGGTATTCTATCACCACATTTTAGTGAAGCGGCATATAATAGCAGAACTATGATGGAAAATATTCCTCCTTTTGATCCTATATATGCTAGAAAAGATCACATATGCCACTCAGTGTCAGAAAACAATTACCATGAAAGTATATATGACAGCGACAATTGCACGCGTGCCAAAGATAAGATTTATGGTCAGCGGAATTATGATACCTATAATTATCACTCACATGGGAATCGTGATTTGCCAAGTCCTAGGTTACACACTGTTAGTCAAGTGGTTAGTTCAACAACTATGCCAAATTTAAGTGGTTATAGTAATGTGTATCCTGCTGGCGTAGTGGAAAGTCATGAGTATTCAACAGCCCTTCACCAGTCACAACCACCAAACGCCAATTTTTATGGCGTGACAGCAAGTCCCACTTATGTATCATCACAGTCTCCAGAATTATACTCCCCGACAGGGCACACTAACACGACTAACCCCTACCGCATGGCTACCACGCCCTTGATATCAGACGATGGAAGTTACAGTCACGTGCATTCACCAACAAGCCAAAATATGTACGATTTATATGATGCCATACCAGCTTCATCTAATCCTCCGAGTGTGGTTAACCACCGGCATAGTCCTAGCATTTCTGAGCCAGTTTACGGTCGAGGTCAACCTCCGCCTTATCACATTGCAGCTCCGTACACGAAACACGCACAGTATTTCAATGGAACAGGTGGATAGTGGTGACCTAAACATGGAAAACCGCGAGGTTTTCTAAAAATGCACTCTTGTGAACGTTATTAGAATTAATTGAAAATTAATATAATGGATTTAATTCCTGTTTTCTACATTGGTTTTCTGTTCTCTGCATGTGCAATTTAAATGTGATATAATTGTGTAAAATAATGTTGTAGTAGAAACTAATATTAAGGTGCTAAGGGACGGAACATATTTGTTGTTGGAAAATCTATCAAAGGAATATTACTATTTTTAAAAGGTTGAATTTATTCAAATATAAATTGAAAATAATTGTGTCTTTTATCTAGTTATGGTTTTAATTTTTATTAATGTAGCAAGCATTTAGAAAGTGGTAGGTACTGATTAAGTACGAATTGTAACAACTGTGTTGTTTCAAAAAATCTATTGTAAATAAGTAATTATTACATTCTGTCTGTTTACTTTACTAACTCGAATTTTTTAATATAGCCTGAACGGAAAGTACCAGTCTTATATTTTATCAGTATCAGAAATGAGATAATACTATACTTACATCCACCATATTTTTGAGTGGCAAGGTGCTGTGCCCTAAACTATATAAGGGCCTAGTTTCCGGGTAGGCTACAGGTAAATGTTGTACATACCTAAATATTTATAATATGACGAATTGACATCGTGTTGTAATGAATGTCTATGATATATTATATTTTTGTAATTATGTGATACTTGTGAATTTATTGTTAAAATAATGTTTTATTTAATTAAGTCGAATACATGAACTACGTATCAACCCCGATGCATATTCAGGCATGCATGATCACCAATACGCCCACAGTTTTAAACATAAAATTTTCAATCGGCTTCCAATCCGATATTCTTGTTATCTCGTAAATCAAGTACTTAACTCAATCCATTTTGCTTCTCTAATTCACTATGACCACTTTCCTTACTTCGAAACCACGTCAATTCCGTAACTAATCACGCCAACGCGTTCATTTCGCGCGGTTTCGTACATTGTGTCATAGTTAATACTGCCCTAGGGCATCTAGCACACCTGACACGCCCAAGTAATTTATTTGGGTTTTTTTTTCAAAACACCCCTCAACAAGAACTTCTTCATTCATCCATCAATATAAATCTATGTTATTTTGTTCTGCTAAACAACAGCTTCTCCTATTTCGTAATATTATAAAAGGTACTCCTTGAGAACTTCCTCAGTTTGCTCCGCTTCCCTATTAGTCATGCTTCATGGGAGCTAAAAAGGCAGTTGCCTTATCCGTTTGCTGCGACAAATTAATAGATCTTTGTTTGCGGTACAGCGGTACCTAGGCACATTTGCATCCTATTACAAGCACGTAAGATATCTGCTCAATTCGTTCACAAATAAGCGTAGGTACCTACACGGTTACAATAATTTACCGTTCGCTTTTCTATCCGCATTACCATATTTTGTCAGTCGAACTTTTGCATGACCATATTTTATATGCTTTTATAGCATTTATTGTGTATATTAAAAGATTATATTAAGTATATTAAAAGATTTGATAATATTTGTATATTTTGTATTGACACATTTACACTTTCCATTTTATTGCACAAAGATTTCATTCTAGCTTTATTTCTGAGCAGTAATAGCTCTTTTAATTGATGAACGTATGTACTTAATATTATATCGCTATGTTAGGGTCTATCAGGATGGTAAAATTATCCTAAATGCAGGTATAAACTAGTTAAATTGCCCCTTGATGTACTTACTTCCCTGCTGAATGTTGACTGTTTATAGGTAGAACGGCTTAATAGAAGCATGATGATTAACTGAAGGTAAATTATACATAACTGAGTATTATATTAAACGAATATCTATTTCGGTAAAGGCACCTTTTGGGATTTTTTTTTATTAGCTCCGAAGTCTATCCTGGATTCAGTCCGGCTGTATACTAAGCTTATTCAATCTTTTCTCAGAACACCTCTTCTAATCGACAGACCAGTGTCTTGTTTAATCCCAATAAAGTTTACGGTAAAGGATAGATCACATTATTTTTCGGCTCTTAACTAGCCCTAACTTGATACTCAGATTCCCACCATCATTGTGGCCAACCTCGAAAGACCACATTTTTTTACCAGCAGCTGTTACCTAGTTCAAATGCTTAAACACACGACTATGACTGAGATCCTCGGTCGGACCTTCCAATTGTAAGAGGGTTAAAAATATATTCGCCCCTCCGTCCACTCAGCCTTTTTAGGTTTTGTCATTTGTCATTTGAAATGGTCCTTATTATTTTTTATGGATACACACATGGCGGTGGCGCACATTTATTATAGTTATTTTCGCACTAAATAATGTACAAATTATTATTGACTTGTGATTGTAGTCCTTGCAATTTGACCAAATTTGATTGTTATATTGTTATATAACCCCGTTTATTTTTTTTTAACTTTTGTGTAAGGGGCTGAACTTTTCATATGGAAGCTGGCGTAGTCAGTCCATATACCTGGTATTTTTTTTGTTTAATCGTCCTCCACTCATATAATTATGCGAGTTTCATCGTGCAACTTTGAGGAGAAATCGAAATGACGATGGGGTGACTATGCCACTTCGATTCTATGTCCTCTATAAATAAAACTTATTTATACAAATTGGTAGCTACCTATCTAATAATATCATACATATATTGTGACTGACTAGATGCATAATAGCATACCTACACATTTTTTGCCCGATTTTCCCGACCGTTAAGTAATTATAACAGACCCAGGTACTATATAGTTTGTTATTGAGCGAGGTTTTCGATCGACTAAATCGAGTCAATTGCACTTTAGGGTAGGGCCGCAATATGAAGGCCGATTTGGCTTCGGTTCGTATATTTACGGGAACCACCACCGACCCCATATAGTTCTGGCGTTAATCAGCGCAAATGTTTTTTTTTTTTGATAATGAGCTTATTTATTAATCCTGTAATATTAAACCTATGTATTTGCAATTCCGTAACGAGTACCCAAATATTGCTTTTAAATTATTTTTGATATATGAACGTTGATTTACAATAGCTGTTTAGAAACAAAATTCGCCTTTATGAAATTACAAAAATATAGGCAAATATTTCAAGCAACTAAAGTTTCAGTTAGCTTAATTGCGATGCTTGGTGCAGATACCTGATATATCTATTTTTTTTTTTGTATTTTCTAAATAAATTAGTTGATTAATTAATGTTCAGTACCTGTGAACTGTATACATGGAAATTACATAGACCCTTGTAATAGCTCTCTACTATTAGCTAATAAACAGTAGGTATTATCTTTATTATGTGTATGAGTAGGTAGTATAAAATATAGAATAGATTACAAATCTCTGTTTAAATATCAGTGACATTAATTAATAATTAACTCGACAATCTTAGATGTGTTGAGTACCTATACCTGTTGTAGCAGAACTGTAGAACCTTTAAAAAGGACGTTTATGAGTACTTTTGGCGAATAAAATAATAATAATAATTATTTATGTTATTGGCCAAAAGTTGTTAGGTAGGGTATTTTGCTGAAAATCCAATTTGTTGAACCAATGTGTAACTAGGTAATTTTAGTAGGTATAGACATTTTAGTGTTTCCCTTAATTGTACATTGCACATATACATTTTAAAATACACTTGTGTCATATTTTTGTTGAAATATATTACAAATAATTGTATGTTAATATAATATTTATACTTCTTACCTATTTAACTTGGAGCGAATTTCCAGTTACGTTTTCTATGAATGATATTGTAAGATGACGCATGTTACTGATGAAGATCCTCGGATCTCATCTTGTAGTATGAGATACTTTCTATGAACCGAGCCAATTTCATGAATATAATTTATTTTAATATTTATTTACAATTAGACGAATACAGAGTATACTGCCAGTTCTTTATCATAATGATAAATTCTAATAAAAGGGAAATAATGTACCTAACTAATTTTTATAAAAATAAACCTTTTAATTTAATTATCTCAAAAAACATTCGTAATTTTTTCATGATACTTGTACATATGACACATTCAAAAAACTGAATAAATATTTTTTTATAAATGTTAGCTTATTTTATTTTACGACCTCTGTTGTAAGAACATATTAATACGCAAAATACTTTAAAGTTATGCAAAGATATCCTACGATTACGTCACAAAAAATAGCTCCTCATTTACGCCGAATCTGACTTGCACCGAATGCTTGTGCAAGTTATCTCATTACCTAAAGACAAGCAAGTGGGCGCGATGGAAATAGTATTTTCTTCAACATTTCAATTTAAACTTAACTTGTATGAGTGACGACGAAAAGCTCGGTGAATAAAGCGTTTGTACACACAGTCCACAGATACGTAATTAAATCAAAACTACTGACTTTTTCTTATTATTAAAAGCTCTGGTCAGCACACTATTTAAATTTGGTAAGTTCCTTTGTGCAAAGGCTAATTGAATAATTTTTAATATACATTTTTATACTTAGGTACTTACCTATATTATTATGATAATATCTAATTTAGTTATAAAAAGAAATCTAGTCACTACTTATACGGTTAGGTATATTTGTATTACTTACCTACTCTAAACTATTTTTGTGGTAATCCTCCAAATATGTTTACAATTGGGACCATTAAATCGTCAAAATTATGACTTGTTTACATTTTTATAAATATATCCAAGTCAAAAGCTTAGAAATTGTAAGTACATACATATAATTATTATGTCACACATGTCAGTTTCGTGGCAATTGTTTATCTATTTAATGAAATGTAAAACTACCCACATATTATAATGTTTTGGGAGTTAAGATACGTAAATGCATAAATATACAATAATTATATAAAATAGAGATGTATTGTTTCATAGAGCCCGAATTTATCTTGCTTATTGCTAATGGGTTAGTACTTAACAACATAGGTACCTATCTATCTATTAGTTATAGCAAAAATATAACAATAGATTGTTGCCGTTACGGGCCACATAAGCTAAGGCACAGTTGAGTGCCATTTAATATACCTACCTATTACGTTAGATAAGTACCTACCTACGTTTACATTATTGTATTAACTACGTAGGTAATTGTATAAAGTTCATAAAACCAAATTGCTACTTTTTCTCAAGACTGACGCCTAAAACATATCATTTATTTGTATTTTCTTGTAACTAATGCATTATTTTATGGTACCTACATTCTTAAACACATTCATTAAAATTACATTATGGGAATTCGACAGACTGTCTGTTGACTATATTGTAACAGTCGTGTTTTATGTAATATGTATATTAATAATCATGCTTTCTCATAATTTCGTTCTTACTTTGATGCTACGACTACATTGTCGCGATAACGCGAACTACACTTCGCGCGCTCTCTTTTTCACAGCGAGACGTCGAGCGGTGTGCGAGATAAGCGCGCTAAGTGCTGAGTTCGCCTTATCGCGACAATGTAGCCGCAGCATTACAAAACAATTTACTTATCAAGAAGCTACAGTACCTTTTCGGGCGTTAATGACATGACCGAACATTTCATATGCTGCGGCCACGCTCTCTCTCGCACACCGCTCGACGTCTCGCTGCAGAGCGTTGTTCGCTTTATCGCGACAATGTAGTCGTAGCAATAAAACTCGTGCCATATTAACGCTCGCGTAGGTAGGTAACTAGGGTAAGGTAAATATTTTATTTCATCCATTTCAATCAGTGGCGTGCATTGGTTTTCAGAGTAAGTAGGCCTAATTTCGTCGTATTAATTTGAACGAGTAAAGACCAATTACAATGTGCGGATAGTACCTACCTACGGAGCCGAGTAGGCCGCCTGGCGACTGCCTACTGCCGCGCGTATTTGTATGAAGGTTTTGTTTTTAGTTAGGTATGATAATTTAGTGCGTTTCCTAATTGTGGGGCACACACACTAAAATGTAATTGACAGGATTATGGTGATTTTTCGAGGTAGGCACTGCTTATAGGTATGCCTTTATGCAATGCACGCCACTGATTTCAATACCTACTTACAGCTAGCTTTATTCTATAAGTTATCAATCAAATGCATTGTACTTAACTCTTTAATTAGGTACCCCAATATATCTTGAAGAGTTGTTTCAAGTCTGCAAATTATCATAACTATTTTTGGTATTGTGTGTCCGTTAGGAAATCAATAACGAGTCTCGATTTTAATTATCTTTAACAGAACTTACATGGACTTCTGTTGTAATGAAAATTCAGCCGAAACCATAGGTCGAGAAAACATATTTTTCTTGCTTCTTTTTTATACCCTCTGCTTCTTTCGGGAAAGGAATACATTTATTTTGTAAGGTATGTTACGAGCAAAATATTAATTAGACCTTTGATACCTCATACCCTCAGGAAATGTAGAGGTATCTGAGTGCGCATAGAACAATGTTTAATTTATTATTTTATTTTGTGGAAAATGCCAAAAAGTTTAATTTTTTTTTATTTGTACCTACCTATTTTTATATCACTAAGATTTTGTAGGTAAGTATTATTTATTAGCTTATTTTAAGTACGTAATAACTTATTTAAGTTTATACAGTCCTGAATCATTCTTATTGCAACATATTTGCCTATTTCTTTACTATCACGCCACGCCATCTAGCTACTCACATAGATAGGTACATGGTGTTTTAATAAAATGTTGCTTTATGTCACTAATTGATTTAAATTAAGTCGTGTAGGTACTTTTATATATATATTTTGTAAACACAGTTTACGTTTCGTCTGTAATACAAAGTAGAAATAAAATGTTAAAAATTTGATTGGAAGGTTTTTTTGTTTTATTTCGCTATTCAAAGTCCAAGAATCGTATTAAGTGTAGAAACGGGAAACGATCAGTTTGAACTACCTACAAGACAGTTATAAAGGTATAAATTAGAAAAGGCCCTGAAATAATAAAATTGTGTATTGTTGTGCCTGTAATGTAAAGCTTCAATAATATCTACAGGCTACCCAAGGACGCATTGTGGGAACTTATGAGGTTCAGAAAACCAACCTTGGTAGACACCTACTTAAGTTTGTAAGAAGCAACGATTTGTCATTATCATAACCGTTGTTCCTCTGTATGTAATATCAGAGAGGAAAGATACCAAAAAAACAGAAAGATCAATTGTACCTAAGAATAATGACTCCCTCTCCCTTTTTTTTTGGGTAAGAATACCTACATGCTGGTAAAAGCAGATAAAAGATCGACAGACTAAAACAGCCTCTGGGATAATGAAATCATTACCTATCCCAGAAAAAACACCCAGGTTAAGCTCGAGTTAAAAATAAATGGCGTAGGCGTAGTAGGTATTGACTTCGGGAATAAGGAAGGTTCATATTGTTGGAAAACTAGAATGATGTACAACCTACCGTAGTCCTTTATATACTGAATTGATTAAGAAGAAATGAAATGTAGGAATGTTTAAAAGTGTATTTAAAGTTAAACATTTTAAACACGCCTGCCTACCTACCTTTGAATCGAATTTGGGTCTAGCGGTTTCACGTTTTCGGTATCCAGACGAACTCCCAATTAATGTGCATTTACTAAACGAGGGCGTGGAGAACTTTTTTACTCAGCTGAAATTCATGTGGATCTTCACGATCATCGCACATGCACACGATATCTAGGTAGATAGGTACCTAGTACCTACTCAGCTCCAATTCGAGTTTTGTCAGTTCATATACCTACTTCTTCAATAGGTATAAACGAGGTACCTATCTAAGCAAAAGTAGATACCTAGATATTTTATCTAGGCACGTTAAAAATCACTGGCACGTTGGTCAGCTCGTTAACGATCTGCGGTTGACCCAGTTCTGCGATCATTGTTCTCACTCCATCCGATAGCAAACAGTTTTATTGCTATCAGAGGTAGGTACTACTCCCGGATTAAGTTTTAAATGGTAGTTACCTATTTATATCACTGTTTTTATTGACTTTGATAACTTTTCCCATTTGGGTTAAGAATCTTGTGAATTGAGAATTTGGTAAACTGCTCCTGAGCCTTTAGATTGAATACCTTGCAAATTGTGGCCGAATTCTGGGCCGAGTCCGTTTAGATTGCTATCGACACGCTAAGAAGAAGAATATTGCTAATCAAGGCTGCCCAGGCCCGCAGGCCACCAAGTGGCCCGCCAACGCATTTGAATTGGCCCGCCAATCGTTATCAGCCTTGTTGTGAATCAAAAAATGCGAAAAGCACTGTTGTTGTTGGTGGTGAACTTAGGTCTCTGCATAGACAGTATAGTAACTAAAAAGGAAGGTCTCTGAATACTATAATTATCTGGGACCTCGACATTAGCCTTCCGCAAGTTGTGTTGAACCAGCTTATGCCAGTGGAAACGCAAAAAGGATACGGTCGTATGAAGCCCGACTATCTTATTTTAAGATGGTCTCACTGGAGAAACGAAGAACAGTCATCGATTCCAGGTTCGTATACCTACAAGCTACTCCGATACAAAATAGATTGTCCCCTATTACTATCCAAGTTCCAGTTTCGGGCTCCTGCTAGACCCCCTCGTGCTCCTATTACTTCTTTACACCCTCCACTCCGCAGAACAATACTTGGTGCAAACTCTGTCGTTCCTCGTCTTTGCAAATTGTTAAATAGCTGTAGCGATCTTGTTGACGTGCATTTTGACTCATATGCCAAGTTTCATAGAACAACTTTTATTGTTTAATGTTTAATCCCGTTTATTCATTTTTTTTGTTCATTGTTTTGTCTCTATTTGCTTTGCTGTAATGAATTTTACTTTTACTGCTTATTTTAGTTTTATATCCCATCACGCAATACCATTTTTAACTAGTTAATTTTACTTAATAAGATATCAATTTTAATTTTATAGTACCTACCTAGTGCTTGTGGCACACCTAATGTTTATCGGGCATGCAGTGCTAACCTGTAAGAAATGGTTACACTAACCCTAGATTATGGTAGATAGCACTTTAAATATTTACAGTGTAAACAATTGTTGGTTGGCCAATAAAGGAAAAATAAAAATCAAGTAGGTACAGGTAATAGAGGCAGTTGTACTACACAAGAAAAGCTTATGGTATAACCTAGCCACTTCAACAACACATCGAAGAGCGCTTCCAATACGACGCTGCAATCGCAGGGTCACAAAACATAAAACTAAAGAGGGACAGGGTGCAGCCAGAACAATCCACCAACCTTATTGCAATAAGTGGCTCATCCATTTATTGCAATAGGTAAGTGGATGAGTCAGTAATTCTACTTCAGTAGGTATTGAATTCACGAAAAAGGCAGAAGTATTTTGAAGGTAGTAAGTAACCACAGACGATTCAACGCAATACCTACTCTCACATCGTATAGGTACTGTTGAGCGGCCTGTTTGTGTGTGATGGCTGATGATTCTATACATTTTAAATGACTGCCTCCAGGCAGCTTGTTCATACAACAGGACCGAGTGAAACCTGAATGTGTACCTACATAGGTACTCCCGGTCTTAAGCTGGTCAAGCGCGCTCAACTAGGTCACCATCTTGCACTTCTGCTATTCCGCCAAAGAAAAAGTGGGTATAGCTAACCTACTAGTGGGGATATAAGTAACAAGCCTTCTTCCGTTACTGGGGAAGTGAATTGAGCTTGACTAGTAAGCAACTAGGTAGAGATCTAGATATTTTAGAAAAAAAAAACAATGTAGTTTAGACTTATTGTTTTTGTAATTTTTCCATTCTTTCCTATCAAGTCTTCTAAACATACCAACATCGCGTATCTAAAACATGACTATTCATACGTACGTAGCTACGTATCAAGAAATCGATTAGTTGCGCGCGCCGACTTATCTTCGTGTAACAGTTGAACAAGTTCACGCAAATATCGTCAGCTGGCCTTTTAACATCACCAGGTATTGTTCAATTCTTACTACAGTCCCAACTTGATCCATTAAAAACAAACGTTTATAAAATGTGTCCAAGGAATATCTATAAAACGTAGCTTTCAATAACGGTCAAGCCTTGAAGTGTAGTGGAATCTGAACGCAGTTCCTAATATAGCTCTACCATCATAGTGACAATTCTACGACCATAAATAACTGGAGTAAGTCGTATAACTTCAATTATCTCGACTACTCCTACTTGCATTCATGAACATACTTAAAGATAACTTGATGTCCTTATACGTAGATATTTACTACCATTAGGTACCTAATTGTAATGTAATCTAATTTATATTAATATTTTTTTCATAAAAAGTCACCATGCCGGGAGCCAGGCATAAGATTCTCGGGCACGTACTATCTGGCTTTTGCCACAAAATGAATCGTCGTAAACCTATATACGGGGACTCCATGGATACCCCACTGAACCGATGTCTCACTACCTTGGATATCACTTTATTGGGTGAGTAGTACCATGTACTTAGTTAATTAAGTGCTTTCCTTTCTGTTGTTGACCCAATTGGAACAATCTGAGAGATTCCATGAAAGTTTCTTTTGCACTCATGTTATTTCCCCAATGGATTGAAACCGTTGTGGGTTCCTCAAACAATCATACACGATGAGCGTCAGTATTCCTTGCTGTAGGCTTATTGTACAAATCCTGGCCAACAGGAAGTAATTATACTTGTATGTATATTTTGTAGGGAGACCCCGCAGCGATCGTTGTGCCCGGTGGCGAGTTCCCACAAAATGTGAGGTCTTAGTAGTAGATGGCTTCCATTAGTGGCCGTCGCCAGTTTTTCGGATCCGGGTGCCTTAAAACCATTACCGTAATTTTTCCAGGTGTGGGGCACATGGTCGGAGCTGGTATTTACGTCCTGACGGGAACTGTTGCTCGGCACATGGCTGGACCAGCAACGGCCCTAAGTTTTCTGCTGGCTGGAATAACATCTACTTTAGCTGCTCTATGCTATGCTGAATTTGGGACTAGAATCCCGAGAGCTGGCAGTGCATACGCTTACACGTACGTCAGTATTGGTGAATTTTGGGCTTTCATCATAGGATGGAACATCGTATTGGAATATATGATAGGTGAGATTCTGCAACATTGTATTTCAAAAATATGTATTTTTTTTCTCATGTGTCTTGGAGAACCGAGCTATGTATAATTTTGCTTTTTGTTTCAGGGGCTGCCTCCGTGGCCAGAGCATGGTCCGGGTATCTAGACGCAATGTTGGACGGTGCAATAAGCAACGCTACTATATCCATTACGGGAGAAATGCACGAAACTCTTTTGAGTAGATATCCAGACGTTCTAGCATTTCTAATATGTATCGTAGCTTCTTTAATTTTGGCAGTTGGTGTTAAAACGTCAGCCTACATTAATAACGGTCTTACGATTTTAAATCTCTTGGTTATATCCCTTGTCATATTTCTTGGTTTCTATTATGCCGATCTCGGTAACTGGTCGGAAAAAAATGGTGGCTTCATGCCGTATGGCGTGAGTGGGGTATTAGCTGGAGCAGCTACGTGTTTCTACGCATTCGTGGGATTTGACAGTATATCCGCGTCAAGCGAGGAAGCTAAAGACCCATCACGATCAATCCCCATCGCCACCATACTGTCAATGGCACTTGTTGCTTGTGGCTACATTTTGGTGGCTCTAGCTTTGACTTTAATGGTTCCGTATCAGACTATCAACCCCGATGCTGCTTTACCGGCAGCCCTCGGTGCAGTCCACGCTGACTGGGCTAAATATGCGGTTGCGGTTGGAGCGGTATGCGGTATGACAACTACTCTGTTAGGCTCCTTATTTTCTCTGCCACGCTGTTTGTATGCGATGTCCGCAGATGGTCTCCTTTTCGGTTTTCTCAGTGACATTAGTAACAAATCACAAATTCCAATTGTTAATCTGATTATCTCGGGTTTGTCATCTGCTTTAATAGCTCTTTTGTTCGACCTGGAAAAGCTTGTGGAATTTATGTCGATAGGAACTCTGTTAGCGTACACTATTGTTAGTGCTGCAGTGATCATACTGCGTTACCGGCCCGTTCCTGCGGTGGAAGATAAGAATTTTGGAATTCCACAACTGGAATCTCCTGGTGACCGAGAAGATAGCTCAGCGACCGGCACTCCGGGTACTGATGGCGGTTCTTCTTCTTCCGAGGTAGATGAAGTTATTTTCTCATGCGCCTATTTATTTATTTTCTGGAATTTCTAATAATATGTCTTATTTCCATTTCAGATGTTTGAAGCTCTGACAGTGGGTCGTCTTCGGGCGCAGTACGCCTGGTTGGAGCCGGTGGCAGGTGGCCGGGCTCCCGGGGCTGCGGTCACGAGCTGTGTCTACTTGTTTACCGCCGCCGCAGCTGCTCTTTGCGCTCACAACCACTTCTTAGCAGAGCCCGCTGGGCTGTGGGGGTTGCTTCCAGATTTCGTTCTCAGTTTCATTATTGTTGCATGTAAGTGGTTTTTCTGCTACAGGCGGTTCTTTTACAACACAGCACATATTGAAGCCAGAAATTAAATATTCCGTCAATTTATGTTACAGGTTTGGTGATCATTTGGGCACATCAACAAAGTCCGACACGGCTGCCGTTCCGTGTGCCGTGGGTGCCGCTGCTGCCAGCCCTCAGCGTCTTACTCAATGTTGAGCTTATGATCAATCTCAACGCACTTACCTGGGCCCGTTTCGCTATTTGGATGACGTTCGGTCAGTTATAATAGTTTCCATACCTTTTTTTTCCCGTCAAAATAATTTACGTGCCAAAAATTGCTATTGGAAGTTTTCCACCTAGACTAATTTATGTAGGTGTCACTCATTACAAGTAGTCACATTACCGACTTATTACAGTAGTTGTGATAGGTATATTTTTTACGTAGGTAGTTGTAGTTACAAGGTATATATTTTATGAATTGATAAAAATACAATAGAGTGAATTGTTTACTCGCGTAGGTACGTAACTGCCGAAAAAGGTGACTTGTAAAGCATTATGTAAATGAAAAGATGGGCAGCAATAGGCTACATATACCTACACAATGTGCTATTAAATATACCTACCTTTTCCAAATTATGCAAAATTGCGATTGAACTACGTTGTTATTCTTCGCTGGTCACTTGGCATCGAAAGAAAATGTTTTATTTTTGTATATGTAATAATGAGTTCTACAATTAACGCTAGACGTGATATTTCCAGGCCTTCTCCTATACTTCCTATACGGCATCCACCACAGCAAACTGGGTGAGGGTGTCACCGGTCTGCTCTCCCGGTCAGCCAGTGGTGGTGGGCACAGCGGCGGATGGGGCGCGGTCGAGAAGACTAGCGCCATCGCCCGTCGCGTCGGACGCTTCGCTCGCGGCAGCAAGGGAGACGACCGCAAGCCAATCATTAGCGACGACGACCTGTCTAGGCGCGAACCTTGATTCTAAACCACTGAATGTAGGTATCTCTTTACTTATTCAAAACAATATACTGTGTTTGACGTTTTCTTAGTCTTGCCAGCTTTTTAGAACTGATTTTTACTAAGGTGTTGCCACAAGCGTGGCCGTTATAATCACTGTGACTACAATTTGGCGGGAGTATGAACAGCTGAGCATAGTTTAAAGCGCATCACCATATCTTATTGTGCTTTAAATAGAGTTTGATTATTGAGTGTTTAATATTCGTTAGGGCTTAAACCGCAAAGTAGCGGGAATTTATGTAAATTGTACTTAGTTATGTAATATTGTATTAATTCGATTTTGCTGAGCTAAGAAACGAAAATAATGACATCGCTTCATTAAGGGTTAGACGCACGACAATTTGGGTGCTTTATTCTTTACTTAATTAATTATACGCATAAATAATTTCTATTCAGATGAAGTATAATAATGATATAAACTGTAGTTCAGTAATGAGAAAACTTATTAAGTATATACTTACATTGGTAGTATTGTATTGTATAGTGATCGTATTATAAAAGTATAATCAATAGTATACAGGTACCTATAGAATAGTGAACAAATAGAATCTCAATTTACAAATACCTGTATGTATTAAAAAATACCAAAGAATGTTTATGTTAGAAAACATATAGGAATGATAAAGAGTTTTAGTTAAGTTAGGTCTAGTCGTTGCAAATCTCGAGATCGCGATATCGGACTTAAATGTCATTGACATTATGGTTTCAATTCCAATGAAAATTTCGTTTCAATTTCATTGATGCGCGCTTGTGAAATGCAGCAACTATGAGTAGGTAGATAACTATTTGAGTTTCGGGTTTATGACTGAAATATTTTTTATTTTAATTAAGTAACCAATTTGGCTTTCCCTATTTGCTTTGAGTTGTTGGTAGTCAAGTATGTAGAACTATTAATTGTATTGCTTTGTATGTGAACCTATCAGAAAAGGCCTGCTTTGGTTTCCTAGTTGAACTCGCTCAGACGATTCAACTCTAAGAGATAATAGAACTACATAAAAAAAGAAAATCAAATAATTTTATGTTTTTTATTGTCAAACAAAATTAATTTCACAGTGCCATTTTGTTGTCGAGTATAACAGGGTCAATTAATGTATAAAGACAAAGTGCTGCGCCACTGCGGCAGCTCAATTACATTGAGTTTGTCGATAATAACAAAATCCTAGCTTTTATACTTGTTTTGAAAAGTTTGCATGAATATTACAATGTAAAACGTTGGACTAATGTATGGTAATTATGGTTTTATTATAAAATATATTGAGAATGGAGGTTATTTGATTGTTATTCCAGATCGTTCTGAACTGTTTATGAAAATGATTTATTGTACGAATGCACAAAATGTTACTGGTATTATATCGGTCCATTCACATAGATTCTATGTAGAAATGTTTCTTTGGTTATGTTTGATATAATTTATTTTTTAGGAATATACTTGTTAGAATTTAAGACAGTTGCTAGTTATTACCAAGCACAAAGTGTACTCTTATAATAATTACGTAAATGTCTTCACAAATATGGATTTTATTGTGTATTCAAAATGGCCGAAATTACAAGAATGAACTATAGCATCGTTGTTAAAAAGATTGTATATTTTAAGTGTTGATGTGTACATAAAGAAATTATAATAATACGTCACTACTGCTTTTTTATTATTCCCTGTACTTTATATTTACATAAAAAGTTCTTAGACAATAAATATATACTTACAGAAAAATGAGAAAACAATAAAAATTTGTACTGTTGACAAAAATACAATAGATATCCCTTACCTATAGACGTTGTACACTAAACAGTAATACTTAAACATTAAGACATGGACGTAAACAATTCATAACAAACAACAATTGTATTTAAAAGGAATCACTTTAACATAATATATAAATTAAACAATAATCACACATCCTATGTTAACTAAATTAACTAAAATTCTTATAATTATAAACTACCTTACTGCTACTTAAATACGTCGACTGACGACTATATAAAAATTATATAAACTGTCATCATCCTGGAATAATTTATTGCACCCATAAAAAGATGCGTTCAATGCAATACATGTTACTAAAATATACATATTATATTATATAGTGGGGCAATTTTATAAAGTCAGCTTTCGTTAAGCTGTGCTAGTAAGAAAATGTTATTAAAATGTAAAGTCTTGAGTTGTTTATAAAATGTAGGGTTGAGGTATAGTTGACGAAAATACTGAGAAGCAGGGTCGTTTCCGGCGATTGCCAAGTCAATTATAGGCCGCTTTGTACAGTTAGGAGGATTTGAGGATACATAATATATTATTATTACGATTAAGAAAATTATACGGTCCGGGTCCACTATAAGCATGGAGCACCAACAACTACCTATAGTTTAAAGAGTATAGTATGCATGTATTTAAAAAAGAAACTATATGGAAAATTCATAAGAAAGTTTTTATACCTACTTGCAGCCTCGACAGGCAAATGATATGCAATATACTTTGAATAGAGGTCTGCGCCTTAAATAATAATATTGCGTTTATATCACTGGTTAAAATTGTGCTAACTGTATTTGTGTTTCATTAGGTGTAACTACTAATACTTTGTCACACGGTTGCAAATAATTCTTCGAAAGAACTTATACGACTTTGCTACCATAATAAATAACTAAGGCCCTTTGTAGACACCACGGTTTGTTTACGGTACGGCGTGTTAACCGCGACGTGGAAAAATCGTGTGACCTTGTATAACGCGGTTATAAGGTACACGGCGCCGGCGTCGGGCCGTTGTGCCGCCGTGTCATCACCAAACTTCTATAGTGAACCATACAACACTAAGGACCGTGCCTACACGCGGCGAATCAACCGTAGTCTTCACGGCATTAGAAACGTGTGTGTACAAAGGGCCTGATGATAAATACACACAATTTTACAAAAAATCTAAGCCAATTTTACAAAAATATAATGCCATTATGTTAGCAACCGTGCTTCTAAACGAAATACATAAACATTATAAACTTCCTGTATCGTAACTAGTAAAAGATTTTTTTGAAGAACAGTCCTATTGTATGAGTAAATCAGAAGACGTATTTCCCTGGAAACCTTTACATTATATACATATTATAGCGGAATTAAGAGATTCAGTCTTATCTGTTGTATCGGTTGATTTGCCACGCGGACGCGGGCAGCCGCTGTAGCTTGTTGATGGTGGGCCTGCCCCATTGCAGCCACAGGAAGCCCACCACTAGACAAAGCACGGTTTCTATGTAGAATCCGTCAAATCGCACGTTGCATGTGCCGCCGTCGCCTTTACATAGCTGTGAACAGGAAAATACTATTGTTATAAACTGACACTATGATGTGTTACTGGGTTTTTACAACTAGGTATTTGTAATTCTGTGTAGGGAAAATTGCAACAACCAATAGGTATAATTGTGCGAAGGTAAGTACTCCGCTGTGTTATTATTTTTAGATTATATCAGGCAGTAGTTGTAGTAGGTACAGTTCATTCACCCACGTTCACCGGCGCAGTGTATAGAGGAATAGGGAAATTTTATGAAAGAATCATACTTTACGAGCTAAAGTATTAATGTTTACACAACAAAGTAAGGAAAATCTATCCATTAGAAATTTAGGAAAAACGAAAATTGTATCAGTCATAATGGTCTCACTAGGGACACTCATGTGGAATACGTAGAATTCGAGTTTGACTCAAGCTGGCTTTCGAAAACATAATGTAGTTACAAGATGCTTATGTACTAGCATTAGGCAGAGCTCCACACAGAAAAAATGTTATTAGGATTTTACGTACCGACTCATCCATTGGCGTGGCACACATGTTGTCTGTATCTCCTGATGTTGAACATTTCTTGTACGTAAGATGGTCAATGGCCCAGAGCGCTAGAGTGTTGGGCCAGTTAGTTCCAAGGTTCGACATTGTGTTCAGGAAGGTCATATAGGTGCCGCCTACGGCTGGGTCTGACACTTTGGCGAAGAAAGCCATCACAGCCACGAACATACAGTACAGGCATGTCTGAAACAATCATACAGGATTATTGATATAAACTTAATATAAACTTTTTTTAAAGGCATAAGTACGTTTAATCGCACGTCGTCGCAAACTGCCAAATGTATGTTCTTATAAATGTGCAGAATATGCGCTATAACCTTACGCAAAACTCAGCATTGTCCAACGTTTGGGCATACGCGCTTATGAGCAGGGGTTGCAGTCTCGACATTCATAGCGATCGCTTTACGACCGAATTAGGTCGCAAAGTCCTGTCACTCCATACATTACACCTGTCAATCCGGGACTTTGCGACCGAATTCGGTCGTAAAACTATCGATATGAATGTCGAGACTGCAGCCCCTGGTTTACAAAGCGCCAAGCCCAAAAACTTTAACATTTCCAATTTATATGGGCGGCGGTCGTATCTTTAAAAGCGATCTCTTATCTATTTATTCTTCGGAAAGCATACAGTCTAATATTTTATAAGTGATTGACAACTTAGCGCTTACAATTGCCATTTACAAGCTTCCAAAAATTAAAAAGTATGTACCAAAAGTAAAAAAAAAATACATTAAAAAAAGAATCCAACAGCGAGTTTAAAAAAATACGGTCTATCATTAGAATCTTGCCCGGCATGTCTTTGTAGCTATCAGAGTGAGAGTAAGTAATTATGTCTTGCGTGCACATACCTGATGAAAGACGTAAAGCATCATCAAAATGAATAGGTATGAGTATGTTGGGCCGGTTTCGCCCAACAGGCTGGGTGTAAGGGCTACGAGACCGGCCACCAGCGGTCCCACTAGGAGTCTTAGAGGGAACGCGCGTAACCATAGTGACAGCGGCGCTGGACCCGTAGTATGTTTTGCTAACAGCTGAAATAAAAGACATAACATTGTAAAGCAGAATTCACGATCAAACCATTAGTACCTACGTCGTTGCAATGGAATGCAAATTAGACTGCCGAGAGTTTTATCAAACTCACGGCAATCATTCTAATTTATAGTTTACCTTATCAAGATAAGAGTTTCATTGTAATGGCTTACTAATCGTTTTACATCGATCGTGAATGTCCTACCTAAGGGCTCGATCTAAGGGTGATAATATGCTGAAGATGCCTCACTGTAAAATAAAGGCCCAGAATGAGATAGCGGGATGAACTGGACTTCTTCTTAAAGGATTGGCCCACAATCGCAGTAGACCGGGAAAAGTGGAAAGAGGGCAGTGGGACAACACAGACTTAGGTATAATAAAATAAATGCATGCTAATAGACACACGCACATGCCAGACATCGAGGTAAACTCACAAGCTCCCCCGATGTATCGCAGTGAGGTGTCCTTCGGCATGTGCGCGCGTGTCTATTAGCATGCATTTATTTTACATGAAGTGACATCGAGATAGTGAGGTAAACCGCGACCGGTAGGTATCGCAGTGAGGCATCTTCAACATGTATTTACCCTAAGGAGGTGCAAGCCGGTTGCAAGGAGAGAAAAATCTTATAAAAATTACAATGCTCAGCACTGTAGGTAAACGAAATAGGAATGTCGAATATAGTCAATTTCATAGGGCAAAAATAGAAAAAATTTAAATTCTTGATAAGTACTTCCTGAGAACTTACAATTACATGAAACGAAAAGGCGTTTCAGGTATTTTTTACATGTATTTTTCAGATTCCACAACCACCTTGAGAAAGTAGGTAGTTATATTATACAAACTATCGGAGATTTCCGATAGTTTTTAAGTAGGTAATATAATATTTTTTGGGGAATAACCCTTTATGCTAAAACGTGACGATTCTCTAAGTTGATTCACTTGTCCACCTATATAAGCAATTATTTGGATATATTTATTCATTCACAGTTTTCTGGAGACTCATTTCCGTCACATTGCAGTTTGTAAATAGTGTAACTGCAAAAAAAAAGCTACAAATCGATCTAGAATATAAATGTTTTTCTGTTTTATATTTCACGAGGTTCATATATTAGGGATATCCGAAGTTTGAAAGTTCTGTTCTGAAATTGAATAGTAGAATGTTGGTGGCAGATAATACAAATATTGAAGTGCGTGTGTGAATTTGCCAAGTAAGTACCTACCTATTTATAAATCTACTAGCTTGTGTCCGCGACTTCATCCGCGTGAAGTCGGCCCCCGGCCCACCGCGTGACATCGTATCACCCGCATGCGCAATTACTTTGTTTTCGCTTAGTGTTCTTTCACTTTTTTTCTTTTTGCTCGGCTCCGAATAGTGAGCGAGCTCCGAGCGTAGAGCGGATGTTAAATAGCCTATCCTTTTCTGCAAAAATATATTTTCAAATCCGACAGGTACCTAGCTCCAGAGATTAGCGCGTTCAAACAAACAAAACCTTCAGCTTTATTATATTAGTAAAGATAATACGTAAAAATAAATACCTATAATGTAAAGGACGCTAAATATTATTTCTTCCCGGAGCGACTACATAAACGTTACCACATGGATTTTCCTAGGTTTTTACGCTTTCATCTTTTATAACATAGTAGGCAAAGATTAGTAATAAATAATCTGTGCGTTTAAGTTGGATAGCGATTTGTGTGTTGAATATCTCATTACCAGAAGACAAATATCATTTGGATGAGATAGATTTCCCTAGATATGCACCATAGATATGGATATTTCTCTCCGTTCTTATTCTGTCTAAATCGATATCTATTATCTATAGTTGCTTGTTTTTAAAGGTAATCTCTAGAAATATCGACCCTATTACAAAAAATCTTCCACTGATAGAAGGCTACAGTATTACTGACATAGGATATATTATGTATTGTTGTGCTGTTCTCGGACTGCCGCGCGGAGGACGAACGTTTCAATTAGTGTCCGACCGAAACATGATTTTCAGCCGAAACCGAACCTTCGGCTCCTCTTCTAGTTTCGGCGGAAACCGAAACTTAGGAAGTTTAGACAAAGTTAGTGTATTATGAATTTATGACATTATTTTTTCACCCGTCGTTTTTCGTTGATTTGTTACAATCCCTTACTTAGAGCTTGTATAAATTTCTAGAAAGCGAATAAATTCGTCCTCGCTGATACAAAAAACAACATGTCTGCGAAGAACCTAAATTACCTATATACAAACACATATTTTTGGGATATGTACAAAAAGGGTGAAAACCGTATCACCCGCTTCGTATCATCAGACTTAATAATGGGATCATTATTAAGTCTACGCTGTCTGTCTATCTCTTAGTTGTTCGTATTCTAACAAAACTGCTCACGAACGCTATACGCCGGTTTCGGTCGAGCCAAAGATTCGGCCACTTTTTAGGCCGAAACTGGAACATTCATTCGCTCGGTCAATAGTTTCAATACTAACCACTGGCATTATAATTTGCACTGGGACCAGTGGAACAGCAAGTAGGGCCAAGTCTTCCCTCGGTACTCCAGCCTCTACGAGTTTCAGTCCCGACACCGCATCAGCTGCACTGAATCCGAGCTGTAAAATAATACCAGATTAGTTACTATATATATAGCTGGCACAACTCTAGTGCACGTTTTAACCAGTTTGATTTAGTTAGATATTTACCTTAGCAGTAAACAGGACCAGAGCTAAAGTGCGTACGGCAGGCAACTTAATAATTGTGTAGAGCTGCTTGTATGCGGTCACAACATCACTGAAGCCTTTCACATTATTATCTTTGGTGTTAGCCAATTCATTAATTTCATGCTTGAACACTGCAATGAGTGTGGTGGTGACTATGAACACCCATCCCCAGAAGAGAAGGAAGCTGCCCAGAGTAACAAGGCCAGTTTCTTCTGGCTCAGAGCGCAGGTATTTGTTGCAGAAGTAAGGAGATTCTAGAGCCAGGAACATTACGTATCCAAGGAAGAATCCAGCAGTTTGACCCACAGTATTGCATGTTGAAGCGTGTCCTACATTACACCTGGAAAATTATAGACCACAATTATTTAATAGACGTGATTATTAACTTATCAATCATTATCATAAATCAATAATTATAAACGTTTTTTTACATATAACGGCCAAGGCCAGTTACATTAGTAAAAGACACAAACACATAAGTACAGTAACAAAAAGTATACAACTAATTGACAGTCATACGCTCATCTCACAACCAATGTAGACAAGTACTTCTATGCATAAATCATTTTGTTTTTGTATTTATTGTTATATTTAGTTACTTAGTCATTTAATTTATTATGTAGTGTAAATAGTTGTGTTAAATATTGTAAAAGTTATCTTAGATATACATATACTAATAATTAATAAGAAAATATTTAATTATGTGAATAATATTGAATCTTTAGTGATCCTTAGTAGCTGTAATTTGTGTGTATCTTATTTCATGTACTTATGTATTCCGTCCGACTTTAACTTTATCAACATTGTCTTTGTCTTTTTGTGTAACTGTGGAGAATGTTGTTGGTTGCACATTTGTATAACTCCTTAGGTTCTATTTCCTTGTAAAATATAATGTGTAATTATTGTTTTTTCTTCGGAAATAAATAAAATAAAATTAGTACTGATATTTAACTGAGGAAATTGTAGCTGGTCCTAATACTAGCTACAATTTCAAATATCTTGAATAAAACATTATCCTTATCACACATTTTAGTATAACTATCAGGCATCTAAATGGTCTTAAGTATGAAAAGTCAATTACAACTTACTCAAGGTTACGAATTTAATAGTCACAATGAGTCTGTTGATTATTCCACTTCTGTATGGAAAGTAATGACACTCACACACAGATAGTATTTTTGTATGGAGTATGATTATGTTTATTTACCTTTTCAGCATGGTAAGCGCCCATCCATCAACAGCTATATCTTGTGTAGCAGCCAAGAAGTTTAGGAAAAGAAATGACATAGTGAGTACAGTCATTGAGGGAGCTATCTCATCAGATCCTAGCCAACTCGTAACACTGTATGACATGATGATCATGACAATTCCAATCAAGTATTGAACTGGTACGAGCCAGGTTTTTCTTCGACCAAAGTTGGGCCAGAATAGAGCATCCACTATAGGAGCCCATAATAATTTCACGCTAAATGGCCAGTTGACAAAACTGAACTCTGCCTGAAAAGTAAATGGCATATTATATTTTATGGTCATAGCATCAGTAAACTACTTGTTTTACATTATGGCTTGTTTCACATGATGGAACAGGAAATTAACTGCCAAGTAATACAGTGGGACTTTACTCGGAGGTGGAGTAGACTCTTAGAGGCCAATTAGCTGTTTTCTTCTTTTCTTTTATCAAATTAAACTATTGAAAGCATTATATGGCCTTAAAAACTTAGAACCAAGAGCCTTTAGACTTTTTATTGATTTTATTGAAATTGATTGAAACTGAAGAAATAATAACTTTTCCAGCCAATACTGCATAGAGGGTAAAGGAAGAGCAAGAGAGGTGTCAAGGGGTATTACATAGAAACAGAAATAATGAAGTGCAATTTATTTTGTGATTCCACAACTCAAACATAAATCAGTATCAAAGACATGCAATAATAAAAACCTCATTGCAGTTTGCAATCACAATCTTATTCATTTAATAGTTATCATAAAAGGTAATTTTATGAGTTAAACCCATGCAGGATTGATTAGCAGCACTAATATTGAATAACATGAATAAAGAATCCTTACCTGTTGGGTGTAAGTTATACCGCGATTTTGAAGGAGCATGGGCACAGCTCCAGCAAGTCCCAATGGTATACCCTGAAGGGTATATAGAAAAAGCAAAACAGCAATATTAAATTCATCTCCTTTGATATCACTGCGCCCTGTCCCACCCTCTGCTGGATTGTCACCATTTTCAAGTAGCTCTTCCTTCTCAGGTGAATGCTTACGCTTGGTTATCGGCATGACTGAGTCAAGTATAGCCTGAAAATTGATTACAAAATAATATAAATCCACATGACACTACCAATGTAACAAATACACGTCATTGAATTAGGTTTTGTTTCAGCTGACTACAAACCTTAATTTTGCACGCAATTAATTAATTTTTATAAAAATTAATAGACGTGCTTTGATGCCTGATTCATATATTCCTAAATCATTTCATTAACCGTAAGATAAAAATATATATTTTATTAAAAGCGCAAGCGCGTTTCCTACCGTCACAAACGCGAATGGGAAAATTAGAAAATGTCAAATGTAATTTCATTTCGCTGTCATTTATATGTCAAATTTCATGTCAATAGGGCTGTGCTCAGTTATCAGCAGTGCATACTACGGTTTTTACTGGATTACGGTCGCTCACGCTCGCCGGTGAACGGAGTATACATTCAATACATTAGCGAATTAGCCCTCACGGATTTGCCAGGTTTGCGTTGTAATTGTAAGTTTCAGCGCTCTGACAAGCCAATCACAGCCAACATCACGGCCAACATCATAGAATATAGTAACTATAAAGTCAGACTTGGTGGTCGTGTAAACCAGGCATTAAGATATGGTCAAATAGGTTAAATTCTCATGCTTATTCATTCATTGTGTACTGATAGAAAACAAAGTATTAGTCGCGCCAACAATACTGGCTCGTGGTGATAGTTCTGTCAGAAAAAACGGTAGTCTAATAAAACGTAAACCGTTATAATAAACGGTAGTGTAATAAAACAGTTTATATCGATCGATTAGAATATTTTACGTAAGGAATAATTTCTTATTTATTTAAATAAATTAAACTTCAAGATTGAAACACAGAAAGGGGCACCAGGCGAGCCTACCCGTACTAACATCATCCACTTATTTGTTTCAGTCTAAGAATGAATAAAAAAAGGAAAATCAATAATCTGTGAGTAGAGTTTTGACATTGGCATGACATTGATATAAAAGTTTTTTGTCCTTCTCTCTTGTCATTGTCAAATCAAAATACATCCAAAATGTTAGTTTAAAACTTGAAAACGTGTATTTTTATTCTATGAATTTAATTCACAATATTGTAATCTTATAACTTCTTTTAATGGGTTCTGTCGATCGCTCTTGTTTTTTAAAATGCCTGTTGGATACCCATGCACCTATAAAATTAATTCACAATGTCGAAACAACAATAGGTCGCAGCAAAACAACAAGAATTAAGGACCCAGCTTGTTCTCGTCAGCAACGTAAGTAAAATTATGTTTGGAAGAACCCAAAGAAGATGACACTGTCTACAAATAGAATTAGAGAAAGAGAGAAGATGATCAAATAAGTTGAGAGCTTGTCCGAATTTATTTAGGGTCAGCGCAGCATATCTTGTTCTTTCTTATCACTATTAGTATTAATTTTGGCTTCACTGTAGGCTATTTTTTAACCCCCGCGCCTGCGAAGCTTCACAATGCTATAGCGTATGCCATGTCTTTATGTTAAACATTTTCGCAAAATTTCTAAACGCCGGGTATTAAAGTATAGTGCTTCCTTAATTTTCTGAAAACCGTTATTACAAATTAAATACAAGTTACTTTTTGTTATTCTCTTTCCAGTATCCCTTAAAGCAAACTGTGAAGAATGCCTTGTTGAAGTTAAACAACTGGGAGTGAATTCCTCAGGTCTTGATGGGTTTGCTCTAAAAAGGAACCAAGAATATAAAGTAGAACATGGCTCTAGAATTGAAATCTTGTTGAACGATTATATTCATGTCATAGAATTTGATCCACCACCAGATAACTGTGACAAACTAAAACTAGGCAACAAAAGAAAACTAGAAGAAGGAGAGTCTCCGAGAAAGAGGAAAAGCTTAAAAACAGAAACTCCTACAGTAAAAGAAGCTATGGAAAATCTGTGGGAAGATATTGACAAAGGCGAACTCTATGTATATACTAGAAAAGGTGTCAAAGCAAGCCACAAAATAGCAGCATTTGATATGGATGGGACTTTGATCAAGACCAAATCTGGTAAAGTGCATCCTGTTGACACTAACGACTGGCAAATAGCTTTCCACAATGCTCAAAAGAAGTTGAAAGAGCTCATAGAACGGGGTTATAGGCTTGTGATATTAAGTAATCAAGCACCAATAGGAAACGGGAGGGTTAAAATAGAAGACTTTAAGATAAAAATTGAAAATATTGTAATGACGTTGGATGTCCCTTTCCAAGTATACTTAGCCACAGGTAAAGGGTTTTACAGAAAACCAACCACTGGAATGTGGAAAGTTTTGACAGAACAGGTACGGAATACTTTATACTTCTTATTCTTTGTTATTCTTTTGATAAAGAAATCTCGAATGTGTTTTTTTGTTGTTTTAGAAAAATGAAGGCTTGGAAATAGATATGGTTGAAAGCTTTTATTGTGGTGATGCTGCAGGCAGACCTGCAAATTGGGCTCCTGGCAAAAAGAAAGATCATTCTATGGCTGACAAACTAATGGCTGAAAATCTTGGTCTTCAGTTTTACACTCCTGAAGAATTTTTCATGCAGCACCCAAGAAATAAAGTCCCTATGAATAAACCAGATTTCAACCCTAAAGAACTTGAGTCTGGAACATTTAATAATGATTTAATTGGAAAAGAAAAAGAAGTAAGTGTGTTTTTTAAAAAAATAAGTAAATATAATTCTATGGTTCTTTCCCTTCCTGTATACTTTTACATATTATTATTTTAAGACACACCTTTTAAATTATGTAAATATTGTCTTAAAAATTTAAAAACAAAATTATGAAAAAAATAAAAAATCTGCCCTAAGAATATAATTAAATCTATTTAAGATTTAATTATATTCTTAGGGCTGATTAAATCTATTTAAGATTTAATTATATTCTTAGGGCTGATTTTTCCAACGCCCGATAATTTTATCGAAGAAATAATTTTGAAATTTTACAGTTCTTCCATACAAAAACAGTCGGATATTAATTTTATTCCATGCATAAAAATTATCTGTTGATTGAAAAATCAGCTCTTAAACTGGTAATAATGTGTTGTCTCTTGTTCTAGATACTGGTTTTGGTTGGGTTTCCTGGCAGTGGAAAGTCATTTTTGGCAAAACAAATCGAAAAGAAATCTGAGTACAACTATGTCACTGTATGTAGAGACGTCCTTGGCTCTTGGCAAAAATGTGCTGCTGAAGCAACCAAGGTGCTGCGGGTAAGTTCACATAACTAATGAATAATGATGTTAGGAAAATTATGTACATAAAGACAATTTTTTTGTGCTACAATCACTATGCAATAGGGTTGGCTTTTATTGATGATTTTTAAAGTGGAAAAATATTTCATCTTATAATACATAACTGGTTTATTTCACTTCATAAAAAACATAAACAAGGCTAATGAAAATCCAATTTCTACCACCATTCAATACACATACATCTCTTTGCTAATAAGGCGAAAGCATCAGGGTACCCTGCAACATTACAATTTTCTCATATCAAAATTGATAAAAAAATTATTTGCAAGCTTATTAAATATGTATTTACAGATTTATAAAATAAATAATGGTTATAAAATGACAGGATTTCATAAAATAGTCACTCTCGTGACTATTTCATGAAATCCTGTCATTTTGGGAAATTCTAAGTTACAGAATTGTATTGGTAGTCCTAATTCCGTAATTACTCATTTGTTACGGTTGCGAATCATATTAATTTGATCAACATTCAACCTGTCACTGTCAACATTCGCCTGCGAATTACAAAAAACGTAAGAAAATTTTATTTTCGCGGGTTTACCTTAGCATCCCCCTTTACTTATGTAAACTATGGTTGTCTTTCCAGCGAGGCAAAAGTGTTATAGTCGACAGCACCAATCCCGACAAAGAATCTCGCGGTCGCTGGGTGTCGCTCGCCCAAGAGATGAACGTGGACTGCCGATGTGTGAACCTTACAGCTAGCATGGCCCATGCGAAACACAACAACAAGTTCCGGGAACTTATGAAAATCAAGCACATTCCAGTCAATGACATTGTTTATCATACTTACAGGTAAGTGCACTAGTCTTACTTAGTTGACACCTCAAGGAATTGTGAGGACAGATTCGTTGGTTATTAAAAATAAAATTAATCTTCTATAGGTAATTTCTTTAATTGCCATAAAAATCATTATTTTCTTTGATAAGTTGGATTCACATATACAATAGACTGCGCGCTTTCATACAAAATGTATGACTCCGATAGGCTTCTGAGGTACAGACGCCAGCACATCAAGCTACTACAATCTGTCAAATTTCTTTAATAGATTTTCAACTTTATCGTTAAAGCATTAAGGTTCAAGGTTGATTGGGAAAAGTTGACAGTTTCGGGTAGCTTGACCTGCTGGCGTCTGTACCATGTATCACGACACGACACGTAAGTAAGTCGTGTGGATCCGTCTTTAGTCTGTGACTTTTTATTACAGCCAAGATATCATTCAGTTCAGAGGGAATTTAGAAATGCAAAATGACTAAAAAAAAAACATAAATAACTGTGGGTGGTACTCAATAAAATTCTGCTTTGTTTCAGAAACAAATACGTTGAACCATCAATTAGTGAGGGTTTCAGAGAAGTGATTCCTGTTGACTTCACTCCTAGTTTCGATGATCAAGAAGCTGAGAAAGTATATAATATGTATTTGTTAGAAAAATAAACTTTAAATAATATTGTTAATGCCTTGCTATGAAATAAAACAACTTGATGCGAATCAGCATTTTTATTGCTAAATTAATAACGATCATCACTATTTCTATAACATCGTGTAGGCCGATTTTTTTTATAGTAGCAATACTAATCACAACTGCAAATTGTATTAGGTACCGTCAAAAGGTTTAAAATTCAAACATCTTTCAATTCAAGGGCTATATTATATTATTATCATGTGTATTTATTTCAAATGCTTTTACGCAACATTAAGATTTCTTTTATAAATCTGTTCAATTTATTTACAATTTTATCTTACACCTAACATGATTAATAGTGAAAAAATACAAGGTTTTTTTTTCCTTATAATTACTTACACGTGATTAATTGCAACAAACAAAGCGTGCCCAACATGGCAATGGCGGAATGGACGGATGAATTTTTAACAATCATGTACGACATTTAAAAAATAATATTAATACTTTATTTACAATCACATTATCATGATATAATAATTTTGAAAATTAAGATCGTACCAAGCTAGCGTATTATCTCGTGAAAATCACCTACTATAAGAATTGGGTAGGTACTTACCTAAAAGATTGAGTGTACCTCGATTTCACATACAATTAAGATCAAAAGGTTTCCTAATTAGGTATTCAAATATACTAACAGCTAGCATGAATACTCACAAAGTATCTATGGCACTAGAATACAAATTTACATAAAAAGTTATTTTCACATTAGTAGGTTATTTTTACTACCAACTCAATGGTGATTGTAACCTTATTTGTTAGTAGTCCAAGTAGCCCATAATGGCGTGCCGCGGCCCGGGCAATCAAAGACGAGCACGTCTTTGTATATTGTCCATAACTGAGTAATCCTACACATTATAACAATAACAAACCGTTCAATTTGGTAGGTAAACCTACAGGCATTAGTAAGAGTTTTCTACCATCTAGCTAGCTATTTTGTAGCACAAGAGCGCTTTATCATCAGCCCAATCATGGAAAAACCTCCGTAGGTAGGTAAATTCCGAATTGTATTGATTCCGATCAATCGACATGATTATCCAAGTTTAAGAGCCAATCAGCCAACCTGCATTAGGGGCATTAGCCAATAAGCCATCGTGCAATAATCAATGAAGTCGTAATGAGGTGATTAGGGGGCGATGATAATAATAGCATCAGCCTGTTGTCATTCACCGTCAGGGTCGTCTTCCTCCGCGTCTAATAGATTATCCAGACTCGTATCCGAGTCATCCTCTTGTCATCTGGAAACGAGTAGCGAGGGTTTTAAATGCAGACGAGAGGTGTTTACTGTTTCGAACCAAGGAAGCTAGTCGCAATCTCATCTCAGCGACAGTCAATGTAATTTTCAAAAATGTAGAGAAATTAGAGGTATTTCTGACAGATTGAGACCGAGGGCGGGTTGTTTCAATCGATGGTCGTTGTTTCACGTCCACTTGACGCACGCGGTATAAGTCAAAATCGTTGATCTTTATAACGATGGTAAAAAGGTCTTCCTTGGTTCATCGAAATCATGATCAGTGAAAAAATGTGTGATAAAATGTCGAAAATTTATAATCAGGCTTTCATTTTATGGTAATAATGTAAGTATTTAGTAACTACACTTTCTACCAACCCATTAGCAAAATAGCATCATGGTATAAATTAGTATAAAATCCCACTCGTCTGATGTATTTACCTGGCTATATACACGGTGTCTATGTGAGTCAGACGGGCGCCGCTGAGGGGTACAGTCGCCGAAACGGGCCTCAGCTTGCGTCTCTCCAAAGCACTGCGGGCTTGTTGCACAGCCAGGTCACCGCACCAACGTTCACAGCGAGCGTATATTACTACACCTGGAATACATAGGAATTATGTAGATAAATATTTTGTGGATATGCATCATCAGCTAGTAGTTTCCCACCAATCTACAGGACCTGAATCGGGGTCTAAATAAGAAGGTAGTTAATTATTTCACAGGCGCAGCAGATAAAACGGGTAAGTAGTGATGTAGGTACCTAAGAAATAATCTTTAGTGAATTTAGGGAACTGCTAATACAGGCTGGGCAACTTGGATGTACCTATACAACTTTTTTTTGTCGCCTTTTTGTTTTGTGCGGCAAATTTGACAGTTGTTTCATGAAAATTATTTTGTGTAGATACCTACGGCAAATTTGTTATGGAGCGTTTTACGACTGAACAAAGTGTTTTAATTACTAAAACATTCTACTCAACCCAATCATGTATTGCGTAAACTTGCGGCCAATTTTTGGTAGAAATCACTTACCTTCGCGGGTAACAATAACTCGTTTGGTGATTTAATTTGAGCAGCATGGCATTGTAACAGATAAAGCAGTTTTCTTACATCAAGTGAATCAGTTGGGCTTAGGAAACATGTGGTTCCACAAGAGCACGAGTCACAATCGAGACATTGAAAAGAACGTTTGCTGGTCGATTAATTTCGACAAACGGAGATATTGATGGCCCCCAACATCCCCAGATTTAACAGCTCCTGACTTTTTTTTGTGGGGCTATCTAAAGGGACGTGTCTATGCTAACAGGAAAATGAACATTCAAGAATTAAAACAAAATATCTGAGATACAGTCACTGAAATAAGGAAATAACGCAGGAAATGTGTGAAAATGTCATGAAAAACGCAGTGAAAAGGGTTCACATCTGCCATGCTGCTAGAGGTGGACATTTGTCTGAGATTATTTTCCATACTGAATTGCCGGCCCTAAATACTATAAGTAGGTATTTAAATAAAAATACTCAAAAACTTTTATATTTCATAGAATATTTTTTTTAAAATAAAGTTTATACCTCTTATTTGCCCACTCTGTATAAAGTTTTTTCGGTTCCACCGAGTCTGTAGTCTGTATACCTACGTCAGGATCCTCCTGATGACGTGCGACTATAGGTCCGTCTAATAGAATAGGTACTTACCAGCGCCCGCGAAGAGAGTAATAGCTGGCCACGAATCAAGTAGTAACGGAGTCAGGAACAGTAAAGCAGTCAGCATAGTTATGGGACCTTGGATACTTTGCGCCTTCCTCATACCCAAGTTATGAGCGGGCTGCCATGCGCATATGAAAGTACCCGAAAGCCATACTGCAATAAAAACATAACATATTCTTAAAGGTGATTTCAGGAACCTATACATAATTACTTATCAATTATCATGTTTTCCCCATAAAGAACAACGAATTCAATGCAACGCTCAAGGGCTCAGCTTTATTTTTGAAGTGAAAACTTCTTTAGCGGCGTTGTGCACTTTTGTTGTGATGGGTAAAAAATGTTAAACTCGCGTCAGGACACGTGATCATCGAAAATTCGTAAGACGGAGGGAGAGTAGACCGCATTCCAAGATATCAAAAATGCACAACGTTAAAATTCAAGTTTTCACTTCTGCAGGCACTCCCGGAGTGCAACCCGTTTTTTTTTAATTTCATCTTTATAGTGAGATAAAATTAAAATTTTAATCGTACGGCTTGTGGCCTTGTGGGTGATGGTATTACCTTCCTAGTTTGGAGTGGGTAGGAATGTTAACCTTTTCTGCCACCATCCCATTGGTTGGAATAGCTTAGACCACTGTCCATAGTTAATAGTTTTAGATGAATGTTCTCACATGGTATCCCAGTAGCGAACATAGGCACCCTGATGGCTTCATTGCAGAAGGCAGCTGCGATCAGCGCATCGGCCACCAGTTGCACTACAGCGCCCGCTGCCGACCAGCGTGAGCCGCGCACACACGGCGGAGACGGCGCGCTTGATTCGGGAACCGATGTCACCACCTTGAAATTAAAGTAGGCGATTTAATTCACAGGTTCGGTTAATCCTACCAATAAAACATCATTGTTCTCCTATTAATTATTCGAATCAGGGGGAATCCGTTGGAGACGCTGAGCATTACTACATAGGGTGAGTTTCGGAAAGCTCTTGGACAGAGAAAAACAATTTAACACCTATACACGGGCCAGCCGGTTTCTACCTGTACCTACCCATCTACTTAAGTTATATGATCGTTGATGTTAAAGGTTTCTCAGATTTCAGAAGATTCTAGATTTCTCAATTGTAAAATCTTGGATGACGAATACCCCCATCCCCATCCCCATCACCCTGCACGTGCCCTTACTGTAGAGACGGAAATCTGCCAAGACCACAACCAAAATTACGCTATTTTGGTGGTGGTCTTGCCATTTGAATCTACGTTAATAAAATTCCCTTTTAGAATAAGTACTCTTCTAATAAATGTCTCACTTGAATTCTATCCCTATATTCCTTGACGACCGCGTCAATGTCTGTGGAGTCATCTCCGGAAGACATCTCTTGTTCACTGGCTTCAGCGTCAGATACCACGTCAACTTCAGCAGTGGCCATCGGCACACCGCTGCTGCTGCTCGGGTCGTTCTCTTCGGTTGGACAGCCTGCGTACTCATCGAGGAGGAGACACTCTCGCTCCTCCGTTTCTGAAAGGAAAAATAAAGTAATGAACACTCGAAAAATTAAGAATGAAGTTCAAAAAACATTTCTAAAACAAGATAAAGTTATCTATTATAAGACATGTTATTTTTTCTCTTTGGGTAGGTATCGTCGTATTTCCAAGATATCTAAATTATAAGTAACCATAATGTAACCTCGGAAGAAACACAAATCAAGATCAAAGTGGTAAATTCTTGAATAGAAATCGGATCCTGTAATAAGGGCGGAAGAAGATATAAATCTTTATTGTACCTTTAGTCACTTTGGACTTGATGCTCTCCAGAGTCTTAGTGTGGCGGATGGCAGATGGAATGAACCAGAGTCCAGAACGCTTGGTCTTACTTGCAGATGCTTTAGATCCTCGCGCGGCTTCTCTTCCTAAGCGTTTGTATTCAATATCTGTAATATTACAATGCATATTATTGTTAAAGATGATAGTGAAATATAAAAGGAAGGCCATGAAAGAGATGGAACTAGTAGACTCACCCCCAGCCTCCTTTTGTTCGGCTGTAGGCACACATCGCATGATAATAAAATGTAACGCCTGTATCGATATCCCAAGCAAGTGGCTCGCATTCATCAGCGTGATCATATGTGACAAGGGACACGCAAATGCAAGTATCGCTGCCAAACTTCCTGTAAATAATACATCAATTAAGGCCTTACCCACACAAATGTGAATCAGGACTGTAATTTGATAATTCTAGTTAGTAGTTACGTGATTAAGCGATAACCAGTTGTCCCACAGAGTATCGCGGTTGGGTTGCTAAATGACATCATCCCTGATTTATTCGCTCGTTATTACCAATTGGCAGGACGTCGACGCTTGGCATAGTTGCTACTATTGCGTAAAACCTCCTAATTTGATTAACTACAAGGTGCAATTAACATGATAGATACGCACCGGCAGTAAAAACGGCGAGAACTGGACTGCCAGTGGTTGTGCTTTCGTAAGTCATTGACCTAGTCAGCACCTTCCATTCTGGAGAGGCTAGTGCCACTAGGACAGTGAAGAGTAAGGGGCACAGTTCAGTTAATGCCAGACAGATCCCGGCGACAGTCACTGCAGCTAATACTGGACAGACCCAGCCCGCGGCCCTTGCTTCTAGCAGAGTGGTCACTGGCAGAGCTGCATCGATGCTGTTCCTGTAGGTTAATGAATAAATGAGCATGTAAACAGATATGTACGATTATCCATTATTATGTCCATTGATATTAATAATATGAAAAGTGTGATACCACGTTTGGTGGGTAGAACGACCTACTTAAAGGATACCTGATGACAATGACAATCCATTTAGTTGTTAGTTTTAAAGTAGAATAATATATCTGCTTACCCTTTTAGCATATTGGTGTAAAGGAAACATAATCCTGAAAGCACTATAGTGGGTAGTCCAATCATAAGAAAGAGATTCTTTTTGAGAGTTCCATTGTCTTTGGGGAGTATCACATTGAATGCATAAGATATTGGAGCACCTGCAGCAAACAGCTGTAAAAAATAAAAATGTAAGTTTTATGTGTATTCTTGTTACAAGATATTTCGCTTCGACGGTTGGTGGTACGGCTTACCTCATACACAGTAATTGGTATTGGCATATTGATGTTGGCAATATCGAAGTTAATAAGGCCAAATATGGCAAAGAACTGGCTAAAAATGTACAGCAGAATTAACAGCATGAAGGTGAACATTATGCTTTCCTGAAACAAATAGTAACCATCAATCAGTTTTATTTTTCGTTTTACAAAATGTTTCGAAAATACATATACATAGGTATAATAAATATTATACGAGCCTCTAAAGCTTCCAGCTTTGCATAACTATAAATCAATCCACTGACCACAAAGCTTGTCGAATATGGCAATCATTAACACTTAACTGTTAACGAACATTTAAGTTACGAAACTATTGCAATTATAGACAAACAAGTGATCTCATAGAAAGTTACGTGATCGAAGATCAAAGTCCGTCGTACAAGATCGAAATGATTAATTGTAGAGTATTGTAGAGTTGTTTTTTATTGTAAAGTGGATAATATTTACCTCTAATCCGCACATGAACATCGCACAGACGACCATCACGACTGTGACACCGAGCACATCAGGCCAAGGTTCCCCTAACGCTCTGGTCTCATATCCAAACAGCCACCGTCTGGTCCGGCCACCAGTCACATGATCCGCGGTAGCGCTCAGAATACGAGCACAGATGGCAACGGCCACCAGGTGCGACAGGAATGTCATCCACATTGCCATGAAGTCGGCAAAAGAACGCAGGTTCCGCTCCCGACGACCTCTCGACGTCTTTGGTGGTGGAAGTATTTCAGCCAGCTTTTTGAGATCTTTGCATGTGAAGGCTGTAACAAAATTAATTTTGCATTGTGAATGTAAGTTTCCAATTCTATACAAATTGAAAATATAGATGATGGACTGGGGGAAGTAGCTTACGACACATAGATAACCTGGACAAATCTGGTTACTTCCAGCTTTTTAAGGTAATTGAAAAGCTTTCACTCCACTTACTGGCTATAGTGATGAAGATGGCCAGTAACATGACAGCGGGTACCGCGCAGTAGCTGGAGTTGGCTGCGGCCAGCGGCGCCAGGAGAAGCGCTCCGAGCGTCCACCGCGCTCCGCACGCCTCCCCGCCGCTCAGCGCGCTCAGCGCTTTGCTCATCTTGCTCCGCTCAGTCATCTTCGTGTCTCTGTAAATAAATCAAAGGCGAATTTCTCGCATTATGATTAGGATCAAGTACCGTTGACAAAAAACAAAAACAGAAATAACAATAAACATACCTACAGACTAAATGGAACTCGCTACCGTCGATGCTTTCAGCAAAATTCAGGCTCAATCACGCCCACACATGAGATAATGCGTTTAGATTACATGACTGTCGTTTCAGAAAGCAAATAACAGTAATCTTATCAACAGCAATGTCGGGAAATTATATATCTATCAATTTTCATTTTGCATTAAAGATTTTCTTGCCACTCAGCTGATAAAAACTTTTAAAGCAAATTGGATTACTCATTATGACTTCATTTTATTAATATTATTAAGAATAAAAGAATGCAAGCTAAAATTTTGTGGTAGAGTATGAGAATTTATTACTCCAGGAAAAACTAATTGCGAAATCTTTGTTACGCAATTACATATATTTTACACTTTTGAACAGAACAACTAGAAGTTAGATACAGTTATCTTTAAAATAATAAATAACTTACCATTGTCGCAGCGCAATAAAGAATTAACAGCACTTTCAATAACAAGTCCGATTCCACACAAATACACTACATCTTCAATAGAATTTCATACAAAATACACTTTTCAAAACGATTTACTTAATTTTTTACTCTTCTGGCACAGATTTTTGGATTTTCATGGGTCTTTTAGGAGTGTGTGCCGGTAAATAAGGCCGTGTTTTCATGTTTATGCGACAAACGAGCAGGGTAGAGCTATAGCTGCCTCTTTGTTGTCTCACTCGCGATCGATACTGGGTATCGGTTGGGGTGACCATTCTCATGGAAAAAGGTTTCAAGCGTAGCATTAATAAAGTTATACTTTTTAAAACGTGTAAACATTGAAGCTATTACAGGTGTTTTAAACAATTTAGTTGTTATACATCACCTGCGTAGCTTTTTCCCAACTATGTTTTGTTATACGTCGTTTTAATTTCGTCCCGTATAGATCTTCAGATTTAACTTTTTTGTGGCAATACCTGAAATGGCAATAAAGACTTGTCTTTATTTAATTCCACAAACCAAGACCTAAATTGCTTAGTTTTTCCAGAAATAAATTCTGATAACTGACTCCTTTGTGTGTAATGAATGATGTTCGGAAATCGTAGCAAACCGCACACATTTATGGCCACTCTATGCTTGCCTAATGCCATCTAATTTCCTAAGGCTTCCCTCTAAACGGTCTACTTGACGTCTAAACCTTGTCTGTTAAAGTACTTCCTACTAGTGCTGAGTACACGTAGGTATATGCTTAATTTACTGTTGAAATTGTTTGTCCTATAAGCCTTCAGTCACATGGAATAGACCTACAACATAAGGAAAGAACAGAAATTAATATTTCTGTTCTTTCCTTTTCCCTTATATGGAACCGGGTTGACAAATGTTCAGGATGCATGTCTTAATTAATTATGTAAGTACTGGGACAGGTGACGAAGCAAGGAAGGGTTAAATTATACTTTATTGTTCGAAGAAACTAGCTGAGGTCTCGAAAAATCTCACTTGCCACGTAATATAGGAATTTGCAAGCGTAAAAGGTTAATCCAATTATACCATCTGACTCAATGTTCCTCATCGCAGTTCACGGAAGAATTTACTCGCGGCACACTGGAGTCATGATCGAGTTTCAGACAAACAATTTAATTGAAGCTTGTTAAGAGACATGACAATATGTGTTTTATTTAGTGTTCTAATGGTTGGAAAGTTACTGACGCGTTATTAATTAACGAGTCGAGTTATTTTTATAGAATCATGTTGTTGATGCATGTTCACTATTATTAAGAATGGCCATCCATGAAACATCCTATAGGAGAGACTGAAACTGGTATCACAGAACAAATCTGTTTTTTACTTTGCGGTTTCATCTCAAACAGCTCAAGAGCGTCATCGTCTAGGTTGCATCTGTACCATTTCACGTACCCTTTCACCTATACTTAGTATCTACTACAACTGTTACCTCTTGATACAACTTGTATCAAGGGGTATGTTGCCCCAACACTAAAGAGCTACTGAAACCGTTACTCATCACAATTTACCAAATTAAATTAGATTTATCGGCCATTAAAAGAGAGAGAGAGAGATTAAAAAATACACAATCTGATCAATGTAATTTTATCATAATCTGCTATTATTTTGCGTGATCTAGCCAAAAAGAAAGTTGGCGCCTTCTCTTTGGTGTGACTTCACACTTATTGTTTTCAGCTTAGCATCGACTTTGAAGACAAAACAATATCGAATAACTTTCACAAAAAATGTAAGTCGCATTGAGAACTCGACTTATTTTTGACCTCTGTATTTCTGTCCTCTGACCATACGTAAGTCGATAAAAAACAACTTTGTAGGAAGAAGAAGCATAAATATACTGCTTTTATTTTTCAATAAGTATGGATAAGATTAACACAACAGACTGTCATCAGTGGTAGCTGATGGAAATCTATATATAAACCTACTAACATTTTAAAGAGGTAAAATTTGCTTGTTTGTTTGTAAGATTATTAGTTTTGTATTGAGCAGTGGTGGCCCAGTGGTAACAGCCGCGACTTACGTGTTGTAGGTCCTAGGTTCGCGAACCCAGCCAGGCGCTTTACTTTTCGTAAATTATTTCATCACCACTGCTCTCTGAACGGTGAAGGAAAACATCGTGAGGAAACCGGCATGTCCTAGAACCAAAGTATTCGAAGACATGTGACATCTACCAACCCGCACTGGGCCCGCGTGGTGGTTTAAGGCCCACTCCCTCTGTCAGAGAGGAGGCTCGTGTCCCAGCAGTGGGAACATTATAGGCTGATAATGTTTGTAAGTTTGTACATAGGGGGTAATCTCTGGAACTACTAGTGGAATTTGAAAATTTCATTTTGCAACTGATAGCCCAATTCTTGAGGAACGGAGTACGCTAGGACCCTAAGGAGCTAAGCAAAAACAAAACAAGTCAGAAAGAACGCTGAGTGAAAACAAAGTATTAGGCGGGCAGGCGATGCGATGCGATGTGACGGGGTAAGTCGGGGACAAGAAATTTCTCTCTACTCGGACGAAGTTGCGAGCAGAAGCTAGTAGAAAATAATTATGTCAGTGATGGTACGGTTCGGACAACAAAAGAGCCGCCCATCTTATCTCCACGAGAATATTTCGCATTGTTATCCCACAGCTCATGCTAAACAAAGAATCACAGATAAGCTTGTAGGTATCTTATGACCTACAAGCTTATAATTAAAACATATTTTATGCTGGTAAAGTTGCATGAAGTAAGATAAGATTCATGAAATCTGTTTTTGGTAGTTCACTTTTATCAGATTTTAATCCAGCAGCAATTTGTTTTTGATTTACTCATGGCGGTTCCATGATTAGTATTTTGGTATTTCTGAAAAAAAGCCCCCCAATTATAACTGTTGAAATGTACTATGTACACATAATTGACTGACTGTACCTACACCTCTACCTGACCCTGCGGGGAAAATAGGCTAGTGATATTATGTTATAGTTACAATAACTAAATTGAATTTGTCTTGTAAGAGTTTAAATTCGACGAATCACTCCTTATCAAGAGCCCAGATACATTAATTAACGAGTTAATTACGCCGACTGTCCGCTCCAACAAGACAACGTAGACGTTCTTGTCATACCTCTCGTCTGGACGCCAGTCGGGAAGAAAGTAAGTAGGCGTGTGTACCGTATAAATGCTGGAATCGCAGCTATCCAGACATTCCTCACAACAACTGAGCGCCCACAGGACGTCAACTGGGAACAGTTTACGTATCGCTTCTAGTAATTTCCCGTCTTTGAAAAGTTTATCGTCGTTTGTGAAAATGAAGTTACAGTACGTGTGCTTAATATTTGGGATAATTTTGTGTTCGATTGCAATGTGCGACGCGTTCCCGTTTCGAGCGGGAAATATTGATTATGTGAGTAATTTAAATAATTAGAAAAATAATAGTAGGTAGTGAATATATTAAAAGCAAAAGGTGGATACTCGTTGCGTGTAAAAGTGTTTCGTTTAATTTTTTAAAGTGCAAGTCATAAATTTGCACTTAAATATGTTTTAATGAATCCTGTCATTAATTTTTGTTGGCGATCATTACTAATTATTACATACATCTTTCTCAGTACCAAATAAAGCGAATAAAATTGCTAATGTACGTAAACTTAGCGAAAGTTTAAAAAATTTCAAGTGTGTAGTTTGAAAAGCGTCTTTTTAGGTCATGTTTCAATGGTATATCACTGCGCTGAAATACTGTTATCATCTTGCTGGATGGCCATTGATATGAATAAATATAAAGTATTCTGCCCCTTTTTGTAATGACTGACCTATAAATTAAGAACTAACTCGTACTCTACGAAATCTCGTAGCACTGCTACGAAAAAAATAGGTCACTCAAAATTCGTAGCAGTGGCCTACGACAAAATATTTAAGCGAGTTTTCTTAAAATTTTCTGACTTCTTTTAACTGTTACTTATTATTATTTTTCCCATTATGTACCTTTACAATATATATGTGTATATTAGAAGATAAAAGAAAATACTTACAGAGTGCCGAAAAACTTACCTATTGAAAAAACTCGATTAATTTGTTTGAAGTTTGGTAACCTGCCTCGACTGTTAAATATATGATCAATGCTCATTTCTTTCTTCCTCTAAAGAGTAGACACCTCAGCAGCCTGTAACTTTTATGCAGCAGGGCAAGAGGTCTTTGTCCCTAAAAAGCAACTTTACACTCCATTGCGACTTCACGACAGTTGAGTAAAACTCAAGGTTTTGACAATTTTATCTATTTCAGATGGAAGCAATTCGTCGCATGCAGCAGATTCCTCAGTGGCACTGCATGAGGTACAGGAAGTTCCAGCTGCACGGTCACTGCAGCCGCTGGCTACTCATGCGCCGTACATGATATACGGGGATATCGCCCAGGCATTGGAGGTCTTGAAAATGATCCTATGCGTCGACTGTGAAGTTTATAGATGAAATTATGTCACTTAATCGGAATGTTGCTTTAAAATTTTATGATTGAATGATTGCGAAGTTTGTGCGACAGACTTGTCGAAGACGTCGGATATATCTTTAGGAATTCTTGGACGCAATTTGTTTGTCTACGATCTCCGGCGATCTCTGCATTTGGACATTGAACAAGAACATCTACTTATATTTAATCACTTTTAGATTGTCGCAACGCATGACAGCTAGATAATGATGTTAGTTGCGACAAATTTTGTAAAAGTTGCACATCTTTGCACTTTCAGACTTTCGAAATTATGGACTGACTCTAGGGACCTTTCATTATTTCTTCATATATCGCATAACTTTATACTATTTACTTACTATTTCATCAATGTAGTTTTAGATTTATTGAAAGTTTGTAACTATATTTGATTAGGTATGTCGTCATCAATAGCTTTAGCATTTTAGGAGTGTTTTAGATGTCTTTTGAAATGTGAATGGGCTTAAAACTTGACATAATTATAACAAAGTTTGGTTTCGTCGTAGATTTTTAAAGATTCTAGACGAAGACAAACTTTTATAAGGAGAATTGTAAAAAAAATATATAGATTTCGAATTTATGGATACTAAAAGGTTTTATAAAGTTAAGATGCTAGATAAATTTATGTGGACTAACTACTATTTCGTCTGTTTTTATAATCTTTTCCATCTTACTATAGCATGACTGAAAGTAGAAGAAATAACTAATAATAGATGTCATCGTAAATTGTGAATAGATTATGTAACAAGGTGCAGATAGATTAGAACATTGCACATTCTCTTGTAAAAAAAGTAGTGTCTGGTTTTAACAAAATGAATTATAAGATGTTTGTTGGCCTAAATAAAACTCAACAAGAAAATAAAATGCTCTGATCTATCTGGCCGTAAAAACACAAATAAAGGTTGAGGTCACGCTGCACAGGTAACAGCGAAAGTGATTTTACGCCGGAACCTTTCACCGTCAGGGCAAATTGAAAAGACCTTTAGGCTCATCGGTGGTAGCCGTTTTCTTTTAAAACGGCGAAAGCTGTCCAAGCCAATTTCCTCCTAACATAGCTTAAAACTGTCATATCCATTCTCTTCACGGAGATATAATACGCCATATTACGCCAGAAACCAAAGTCTGTCAAACAGTTAACAATGACGTGCTTGCACCACCGACCGCACGGCTTAACCAGTGTGATCCCAACCTAACCTGTTTAAGTACTTATAATATAACTTATCAGTATTATCTATTTTTACGGTTATCTACTAAATGAATATATTAGCAGAGTAAAATAATTATTGTAGTAGTTATAGTCACAGTTTATCTGTTCTGTGGTTATAGTAGAGTAGAAACTGATTCTGTTGTTACTAAAAATAAAGCCGTTGGTCTTAATATACCAATTGTATTTTTATTTACCTACAACATCACGCCTGTAATACCCGAATGCTCAATTTGATTTAGAGCTAACTATTTTAAAAGTTCTAAACATATCACACAAAGAGTGCCCTTAAAAGTTACTCAACAGACGTCCTTAAAGACGTGTCTGTCAAACATAATTGAGCACACATTACGAGATGGGCTGTCTGTAGAGAGCAATGGGCTCTTACATCGAGTCTAACCGATGTCTTCCTGTACTGACTGGTAACTGGGCCACTCCCAGAAAGTGCACACACTTCTATTTGAACACTCGGTGACTGGAGCATTTCGTAATGAAGTACCTGTGAATCATGTTACGTTATAGTGCTGTAACATTTGGGAAGTAACGCGGTACTACTGTACTTACTAACAGTTAATCTACTACCCGTAATCTGACGCAACCAGGAAACGCATTATTAATTTGTTGCTAAAAATGTTATCCCCAAAGCAAACTTTAAATGCTTAATAAACCTATAATGTTCCCACTGCTGGGACACAGGCCTCTTCTCGGTGAGAGGGAACTTTCAATAAGTATAAAGTTAAAATAATAATTGCATTACGATTACGAAACATTTATTCAGAAAAGTTCAACTTTTTCAATAATAAACAACGACGAAGCGAAAAAAGCAATATCACAAAGAGAGCAATGTAACAAGCGCAGGTAACAAGGTAAGCAATGTGTTTTGAATCCGCTTATTTTATGAATACAAAGCCGTTATGAAAAGAAAATGACATAGGCGATTTACTTTTTTCTTATTGTTTATGTGGTTCGCATTTAACTCTTATAAGTATGAAAACTCGAACATTGTGAATTAGTATTTAGAGTTATTTAGGTTTGTTTACAGTGCGGTACAATTTATGATAAAAAGTAGGGACTCCACTTGTAAGATACGCTTCGTCAGTCATATTATGTGGTACGATTTCATCAAGTTCAGGCAGTTCCTGCGGGCCCGGTGTGCTAACAGGTTGGACAACTACAACATTCTCTCTCTTCTTCCTTTCCATTAATATATTGCTGATGAAACGAACGGTGAAGAAGAAAAAGAGTTCGACGAAGCTGAGCAAGCTGGCTCCAACGAATAGCCCTGTTGTACCTCCAACTGACACTGAAATGTTTACATAAACTATAATATAACTAACTTACTTGCACTGCAGAGCATTAGTTATGATATTTTTAAATTCAAACCCAAAGCATTTATTTCAAGTAAACCATTTTTGATCATTGAATTGACAAGGAGTCGGCCAGTCAGAAAGAAAAAGCTAGTGATCCATTCCAAAGCGTAGGAGTTTCCTATGGAGAAGAACGTAACGAGCGTACTGTAAAATTACATATATTTACCAACTAAATCAAGCCGACTCCTTACAACGTTCCTCTTGAATCTTTCAGTAGGTAAATAAGCGAGAACAATTTCAACGCGCGCCTTTTTTTTGTGAGCCTTGCCCTTAACCCTGAAAAAATAATGGCCAGTAAGAAATAAAACAAAGCGCTGACAATACCCACTAAATAGCTGATGAATAAATGGTAATGGTGACAGTGGTAAGCTTTTACCAAGTGATGGACTTATGTTAAATAAATAGAGATAACCAAAAAATTTTATGAAACGGGGCCTATGTATCCAAATATTTGTACTTATTGTCGTGACGTTTCGCAGCCTTAAGTTATAAAGAGGTACATGATGCCTTGGAAACGTGGAAACGTTGTGCAAGCGTGCCATTGCGTGCATATTTGTTTCCTTGGCATTGGTTTGAAAATCACATATTATTAAGTATTCTAAATAGTACATTACGATACGTGTGACTTAAGTAGTCCTGCATTATTGCACGGCGAGAAATTAGCGCCTGGGCCTGGCCTGGCACCGTGCATTAATAGACTACTGAATTCAAACGTATTATTTACTATTTTATAGCTCGTGTGACCTAAACCCGGATTTCAGTCACGCTTTTTCTGTGTAAAAATAGATTACTAAGTCACAGAAAAGCGTGACTCAAGTGCGGCTTTAGGTCACACTGTGATATAAAAGTTCTTACGGAGTAGTGACGTCCTTTATGATGGTAATCTCCGTTTCGTCACAGGAAGGCAGACAGTTACAAGAGAGTCCTGGGCGATTTGCCCAGGGCGGCTTCAGTGTGTTCAAATGACTTGACAGTGTGTTAAGACAGGCCATTCCTGATAAATTGCATCGTGTTTCTTCAGCTGAAAAGTATTGTGTACGTTGTTATTTTCTGCTATTCATAGTTTCTATCGTGAACTTGATACTTGCGAAAACTGAGTTTTGAAATAGAGTAAAATTAAGGGAACTCTTGATAGTCGATTACCTAAAGGTCAAATTGTGTGCGCTACTTACATTGCTAAATAAGTATACTGATATTATTACCGTAGTAATTAGATTGTGTTTCGTTATATAACAAACTAGTACCATCTGCCTCCCACTTTGGAAATAAACGGTACATTTATTTTACAAAGAGTCATCATTACATCCACTCTTTTTTCATGACCTGTGTAGCAGTGGAAGTATAACAGCTTACGAAATGATCTTGTTAGGTTTGAGTATTTCTACGGAAATTATTTTTTAATTATTTATTTACCTATTTATATGTATAAAGGCTACTTAACACATAGGCAGCATCAACACAAAGTCTTTGTCATAATATAGATCTTGCATACGTTTCTGTCTAAATTACCTATAGGATAGCACGGTACTGTCAATTAGCGTACTAGAATACTATCAATACAAAAAAAAACATCCAATAATGACATAACAATAAAAAAAAATAGAATACCTACTACGTCATAGCTTGCAAATGATAGGTTTTTCTATCGATTCCTTACTGAACTTCCTTTTAGGAGAACCTCGAGTTGAAAAACGCTATTTGTGAATCAAATTGTCAACGATAAGTAAATACAAGTAGACTCACTAGTGCCGAGAATAAAGTGGTCGTTGCATTGGCATGACTCGAGTTGCGCTTGCTTTCGGCAGAGCACGGTACAGGCGCTGTACGAGTATTGAGGATACAAGCCCCCCTCGTTCTCGTGGTGGAACCGACAAGCACGCTGCTCCGGCGTCGTCTCCGTTATCAAGGGATCGTTTTCTATGTTGCGCACTGACAGTATACGGCTGAGTGAAGATACAACGTTAGTGAGCATTTTAAAATGCTGGAGTCTAAAAGCTGATTTGTTGTTTGCGAGTTCTAGGTATATAATAGAAACTATGCAGCGTTTTTTCTGGGTTCAAATATATTGTTCATGTGTTGCTGCATGGTTTTCCACTTGCGCTCCGTGTATCAATTTTTGTTACTAATATTACTTACCGGTAGATGTAGCCAGGTTGTATCTTTAAAGTAGAAGAATGCAGCGTAGTCACAGTTGGTACTTCATCTTCCCCCAGAGTATACACCTAAAATGAATAGTATCTATGTAGTTCGATTTTCAGATTTCAGACTGATCGATTCGCCGGTGCCTGAACGACTTTTCAAAACTTTGTACTTACCAATGTTGTCAAAAATGCATCGAATTTTATAACGCCCCGCAGGTTTTGCAAATTGTTCACCATTGGATATGGGTGAGGCTCTCTGCAACAAAAAGGTAATAGCAGAACAGAAAAAGTAGCTTATATTACATTTTTAAGTTATATAAAGTACCTACTTTGTTTGTATGGAATTCAAAATAAAACATGGTCCTATGTCAGTTTCAATAGGTTGAAAATATTCACAGCACGGAAATTCTTCATCGTTGTAAGTACAGTTCTTTATAAGCTTGGTGCATTCGCTTCGCACAAGACTTGCGTAGTAGGTGTAGTTCGATTTAGGACACAAAGGATCAGGATTGGGGTTGAGGTAGCATGTGCCAATGAGAACGTACGTCACGCCACGAAAGTAGGTTATTTCCTTTAGTGCATCCTCTAAATCCAAAAGATGACCGGGAGGCCAAATTCTGTAAAAAAAAACCATACATTTTTTAATGGAACCATTGAAATCAAGCCCCCTTATTACAAAACAAGGTTTTTCTTTCGATCAGGTTTAAACCACTGACCCAGTTATTGAATTAAGAACCCAACTGATAGAGAAATGCAGTTCTTTATACAAAAATGACAGCTTAGTTCGGTGCTAAGCTGTCATTTTAGTATTAAGAACTTTGCCTAAATAAGACGGAAGGAGTTTATCTACAGTCCAAAAGGACTGTATGTATCTACAGTCCAAAAGGACTGTAGATAAACTCCTTCCGTCTTATTACAAAACGAAACCTAACTTTAGTTCTAGCCTAAACTATTGAGCCAGTACTTGTATTTCGAACTTTATTTCGATGAGATGAGACGTACAATACCTGTAAGAACAGGTATTGTACGTCTAACAGCAACCTCATTGCAACGAGAATAAAGATTACTGTGATTTTGACAGTGATGCAAAATTAGAGGTAAAACAACTATGAAACCACTGTAACAAGTTTACTTTCAGCAAACTTAATTTTCAATAACTTAATATTCTCTTACTTACGTATCAGATACGTTGAAGATTTTAGGGTTGTTAGCCGTTTCACAAATAGCCACAGTTGGCATCTTCGTCTCCCAGTCAGTGTAGGTGGTCTCCAAACCAAAGCTGATGGGGCTAGTGAGGAAAGCATCCCATGCCGAGATGATGAGGAGTGCAGACCCGTACCATGATAGAATTACTAGCACCAGCCATAATATTCTGGTGAAATATTGATTAGCTAAGGGTATTTCTTTCTAGGTATATAGAGTATATAAAGAGTTGAAAAAATCGACTGAGCCTTACCTTTCAGTCACATGTTTAGTATCGTCAGCAATATAATGAACACCAGCAAACGTGCAATTAGCACAATAATCTTTAATTAACTCCTTACATATTGTCGTTTTTGTTTTAGACATATTGAAAACAATAAATATGTTTATTTGCACATATCCTTTTATAGTGTCATCACGGCTGATGAAAGTAATATTATGGTCAATAAAAAGCAATACCAGTAGCGGTTCATGTTGTGCAAATGCTGTGCATTATTAATTATGTAGAATTATGATATATTATGATTATATAGCGCAACAACAACGACTGCCTAGCGTCCAAGGTCATTTCGTCCATTTTGAATAAAACGACCTTGTCTATGTAATTGTTTTGTTTATTTTCAACAATGGCGGTTCACACTAGAAAATCAACAAGCTCACAAAATAATGGTTTTTAAACAATATTGTACTCAATACAATCACAAGCACTTTATACTAACGATGCTTAAGTATATTTACACAATTAAATCTATCTTAGTGTTGGCAATATATTAGATAGGATACAATATTTGGGCGCAATAACGTTTGAGAGGGGTCATCGTTCTCCTTTAATATCTAAATCCTTAATCGAAACTAACCACAAATTGAATGGCCAGATGCTTGAATCGCTTAAATAAAGCTCATTTAGTTTTGATTGAATCGCCTAACCTTTACATCATCTAATACTACTAAACGTCGTCTCATAACTTACCCTAGATTTTTTTGGAGACCCCCGAATACATTAAACAATTTAAAGTCTAAATAATAACTTGCAAAACTACAGTCTACAAGTATTGTAAGAGATCCTGGTTGGGGAAGTAAGATGATCTATAAAACTGTTGCTCGCTCCATTCTTCAGGCCAAGTAACAGGGATGTGGTTGTTGTTATGACTCACTTCCGACAGCGGAAACCTTTTCCTTGGGATCAATCCCGCGTGGGTGAGGAGTTTATATATTTCTTTGCGTGGCACATCATGAGCATCTCGTGCGTAAACCTTGAAAGTAAAATTTAAACAGTTAATGTGACGTAGCCGTAAACTAGTTAGTAGAGTGCAAACCAAATAAAATAATTATTATTTCATTCAATAAAAAATTCAATATGGGTATATTTAATGAATTGGTGCACTTCGCAGGCAAAATTAGCATGAGGATATATGGCCCTCGTTTCATCGTTCAGATATTCTTGAGTCCTTACCAGATTCTCTCCTTTGTGTAACAGGCTGGTCAGAGGCAGCACTTGCAGTAGGTGAGGGTTGCGTAACGCCGGGCTCCTCTGTAAAGGGTGCAAGCGTTCTTCTTCCCGCCTCACTGCTAGGACATCGGGATGTGGAGGCGGCAGGCACCTCACTAGGCACGTGCATGTTGTTAGCAGGAACACCAGTGTTTTCATTGTTAATAACTGCAAATTTGGTAAAATATGAATCTGTTTAATTTATAAACATTATATGAAGTATTGTTTTAAACCGCAACGTTGCCTACGTTGCGGTTTAAAATACTACTTCATCGGTAGAGAATAAAATTGAAAAGAGTAGATATATGCTTAGATAATTTGGTTATGTTGAGAGGATGAATGAAAGGCGACGAAATGAAATGAAATTGTTTATTTTGTAATTACGAGTATGATATCGGAATCACTTTTACACGTCATATTAAAAAAAAATATATACCTAGGCTAGATGAGGTCGGCGTTTCCTGTCTGGCTAATCTGAGAAGAAAGGCCAAAATAAACTCAGAGGTCACAGTCAAGTCCAGACATAATCTTGGTCAGATCACGTGAAGACCATGTAGAATGATGTCTGAAATGGTCTTTTGAAAGAAAGAACCACACAGATTTGAGTGGACCAGTTCAGATACTTGAGAACAAAAGGTACAACGCAGATGTGAGTGAAAACGCCGGGCCGTCGTAGGGCTTCCCCCCTAGACTAGAAGTAAGGACATATTGTGACCTTATTGGTGGCATTTTTCTGATAGGTCAGGTGCGTAGTACTCGAAACCAGAGTGCGTGTATGACCCGCGGAATAATTGCGTAACACACTAACAGTAGCAATGGGTTTTCATTTCAACATTTCAACGTTATATATATACGTTGTTGAGCAGACAACAATGGATTAGCAATATCCTTCAAAATTATTCAGATTTTGACTGAAAGTGTGTTACGCAATTAGGGTGCAGATGTATGAAGTATGAACGTAAATGAAGTAAAAGAAACGAAGTTTGAATGAAGTAAAAGAACGAGAAAGTTTTATATTTTGAACTTTATTCCGACTTACTTAAAGTTCTTAATACAAAATTTACAACTCGGACAATGCAAAAGGAGTAAATAAGTAAGGTTCTACAATCCTTGGATTGAAGCAGGTGGGGTTCTGTAGTTTCTGCATACCCCCATGGGAAGAAGCTGTAAGTTTATGTATGCTTTTCCAGCCAACGCATCTGAAACATTGACATCACGCCAACCCCGCGTTTATACTCATACACATGTTGTGTGATCAATGTTTTTTACCACTCTTGTAAAATACTTGTCAAAAACATGTCGTGTCATATTTGATGCTGTTTCAGACATGTATAGTTAAAGTATTGTTCACCTTTAAAAATTTTGTTCACCTTTTTACATTTTTGACAAGTTTTCTGCAACTTTTGTTGAAAGTGAAAAGTTAGGTAAAGTGAACTGACAATTCGCGTGTTTTTTTGGAGGAGTGACAGCTCACTTCACTTAAGTATTCACGGTGAGATTTTTATAGAATAGACTGGCTGGAGGAGTGACAGCTCACTTCACTTAAGTATTCACGGTGAGATTTTTATAGAATAGACCGGCTGGAGGAGTGACAGCTCACTTCACTTAAGTATTCACGGTGAGATTTTTATAGAATAGACCGGCTGGAGGAGTGACAGCTCACTTCACTTAAGTATTCACGGTGAGATTTTTATAGAATAGACCGGCTGGAGGAGTGACAGCTCACTTCACTTAAGTATTCACGGTGAGATTTTTATAGAATAGACCGGCTGGAGGAGTGATAGCTCACTTCACTTAAGTATTCACGGTGAGATTTTTATAGAATAGACCGGCTGGAGGAGTGACAGCTCACTTCACTTAAGTATTCACGGTGAGATTTTTACAGATAGAGGTGACCTGTGACCGGTTAATGTGACAAATGAAAGACATAAGTAGCTATTATTATTACCTATAATTACGTAATCTTTATTTGTTAAAATAGAACAATGAATTCTTTCGTATAAATAAGTGAAGAGGCGCATTATTTTGTCACGAGGACGTCGAGTGCTTTTGCCATAAATTATAGTAATTATTTACGGTGCCATGACCAGCCATTTGACGAGACAATTGCCTTGCTATTCAAAAATTGTCGTTGAAAAATTCATTAAAAGTCATTAAACTTAAACACTGTGATGACAGGCTTTGTTTTGGCTTCTTCCTATTTCACACATTGAGAAAAAAATCAAAACAAAACTCTATAGAGGAAATCGTAATACTTATATTACGCACATGTACGATATCAGATAGGAAAGAAACACCACAAGCGTATGCGGATTATTGAACTCTACGATGAAATTTCGTGAACTCATCAATCATTTCTTGACATATATAGGTAGGTAAGCCTCTAGCTATATGGTAATTTTCCAAGTACATGCAACTCTTGCACTTGACACTAATAAATAACTTTTACTACAAGTAATAGTAAGAACAATCTATGGCCGACCGTTAATAACACACACGTGCTTTCGGACAATGCCTCAAGGTCGGAGAATCAAAACATAACACACTTTCAAACCAACAGCGGATTCGACGGACAATCCAATCGCAACCGTTGGTCAATGTTCGAGTACATACACTTCTCATACCTTTTACCTTCATGAGACTATAACAGTACACACTGCATAAAATAAAATGGATGTTACACGATCTTATTAGCGGTCGTTACTATATTGCTACAAAACTAACAAAACAAACTCGAGAATGTTAAGCAATGAAATGTTGTTTTGGTTGCTTAAAATTATGTTATTGCCTAATGTGACTCGATGAATTTTAATGCAAATAGTATGCAAGGAATGCACGTGTCCTTCCATTAAAAAGGTTGCCACATAGGTCAACAATGGCTAAGAATAGCAGACTTGTGTTAATAAATGTTTGCACTTTGGACTGTGCACTTTGAACGAAGAACTTATCAAATACCCATTAAAAGAGCTCTGACTCTGTGTTCACTAGCACACAGGTAACCGTCCAGAAACAAAGGACATTAACGTTATCAGGCAGTGCGTGGTATACATATACCACGCACTGCCAATATATGTTTTCTAACTAAAGACATCAACGCCCAAAACCAATTTTTTTTAAGATGCTCTTTTTTTCAGGTTTTATTTTTTTCTATGTAGGGTAGTTAGTTATTTAAAACTATAATGAGAAATAAAATTACTGCAATTCATTACTTCACTCATCAGCTTACCTGAAAAATGTGAGAATCCGTTTTAATTCAAACACAGTTGACCGAAAACTGTTTCTCAAATATTTGTCACAGATATCAACCAACACTACACTATGGTACCGAACACAAAAAACTTCTGGATTATAAATACTTAAGTTGTATCTATCGAAGCTGGTGTCTTCAAGTGAGGCTGACCAACATTTGCAACGTGGAATCGCCAAGAGAGTGGTCACCGGTGCCTTCGACCCACCTCCACTGCGTGTGTTGCGCCAAACCTTGGCTATCATAATATTATGACAACAATGTTCCAAAGCATTTCTTATGATGCGCTGTTGGTAAATACTGACTTAAAAGTTTTCCAGGATATGTAGCATATTTTCTTTTTGTGACTTTCTATGAAAAGTTTTAATTGCAAACTGTTCATTTAATTAAAGATAAAAAAAAAAGTTTATATTAGACTACATAATGTTTGATTTGGAAAGGCGTTGATTCATGACATTTTCACGACGGTGTTGTAGTGGTGGGAAAAAAGGAATCACGATCGCTTATTAAGCCATAAAAAACCTGTTTTCAGTAAATATTACTTGACCATTTACTAATAACCGTTGTTTATAGTTAAGAAACGTTTAAACATCAATCGTCAACGATCAGACGCTAATCATTACTTAACTTTAAGCAACGTTTATAAATACGAGTAACTTAACTGGGATATTGTGAAAAGGTGGGTACAATTGAAATTCTTATTTTCTTTAAAATTTGCAAGTAAATACAGCAACAATATATTAATATATTATTACTGCAGTGTATTCACAACCTAACCAGTGAACCTTGCGCACATTTAAATTAGTGATAATGTAGAACGCTGACTCATCTAAATAAATTGCAAAATCTTTACAAACTGATAGTCCTTTTAAATAAATAATATATTTAATTGCCGTTAGTTAACTTTGTGATTCAAGGATTTGGTTTGCGCTCTACTAACTTGTAAAATGATTGTGAATTCGAATAAAAAGGCTTCACACTGAAAAAAGACGTTCGGATTTAAAAGATCCGTGAAAGTCATGAAAAGATAGTGTCATTCTCAATATCTTTTGCCAACAATACTGTGTCACTAATCGAGGACAGTTTAGGGATAGGTCCAACATTATGAGAAACTTTAATTAATAGCAACCCGACGGTAAGGCTGTTCGCTTAATAAAGCTCATAGCCTCATAAATTATTTTTATAGCCTCATACCACTCAATGATAACAGCTTGTTATTACGGTTTGGTATGTACTATGCAGTAGAGTTATTGATTTACATCGATATGTCGTGTCTAGTACACGTTGCATTTATTTTTCAATGATACGTGGTAGGTCAGATTAGCATGTAACATGCAAGCACACAGTACCTGAAGTACGTGGTACCAAGCTAATTGTTACAACGAAATCATATTAATGTATCAACAGAGCTTAATTTAAGTTGTAAGTAGTAGTTTATACCCAGCATGACAGGTTTTATGTGTGTAAATCTAATGTTATTAAACGCAAAAGTGTTTCGGCTGTTAATGTCATTCGTATTTACAAATATGAAATTACATGTTATTCTGTTGCGAGACTTAAAATCAAAGGTAAGCAATGAAATCGCAATTAAGAGTATTTCAAAATAATTTTATAGCTCTTAAAGTAAAGTTACACACCTATGTAATTTTCAACTGATGTAATTTTACTGACTTGTTGTTGAGATTATTTTTTAAATTAATATACACCAGTCCAGTCCATCCTAATCGAATTTGAAACGCTACTGACACGATTGAAACATACATATTTGCATATTTAGTTCGATATTAGATAGGCAAGAAATGTTTAGACATAATGCAGATAGGTATTTCGATATTTTAGTTGCTTTTCCTGCTGTGTTATACTATGCCTATACGTCGAGACTAGGTACTAAAAGCTGCCAAGTGGAGCCTGTCTGTATAGGCTAGTTTTATTCAAGAAATTTAATAACTGAAGCACATTATATCTGTACTTACAAGTAGGATAATAAGAAATTATAATAGGTATAACGAACGGCTCTTTTATAATAATTTCAGTATTTATTATTGTAACTGATATCTTTTCATCATCATCATTTCAGCCGACAGACCTGGACATAATAGGCCTCCAAGCTGATATGCAATATATCATATCTCAATATCTATTTCAATATCTCTTAGATACTAGGTTCTGTCCGCGACATTGTCCGCGTGAACTAATAGAGCAGCGGGATATGGCCCACCCGCGCTATTATTTCGTTTTCGCTATGCGTTCTTTTTCTCTAGATCTTTTTTGGTTACTGCTCCGCTCCTAAGGGTTGTGGTACCGGGATGTTAAATAGCCTTAGGCTATTTAACCTTCTTCAAAAATTGGGTTATCAAATGCAAAAAGAATTTTTCATATCAGACTGGTAGTTCCAGAGCTAGAGGGCCTTTTCACATGCATGCGGTTGCCGCCTAAATGGCTCGGCGCCGTGCCGTGCTAGCTCTTTCACATGTACACGGTTTACGCACGGTCGCCCGGCGGCGGCGAGACGGGGTGGTCTCAGTATTATCGAGGTACAAGACTAAACCGTGACGAAACCGTGTTTATAGTGGATAAGCACGGACAACACACGGTCACGGCACGGTCGCCGTGTCTTGTGAAAGCGGTCTAGTAGCTCATACATTACTACTTTACACGGCACGGTCACCGTGCCGTGACCGTATGCATGTGAAAAGGCCCTAACGCGTTCATACAAACTATTCAGCTTTATTATTAGTACCTATTAGTTTAAATAAGTATATAGTATATATACTTAGTGTCAGCTTAAGTATAGATGATGCGAAAATAATAAACCGTGTCAAAGCTATATTTACTTACTAAAGTATTATAATAAAATATGTAATCTGAATACGAATGTTACGCATATAACAGTTTCATTGTCTCATGCAGATTAGTTTACGCAAGAGCGCGTGACCAACGGAGCCTGCGCGGATGCCGGCCGCCGGCGTCATTCTGACGCGATGGGGAAAGGACGTCAGTACTGACCACCTGACCAGACTCTGTGGATGTAATAACATGTGTTGGTAATGTTACAATTATTTTGACGTAATTTCTGCTTGACTGTCGATTTAGTTCACAAACTATTGCGTGAGTTCAAAGTGCTGAACCGAGACTTTGACCCACGTTTCGTTGTCCTAGCTATAAGGCAACAAAAATATTACAAGTTATGTATGAAAGTAGTCATTGAATGAAGATTCTAGATAAGGTAGAAGGTGCTGAAAAGTATTCAATTAAAGTGTTGCTATCTATTTTCTCTTTCTTATCTGAAGATAGTTGAACCCGGAAATGCGAAAAACTCTTTTGGAAAAGACCAAACGTCTTTTGTGCGTATTGGACAATTACATAGCAATCTTAATCAACTTGTTTTGAACGATAAACATGAAACAGATATCAGAATCATTGCAATATCAAAAAGGTAAAATTCCTCACATTATAAGTGAATGTGGGCGGAATCGGAGATGGTCAAATTGTTTGGCAATGGGTTTTGCAATTATGTTGCGAGTCCGATCGAGATGCCTACACCTATGATAGTAAGATGCTCGGTCTATAGTCGTGTGACTAGGTTTTGTCAATGTTATTTTCCAGCTTAATTTAAACCATTATATTTCTAGGCCGGTCATTCTTGCACAAATTAAAAAGTTATCTAGAATCAGCATTACGCACCGACCGACCTTGAATCGAGATTCCTTAAACTCTTTTTTTGTGTTGTTGTCTTCTATCGACTAAACGTACAGCTATAAATCATATTTTATCGTTTTCAAATCAATAGACACTAGTAATACACGAGAAGAATCGATAAATCACAGCAATTAACCTCACATCAAAGCTTGATGTTATCGTCAAATAGAATATTTAACAACTGCTATTTACTTTCCCATATAGAACTTTAAAAAACAAATTAGACCCATTGCTTGGTTGGAATAGCACTAGTTAAAATCGTTTGTTATAGTAAAAAAAACTGGTTTAACCACGTGTATAATGGATAGAAATTCACAAAGTTCGTATGAATTTGCTTATCGACGTCGTTTACGCAGGAGAGCTCCAGAACCTCACCGACTTGAAATACTAAAGGCGAGTTTGAAGACAGTCAGCAAGGAGTATTGCGAGGAGTCCTCTATTTGCGGGCTCAAACATCTTGTTGACGAAAACACTCCGTTCATTGAAAGGTATGTGGTCATACGTAACAGTTAATTTGCGGAATAGGTGGGAACACTTATGTAGGTAGGTACTTGGATTATTGCTCGTTACTGAGTTGCAGATAAACTTGTCATGAACTTGTTCAGCTGGCTCTGGTAAGGTGTGCGTACTTGCCGCAACTACTACTATCTAGAAGTGGAAAGGCTGGTTGTTTATTACATCACTTGAAATAACTTGCGTTGTTACACTAAGGCGTAAATCATACAATTAAAGATATAAACAGGCATAATACTGTATCAGTGCCCCCAGAGGTATATCTATGTTTCTCTTGTGGTGACTGTCTGTGTCTTATTGGCTAACCGTATCTTTGCCAATAACCTATATAACCGTGATTGTTACGGCATTCAATTTATCAGATTATAAATAAGATCTAATGTTATTAATTAATCGTTCTAAATCAGTTCACGTCACAACTCTAAATTAAATTTTGTCTTTTTTCGTTGTCTGTAAGGATATACTATTGTTCTACTCTTTACACCTCGGCATTTTACAGAATAATTTGGATCATAACACTAGTAGTTGGCCTGATCTGCTCCATATCCTTGGTGTGGATGACGTTTGATAAGTACTACAGCGCGCCGCTGGTGACGACACAACTGCCCGAGGGTGTGTCCGTAAGCAAGATCATATTCCCTGCCGTCGGCATCTGCACTAACAACAGAATCAGCAGGCGAGCTGCTGCGGAACTTGCTAAGAAATTGTAAGTAGAATGTTCTCATAAGAGAACATTCAACAAAATAAGTTTGCCACATAAGTTGTAATTCTACTTTATATGGTCCTATGGAAATAGCGATAGGTAATCACTAAGGATTGGAAGTCACAGTATTTAGCAGCGAAGAAATCTGCTGCCCTTCTTCCTAAGGGGCAGACCCTGGAACCAGAACCTGTTCCAGGGACTGATTGGTATAAGTATTCTCAACTCTGTTAAAAACCGAGAAGGCATACTCTATATTCCACATCGCGTAATCTCTCAGACTCATCTACGAGTCCATCAAATGTTTAATCATCAACTGCTGTAAAATACCTAGCTGTCGACAAATGATACGCTCTAGTTCCATTAAAATTCCTTTTTAATACGTTTTTCTGTTTATCACGTAATGTTTACGTTGCAGACTCAAAGCGGAGCGCAACAAAAATTACACTGAGAAGGATATGATGTCCCTTCTCTTCGGGCTGGGACAGTTATACGGACTAGGTGCTGTCAACTTCAAAAACGTGTCGCCAATGAAACTGCACGACGCTTTGGGCGAATATGATGTTCATGAGCTGATGCGTAATGTACGTCACATTCTGACCAGTGAGCGATGGACATCAATTAATAGTCTAGTGTCGACCTTTTTAAAGTTCATTATTCCGTACTTTCAATCTCTCTCTCCTACATTTGCTAGGACTCATTGGCATGGCTCCTTTTATTTATAATCAACAGCGATGCCTTTTTGTATTTATAAATCAACCAAGGAACGCAGTTACTTAATACCATCCACAAACATAATAAAACAAGCAATGCTATGCAAGCCAAACTGTTTTCTTAAATATTGATGAACAATCATACAGAGTAAATCTGTTTGCTTTTACATTAACTTTATGTATTAACTGGCAGTTAACACCTCGGTGTGAAGATCTTTTGGTTCGCTGCGTTTGGAACACAAAGGCGACGAATTGCCTAGACCTGTTTGACTTTCGTCTGACTATGAACGGTTACTGCTGCACCTTTAACTATTTACGAATCTACGATACTTTGTTTCAAAGGTAAATATTTGAAAACCTCCTTCAGTATCATTTATTTATTAACACTTATTGAATATCTATTTACATTTGTGATGTTGTTTGCAGTAAAACCAGCAACTCAAGAAGCATTGACATGTACAGGTACGGAAACAAGTCATTCTTTGAGATCGATCAGGGACTCAGAGTTTTATTACGACTTAATGAAAGTGATGACTTCTTCTACAACATACCGTTACAAGGGGCTCAGGTATTTGCTTAAGTGCTTTAATTATACATTTGGGCGAAAAAAAATGTAGAGATAAAGTGTTCCTTTTTCTGCAGCTACAGTTCTCAGATGCATATGACTTTCCTGATTCACCAAGTGGAAGCTTCGCTATGCAAATTATTAGTCCTCGTGTAGAAGTAAGGCCAAATATTATAAATTATCCATCTTCTATATAGCTAAGCACGCATCATGAAATATATTTAGTCGTCAGCTCAATGAATTGTAAAAATGACTTTCCACTACGATGAAGCTATTCGCACGAGTGAGCACCGCTTTAAGGTGTATTCTTTAAAACTCATTCATGTGTAAGTTTAACGTTATAGATGACGGTGATGGTAACAGCTAGCTTCACAGAAGCGTCCCGAGACATCCAGCACGTGCCGATAAAATTGAGGAAATGTAGATTCTATGACGAGTCGTCTTATCTCCCGTTTTACACATACAGTGACTGCATGCTCAAATGTAGAATGCATTTTCTATTAGACAATTGTAACTGCACCCCGTTCAATATGCCGAAGATGAGAACTGCTAGAACGTGTAACATGAAAGATGTGCCTTGTCTTAGAACCTATTATTGTAAGTATTTTACGACTTTTGAATAATGTCCTTCATTAAAATCAGTCTGCCCTGAAAGGCCTGTGCGGTCACACATAGGTAAAAACCTGCATTTTGTTTAAGTTCGTTAGTTACGATCATCTCCATCATTATACTTAGGTACCTTAACATTTTCAGCACAGTCCATATCTGTACGTCCGAACGACCATCAGCATATTCCAGAAGAGTTAGAGCTGGACGCAGTTAACGGCGGCATCGACTGTCCAATGTGCAACCCTACCTGTTCCAAGACAGCTTACAGCTACGACTTCAACAATGTGCTCATATACCCGGAGTATCTTAACACCGTGCCAGACAGCGAACGGGATGATTGGCTGTACGTTCTTCTATATTTCAGCTCCCAGTTAGGTGACCCAAAGTTGTTGCAGCAACATGATTTTGCGTTGCTGAAAACAAGTTCCACACATCTCCTCGTTGCCATGTAAAAATATGTTGCAGCAACCAAATTGCACCAGTTTAGTTTAGGTACAATGAAAACGATTACTCGTTGAGGGTTTATTAATAACAGGCCTTTTTTTAGGTTGCAGTCGGATCTAGAGCAGAATTAAATAGATTTATGAATGAGCTTAACTCTTTTTTTCTATCAATTTAAAAGTAAGTAGTATAATCTCGTAGAACATAATATTTACTTCACTTGTAATTCTACATTTAAAATGAGTACAAACTTACCTAGTTATTTTACATACCAGAAGTAAAAGAAAAGAATTCTTGAAAAAATATTTGTTCGCATTTCATTGGTATCAAAAACAATAATGTATACAAAATTTAGACTAGGTACTGAAACAAAGACATTAAATTATTACTTCTTAAATCTCTTTGTACTGAAATAAGTACATAAAGTAAAGTAACAATCAAGCAAAGTCACATTTTCATCATTTTATTTTCGTATCTCAAAAGTTTTAAAAGCGCAGCTGGTTAAGGCACTCTCGTTTTTGAAAGAAGCTTTTTCGATCCGCGATTTGGGGCTTCCCTCCTTTTGCAACCAAGTCTTCATTTTTCCGACAGCCATGGCAGGCCCTTGCAACTGTCCTATCACAGTACCTTGAGCAGTATTCATCACCCATCCTTTGAGCCCTAGATCCGAGGCTTTCTTTTGAGTATGTTTCCTAAAGAAAACACCTTGCACTTTGCCGTAAACTTCGAAGTCTACAGTTGTATAATTAGTGTCTGCCATGCCTACTGGTAAAAAATATTATTTTATACGAATTTTAATAAAAGTTAAGGAAAATTCTAGGGATATTTGAGGAATACGAAGAGTCAACTTCATATTTTGTCAAGTGTTGTTTGTTGATATCGTCGTTCGGGAAACGAAAGATAAGGGCGTCGTTCATGCCTGTTTATCGTGAAGGTTGTCATGGAACTAACAAGTAGGCCCATTACGAAATTCAAAAGTGTATACATTCATAGCAAATACCTTCTAAATAATTAAAAATATGATTGTAAAAGTATACTTATGTGAACAAAGACACTTCAAAGTATCTTACGTGGGAGAAACCTATATTTTACTGAAACCATCTGCAAATGAAACAACTTCAGAGAACAAATAGGGAAATGTAGGCAACACTTTGTTATGCGAAGCACGTTGGATACATTGAATACATTTGTTCTGAACAAGAACAATGGCGTTTGTTGCAGGCAAGGCGTGAATTTCACCGGAACCTCGCAAGTTCGAGTGAAGTACGCGAGGGATGTAGCAGACTGTTACGGGCAGAATGTTATTATGAAGTGGTTCGATTTGATTAGTAAGTATATTGAATAAACAGTTTTGTATGAACATTAGTTTAAGTTTATAACTTTGTTTGTGTGATCCATAAATCGCTATCTGTAGACTTCGATTCTACATAGGTGGGGGACCGTATGTGTCGTGCACTCGTGCGTAGGTACCATTAACCGATAATCATCAATACTTTCGAATTCGGATATCTATTCCTAATTTAAAACAAATATGTGTTTCAACAGAGCTCAAACCGTAAAAATAGGAATGTTTTACTTATAGTGTGAACCCTAGTGCAGGTACTAATTCTTATATCTTCCTTTTATCAGGCAACATCGGTTCTACCTGTGGCTTCATTACCGGCTTCAGTTTCGTTTCGGTGTTAGAGTTCATTTACTTCTTCACTGTGAAGTTGATCCGAGAGGTTCGTTCGCGACGGCAACGGGGCAAGAGAAGTACTAAAGTGACCATAGAACCTCAGAGACCAGCACACTTCGAGCACATCAGGCGATACCGACCGATATACTGGAACGAAATTGCGGGCAGTAATAGACCGGGGCAAAAGTCTACTTAAATATCATGGGAAGATAGAGTATGTGAAAATATTGTGACCTAATTTTCTAAGTAGGTACGGTGGTATTGTACAAGTTTCAATCAGTGAGATCTAACTAAACTTTTTGTAGAGGCACTAGATGTGGGGGTATTTATTAGGTAGGTAAATTGTGTGTTGTGAATAGAAGCATAGCAAAGCTTTGTGTAGTTTGTACACAGCATTAGATATTACGCCACACAATTACACAAATTGTTATCAGTATAATGGTTCTACAATTTGAACAGCTGTGCCGTTCTCATTGTGATTAAAATCTTTATTAGACTTAGGCACCTGTCGTAAATTCGTAATCATCATTACATCCCCATTATTTATTTGTTCTGAATCATGTATGTTGTTGTTACGCACGAAAGCTGTTGTATAAAAATAAAAAATCTAAATGGAAAAAGTTTAGTCATTTCGGATCCTCAGCACTTTTAGGTATACCTAGTGATATGTCATCAAAAGAATCCTGGAAAAGGTATTTGGAGATTTGGTGGAATGGAATCAAAAGTTTGCCGCAGACGACGTCCATCCATGGTTTTAGATTCATTGCTGATAATCAAAGACATTGGGTGGAGAGGTAAATAATTAAAATAATTTAAACAGATTATGTCCTGACTCTTCAATTCATTTTCTAGGTCAATTCAATAAGAAGTTGTCATTTTGACTCTGGAGAATCTTGAAGTGTTATACTTTGTATGTTTCAGGATATTTTGGCTGATAGTTGTTGCTCTATCATGGTATGGCTCATCCCTGTTGATAGCAGCTCAGTACGATGCCTTCCAGAACAATCCCATCTCGTTCGTCGTGGAGACAACCTACAAGGACTGGAACACAGAGTTCCCGGCAGTTGTTGTTTGCGAAAATGACAATTCGAACCGCGTCGAAGCAATATCTGATAAGTAAATCTTGTTTCCATACATTCATGTCGTTCAAAACTCGGAAAAGTTCGCAAAAGCTTTTACAAACCGGTAACTGAAACTTCAGCGTTAGGTTTTGAAATGGCGGTTTGTTTAGCAGGAAATTATAATACAGTTTGGTTGATTGAACTGATCTAAAAAGTTCTTGTTATTTTAATTCGATTCGTGTTACGAGTAATCAGCAACTACAACTCTGAATGCTTAGATAGTATAGAAATTAAGTGAACAGTTCTTACATAAACATGTTTTCTCACTGTTGAAAAATATGCATAATATAATGAGTAGTGGGTAACTTAATTGCTTCAGTAACATTAATTTCCTAAGCGGACTATAAAGTTAGATAATAACATTTATGATAGCTCTATTGCTACTCTACATTTGCTTTGATTCATTTGTTTGTCGCTACTTTGATACGGAGTCGATTCCAGAAAAGGTATCGTCTCTCCTCGAGCTACTTTTTAAGTTTCCAGGCTTCATTGCTTAGGGAAGATCTCTTATCTTAGGTCTCTCTTATTCTTTGTAGATTATGGGGACAGGATCACGATTTCAATATGGAAGAAGTGTTAAAAGAGCTAGCTTTTTTCAAAGGAATTACTTATTATACGTCAGAATTTTGTAACTTGGTGGATCCGCTGCCGGACTGTATGCAAACGAACCTGACTTATTATGCTAATTTAGTAAGTATCTAAGCCTCTTAAATGCAAATAAATATATAAATTCAGATTTCTGTGCTCTTATACTTGCAATTTATTGCAAAACGTAGTAAAACGGCGTAATGGTTTCTGATATTAAATTAGGCTATTGAATACTAGTTTAAATGTAATCTCTGCCTGTTATTTGCTACGTGGGTCGTAAATGTTAGGAAGGTGTGGTGCCGTTCCTTCTAAAAATTTTTTTTTCTAGAACTTTCAAGGACTTACAAAATCTAAGAAAGGGATTTTTAATAATATTTTCAGGTCAGGAGCACCTGTGAGGAAACTCTAGCGAACTGCTCATGGAATGGGATCCCATTCGAATGTTGCATGTACTTCAGACCGATGGACACTGAGCTCGGAACGTGTTATGCTATTAATACTTTGCAAGGAAGGTAAGGGAAAGTGTAAATCGATACTCGTAGGTATAGAAGGTATTGCTACTACACGTAATAATCTGTTACATCACTATTTAATTTTCTTCCGGGAGTGAAATTGTTTCAAAGTTAAATCTTTAAGTACGAAGCATGGAAGCAAATTCCATGCTCTTGCTGCCCATTAGGTATATCTCTTTTTTGAATGTTAAATGAATACCTACCTACTTTCTAATTTGTTGAATATTTTTTTAGAGAAAGGAATTCTCCTAGATTAGACATGGCGAGTAACCGCACGACAGGACCTGGAGCTATCAAATTCGATGTAATGGTGACTGCAAATATTTACATTTTGAACGAGGAAGAAGTGCCGACGCTCACTACAATAGGTTCCGATGTTTTAACAGTGGGACAAGAAATATTTCACAAGTAAGTCAAATACTTCTAATGTATAATGTTGCCTAAAATATGGCAACATTTTCATCTATACGCGTCTCAACGAACGACAACATGATGTAAAAATATTGCGAATTTGACCATTAATTTAAAAAAGAACCATGATGAAATAACCACGTCCCGTTGTGCCATTTTGTGTTGCTTCGCATGCATGGCTCTCGTAAAACGATGGCTATCTAACGAGATCATCGAATTAGGTGACGTTTAACAAATTGAGTCCAAGGAATTTCACACACAGTGCTGTAATAATGGTAATTTTAGTAATCCTTTGCATGGTTTGTAGGCGTTATATAACCATACGCAACATAGAGAATGACGCCGGCGCCCGACTGATATCGCCAGAAAAACGGAAATGTCGATACACTGACGAAAACTTCCTGCAAGTGTATCACCACTACTCGTACACAGCGTGCACTGTGCAATGCAGAAAGGACGCACAATTGCAGCTTTGTAACTGTACTAATTACTTCATGCCGAATGTTCCGGAATATCTTAGATGTAATGTCAGCGGCATTATCTGCTTGAACAGCCACGTCCATGAACTTTCGGTAAGTAATACCTACTCGATTATATTGAAAAAAAAAATCCGATTTAAGTATCTAACGTACCACACAAGGCCATACTTACCATAGGCCATGTAGTCGCAACAAGATTCCTTGGCAATTATATCGATACCATTTAATAAATTCGTTGGGAAATTATTACTTCGGAATTTAGAAGAGTTGAATTGAGTTGATTGATTGTTTTTACGCGATACGCACACCGTGCTTACATATTTCGAATGAGGATAATATTATGGTTCGAACAGCGACGAATTTCGATAAATAGAACCTGTTTTGAATGTATGTAGGTCCTGAAAGCTAGTTGGTCGTCCCGTGCTGGCCTATCTTGCAATTGTCTACCTTCGTGTACGGAGGCAGAGATCACAATCACGAAGGATTTCAAGTTCGTCACGACTGACAGCTACGCGAGTGTTCAGATAGAGCTGGCGGTGCTGCCCAGTGAGCGGTACAGGAGGAATGTGGTGCGTGGAGTACTGGACTTAGTCGGTGAGAGATTTATACCTAATAATGGTAACTCAAAAGTTTTGAGTAGGTACGCCGAAAAAGTTATGGTAAAATTACGTTCCTTTAAAATACAGTATATACCTACCTATAGGCAGAGACGGTAGGGAAATCCTTATACAAGTAGGCTATGAATAAGCAACTGCGGGAATGAAAGAAATCGAAGCCTACTATGCCTAACATGTATTACGTATGTATTTTTTCCGTACAGAACCCTATATAATTGCGCAACACACTCAATCTCAATCAGAATCATTTTCAAGGATATTGCTAATCCATTGCTTCATATGTTCGAAAAGTCTGCACAGCAACGCAAGTAACGCAATGAATGTTGTTGAACTGTCAAAATGAAAGCCATTGCTACTGTTAGTGTGTTACGCAAATACCCCGCGGTTCCGTACATACTTGTTAGTGAGGTACGCAAATACCCCGCGGTTCCGTACATACTTGTTAGTGTGGTACGCAAATACCCCGCGGTTCCGTACATACTTGTTAGTGTGTTACGCAAATACCCCGCGGTTCCACATACTTGCTGCTCCACACACAAGTGCGCTGGCTTTGAAAAAGTAAAGTTCATGAAAAGAAGATTGAAACTATCTGAGTTACAGTTAATGCAATTTGTTTTTCAGTATCCACAGGTGGAACTGGTGGGTTGTTCCTGGGAGCCAGCATCCTAAGCTTTGTAGAACTGTTCTACATTCTGCTTATTCGTCCATTCTGCGACATATACAGCCAGCGAGATGATGACCCTTGGCACAGGAGGTTTGGTATGCGACGCCTTCAAGATAATAAGTTTATCCCGAATTGGGGCTGGACATACCATGGGAAGGTCGGAGACAAGGATAAACCTAAGATTAAAGATATCTCTCCTTAAATTGTGATTAGAAGCCTACGAGATTAATTTTATTAGGTGTACCAACCGTCTCTTCATTGGACATTTAGGTAGGTATCGAGCAAATTACCTTATAAGCGATGAGAGCTATAGTTCCATACATTAAAGTAGGTTCAGTGCAAATGTTATTTAGGTACCTGTACAGCCGTACAGTTACATAATATACTTATTTTTCTATTGTTTGTCTAGCGTCGTGTTATCTTTACACGTGTAGATATGTTATTTTTTCTAAGTATAATAAACGGTAAATTGTTTTCCTACCTTTGACTACAACACCTAGTAGGTAAATTAAAATATCACTAGGGTTGAAGCTTTTCGATTAACTAGTTAGTTACAAGGTACCTACTACATTCTATTATGTTTTAGATGTTCAGTTCAGTTGTACAGTTGGAGATTAAATACTTAGTCTAAGTTCAGTTGTTAGTTCTAGTGAGGCTAGATCTACTACAAGTTGTTACGTTAGTTAAGTAATTCGATGATTATCTTAACATAAATTAAATGATGGAGTATACCTACATAGATATTCTTTTATTTTGTAATTACGTTCTTTTACAAACAGACATTAAAAACCATAAGGTAACCTGTAACCAATTCAGCACGGAACCCTAAAAAGTGGAAGGTACAAATCTATGCGCAAAACACTGCCAATACACAAAGTAAATATCAGCTGTTTCCTACCAGCCAGTGTAATACCTACACGATCAAAATGGATATAGAACAACAGTTTTTTTTTAATAACCGACTAAAAATGTCAACCCTGGTGTGTTGATGTTGTTAATCATGAACAGTTTGGGCGTAGAAGTGCCTATAACATAGGCACTTCTACGCCCAAACGAAACTACCCAATAGGTATATAATTATATAGGCCCTATATAATTATATACCTATTGGGTAGTTAATGTGAAAGCAGGTTTTATAGCAGGGTTAAGTCGTAAAAATCCGATTAGTATTAAATATCCGATATTTTTATATCATGTATAAAAAATTATAAATATATACAATTTTCATTCTATCTAGTGGTTTGTTTCTAAAAAAGAAGCGTCGGTACCTACAAAAAACGGCGTAGGTACTTAGGTACCTTCGCCGTGTCACGGTTATTATCTATACAGGGTGGCAGGGACATCGACGCGCAAACTGTAACCATGGATTCCAGCACATGAGTTCTACCATAGCGGCGAAATTTAACGTCGGTTATTAAAAAAAAATATTGCTGTTCCATAAGTTTTGACCGCGTAGGTATTGCACTTTTCTATGAAACAGAAGATTTTTTTTTTGATAACCGACGATAAATTTCTACGCTATGGGGTCAAAACTCATGTGCTGAATTCATGGTTACAGTTTGCGCGTCGGTGTCCCTGCCACCCTGTATAGATAATAACCGTGAACGGCGAAGGTACCTAAGTACCTACGCCGTTTTTTGTACGTACCGACGCTTCTTTTTAAATGTTTTTTCCCCTCTTTTATTTCTTAACTGTCGTCTCATATTGATATATTTTTTATTTACAAATGGTCTACGGATATTAATTCTTGTTTCGTCTATACCTACAAGATTAACTGTTTTATTTCCAGTTTTTTTTCTTTTGTTTTTCTTGCTTCATGTTATCTTGACACATGTAGGTACGTAATTTTTATCTAAACTAATAATTTAGGTAGATACATAGCAACTAGATGTGTTTAGTCAAATTAAACATAAATAAACATTGTATTAATTTATTTGCTTATCTGCGTATTATTTTGTAGGTATACAGTATCTATCAGCGATTTCTTCAAAGATTTCCATGACTTTATGTTTGTAATCAGAATTGCTTTCCATCATTTTCTTTATAAATAGTCCTTTATCTTTGGAGAGTATTTCATCAAACTGAGCGTTATCACAGAAAATTTCGGTAGTTAGATCATCGTCCAACCAAAACTGTGGTATAAGACAAGCACAAACGATGAGCCCCCACTGTCTTTGTTCTTCAGCAGAAGTCATAAATTCTTCATTGGTCAATATTCTATCGATCGACACATTATAGTTACTTAGTATTTTCCCAAGTTCTTCGTAATAAGAATTCAAGAATATCTCGATGTTTTCTTCTCTAAAAGTTGGGTCTAAATTACAATAGAGTAAACACATGACATCACCAGCAGGTGGTTGGCACCTTATCGCTTGAAAATCAACCAGCACGCAATCATCTGGCTCTGAGCGATTCTCTTCATCCTCAGTATAGTGAAACATAAGGTTATTATTCCACAGGTCACGATGGCAGATTACATTCTTCTGTTGAGGAGAAAAATCACTCAAACTCAAAGCCGTAGACCACACGTCACGCCAACGACTTTCAATCAAATTCATTTCTGTATCGTCGTACTTTGAAAATGATTTCATAGCTTCTAATGCTCCTGTCATACACTGACTGAACCAATCTGATGATAGCTGGTATCCACCTTTGTCCAAGGATTTTTCGTACTCATAATTAATTCCCTTGTATTCCCCCATAGTTTCTTTACTTTTCTTTTCTTCATATACAATGGAAGATGCGTGAAGTCTAGCTAACGTCTTCAATGCTTGAAGAGTGTGAACCTTGTCGAACCTATCAAATTTATTTCGTAATTTATACTGTTTGGCATTTAAATCTTCAAAAACCATTGTATCGTCCAGAGCTGTTATTAACCTCGCGGCCCATGGTTTGAGACCTATAAAACCAAATAGATTAATAATCTCGTCATCACGCGAGGTAAAAAACACCGCACACCGGAAACAAAATATCTACTCACCCGGTATTTCAATGTTCTCCTTGATCACAGAATAGAAGAACTCTTCTTTTTGAAAAAGCCGCAATTCCTTCACCATGTTTGCTTTCGCTGCATTCGATCTGGAGATGGCTTTGATGAAAAAGTAAAGAACTCTTCTATCCGACAAATGCACTTTCACTTTCCAATATTCTGCTAAAAATCCCAGCATTTTGTCACTGGCGGGGTGAACAGAATAGTTTGCTATACTTATTTCTTCATCTGTACGGTTGTAGCTAGCCAAAATTAATTTGACATCTTCTTCTGTTATATGACTAATTTGGTCATTAAGTTCGATAGCAGCAGTCGCCATTTTATCCAGTAAAACTCTATCAGCTTGTTGGCTAAGGGGAGCAACTGAGGCAACTAAATTTATGTAGAGAGACAAAATGCGCCTGATGTTCGAGTATCTCGTTGTTACAATACTGTTAGAACCGCTAAGTGGGTAAATATTGATATCGTCAGTATAAATTAGTAAGAGTCAACATAAGATAGTTAGGTAAATAAATACCTATGTCGGTATTGCCAGCCCTGCTTTGCAATCTATATATATAAAATTCAAAGTCCTGACTGACTGACTGACTGACTGACTGAGACATCAACGCACAGCCTAAACCGCTGGTCCTAGAGACATGAAATTTGGAGGGTGTATTCTTCGTGAAGAGTAGGTATCCACTAAGAAAGAGTTTTTCGAAATTCCACCCCTAAGAGGGTGAAATGGGGGGATTTTGTTTGTATGAAAAATCTTATTCCTTGAGTTAATAAACTTGAAACTTGGCACGAATACTTATCTAAGTAAATTATGAAGTTGGGCATTTTTTGTTTTTATAAACTACCCCCTAAAAGGGGATTAGGGGGTTTCAAAGTTTGTATGGAAGAATTTTAGCGCGCGGTCCGATTTAATTGAAACTCAGTATTTATACCTAAAATTAAAAGGAAAGAATAATAATTATGTATCAAGGTTTTTCGAAAATCTACCCCTGACGGCCTGAAAAGGGGTAGTCAATTTTACACGGGATTTTACAGCGTGGCTTGATTAACTCGAAAATTGGTATAAATAATCTTTGAGTCAAGTTATGTACACATCCCAAATGATTTTTCAAAATTCTACCCCTGTGGGGGTGAAAAGCGGGGATACAGTTTATATGAAAAATCTTATTCGTTAGGTTAATAATCTTGAAAATTGGCATTAATACTCGCCTAAGTAAGCAATAAAGTTTATCATTATTAGTTTTTCAAAACTACCCCTCAAAGGGAATATAGGGGTGGTAAAGTTTGTGTGGAAGAAGAGGAATTTGAACGCGCGGTCCGATTAACTCGAAACTCAGTGTACTGTGTGTGTACACACATGTGTGTACATACATGAAACTAGTGGGAATAAAATACGAAACAATGATTACACATTGGAGACTTCACGTGGTGCCATAAGCTCTAACTTAGAAGTAGCTCAGGAATTTGTAAATTTCTTTACAAATATACCATGTAAAACGACGGAAGCTTTAAATTCCTCACCTGTTGTCTCAATTGATCTATTAAGAGCTAACGTTCCAGGATGCTCGATTGAATTTCAATTTAAACACATAAACCCTATGACAGTTATAAAAGCTTTTCGGCAAATCAAAATCAAATTGACCGAAGATTTATGGGGAATGTCTATCAAAGTTTGTACATCCATAATCGAGACTATAGCACCATACTTAGCTTTGATATTTAATTTGTGTGTAGATCAAGGAGTCTTCCCGGATTTAATGAAATACAGTAAGGTTATACCGCTTTTTAAATCTGGGGACAGCAAAGACACCAACAATTATAGACCCGTATCCGTGTTGCCCGTATTCAGCAAGGTGTACGAAAAGGTAATGCTCAATCAAATGCTTAATCATTTTAACACCAACAAAATCTTACATGATCAGCAATATGGTTTCACCAAAGGACGTTGTACGACTGACGCCGGTGTCACCTTATTAAAGCACATATTTACAGCGTGGGAGGAGGCCCAAGATGCCATAGGAATCTTTTGTGACCTCTCCAAGGCATTTGACTGCGTCAATCACGAAACCTTACTTTTTAAACTGGAGCACTACGGACTAGGTCAACTTGCGCTCAGTTTAGTCAAATCTTATTTAAATGATAGACAGCAAAAAGTTCAAATAAATGGTGTCAATTCTCTTGCTTTAAAAGTAAAAATGGGTGTTCCTCAAGGCTCGATTTTAGGTCCTTTCCTCTTTTTAGTATATATTAATGATCTACCCCATTTAATAAAGAACCAACCACAAATGGTGTTATTTGCTGACGATACTTCCTTAATTTTTAAGATAAATAGACGTGCACCAAATATTGACGACGTAAATAACGCCCTACAGCAGGTACTAAATTGGTTCACTGCTAATAATTTGGTATTAAATGGGAAAAAAACTAAATGCATAAGATTTGCTTTACCAAATGTTAAAAGTAGTGATTGTGACATAGTATTGAACAAAGAGAAACTAGAATTCGTCGATAAAACTGTTTTACTGGGGATCACGCTCGACTCAAGGCTGCAATGGGGTCCTCATTTAACATCTCTTGCAGGAAGGCTAAGTTCAGCAGCTTACGCTGTAAGAAAAATCCGTCAAGTTACTGATGTAGATACCGCGAGGCTGGTCTATTTTAGTTACTTTCATAGTATCATGTCTTACGGTATTTTACTATGGGGACGGGCTGCAGATATCGAGTCCATTTTTATTCTGCAGAAAAGAGCCATCAGAGCAATATATGGCCTCCGCAGGCGCGATTCTTTAAGGGAACTGTTTAAAGATATTAACATCATGACGGTACCTTGTCAATACATCTATGAAAACATCATGTACGTAAGAAAAAATTTAAATCTATTCAACAAAAGAGGTGAAAAACACAACTATAGGACAAGAAATAGGGATCAATTAGTTCAAACAGGTTTCAGACTGGCTAAAGTAGACTCAACCTTCATGGGGTACTGTTTAAAATGTTACAATAAAATTCCTCCCCACATACTCCAACTGAATGAAACGAAATTTAAATCTTGTATTAAACGCACACTATGTAGCCAAGCATATTATAAGTTAGGGGATTACATCGCTGACAAAAATGCTTGGCTCAATGCTGGTCCAGCTCCACAGGGGCGCTTAAACTAATTAGCATTCGGAAACATTATTGGAGCTGCGGAACATTGGAAGAAAACTATATTTGCATTGTATAAACTCAATTGTTTAGTATTGTATAATTGCATAGCACACGTGTGAGCACTATGTACTTTCTATAAAGCTACCATTTACTGGGTACGTCTTTCATTGACTTAAATGTGCCCTGGCGGCTGAGAGTATGTCATGCTCACTCTAATGTCTCGCTGGTGGTGGCGTGTGTGTTGGATCATTAAGTTCCCTTCAAAATGGTTGAGCTGAATGGTGCTGATCCATACGTCATGTTCGTGAACGGGCGCCGTCAGTAGGGACTGGTCATCTCTTAGCTGCCACGGCTTATTGTAATTTTTAATTTCTGAATTGTTTTTATGTTTTCTATAACGGACGCTTTTAACGTGCACGTCTTTTCTACATCGTTCTCACATGGTTAATTTCAACACGAATGATGTAATCAAATATTTTGTAAGAATTTTATGATTTAAAAGAGTGTCCATGGAGTTTCTTGCCCGTTCTTCTCCATAGGTACCTACGCTTTGGAATGGGCAACTAGCTTCATCTTTCTGACTGACCGACCCTTTGACAATTCAAAAGTGCCTGTAATTGGTTTAGTTGAATTAAATGATTTGAGTTTGAGTTTGAGTTTGAGTTTGAGTTTGTACTTAAGACTAAAAATAAATAATAACACGTATGAGGGTTTTTCGAAAATCTACCCCTAACGGGGTAATAAGGGGTAGGTAGTTAATTTTACAGGGGAGGATTATAATAAGTGGCTTGATTAATTATAAAATTGGTATAAATAATCTTTGAGTCAAGTTATGAATTTTTATGATTTTTTTTTAAATTCCACCCCTATCGGGGTGAAAAGCAGCGATACAGTTTATATGAAAAATCTTATTAATTTAGTTAATAAACTTGAAACTTGGTAACAATACTTGCCTAAGTAATAAAGTTTATCATTATAAGTTTTCAAACTACCCCTCAAAGGGAAAGGGAAGGGGAAGGGGGGGGGGTGTTGAAGTTTGTGTGGAAGAAATTGAATGCGCGGTCCGATTAACTCGAAACTCAGTATTGATACTTTCGACAGAAAATAATTAATAATAAGTATGTAAAGTTGTCGAAAATTTACCCCTGGCGCATGGCGGGGCAAAAAGCGGTAATTCGGTTTTCAGGGGAGGATTTGAACTTGAAACTGTATGTTACATTTTCACGCCTAAACCACTGAACTTCTGATTTGGCAAAGAGATAGATGGCATCCTGGGGAAGCACATACTTTTTATCCTGGTAGCACGTTCCCGTGGGATAACTTCCGACATCCACGCGGGCGAAGCCGCGGGCAGAAGCTAGTAAAATATAAAAAGGCAACGAAATGGGGAATTGACAATTTTCCTACTTATACAGATACCTACCTACATGCATAGTTGTAATAGCTAACCATAGCTTTATTATTTGACTTGACATTACTGGAACTATTATAATCACTTATGCGTCTGGCTGGATTGGTACAGACGCCAGCAGGTCAAGCTTCCCGAAACTGTCAAATTTTCCCAATCAACCTTGAACCTTAATGCTATAGGTAGATATAAAGTTGAAAATCTATTAAAGAAATTTGACAGATCGTAGTAGCTTGATATGCTGGCGTCTGTACAAGACAGTAAATTAAATAAAGACAGTAAATTACGGACAGAAGAGAGTCCAAGTTCTTAAAGGTCAGTAATTTTACTACAACTCTGTCCGTATAAGAATCCTTGCATTCGATAGGGATGGGGATTCGAGGGGACAACTGATTCAGCTACCGCTGGTACTGTAGCTGCCTACTTAAAATATGTGGTTCGAAAATATTTTTAAAGTGAAAACTTCTTTAGGTACGTTGAGCGATTTTTGGTAGGGGGAAATCTTGTGGGTTCGCGTCACCGACATGCTGTAATAGCAGCAGGTATATCTATAAGGGTGACGTGTTGCGCAACATTATTTCACATTTTTCTGTTCTGTCGGCAGCTCTCTGGACTGCCCATGTTTTTTTGTTATTATTATCTTTATTAGGTATCGATAGGTAGGTACTACCTACTATAATACCCATCATGTCTGTGATGTTTATCAAGTTACCTTTTGGGATAAAAGCTATTCTTATTCTTATTTATATAATGATTGGGGGTAGTTATTTATCCAATATATATTTGGTAATAAAAGCGGTCCATGACTAATTAAGGAAATTAATAATTTACTGGAAAGCTGGCAATAAGAACGATAGCAACTTCTTTCATGATTTTATCTAAGTTAAACACATTGATAAGACAAATAAATAGAAAATATTAGTTTATCATGTAGCTGGGTACACAAGTCATAACCAAGACATTATAATTTATGTTAACATTAAATATCTTACATTACTACTTAGTACGTAAAAAGGACCTGCCTAATAAAATTTAGATCTTATAATTAAATGCAGCATTACCTGCTTATTTATTTAATTCAAAATAAAGTTTATTTCAACTTTTTTGGGAAACACAAATCTCTCTACAATTTCGTCAAATAATTCCGTTACTCTAATTCGGTACTTCTCATCTTCTTTAGCTACGTCTATAAACTCTTGACTACGACTTACTACGTTGGCTCTTTTTGATAACTCAGGATCACAAAATATCTCTTCACGTTTCTCCTTACTCATAGCTACGATAGGTGTTATGAGCGCAGCCTGAGTTAGTCCGAATAATATACTTTTCTTGTATGCTTCGGTAACAGTAACTTTATCAAATATGTTCATAATATCTACTCCATTCGCTTGCAGTTCCTCAGACAGCACTGCATAGTAAACATCCATAAATTCATCCGTCCATTTATCTCTATCACTCCTTGTAGTATTGAAATATATCAGGGAAGACAGGTCAAGCATCGGAGAAGAATATATAACAGTCTGAAAATCAACGAACAAAGCGTGACATGCTGAGTTTTGATCCTTTTTGAGGAACATATTATTGGTCCAAAGATCACGATGCACTACTACGTTCCGATATTTTGAGCTAGGCTTCATAAGCTCCATAGCACTATCGAATAATGTAGGTAAAATCGATTCTACGTATCGATTGAAGTTGGGTTTAGATTTATACTTGGAAAAGACTTTGAGATAATCAATCACTGCGTTCCTTCCTGTGTTCCGCCAGTCGAGTCCCCTGTTGGGTTCTTGAAGGTAGTCACTATAATGTTCCCATATTCTGTATGATCTGCTCAACTGTCTACTCTTCCTCTCTTCATAAATGTATGATTGAGCGTGAAATTTTGCCAGCGTTTCGACAGAAGCATTCAATTCTTCGAAAGCCATGGTGTCCTGGTGATGAGGCATTACGTATCCAAGTAGTGAAACGTTTTCAAATACAAAAATGTCTTCTTTGATAAACAGTAATTTAGGACGCCATTTTTGAGACCCTGAAAAATGAAGAAAGTTTGAAAGAAACAATTATTACGTAGGGGCGTTTTACATTTATTATTTGACAGGGAGTTTTGTTGTTGTAACAGTTATAACTATAATAATTAAGACAATAGGACAAATAACGTTGCTACTTGGGCTATTTTTAACAAGAGCTATCTTACCTGTGCCATTTTCAAATTCATTAAAAAGCGTGCTCAGCATGATGTACTCCTTATTGAAGAATCCAAGCTCCCTAAGATATTCTGCCTTCCATTTGTCGGACCTTGGCATGCACTTCACAAACAGGTTAAGTGTAGAACTGACCCCATTCAACTCTACTTCCATTATCAGCTTCATATGGTCACCCAGATATCCAATAATTTTGTCTGGAAAATCCTCCATCTTCCAATCCAACACTTTGGTAAACCCACACTGTTTAGCGATGAAATTAATTTCATCTTGACTTAGTAATTCCATTTTGTGCGTGTTTCTTGTAACATTAGCAATGTATAGTATGCATCTAAACAAATAATTGCAGTGTTTTATAGGGTAGCCTAGGTATTGGAGATAATATTATAGTGTGACAGATAACGAAGAACAACTTACTGTAGGGACAGCAAACTAAAAAAAGAAATGTGTCAATGTGGCAGATAATTCAAACAAAAAAAAAAAACAATTAAAGGTAGGAGAATAGTTAAAAATAAATCCAAAATGCAAAGCATTATTATAAAATGTATTTAATGAATAACCAAATAATTACACGCCAAACATAGAACTGGTAGAATGTAAGTCTAGGAAGGGTTCGTTCATGATTTTGTTTAATTTCTTCTCTTTTACGGCTTCGTAATTGGGCGTCCACAGTTCCGTCACTCTTGGGGCGTAAGGTCCGTTCAGCTTGGACTCGTCTCCGTCTTCATCATCACTGGAGTCTTCGTCTATTTCCATCGGCTTGTCTTCTTGGGAGTCATCAGCCTGTTCAAGTTGTTCCATACCAGAGAGGCGCTGTAGGAATGATGTGCAGAGAAGGCTCACGGGTGGGACCATGTGCGGTGATGCCAACGAAAACTGAAACAACCAAAAACAGGAGTTAAACAGTGTAATCGTTTAGTTACATAATGATTAAAAACACTGTTTACAGAATAAGAACAAAGCAAATTCTACTGGTTGACATTTATTTTACATCTGTACTTGTTCGGAAGTTATCATAAAGTAAATATTTAAATGATTAAACTATTTAAGAAATTAGGTTTATACAATTATACTAAACAGAGTTTTACGTAAGAATCATAAATAAGAGGGAAGTATTCCATAGCTGTGCGAAGCAATTAGGACCAAAATCTCAATGAAGGAGCCATCAATGACTCCTATCACCAATACTGTCAATAACTAAGTAAAAAATTAACAAAGTAGCTACATGTTAACGCTTTAAGTAAGTTTTTTAAAGGGTAAAAGCAATTAAAAAGTAATACATTAACTGGTCGTCAAAAACGCACTTCTGTATTACGTAATGATATATTTTTCACAAGCTATTTCTAAGGAGCATCAATGGCTTTTCTATTGCGTTTACCATGTATGCATCAGAAAAAAAAAAAAAAAAAAAACGATTATTTGATATTTGATGATATTTTTTAGATTTTTATTTTCACTTATTCGGTCAAGATTCTTGAGAACCTGTTAGTTGCACAACACTTCAAGGACAAGTTGATAAAGGCAATGTTACTACGTCCTATCGCAAGGATACTCGCACAGCGCACAACAATAAAAAGGCCAATGCACTCTCAGTCAACCGGGATATCAGAGTACAATTCGTACCTATTCATAAATAATATATATTTTCATTAACTAAGAGATAAGATCTTTCAGAGCAGACTTGGTGCCAGACTTAGAGATTTGGGGATTTTTTATCGTGCACTGGATTTTCAACTCTCAGTGATGAGTCGAGCATTGAGAATTCAATACAGTACATCCCAGCGCGTCAAAAAGTTGTAATTGCTGCTGTTGGAATTTCAACTCTCAGTGCTAAGCAGTGCGTTGAAAATTCGCCCGTAGGTAGGCAGGCTTATGCTAACTTACTACGCCGCATGATAGCTGGTATCGATCCGCTATCTTGTATTTAGGGCGTAGTGTAAACGGTTCGTCATCCGTCTGTCAGTCTGTTCGTATGTATGTCCCTTATTAAAAACTTGTTGTTTATGCCCGGTTAAGCAGACAACAACCTCATAGGTTGAACTGCGAGATGCCATTCATAAAAAAACTTGTTGTATACGCCCAAGCTGCGTCCTTCTGTACAGACGCCAGCACATCAAGCTACTACAATCTGTCAAAATTCTTTAATAGATTTTCAACTTTATCGTTAAGGCATTAAGGTTCAAGGTTGATTGGTAAAATTTGACAGTTTCGGGTAGCTTGACCTGCTGGCGTCTGTACGTTTATAGAGGAAGGAGTGCGGTAATTTTGTGTGCGGTGTTTTTGTGTGTACCTGAGCTATAGTGGAGGCGGCTAAGTTGTTAACATCGATGACATTAGCGTCGGCGGTGGCCGGCTGCACCTCGGACAGTTGTTGTTCTGCCAACAGCGCGCTGAAGTTGGACGTGGGCAGCTTGCGGTGCGATATCACTTCGAGGCGACTCTCTTCCGTTTGCTCTCGTTCTATGCAGTAGATCTCCTGAAAGAGTTCATGTATTAAAACTAGACATAACTTACAGGCGAAGGTGGTGTAGATTGGCCACAACCGTAAATAGCCGTGTGAAATGGAAAGAGTGTCAGTAGCCTTTCTTGGAGGGAGGCGGAGGCCTTTTCCCAGCGGTGGGACAGTAAGGACTAAATTATTCCCCGAAAGTCAATCATAATTTGATGGCGACACTTCACTGACGTGAGTGAAGTTTCGCCATAATTTAATTGACTCTGTAGATAGACTGTGTAATATTATGGCTCAGGTTTGTGTTCTCTGCCAAATTCAAGTTTCGGATCATGTTAAATAAATTGCTGGAAAGATTGCGCAAACTTACGGAATTGTTTCTCATAAGGTACAGTCTAATGTCATCGTCGAAGCAGGTCCCAAAAGTACATTGTTTGAATACGCCTGTGGACGGATCCAGTAGCCGCTTCTTAATTAATATTGGTTTGGAGTTGTGTGGTGTGAACACGTAAACTGAAATAACAAAGTAATATTAGTCCACGCTTCTATTAGATACCAATGCTAACTACGAAAATAATTTTAGTTGCAGATAGATCGAAAAAGAACAGTTAATGGAAAAAAGCGAGAGAACACTTTTCAAATAGGTAGAATTATAGATGTTCTTAACAAGTTAAGACACTTTTGAAACACATTGCTTCAACAATAATGAATTAATGCAAAATAGTTACCATCATTATTTTTCGTAGCTACAGCAAGTTTATTAGAGAACCTATGAGCGGCCAAGCACGTTGGGTTGATTTGTACGAGCCATTTCACTGTCAAGGATAATAAACTCCATACTGCCACGCAAGTTTCTGTCGTGCACACCAACTAGAAATTAAGAACAAGTTTAATACATTCATACAAAAATTAACCTTATTCTTAATGTTCATATTCGTGACACTTACTATGCTTAGCTGAGATCTACAAAGCATGTATAAATAAATAAAAATAAAATAAATAAATAAATAAATCCCTGGACATTTCACACAGCACCATTTGTCCCAAGCTAAGCAACCTAATGCTTGTGTTATGGTAACAAGATGGCTGATAAACTACTTATATACAATTTTTTTTTGTAAATACATACATATTATAGATAGAAAAACACCCAGACTCGGAACAAATACATGTAGTCATACAAATATTTGTTCCGTGCGGGAATCGAACCCGCGACACGCAGCGCAGCAGTCAATCGCTTAACCACTGCGCCAACCGTGCCGTCAAACTTTACTTAAAAGTTTATAAACGCTCTATAGATCTGAACTTAAGTATGGTTAAATAGGTGTCCCAGTTTTGGATACTTACGTAATGTGCAGCGTCCCTGTTTCCGAACTGAACGTGTACGCCTTTAGGTCGTAACGCGGGATGAGACAAAGTTGTACTGAGGTTACACAGATGAGAGTCCCATAAAGTCAGCTTGCAGCCAAACCACGCGGCGATCAGAGAACCATCCTGTGATATCGCTACACCCCCCATATCGTACTCACTGTCCCTCCTCACAGGGACTTTGATCATCTCATCATCAACTAATGAATGTTCCTTATGAATATTAAACAACTTCTTTATAATATCATCCTTATTTTCAACCTCTCTTAAGTACGACAAGTCTTCATCCCTACCAGGCTTGTGTTTGACGCCATCTTTGAAACCGTTGAGAACACTATTTGAAATGAACTGACCAATCCCAGACGAGTAGTAGCACGCAGTTAAACAATTCCAAGCGATCTTTTTACGATGTGTCTGTGAAGTGTTTTCTTTCTTCCATACTCTAAATTTTTGGTCCGTGCCGGCTGATACGCAAAAGTCACCTCTATAGTTGAGTGCAAGAGAAACTACATTGCATCCTCCATGTGATAGATTGACGCATGTGTTGAGTTGGAAAGGTGTAGCGTTTTTATATTGTGCTGACCAGAACTTGAGTTTCTCCTCTGGGTATACGATGCCGTCGTTTCTGTACTCTGAGGTTACGAGCCACTCGCCGTTGCCGCTAACTGCGGCACATGTGACCTCGGTTTCCAATGGCAATAGATTCCATCTCTCTGATGGTAAATTATTCATTTCTGTTATGTCAAGCTGCAATGAAAAAGAGGAAAATTATGTTTATGTACAGATACTATAGTCGAACCACAAACTCACTGTCCGCGATTTGAAGCAAGAAGAGATCCAAGTGCGTTCAGCACCATTATTGATAAATCGGGGGCAGCGATTCTGTCTGAATATTGTCATTTCTGATCTTCGGTTGTTTCGGAACAATCTTTCGATACTGTTCGGTTTTTTTTTATTCACAAACTGCGTGTGGTACACGAGCGCGCCGCACACAGCTTGCGTCGCCAGCGACATGCCGCCGCATTCCAACACCCCAATTGCGTAACACGCTTTCTTTTGAAATTCCTAATCCATTGCTTGATATGATTGAAAAATTCGTCCACTCGGTAACGTAAATAAAGTAATGAATGTTACCGAATTGTCAAAATGAAATACATTACAAATGTTAGTGTCTTACGCAATCGGGCAGCAGGATCGTGCACACCGCGCCTAGCTGTGCGTTCGCAATGAATCCGAAAGTATCTACTTACATTGTACAGCACTTTGTCCGTAGTAGTGGAGTACAGCTGCAGATGGCCCGTGCGGCCCGCAGTGAGCAGCGCGGCCAGCGGCGCGAGGTACACCAGCGCGCCGCCCACCGCGCGGCCCGCCGGCGACACGCCGCCGCACTCCAGGATCGTGCACACCACGCGCAGCTGTGCGTTGGCTATAACGACGGCTGAAATTGTAACATGATGTTAATAATACGTTATGAAAAATCAAGATTATGACTTTTTCGGGTCAAAACCGATTGATTGATCCAACAAACAAGTTTTACTTAGGTAAAACTCATGAACATTGCAAATAAGTGGGAGTGGGAGTCAGGAACTCTAACACTATTGTTATAAGGTTGAATTTTAACTGCACTTACAATTATTGGTTAATGTCACGGCAACATGGCTATTGTTTGTGGTAATAAATCTGATCATTCCAGGCAGACGAGGGATAAAGGCCTTTTCATTGGCTCTGTATGCTAAGTTGCCAATAGTCCATTTTACCAGCACTTTCTCCATTCCACCAGTGTACAGATAATTACCTGAAAAAAAAATCGTCAGTATGATAGGAATAGAAGATTTTCTATTATTTTATTAGATAGTTTGAACTTTTTAAATAGCTATAAGTGTAAGCAACAGATTTCATCCCAGATCATTATTATGTATGGCAAATAGATGGGAATAGGTGTACATTTTTTAATATGCTATGTGACCGTGTATGTGACTAATGCACATTCAGGGCCTTAGCACACCTCTGAAGCGAAAATAATGATGGCAAACTGAATTCTGCTAAGAAACTACTAGATTATGTCGCGATCGTAGTAGCGGAACATCTTATGAGTCAGTTGGATTGTAGCAATCGAAGCAAAATGTTGTCGCTTTCGACTTAGTAAAATCAGTATAATATCTACTGTATAAACTGGACTGCCACAGAAACGTGCGCAAAAACATAGCGGGCTGAGCGCGGAGGTGTAACTGGCTTTCGAGCAGATCCGCGAAATCACGAGGGAAAGAGATGAATCATAATCAAATCTGTGCTTTAGAACAGGCAATTTCACTACAGTTTCGCTCGTTGTACAACGGATAAGTAATGGCGGAATCACTGCGGTTTCGCTACTATGGTTTCGCGGCAGAGATGTGATACCCACCAAAAGGATTTTGAGCAATCCCTATCAAATTTATTTTCAAAATTACCTTGCAGGGAGAAACATGTAGCCAGTGGGGGTAAGAAATGCCAATGCAACACTTCTCTTGCAATTTGTTTATAGTCAAACAAGTTTCCTCTGATGATCGTGGCTCTGCCCAATGTATCTGTAATAGCTACAGTGTTTGCTTTCTGATGAGCTGTCACTGACATTATGCGGTAGCCGTTGTGGTTGATTATTCTGAAAAGGAAAAAATATGTAGATATTAAAATCACTACATATTATAAAACAATGACACCATGTCTGCCTGTCTGTCTAGACGCGATACGGTTTTCACCAATGGACGGAGTCATTAATGAGGAAGGTTAAAGGCTATGTAACATGACGCTACGATCCTTAAGAGACGAGAAAAAAGACAAAAAATCAGCGCTGGTAGTATATTGTGTATCTTACGACTTTCATGCTTCAACAACGAAGTTGCGGGCAGGGGCCAGTTATTTATAAATTGAAATATTTATGCCCTATAATTTTTATTATTATTTATTTTTACTTGTTCAGAATGAACTTTAAATCAATAAAGCTTACCTTGTGTTAATATGTGGTTGCTGTAGATTTTGTATGTATAAGAATTTTGTCCCGTTTGTTAAAGCTGCATATCGGTCTCCATTACACCATCCTAAAGACACACAGACCATGTCACCGTATGTTGGTCTTGTGTCTCTGTACTCATACAACAGTTCACCGGTTCTTACTGAATAAGTGCAAAGATTTAGTGGTTTTTGTTTAGAGGAACTTGTAATGCAGCATTCATTGCTATCAATCAAGTCGAATGTATGTACTTTTACATTGTTTGGGAGTCTGAGTTTCTGCAAACATAAAATTATTTTGATAATTAACAGCAATACGACAGAAAATAACTGAGAATACTTTAAATACGGCTTAAGCTAAACCTTACTTAAGGAGCCACCAGTGAAGTAAAATTCTCACAGAATGGTACCTTAGAGATGGCAAACAATATAGAGTTTGGCAGTTAAAAGATGGGAGGACAAACTCAACCTCACAGCAGGTCCAACCAAACTAGAGAAGAGTTGTAAAAGACAGAGATCAATGGAACTTGTTAGAGGAGGCCTTGCCAAGAGGCACAAAAAACTCCAAGATATATGTATATTATAACTCAGAAAAGAAAATAACAGTAATTAAACTAGCACAAGAAAGGAGTTTCAGGATAAAAGGGCTATTGATTGATTGATAAGCCTTATTTGGTACTAGATACACAAACAAAATACAATAAATAAACAATAATGAGTAGAAATATAATAAATAAACTTGTGTAGAGGTTAAGTCAATGTTTTGTTTTCAATAATACTTACAATTTCTCTAAGAACAGCTCCATTCTCCCAAGTCCATGTTGTAACATGGCCCGTGTCCGAGCATCCATACAAGTTATAGTCTTCATTTTCTGGAAACCGTATGGCAATGAGTTCATTTATTGGGCTCTCTGTCTCAAGTGTACGGACACAGTCCCCTGTTTGAATGTTGTACACTCGTACTATGTTCTCGACGATAATTGCTACTGACCTGGAATCACCATAAAGCTATATAAGTAATCGACCACAAGAAGAGTTAATAGAGGACTTAATAAAGTAATTCAACATACTCTCCATCCGGTGAAAAAACAGGACGATGTTCGATGATACTCCGGCCTGCTTTTCTATGAAAATTATAATTAACGCCTTTTTCACTGTCACCGTTTACCATTACACCCATTTTGAAGGTTTAAAACGCTGTATTTAGTAAGTTATTCTTTACGCATTTCAATAAACACACGAATGTTACACTCGAACATATGAGATAACCTCAATCTTTGAATCTTTATGTCATTTTGAAGTATATCATTTTAGTATCTCTAGCATAGTTTGAAATAACTAGAGATAAATTTTTGTACTATGAAAGAAAGAGATAGATTAAATAATACCATGCTTTACAATAGGCTCTAAACTTTTTCGACGTTGGGATCTGGAACGAAACAATTTTTCGTTCGGAAAAGCTATGTTTGTCATGATTTTTTTAGAAACTATTTTCAAAACGCTTCTAGACATGTCAAGTTTGACAAACAATAAAGCATGTGTCAATGTTTGTCAATTCTGAATAGCACCGAGATTTAAATCAGCGATATTCTGTTGAAATTAAATATTGCATGTGCATTTTTATCTTCATTTATCGCCCACGTTTGCTAAAACACTACAATGTCTGCCGAAATAGCAGAAGCGCAACTACAAGTTCGGTTTATAACCAAACAAGAACAGTGAGTAACGTTGTGCATCCGGCGTGGCGAGGCATGGTAGGCTGATACACATACTAAATATTGTTTTTTTTTTATAGATATGCAGTACCAGACAGTCCTTATGCAATCCAGAGTAACACTCAGTCGACAGAGTTGAATACGTTGATAAATGCTTTGCTGAAAGAGACAAACCCATCACTGGAGAAGTCAGTTGAGTTTGATTTCTTAGTATGTGGGGAGCTTTTATGTACGTCGCTCGCAGAGCATTTGCAAGAGAAAGGAGCGTCTACGGAAGAAACTTTGGAAATAGAATATCTGGAAAGATTTCCTGCACCGGCACCACAGGATTGCTTGATGCATGATGACTGGGTTTCCACAGTCCATGCACACTCAAACTGGTAAGTCATCAGTTTTTACAACACCTTATCCTTGTATAGTATAATCCTGGGTTTTTAGCTCCTTGTGTTCTTATAGTGTAAATATAATGTTATTTTCAGGATATTATCCGGTTGCTATGACAACAGCATTCACATTTGGAGTACCAAGGGTCAACACAAACTTGCCATTCCTGGACACACATCTCCAGTAAAAGCAGTTTCCTGGGTCTCTTTCAATGGTGATCAAGCAGTATTTGCAAGGTAAGATATAATAGTAAGTACCTAGTAAGATAGATAGAATAAATAATAAAAAACAATAATAATTAATGTGCTAATTAAACATTCATAAATGATCTTATAACAGTTCTATTTTCTAAAAATGTCATGGTATTTCAGTGGCTCCCATGACCAGTCGGCTATGCTATGGGTGTGGAATGTACCCCGCAACTCAGTGGACTGTGTGGTGACATGCCGTGGTCATGAAAAAGGAGTAGAATGTCTTGCGGTATCTGCTGATGCTAACCGCTTTGCTACTGGCAGTTGGGACAACAATGTCTGCTTGTGGAGTACCAGTAAGTTCTATTTTAAAGATACATTGATTTATTACTTTCTTATTCTTTTAGTGCCCTTTGTCATTAACTTTAAAAGTCTTGCTTCTTTTGAAAAAAAAAAAAAAAAACACCTTTGTGTTCTGACTTAGCTTATTGCCTGTACCTTATAAATAATTATGCAATATACTAAGTATTTGTTTATTCATTTCACTTCCAGGTTTATCAGATGAGGATAATGTACCAGCAAAGAAAAGAAGTAAACCTGAACACGGAAATACTAGGGTCAGTATTCTTAATCTCACTTAGGGCTGATTTGACCAAAGTCAGATATCTTAAAAGTCAGGTATAAAAGTTTGGTGGAATTTGCCGTCAAAAAGCTTAACTTTTGAAGATTACACTCATAAATGTGGTGCAAGTATCAAACATGATGCTGATAGAAGCGATTTCCACATTCATGAAAGTTTTCATAAGATGATTGTTGGTTAAGGTTGAGAGCAACAGGACTAATAAATGTTTTTGCTTTTAAAATTCACACTGCTAAGTATCCAGTGATTGATTGATTCCTGTGGGCACTATCTGGCAACATCTTATGTAACTATGTGTCTCTACACATGTGCAAAGCTTTTACGAAAAAAATGTGGCTTATAGTCTTGAAAATAAGATCTATATTAGATTACCGCCCATTAAGCATTGGGTAATCCTAATGTGTACTATACTCTGTTCTAAAAGTATCTGATCAAAGTGTAAGCAAAACCTATCCAGGTTAAATTATTACGCAATCACTCACTAAAGGGAATAAGTAACCCATTAATCTGTATTTGGAAGGTTTCAACTTTATATTTCGCCTCTTTTTTCGACAATTATTGTTCGAATAACATAATCAAATTATAATTTAAAAATCGTCGACGAAAAATTGACAATATAAAATTAACGTTAATAGACAAATGAAAAACATATTTAGGGTGAATTAACAAATTGGCATCCACAGGTACGTTTTTATCACATACTTTTGGAACGGACCATAAATATTATTTTGCTCCAACCTGCTTAGTTAATTAATCGTGTGCAATATAACAATGCCTTCAGGATGCTATTGTGGCTGCCGTGGCGTTGTAGTGCGTCGAGCAAGTTTGTGGAAGCACATACGGATGGCTTTCATGCCATTAAGCATAAGAAAGCAGCATCTTTACTACAACGTTTACGTAACAGTCGGAATGGCATCTTGAAAATTATTGTTGCGAGATCAGACTGCCTCATCCAGAGGTACCTGGTGGAGGTGGCTTTAGGTTTAATACGGTAAATAAAATCAGAGTTATCTACTGACATTACTAACATAGCAGATAAGCACAAATTGTTACTAACTTATTACTAACAATCTGTGGACTGTAATGTCTGAAATAAATTATTTTAATTTTATTTTTAATCAATGTTATTGTTCATTAGGAGCCTTTGTCAACTTTAAAAGGACATAGAGAGGCAGTATCCGGCGTGCAATGGATGGATTTCAACACAGTGCTGTCCAGTGGATGGGACCATTTGTTGAAACTATGGGACTGCGAACTAGGCGGCATCAAACAGGAGCTTGCTGGTAAGTCATTTTAATTTATTTATTATTTATTCACAAGGCAACTACAACAGGCAATAATCACATTAAGTACACGGTTCAAATTATAGGTTTCGACCTGACTATCACCCAAGGCGTAGTCGCACAACATGATCGGCAACAACAATAATAATGATATAGTAACTGGCATGAGTCGTGAGCACAAACGGACACCTGCGCAGTAGTTAATTTTTCGGTCTCTTTGGCGGAATGAAGAAGGCGGGGGGCACCGAGGCTGCACGCGATTGGTTCGTCTGTCGATGCTCGTCGTCTATTGGACTCTCACGTGTCATTCGGCTACTGTACACTTTCGTGCAATTTTAGTGACTCACGTTTTTAATTTTGAAATAGTTTATTTTTGTTAATTCGTATTTGTTAAGTCAAAGTAACGGTTAAATTTATTTCTTCACTATTTTAGTAGTTACTTGAACGAAGAAAACATTTGCCGTAGTATCAGTAAAGGTCAAGTATAAGTTAATACTTTGACTGATTGTGTTGATGAAGAAACTGGCCGTAAGTCACAAAGGCCTACAACATTACTGTATCAAAATAAAATTTTAAGTACTACTAATATTTTAATTATAGTTTGCGTAAGTAGCTATCAATAATTTGAGCAAAAGCGGTATTAAATAAATTTGGCCGAAAGTGTACCTGCGCGAGCTTGCCCCCACTACTGCCTATCTGTGCTCACGACTCGCGCCGGTCATTATAACAACTACAGTAAAAAAAAAACTTAATTGACAAAAATACAGCTACAGCTACATTTTGATAAAAAAAAAGCGGGATTTTTAAGCCAATGCATTTTCTATCGTGACAACTGTCCAGGATGCGCCGGTATAAACGCTTCGTGCCGTGATTTGTAGGGGCGCTTTTATTGTACCCCATTATCTGACCTTGACTGATAATAATGGTCAAATTACTTGGGCCCAGTAGGTGGCCAAGATAAAATTATCTAGTGTGTAGAGTGAAGATGTAGGGACACTTTGGACCCTCCAGCAAGATGGATATGGTCTGGTAGTCAAGTGTGAATGCGGTACTCTCGGCACTGCATTCGCACTCAGTGTCGTAAGGCTCTTAAGTGAAGTAATTGGACCAGATGTACCATCAATACGTGGGAAGAAGGAGACCATAATGGGCGAGGTTTTTCGAAAGAAATATGACTGTCACAGGCCACGACAGAGCCTATAAGGTTGCTCGTAAGACGCTTGCTTTTAATATTACTTAATTTTCTTAATTCATATTTTCAGGTAACAAAGCATTCTTCGACGTGGACTGGTCTCCGCTAAACAACAGTATCATAACAGCTTCAGCAGACAGACACATTCGTCTATATGACCCTAGATCTACAGGTTTGTTTAAATTTTACCATGCGTTTATATGTTCCTTCTTTGTTTTGTTATTCGCAACTACATAAGCTTAGCGTAGGCATTGAAGTCACATTGAGGCTACGCAAAATGCTAAGCTCCAGTGCCTACGCAGCGCATTCTTTGACGAACGCCACCGTAGAACTTATTTATTCGTATCATTACCATGTTCAACCTGGGTCTGCGCTCAATCAATCTACGCAGTGGCGAGGTCTAAGACCAACTCTTCACATAAATACTTACTCATAATACAAGGTAGCAGGGACGCACAACGTTTTACCATGAATTCAGTACATACAATTGTATAAATATTTTTTTTTAAAGAAATATTCACCACATATGCATATGGGTGGAAATTAATAGTTGCTTATGAAACAAAAAAATGCTGTTCAGTGTACTTTGACTGCGTAGGTTATTGCACTTTTCTATGAAGATTTACTTAGCTCTTTATTTTATAATATACCTAATTATGTTACAGAGAGCATCGTGAAGACGACGTTCACTTCCCACACGGGCTGGGTGCAGTCCGTCCGATGGTCCAAAACGAAGGATACATTGTTCCTCTCTGCAGGCTATGATGGACAAGTTAAACTGTGGGAAACTAGGAGGTAAGTAACACGGCCAGATATTCCTTTTCTTCGACATGTCAATCCTTAGTATTACAGGGGTCATCATTTGCAAGAGTTTTTTCAATCAATCAACTCTGCAGTTACAGTTCACTATAGACTACTTCCAAAAGTGCGCTTAGTTGTACGAATTTGTTTGCAAAGTATTAATTTTTAGAATTCATCCATGAAGTTTTTCAGACTTGTTATATGGACATAAGGTTCAAAATCAAACAATTCATATTGTTTTCATAAACTAAATTTTTTAAGTTGTTTATTCCCTTTTTCAGTCCGCGCACGCCTCTGTACGACCTGAGCGGACACGAAGACAAAGTCCTATGCTGTGATTGGTCCAACCCTGCACTGCTCGTCAGCGGCTCAAGTGACAACACCCTTAGAATATTCAAAGCGAAGCACTACGGAAGCGCGTGAGGGTTAATTTCCATTTTATGACTGACCAATACCTACTAGTGTTCGAAATACATTTTGACGTTTTTATTTAAATTTTTTACAAAATGTTTCGAGTTTTATTCACAAATGAAGCGTCCGTCTTGGGTATACGTCATGTTATTTAGATTAATATTTCTATTAGCGGATAAGACGAATAATAAATAAGTTGAATTTTAAACGGTTTCTAATTTTGTGATAACTTTCTCGGCGACTGAAGGCCAATTCTCGTAATTGACGACACGGTTGGCGTAGTGGCTGAGCGATCGACTGCTGCGCTGTATGTCACGGATTCGATTCCCGCACGGAACAAATATTTGTCTTGCCTTCAGGTAGTTGTTCCGGGTCTGGCTGTTTGTGTATGTGAGTTTAAATGTTTGTAAACGCACCCACGATACAGGAGTAATTCCTAGTGTGAGGCAACGTTATTAAAAAAACAAAAATTAAAAACGTTCAAATTCTAGTCGCAATCTCATCTCAGCGAGAATAATTGTCAAAAACTTGTCAACAATGTAGGGAAATTAGAGGTATTTTTGACAGATTGAGACTGAGATCGGACGGAACGTTCTTAAAATTACGAGAATTGCCCCTCTGATTTTAACCTTTGGCATAATTAGGCTTATTTCCTTTCCAGTGGCGTTAATAAGAGATTTACTTTGAGCATACTCACTCATGTTAAAGAAAATATGGCCCAAGAGGGTTTGAATAAGTACTTATAGTGGTATCTGTTGTAACCGCTAGGGCTTTGCCCGGTAACTATAAGGTTAGAAAGAGAGAGAGAGAGAGAAAACTAGCTATAGTCCGTTCGCGTTAAGAAAATAGTGAGTCATCGTTGTCCGCCGGCCTAGCCCCGCCCCTCTACCAAGTCGCAACAGATTAGAAAGCTAAGTTCACAGTGACCAGTTGACGGCAGATCTTTAGCTTAGCTTTCTAATTGGTTCAGACCTAATTGGTCGAGGGGCGGGCATAGGACAACGATGACTCACTATTTTCTTAGCGCGAACAGACAATAGTTAGTTTCATACATACAGGGTGGTACTGAATCCATAGTGACAGGCTGTGCGTCGATGTCCCCCATGTATTCAGTACATGATTTTGGACGCCCTTGGGTTGAAATTTTTCGTCGGTAATTACAAAAAAAATGGCTCTTCCATACATTTTGACCGCGTAAGTATTGCACTTTTCTATAAAACGGCTGTTTTTTATTTAGATACGCTACGCTACGCTGGGGTGTCTAGAATCATGTGCTGAATTCATGGTTTCAGTTTGCGCGTCGATGTCCCTGCGACCCTGTATAATTATAGTAGAACTAAGAACACGGATAGGTCGTAGGTTAGTCTCTGACTGATCTGAGCCATCGCACTTTAAAGTTTTTTTTTTTTTTTTCTCTCGACAGTCTAAAAAAAGCGATTGCTGAAAACCAGTGACATAATACTAGTTCCTGTTCTGTTATGTTTTATAACCTTGCTTTTACAGTTGGGTAAAAGCATACAATACTTGTATGTTATCAGAATCAGAGATTTACGATAACACGAGGTTAGAAAGCAGAAACTTGTGTAATTCCTACTTCCTTGCGGCCGGCTCACGCCTGCCAAGCGCATCGTCGTGCGGTTTCCATTGCTACACAAATAAGTGTCAAACCTGCTGTCATTGAGATAAAGTCGAAAATTAAAGTTTACAATTGGCGCTGTCCGCTTCGATGCTCTCGCAGAGTACCTAGTAGAAGTTCATATTTATTTTCAATTTTATTACAACCAGTGTAGTGTTGATATTTCTTTGCTTACACTTCGTTAGTTTTATTTGGACTGTACTATTCGGTTAAAAATATTGATGGGTTGTTGTCGTGTTTCAAAAGCATTCAATAATTCCTAGTATGTTGGCTGGGTAAGTTATTTCTCGGCCTCCCTAGGGTGTTATCACGCCAAAGCAATCAGATCGTTCTCAGTCAATAAATTCGTGTTATTACAATAAGCAACGTTTGGGTAGATCGACCGAAAACTTGTCACTAACTTGGACATTAGATGAGTAGTTTATACCTACTTGCTATCTGTCAGGAGATATGCCACATTATCACAACAAGAGACAGAGTCCTTTTACAGTTATTTTACCTCTGACATCAACGACCCAATAGCAACAATAAACGCCGATAAAGATCACTGATTTTGACAGACTAGTCAATGGCAGCAACCTAAAAATAATCTTATTACAACGACGATAAAGATCATTGTGATTTTGACAGCGATTGAAAGTCATGAAAGTAATATAATAACTTTAATTCCTACACATTAAAGTTCAGCTTACGCTACAACTTCAAACATTTTTATAACTTTTTCAATAGTGCTTGTCACTTTGAAATCGACTTAATTACCATTAAAATAAAGTTGATATTTGTTTAATTTGAAATAACGTCAATTTAAAACATAAATAAAATTTGAATATAGGTAGGTACATGCTTCCTATTTAATATAACTTCCAATGTGACATAATTGTCTGAAATCGGCACATTTTACGACAGGTGCTGTTTAATAAGCTGCTGTTTAATAAATAAAGCGGAAAAAGTATAAAAGGAGTTTTTAAAATTGTCGGATTGCAAGATTGTCACCTGTCAGATTTATCAAATAGGCCAAAGGCAATTCTCATAATTTTAAGAACTTTCACAAACTGATCTTAGTTTCAAACAAACTGTCAAAAATACTTCTAATTCCGGTACATTTTTGACAAGTTTTTGACATTGATTGTCGCTGAGATTAGATTGCGAGTAGATTTTGAACGTTTTTAATTACGGGAACGGCCTGCTGGTTATCTGGACAGATTTGTTTAAGCATCCATAAGCCAGAGTACAATGAAGTCGACCTTCTTTAATTTCACCAAAAGTTCAAGTTCAGGTCCAGTTTTGCTGAAAAAAAAGTCTTACAAATAAGGGAAATGGAAAGAAAATAATGTACTAGATTAATTTGGTTTCGCTTGTTTTATTCAATCATTTTGCTCTTACAAAATATGTTCAATGCAAAGGAACATGACTCGTCACAATAAAACATGCTTCTTAGTACCATTTTGATTTATTTATATTATATTTTAGATTCCATTCAGCATAACTATAAATAATGCGGGTCACATAAAATGCTCATAGCACAATATAGAAACTTGCAAACACTTTGTAACAAAATAGATACATAACTTTCCTCTTCGTCTTTTCTCTGCGAGAAATGCTTTTACACTATTATCATAGTTATGCCAAACCTCACATCATAACACAACGAAGCAACATGTTCCTTAAAAATAATCTGTCTTACCAACAATTTCATTTCATTTTTTTTTACATTTTATGAAGTTTTTATTTTTTGCATTCATAATTCTATAATACTACCTAACTAAATATTTACCTATACTATGCTACTGTCTAGACTAGTCTGCTGGGTAGAACACCACACTATATTAATACACATTGGACAAATACAATCGTATCGACACTTCCGTTTTTTTCATGTAATTTTCTTCTTTACACTTATTCAACTACATAACGAAAGAGGTGAAAGCAAACTTGTCGAACTGAAACTTATCAAGAATGTGTTCACTATTCTCTTAGCCGTGTAACTTACGCTAGCGGCGGCGGCGCGCGCGTGCGGCGTGCCGGCTTCAGTCCATTCAAATTAAATTATTTAATAAACTAACAAAGGAAACTACCCTAGAGCCGGCATGGCGCGCCCGCGCCGTCCGCCCGACAAATATATTAAATCTAAGGCTCTATGCTATCTATCTTAGCGTCGAAACATTGTTTTCTATTCTATCCTATCTATAGTTAAGCCTAAGAACTAATCCTAGCCGTCATTCGTTATCGTGCCGTAGCTTCTCTATTCACTGTATCGACATATCCATGCGTTCGCTTATAATTAAATGACTTATTTTTAAAAACATCTACTTAACATTTCTATTCTTCGACATGATTTTCTGTTGAAACATAGTTTTGGTTTTCAAGACTTGGCTCCCCAATCGCATCTTTGTGCTCATATATCTTATGTTTTTATTTAGTTCTCACTACATACTATATTTATGTAAGTATTACAAATCATCGTCCGTAATCTCAAAGTAAAGTATTGTTATCAGTTATCACACATGTCTAGAATGTACAAGTGAGTCTAACTAGGAACATCTACGTTTCTGTCGAGTTCAGTTAATTTTACATCATGTGTGAAAAATGCAACGATTAGACAGCCACATTATTTTCTTTTAGTTGTTATTACAAAATATTTAAACATAGTTTTTACATTATCACTACGTTTATGTAATACGGTAAGTTCTCTATTACCTGTAAAAATATTGTGTAAAGCACATGCAACTGCTATATTGTATTCATATCTGAGCATTACTTTAGAGGAAGCTGAAGGCACTACCATTAAATCAACTTATTATTGCTTAAATGGAAGGGAAGCATTAGAAAAATAATTTCGTGCTAAAATACTTTGCTTTCGACGGTGTTCTACTACACAGGACCGTGCCACGCTATAACTACAAGTCACTTAGATGAATACTTCACGTGCGTTACGTGACCTCGTTTTGGTACATGTCTATACTAAAATACATATTTGCTTTATACAACGACGATTTACGGAAACAACGATTTGTTTCTTGGAATGAAACTAAAACATTAGAGCAAGGAAATCATATGATACACTTATAAACGGTACGTTCAACCAAGTTCGGGTGATTCTCATAACGTGAAATGAATTTATTTAATACATTGACATCAATTTTAAATGCAAAGTTTAGCGGAAATATCTATCGGAAGACTGCATTTACAGGAAGCCACAGTGTACGTGGAACACTAAACGATCAATACTTAACTAAGTACCACGCGACGCTCGGTACTACATTGCACTTTATGGTTATTACATTTCACAAGTAAAGGCGGTTCTTAATCAGTACAATAAAATTTGGCTTGATCAGACGTCGTGCGAATACGAGCCTGATCATCGGAGTATTGTGGTTCAGTACGTCTCACTCGAACGTTACTAAGAAACACGTCAGTTTCCATTAGAGTTGCCGTGAGGCGTTGAATGCGTCGAACCGGCTGTGTCAGCTCATTGCGATCGTGCGGTCATGAGGCAGTCAGCTAATACAACTACTATCTGGGGCTACCTACGTGTTTGCGTTTTGTCTGTCACACTCGAGAGTCGTGAGTTACGTTGTGCCTCTACGTGGAAGATGTTTAGCAGTAGGATACTAGTACGAAACTAGTGAAAATCTTTTGAGCTAATGTATGTACATTTCAAAATTAATTCAATACGGAACAACAGTACAGTTCAGCCTTTTCCTGAATAAATTAAAATGATTGTTTACAAATCAAGTACAGATCTACTTACTCGTTCAAAATCTACGTTATTCATTCAAAACCTGTCGTCAGCTAGTTTCAGTTCCTGTATTGTTTCTTTTAAGTCGGTTCACAGGTTTTGAATAAAGAGGTTACCGCTTAATTGTCAGTTAAAATACAGTTAATATATCAAACATTTAACTAGTCTTCAGTCCCTGAGTTGTATAAATATTTTCCTACTTCTTACTCGACTTTAATGATTTGTATACTTTGGTTCTGATGAAACTCTTGACGTGCCAAAATAGAATTAAACAGTTGCGATATAGTAGGCTTTTACTCGTACCCATCAACAATGTGTATACATGTATACATATCCATGTATAATTTATATATATTCAATATAAAAATATCAAATTTCATATAAAGTCATAAAGTGTACCCAAAACCTACGTGATGGTACAAAAAGTGCTCGATTACACCAAAACGGTGTTTACACTTTGGATTTCAAATCCATTTACATTTTATAACGTGGAAATCAATCGTGGAATTTTTGTTTGTGTTTTCTTCTAGTGGAATGTGCCGACCGCCTACAAAATAACAACTACAGTTGATTCAGTACATGATTCTCAAAAAAGGATCATTTCATTATTCACGTATTCAAACATGTGTTTTCAACGTACAAAAATTTGTATAGACTCGTAAAATGTATAAATAGACTTTACATACAACTGCTTATTGCTAAATGTTGCCGTATCATCAGCACGGTAGTGCGCAAGCGCAGACGTCTCCGTTGGAAGTCATTGCCCATGCAGTAGTCGTAGTACACGTGTATGTAGTTAAGAGGCTCGCGGAGCGCATGTACCTACAGTCTACACCTTGCAGTCCCTATGTTATGAACCAAAACGCGGGTCAGAAATATTTGGAAGTTAAAAGTAGGTATACATAAATTCAGTCTGTGTTCGGGTTTGGCAACGACGTTATTGTTATTGAAGTTAGTTTCATAATCGCATCTACACGCAGAAAATTAATAAGAAATACGATAATCCTATTTGTGATGAGAAAACAATGACTTTAAGAAGGAATATAATTTTACGTACCTCTTACAAGTAATAGATTTGTTCAGGGAGGTTGTTTGTCTATTTGAAAGACAATTTTAAGTTGGCTGACAGCCCATACACGTGGCGCTCGTTGGGTCAGTGAGCCATACGAAAATGAATCGCGATCTTTGGAAGACTGCGCCAGTATGAACATTGTTTCTGATAAATAATACTGTTTTTTATACATATTCATACACATATTCTGGGAACATAATGAGTTAGAGCACCATGCTAATGTATATAGGTCTACACAATTCGCACTCAGGATGGTGTTCCCTCCATGCTCCTGTAGCGAAACTAAGGTACTTTTGCTTTTACTACGTAGAGCTGCCTGAATTTATGTTTCCGACTATAAAATGACGTAACGACTGTATTTTAAAAATACTTAAACTCATCGGAAGATTCTAAATCTCCGGCTTTTTTATCGTACAAGATCTAATCGGTGTACACACCATTACTAACCCTTACACACTTAATCATTTCATTATTCTTTACAATTTTTGTTAATATTTTTGATTCCATGATATGACCTTTTTCACCTATCTTTCTATCCTCAGATATTGCTCTCCTCATACACTCCGATGTAACAAAAATAATTTAAATAAAATGACACAAATGATTTATTTTAAAATTTCAATATATATATGCTTTTGTATAATGTGATTGCACCATGTGTTTGATTTTAGTGATGTTCATTTTTTATGCATAGTCAAGAAACAAACGGTAACCGAATTGTTACAGGTTTGAGTATGACACTAGCAATCAAATAATATGATAAGATTTACCGATTTTTCTGCATTGAGGACAAGTTTAATTTGTCACTTCATGCATGAAAACACTCTATGCTAAAATAAATACCTAACTATCTTAAATAATTCTGTCAACATGTACGAAATCTGCGCCTAAAATCTTAATGAATTTTCATAAAACAATAATAAAATTATAATGCAAAACACTTTTAAAATTGCAACTATATCTATACATCAAATCCTCTCCTCGAACCGTCAAAAGACCTCATCAAAACATCACAGCAAATCGAACGTCCAGCATAAAGCCAAGAGGACCAGCCAAATACGAAGCCCGTCGAGAAAATAAATAGTCGAGGCGATCAAGTAATAGGCTTAACAACTAGAGAGGCGCCGGCGGGTCGAGGGCGCCGCGCAGCGGAGCTTTCGATGAAGTCTATAACGGCCGCAAATTAAAACTAAAACAAATTAACATCGTAAAAAGTCACAGTTGCTTTGATTTTTGGCTCGTGTACAGCACGTAGTGTTGTAGCGTGGCTTACGGTCTACTTGGGAGGCGGGTACGGCTGGTAGGCCTCGTCGGGCGACGCCGCCGTGGACGCGTGCTCGCTCTCCATCGGCATCTGGATGATCGGCGGGGTCGGACCCGCGAAGTACTGATACGGGTGCGACGTGAAATACTGCAACACAACATCGTGCCGTCTCAGCGCTCTATCGATATATTGATTGCCCCAGGTGTGTTAATTTTCATTTCTTTTTTTCCATTGAACGGTTAAACATCATCCATCTTTGTGTGTATTATTAATTTCCCATTTTTAGCAAACACGAGGTAACACCAGGCACTTAGTGTCGTATAGCAGAGTGGCAGCATAACGTGTGGCAGAGAAAGCGAGAGGAGCGCTAAGTGAGCGGTGGATCGTAAGCAATGGGACACGGAAGGTTAGAGCGTTCGATTACAATTTTACTGTGCACTCACGTATAACTCATTTTCCGGCCTTAAGCTGTCCCAGTTTACCTGGAAAACAGAGAATTACTATCAGTCTTGTATTGTTTTCGACTGAATATATTCTCGTAAACCTCTAACTCGATAGTTGTGTAGTTTATAGGCCGTCTTCTGTTTTATAAAGGTTGCTAACCACCGCACTCCTCGTGTCCCGGCATGGTTGACAACTGGCCCTCTGAAAAGTCCGCAGTCGAGTACTTGCGGAATTGTAGAGTAAGACAGGATATTGATGCACCTAATTGAGAGAAATGGGCCAGTTGCCTAGTTGTGGAATGAGTACGGGACACTTACATATTGGCTAGGCACAGCGTCGATGGGTATATGTTGGTGCGCGGGGTGCGTAGCGTGGTGCGCCGGGTGCGCGGGCGGGATGAGCGCGGCGTAGGGCGCCAGCCAGGCGGCCGGGTGCGCCGCGTGGTGGTGGTGGTGCAGCTGCGGGTGGTGGTGGAAGGCCGCCACGCCGTACATGCCGCCGCCGCTGCGGTACACCCCGGCGCACTCGCCGCCGGCGCCGCCACCGCCCACGCCTCCGGCGTAAACACCGCTTACAGCCATTGCGGCCTGGAATTATAGAAAAGAACAATGTATTTTCTTGAAAATCATTCAGTATTTACAGATTCAAAATATGTCAATGCAAAGTTAACGAAACCATAATTAAGAACACCTCAATTGCCAATTCAACGGTTGACATTGATTTGCGTTCAACTTAGATTCACAAAAGGTTGATAAGATGAGAATCAGAATATTATACGGCTTCTTTACTCTAGTTCAATGAAGAAGTTAAAGCCGCATAGATAACGAGTTACATGTATATAATACGACAGTTCCCTGCTCTTGTTACTCGGCGACTCCGTCCTGATAAAACTTGCACAACTATGGCGGAAGGCGACTTATGCTAATTTTATAGGTAATGACGACTTTGAGTTACGTAAGGTACCGGTTCTTTACGAGAACCCCACGTTATTTGTATTTGTTTAACGAAATTAAAACTAAAGGAGGGCTTCATTGCTGTACCGCTTGTCAATCAGTCTACAAGGTTAAGTTACTTGCGATAGACCTATCCCATGCTAGAGAAAGAACAGAGAGTCCAGTCTTGGTAATTTCACGGCAGTCAGGAGCCGAAAATTGGAAAACCTATTTCTTGGATTGCTGCAGGCTGGTGGTTCGAGTAATTCGATGCAACAGAGCAGCACGTCAGAGCTTAGAGCTCAGACGTATTGTCCTCCCATTATGGGTGCTACCTACTTCTCAGTGTCCCAATATAGGTTGTAATGATGAATCGTCTTGAATCAGAATATTCAGGACAATCCTTTAACGTAGGGTTATTATGCTGACTATTGATTTTGAGTTATGTGGATAGTTATAGGATTTAGGGGAAGACCAACGAAACGATGCGATGGATGGAATATGTAAAAGATAGTATGCCTAATATGGAAGTACTAGTAGAGTAGGCTACACTGATACTGGCTAATAGAGATGTATGGAAGAATAAATGCTGTGTAGGTCTCAAATAAGTTTGCATGAGGACAGGATGATGTTGATGATGATGTATGCTAGCTACTAAATGGACAGCTGTCAACTGGCTACCTGGGTAATGGAATCGTTGTTGTCCCTCCATGCTCGTCCGTTGTTATCGTTTTGTTTGTTGTACAGTGCCTTTTTCTTGTTACCGCCGTCGGCGAACTTAACTAGTAGAGGCTCCTTAGCTCCCGGAATCGGGTTGCCATTGAACATCTGAAACAATAAGAAATGTGTTGAGGTTATCTTGAATTACTTTCGGATGCCTCAAAGAGATGTCAGCACAAAGTGACAGGGTCCGCTAGGGCTGTTGCCTGCCAAGGTCGCGGTTTGTTCGTAAGAGATACTGTGGCCCCTGCCTATCACAGGCAACTGAAGGAACACGGGTGGGTTTTAATCAGTAAAAGTCTGAGACACTCCCGCTCCGCCCAGAGAAATAGTCATTTGACGATTTCCAACGCAAAAAAAAAAAATACGTTTGGATCGTTGGGATAACAAATAAGGTGCTAGCGTATTTGTCAACATAAAAAGTCTAAATAACGACGCGTTTTGCTGATAAATGTGTTTGTGCGTTATAAGTTTGATATTTTCACTCACTTGAATAATCTGCTCGCACTTCTCCCTGGACTCCATCCTTGCAAAGCCCACACCTTTGCTTTGGCCGTGGGTGTCTCGCAAGATTCGTGTGGACACCACTTGGCCAAACTTGGCCAGCAGTTGGTCCACATCGTTCTCCTTGAAGTGCGGCGGCAGGTTGGCCATGTACAGGTTGGTAGGATCCTGTTCTTGTTGCTGTAAATGCCCCGGAGTAATAGGTGAAGAACTTGCTCTCCAAATCTTCAATGTTTAAAAATTCAAATTGGAAGTTTCAGTGACATTATTAGAAAATTTCGAGCACCACAGTGGGTGATTAATTAGCAATAAACAAGTGCTGAGACTGAAATACTTTGAAAGTGCTGAGCACATTGAGCTATTGTGGGGATTTGAGATTCATATACCATGTGACAAGCCCCGGAACCACTGTAAATGCTTTGATATGTGCGCTTATGACACAAGAATATCCATTGCATGGTTGCTTTTGCCACCCACCATTAGGAAAGCATTACCATTCAGGGAGTTAATACATACTGCTTTATTTACATGTTTCCAATGTAGGTACGTGTGTGTGATGGAGCAGACTGTGACGTCACAAGATATCATCGGCTGCATGACAACATGTCTTGTTTATTTTGTTAACTATTAATTTAAATGTCTCTAAGCGTTAATTTAACGTGTCTGTGAAATTGTTCTTAGAATGTTAAAATTAGCTTGAAGCCCGCATAGAATATCTAGACACTGAAGCCAGCTCTGACGTAAATCAGCAGATTGATCTAATGTACTAATATTACGTAGGTGTTATCAACGACATGGGCATATACATTAGCATAGAGATTACGAAGCTAGTTAAAATTCGCATACACACTAATTTAATATCGAAAGCATAGAAATACCCGAGCCCAGTAGCGATAATATAATTATACATTGTTATAACGCTGAAGCATACGACAATAGTATAGAATTAATAGGATGAAACAATGTCTGAAGTATAGAATTAAGTAAGCGTTATTATTTGCGTCGATTTGCGAACCATTGAAGGGATAACATACTTACAACACATTAGTGTTACATTGTTCGTTTGTGAATACGCTGACACAACATTACCACTCGTGTTGTTTCCCAAAATGGACTACACAAATGAATGATCGTGTACTTGGTAGCTGTGTTAAAACCGGGACATTTCAAAGTATTTATCGCCCATATTGTCGATGATCTAAACACAGGACCTACTTCTAGACAGTCAATCTATTGAATCAAACAAATTTAGGCATTATAGTAATAGCTGGAAATTAGGAGCACGTCGAAGATTTCACCTCAAATTACATGGATCGGGATGCTTATGCTACATATGCATATATGTCAAATCTAGCAAAGTTTACAAGATAGGGAACACTCTTTACTTTCAGTTATGTATGTTAACAGCACTTCTTATATAGATAAGGGGGTATAAGTACTAAAGCTATAAGTAAGGGAAGACGGAATAAAGGGTTGGATCAGTGGGGAAGGCAACTGTCTCAATGGCGGAAAGTCTGCCATCTTCCTAAGTAACGAGCAATATAAATTAAATTATGAAAGGCTCAAAGCATTATACGATTCCAACTCCCGACAAGAAACAATCGCACTGCGCTTCATTTCACAGTTGCCGTTCCTTTTGTGTTTAATGGCTTTTGGACATTCGATTAGTATTTAAGGATTTTATTCGGAACAGGGAGTTAAGTGTTAGTATTTCGTAGGTCTTCATAGTAAAGGCGAAGGAGCAGAAGTAGAAGACGATGGGATGAGAGAGCGGACAAGGAGCAGGCGGTTAGTCATAATAGTATTACTTGCATGCACAACGTACACGGTTCAGTCTACGCAGGAACCAGATACCCACTTTAGCCATCTGGGCCTGAACACCTTTGGCCTGTAGCCCCTTAACAGCTGCTTCAGCCGACGCGATCGTTTCAAAATCTACAAAACCGTAACCTGAGAAAAAAAGTTAAATTATTGTATAGTAGGGAGTTACCTCAGCCGATAGGGACCGCTTAAAAAAAAGTTTTTTTTTTATAATTTCGATGACTCATGCTTGGCCTTATGTATGTATGTTGTAACATTCTAAAATTCCAAAGAAAGAACAGCTATGGTACATACATTTGATATGTAACTAATGAGCGCGAGTATATTGCCTACTCGACATTAGCGTGATGAAAATGTGACATCGAAAGAGGGTAACATCGTGATGAACATTAAAATTACTGTGCAAACTTCATATCGAGGTAATAATTTAGTATCATCTGTGCTTGGGTGCAAATATAGTGAACATGATTAATATATCTACTATAAAAATATATAAAATAAACATTTAAGTAAATATGATAATGTCATAAATATGAATCAAATTGAATGTATCTAGTGTTCGTGCATATATTGGAAAAAAGTCTCACCATAGATGGGTTAGTTTAATGAAGGTAGGTATATGGTATTCTAGAAAATATTAATATATTGTTTTAAATAATTCAATTACGAGTAATCGTATCAATGCAACTCTATTCAAGTAATAAATTGTAAAACAATATTTAAATACATACGTGAGATACTATGCACAGATTTATAACTAAGTATAGTACTTTACATGTAGATAACTTGGTAACTCGCTATGACATAGTGTATATAAAAGAGGACGTACGGTATGAATGTTGTTTACCTTTACATTTATTTGTATTTTTATCCAATATTGCTTTTGTTGAAATAATGTTGCCATACCTGAAAACAATACATAAATTAAAGTTGGTAACATGATCGGGACAGATGTTGTACGTGAGTGATAAGGCTTACATCTGGCACATTTGCACGAGGTCCTTATCGGTGGTGTTCTGGCTGAGGCCTCGTATGTAGAGGTTGGTGCGGCTGAGCTGTTCGCCAGCGGCGCCGGTCGTGGAGGCCGACGAGGCAGGCGGCGGCGGCGCCGTGCTCAGCGACGTGGAGCGCGTGCCGCCGGCCGAGCCCGTGTTGGACGACGAGGACGACGCCGTGTTGGCGGGCGAGGCCGCCGTCGGCACCCGGCCACCAGCTCCGCCACATCCGCCCATTCCCGTGCCCGTGTACTGAAACAACACATTAACAATTAAAGCGTCATCTCACAGGAATGAAGTGTTCTACGCGGTTTGGGAGATTCAGTTCTCGTTCCACTTGTGGCACTACATCGGTTCTTAATATCCTGTTGCTGTAGGTATAAATTAGTACGCAATGGCACGGAGAAGGATTTCTACAATGAACGATCATAAGCTGTTACTGCCATAACCACTATGCCGTGTGAGACATGAAGTTCAATTCATGGTATCTATGAGCTGAAATCATGTCGGCTATCTACATCGGTACACCTAACCGCTTGCTTATTAAACCTCATCGAAAATTGCATAAGTGCTCCTAAATAGTTAGTCGTTTGTCTTCTTTCTTCCTATTACATAAACTAAAACCAACTTCTTGATTTATGACTGACTGTGTTGAACAACTTGAACACGTTACATCACTATTTAATTAAATGTAATGCTGCGTGTAATCGAGACATGATGTAGATGGCTGTAATCCCCGTGAACACATTGTAGGTGTAGCTCGGTGTCGGAACGATTACATTATATTCAGTGGATCAAAGTGTTAATATGCGCGCTCGTAGCAACTTAAGCGAAACGGCTGGAATAAGTCGGCACGCCGCGCCGACGCGGAGCCCCACCGAGGCGACTTCATTGAAATAACTGTTCTCAGTGAAACGCGTTAAGACGTCGACTATTAGTTATCTAGCCGACGAGTAATGAATAGGGAGGAGTAATGAGCGCATGCCGATTCCGAGCACGCACCCTTAATCGACTCGCATGCTCGATACCCGCCGAGTTAAGAAAAGCCAACGGTATGGATTGCACGTGCTCCGTTCCGACAACGCTACAATTTGTTAATAGATGAACAGTTAGTTTGGATTAACGAGGAGGCTCGGGAGTCGGCGACTGGAAATAGCAATTTGGTTCGATAAACAAGTATTTAACATGAAAACGTTAATGGATATATTTTACATTAGATACTCGTAGCGTGAAACGACGCTTTGATAACGCAAACATGAAATTGATTACAAGGATATCGTGTAATCTGACGGTATGATCGCTATAAACGAGGGACCATAAGCCAGGTTTTATTATGGTATAAAATATACCCGGTTTGGATAGGAGAGCATTTAACGCGCGCGCGAATTTTTCCTTTCTATAACAGACGACAGAAAGTCATTTACTTCAGTTAATGAAAAACAGTAGGTAATTATTTGCCTTTACTTACATCTAAACCAGCACATACAGACTACAGTGGGTACTCGACGATGTTCTGCTATTTGCATTTAGTTAACATATTAATCCCATAAACTGTGCGTGTCGTTGACGTAACAACTCATCAAGTGGAGTTACATATGTGCTGTAAATTTGCCATTTGTGTAATTAAGTTCAGGGTACACATATTATTTTTACCTATAAAACCTTTTAAGAGGACTTTTCCCGGGGTTACCGGAGGAATTTAGATTCGTAATCCAATTGGTATCTTGGTTGTCGACGACGGTAATTGGACCAATTTGTGTTAACTGCCGGAACGACCACCGCGGCGATACATACGCCAACATTAAAACAAATTAGCAAAATACGTGGTTTATACCGCCACGATTTCGATAAAGAACAAACGTTTTGTAAAGTGAAAATAAAATTGGTGGCGTTTTTCACTATGGAAACTACAGTGGGGGAGACCAGGGATGAACGTAACAATTTGCATTTTTTTTTATAATATCTCACAGACCTTATAGAATATCAAAATCCTAATTAGTACATACGATAGATTGGTCTTTCAGCTATCTTTTAACGTCAGCTTATATGCAACAGATATTACTTTTTATTTTGGGAAAAAAACTAAATAAAAAAAGTGAAATTTGTTACAACCATCTCTAATATCCCTAGGGTTGGTTGTAATTGTGTAAGGAGAAGGTTGTAACATTGTAAATAAAAACAAATTTACTTTCATAATCAATATATTTATTCTATTATATATCAATGTAGTTTAATAATTAATGAATTAATAAACATTGGAGTGAATGGTGAGAACAGTGGCCCAGTAGTAACGGCCGCAACTTACGTGTTGTACGGACATAGGTTCGAACCCAAGCAGGTATTTTACTTTGTGTAAATTATTTCATCACCACTGCTCTCAAAACGGTGAAGGAAAACATCGTGATCCCTAGAACCAAAAATTCGAAGGCATGTGACATCTACCAACCCGCACTGGGCCCGCGTGGTAGATTACGGCCCACTCCCTCTCGCAGCGAGGAGGCCTGTGTCCCAGCTGTGGGAACATTTTTTTCTTTTTTGCACATATCTATATAAAGTTACATGGCACAGCTGATATGAATTCGCAGCGTCTCGAAATGGTACTTTTCTGAGAAGTACTTCTGCAGCCAAATCCATTATTTCTGCAGTAACTAAACCTCTAGGTATTGGTCGTCCGTTTATGTATATTAGGCATTCAGCAATAAGAAAATAAATCTGTATTGCTTTAAAATATAAAAAAAAAACAATAAAATATGCTTAGAGATATCAAGACCATAATCGGGATGAAAGTAACAAGTTGATACTTTCATACCTATCTTTAAATTTGACCGAATATGACAAACACATACCTATAACCCAAAACAACCGTTAGAAAGATACCGTTTCCAACGCCAAAATAGAAAGATGAATAGTTATGCTATTTACGGACTTATAGTTATATTTTATATATTTATTATTTGATTATACGGACACTTGACAGGTAAGCTTAAACCTATCATAATAAAAATAATTACAGTTGAAAAAAAATGGTCAAAACTTACTTTGGAGGTATTTTTGCGGCACCGTCTCGCTACGTTCACCACCTGACAGCACAGCGCCGTGAGCGCAACTAAGGTGAGGGGGGGGGGGATGGTTTAAAATGGCTCACATCAGTGATACAGGCAGCCATCAGTGCAGCCAACATAATTCGTTCAGAAACTCATTTGTTACGTTCATCCCGTGTTACTTTTATACCTGGTCTCCCCTACGTTAATTATTTTCGCATTGAAACTTCGAGGAAATTGATAAACTATTTATAGTTTCTATTAACTTGGTCTGAACTTTGACAGTCGGTAGATTAAAAATACTAAAATATGTATCTAATGCTAATAATTTAGTAACCTAAGCAACTTGCGTAGTCTCGTCTCTACCTAAGTACTTACCTACATATTATATTTGTAGATTAATTTTCTACAGAAAAGCTGAAATCTGCCGAGGGTCTTGGAATTGAATGTCTTAATGGAAGCTAATGTTCCTCGAACTAACGTGTAATCTTCTTCGAGGTATATATTCTATCTTTAGCCCTCCTTCAACTAATCCTGAAGTGCATGTTCAGTTAAGAAATAATGATTAATGTAATTGACACACTTTACAACCTACCAATCGTTAACAAAACTACTTTTAAGTGGCAGTTAAAAGGCAAAATGTCCGATTAGAGCTATTTAAACTGTGTAGTTCACAACGAGTTCACATTATGTCGGCCACCTGTGCAATTTACTCAATTTAACTTTATTATCTGCTCGGAAATTTGGATGGGTAATTAAGTGAGTCAGGCCAGCCGCCCGCCAGTGTAGGTACGCGCGGGACGGAACAACCAAAGTTTGGTTACACTTCGGCTCGTGTTTGGAGTTTGTTGACGGAAATGCCAGCCACAGTAACTGTGACCGAGATATAACAGAATTTTACGATGCCTTTGTAGCTTAAAATAAATTGCAGTAGAACTAGGTCTTGAGACTAGCTAGCGCTTATACTGCAACGACCGAATAGGAGTTCTTAGCATCTACCATAATGCTCCACTATTACGCATAATCCGAGCCTTTTTCTAAATATATTGCAGTCACTTTACAGTTTCACCCTCCATAAGGTAGTCCTTTCTACCTTATGGAGGGTGAAACTGTAAAGTAATGCAATTTACCATAATAGCCCTGCTATACCTATATCAAGTTCCAAAGACTAGTACCTAAAAGATTTCCTCAAAATAAATCACGGATTACATCAATACCTAACACGCGAATTTTACAAACATAAATAACAATCCTGTAAGCTTCTGAGAACCGCGGAATCCTGCCGAAAGTAAGTTCCAATCAGTCTGGCTTAGCTTCGGCAGGTGTCAAAATGTACCGGAGCACAGGAGTGACGGAACGGTGGGAGGTGACAGTTTATGACAAGTAATCATCACGCGTCGAAGTTGCGCGAACTTCGACGTAAGTGCCTGCTTTGTGGAAACTTCGGTATGTTTTGTGAATAAATGATTTTTGTTATAAATTCTACGAATTTTGCCTTATGTGTTTGTTAGAGTACCTATAGTGATTTGGTATAGGTATTTTGTACTGAGATATTTGTAAATATGATATGATATATTTGTAGCTGACGCTCGAAAAGACTTGGATAGGTATATTATACAACTGGTTTAGCTCTAATTTACTTACCATAAACGCATCAAAAACATGGTACATAATATTCTCAGCTAAAAATAAAAAATCTTGACCACCCAGCCTTTTTTTTTTTTAAACATACCTAAACAACACTAACATCATCAAAGTACCTTATTGTGAAAAATACTTCGTACTTAGGTTAGACAACAAACTCACTTGGCAAGCACATATTGATTACATAAAACCAAAATAACATCGGTAATGGGATCAATGCGCGGGTACATTAATAGCATTCCAAAAAATAATCCCCTACAATAAGTATTTACAACTCATTAGTTCGCTCACACATAAATGACCTAATCGAAATCTGGAGAAACGCCACCAAATATACGATTAAAGATCTACAAATAGCACAAAATAAAATAACTAAACTTCTATTCATCTACGATTATCACACATCTACATCCGAAATTCCGAACTATACAAACACACCAAACTAATGAGCATTCATCAACTTTATACATTCAGTTCCTGCATTCACATTAGAAACATTATTAACAAAACCATAGTCACACAATTATCCTTTAACATAAAACCAGTGGCGTAGCGTGGGTATCGGCTGCCCGGGGCGGAAGACAATTTTGCCGCCCTCTTAATTAGGTATTTCAATTTAATGTATATTATACATTATATACATTAATTGTAGAGAACTTTTCGGCAAGAACAGTCATCATTATTTTGCATTATACAGGTTAGATTTTGAATAAAAAAGTTTATTTGTTTTACAATCACGTTTATTAGCCCGCAAGTCAGTATAGACGGTGTTGCCATTCGCTACAAAATATCATTCAAAGAAAGGGGATTCCCCGAATTCGTCACAGAATAAGTAATGAAAAATTCCGTGCTCTTTACAATCGGTCCGAATTTATAGTTACGTTAAAAATATGAAATGGTTCAAATAAGTACAGCCAAAGAAACCCCAACCTAATACGGAAGCACCCGCTGCGGACGCAATATGGCAGGAGAAATATAAAATAAATAATTAATTAATTATTGAATAAAATTTTGATATAGTACGTACCGTATAGTTTTGTTCTTTTTATGTAGGTAATATTAAAAAAAAAAGTATTCGCTACTGGACTACACTTACCTTAGTTATGTATTTACTCGCTAAGGGCTGATTTTTAATCATCTGATAACTATTCGAGGAATAATTTTGAAATTTTGACAGTTATTTCATACAAAAACTGTCAAACGTCAATTTTATTCCTCGTGAAAGTTATCTAGCGATGGAAAAATCAGCCCTTAGTGAACAATGTATGTTCTTTTAAATTAAATAAAGACTCTTTAAACCCAATAGGCGTCTTGTTGAGGAGATAGGTATAGCCCGCCATATGACAAAAAAAACCGGCCAAGTGTAAGTCAGATTCGCACACGAAGGGTTCTGTGCCACCGTACAATATTTAACATTATTTTATTTTTATTATTTGTTGTTATAGCGACAATAGAAAAACACTGTGTGAAAATTTTACCTGTCTGTTAGGGTTCATGAGATACAGCCAGCTGATCAGACGGACGGATAGCGGAGGCTTGGTAATAGGGTTTTGGTGGCACCCTATGTGTACGGCACGTAGAGTTTTCAAGCGTTTAGAGAATATTATGAAAGCCTAATAAGATTTCCTTTAACAAAAGTATTATCAAAGAAGTGATTCTGAATTTCTTCTTAAACATTGCTATTTTTATTTTTTGTAATGTTGTCATGTTCCGTACTTTTCTAGAGAACTGTTAACTAGGTTACAAACAAGTTCCCCATAATCTTATTAAATGTTTTTCCTCGACAAATTCTCTGTTTAATAGTTTCGAAGTAAGATAAAAGTGGAGTGTGGTATACAAGAAAATAGTCTAGTTTTTTCGCTACACTTCAAGAATACAGTGTTTTCAATGATGTTTCTAATGAAGTATGTTCAAATAGTTCATAATAAGAGCGTGAAAACATCTTTACTTAAATCACCTTCATATAATTGTCGGAAAATCCTTTTCCATTTGTTGTTTACCAGCTAATTCTAGGTAAACTCTTATTTTTTAAATAAACCCATGTGAAAACAAATGAGTGCTATGTCTAGACTGGACTAGCCAATTAAATATAAAAGTTACTCCAATGTAACAGCAACATCAGCTGTTTTAAATGTAGCCGCTTCGCCGCCAGCAATCAACATGGCAATAAAACACGCGATTTTAATTTTGTCCACAGTAAAATTTAATGATGTAACGTGAACGCACACGTCGTCCATCGGGAACATATGACTGTGGGTGATGACGTCACGCGCGTAGGAGGGCCGCGGGGGAGCGGAGCTGTATCTCAAAGGCAATGGGGTGGCGGGAGATAGCACTCAACAGTTGGTCCCGGCTCGATAGCGCAGCGCGTGCGTGCCGCCGACCACGTCACATGGCCGGCGAACACGCAAACTTTGTACATACATACAATTGTAACTGCATTCGAATTACCCGCTCACGTATCGCACAACGTTAATTAGGAACATGAAATTGGTGTGAACCCATCCGTTTGAATTTTATAATGAGTTTTATAAACGATGAAATTCCGGTTTCAATTTTAAAGTAGCCGCGCGGCCACAGACGCGGTGTCCAGCGAATTCACAGTGCGGGATCCAACTGATTCACGCCGAAGCTCACGAAATGAAACATAAATCCCATTCAATCTATTTAAATTGAGCACTCCATTTGTTTTATCGTCGATTCAATCAGGAAATCGATCAATTCGTTTGCCATTTACTCCGGCGAGACAGGCCACTTGATGAGTGCCTAGTTTTATTTAGATTGTGTGTAAAAATTGCCTTTTGAGTCTACGGAGTGGTCATTAGTAGCTTCACTTAATCTGATAAAGAAAATCAAAATTACGTAGCTAACTACTTAATTGATTACTAATTAGACTTAACTGAAATGCTAGTTAGTGTAATTAAGACACTACATTATTCACATCTGAAAAGGAGGAGCCTAGGTAACTAACAAAAGCAGAGATAAATAGGATTGCTACGAGATAATTGAGGCGAGAATACGCGAGTAGATAGGCTTCGGCCGGTGATGGACAGGTGAAATTAATTACCTATAGCATTCAGACTACTCTCCCACTGATTAGCAAATAGTAGATACTAATTGGTGCTTGAAATTTATCTAAACTGAAGAAATTATCTATTGCTTGACATACCAAGACTAGCTTAATGGGTCATTGATCATCCGTGTTTAAGTCACTAAAAAACGTTATGATGGAGAACCAGAAAAACAAAATCATTGGCAGGGGCAAATGATTCAGAATACTGGTATGGACGAATTTAAATATCGGTAGCGGCCGCGGCCGTACCCTCTGTCACACCAACATTAACATAATTCAACAAAAAAAAAACACCACCCTTACTAGAGAAAAAATGATTCTTTTTTCTGCGTCTTTTGACCCGACCTATAGTTCACAATATTGGACAAGTTTCACCACCGTCGCTGTACCCTACCCTATAAAAACAATTTGATGGAACTTACATTATGTTAAACATTTGCACGAGGAAGGGATAAGAAATGCGTAGACCGTTTCAATTATTTAAATACACAACTGAGCCACCTACAGTGTCAGTGTTCAGGAATCCAAGTTTTTGCTTCTAATAAGACAACAATTATTCGCAAGTGCATCACGTTCAATACAATAACCTATCGCATTTCGATAAATATCCGTCAGTGGAGACTGATAATATGTTTCCGCGGCTGTTCACGAGGGCTAGGGTCCTTCACCTTCCGCCAGAGCCGAAATAAATCTAATTCCTTGGATGACAGATATCAGCAAGCCTTGTTTATTTATACTTTCACCCCGGCTTATGGGAGGGTGGCACACGTGAGACGTGCTCTGCCCCATTGTACCGAAATAAACTATTATACTCACAAAGTCAACACATGCACATCATGTGATTAGATAATAGCAAAACTGTATTATTTAGGAATATTCCGTGAACCTTTCACACCGGTATTCATCAATCGCCGTTGGTCGGGATGTAATTAATGGCTCAGGCTCATTTACAAAATAGACGCAGTTATACGTACCTATTACCGCGTTCGACATTGAAAAAGGATCTTCCAAATATAAATTATACGGCAGCGAAACCTTCCAAAATAAATGTGGTAATTTCATTTATACAAAAAAAAAAATTCTCCGCAGCGAATACATTTAAATATATCAGCATAATCTTTGAGTGCGTGCGTGTGAAAATGAAGCGCCCAGGAAACCGAGTAGCGTCGGCCTAGATGATTCTAATGGAAACGTGGAAAGGAATTACTACTTACTTTAATCTCGGCTCAAGCCTTCCTCGTGAACCTTAGATATTAACATCTCTGTAGTAAATAAAACAGAAATATGAAAGCATACTCGTTGGGTATCGCTACAGAGAGCTACCGGCGGATTAGGGTGGGCTCGGACGTAAAACGCATTAGAGTATTACAGTCAGACACTTCTGTCACTCCTTACGATAAAAACTCTGGGTCCTTTACTAAAAAACGTAACCTCTATTTAGGGCTGCTATATTTGGGAAGGGGCGCGATGGATCTAACAAGCTTCGGAGTTGTGACAGCCCTGACAGCTGATATATTCCGGTCATTAATCAAGCGGTCATAGATATATGTTACGACTACAAGCTGGGGACGGCGAAGTCCGATCAAAGTCGTGTTCACTAAAAACTGGGACAATAAACTGATTACTGTGTTGTCACGAGGTATTAGTCTAACATGGGGCAATTGCAGAAATAAAACTAATACGTATTTAAAACCATCCACTTACTATTTTCACAGCGGAAATTGCTTGTTAGTCCATTTTATAATAAAAATGCTCTAAGTATAATGGACCTAAGGTGTTAATTTTTACATTATGAAACGTAGCGTTTGTTACGGTACGTGAAGACACGAGGCGACATAAAAGTTAAAACAAACCTGTAATTGATCGCTTCAACATAACGTTACCACAACAGTCAAGAATCGTCGGACCTGATAAAGTCGAATATTTTACGACTACGATTACTTTATCGGAAAACAAAACGTTTTTTAATGTTCTTTTAGTAGTACAAACACATTTAAGTGTTGATCTTATCGAATATGAAACGTGACAAGTGGATTAGGAAGAACAAATGCATAGAGAAATCGAAAAACTGTAGTACCGATATATTTCTCGGTAATCCTGCAACAGAGTACTCCTACAACGGATCTTTAACCACGATATAAAATTGCACAAGTAAAAGGAAAACTCGAGTGTAGCAAATCGCATAAGCGAAGTTCTTTTTCAAATGTTTCTCGATGTAAAAAAAACGAGTTCAGTATCGGTGCGGCGACCATGAGATAAATCCTGAAGGAGACGCGTTGTAATAAAACACGTACGGCTCGGGGAGCTACATTTTATTTCGAAAAGCGATAAGGGCGCGAGAAATTCCTTTTACGAGATTCTTGTGGAGGAGGGTGGTGAGGTGCAGCCGCTCTTTGTGCAACATCTGGTTTGTGTCGCCTCGTAAACAGCCCAGTAAGCTCTCTGTTCGATGACACTTCACACAAAACTGTGATTGTACACAAAGAATCGGACAACTGTTTGTTGGAAAATATTTATACAAAATCCGTTTTGGTTGGAATGCTCTGTGAATTCAACACCACAATAGAAAATCGGAAAATCTAAATCGGATTTTTAAATCCCTAGGGCAGGCATCACCAATTGATTTCATTGGGGGTCCGTTTTTATAAATAATATGACTGTCGCGGTCCGTTTGGCAGACGATTACTAGCCACCAATATTAAAAAAAAGAAATAGGTAAAACTAAAAGAAACCCCGAAGAACAAAAATAAAAAAGTAACTAAATATTAATTTGAAAAATGAGTTTCTTTACTTTGAACTACTTGACTGAAGTCTGGAGTGAAGTTGTGCAAGCTAAAACTCGTTTTTTTCTTTTAATAGATTATACTAAGACTTAGTTATAAATTGTTTACTTAATGGTGGACCGCCGCGCCGACCTATTTAGTGTGGACCACAAAATAGATCGGTTTGAAAAATCCTATGTGTAAAAAGGGAGCTAATGCATTACTTAAAGAAGAATGAGAATGTGCTAGTGTGTCTGCTATGATATCGTAACAGTTTATCAATCTCCTGCTTATAGTCAGCATGCGGAAACAATGCACGAGTTCATACCCAACGATAAACAGAGTAAACTTCTAAATTAACTAGTTTTATGCAAATCACGATCTAGTTGTGTTGTTTTAAGTGCTCCGAGAAGACATTAATCACATAATATTGTTTGTGTGTAATGCATAACGAGCTACAGCCGTGGCGGGCGTAGAAATTGATGGAGCGATGTCAACCAGCCGACTTCGCGGTTAATTATCCAGTCCAGAGCCGTGAGCACGCTGCCACGGAGCCACGGTGCCAGGGGTTCGCCACTTGCTAACTAGAATTCACGCTTATTGATTTAAACACATTTTCTCGGGTTTATTAGAGATGTTGTTTTCATTAAAGAAAGTTACGTTAATAGTCACTTATTAGTTGAATGAAAGGAAAACGTTTCACAACATTAAGGAAGCGTTCGCGGTCCGGCAGACAGCGGAACCTCCGGCCGCCGGCGCTCGTAAACCCGATCGTAAACTTAAACACACCTCATTAGAACATGCAGAAGATGGCGCCGGCTAAAGATTCTACTTTATTTATGCGATACTTGCGCTCAGTATAAGGAGACGGGGGTGCGATATTGATGGACGTATTTGGTGCCAACATAATTGACTACGCTACGTCATTCGTAGCGTAGTTTCCGACGCGGATACTTTATCGATCTCGTAGCTGAGATGCAACGTTTTTATTTCACACGGAGTTTTTTGTTAAATCATTTGCGATATTTCAGCAAAGAACTCCAAAAGTAGTTATTAAAATGCTTCGAGAGCACCTCTACGAAACCTACGACACCGTCTTAGCTTTCGTGGCGATGTAGGAAGGTAGAGCTTAATAGATCGCCAAAATATCTAAATATAAATAAATATCTGAGATACTGTTTATGACAATTTCACGGTAGGTATTTGAAACAAACGCTAGAGTATTTAATTTTTATTTTTATGTTAGCCTACGCTGTCCCACTCCTGGGCAAAGGCCTCCCTCCACTCCTTCCATCTTCCGCGAGCCCGCGCGTCCTCCTTCCAAATTTAAATTTTTAGGACTTCGATATTTTAGGTTGAGTCGTGTTTTGCCTTGAATAAAAACAATGTAGGCGCATACGCAACGACTATGATATGAAGCGAGGGTAGCACGATTCACATCTACTCGTTGAAAGAATGCCGGAAGGAGGATAAACATAATGTATCGCGGAAGTTATTCTTACAAGACCTATTATGAAACGTATTATTAATATCGTATTGCATCGGGAGTTGCGGTAGATATGTGTTTCCAAGAAGACACGCAGTAATGAATAGATGGAAGAGCAATCTAATGTTGTTTAGGTTATTTTCTATGACTCTTCTGTGGTTAGTTCATACTTCTCCAATATTGTTTTCTTTATGGATTGGTTTTGTTACTATCCAAGGCAGAATATTTTTTATTTGTTTATTTTATTACTTAAGTACACACAGTAAAATAACAAATAACTCAGCTCGCTGTTGTTTTTTCTGGTCTTAGCGCTTTTTTGGACGGCACTGTAGATTCCCCACTACAAGAGTTGCAGTGGTTGATACCGAATTTACTCGATCTTCGCAGCACCTTCTTAATTTGTGCAATAGAAATAGAAGGTGAAGGGATACAGTCACCATTAAAGTACCTAAAAACTCCTGTAGGTAGATCCTTTTGCACACTACTATAGTAGCTTTGTCGTTGACGATTCTTCTCTGAATGCGGTGAGGCAAGAAGCATTCAAGTTTCTAGAGTATGTACTGACTAAGCTGAAGCTACGAATATTCCTCTGTTCTTCTGCTGTGGATATCTCTATTTAGTGAAGAATGCTATGCGCAAAATAATGATCCACGCAGACACCCCCAGACCTTTCCAGGTGTAGTGACAATATTGCTATGATCATTGATTGTATGGATTGCCTGTTCAAAAGTAAGAGATCCGAGATGTTTTGCCATATTTGACTCACCTGATGTTGAGTATAAGGGCTTGGAGCCGCTGCGTACTGCTGCGGCTGTGGCGGCGGGTAGCGGCAGGGCTGCGGCGCATAGGCCGCCGCCCACTGCTGCGCTCCGCCGCGGTATTGCGCCCCCGCGCTAGCCATGCGCGCTGCGCACGCGCCTGCGCCTGCGCCCGCGCCCCCACTTGCGACCGTCACGGCGCCCGCGCCCGCGTTGCTCGCTGAGCGACAACCGCCGCCGGTACTCTGTGAACAATACAGACAAACGGTTAGTTTTACTGAATTAAGACCTGCAATTCGTCCAGTTTCTTTTTCGTGCACCGTATTAACCTATTTACTAACTGGAGTAAAGCTTTGTGCTTATGTAACTTACTGACAGGTAATGGGATATCCAAATTGCCAGTCGCTAGTATTCCAGGCTAACAGGAGCGTTACTTGTGGGAGCCATGTCAACTTCTAAGTCACTAGGTATTTATATGGCGAATTCTATAGGTACAAACTCTATGAATAATAATATTTTCTTTAGTGGGTCGTGCATAGCAATGGAATGCAACTAGGTGGGTTAGTTAGTAGTGGTAGTGATTAGTACGTAATAAATATGCAGTTATTCAATTCAATTCAGCTGCATCAAATTAAAGCCGTCGTATTTTGAAAAGCTTAGAACAATGCACTGCTATTACTACGAACTGTACTACATATTTGCAACAGGATAAAGCCATAAGAAAATTTACATTTAATAAATGAAGCTATCGTGATAGTGTAGTCGGTACAACTTTCACTGCAAAGCGGCCATTTGTTTCGATAATACATGGCTCGCAAACATATTCCTATCGGTTACCGTAATGGAGGAGGCAAAGCTGGGCGTAATTTCGTTGTAAAACCATTTTAGTGCCTAATTAGTTTACCTATATCATGATGCTTCGTCCTCTTTTGCTACAATTTTAGTTTGTAGGTACTCCAAAATTAGTCTTCCGTTCCGTCTTGGACGCCTAATAGAGTTACTATTAGACTTGAAAGAAACTTTTAGTAGCATAGTTAAAATGATATTAAAATCATTTGGTAACTTTGTTAATTTTTTTTACCTAGTGGAATAATTGCCTCATTAGTCTAGTGGTAACAAGTTCGGCCGTGGACCGTAGCGTAGCGGAGCGAAAAGTTTCTAACAAAAACAGATGCGAATCGCAAAGCCAGATGGCAACTGGTTTTTGTAAGCTGCATCTTTGTGCAGTTATTGTTATTAGTCCTAAAATCATATAACAAAAAAACTTCATTTAACAAGAAAATTATAAGTACATAGTTAGATACGGTACACGGTCAGTATAGTGTTTTTGTTATAACATTTCGAAGATGCGGATTAGCTATGTTAGTTCGATTAAGGTTAATTTTTAACGAGTATATTTAAATCCAGAAGCATATCTGATATGCGTATATCTTAGGGATCCGAATGTTGCATCACGCCACTGACGTAGACATATGACTATAACAGATTGGCATCTGTGTGCCGAGAGCCGTGACGAAGCGTGTCTGCAGACTTTCGCAAACGTCTAGAATACCTTATACATGCACATAATGCACTACACAGATCTATGTGTAGTTTTGCTTGTGTACACGTATCTACTCGTATCTTGTCTGGCTAGTTTCTATTTTTGACGGATTTGCGAATTCAACTAAGAATGGTGAAAAGTTAAACGATGCCTAATGGTTTTCTATATAGGTAGGTAAGTACCTACATTGTGTCACGATCCACTTAGTATGAAGGCTCATCATCATACAAAACTACTTGAATAATCATGACAATCACGCACAAAGCTACCTCTTTTAACCGCAGTTCTACACTAGCTCTACAATGAGAATATCGTAAACCAGAATCTACGACAATTGCCACCAACAATTTGACGCGAACGAGAATTAAATTCACAAGGAGTTTCAAGACAGTTCAGCGTTTCACAATTCCCTGTGGGTGAGAATTAAGTTCAAAGGAAAAATTCTAAGAGAAAAGAAAAGAGATATCCATTCGTACCGAGGTTAAGAGACGCTAATAGTCAAAGAAAAACTTGGAGCATTAAAAACCGAAGAAATTACTTTTACAATATCATCATCGTAGCATTCGTAGCTGTATTATAGACGAAAGTTATTTATTGCGATTCCAGTAATTTGTCTATCAAAAACGCCTACGCAGAGCACGGCTGAATAAGCACACAACATACTGTTTTTGTTACGAGTACAACACATGAACACAGGAAGGTTTAAATACTGAATTAGATAAAACATTCGCGCCTTAGGGCTGTGATGTGATATGAAATTTTTGTCTTTATTTGTTATTCTGAGCGAGTGCGTTCGCCCAAAATGAGATTTATGGAGGCAATAACAATGTATAATTTCACCCAGCGACCCCCATCTTGGGGACTTAATTATTTGAGTCACGGAATTCGAAAAACCCACGAGGAAAGCCTCCAGGATCAGGGCTTTGTTGTATTTTTTTCTCTCTCGATAAGGAGCATTCTTATACTTTTAAAACTATTTTTTGCTATTGAAAAAATAGGTGAGTATGTCTGTAAGGCGATAAGCTGGCAATCCGCTTAGTGTGCGTGGGGCCACCGACAAGGAATTAGCGTAAAATATATATTTTTGTTACAGTAAAAGCAGAGACCTTACGTCCACTGTAAGTCTGACGGCAGCAGATTAGAATATATGTAGGTATACCTATGGGGTTTATTCTGTCTTACATTACGTGTAAAGGTTATCGACGAAGTGCCTACCTACGTAACTTGTGTGTTGAAAATATTGGAACATTTCCGAGACGTTATATAAAGACTTGCCTACACTAAATTGTGGTATCTTACATTAAAGTGAGTTAGTACGTCGTTAAGGCCATGTCAACTAAAATGGCAACATGAATTTTAAGGTTCATTGTCAATTTTCTCGCGACTCTACGTAAATTACGTTTCATTCCATTTTGCGGAACTCATGAAGTGAGCCGTAATTTAACTTTGTCCAGCTATGCTAGGTATTTCCTTAGTGATTTATCATTTGAACGTCTAGGTTTTTCTTACTCTTATTCAGAATGGCCCGAAGTTTAAACACTTTGCTCGGAGTTGTTGACTAAACGAACAAAAAAGAAATAGAAAAACTTTTAACAAAACTAAGGAGTTAACTTGGATTTGCTTACGTATAAAACTGCACGGTTTTATTTCTGCTTGTCTGAAGAAAACTGAAGTACCGAATCTTTTGCTTACTATGTCGCCAGTGAGGAAAACACAAACTCGTCGAGCCGGATAGCAGAGAATTGATACTCGAGCCAGTGTTCACGTCTTTTGTGGAGAGCTATTGCGTTTTCTTGTTGTCTGTGGAGATTTAGTTTTATGTTGAGTGGGACTGTTGGCGTCGGCGGGTCGCGCCGGCTCTGTCTCGACGCCAGCTTGTTGCTGCCTCGTGCCGCGTGCGCCGCCCCCCTCCCTCACCCCCCTCTCTCACTACCACCACCACCACCACCCCCTACCCACTAAAGATCCGCTTTTAATCTGGAATGGACACGCCTGTAACTATAGCCTCGAGGACACTGGAATTGCTTTGTGATATCACTATGCTGCTTAGTATTTATACAGCATCTGTTCTATATCAAGGTTGCTTTTGTACCTACTTGGATCTAGAAAGTTTCGATTCGTTAGGGACTTGGTGAAGAATTGCATCAAGTTAGAATATAATTTTCTATGTAAATGTAAATCCTTATACTTTAAACAATAGACAAGTTGGTATTTCGTCATGGCATACTTCAAACACAACTGCCACTAAAGCCTCTATATTTTCAAATACCACGCAACAGAAAATGATTAAGAAACAATACCTATATTGTTTAATTCCAACAAACGGCTATCTATTAGTTCATTCAAGTAGTAGAAGCAAGACTGGTACGATTCAGGAAATTATATAACTTGCTTGTGAATAGATAGCGAACATGAGCGACTCGGGATACTGCCATAATTCTCAGCAAAGATCATTCGCTTCGAACTAACAAAGTTATTGTCCATTCAAACTTCGATGGACATAAATTCGATACGACCAGGAATCAAAATCAAATCCGATTCGGTACGGGATAGTGTCTTATTACATTTCATGCCTTTATTGTGCTTCGTCTTTATTTAAAACGAAAGTGGATCTATTGAGATTTCTCTGCTCGTTTAATGGAATTACACACGTAGAGCACGTTAGCCAGTTAAAGTCAGCCTCGGCCGCGTATCCAATACGTTCGTACAGTCTTTAAAGTTGTCACTTTGAACGTTAGCCAATAGGAGGCAATAAAATTGCTCCTGTAGCTACTTCTCGACTTTAGTAAGAGCGGCCAGGATCAAATAAAGTGGGGTTTCACTAAAAGCATTGAACGACCACCGGTTTTACGCTCTCCAGACTTTATTGGACGAATAACATTTTTGTGTCGTCAATGTCCTTGTTGAATGTGAAGGGTTTTGAAATGGTTCACTATTATGAGCTAGCACTTGCAGTCAATCTATGCAGTCAATCGAGTATTTATTGGAAATAATCCTGTAATTACAATTAAGACAGTCGCCTGGCTAAGTGAAATTCTTAATTGAGTGGGCGATCACCAGACGAGGTCAACCCTTGGCTGCGACGGCGACGGCTCCGCAAATTACGAGCCGCCAGACGTTTCAACTAGTCGCAGCCACATCTTTGGCCTCCCCCCGGCCGTCGACCGCATCTAATCCGTCCCGGCTCGTCTGATTACCGGCAGCTCACAGCGGCCCGCAAACAAAGCCGCGATGACGAGCGCAGTTGTCTTCCATGAATTCCGGATACCGCTCCCAAATTGTTAGACTGGCGGCAATGTAAATAATTTATACTATGTCGCTACTGTTTCGAGTACATCAATGGGTATCCGATAGAGCGTCACTTTTGAATAATGCGTTTTATTGAAAACAGACTCCGTTTTTGTTCGACGTTTACAAATACCGGTGGAATAGATTACTCACAAACGTGACAAGCCTGACCACCTTTACAATACAATTAGATTTTTTGTTTTCTCTGCGCCTACAAAAAACACGGGCTGGTGTACGGTGCAAGTGTAACTATAATTAGACAGAGCAACAAAAACTTTGTTGCTGATGTAGACACAGACGTCAGTGAGTCATCGAATGACGCTTAATCTCAGCAATTTCCCCGAACAGCAAATGGCGAATAACAAAAAAACGTCATCAGTCACTCCGTTCACTGAAAAATGTTTACCTTGCGTAGGTCAGTTACGAATACGATACGTTTGCGTGTTTGATATTACAGTTTACATCAGCGGATATAATATTATTCGTTTAAAACAGTAAGTAGATTATAATTATCATCAGTTTCGAGACAATTGTGCATGTCATCGGATCACATGAGAATAAACGCAGTAGATTCATATTATACTTTTAGGTCTCAAGAATTCTCCTGCATAATATTAGTCATCTCCTGTAGCTTAAAACAATCTTCAAAGCAAGATCAAAAAAGGTGAATAAGGTAAGTAACACAGTGTGCACATTGCTCGGTGGCCACTGCATGCAGTCACCCGATCCGCGGCGGTGACGCACTTGGCACATGCCAGCAACCTGACCCCAGCGCTGATCCGATCGCCATTTGTGTCCAATATGGCACATGGACACACGATAATACACTCCATATTAAAAAGCTACAATATTATAAACCTGGTCGAAAGTAATGCGGTTGTAAAATGCATAGAGCGTGCCGTGACTGCATCATTATGTGTGCTATAAAGCTCGTACGAGTGGTACAACTGTGAGGGGACATTTATTCAGCAGTTTTTGCTCTGACTGGCGGCACATTTGTATGCGATTCGCTTCGGCGACGGCTGCCCCCGACGCGAGATTAGCGCCTGCCACCGTACACGCGGCGTGATTAAACTGTTTCCGCTTTGCAGATATTCCGTTTTGTCTCTATCTCTCACGTCGATGTGAACAACGAAGCTGCTGCAGTTAAATATTCATCTTTCTCATACTGTTTCATACCACGAATAATTTGAGGTCTAATATCGCATGTGGAGCGATAACGGTGCGGTGCGTAGACGGCGTGCGACTAACATAACAGTTCTAAACAATTTTGTGAATGCAACGTGTTGCATCGTAATAAGGAATTCCACACCGCTAGCGGTACACTGACGCCAACTCTGGCGTACTGCAAAAGTGCCTTATGTACTTTGGTATTAATGTGTTGTTGCACACACACACAGCAGCTACGTGTCGGTATGTGTGTCATCTCGGTGTAGTTGTGTGGTGCGGAATGCGGCCGCGTCCTTCGGCGTACGCCGCGCCGGATCATTTGCACACAGGCGCGCCAGTTCCTATCCAATCCAGGCAAACATTTTATTGCTTCCCAGCTATCATCTATGTACAAGTTCTGATAAGTTTAGTGAAGGCGGCTACTTAATGACTTCTTAGAATATCGCTCGGTCACTCGAGGAGGTTACAGCTACGGTCTCGGGTCTAGCGGTAGTGTTTAACACACGCTCACTTCACAGTTTACTTTAACAGCGCTTGCACATACTTGAAAATATTTAAACAGGTTTGAAAGCTTTGATTGTTAAATGCGCAGTAGGTTTTAGCGGTGTGGAATGTACCTCTGTATAAGTGCGTAGGGTTGTGCAAAAATGAATCTCTATAGATGCAGTTTGTTGGAGGCTGCATATTGTGTTCCCATAGAGGCTTTTTTATTTAATTTCGGATTTCCTGTTGTTAACTTCTATTTATATCGTAACTATTGGTGGTAGGTAATTTTTAAATAATATGACAAGTATTATTACGTAGGTTTTTATACGATGAACTCAACCTTTTTTAATCTGCACATAACAACGAACACGCATACCTACTTACAAACAAGCTAAAATTAAACCAGTATTAAGCGATAAATAGGTATTATTATAAGCCATATATAATTTAAAAGGCGTCTACCAAGCGAAGCTCTTGGCCGAGAATGTTTTTAGATGACCTAAGTTGAACCATGTGCAATAAGACAAAAACAGTTTCCATTGAAGTCGTTTCAGTGGTTTCTTGGAAATTCCCGGACAAAGGATACTTGTAAACACATAAATACGCAACCGATATTAGGTGCAATGGCGTAGAATGACACAAAAGAACACCTTCCATAATATTCCTGGTATGCATGAAAAACAACCTCCATTTATAAGCTGTTTAAAAATCTAGCTAGGGTACTTACGGCGGCTTGGTAACTTAGTAATCTCGTACAGAAAGTAATAATTGCCAGGCTACGAAGCGCAGTAGCTGCATGCAGAATACATTGCAGAGCCCCAGGGAGATTTATTGTTCACTCGCGCTCAGAATGCCGTAATGGTGTCGCCAAACTATGAGAAGAACGGGCCTGCGACGATCGCCCGAATATGAGTGTTACGCCTTTACTTGGAGCCATAAAAATTCTTTGTCTGGATTCCAACAATATGTATAGCTTGTATAAATAACGATATGGTACGTAGCCAAAAGTAAGTAGACAGAAACTATCATGCCTAGTTGGGGATGAAATATAAGAAAAGACGAATAGCCAAGAGGCAGCCGAATATTTGTTCATTTAATACCGCTCTATTTATGTAACATGAAATGCTTTAATATAGAACAAGGGTAGGACAAACGACTTGGGGGCTCATAACTTGTAATCAAAACGTCAAAATAAAAAATGATCTGAGGCGAATTTGTTCCGTTTTAAAAGATATTTTTAACGAGCTCTGCCTACAATGATTAAAGAGTACAATTCCGGAATCATTTGTCAAGTTTACATCCAAATCGCTATTACAAAAGCATTTCCTTGTGAATTTTCATCAAATCCGTTATATTGAAAGAACTACCTACGAGTAAGTATGTGACATTAGTGACATATGAAGGGACGAATATGCCATTATAAGGGTTCTGGCTCAGACGAAATCCTAAAAAAATATAAGAAGCCGTCACGAAGTCGAAATAAAATAATCTCTTAAAAGGTTTAACGTGTTATGAGTTCTAAAACAAAAGATATCAATAATTCGGGGCACGAAATAGGAAATATCGATGCGGATGGAGCTGGGCATGGTCTTTATAATGATGTAATGAATGTTTACAACAATACTTTCGAGCATGTAACCCGGTGCGGTGGTGGCGTGTTACTCTTAATTGCACTCAATTACTCATTAACGTTACTTTCATTGACATGCCAACAGATATAAATTGGTGAAACGTGCGTACTTGTATGCTCATGATTGAGTACATTCTTTATGGAGCTTCACTTACAATTACATTTCACTTATTGTTAATTGTGATTGTCATCGATGACGAACGTAACTGTAAAGTAATTTTAAGTACTTAATGTCCGCAATTAAAATCATAAAAGAGTTTTAATACAAAGGCAGTAAAAAATAATATTTTACGAGAAAAATTTACTCAAACCGATATCTATTACAAAAATGCTGAGTCAAAATTATGTTTTTTTTTTGTGTTGTTGTAGAGGCTTGTCATGTTGCTATGTGCACTTTTATAAACACATCGGTTGTGTTCCGCATCTGCATCCAACATGAGTCATAGGACGTTACCTCCTATTAATCATTAGATAGGTCTGTTTACTATTTCATAAGCACAGAATGGGTTCAACATCAGTAGCTTCATTAATCGTGTAAACTGACAGTTTGAATGGCAACTATACATAAATTAACTCCCTATTCAACCACTTGAACTAACAAGTTTGCAATATCTAAATATCGTGTTGAATATCAACTTCTTGATTAGATAGATACTTAAGTAACTATTTCCCTGTATCTGAGCGCCCAACTGTTTATATGGATATAGTAGTCTGCGTCAGTGCTATTTCAGTCAACAAATCTCTTGCCGACAGATGTTTATTTATTAAAACTGTCCGTGCTCTGTACCCTAGCATGGAGCAAAAAATTTTGTCGAGATAAGGGTTCCACAAAAGGAAATGATGAAATCCTCACTGATTGGGATTACCGACGTACTAAAAGCGTTGTAAATGTTGTTACAGATAACTTTGGGTCAGATCACAATAGAGGATCAACAATACATAAGTGTAAGCCGAAATGTGACGCATAGTCATCGATTTCTAATCATACGCCCCCGCGCCGGGTGGCAACACCGATTGTGGATGGTGTCGCATCTAATGTTGCCATATTGAATATTCCACAGCCGTTGGTAAACGTAGATACGATTAGGATCTTTTGTTAAACTTTGTTATTCAAATAGAAATATGTTAACCGTGACGAAGTGCTTTGATAAGAAACTGATCGATACGAGTCACTGACGTGCTGAAATTTTACAATCCTTAATGCGGCTAAAGCAGCCATATAACTTCCAAAAATATATACCTAGAGGTCTATTGTCCCGTTTATTTATTTCAATCTCAGGAAAAATATAATTTCTTTCCTCTATCTATGTAGGTATATGTAGTTTTCATTGTGTTTTTTCCTGACAATGCGTACTGGAGCCCCGTCTGTTATCAATAGTGCCCGCTGGGCTAGCTCTACGCCTACATAGATACAGAGCACATTGTATTTAAAGCTAGCCACCACAGTGCGATCATGAAGGGTTGCAAGTGCTCCCCATCGTTTGTGCAATTTAGCAGATTATTCCAGTCTGCAGCAAATTGGTTAGGTACCTATTGTCTTTACACGTAATATTCGTACCTAATGCTAGACTATAAGTACATTACGAACGCTACAATACAATAAAAAAGTAAAAAAGTCGTTTTTAAAATAAAAAATGTATGATATTGATTGCATGTCACGTATTTTTCTTAAATAGCATATGTCTAAAACCTGTTTAAATGAGATGTATTTTTATAATAGTTAAAAAATGTTGGATATATTTATCGTCGATCGAAATATGACATAATATTGTGCGATGTGATGGACAGTTTCTAAATATCTAAGTGTTAAAGGAAATAGATAACTTTGAACATACCACTGATAAAATAACAACAGTAATTATGTTATCAATACAACGTAATTACTTATTCTAATTAGGAGCTGATACATCGACGCTGTTCGGTAATTGAACCCCGGGAACCTAATACCCGGTTTTTTCATGTTATCAAAATATGAAGTGATAGTGCTCTATAATTACAGAATATTATTGATCAAAATGTTTGTTTGGTTCACTTCTATCTTCATAAAAAAATAAAAAGTTCTTTACAGTTTTGTTTACGTAAAAAACCCGATAACTTCGGGTATGCATCATTACCTATGTCCTCAACGCAACGAAAATAAAAAGTCCTACTTACCGCTTTCAAAGTTCTTAGAAACGTAATTTTCTAATACACTTCTTACTAAATACAATAGTTTGGTCTGAATAGTGTTATTTAAAGTGGTAATGAGGGTGGGGAATGTCCCGGTCGGTCACGCGACGTCCGGCGCGGCCTGTTTGGACGTACGGTCACATGGAAATGAGCCTTCCACCTAAATTGCCTTAACAATTTATTTTATTTCACAAAATTAATTTACCTTTGAATTAATTTGTAGTAAACATGACTTTAGATGACGAACTTTATTTTTCTTTATGTGCAATTTATTTTCTTTTATAATTATGATTTTCCAATCTATTGTTGATGTGAAACGTGACTTTTTATACCAGTTTATTTATATAATGGCAAAAGTAGTTGGTTGAAAAACCAGTACAGATATAATCGAGTCTGTAAACACGGTATTGTGTGTACAATACGCAGATGGAAGTTTCGAGTAATCTCACGGGGATGACGCATGATTACTGATTGTCTCCTTTTGACATTGTGTTGTCTGTTGCATGCGCAGCATCACAGCATCACAGCGAGGGGAATTAATTTTACCTTTACACACACGAAACGGTAATAAAAGCGGAATAGACATGTGGAATTGGGAAGCGACTGACCAAAATCAAAATGTTTTGCGTTATGTAGGTAATTCTCATGTTTTTTATAAAAATCTGTCTGATATGATCGCCTAGGCATACTTCATCTTGAGTTTTAATCAATTAAAAATATAGCTAGATTAACTTGTAACATAAGGCGCTACCGAAACGATAACTTCAATATTAACAATTTAAATCTAATGTAATGCGTTCTTGTCTACATTTAGCCGTTGTTTTAGTTTTACAGCTGCTATTTTAGTTTCAATTTGCCGCAGTCGGCTGGTATTAACGTAGACGTGCATTTGCTTGTAATGTAAGGGGTAAATCAGTCTGGACGGTCTGCTGGGGTGCGTGGGTGCGTGGGTGGGGCGAGGGACTTTGATTGATGACGATGGGGCCACATTGTGCGTACGTTTGCCCATTGTCCGAGCAACGTGAATCGAAACAACTGGACCAGTAACACAAATGAGCTCTTTTATTGCTGACGATTATCCCTCATACGATACGAGTATGTTCACATTTTCAAGATTTTATGACGAATGTTAGTAGCTTTATATTTCGTTTTCAGCAATCACTAGCGTGCCCTAATATTATCTGTAAATCTTTACGTCTTGTTCGTAGCGCACATAAGGATAAACCTATTGAAAGAAAGAGGAAGTTTTTCAAAGGCAATTGTTTCACAAATCATAAAAAATGAACCAATATCAAATATGGGTGTTGTGAGTAGAACGACAGTTTCCAAACAAATAAATGAACTGAAAGAAATTTCTCGAGAGGGTACAAACATGAAACGCGAGCGAGTGCACGGCTGTGAGACTTGTCGATCGTACGACGTGCCATGAAATAGCTTGGAAAATAACTCCATTCCCGCGGGCACGACTGCGATTCAATCAAGTCTGATTCACAATTTTGGAGTTCGTTTACCGAACCGGCGAGTAAATTGAGAAAACGCAACCAAAATAGCCTAGGGATTGATAGAGAAAAGGATTTCGCATTTAGGTAATCGTTTTACGTCGTACAGCCAATTACCAAAAGCCAGGGAAGTAGGAGATAATGCCGTTGGCTTACACGATCGTAAACAGAAGGGCGCGCTCCGCAGTTCCATTTTATTTCCGCTTTTAATTCATTTAGAACTACATTGTAACTTTGTAAGAGAGGCTAGATTCAGAGAGGGAGCTGTCAAATTCTCCGTTATATCTTCACTTAAAAGGCAACAGACTCGTAATGCTATTAGAGCAAAGAGCTTTTCACTTCGGATTTTAGAACTGTAGCTACGTATCGCCGCGCGCCGTATTATACCGTCTTCAGGAAAACGCGAAAACTGTCTTCGGCCGAAACGAAAGCTTTAGTGTAACGAAAAGTGCACTACGACGTAATCTTCTAGTTTTTACCTAGTAGCTAGGTGCTCCGAGTGATTTTTCTACGCTTTTACAACTTTACTAGTACTTAGAGTAGTTTATGCTGTTATAATAATTTGGATATGTACGTTTTAGTTTGAATTGCAAATGACGATTATCCAATATCCAATGGCGGTTCCAATCACACGGGTGTTTAGACCGCAGTATGCCACCGCTGTTCCTTCCCGAGACGTTGACATAGCCTAAATTAAACCCCAATATTTAATGTTACATTCTGTATTCCGACCGTTATTGAAAGACACATAGAAATATAATTGCTTTCATATCCAACTTCAAGTTTGTAATAAGTAATATTTTGTTTTAATAAATTGTAACTTTCACAAGAAATATGTTGTTCAAGTGTACCCATAAAAGCCGTAAGAAATTGAATAAGAAAATTGTAAGTTAAATTCAATTTTGTGAATATAAAAGTTATTTTTATTAGATTTGTAGAGAAAGATTGTGTGCATTTTCTTTTATAAATTCCCTTCTACGCGAAGAAAAACAAAACGGTTAAGTTTTACATAGCGTGATATAAATTGTAATATTATTAAGTGCTATGCTTGTATCGCTTCGAGTAAATCTAACAGATGGTATCTGACCTCTCGGGGGGATGGGGCCGCTAATTTATTTAGCGTAACATCCTAAGATTTATACTTCATAAAAGTTCACTAAGGAATTGTCTAACATAAATCTAGATATTTTTATTAAGTACCCTGTACTCACTGACTTTATGATGTGTATTAAACAAGTTGAGTCTTATTTATTAATGATATGTAACTTTTATTACAATCGTTGCTAACAATAAGCTCACTATAAATTAAATCCAACTTATTTCATTGTTCTGCCTTGTCATTTTTATTCCATTTCCATTTTAATCTTCGTACGTTTAACGAATCGTTATGAACTTCACAGACCGTGAATAGGCATCGGTTATTCTCAAATAAAAAAGAACAAACTTCCACAGAGTAATAAAAACATAGACAGACAATGTGTCACGTTCAGAAGGCTGTCAGCATCGGTATTGAACGGCGGAGCGATTGTTTGCGCAAGGTGGAGGTCAGCTCGGTCTCGTCGAGAGTTCTCGGCCCGACGATGCACTCCGCTTTGACGTCATAACCTGTCACTATATTTGCACTATTTGACAGACTATTGCTACAGTCAATTTAACTGTCCGTTTGTGTGAAATTTGACCACGGAGTGGGTAACTAATGGTGTACTCATGTGTCTATTTCGTGACAGAATCAAACTCGACTAAATAGATAAATAGCCGTGATTTCCGTGATTGGGCGATCACCGGTGTCGCATCTTGAGCCGTCATACTTACAGAGTAATTCTGATTGATTGTTTCTGTAGACTGAACTTATGTGCTAGAGCACACGTGTACGCCCCCGCATTATCACTTTAGTTTCTTGCTCCTCCACGGCATTCACCGAAGGTATGATAAATGTGTTGCACATTGCTCCCCGGAACCCTTCCTAGGATATTTATATTCCGGGCTCCTTCTGTCGTCACGTATCGATTCATTTGGTTCTTATGCGAGGCGGACGGTGACTAATGACGTGAGTCCGGCGAATAATGTCGTCCATTTTAGCGTGGAATATAGTAAGCTGGCAGGAGACAAGTAGTGATGTACCTTGTTGACAACTTCGTTCCGATAATGATCGTGTGCCCAGGCTTATCGGAGGTCATTAGCAAGCTTGATATCTGTGTCGTTAAATAAATATTAGGTTTTGTGGAGCAGTCATATTGTGTGATCGTGGTAATCTAGATCCGCCCACGGAATATGATACAGGATACAGTAATACACCTAATCTGTGCACACGTACGTACATTGTATCATTAGTTAGCTACGTGTTACCGACCTAAGCTACAAATGAAATCCCCTAAAGCTAATTTTCTAAATTCCTCGGTTCCCACAGTTAACCTCATCATGAAACGTACGCTTTGTTGGCACCGAATTATTATAGATGCCATTACCATAGATATTCAGTTGGAAGATTTGCGGCATGCGATTACGAATATTAATATTTAGGTTAATTAAACTTGACAGTCAAAACGGCTTGCTCGATAACGGAACGAATAATCCGGTAAGATTTACCGATTCGTTGTGGGTGGATAGGTATTGTGGTAGGTAAGTATACTCCGTTAATTAAGTAAAAACCACGAGAGCACAAAAAGAGTTTATGATCCTTTTTTGTGGTGTCGGTGCTAATCCGACCCTTGTACCGCGAGCCGACCGTTCCACTGAAGATAAGATACAGGCACAACATAATCACTGGTTGATTTAGAGAATGCAGCATCAAAATTGTATTCTATTTTCTATTTGAATGCTTTATAACAAAGTATTGTGATTGTGTTTTGTCTGGAGGTGCACAACACGTAAATCACAAATTGTTCAAACGAAGTGCGGGTGAGTTTGGGCGGCGCGGCGTTTCGGCGGCTCGGTCGTCGCCCGCCCGCCCGGCCGCCGCCCTCGCCCCTATAAATACATCAACAAAACACAAAAGCAGATGCACTCCGCGAAACATTTTTAATTTTAATGATGCGACTTTTGCAGGAATCAGTTTTCAACGAATTACTAAAACGTAGAATGTTTATTTTGGTTGTACTGTCTGCTCTCCTAATAACGCTGTCGGCGGACAGACGTTGAACAGAATAGTTTTACGCTACCGCTGGGGAACTTTGCTTCTTATATAAGTATTCTTGTTATAAAAACGTGGAAGAGGAGAAAATTTGTTTTTTAATCAATTAAATGAATACCTAGTTTTTTTTTTTAGTGCACTTTACCCGAATACATAGTATAATCGAATAAATTATTTTGATGATCATTTACAGGCTTGATTTTTAAGAAACATTTTTTCGGCACTGTCTACATACGGGCTACATTCGGTACGGGCGCATCTCATCAAGTCTCTCCTTAAACAGGTTTGACAAACTGTGCAAAGAAGGTTTCCAAGTGAACCTACAGTTTACAAGATAGAGTTCCAGTACGTACCTACTTAAGATAACCTAGTTCATTTTGTCCTAAATCAATATAAAACAGATTAAATACCGTTACCCTGTCCATTAAACTATCTAAAAGGCTTAACTAATACAATCCCGCCCTATAAGGAAGAAGAGTCAAGACGGCACCTTTTAAATCGGCTCAATCAATTGAATAAACGCCGCTTCTATATGGCACAAATCTGAGAGAAAAGGAAAACAATTAATTAACTCATTTCCCGCAATTAACGAGGGACGGACACGAAATTACTTAAGCATCTCTGGGTAATCAGCACCGCGGCGGTGGATGGCGGAAGACAGCTTTCCTTTCCCCGCTCGCTCGCTCCGCTCCCATCGGCGATAGCTCCGCTCGCTTCCGCCGCCCTTTGTCCACCACAACAATACAGTTTTCGGTGAATCGAATTGAAACAAAACGACAAACATGCCATCTTTTATCGGCTGTTACGTGACGTAGTTAGGTACGATAGTTTCATTGGTCATGTTTGTATTAAGTTTGCGACTGTCTCGTGTTGACAGTGGTTACGACAATGTAGCGTGTTATGTAGCACGTCTTGTCGTTTATTTTGCTATGTTATGTTCTTTATTTGCTACACGTGTAACCTTTGGCTAGGTTGAATATAAAAGACCCACAGCATGTGCAACTAATTAGCCTTCCTACGCGTCTTTGTAAAGCGCTCAATTGACCTGCGAGGGTTGTATTATAGGCGCCCGAGCTCAAAGGAGTGGTTTCAAAGAAGGTCCAGTAAGGCCGGGCCCACACCGGCGCAGGGGGTCGTGGAAAGGCGCGTTCCGTGAAAATGATCGTGTTCACTGTACTCGGTGTCGGTCGTGTTTACAAACAAGCATTTAATTGACGCAGGAATTCCAAACACCGCCGGTGTTAAAGGAAAACAAGCAAGCATCTCTCTGCTCGCTACTGTCGGTTACAGCGGGGTGTGTGCCGACACAATGCAAGCGAAATATTTTTTTAACGAAAATACTTAGAAGAAACATGTCCCTAATGGAAGGGGAATAATACTTTATTCTTTCTTCAAAATGGAAGATCATAAGCTTGGCAGTGATACCTGCAACACAATGATTTCCAACGAATTACGAAAGTATAAATAAAACAAGGTGTATTACATCCGAGTTTATAAAGCGCTTTATGTCTGTGGAGCGTACAGCATGCATTATTCACAGAGAAGAATAATCTCTGTACTAAATAATACAATGTACCTTGTTCACCGGGGGACGCGGGCTTCTTTTATTTTTAATGAAATCTCCTTGTTTGCTTAATTGCGTGCGCTACGACGATGTATTACGTTACAAAAATACAATATTTACGCTCTTAACAATGGGTTTTCGGGGAATTGTTAAATTTTCCGACCAAAACGGAATCATAACTTAAAGACTCTTTATGCTATGAAGAATCCTATGCACTTTCTGATACAGGATACGACATAAGTAATGTGAAATTGTAACTTAATATCATTAAATGTTTCCTGAGGAAGTGCTCCGACAGCACAACACATGTGGAAGACAAGTTAAGCTCATCCGATTTGTTACTGTACCTAATCGTTTTTGCAACACAACAGCGGCGGTGGCTTACTCCAAAAGGTTTAGGATTTTATTCTAAAGATACGACATTTCTACATCGTTAATATAAAACGTTACATACTCAAACGTACAAAAAATATAAAAAGAGCCAAGCACTGCTGAAAACGTTTATCTTTCGTGCAATAGAACGCCTAATGAAAGTAATTTTCTTTTTTCTTAGGTCGCATTTGTGTCGTCGAACGAAGCAAAAAACTACGCTCACTAACTGGACGTTTCGTGGTTGGCAAAAACTTTGTTGTGGAACTCGCTGAAGTTTCTTTATTCATAGAGATTGATATCTCTTTAACGTTTTATGTACGTATATAATGGACTTCAGCCAAACCGTAAACAATACTTGAGAAGTCGAGACGCGTTTTTTATGAATGTCTAACATTCAATGGATACTGAAAGATTTATAGCAGTCGGACGCCGGGATTATTTCTTGCAAATTTAAGACAAGCGGTGTCAGTTTGTCTGAATATTCATTAGCTACTGAGTTGGGGAGTTAATACCGCATCCGATTAATGTTGATATTTTCTCGCATTTTGCGTTCGTTATTGAGGCGAGGGAGCTCCGAGCACGATTCAACGATTTGTTTTCGGTGGACACATTAGCGACTGTTTCACTTCGCTTTGTATATGGCTTAGTGTTTAGAATGGCTTTTTCGTGAGCCTGCCGAAACTAATTTAAGTTGAACAAGGTAAGTATAAGGCCGCATAATTCATTAAAGGATTAACGACGTCGGAAATTGTTTCGGAGCATACGTCAGAGTTCACTATGTTTAGTGGTGTTTGACGGGACCGCGGAACTTTGAAGGAGGTACTATTAACAGCATCGCATCAAGTATTTACCGGCGGCGCGGGCACGCAGCGGCGCCTGCCCTCGCGGCCACTAAAACAAAACTTAAATCGCCGTGTAAAGCCGCAAGAAAATTCCGCTGGCGGAAACCGCAGACCGTTTTAAGTAAAATATTAAATGCACTGTAGGATTTGTTCGCGAACGGGCACAGGCCGGTTTTAATATTTGATGAAGCGCTGGCTCCCTGCGACGACGTTTTGTCTGGCCCTTAATTGCGGCCTGATGCGTCCGCGCTACTCTCCCGAACTCGGCCGCACAAGAAAATATTAAAAGGTCCCGTGGCGCTCCCGCGGCTTACTCAGCAGACTAACTGTTTATTGCTAGCCTAGAGACGTTAGCGCCTATAAATTTTATGGGTGTTGGCAACGCTGCCGTAAAATGTTGCAATATTGCTAAATCCCGTAGTTTTTTTTTTTGTTAGAAATGTACTTAGAGCGGCTAAAGTTTCATCAACAATATTGAGGGTTACAGGAGTTATGACGATGCCATTTTTACTCAAAATATGTACTAAATTTAAGCAATGTACCTAAATACAAGCATTTTAAAAGTAAATCTCATAATCACAATATTCTTTACACTGCGTGACTTGCAAATTACAGGACTTAGCAAAAACATCAAGATAATTAATCATTTTCCTTATGCATGTTCGAGATAAAGCCAGACTTACGACGTGTAACGTTCAGAAAAGCATTAATTATGTTCACTTTTAAAAGAAAATGCGAAAAAAATATTTTCAGTAAGACCTTTATTGGCTACGAGTTGATCAAGCTTTGTGGCCGACGCTCGCATTACAGTAAACGAAACTAATTAATTTAACTGTTTAAATCTGTATTTAGTCGACGCCAAAAAAAGGTGGTTTCGAGCCCGAAACGATTCATCCATTAACGTAATCCGTAGATGAATTTCAAATACAAATAATGAACGTTTTCCTGACGGCTGAGGCTCAGATAACGACCGAATCCCCCCTCAAATGATTACGTTTACAGTTCCGTATCGAGTCAATATAAAAATTACATTAGCACGTCATTCGTTGAAATTTACAGTTGGAACGTAACGAGCGGGCTGGTCAGAAGAAACAAACAAGACACGCACTGTTGCCTTCAATTACTGCGCGTACGATATACGACGTCGTAAAGAGATCGCGAAGGTTTCGAGGGACAGTTGTCGCAAACACTCGGGTCCCGATACTGGCCGCTTGACAAATCGCTACACACATTCGGAACCGTTTGTTACACCGGAGAATTACCTGAGGTCCGCACTATCAACCCATTTCGGGTCCGTCACGTTTCAATTCGCACGCTATAAAATACTTCTTGCGATTTACGGTGGAAGAGGGTTTTGACTGTCGTACGGATGAAATAATCTTAATGTTTGTGATCGCTAAAGAGTTTGATTAAGATTTACTATGTACACGCACTCTACTTCATTAAGCTGAATGTTGCATTTATTGAAAATCTAGTCCTAGGATAAAACTAGAGTTATCGTTAACAGCAAAAAAGCCTTAGTACATGATTATCTTACCTTAACGGAAACTCTTTTAGTTACCACTAGATCAACGAGGCAACCAGTGAACTATCGATCACAGTTTCCTTTTATACCGTGGGCCTCAGATTTCGGGATTTTCAGGGCTTTCTGCAATTATTCAGGTAAGTTGCGACACAGCGTAAGTATTAGAAATCGCAAGATACTTTTTTGAATATTCACCATTACCCAGGAAAATACGATCATTGCCAGTATTAAAACTACTCACAACATCAAGACGTGACGTGATAGCACGCAGTGACGTCTGTCAACGTCAATACGAGTATTCACGTCACGTCATAATATAATAATGTTGATACTTACTCGGTATACGAAGCTGTTACTGTATACGTAACTCCTTTGCGTCTGGCATAGCGAATTGTTACGTACCTGCAAGAAAGAGATGAACATAAAGTTTCGGATTAGTAAAAAGCATTGATTGGTTATAACTTATAATATAGAACTTAAATCTAATGTTAGTTACACGTCTAATTATTTAACTAATTTATAATGCTTTTTCAGGAAACTTTTTCAGGAGATTTTGAATGCTCTGAGTGGTCATAAATTTACATTTAGTTAAATAAATTGATAAATAGGAAAAGTCTTACACTAGGTTTTAGGTACCTATATCAAATTCACCTTGAGCCATTTGTTCATTCGTGTATATTTCATAGGCTCTTAATTCCTTAATTTAATTTACCGGTAATCCATCCGAAGTTTTTCAAGATGGTTTTTCTTTTTTGTAAGTATATGGCTTTGAACATTGTTCATACATATTTATTTTATAAAGATACGATAAAGGTGTAGGTATGTACGAGTATTGTTGAAATAACTGTAAAGTTAGTTCGACGTTTTTGATATTTTTAACATCCTATTAGCATAGAATTTTGAAATTGTGATTGAGGTCTATGAACTAGCGGAAGAAGGAAGTGGAATTAATATTCCCAACGTATAGCCGCCCAGTAAAGTACTAATAACTGAATTATTTATGTGTCTGTGTCCGTAGATATTTCACGTAATGAATACCTATGAAGCCTTTACAGAAGGCAACTTTACATACAAACTGGTCACATGTGCTCTTTACATGACATTATTGGTGAGAACCGCAATGCTTAAACTTGACACATTTTGATTTATCTTTCAACTGCACGTCTGTTAAGGGGGCTACGGGTCCCCCACAAAAAGTATCAAATATCATAAAACCAGGCAGTTTGTCAACACGTAACAATTAACAGTCGTAATTAGCCGAACGTGGTGGCAAGTTATAAATAACATGGCATAGCAACCCGACACTAATTCAAAGTAATAAATAAAGAAAGTCACCCGTCTAATTACAAAGTGAAATATAGTGATAATGTTATACGACGCGAGTGATAACTTCATTTTAATAGCTCCTGGAACACTTTCCTCTATATAATCTATAAAATGGTTGCCATTACTTGTCTTAATTAAACTTGGACGATAAGTAATCTGCGCTGCAAACATTCGCATTAAACGCCCAAGAATTTTTAGTCTCGAAGGGAGAGAAAGTCCTCATGTAGAGACTAGAATAGATAAGAACTGAACTTTGACTTTATTTTATTTGTAATGGTTATGCCACTTATTATGTTTAGATGCGACTTTTGTTTGATAAGTAAACAGTTATTATCCTATTACAATTTAAATTGGTAATTACTTTAATTATATTTGGTTGACCCCTGATAGTGTCAATCTTGTTTAAGTATATGTAAACATTTAGTAAGAATGCAAGTTCACGGCCGTTTATGTAATATCTAACATTTAATAAAATTTGAATTACTAATGAAACTTAAAAACTGTACAATATAATAAACGGTATAAGCCAATCTTGTTGGTAAATGAACTACACAAATGATTCCGGATCGGCTGATAATAAACCCGTTAGGTAATCAAATTTAGAATTTGTTAAGTAATTAAAAGCAGTTAGTACAGTAGTTAAAGGGTTCTATCGTTTGAATATTTTGATGTCATTAGTAAATAATGTGAAGCTGTTGATTCTAAGATTGTTCTAACTGCACATTAACATAGGTTTCTTAATAAACTTATTCAAAGGAAACGGCCGTAAACGTTGACTTAATCACAGTGGTTAAGTTAAGGCTTTGGAACGGTTAATTTAAAACCCAGACCTATTATTCAAATATATTTTTATTGTTTTAAATAAGTAATAATTTTATCATGTTCGCTATCAACCTGTATTTCTATTTCACCTTCGTGAGTCACTAGTAGGTATGTATACTTGAGCCGCCTGCATACATACGATATACATACATCCACTATGTAATGGGTGCAAACCAATTATGTTTCACACACAGTTACTAATTATAATTTCCTCGGTGCTGCCATTCGGAAAACTATGTTTAGAGTGTTCTATTTATTAATTAGTAGTACGCTGCAGTGAGCACAGTTATGTACCACTTAAATTAGTTGGAACAACGTTTTGGACTTTATAAAATTTTAAACTGGCTTCATTTCACTGTGTAACTGTTTAAATAATTTAATAATTTAATTTCAACTTGTGGCAATGCGTCTAGTGCGAGTACAATATGCACCTACGTACTCAGAACACACGGCACGTCCTCCAATAACTTTTAATACCCAACAGAGGTGGTATGTACGCTGTAATAAAAAATCATGCAAATCCTCGCGTTGAAATAAGATTCATGCATGTATGACAGTTAATTTAGTATCCAGGCTGTGGTCGTGGTGACATCCATCTATTGCTCGTAAGGACATCGCACATTGCCTTGGGCCCGCACCATTCAAGAACTCACAAAGCGCATATGCTAATAACACATTTGCAATTAAGATCGCGACGCCCACAAGGGAACGCCATTGTTTCATACATGTGAAATGTGTCTACTTACTTATTATTTATATAACGATAAAATATTTGTAACAATAAATACAATACAATCTTGCACAATGTTAATAGTTTTGCAATTGAATAAAATGTAAGATCAGCCAAAGCTTTTTATCGACTCGAATTGCGACATTCGAATACGGAACGGAGAGGAATTTAATACTGAATTATGAAAACATTTCGTTGATAAAACTTTCGTTCCACCGCTGATACTAATGGAACGAATTTTCAAAGTAAAAGTTGTACAACAAGCAATCTCCTGGCATGGAAAGTTGGGCGAATTTCAGTGGAGCACGGACGGTGAGCATCACCAAAAGAATGTAATAAGGCACAGGTGCCGCAAGTTCTTTATTGGATTTCGCACGTTCCGACTCGACGTGTTTGATGGCCGGAAGATTCTTGCTAAACTCTTTGCTAGATATTAATTTTCCTCGAAAATTATCTTTAGACTCGCCGGCAACTTAACTATTATACGAATGTATATCAGCAGTGGGAAAGTGGGTTACGTTTATAGCGCTCACCTGTTGAGCAGTCCCTCGGCTCCGTCATAACAAGATTTTAAGTTTGACTTACACGTCAATGGAAACACCTGTAAGTATTATTTACTCAGAAATGAAGGCCGATTTCCGATTACATAATGCCGTGTGTTTTTAATGTAAACATTAAGATAAATGGCGTTCAATAGTATTCGTGCATCAATCATTATCAAAATCGTAAACTTGTATCGTTAAAAAAAACAGTGCGAGTCCAATGATGCAGCTGTGTCACGAGGTCATTTCGAAAAGTGTTTCTCGGCAACTGAAAGGAAAAGTATAGGCCGCAGCGGTGCGCGCCGCCGCCGCTGCAGATCATGTCATTGACACATGCAAATTCGAACAACGCTTCGGTGTCGGGTCATCGAACCCTCCATTCAATGACTGTCGAAAGTTATCCGTGAATACGACGGCGGCGTATAGCCTACAAAGAGCTCCTGCACCGTAGCCGTCACGCGATTGTAGCGTTTAAAATCATTCATAAATAAATCGAATTTACCTTGCCATCGCTCACCCAGCCAAAGGAGAACACTGAATTATGTGTCTAGTTCTCCGTTTCGTTATTGAACACTAGTATTCAAGGTAAACAGCTTCTTGTCACGAGTATATAAGGTTGCTTATTTGATGTGTTCGATTGAATTCGACAGATGCGCTACTACCCGAGGTGCGTCTGGCCATTGTATTATTAGCATTGCGAATTTCGACAAGCTCTCGGTGCTAGACGCCATTCGCAAATACAAACGGTTGGTATGCAAATGTCTCGTGTCTGTAGGACGACATTTACATGGTTTGTTAGGCGTGGCCTCCGACAGACAGCTGTCCATAATGTATTTAATCATTTTTCACTGTTGCATCGCTACTATAACACACAATTTGTTACGCTTTCATTGCCGTACGTGATGTGTAGCGGCTGTTCCTCATATGCGATACATCTCGGTTTGCACAAAGACTTAGGTATATTATCAGCACTCCATGTTATTATGTTTGCAAAGCAAGCGTCATTTGTGCACGGCTGGCGGACGTCGAGATAAGCGAGCGTCCTTGTCTGCTGTGATGGACGTAAAAACTCGGAAAGGACGATCTAAATAACGCGGAGAGTAATCTGTGATGTGTGCTATCATCGCGGGAGATGGTAATGTTGATTGTTGACCTAATCTATCACGTGACGTCACCGAGCGGCTGCAGCGAGCCTGCCCGAGGCCAGACGGCGGCGTGTAAACTTATTGTACACACATGTACCTACATATGTACCTATTATGATTCATAATACTTGGCATTTAGAAACCGTAAGCAGTCGAGTTTAATTTATTTTGTTAGTTTCTCTTGTTGATCGACGAATGAATGAAAATACACAGTGGATCAGCTGTTTGTCGTCCTACGCGAGTTGTAGGAGTCAATTGCGGTAGTTAAACGGATTACTGCTGCGCCAGTGAGGGTCGGCTTACTACAACTGCGAATCGGGATGTTTAACTGCACATAGCTTCGCCACCAATAAGGAAGAAGCGTGCAGATAAATTATTAAATTCCACATTCGTTCACATAATCACCTCATTGTAATATACTACTGCTAGGAAGAAAGTGTACCTACAACATTTTACGTAATAAAATCGCACAAAGCCGCGCACCTAACATTGATTTACAGTAATTTAGTGTGAAAAGGAAATAAATACTTGTCTGTCAGATGTCTTTCACAAAACAATGACATGATTTATCGGCGAGAGATAACTGTTTACACGTAGGATACGAGTATCAAGCCGGCTGTGTTGTCCACACAGCCTACTTGTTGTAAATAAGATAAGATTAAAGATGGTGGACAGCCTCGGGGAAATTAATGATAAATGTCATTTAAAAGGCGTTGTTGTTCAATTTCGCGTAACTTGAAAGTGCTGTAATGCAATTTCTTTGCTATAATCATTTCAGAACATCGATATCTTCACCAAAATTTTAGATATTTTTTACGTTTTAAATATTGACCATTTCGCATCCCAACATCCCAATAATTTAGGTAACATAAAGTGTTAACCGTTACAGATACACGGCAAACCCTTTCTCTTACAAATTACTTTGTAGAAAAACATGTTTTACTGGCTGTTATTTTTTTCAATTAACGGCTCATTATTTGAATAGTATGTAAACACGAGAGCATGTTTGCTATGGTGGTCGAAGCACAGAGGAGGTGCGCACAGCATAGTGCTGCGACTCGGAGCAGACGGGTGCGGCGGCGGCCGCTTGAGAAGCTGGCCAATGGCCGCATTCCTTATAGTTGAAAGTAACACGGTATCCGGCTGCGAAAAATTACCGTCTCGCTCGACCACCGGCCGGGGGATTCTGCTTCTTATACATTTCCACATTACGACCCATTCCTATTTGATATTATATTGATTTTAAGTAGACGTTATTAAATACGAAATTGCGACACAGCACTAGTTCGCAGCACGCCCGACTGTGCAGATATTGTCCTATCAAGATGATTTAGATAAGTGTCAATGTAATATAAATGACGGCGGAACGTTTTATTTATCATCGAGTTCGACAACCTCTCGCTCTTTAAGATTGTATTTACACAACGAATGATTATAATTTACTTTTGATATGCAGGCTGATATGCAACAAAAAGCACACAATGTGGAACTTACTTATTTATAGTGTGAAAAATATAGTGTCAAATACACATTTAAAAGAAATTGGTATTTGATTTGGTATTTTAACTTGGCGATTTAACGCTGTTTTAAATTTGGAAACCCCATTTGCTTTGTATTAAAATGTACCAGGGTCAAATACGATTCTCGAACTAACATAAAATCCTTTCCTTTCCATAAAATGTTATAAAAGAATAGCCCATTTAAATACGTTTCTAAAAGTATGAATGAGAAATATGGCCGCTTTGCAGGTAAAATATCTGCGAACGAACATTATAACTGCAACGAAAGTGTGCAATTCTTTTCCTGTTCGATTCGAAGTCGGCCGGCGGCACACGACTCACGAGCTACGCTGCTACGTCGTGTGATTGCTTTGCGCGAATTTTTTGTTCGTCTGGCGCGCAGGTGTCTTGTCGTAGGCACAGAGTTGAGACTCGATCCTTATTTTTTTTTTCTGAATAGCCTTCGACCCGCCTCGCTGCCATTGTTTGTTTTGATCGTTTTTTTCAGCTCATCGTCCGTAGACTTAAGAATCTGGCGTACCTGCTAAGACTTTACCGTCGGATCCTAATTTATGGGGAGATAAAATAAAACGCTTTAAAAGAACACCGAGAGCTTTTGACGAATACTTTAGTTATGTAGTTACTGCAAATGCTTACGAGGACACGAGATTTGTAAACCGTTGTGATTGGGATGGGTTTTATGATACCCGTATGTCGTTTCCATGACACGAATGTGTGCCAGTATTTTGTACAAAACAGGTTGGTTCAGCAACACGGCATTTACTTAACGGCCCTACGTTTACGTAACGTGCTGTGAGATTGCTAAAATGAATGGCGTGGTTCCCAAGGCGGCGCTGTGGTGGCGTGGCGGGTGCATGCGCTGGGCGGGCCTCTCTAGTGGTATTGCGTTCCGTTATCTTGCGGTCATCAGTCTCTCGGAACGGGTTACGGGCCCCGGAGGCGATACACCGGAACTGTCGTGCTGTATACGGCGCACGCGCCCATCACGTCCGCGTGTCGCCGGAGTCGTCTGACGTGTCGCGTCACACTGCCACCTGACGTGCATCACAGAACACCACCACTCACTATCGTGCACGTCAAACGGCGTGTTTCACGACTTGCCTGTTCCAATGTTACTGTTTGTTACTTAGTGAGACCATAATTCTAATCTAACAAAAACGTAGAGGTAACTCTAGCGTAGCAAGTGTGGTCTGCTCACCTAACAAATGGATTCAGGAAATTAGTCTGTAAATTCAACGGAGCTTTCGTAGCCGTTCGTAAGGCGTAACTCGTAACTTGGCATGACGGGGCAGAAACTTGTAAGTACTAAGCTGTGATCACAAAGCTACTGCCGAATCAATTGCACAAAAAATAGAATCTGACATTACTATGATGAGTTACCAGACAGTAAGGAAAAGATAATTGACAGTAAGGATGAGTGTCCAAAATAATGTTAATTTTAATGTTTTATTCAATTCAATGCATGATCAAACAACTAATAAAGAATGGACATAAGTTTTTATACCTGACTGATTACTACAATAAAGCAAACTAACAAAAGCAAGGGGACCGTCAGTTCCCCGAAGTTCAACTTATCTCACAAATCATTATCGTACATTCAAAAACATAATGACGGTAATAAAGTGTAATAATCGAACCATAAAAACTTAATGGAATAAAGATATGACGACAATGGAGTAGATAGACAATTCAATCAGTGTAATTAATTGTTAAGATTCCTACTTCATAGTACCCGTATGCGCGTGCCCATACTGCGGGCTAGAGGGGAAGGTTGGAGACGCAGGACCGGGGGGCGCGAGCTGTGAAGTTATAAATAATTTATGCGAAAGATAACTGTGCCGCGTGCGCCTGGGCAATACGTGCACTGGTCTGCAAGCGCCTAATTGCAGTGAATGATGAAATATCAATAAATGTAAGAAACAAATTAATAATCAATGAGACTTTTTTTATCACACCCGAGAAGTTTTTACAAGCAGTTATAACTGATCATTATTATACTTGGTAGTGATATATTGCCTAATAATGGAAATGGTTTGCTAAAGAAATAACCATAGCCGAAGCCGATGATTATGCCCAGCGAATTGTTAATAATTGTGTGTACTTACGACAGGGTGAGTCACGTTGGAATGAAACTTTTATCTTAGAGCTATCTTCGGCTACCATTAAAACCATAACATAACCATTAAAATATTGCCTATCTACCTAGATAGGCAATATTTTAATAATATATTATATTTATTTTAATGGATTTTTCCATAAACTAAGTACATAAGTACAAATCGGTTTTTAACAGGCGTTTTTAATGGTCTTGCGTTGCCATGTATTACTTAATTACCGTACAGCCCCCTGCTTGAGAGTTAGTCGTGCAAAAGGTTAGCCATTCATTCTGTTATCCTTATTGAGCATTCAATCATAACCTTACCACTTTTAATGGGTTAGCCTTATCATTCTGGTTAACGATTGAACGGTTAACCTACAAAACCTGTAAAACCCTTTCGAGGGAAAGTGTTTTTGATTAGGTTATCAAACCCGTTCATGGTGCAGTCAACCTGGGCTTTTAAAGGGTTTACTAACCCGTTCATATAACACGGATAACCCTTCTTAAGCAATAACAATTTTTTTGAAAGGGTTCCAAAACCCGTTCGTAGTGTATGATTGAGTTGAAGGGTTAACCATATAAGATAAGCCGTTCACAGTGTAACACATACCGTAAGGGTTATTTTAAACCATTCATAGAAATACCCTTTTACACGGCTAACCGAAATGGCGCCTGATAATTACATTTTTATAAAATTTATCTTTGAATATAATGCAAAAGTAGAAGAGATAGAGCTTTCAGAAGCAGATAAATACTATACAAAGTAAAACAGTAAATTATTTTACTGACCAAAATAAAGTTGATTAGAAGTGTAACAATAACAAAGGTTAACCCAACAAATTAAAGTGGTAAAACAGTAAAGTTACAATGAACAAATCTGTGGTTACCACCGAAACCAAGCTAAGTTGATAACAGATTGTTAACATATTCTACGCCGATATTGAAAACTTTTAGTCAGAGTTCGTTGAAAGATTGTTTTCAAAGTGAGAATTTGATGAGTCACCGGTGTATTGTTTCAACCCGACTTTTTTTTTGAATGGAACTTAAAAACAGTTGCAGTCTCACCGTGAATCGCTTTCATTTAAATTTTTGCTTTTACAAAGCTTCTTCCCCTTTTATCCTCTCAGAGTAATGATGAGGCCGCGCCCTAAATTAATTGATTTCATTAATTTTATCTGTTTTTTGTTATGAATGCCTCATGCTTTGAATTATTTAATGACACGAAGAAAATAACTTTGCTTTATATTCCACAAAATAAATCGAAATGAACTTATTAACGTGACTGGTTTTCCTGGATAATATTTAAATTAACAAGGATAATATATTTACACTGTAACTGCCTACTTGTACGTATTATTTAAAAAAAGATAGGTATTACCGAGTATTCATTTGTTATGGAGCAAATATGATATTGTTAATTACAAAACAATTCGGTTATGTGGTTAAGCTAGTCCGTAATATTACGGGACAGATGTCCGCTCCGACAGGCGCATTACGGGCTTGATCCACACAAAATCCGTTGCTTGCGGACAGGGAAATTACTGTGAAACTGTACTCTAGCCAGTAGTTACTTCTGCAGTTGTCGGTAGCATTACATACACAAAGTTGCAGCCGACGGTGGTCAACATATCAACCACTTAGTGCCCACCACGCTTTCCCCGATCCGTTTGAAACTTTATCCCGACCGTTACCGGCGAAATGCGTTTTTAAACTCATACGAGCGGTCCTTCCCGTATACAAAGGGATCCTACCTGTAAACAGCGAAAACTTTTGTACAGCATGTACAATTCAAAGAGATGTTGGTCCTTTCATTCGTCCTTTCACAATTGCAAACTCTCTAAATAATACAACGTTGAAAGCACACGATTTAAATGATTTAACCTGAGATTTTATTGTGCAGATGCGAGCTTGACACTAAATAAGGTTCTCAAGACTCAAGTAAGCACATTTTTGGAAGTAGAGCATTCTAGGAGCGGTAACAAAGTGAGTAAAGTGCGCGTATTTCATCGTTGTCGTGTGCAACGAGACACTACAAGCGACGCCATCTCACATAACACAATGCTCGCCGTAATAGGCTTGCCGTTGAGGTGGTCTTAGATCTTCCTAGAATTCCACTTTAATCCGCAGTTACTGAAACCGAATCGTGTTAGGACAAATTGTTTCCAATTGGACAGTTTTCATCGAATCGGACTGTTTGCTCAGTGAATAGTGTTATTCAGATCGATCTTACGTAGATCTATTTTAGGTACTGGACTTCGGTTTAGTTATGTTTTTAGGATCCTAGTAGCGAATATTGTCCTAACCAGCACACTTCGCAAACGGATTTCTGATCACGATTAGTACAGTGTTGCACGAGAAACAATTCAATTTAAATGCTAATTAAAATATGTGCATGTAACGCCTTATTGAATCCGAAAATATATGTACGTGTGTGTGTAAAAACTGCATAATTCATCTGAATATTTTACATATACGAACAGATTACCGTGGCAAGTCAGATGCGAATCATGCCCTATTTTAAGAGCGCATTCATATGGACATTAGACTGCAAGATGGTCCTTGAGAATCGATTGGATCGATTTACATTCCGATTGGATCTCAGTGTGTATAGATTGAATAAATTAGATGTGAGATATATGGTTGACATGTTTCCAATGTATTGTTCACGCCTCTTTCATGTACGTAATTTAATATTTCCTTTGATTTGCATTTGATGATCGTCCGAAGTAATTGAGAGGATGACTTCAGTCTTCATTTAATTAACATCTCTAGTGCGCCATGCAACTATTACACTCTAACTATACATTTGTAGAACAAGACGTCGACCGTTCAGGTCCTGAGAGAGCACTTTAATAATTTATTACAGTCTGCACGAGAAGCGGAAGCCCGAAAGTCTCACTGCGGTCTAAACTGAGAACATCTAAACATCTGAGATATCATTTAGATAGACATCAGACACTTATACTCTCTAGTGAGAGCAGTGGTGGCCCAGTGGTAGCCGCCGCGACTTACGAGTTGTAGGTCGTAGGTTCGAACCCGGATAGGCGGTTTACTTTGTGTAAATTATTTCGTCACCACTGCTCTCAAAACGGTGAAGGAAAACATCCTGAATCATCCGGCATGCCCTAGAACCAAAAATTCGAAGCTATGTGACATTTACCAACCCGCACTCTCACAGAGAGGCGTCATGTGTCCCAGCAGTGGGTACATTATAGGCTGCTTATGACTTATACTCTCTCAGTCTATGTACGATAAATTATTCTGATATGCGCGTCTGGCGAGATTGAAAGCGGATGTAAAGAAAAGATAATATATGCTGAACAGTTGTTTTAAATGTTCAGTCCACGCCTCCTTCGTGTATTTTCATTTCGCGCTTGATTCTGTCATAGCGTTGATTGCCGGGCGGTGATTTAGGCAAGTTTCCAACACGGGAATGTAAACAAAGAGCAATTTCGCTAATTAAGTGCTCGGCGTGTGTTGTGAGTGCGCCGGCAGACGCTGTTTGGGATGCGACGCGATCCTATCAACGAGACTTCAGTTCCCGGTTTCAAGTGCACCTTTGGTTTAGTAATTACTTATTTACACTTTTTAATGGACTTTCGGAGTCTAAAAGTAATGTTACTATTCTTTAAGCTTGCATCGTCTCTACTTTGTGCATTTTTTACATACGATACGAACATAAAAAAAAAACAATAACAATAACGCATGACCGGATTGTGACCATCGAGACACCTGGTGACCTTTGAAAAAATGCAGTCGGCCCATTTTTAAGATCTTGATTTCTCGTATTTAAATGAGCAAGCGAAATCCTAAATAAAAGTTAACGGGAGTTAATTTACAAATCTTTTATTTATTAAAACAAGTAATGTTAACGTTTTTATTTTTAGGGTTGATGAAGAAAGAATACGAACATTTTTTAAATCCTAGGGGCCGTGATATTGGTCACGTACTAAGATTACCGACGCGACGGGAGATAATACAGGCGTCTACGTATGAATGCAACAATGCAATAAAATGTAAACGTAAAAGTGCAATGTTGTGTATGGGGCGTCGCGGGCGCAGATCGCGGGGCGGGCGGCGCGTGCGCGGCCATGGCGATGCCGCAAGGTCAATGGCACGCGCCTCTCCCGCTCGCACACCGGAATTCCATATTTAAATCTCGTCCGCAGAAAAATGGCGGTCGACTCCATTCCGCGGCCGCGCCGTGTGTACGGAGAATTAATAAAACATGCCTCCCACTTTTTCTTATCGTTTTTTCCGAGTATCGTTAACAACTTGGTAACAGTGCGGTTGCAGTTTGCTGTTATGTTGTGTCTGTTCGATACTTGCATCCCATATATGTAAGAAAAATAATCGTAATATTTTAAATACACACGCTTTTAAAAATTTCTGCTACCTACTTATTTACTCAGTAGGAGTTCATGGTTAATTTGTAACGGTATTTAAAAACCCAACAAAGTTTAATTGGTCTTATGTCTAAATGCGTTGTACGACCGTATCGCGTCGGTGGGTAGCAACCACAAAATTTTGCGTTTTTCGTAGCAGTGACGCTACGTGGACGAAATGTGTAGGCAAATGTAGCTACGTAGGCAAATGAAGGCACGTAAGTAAATGTAGCCACGTAGGTAAATGTAGGCACACGGTTCTACGTATGTATGTATATGTTACGCGGTAGCGAACACAATTAACTGGATACAGTAAAGTGCAAGTCACTGGCAATCGGAGACCGCTTGGATTTCAGCACAAAAGCGTAGGGTGTCGGGACGGCATGTGAATTTGGGGACTAAGCGTAGCAACCACTAATGCGAATAACAATAGTGGGGGGTTTAGTTGAAGAACAGAGTACAGACAGTTCATTAGCTTCATGTGGGCAGCTTTATTTATAGCTTCAATAAATACATAAACATGTATAGTTAGGCACGCAGTATGCAATGCTTAAATGAGTAATCTGCGGTTGTTTAGTACCTATACCTACGTCTATACAAGATGGTTTTAGAATGGGAGAGTAAACAGGATGCACCTACAGCTTACTAAATTATCTCCGTTCTCGTAGAGGACTCCTACGCCACAATCTTTTGTTATTCAGTCAGACGTACAGTTCATCCATTAAATTGATCAAAATATATCTAGTGGAAGAGCGGCGCGGTGGAATAACTTTGCAATTCCTCTCAAAAGTTAGGGAGCAAAAACCCTTTCACTAACCGTAAACGAAGGACGTGTAGTTCTAGTGGAGAGCAACAAAAAGGAATAAACACGCAGTCACACTCAAATTGAACGCACGCAGTAATGCGGCGAAATTAATTAATGTCCCCTTTCGTAGCTCGCACTGAAATGTTTTAAAAGCGTCTGATCCTTGGAGCGACGGAGTACGAAGTGCAAGTCATCGGCGCGCCGGCGGCGGCGGCGGGCGGCTCTGAATTTACAGCGCAATAAATTACAACACAGAAACAGAGGAGTGTTATCTCCTAACAGCTCAAATGAACTGTCTCGCCGAAGACCAAGAAACAACAACACTGAATCGCTAAACGCAGAAATCACTATCGCCGACACAACTAAGTATTTAGTGATGGCGGTGCTGGCTTACTGAGTACTCTACCGCTTTCTTTCTGTCCAGCGAAACAAAGGGCCGTTCATCGTACGAGATTTAGTGCGAGCGTAAAACTAACCACAGCGAATGTGTAGTTCGGATTTACTGAGTTATAAATCTGAGTGGTGTCATTGGACAAAGTGGGAACTGGAGGAGCCGACAGTAATACTTCTTATACTTACTTTTAAGAGGTTGTTAACTCATGTTAAGTAAACAGCTATAAAGAAAATTAGTTACTGAGCGAGTGCCGGAACTGCATGCTTCATAAATTTATTGTTTAACACACTTACACCTGGTGCTGCGCTTTAATATCGCTCATGCCTATAACAACATTTAGTCATGACATGCTTTAAGTGGAAAAGTCGTTTATTTTATTTTTATTATGCTCTACGGTTACAATATTAACTTGGAAGCTATTATTTATATGTAGCAATACTAATATGTCAGTGGAAGTAAATCACGGAAGGAGAATTAACGACGAGAGAAAACACAAAACAGCAATACAATGTGTTAAGCTCTACAAAAGGTAATGTAAGCAATTTGCACGCAGCTTGGGAAACGATTGCCTATTTAATAATTATGTAAATGGTGAAGCCGTTTATGATGGTTCTAGTACATCCAGTCGTAACGTTTCCGCGGGCCGGCCTCGCCCCGGGCCATTCAAGTGTGTCCGCTCAGGAATGGGTGCGCTAAGTGAAACGATACCGGAGATGAGACACGGCGAGCTTATTGCGTTCACATTTCATACTTTTGGAAGCCATCCACCATCTGCTCGTGTGCTAACCTTATTTTAAAACACGGATACGTTTTGGCAAATAGACATCAAATATGAGATCTGAATTAACGTTACAGCATTAATATTCGCGAAAAAAGTCCCGAATTGAGGTGCTACGAAAAAACGCTGAACATGCTACGAAGTCCTACGGTCAGCGTTACGCAAAAATCGTGTGTAATCCGGAGGTTACGTTAAAAATTAACACGGTAAAAGAACAACAAATGTTGGCATGGAAGTGATCACTGAACACGATCTCCAAATCTGTATAACCGGAGAGAATCGAGAGTAAATTTAATGAAGCGTAGTGACCGTAGGGCCCTCAAACCTTCATTTTGGGAATTTGCGTAATGTGCTTATCGACACTTTGATGTTGTCCCAAGGATTTAGTTTTGTTACATAAATATAAACCTCTTGTGAGTTTCATCTTTAGCACATAATCATTATTTACGTATTTTTTATTGTTTACTATAGAAAATATTTCAGTGGAGGCTTTCATCTGAAAACTTCATTATATTTAATCCCGCGGCGTAAAATTTTACAATATACCAAGATCTATAAGTGAAAAAACTCTTTGTCAGCGAAGACATTTTGGTGAGAGAGTATTTATTGTATTCGAAAATTAAAAGGAAGATAGGAATTCCCTCGGGTGGGGGAGGTGAGGCGCAATCAGAGCTTGCCGGTGGATGGCAACCTTAAATACCAGACTTAATTGAACAGCTTCCGGGTTGCGCTCGGCGAACCTACATAAATATACTGCACGGAAGTATTCGCCACAAAGGTATTCCTTTTACACTAAACACCTACATTCAACGAGAAAGCGATCTTTTCACATAAATAATTTCAGCCGCGCTTTCTGAATTCACAAGATTCGAACATTTTGTAAAGAATTTTTATTTTGCATCTTAAATGTATCTTTGATAAAAACACTGTCTGGAGTGCATATCGTATTTTAAACGAGACTCGCATTTTAAAGTAGCGGAGACATAAAAGAATAAAAGAGGTGTACCGACGGAATCGTACTTTCATGTTTTTGGCTCGATGCGACTTCGAGCCACGCACGCGGAAGTCGAGACAATGCTGTGATTTTTCAGTACAACTTCAGTACTTACATTCTCATATATCCTTGGTCTCTCCTAATGCGCATGAGGATATGCAAACACAAAGGAACACATTGCGATTTAATTTTAGAAAATAACTTCGCATTTTCGTTTCGATTCGTAATGAGCAAAATCCTTCAATGTTACTCGGCTCCTAACAGTAAATATTTTTACTGCTTTGAAAGCGAAATACAATGTTTAACCCGTTTCACTGCGCTATTTAGAAACGAAAATTTGAATGGAGATAAAGCTCGTCGTGCGTTGAAAGATGTTCGCGGAAGCTTAAAATAATATTTTGGAGAGTCGCATCGCCCCAGCTCGCGCACTGGCAGGAAATGAGGCTCTCTGTCCCGCCGGGAAATTGTTCCTCCCAATCATAACGCTCAGTAGAATCTCCCTGCTTTGAGAGACTTTAAAAATAATGGAACAGATTTGTCTCTCAGTGTATTACAGGAGAACATAAACGTAGGCTTTAGTGACGGCTTTACGTTTTGTTATTCACTGGTTCCTTTGTACACCAGCATTGGAAATTTAAAAAAAAACGTTATTCCTATGTTTACCATCGTCAAAGACCTCGCATCAAAGCAAAATGTAGCTACGATGGAAATAAGTAGATACAGCAGATGGGGATATTTATCTAGTTTTTCCTGTTGGTCGAATCAAAGCGACTTTCCCAAAAGGGCTGGCTTGGGGTCGATGTTTCGGGCGCATCCGATTGAATTAATCACGGAAAACGCCGCTCTGAGCAAGTGATAAATATACAGCTGCCTACACGTGTAATCGTCGTTGTGAATTTCAGATTCAAACATTTAGCCATATTGTGCGGAAGGATTGTCATGTATTGCTCGATATTTGGTTTAGTTTTATGACACAATATTATCTTGTAGTACAACTCTTAAACTTTTTACGATAAAAGTAAAACGTAGACGATGCGGGTACATGGTGAATGTTTATTGTTACTAGCCGAAACAAAAACAGCAAAAACGCAATAAATGTCAACTTTATGTTATTATTTGTTTTGTTTTAACATAACATAAATGTCCGAACTCTGTTTTCCCTACTTTTACGTGCAACATTGAGAATGACTGCGTTGAAACATGCGTGCTAACAGCTGTGTGTAAACTATTCAACAAAATTATAGCTTTCTTGACATATTATTAGTTGAAGATAATTGAATAGTAAACTTAAAGATTCAAAGCAAATGCCACTTGAGCGACGCTGCGGGTAAAGTATACAAAAGCTGTTTATAATAAAATTTTATTATATGCACAGTACAGACAGACGCTGTAAAGCATAACGGCGCACAATGGGCAGACAATATTAATTCTTATTTCCTCTGAACACAATGCCTTATTTAAATTGTGTGAGAATATTGTGCGTTTAAATTAATATCCAATTTAGTATGAATCGATCAATTTGGTGTCGCAATGAGTGCTATTTACAGGGCCGTCAATGACTGTAGGGAAGTGATGAGCCGACACGGGCTGCCGGAGAGCGCACAAAGAACCAATTGAGTGAGCTCGTCCAATCGCAGGCGCAGCTGACGTGGCGTGTGCGTCGCGTCAGGCCCTATCCTACCAACTAAATATTGTCACCATTTGGGCACCAATGTACAAGTCATGTGTAAATTTTCCTTGCATTCGAGCACCCGAGAGGAGGAGGAGTCTATGATTTCTTGGAACACCGATAACTGATTTCAGATATCGTGTCAGTTTTATTATAGTGAAAAAATATGACGGATTTCTACGAATTGGATGCTTTGGATATCGTTTTGACTTTATTACCTAGGTTCCACACTGTAGCATTTCAGTCAACTATACATATGGTAGTTGCAGCCAAAACAGCATCAATTTTTTCAAGAACAATAACAGCCGAATGTACGGGCACCTAATATTTAGAATGAATCTATTGAAAATTAATGATAGAATCTGACTTGTAAAATAGGGCATGAGATAAAAAGGGCAAGTGAGTGAGTTCACATGGCCAGATGGCCACCAATGAATGAGCCGTTAACGAGCCGACTAGGCGCAGAGGTGCCCCGCATCGACTCTGTATTGTAACTAATGTTACTGTCCTTTAACCTTAGTGAGTGCACCTCTATATGGAGAACGTTTTGTGGTAAGAGGAAATTTAAAATACGAGTAGGTACAGGAAAATTATTTGAAATATACATGGCTCTAATTTTAGAAACTGTCCTGGTAGAGTAATGCCACAATTGTGAGGATTTGGTGTTCACCTTTTATGAGAATTACACGAATTGAATTAGAAATGTATCTAGCTAAATGGGGCTGGTTGAATAGTTTTGTGTAAAGAGGATGAGGAAGTAAGTTTTTCAGTCAATCATGTGTCAGATGTCCAATGTCTAACTAGAACTACGTCACACTTAGTTTTTCTTCAATAGTTAACCTCTGTACCTACATGCTTGTACATTCCCACTATTCCTAAAATCAGAAAAATACTAAAACATTCAAAAACTCGCTTGATAAATCCGCAAAGAATACAAAGTTTCAATCGTAATGCTCAAAGTCTCAAAGTATTGATGTAACGAATCAAAACGAACAAATTTAAAGGGAACCAAAGCGGATTCAAAGTTAGAGAGGGGCGGAAGTTTTATCCGTTATTACATTAACGTGGCATGAAACCTGGTTTGTCCAAACTAAGTCCCATCAGATAATAGCGCGTAGGAAGGATAGCGATTTCGTCGAACAACCGGGATGCGCCCAATTCTCGCCAATAAACCCCCCCGAGATATATCGACCTCAACGTAGGGCCGTTAGTCATGCAATCGCCACCTCTATACACTACGTCATAAAGAGGAAAATCGGTTATTATATTCGACGCTTATCGCATTTCATGAAAGATAGCTTTTGAATTGACCAGCGCGTTCTGTGCGGCGGCACATACCAGACATTCCACGCGCTTACACAGAGTCGATTGACTGATGCCGGAACCATTCATATGGATGTACCATTTAAATTGAGATGATGGCTCTAAATGGATTCTTACACGATTTCAGGAGCTAATGCTTCCACTATTGGTTTTATGATTTAAGATATTGGTTTATTAATTGATTCGTTGTTTTCTCTACAAGCATAAAAGTTTCAGACAAAAATAACGGCGTATTCGCAGAATCGCGTTGTTTTGCGAGGATACAACTAATCCTGTTATTCTCGCGTAAAGTGGATTTGAACAATTTTAGCAGTTTATCCGCGGCCTTGTTGCGCGGTGACTGTTGCTTTAATATGCGTTTTTAAAATGGCATTTGTGGAATATTATATACTTATATGTTCATCGTTATCTGTACAGTATGTAGTTTGACGGTCGTGAAGCGACGTAATGCAACAATGACGGCATCGCGGAGCCACGTGACCTCAGGCTGACGACGTCGCTCGCTATGATTCACCGACGAGCCACCGCGCAGCCGAGCGCCTCACATTCCAGCCTCGGCCGCATAGGTAATGGGAAATGCCATATTGCAATAAATTCACAAACACTATGCTAACACTCTAATGCATCTCATCCCGGTTTTCAACTCATACCTTCATCTTCTATTGCACCTAATCACGTAATCTTTCCAGCCTGCTCGCTAACAACTTGTAGAGCGGGTTTACTGGTAGAGCGACTAATAAATATTAATTGAAGCAAAGGTATTTATTGTGCGATTGATTAATAAAGTTTCTAGACGATGGAGATATGTACGGAATGGCGGTTGCCTACACAGTTTCAATTCAGACATTCCGTTGTTTTAAATCAGCATGCGCCTGCGCCGCGTAGCTTTCGCGGACGCGCGCTGCAACTGGAATGGAGTCGATCACGTACCGTTTCGCGTTTAATACGTTTCTCGTGCTGATTCATACCAAACCATAAATAAACATTCGTTAAAGATGATGTATTACAGAATGGGTAATTAAAATCTATGTACTTGTGATGATTAAAATGCTTCGCCGTTATTAAACTGTACGATTATTCATCGTTGTGGTAAAACGATATTTCTGTAATCAATGACGTGGATGCGGTCAGCGTGACGATGCGGACTTGCAGTAACCATACCACATGCTAGGAAAATGACAGTTTATTATTTAACAAATTGATTACTTTGATTATTATACTGGTTCTAAAGTACAAATATTAAAACAGTCTGTGTGTTTTGTCCGACAAGCAAAGCTTTTGAAATGAAATTGGTACACACCACAGGGCAAACAATAATAGGTAAGCAGGGTAAATATTACTGTTAGCAGTGCATCGTTACTGAGCAGCGAGTGACCCACTTCCACTGGATAATAAGCATCGAAACAATTAATTTTGTGAAGCGATTAAAAATAGAAAGCACATTAAAAGTTTGGAGCAGAAACTGGAGCTTGGAGTCAGGTAATGAGTTGGTTTATGATGTCATAAATTTTAGGATGCATCATACCCGTACATGCATTAGTGTGACGTCATGTCACGGATAACGCAAAGGCTAAACGTTCATTTTAGGTTTTAGGATGATGAAAGAGAGAGACAGGGTTTATTTGGAAAACTTAAGTTTTAAAATGATTGTTAACTTTTAATTAAAATCCAAAGCAATGAGTGTTGTCCATTAGTAGTCGTTCAATAAACTGAATAGATTACAAAAAACAATTACAGTCAACTTTCAGCTGTTTGGTCATAAAATCATTTAATTAAATAACTCATCTGATAACAATAAGCAATTGTTCAAAAGCCTCCGTCCTAGTCACAGATGTAAAATCATTAAACGGTGCTAATAACGCTGTTTTTAATTACATTATCATTACAAATGAGATTTGCAATTTTACGGCGAGAATAAAAATTAATGTACTGACATTTTAATTTACATCAGATGGCGAAGTTTTTAATTAGTGGTGGGTGGAGGGGTGCCGTACGCGACGGGTGAAGGGGGGTGTGCAAAGCCGCACGCGACGCTTTTTTTATAACTTTTTCCGGTTCCCTATCTGTTATCCAGGTGTAGATTTGCGATTACGACAACATTTTTTTGCGAATTTTAAACTCTTTCCCGGAAATGCGGATACCGTATCTAAGTTATCATGTGATCTGTTTGTTATTAATTCTTATAAGTTGCTTATTATTGCTCGTTGTTGAAATTTAAGTTAAAATAGTTTTAAAGCATATTCCATATACGTACAAGTATATAAGCAAAGTAATAAATTCGGGCTACTAATACTTAGAACACTTAAATGATCCACGGCTAAAGACTTTCATTTTAAAGCACATCAGTTTGACCCAAAGCTAAAGAACGAAAGAAATTACAACATCGAGAGAACAACACAATACCTACTAACAACATTTAGTAGACAACAAACATTAAGACAAACTAATATAAAAGCAAGCTATCACATTGGTTGCATTTCAGCCCTAAATACTTACCGATGCGTTCACGATTGTATTTTGTCGATAACATACCTAATGCGCATTATATTTTGATCCATAGCCCTGTTGTTATCAGTGGTTTGTTTTCACACAGGATTATAGGAAACCATTACGTATTTACCTAAAACCATATCTAAGTTTTCCCTATTCTCCATCGCTGTAGATGCCTTTAAGTAAGTGCTATTATGATGTTTGTTTGACTAAGCACCGCATTCACGCGCCACTACACTTCAGTCCTATACAAAAGTATCGCGTGTAGTGTTTTGCAAAGGCTATCACATAGCAGACAATAAGGTCGGTGATCGGTTACTCGACAAATATTTGCGCCATAAGATCGAGTGGAGAGCATGTTGTGGTCAACACAAATACGATATCCGCCGCAGCGTCGTCGACTCGCCGCCTACTTGAGACACACATGCAAACAAATGTGCAACTATTATCTACAACATATTTCTACATTTCATATAATATGCTAGTTACTTACATAAAAACAAGCGTGATTCATCCAATTGCATTCCGCTTATGACTAAATCATGTACTTTGTACTGAACGGTTCCACGTAGATGTTATTCTACGTAAGTGATTTGAAAGTCAACAAATGATTGTTAGAACAATTAATTTCAATAAATGGTAACAAAGGGTGGCCGAGTGTCGTGCACGTGACGTCATCGGGCTGAACGTGTGAATGACTAAATTCGTTCAAATCATTCATGTCGTACACGACCGCTAAGCCCGATCGTGATTGGCTGTCTTGTCAGGATAATGCGGGCGGCTCCCGATAGAGGTTATGAACCCTCTGATTTAATTGAAGTTCCAACGTTCAGCCCCCGTTCGGTTCTGACATCGTCAGACCACTGTATTGTCCCCATTTCACTGACAATGTGAATGTAATAATCATGGAATAATCACTTGTGAACTGGTATATCCTTCTCAACGATGTTCAATCAATTATATTTTAATTGTGTCTCAATCAATTTGTTTTCTTTTATTTACCACTTGTAGCATTCTAGGACTTACTGTACTGTCCTGTCATCTTACGAACGAGAAGAAAATCTGTACATACCTGAAAAAGAAAATATACATATTAGATAAAAATACAGTTTGGAAAAAGAAAATATTAGGTGCAGTTCGTAGAACATAAAAATTTGACAAACTAAAAGTCTGTCGTCGAGAGAAAACGTTAAATACTTTGAAAATGCTTCGAGCGAGGATTGAGGTCGATGGGTTGGAAACTTCGCGGAAATTCGATGGTTGCTTAAAACTTAAAACACTCGGTCGTGGAAGACGAAATATTTCTCTCGGAGAAAATTTTAAAGTAACATTTTTGGCACTTATATTTTTGCGACATGAAGTGGCTACGTTATTCCGGAAATGAAATTAATTTTCCCATAAAATGCTTTCAGCAACAATATAATAAATCGCACATATTTTTAAGGTTTTGTGAAATAAAAGTTGTTTTACTTAAAAACTTTTCGTTGGTACCAGCAAAAAGTAATCCGTAGCCCGTAGCGTAGGTATTGTATTATCTTACATCGGTAATTAATGAATCACAGGTATTCTTATCTCGTACGATTATTTTTTTGATTAGGTCATCAAAACTCATAGTAACATTGCACTCTAAGGTTGACTATCTACAATACTTATCAGTAAATACTTGGTTTCCTGCTCATAAAGCTTAACCTTACAGCACTCAGTTTGAGTTTTTTTACAGATGCCTTTTGAATCATGTTGACTAATCTTCACTATAATAAGTGCTTAGCTTAACTTTTTTTTTAATAATTACTCTAAAGCTTTTAATACGGAATTAAGGGTACCGGACTAAAGTATAATTTTGACTGTATTGCATACTTTTTCACGAATTATAGCCGTTTGCATAAGCCCACAGCGAGAATTAATGGCAAAGAAAGTTATGGTGGGTCCAGGTTAGAGTAAGAGCTTCTAAATAACTTGTCGCCGGCCCCGAGGCACCTGCAAGCGACGCCTAATGGGCCCAATTATCGACGTCTTCGCCGCACGCCGAGAGGGCTATTACCCCTCCCAGGGCGAAGCCCCCTTGCTTCTTGCTGAAAAGATTCCAAGACTCTTAGGGCACAGTAGCTGCACAATATTAGGTACGAAATCATTAGAGCCTGGGGAAAAAAAGTAGATAGGCGTCTAGATAAAATTAGTAAAAGAAATAAAATAGTTATATGTCTTGAAATCCGTGCGTGGTCCAATAAAATTGTAACTTAAAATCTTTCCAGACAAATCGCTAAAGTTTCCAACGAAAAATTTTCAAGCGAACTTTTGAAATTACTTGGAGCAACACCTATTGAATTGATTTACGATGTGCAATAAAACGGCACTGTTATTTGATGTATGTGGCTCACTCGGAATGCATGGGGCCGATTTGTAATAAAGTCCTCGAAGGTACGCGGCCGCGGTATATCATACAGTGCGCTTAGTGGAATCCGTTTAATGAAATAGTAAGTACCTAAGTACATAAGTTACTGAAAGATATGCAGGTCCGTATACGTGTAAGTCAAAATCACTGTTACAAGGTTTGACAATTGAGTTCCCCCTGCACAAACCCAGTGTCATTGCTGTTTTCAGTGGAGACTATATTAATACATCCTGGCTTACAGGATCTAAAGCAATATGAGCGGGCGGATATACTCGAAAAAAAACCACAGAATCATTTGTGTCAATTGTAGTAGGTATGGTTTGTGAGGCCAGTACAGTCAATATACAGGAATAGCGTCCAAGATGTGATCTAACATCAATCGTAAAACGTTCACGGCCGCGATTGTTTGCAGCCTTATCATTGTAGTTGAGTTAGGTAACGCGCATTGTCGTACATGACAGACTGCGACCGTTATCAGCGCGGTGACATCCTCGCGTGTCGTGACGAGGGCTCACAACACCAGATAACAGCTTTTCTATTATTTCTAAAATTACTTTTATAATATCGGTCGAAGGTCTTGTTCAATTAGAATTTAAATTGGTAATTACGAGAACAACACCCAGGTCACTTGACATTGTAATATTTCAGAGAGTCGGTACCCATTCTTTGACCTATGACTGTAAACTTTTTGTTTCTCATTGTTGTGACGTTAAACATTACCGGTTTACAGAGAATTCGAACACAATTCCCGACGTTTTGTTCTGTGGGGCCCTGCGCAAGGTTTCGCACTCGAGTCTACAAGATCGTTCCATTGTTATAACTTACAAGACTCGGCTTCGTACAGTTGATAGTATGAAAAATGAAAGTTGATGCTCAGATAATAATCAGACGCATCCCACACGTACTCTGGCGAATCGATAATTGCACCGCATATGGCACGATTTCATACAACTGTTCGTCATGTGTTGTTGGACGAAAAAAGAAATACAGAACACGTGAAACGAACGCGTATCATGTTCGTGAATAACGCGTTGATCCAAACGTTCAACTTTTGTGCTCCGTATAATTTGCATCGCGAAAATTTTAAACACGATTTACTTCACCGGAATGATTTATTATTCGACTAAGCGGAGCCAAAGGAAGGGAATACACCTTATTTCTTCTAAAGTTTCCTTCTTACAGCTTCACATTTATTTTTTCTCTGTAATTCCCTGTGAAACTACAGAGTTCTTTTCAGAAAACTAGATACAAATTACAATTTGATGCCGAGAGACATAAATCATTTATTGTAAGCCCTCCGTTCCGTTTCTATAATAATGTGTCTATTATTAGCTTTATCTCGGTTGTGAAAACCAACTAGACGGAGCCAGCTCATTTTTTTATTGTTATTTTATGTGGTAGGAGTTAATTGATTACTAGCCCGCTACGAGTGCTATACTAAACGTTTATAATTTATAGTAAACTTTACAACCCACTGTAATTATTTTTTATAGGTACAATGTCAGTAATAAACTTACAAAACAAATAATTAAACCCCCTTCTTTCATTACGTATTAGAACAGCTTGAGGAACAGTCCCCTCCTTGAACGAAATGGCTCGTCTCAGAATTACGTGCAATTTGGTGTAATGTACACAGATTTAGTGTCCCACACTGAGTTTGTATTAAGTCGCTCTAGATCTGAATGTTATAGTAAGTAACGCGGGATTATATTCTAACGTTAAAGTAGGTGCGGTGTGTAGCTACACTTCAGTGGCCGTAAATCGTGGAAATGCGCGTAAGTTATACCAGCGTTAGAACAGAAAGTCATTCTGAAAATTTATTCTCCACATAATGGAATATGTGGACTTTATCGTAAAAGTCTACCAAGAAAATGGTTTAAACAGTCCCTTTAAACATACAATGTTGATGCAGTATAATTTATCTCAAATCAAAACATGTATTTCGACAAGTTACCATCCTGGGGATGCCAAAAATGGTCGGTTACAGATTTAACGGTCGCCTGCATACTGCATGCATAATGTCTGAGACAAGATTTCTCCAAGAATTAAAAAAGTTTGTGTTTTATTCGGAAAGCCAGAATATTAAACTTGAATGAGATAAGCAATACGACAAGTTTTGATCAAAGTTTCACTTGAAATGTTTTTGTATCAAATATTAACTTATAATTTGCTTGTCGTATTTGTTATAGGTACATAAACTATGAAACAGTGCGGCTTAGTAACTAATATAAAAGTGGTTATCTACGCGCCTGGCAAAGCACTTCTTATTTTATCGTGAGTTGCAACAAATATTTGCGATAACGAGTAATAAAAGTTGTGTATTCTGTTTATGACGTCACACATTGTTCGATTCTGCTGCCTTTGACTGCTCATTGCATTATGATATTGGAAATTTAATTTATCTAATTAGAACAATCAAGACTTAATTGCTTTCAAGAACATTCAACAAGGTTCTCTCGGAGGATCCAAATAAAATATCTACCGCAGCAGTCTCCCCGCAGCAGAAAATATTACTCATTAAACATATTAATTTGAAATCATACTGGGCACAGAAACAATGTAAAACAATCAGCAATATAAAACATGCAAAAACTGTGATATCGCGATTTGGCATAATAATAGCATGATTATCGGCGCAGGTATGTATGTAGAATCCTTTATCGCTAAATAACCTTGCTCCACACGTGATGCAGGCCAGGGTTGAGATATGGCCTCGTTGTTTCAACAGAGGAGTACAGACACTAATTGCCAACGACAGGAAGCCTTATATAAACCCTAGCCGAACAAAAAAACATGATGGTTGCGATATTGCGTCACGCTGGCTGTTGGCGAATAAAATAAGACGTCTATACAAGAAACGCGACGGAGCTGCGATCAATCTGAGGATGTAATAGCGGCGTGTGACCTAGCCGGCGCCACCCGGACGACGCACCCCAACACTCAGACCGACTACGTAGGTGGAGCGACTCAGCGCTTATTCAGGGCTGTGTCTTGTTCAACCATTGCCTATATTGTACCCGACGACATGACATGACACAAATTATTATGGTAATCATCTTCAAAGTTTGGAATACATTATTAGGTTATACACCAAGTACATAGACGACGATTGAGCTCATACAATTTTGACCGAAACCTTTCTAATCTTATTTTGTTAATATCCTTTGCTCGTGTGTTAGACTCGTGTGTATTGTTCTAAGTGAATGATTCATGACCGAGCTGCGCAAGACTATGTAAAGAAAAGAAATTTTCTTTCATGACGTAAGCACAAACATATAAAGAGTTTGCTCCAGCATGATGTACTTAATCATCGACAAAAACGTTGTTAAACATAATTAATTTCAATAATTACGATGAATTATAGTCAATCACTACCTCAACCATTCTTTCTACAGCAATGCCGCCCGGTATAGCCCAATTTTCAGCGTCCGAATACATGCATTACATTTCAACTGAAGAAAACCTGGAACTTTCCGAATGACGACACAATGAACAGTGAAACTTAAAAACATAAATAACAGTAACTTTTAGAGTTACAGAAATTGCAGGCTGCACTTAGCACCTACCCATTTCTATAAGATGTAATTGGTGTCAAGTACGTATCGTGCTTTTACGAGTGTGGTTGTAAATGTGGAAGAGCGCACTAGGCTACGAACGGTACGTCGGTGAGACGTGGCGGACGTGTGTCACGGTGCATCCCGATGTGTGCGCGGTGAGAGGCTGTGCGTGCGCCGAAACTGTGACAGCGGTACAGCCGCGTTGTGGTAGGTCAGGCGCTCGGCGGACTGCATTCCGTGCAGCCGGCGTGCCCGCACTGCAGCGCCGCTCCCACTAAATATAGCCTGTGCGAAGTGAACGAACGCGGCGCGACGCAACGTCGCCGACACGCCGCTTAGACGCTGCCAATGAAATTGCTAAACTATGAAAATTGCTGTGAGCTACGCGGGATGCGATCACCACTGACTCACATCAACTCTCCGAGAAAAACGTTAATCGAACACTTTTTATGACAAATTGTAGATGCTACATCAACTTCGTAGCCGTAGCAATGTCGTAGACAGGAGAATTTTCACATGCTATTTAGTTTGTTTTGTGCTTATTATTTTGAGAAATCGCTATTTCTATCACATTTAAGAATATAATAAAAATATATTCCTATTTTCATATTCCAGAACAATATATACTCGTAAGTGCTACGCCTGCGTAGCACGTGCGTAGCGCTTTTTCGTTGGTCTTGTAACAATACCTTCAGTTGTTTTCAACTTGTCTTAAATTATTTCAACAAACAATGACTTTAACTTTGCAACTAAATGATCATTAATTTGATAAAGAATAATTTAAATGTAAAATGGTTTTCGAATTCCCACAAGCAAATTGTTGAGATAATTTCGTTCGTAGCCACTTGCAAAATTGATCATAAGAGTGAGTGGAAAACACTGTCGCAATGCGGCGTGCATGTCTTTTGTAGAAAAAAAAAAACAGATGTGTGCACAAGATGAGGCCAGACGAGCAAAAATGTCCGGCGACGTGTCTGCAGACAGCAAAGAACGGGCATTTATTTGCTTATCGGCCTCATAATGTGCTAACCGTACATGATAACGGAACAATGAGTGTAAACTATCCGCAGATACCTACATTAGTGTACACTAAGATATGCTTATCTCCCTGTGTCAATACTCTTTTGTACTGGCGATACGGGAGTCTATTTGCCCTTAATGCGCTCTGCATTCTTCGATGTTGAATAACCTGCTGACAATGGAGTGACCCATTAGTCGGCGATTTGGTCGTACAATTTAAAACTGTTATCAGTTGAAAACGAGTGCCTCTCATTATCTGTGCGGAGACGGGTTTGGTATGTTATCGGTGATTGTTACATAAATTAAACGGCTTAATTGTCACCAAATATATGGTATTTTGCCATAGAAATGTTGCAGCGTCTTCCGAATACATAAACAGGCGTTTACCCTTATTCAAATAAGTTTGGAAACGAAAGTAAGGGTTCAAACTGAGTTATCGACAACTATAAATAACATTAAGGGTGCTTTCAGTTTGGTAAATGTCACTGTTTCAGCGTACCTATGGCAGCAATATTATTTAGTATTGTGATAACAAGCCAGAGTAGTGTTTATTTAAGTTCACATTGACCTTACACATTTGACCTGTGGAATTCCATCACATTCTTTTAGGTGGATATTATCTAACAGCTAATTATATAAGACCATAGGTCATCGGACGAATTTCATAAATTTTACACATGTTGTAGATTTATTGTATTGATTGTAGCCTGAAAACCAACTAAGTATGTCCGGTAAACAGTAAAATGTCATTATTAATATCGGACTTTATCTGCAAGCCTACATTATATTTTCTTCATGATAAGTTTGCTAAAATTACAATACCTATATAATGTAAAACTTCAGGGGTGTTAAACATTCGATTTTATCAGAAAAATTTTGATTCCCACTACTGATAAAACAGATATGGTAAATGCATTCGAGTTATGAACGCGTTCATTTACCGGTATAATGTAGTTAACGTGGTTACCTAACTAATCGTAATCGAGTTTTCTAGTAAAATGGATAGTTATAGTACATCATTACGTATACTCGCTGGATAAGCTAAAGACTAACAAACATTGTTACTGAAACTGGTTATTTAAGTACACGTGATTAAAATTAATCACCTCCTCTGTCTAAACAGTCTTAATTCTATTGTAGTATGCGAAGGGCATTTACTTCGTTCTTGGAAATATACAACAAAACCGTTTTCACAAAATACATTTATAAATCTTTTATAATCTAATGGAATTTGTGATAAGTGTCGAAAATGAATGTGAATTGGCTATTTGACTGCAAAATTTATTATAGGTAACGTTACATTGACTATAAAAAGATTAGACGAGATTACAAGAATATTTTTAGTTGTTTATTTATGAAATAAACTTGTAGGTATAGTAATAGGAAAACATATTGTATTTTATAATTATATTGATAAGATTTTACCCTCTTTAGAGAGAAAAAAAAAACTGACTTTCTTTCTTGTTGTTGTGAGTGGTAACTACCGGAATCCGCGTATCAGCACGACCTTCGCAAGAGCAGATTGATAAGAGATAACAGGTTTTGTTGCTGTACGTGTGAACTACCTGTAGTGTAGGTACTGTAGGTACATACATTCAATAATTCTTCTATAGTTTTTATTGTGTAGTTGAATTATACAATCGATTATAGCCTCATTGTTATAAAGATTTTTACGATACTTCGGTAAACGCAAGTTTTTCTAATACGTAATCATACGTGCGGAGGTATGCCGTAAATCTAATTAGTTAGTGAAGTCTCGACATACAACGTAGATAACTACGATCAATAAATATTTTCATTTGCAAAATATTGGTGACATGTTGCGGTGGTAGTAGTGGTGGGGGCCAGACAGACGGCGGCGAGCGGGGCCGCGGCCGCTAGACGTGCGCTTTGCGCAAGAGTGCAACGCGACGGGAAGTCAGCTGGCGGACGCGTACCGCATGCAACCCGCACTCACCGCGCCGATTCACTAATGCACCATATTATGATTACATTCCACTCCTTTAAATTCTCCATACTCTGAAGTTTCCAATCCGAAACCGATTTCACCTCATTACAGAAGACAAACGTGTCAACTTGAAACTTAAAACGATTTTCCACGGACGAGCGAAGCACCTCGATTCGTTACCCATTTTCGCAGTAAACCGACACTGTTTATCAACACGCGCGCTGCACCAGCGCGACGACACTCGACATGAGTCGTTATTCCTCAGCGAAATCATCGACGTTTGGCAGCTGTCGGTGATGTCCGAGATGCGTACTTGCGATCTATCGGGAGCTGTTTCGCGAGCGACTCGAAATAGACACAAAGTGATGTCGAGCGCGTGCATGCAGTGATTGATCGCACTCACCGTGCGCTCGCAGGCAGTCGTGCCGGTCAGCTGAGCCGTCGGCTGCGCGTGCTGCTGCTCACTGCTGCTGCACTCGGACCGTAAGATCCGAAGAGGCGCACTGGCTGCGGCTACACTGCACGCGGTTCAAACGAGCTCCGATCTCGGATCACGGAGAGGGCACAGTGGCACACACACGCGGACCGAAACTGAATGCGTCAAGCGAAGGCAACGTGAATCGCGACTCTCGCGTGCTGGCGGCGAGAGTGTCGGCGAGCGACTGAGAGCCGAGCGGGGGCTACCGCCGGCACCCGCGCCGCCCCCTCGCCGCCCACTTCCTCCGATGAATGACAATAATGGAAGACGTTCAACTCGCCCGCAAACCGAATAATATGAATCATTGCATTAGGGTGCAGCCCCGCCCGAGTCCAGCCCGCGAAACTCCGGTCTGCGCCTCGCACCATCAATATTCACGGAGGGCTACCAATCTGCAATATGTCCAAATTGCCTGAGCGGTTAGCCGCGCCACACATTGCACCTCTCACCTCTAAGATTCCTGTAAGAACCGCCAACAGGCGCTTGTAGTGTGATATGGTCACGTGGAGTCAGTAGTGCAGTAATTAGGTACAGCAGTGCGTAGGGCCACAATGGGAGGAGTTTGCAATTAGCAGGTTCACATGGCAGCCGGCGCGGTGGTGCATCGCTCGCTTGCGACGCCACTAATCTTATCAGCGCTAATCTAATCCGGCGCGACGCCCTCTCTTGTGTTTTCTTCCAATTGTGTCCACTCGAGGTAAATTAGAGGTTTTCTCTCGGGAGTTCACAATAAACTCCGACAAAGTTCATTGTGCTTTAGAAAAATATCATTAAATTGAATTGCATTTGTTCTAGCGATTAAACTCGGTTGCATTAAACAATCGTAGTCGCTGTCTGAACCAAAATAACGTCTTAACTAATAAACAAGGTCTATTAGACTATAACCCTGCCATAGATTCGTTTGAAGTAGATAAATACGACTAGCTTAAATGTACGCTCTGCAGAAATGGCTCACAAAAACTAATTTTTGATATCGTACGCAATTTTACCTCGAACATCATCGAGGAAAACAAAATATACAGGGATAATAGCAGTAGGCAAATAAGATTATTTCCATCAAATCTCATCTATGTTTTGTTTATGCGGTTTTCCTTTTTGGAATAAACCGAGCCCGAGCTGATACGTACACGAATCATGTTGGAAATCATGTATAGCAATAATGTTGGTTTAATGATAGCAAAAGTGAATAAGTGGCCTGCCGAAGCCTAAGAGTATCTTAATAACCAGTTTTCTTGAGTCAATTCTTAAAACTTGCGAAGAGAGACATGCAACAGATGACGTGTGTTTTGTTTTCTATTTCATTTACAGAAACGAGAATGTATTTGTAATTTTCGCTTTCGAATTCAAGGACTGAGCGTGCTTCCCTGGGGTAGGTACTCCATGAATTCTTAACGTTTAGTAAATCCTACTAAATCAAGTCGCGACTAAAATCAGACATTAAGGCCAGCGTCCCGGCTCGGTGTCGCGATATAGCAAACTTTTATTTTTGTTTTGTCGGATCCTTAAAGTTCATCTCGTCTAGACCGGTTCACCCACGCCCACACCGCACAGATTTCTGCATCTTGCAACCGACCCGCCATACAAGTTACTTTATTTCCCTTTTTATTCTTTTGCAATACACCGAGATATTGCCTCTCCATCGCGTTAATAGTGAAGCGATTCATCGCATAAAAGTATAAAACCAACTTTTATGCCTCGTGCTCGTGATCTGCGCTAGACTCTGCAGTTTATTTTAACCCTTGATCTATATCGCAGTTTAAAAATATTTCAAGCCAGAAATTCTGAACTGTTGTCAACTAGGTCCTACTTTTCTACTGAACTATAAACTCCATTACGTAGATAAATATGCTCGTTTATGCATGTTATCGCAGAAACAATATTGATACAACATTTCCTAAAAATGTATATTATTTATCACAAGGATAGAGCGTTGCAGTTATTTACTGTCTAGTTATAACATTATCAGTAACTAAATGACATCATTACGGACCATCGCCGTTTCCTCTGTAGCGATGTTATCATAATAAAGGCATGATTTCCAAAAGTTTGTAACTGTGTACGGGCCTCGAATGGTTATGATCACGGTATGCAAATGTATCTATCTATACATAGCCTGTCTGACTAAAGGTTACCATGTGTAAGGTAACAATGACGATGCTTATGATTTTATTATACCTGCAATATCGTCACCATACGCGAGATTGCTTTACATAAAGTTCGTGATCAAGTCAACAAGATTTTTAAATACTTTACGTTTGTCGAGAATGATGCCAATTAGCCATAATTTGTTGAATTGGAGAAATTGCGGACACAATTTTATACTTAAATAAATAAAATAAAATAAAAAAGCCTTTTATTTCTTGCCAATGAATTTAAAATAATGGGTAAATAGAAATATAAACATTGAAAAGTAAAAAATTTAAATAAAATTTGAAAATTAAATTGCAAATTAAATTGAAAATTAAATTGTAAATTAAATTGAAAAATAAATTGAAAATTAAATTGAAAATAAATGAAAATAAATGAAACTACTCAAAAATTATAAACATCTTATTGCATCCATTAAAGTTAATTCAGATCTAATCAAATCAAATAATTTTTTAAATTAATAATGAATTAGCATAAGTAGTTCAATTATAAATTGTTCAATAAATTTCTACCCGTGTGATAAGTTAATTTTTGTGCAAGAACCCCTCTTAGGTGAAGGCCTCCTCCAGAGATTGCCATGTGTCTCTGTTGCTTGCTACTCTTGTCCAGTCCCGGCCGGCTATGTGTATTATGTCGTCTGCCCATCGTGTTTGCGGCCTGCCTCTCTTTCTGTAGCCTGCTGGTCCTGGCCACACCGTGGTTCGTATGGTCCATCTATCGTCAGCCATTCTGGCTACATGGCCCGCCCATCGCATTTTTAATTTCTGTGCGTAACTTAAGGCATCAATAATATCTGTCTTTTTACGGATTATACTATGTGGTATTTTCTGCAATTTGCTTATCTTCAGCATGCTCCTTTCCATACTTCTTTGACTTGTTTTTATCTTGTTTTTTGTCTTATGAGTAAACTTCCATGTTTGACATGCATATGTCATGGAGGGTAAAAGGCAGGAGTTCATTATTTTCCTCTTTAATGTAATGGGAAAATTGCCTTTCAGCACTTCTTTATAACTCCAAAACTTGTTCCAGGTCTTTTGAACTCTTCTGTCTACTTCCTGTTGATTGTTTAGTGTGCTGAATGATATTTGTTTTCCTAAATATATATAGTTACTCACATACTCTAGGTGGACATCTTCAAGTTGTATGGTTTCGTGACTATTGTTTGTCATTGCTTTCGTTTTACTCAGATTTATTTCCAAGCCGACTTCCTTGCTAGCTATATGTAAGGTGGATATCATATGTTGTAAGTCTTTATGATTATCACTTAAAAGTACAATATCGTCGGCAAACCTTAGATGTGAAAGATAATTCCCGTTGACATTGATACCTAGATTCTTCCAGTCCAGATTGCTTATGACCGACTCCAACACTGCTATGAAAAGACGAGGGGAGAGGGGGTCGCCCTGCCTGACCCCTCTTTCTATCTTTATTGGTGGTCCTACGTTATCCAATTGTATTCTACTTTGGCTATTCTTATAAAGATCTTTCAGTATGTTTATATATTTTAGGTTAACATTTTGAGTGTGTAGAGTTTGCCAAATTGCTGAGTGTGAAATTGTATCGAACGCTTTTTGGTAATCAATGAAAGCAATGTACAGCGGTCTCTGGAATTCTTGATATTTCTCAATGACCTGTTCCAATGTATGTATATGGTCTGTAGTACTGTAACCTTTTCTAAAGCCTGCTTGTTCTATTGGTTGTTTACTGTCCAGTATTTGACCAATTCTCTTTTCTATGACTGAAGAGAATAGTTTATATATAGTTGGTAACTTTTATACTTAATGCAGCTGTAAATGATAATAAAATTGACAATAAAATTTAAACCCTTGAATTCCGAATGCTTGTTCAGAATGCAAAGGATTCTGTTTTCTTGAACCATAAAGTACGTAGTAATGATGATAAATCATATAAAGTTATGACAGTTAACAATAATGGCCGCTTGAAACTGATATCCCTAATGCAATTGTCCTTCTAGACTTCATAAAATCACACGGTCGCATTTACAATTCTAGTATTCCAGACTCATATGAATTGAAGGTCTGTACTAAGCATTAACTACTGGGAGGGACGACACTTGAGGCTCCCCAGCCATATAGCAGATAGACTAGGGATGTCCCAAACTGATCCTTCAGAATAAATTTCGTTAGAGATACATGCGCCAACAAATTCTTGCTATTCTTGTAAATTTGAATTTACGAGGTCGAGGAGGGGACTGAATTTGTTCGGCATAATTTGTTTCTGCCTTTCGTTTAAACCAATCATGTTTATTTACTTTAAGTGTCTCATCTGAATTAGCACAGTTGGCTTAAAAATATTAAAGGCCTGTAACTCAAATTCATTGGCAGTCATCATTTTATAAATTGTATCAACTTTAACGACGACGTACATTGTAAAAGCATAGCGACTAACATGAAACGGTACAAATTGAGATATGCAAATGTAAGCTGCGTATCAGATAAATTAAATACTAAAAAAAAACAACAAATATAATATGCCTGCGTACGGCTCAGCCATGACCAGGCAATTTATACTTCATTAAGATGATTGTTAATTAAATTAAGTTGTTAAACCGAGCTATATTGGGGCAATTTATTTGTTGCAGGCACAATACCGTAGCAAATCCCCAATGGCTGGCTGAGTAAACGCTCACAGATCGTTGTAAGGACGCCGACTGCGACAGTATGCAGGTAAAGCAACAAAGTAACTCATTTTAATCCGTAGAAGAATGACGGTTGCTTTGTAACCCTAGAAGGAATGTAGGGTTAAATAATGCGATCATATACAAGTTTAATGTTCAATATGAGATTTTATTCATGTTTTGTGTTCGCCTCGGTTTTATAAGTATCGATGCAGTGATTTAATTGTCCGGTAGTAACGAACGGTTTCATGAAATTGGTTTTAGGGCAATGATTTTGCAAAAGTTGAATTCATTGCGGTGTATTCTGTAGAAATCTCACCGTGAAAACTAAGGTGATCTCACCTAAGCTTACACGGTCAGATTTTTACGGAATAGACCGGATGATCACCGATTTTTTTTGGCGTTTACAGTGTTTTATGTCCAATACTATCAGTTCACATCTATAAAAGAAATATCCCATAGGGTTACCGTTGCGGCGCGGCGTTTATTGAAATCTATAAACCCAAATCATATTCCCCTTATGCTAAATTCTTATTTTAAAATGAATTCGTAATTACTGGAACACAATATTCGGTATTCCTCTGTAGCTCGCGTTCTACGTGACCGTGCGAGTTAATCCTGAAATCCTCTGAACTGAATTTCACTGGTTTCATCATACTCGAACGTAAGCCTATTCTTTGAGGAAGGTTTAGTCTTCCGACCTGCAAGACCTGCAATAATATCTAGAAAATGTTGTAGTCTTTGCGACAGGCCAATTTTATTTTAGAAATGAAACCAGAAAAACGATTTCTGGTTTTCTTTTTAATATTCTTTGTTATTTCTATTAAAAGTTTAAGTTACGTTGCATTGTGTTTGCTCATTTATCTTGCCCCAAAGCCCGGGTCGCATGCCGCCGTTGACATTACGTTCATTTCTCAAATATTATTACTAACTCGTACAACTTTATCCAATAATAAATATACTTAGCGAAACCTGAAGTCTTGAACGTTCAAATTTTTATTTCATGCCAAGGTAAGCTTGCATGACTAATTTGTTGGAGCAGGTATAAAGTCACCCCGAGGAGGCATTTTGTTTAAGTTAAATAAAATTCTAAATTTGCGTTCATCAAAATGTGTCCAAACATAATCTGACTCTGAGATTTATAACTTCCAAGAGCAAGAAATTCACCGGATGCGTCAAACTTAAGTTTTAACACATTAAAAGAAAACTTAAATTTCATTAGAAGAAAATAATCTAGTGAATTTCCTGTGAGAGCGATAACAAAACCACGAAATTGGATTTCGCGATATAATCTCGAGCTGGTAGTGACAGGGCGAGCCGACGGCACGCCGGCCGAGACCCGGGGCCCGGCTTTTTGTCGCTGTACTACATCTATTCCACTCTTACATATTTACCTACATTTCACACAATTCTTTTCCTGGTACCGAATTAGACGAGCTTTCGACGAAAATTCGCGGACAATATTTCATTCTTGGGTCTCCCTATTTCATTAGTATCATGATCCTACCTCTCGGAAATGATCATTGGTAATGATATTATGCTTTATCAAAGGTCAGATTTAGAGGCTCAGTTCAGTATTAAGAGATTCATGAAAAGCAAAAGTAGAATAATTACAATTCGGTAGTTCCTAGAAAAACATCTAACTTGATGTAGATAAAACGGAACGTTATGTGACGTAGAACGCAAAAGATGTGGAGCATATTCTTTCAAGCTTATTATATAAGCATATTGCGATCACTAATCCTTTGGCAAGCGTGGTGTAGTGGTGTTTACGTTTATGACAATATTTTCCTCACGGCCGCACGTCGTAGATGTCCAAGCCCCATCTGTTTAAGGGCTGAAAGATTTGTAAGATTCTGTTCCACAAAAAGCTTGTAATTTGTTCACGTCCATCCAGGCGTAAACGTTACGATTAGTTGTAAAAATATCCGTTTCTTCGGGTAAACCGTGAACCGAGGACAATTTATCCCGTTTTTATTTAAGTGGTCTTGAAAAGGCTTCTTATTGCGGACAATATCATTGTACTTACATTGAATGTTTTTGTATCAAATAGTGTCTGAGTAAACATCACATTGATATAGGTGACTTTAAAGCCGCCAAAAAAAAATACTCGCGGCTATTTTTCACTACATCTGACTCCCGATTTGTTCGAATATCAGTGAGCGCAACTGAATCACTGTGATAGCATTGTTTCTTTCAGCGAATCCGATATTTGTGGACAGTTTTTATGCACTTCCGGGATCTATTGTCAGACTAATTTGATGCTGATCACAGGTAACTTTGGAAAATATTGTCTGTCGGATTTTAATGTTTCACAAGTTGATTGTTTAATTAATTGTTTATTGTTAATTAAAACGGTAACACCAACTACATTAATTAGCATAAAGATATGGTAGGTATACAAAAATATTTCAAATACTAACATATACTAGAGGACACCCTAGCATACTTCTTCTCACAAAACGTCAGACATACACGCATAATTCTACTCCATTCATTTCACAAGTTGATAAATGAATGATGATAATTACAGGACTGTTTAGACTGTAACTTTTTTAAAGTAATGAATCTTATGGTTTCCTTATTACCTGCTTGCGCAAAGGATGAATAATGTGCTGAATCTCTTATTGATCTTAATTCTCACTAACCCAACAGGAAGTTGGCTAGTCTTTGACCGGTCGGGATCAATGTGTATTACTTACAGTCGCTAGCTACGTTGATTATCTCCTGTACAGGGTGGCTGCAATTCTTTATATAAATAACTGACTAAAAATCTCGCCTCAGAGTTGTTCAGAATCATGTACTGAATCCATGGCAACATGTGGCGCGTCGATGTCCATGCCACCTGTATTTTATATTATACCATACCACTGTAAACTATACCCATTTTCCCAACATCGTACACATTCACTCATATCATTACGAAAATATTTTTTATAGTTGACCATACCATTACAAAGGGATAGGTTAACCACACATTTCTTTCTTCAAAGTTAAAAGGTCGAATGGCAGAAAATATGGTGGAATGACCCCACATGTGACGAGTATTTTATTGAGTTGTAAAAGAGATATTTATATAACTTTATTAATACCTACCTCTGTTGTGCCTCAGATAACGCTTTACTGCATCGCCACATGATAAATCATCAGTTATTTATTTACAAACGCACGTTTCTGCAACGTGAAAAAAACGGTTCTAGTTTGTCCATTAGTGATTCCCGGCGCGTTTTGTCAGTCATGTGCCAAAATTCCGTAGCGGTTACGGAACAAAAAAGTAATTGTTTTTACCTTTTTCAGTTTCTCAATTCCGTTTATGTTATAAAAGTCAGGTAGATTGCATATCCAAAGCTGTCAAGCCACGAATAGAAACAGGCGTATTCTGAACTACGAGTTTCGTGATTTCTATCTCTACTTTCGAACATCAGACGTAACGTAGTCTTTTTGTAAATGCAATAGGCGTGTCTACGTGATGTGGTCCAGACTTCGAAATATCTCTCGAATGTCGGGAGAGACGTCTAGATTATATCACGAACTCACGTCGAGTGCCAAAACGAAGTGATAAGGTATGGCAAGACTCTCTAACGTGGTGTATTGTGACATTAGGAGAGCCTCTTGCTCGTGTATTCTTGTGTAGTCTGCTATTGAACAACAATTTTACAATTTCAAACCATGTAAAACCTGTACGGTTTTAGGGATGTTGTCATAATGTAGTGTTGTGTATGTGTTGTACATAATTTCTAAATACAAAAACTGAAATTGCCTACCTACTATGCAAAAGTGGTGGTCTGACCGCAAAGAATCTCCGGAAAAACCATACGGTCCCATTTCATGATATAACTGGGCAATTAACAGTTGAAATTAAGTAAGCTGATATGATGAGGAAAATCACGATTTTTATAGATACCTATAATGTGTTGTGTTAGGTTAGGTTAGTTGTGTACCCCACAAGAGTATAAAGAATACATATAACATACAGGATTAATATGACGTAAATGATTCGATTATCTCAATTGTTATGGTCCATTTAGTCATGGAAGTCTCATTTATATGATCTGTTCTAATAGTCCAATAACCAATACACACATGTATTGCCCATATTAACAACCATATTATGTAGGTTCTATGTCTTACCTATTGAAGAACTCATGCCTAACTCTAGGTTAGGATGAACTACGAATAAAATTATACAAACCACACAGCTGCCACAAAGCTGTTCTTCCAAACAGCTGTATCTTTCAGACAATATTACCTACCTATATTATTATACGAACAGTGAATTGGTATGTCACCGACTAACGTGTAACTAGGTACATATGGCGACACATCAAGCTATACACTTCCAGTTTCAGCTGACCTCGCATTGCATAGATTTTTCGTACAATGAGAAGTCACCTTATACTGGAAATTTATAGCTTGATGTGTCGCCGTGCGTACTACTAACATCGTTTTGTTATGTTAGACACAGTGCACACACACTAGACACAGTGCACAGAAAAAATGGCATTTTGAACAGGCACAATAGAGAAAGCTTCTGAATTCCGGATATTATGCATGTCTTCCGTTGACAGCATGAATGTTTGTTCCGTTTTCAAACGAGTTACAACTACCATTCCCTCTGCTAGGTGGGGATGAGAAAAATAATCTGACCATTTCTTTATAACTTTACGGCCACATTACTTTAGTTTTCTGTACCAAATAGGCAAAGCAGTGTCCAATTTCTACTAAATGTACAGGTACTTCCCGGAAACCTAATACTGCATTTCAAACATAATTCCTTTCTTTGGTATTGTTCGTCGAATTGTTTAGTTCGTCAAGTTCTGAGTTGAGCTGCACGATTTTTAAAAAATGCGTGCACTGACTGGACAGGTCCACTCAATCTGTGTGGTTCTTTTCTCAAAAGACCATTTCTTCCATTCCATTCCATTTTTTTTCCATCTAGTAGATTGGTGTCTTACATAAACTTGGTCAGGTGAAGACCACAACAGACGAAAAGAGACTGAGACCTATGAGTTTGATTCGGACTTTCTTCTCATAGTAGTAGACGTGTAATAGTACATTATGATATAAGTGCGGTAAGTTGAAAATTACAGCCGAGACGATATTGCTAGCCCGAGCCGTAGGCGAGGGCTACAAGAAAGCAGAGGCTGTAATTATCAAAGCGCACGTATGTCATACGACGTTTTATAACATATTTGCGAGGAAATAAATAAAACTCGGACTTTCCTAAACGAATAAATCTTTAATCACTTGTTAAAGCCGTTATAAAAACTTGAACAATTTTTAAAATTGATTATTACGTTGCCAGTTAGCATTTTTAATGTTGTCAAGTTATTAGCAAGCAATATCGCCTCGGCTGTAATTTTCAACTTGCCGCACTTATATCATAATGTACTATTATCATAAATTGGCATTTCTTTTTATCATTAATAAAACAATGATTCTTTAACCCTTATCAGTTTCGCACGAAGGTGTCGCTGATATCAACATTTTATCAAAATAACAAAGTTTAATCGGAACCATATCTGACGTCACGAGACACGAAGCGGCAGTTCTCAGAAAATATCAACGGGCTTCGTCATTAAGATGATAATTCGAGATAAGAGTAATGACTTTACTTTATCAGTATCGTCAAGTTCGACGACTCTGCGATTTGGCTGTAAATATTTGCAGTTCAATCGATTGTATCGATAACGGATACACTGCACTAATTGTTTGGCTTAATTGTGTAGTCAAAGTCCAGAGTTGGCCCTAGCTAAGACATGAGCAACAATTTGAACATATTATCCTATTGCTTTGTTCGTATCAAGCGTGAAATTTACGTTAATTGGCTAAGTATGCGTAGGCGCTTTTAAAACTATAAACACGCTGGTTATAATTTAGTTAGCTTTTCCTAAAGATAACTTTTTCTACATAAGCATTATCATATTAAAAATAGCAATTTTGCATTTATTAAAAATGTAAATTACATTTCGCCCTCATTATTTTTATCTAAAGTACCTACGCCATGACTATATAACTAAGTAATCAGTACGTCATAAAACGTTGAGTAAATATCCAATAGAAGACCGATTTTATTAGAACAGATTACAGTCTTTCTCAACTATATTTGTAAGTATCTCTTGGAATTAAGAAAGTCTTAATTTTGATAAAACCCGTTTCCATTTCATGAAATAGAATATCAATAATTCAAAATAACTTGCCAGTGTAAAAGTTCGTCGTTTATTTAACAACTACGTAGATCATAATAACCACTAACATACAGATACTTAGCGCACAGATAATAATAATTTCTAACAAATTACTACACTCCTAACAAATTAATATATTCGTATCCCAACATTAAACAACCTCTTCAACTGTATTCGTTTCAAGGAGTTTAAAAGATCACGGCGGCAGTTAATATCTGTAAAAGGCGTTAACTTCTAATGAACTTTTCACCCGTAACTCTTAAACTATCCAAATTTGCCCAAGTTTAAGTCACCGATAAGCCTTCCTAGGCCTCTGAACTTTGTCCCAATGACAAACAACTCAAACCGGTGAACTTTCTAAGAGGTTTAATACAACTCTTTATGTTGTTCTAATAGATTCCCAAATCTTTGCAAAAGATTTCAGGAAAAGCCTCTTTCGTATCCTTTGCATATTTGAACATGCTTATGTTCGTATAAGGAAAAACATTATTACAAATACAGATTATTATGTACGAGTTTGACAAAGGACAGTGTTGACACAATAACAAATTTTGTATGATTTAACCTATATTTTATCGAGTTTCGATTATCAAACCATAACTAACAATGTTATCAGTACATCAACTGATAAAAGCAATCGTCTTGTTATGTTTATTGTTTCAAAATTAATGTTAAATGGAAGATTTTATCTATAACATTAAATCATAGAATAGATATAAGTAAACAGGGAAGTGTAACTTTATACAATTTAATTTTAAACTCCACTACATATGTAAGTCCTCTTTGAATCATAAATGTTCACGTGTGTTTACTTTAGCCACCACAGCGTCTCTATGACAACATTCCATCCTGGAGAAATAGTTTGCAGACTTCAAAGTTGCCAACTTGTAGATTAAATGAGATAAGAGATTAAATTCACCTCTCGTGTGTCTTTACATGAGTTTGCGTGCTTTTGAAGGTAAATATTTAGATAAAGGCTTGACACAAAAAGGTCAAACTGACGAAGTCTGTCGTGCAAACTGTGATTTACTAAATTAGAGTTTTTGTGTAAGTTGCGGTTATGTCCTTACAGTTTTAGCACAAAAACAGAGTCAGCACAAGCGTAGTGGATCAGGATCCAGTAAAAACATAGTAACAACAGTAATTTCGCTTCGCATTCCTTAGTTCATCTAAGAAGGTGGAACGGAAGGCAGTGTAAACGAGTTGGCGTTTTTCTCGGAACCCTCGCACTAGCACTAGTGGTAGCGGTACACGGCTAAAATGGAACGTGCGGCCACTTGCATCTTATGTATCTTATTATCGTGTACACACTTGGATTTCCGTACTTAAGTGGCGATGGGACAAGGCTAGTATCTTACTAGACAAGTATCGAGTATAACTGAAAGTAAATGATTTTTAATGAAACATTCAACTCACAGTTTTGTTTATTAGCTAGTTTATTGTCTTTTATTTGACTAAAATTACGAACGTGCACGTTTTCCACAGTTTTTTAGTAACAGCACACTGCACGTCAGTAGCTTTCATAAAGTTTTTGCTCTGATATGAGGCCGTCGCATTTTATAACCAAACGCGTCACGTTTTGCACTGTAACCGTTTTTGTTTGAATTAGTGTCGCACTAACGTTTCTGCTCCGGCTAGAATATTTTATACAGAGAGTTACATTTAGTAGAGCAAATAGCAATAATATCAAAGGTCCGTATCAGCGCAGTGCACTTGCAACTTCTAACTTAGTTAAGATTAACCCTGGGTCGCTCCAGCTTCGACACTAAGGATGCAAACCAAATTGTATTACGACTCGCAAAGCTAAAAACTGACGAGTATGAATCGCTTGTAATTATTATCAACTCAAGGAGGTAATTTATAAACCCACTCAGGTAAATATACTGTGGACATTAATCATTCTGACTTATCACCATTATACGCTAATAAGGACAGAAACAAAAATGCTGCACGCCTTACTTGTATCATTATACAGAAAAAAATCCAATCATTAATAAAGTAATTTTCTCTAGCTCCATATTGGCTGCTTAATGTATTTTCAAAGCAAAAGCACGCAACATTAACATTGTAAATGATGTGCAGATGCACTCACGATTCCGCGAAGCTGCGCCGAGCCTCGATCGTCAACGCATTACTCGATTCCACAGCTATTTACGGATAAAAATCATCTCCGTACAATCTTACTAGAACCACCCAAATCCTGTAAATCTTGGCCAAACTAACTGCGAATTGTGAAGACGAAAGTCAGAAAATAAGGGGCGCCGAAGGTGTTGATCCGGCTAAATCCGCACCCACACCGACACAGCGCCACAGTTCGTTTACCCGCCGACCGAATGGAGGAAGATGGTTAATGAGAAAATGATACCACGAGGAGGAAGCGACCCTTAGCCCTGACGACTCCCAGTCTATAATAAATCTTATCGAAACATTTTATTCGGAATTGAAAAGATGATTGAAAATCAGAAGAAATAAAAAAGAAATTCCAAACTAAAAAACTTCTCACGAGTTTTTGATTCACGATTGCTGCACAAATAGAGTTGCGTGTTGTGCATATGTAGACTATACAACCGCCTAAAAAAATCGCAGACATAGGTACCTACGTCAAGGTCGCTGTATATCACTGAATATCGCTAGTAAACCGCATCTCGTAATTCTATTTCTATGTGTGTGCAGTGGTCAAGCCATCCCGTGTTATGTTGCAAAATTAAGAGGATTGCCTTGATGGGCTGCGGCTAGTAATAAATGGAGACGATTTTGTTCGTTCGGGATGCCGTTTGGTAGCATGCGATGCGGTCACTCAACCGGCTCTAAAGCCCGTTACGTCAGCGGCCGCATGCCACAATTAGATCACATACGAGACTTGCAATGGCTAGACCAGACACCAATCGTCGATTGATATGTTTTAGTACCGTTAAAACTGGCTTTTTGCATCAACTGTTACGGCATTCCCATGATTTTCTTAGGCGTTACTTGTCGTAAACACTTGCGTAATGTCTGTTTAGTGGATACAGTTCTTGATGGCCATCATCAGACGCACGAACGTGTTTAGAATGATGTACGTGAATGTTTTTTATATTTAAATACTGGTTTCCACTGGCACTGGTAACTTTAAACTTGTGACTTAATTATTCCTTGATTTAGAAAACTCTGCGAATAATTTAAGTGCTTGTTTGAGTGAGTAAGTGTAATGTTAACGAGCAAAATTTAAAATGCAATTTAAAGTTTAAGTACAAACAAGTTGCTTTACATTCCCTTTGGTAAGTCTGAATCTCGCAATGTAGTTTGTGGTCGGTCCATTCTAAGTTGCTCCTTCTTTGTTAAGTATTCGTAAAACTCGGCAGGATAATTGGCTCTATATTTAGATTGAACAGACTGTAGATAAAACATAGCTATTTTACACGAATTACGCTAACAACGTTGTAGAAACAAGGGGCGCAAAATACATGATTTACGACCAATTTCTCATGTTCGCAACATGACACATACAATTCAATATACGTTTCAATTATTTGCTCTCGCAACGATAGTCCAATAAAGTGGCAGGAAGCCTAATCAAAGACAATGGAGTCTCGCCGCCGACCACGACCCTCTACGCATAGACTAGGTATTGCAATAAATGGTAATTGATTGCATCAAGATACTGGATGTCTGTGCACGTTGTGTGACGTCATGTCCTGTCCGCTGGCATGCACTAGATCGCCAATCATCCTGTCCTGGGTTCACACGCATCAAGTAAAGTCCACTTTGTGTAGGTTCGAAACTTCCCACAATGATACTTTTTAAAATAAAGTAAACACTTTACAAAACATGATCCACTATTCATTGAATATATTTTTAAAGCATGAATGAAATACATTCAGCGTATAAATTATAATGATGTTCAAATAAGTTGTTATTCATTTATTCAGGCTGTGAATCAATGTATTCATGTTTCGGTAATCGCCAATCGAAATAGCATCATCTTTAAAAGTGCGATAATTTGAATATCCCAGGTATCTGGTGAATGTAATATTACAATATCAAAGTATTTTTTTCTAATGTAGATGAGATAAATGTTAACAATAGGCGTGATTCAAAGGCGGTGGATAGAGGACGGTGATTACAAAGCGTCGATAGGTAGGTACATGGAGAGTCTCCGGTGCAGGGCGCTCGTCTCGAGGACCAATACTCGATGGGCCCTCAATACGGACTTACCTACTCCGACGGAGCCCGCGCTACATCAGCTAATACCTAACATTATGTCAGCGTTATATGAATATTGTGTCTGCATAATAATATCAATTAAGAAGCGGTAAAACCAATTGTAGCGCAGCGCTCAGTCGGCCATGCGACGACTCAGAACAGAACGATAAAAGAAAATGGATAACTTCTGCCACACTGTCGGTTTAACTTGTTATGCTGTCCACTTAAAGTCAACAGGTGCGAGTGTGCGACCCTTTGCGGGTTCCGCTCACCTCATAAAGGAAAACCCCGAACAATCTTATTAAAAGAAAAACCTTTGGAAAGTTGCCATAAAGCTATCCGACTAACTAAGAACACCGTCGGTTTGTTAAACTAGACGATAATTTAGTAGATACACCCGTCCTTTGTATTCTATTCACTGATTTATCGCACACATATTTAGCAGGTTGCATGCCTGTACTGCTTATCTGAAACAGCCGAGTCGGCTCTGCAACAAACATTTATCTAGAAAATTTATCTAGACATACCCTTACCGAGCGAAAACATAGTTAGGACGCCGTTCTAAATACTCATCTAAAGAATGTCCAATAATATTGCGGGGCTTCAATATTATTAATTGAAGCTATTATCTGCATCGGCGCTTCAATTAATTCCTATGTACTGAAATAACTTAGTCGTTCTATGCAACTCTCTGCGCCAAATGAGTTTACATTCTATGAAAGTTTAACATTTATTTAGTTTTAGAATTGGCTCAATGACTACATAGTCATTGAGCCAATTCAGGAAAACTACGAGGCATGTATTGGGTCATAGGTTAAATATGTTTAAATCCTACTATATTTGGATAACATTGAATAGTTATCCTTAAATTGTCACTTTTTCCTTGTACCTATTTTAATTGTTTCATTGCGAAGGATCTGATCAGACTGTTTTTTTGTCTTGTTATTGTAAAATATCTCGGTCATTAACTCATGATCATTGATATTACAGATCTTGCTTTAATAGTAGGTTTTTTGTCTACTGTTTTAAGATGCTGAGTTAGTCATTTTGTTTGCAGCGTTATCGATTCCAGCTCTCAGACTAATCTGGTTTATTTTTATAACAAGGTAATGTATTTATCAAGTCTAAATAGCTAGCAGCCTGCAGTGCCAGTAGCAGCTCATAATAAGACACACAATACAATAATAAAAGTTCAAAACGAGTTTCAAGATGAATAGGTAAGAAAATGAATAGCGGTCCCGCGTATGACGCAGCAGGCCTCGGGTAGCAACTAGGCGTTCTCATGACAAATATCCTCGATGCAATGAGTTGGCCGGTCTGTGGCTCCGCGCAATTCTACACATGCAGCCACGGAGCCATTGTGTGCGAACAAAGAGCCGCATGACACTATGAGGAGGATCCAAGAACCGAGAACTTCGAGGAGGAACTTAAAAAATTTGAATGGAAATATTTCGTCCGCATTTTCTTCGTAAATAAAAGACTAAGTACAGGTTGGCGAGCTTCATATGCACTCCGTATTTTTATTATCTGCTCGTCGATTGGATGTTCTATACGCTGCCTATTCTCCTATTCTCTGAAATCCTTGAATGGTTTTATGGTTTAGCTATACACGGGAAAACCCCGTGTGGTATTTTTATTGAGACATGACTATCCATATAAGCCTACTGCTTTAATTTGTTTTTAATGACGTAGTGTTATTTTTAATCTACGACTTGAATAATGAAGTTGTTATCGTGAATATTTGTGTGGTGCATCACTTTTTAAAAATAAAAGCTTATCTAACACGACAAACGGTCCGTACCTACCTACAAGTTAAGTCTCCTACAAGACAGCTCATCAGACATGTACGCACAAACGCACAATCTGCGAACACGGCATTCGTCGCCCCATCCCTTCCTTTTATTAGAGGTAGACTAGAGAGGATTATACGAAATGGATGTGCAGTACCATCCTTACTCTCTACATCATACTGAGATCACCAATCTGCCTGCCAAGCTAGGATTATGACATTATCCCCCCAAGATCGTTCGTCGAGATCTATGGGGGGGCCTAACAGACGAGTAGGTACCTATGTGTGTAGGCATGTGTAGTTCAGTAAGTGGCTCCTCAAAGGGCGGCACATTTACTCCGATGCTCAGTTGCTCAGTTAAAGTGGTATCTCACTTATCGGGTTCCACACTTAGCTTAAGAAGTGTTTGTCTTAGTAATAGAAGTGGAACAGTAGCTATAAAATAACACATGCTTGTGTATGTTTTCCATGTTTTGCGTGTGAATAACTTTAAATCAGCAGCTCTAAGGGCTGATTTCTCCATCGCCAGATAACTTTATTCGAGGAATAATTTTGAAATGTTGACAGTTATTTCATACAAAAACTGTCAAACGTCAATTTTATTCCTCGAATAAAAGTTATCTTTTTTATTATGATGAGAATTATTAGTAGTGAATCATAGGAATATATCTACGCAGCAACAGCGAGATGCATTTTAATCTGTATTCTGTAATCTACATTATCTATGAAACATATTTCACACGTTTATAGTCAAAACTAAAGTAAGAAAAGCCTTTATACCGAGAGTAAAAAATATAACCAACTAATATAAATTAGATTTTTTCAACCCTTATCTAAATAAAATGCAATTTCCCAATTTCATCATACGATCCATCATACGTTACATTTCTGTTCATAGTTAGTCTGTTTCTACGTACATATATTTAAAAAACGTTTAGTCATTAGTGATAAGAGTAGATAAGGTAAGTATAAGGTTTCACAAAGCATAACTGAAATTACCAAGTAATACAGAAACACAAAATTATATAACATTATTACTACCAAGATATTCTGAGGTAGCTAACGAACTATAAGTTTCAAACAAAGTAGAACTAAAGTTGGAAGTTTCCTGAAGTGATTGCATTCTGAAAAATACAGTCGTAAGTTGGAAACACGTAATTATATCGTGGTTTTGACTATTATTTAATCATACCGCATTGGACTGAGATTACGAAGAAGTATTGAATGGCCCAATGGTAGTAGCCCGAAAGTCTGCCAACCAGTTTTACCAAGGTATATTATCCAGCAACTGGGTTGTAGAGGTCAGATAGGTAAGCAGTCGCTCTATTTAAAATACTGGTAGGTATTCAGCTGCATCCGGTTAGACTGGAAGCCGACCCCAACATACTCGTAGTTGGAAAAAGGCTAGGCAGATGATGATGATATTGAATAGCCCAGCAATCAATGCATATTGAGACCCTTACAAGTTGGGGAAGGACGTCATACTTATGATAGTCATCTAGAATAGTAGTAGATATTTTATTTCTAGTAAAATTAGTTTATTACAAAGAAATAAAGTAGTTGTTGTATACTGGCTGACTTTTTTTACCTTCTGGACAAACAGAACGGAGTATAAACCTATCCTAGCAAAATCGTAGCGGCATTCAAGCCTTTGATTGAAGCCTTCCTCGGATTGAATGTAAAAAAAAGAGATTTATTGTTTTATTTTTTGGGGAAAAAGATTTCTGGGCACCATTTATTCCCTGCTTTTGTTCAAACAGTAAAAAAAGTCAGCCGGTATGTCGTATATGAGTTTAATTTCCAGTGCTTAGGCTTGAGAAGTTGGGTCATTACTTGACGATGTAAAAATTGACAACGATGAGATTTGGCATAAATATCTGAGATGACACTAGTGCTCATGGCAGTTGAGGCTGAGAGTTGTATGGTGGAAAAGATTCACGTGTTTACGGAAACATAATTTAGAACTGCTAATATTCTATTCTGGTAAATCATTGACAAATTATTTGCAACGATATTGTCAGATTGGCTGAGCGATGTACTGTCTTGATAATTTATAATGATTTCTGGTTTGTGTCTACACTCAGCGTTTGTTCAGCGTAGGAATTAACGTAGCGCAGACGCCGCGTAGAGGCCGCGTAGCAGAATGAGCTACGGCGTAGAAGCCACGTAGCACAGGAATTGGAGCTAACGTCGCGTAGCAGAAGCGTAGGCGCTGCGAATGCATTGCGTAGAAGGCGCGCAAACGCTTAGTTACGAAAGTTTATTCTGCAAATTATGAAGATAGATGTCTAAGGTACTTTCGGAATGAGAGTTGGCCTACAGTAGTAATTCCTTGTGGGAATTCATTTTTAAAGTTAACAATCTATATGCTCCGTCACTTCGTGCTAAGAACTGATATTCTGTCGTATCTGGTTAACAAACCTCAACAAAGTTTGTCTGAGGATAGGCGCAGTGTGTAAAAAAAACTGATCCTATGCAACAAAAAAAAATAACATTAATACACAAGTCACTGACCCAAAGAGCATCACACTAGCAGTAGCATGCCAGATCATTTTACATGTGGGAATAAGACACGGAGGCCTGATCTCAAGACGGCACTTAAACCCAGCCATTGATAACTGAAGCTCTGACCCTTGTTCTCTTATCATGCGAGTACCTATACGTACCTACGACACAAGGTCAATCAACCTGACGACCAATTCCATCCAATTGTGTTGAAAATTGTTTCACACTCATGATTCAACATTAACACGAGGTTGTCCCAATTTGAGCAATAAACAGCAGAATTAGGATATTTGGAACGTTTTGTTTAAGTTTGATTCTGTTGATGTCGGCATTGGTTTAAACTAAAACTTATTTATCTTTGTCATTATCTAATGAGAGAGTAGTGGTGGCCCAGTGATAATAGCCCCAAGTTACGAGTTGCAGGTCGTGGGTTCGAACCCAGCTAGGCGCTTTACTTTGTGTAAATAATTTCATCACCACTGCTGTCAAAACGGTGTCTTAAAATGAAAACATCGTGAGGAAACCAGCATGCCCTAGAACCAAAAATTCGAAGACATGTAATTTCTATCCCGCATGGTAGATTACAGCCCACTCCCTCTCACAGAGAGTAGGCCTGTGTCCCAGCAGTGGGCACATCATATGCTGATTTTGCATTTTCTAATAGACCTACTATTTTCATAGGTCATCAAAGTGTCTACTTTGATGACCTATGAAAATAGTAGGTCTCATTTATAGTAGTAGTATATACTATATTACAATAAAGTGTGAGCAAAATGTTGTGTTATTGTACATAAAGCTTTAGCATCAGTTTATAATAGACCTAACCTACTACAAAGTAATACTTAGTATTTTAATGAGCTTGGGTTAGTGCTTCGCATCTGGGTGTACGAGGCAGCACAACAACTTCACCTTTGTACGGCTTGACATAATGGCCGGTGGCTGGGCCTGGCTTACTCTCCTAGCAGCACGGTTCGCGCCTAAAGTGGTCCTATTTTAGGCACATTAACCGCGGACTCCGGCGATAGAAATAGAAACATAGCCCGTTTTTGCCGAGGATCGATTGTCTAATGAGTCACAGTCGACATGGGACTGCACTTGGCGTCCCCGCTTCAGCCGTGATGGATGACAAATCGCTTTTAGATCCCACGCTACGATGTTTACGCTAGCCCTCCTGAATGACTTACGATTTAAATGCTCTTTCCACCCGATCTCGGCGAAATGGATCCCATTTTCTTTTTTATTAATGCGGCTCCTAGAACACATTAAAGAAGATCCTATCTCGCTGTAGGTATACATTTGTTTATCGCGAAAGGAAAATTCACTGGTCACAGATCAAGTTTATCAACATAAAAATCTGCATTTCATTCCTAGATAACATCTAAGCACTTACGTATAAGTAGATTTTATATTAGCTATGGTCAGCCAGCTGTCGCTACCAAGTATAATATTATCTTCAATTTAAATCGAATCAAGTGGGCTCGACTTCTTATTTCTAAGAAGAACAATCAGTACCTAACCGTCATTAAAATTGTTGTGATCAGGTAGTAAGACCACTAACTTATAAAAGGAATTTAATATTTCAAAATGAAATGATGTCATGGCATTGCAATTAATTTAAAATTGTTAAGGCTCTTTGTGAAGCTAGTTTCCTAAGAATTATTGCGTATCTGTTGGTTCTCCGAACGAAGCGCTTAAGGATGAACATGTTATGTATTGTACGTCATAATCAGAAACCTAGTAAATTCAAGATGTAAGCGAAAGCGTAACCACGCTGATTTATTTATATATTTACTGCCACAAAAAATGTCCTTTAGCAAAAATGTTGAGAATAAATATCAGAACTGCGACAAAAATAACCCATGAATGCTGTTTTAAATATACATCATGATGATTGTGCTATTTTCGACACAGACAGGTGTAGATCACTTTAATTATAACGTGTTAATATGTATTTACGAGCATTCGATAAACACTCACACGTCAACCGTACCTAGTAAGACGCAGAGGGCATTGCCTCTCAAGGACTCTGAATGTTTTTTGCTTGTACCGGGCTTGCTTTTAGCACGCTACATCATCGTGGGTGGACTCCCGATTGTTTTGACGGATGTAAAGCCAATAACCTTCCATTGTACTTCTAGTTTTGACTAGCTCAAAAGAATAAAGAATTAAAGGCACGGTTCTAATTAGTCCGCTGTAGTCTTTCTGCTTGCGCCGAAGTACGTGCAGTGGGTAAGTCAGTCGTGTAGGGAGAACAATGCACCCACGTTGCAATGCCACCCGCAAGGACTTTCTTTCCAACGTTTGACACAGATACAACACAAAGAAAACGTCATTTGCAACTGGCTAAAGGATCCTAGTCTTTTTCTTGAAATAGCTTTTTCCGAGTATTGTGATAGTCAGTTAACAAAACAAGCGCCACTCAAAAACCTTTACAGTCCGTAGATAACAACCATTATAACTTGGACAGATATCATATTTTTTGCGTGTTTTCGATCTAAACTTACAAGTTGGGCACATAAATAAAGGTCTAACCTTCCGTAGTAGTACGAATAAATGTATTAAAGCAATGGTACTTACAGAACCCAAAAATGAACGTGACAGTCGTATTTCTGTAATCACATTAGGTAACGTGGAATTTGTAGAATGTTGTTAGGGTAGGCACTACAAACTTCCTTCAGCTACCAAGTGCGGAATTCAATAAAAGGGCCGAGAACAAAAAAGCGGGTTTTCTGTTTGGTAAAGTGAGAATTATACGTTCCCAAAAATAAAGAAAAAAACTACAGGCCTGTGTAAAGTAGGGATCCCTCTGCTGTAACTTTTCTTCGAGGATAAGGGAATTACTTACGGCCGACAAGGGGAAAACAAACTACAAAAACGACATAACATGTTGTGTTCGATACTACCCTTTTTGTGATGTTTGGAAGACTTGTATATCATCATAACTTAGGTATAAAATACGGCTAAACTTAATAGCTTGAACTTCTAAAATGTCAAAATGTCTGTAATGTCGTAATCGTGAGGGCATTGGTTCATTACTATTGGATAATTCAACGGGCACTTTAATAAATTGCAAGTGAAAACAAACCACATGCATCAACTACCTATAACATTTAGTCGCGTAACATTCGCAATTCGTATGTTTGTTATATAGAAAAAGTTTTACAAATTGTCAGACCAATATTTCAAAATCCCTGGCATCGGACCCACAAACTGTAAAGTAGGGAGGGAAAAATCTCACAAAAACTGTGTGCAAACTCGAATTAAATAGTCGTATCTCTCTTGTGACAGTGGGAATCCATCAGCGGTCTCGATTGGAACGATAACCGCCCCCCGCGCGCCCTGCACCCCACTCCGAAAAATAAATCGTAATTTGATAGCGCCCTCTAGTGCAGGCACTTTGGCCTAGCCTGAAAAAGCCACTGAAAAAAAATGAATCATGCTACGTTAAACATAACATACATACCTAATGTTAGTCAATTATAATAGGTTCAAGAACCTCAGCTGTGAAGGCTAAAAATAAATGGTTAAAAATACTCGAGCAATTAGATCAAAAATAAATTAATAGGTCAAGTTGAACTCGCACATGAAGTGGGCTTTTTATAATATCGGTTGAGATTACAAAAAGTCATGATGTTTCAACAAAAACACTACTCGTTACTTAATAATGTACTAGTTTGTTAATTAGTTTTTGTCTGCTTTGCTTGTTTTTTTTTTTTTTGAAATCGTGCAATTTTTTTCATGGCCAGAGAAAATATTCCTTACCATGGAATGTATGTACCCAAAACTCTCAAAAATTATCAGAAAACAATGTATACCCTACATATAAGATTTCCTAGACTAATTACTAATTTCCTTTTTGACAAAGCCCTCACTAACTCACAGTCTCGTCCATGTCCCGAAAGATTTATGTCCACTTTCTTCTACTCATGACGGAGGCACCTAGTTATATCACAAAAATATATTATGTAAGCACATTATTATTTATTGTGTCGCAAAACAAAAAGCTTGGATCCCTTTCAGATATCGAGGCTGTTCACAATGTCTCTCTGGAGGATCCGCTATGAAGAATATTGTGCAGGTTCACAAAGAGGGATTGTAATTTGTAAGTAATTCGTCAGTTATCTCACCTGCCGCTGAGTCAGTCGGCGTACATTACTCAAGCATAGCAAGCACCATTCATTTCTCGCTAGGAATTCTAGATTACACATTGGACTAGTGCCTATAGATGTACCTATAAATAAATTGCAAAAGGCGTAGGTGGCTGGTAGATTGCGTTGGATCGCTGGGCGGGGGGGAGGCGCGTACCCTACCACCGAGCCTGTATTTAAAGAAATTTAATACCGACAATATTTCAATATTCTATTGGCTTGTATAAATAAAACATGAAAGGTCCAATTATGCTTAACATTAATCGAGAAGTGTAACGATTGAAGCTGTAACGCTGTGAAAATTAGATGAGAGAAAATATTTCTGATTTTTCCTCCAATTTATTTATACCGTCGGTTTTTAGAAAATGTTGAGTTATAAAACCAGCAACAGAATAATTAGATTAAATTCGTAGGAAAGAAATACTCTAAACAATTTTTGGGAACGATATCCGTTTAAGTTGACTAAGTTGATCGAATCTGAAGCGATTAACGCGACATTTCGATGCGGGCTTTAGTATGCCGCAACAAATTAAAAATTCTATAGTCATGTATGTATCTTTAATGCTCTATACATACACCAGGATCTAATGAAATCAAAGTTTCCGTGTGGGTACTACTTGTATCGCAAAACGTCGCCTCTCGAACTTCAAGTTCCACACTTCTAGTTACAGTGCTGAACTCCTGTAATTAAACTTTCTTTGGTGCGTCTTTATTCCAGACTAATACGTTTTTAGAACTTCACTTCAGCTAGAATTATCGACTGAAATGGACTCTTTTCAGTAGTATTAACGAGTTTATATATGGCAGATAATCTTTTTGAACGAACATCAACTCGATCCGAAAATATGTCGGTTGTACATGGAGGACAACAGAAAAGAATTAGCAATAAATCATTCTCATAAAAAGTTAGTATTACTTATTTATAACAACATTTCTTCTAGAAGAATCTTGAGCTTTAGTATTATATGTATACTTCAGTATTGTTTGCCAAATCACTAATGACTTACGCAATCGTAATTCCCGACATCTTTGTCAAGATAGCGATTTGACTTTTTATAATCAAAGAGGCAACGTGGCACTTCGTAAATGATCCAGACAAATCTTCCTAAATGTAGAACGTCCATCAAAATACCCAAATGTTTCCATTCGATTCTTCTGCTTCATTAGTTCACTCTGTTATCGACTTTACTAAGACTTATCACCAAAGTAAACCTAAGATATGGAGTTTCTCATTACGGAGATTGGAAAAAAAGGAAAATTTTAGGACCGAAGAATAAATCTACAACTGTTTGTGACCGTTTCTCTTGCAATGACAATAGCAAACCCTTTTTAACTTAACAGACGTTTCGATCGGAATTCCACAATATTATGGAGATTTTCTCGATCCGATTTTTTTTTGGCTAGGAATAGGCCACTTCCTTTCCAAGAAAATAGGTATCAGCAACATGGGATAGTGTCAAAAGGGTGCAGCAGAGTCAAACCACTGCAGGTTGAGCTTAGCAGATGGATTTTTAGTTTTGCAGACCAAAAATCCATCTGCTAAGCATGCCCATAGCAGCTATATGAGTATGTGAGTGTGACCATACTGTAGCGTCATTATAGGAGACCAAACTTCCACCGAGTTGAACGGGTTGAATGATAATAAAAACCCATGACATTTAGGAAATTATATAAAATGTCATAACATTATCTAATTGACGAGCGATAACTAAACAATTTTATCAGCTTCAGTTTCCAAGTGCGTCGTGTTACAATAATCGAGATAGAATAGAACGCGTATTTATACCTACAATGTTATTCCGATATGTCGGCATTACGTGGGCGGGGGACGTGTTATCAAACCTGGAACATGTTCTTGTTAACTGACAACCCTAGCATACTTACTACGCACGTCTATATCATATTATTTGTTTAAAGCCCTCATTAGTATACCTATATCTACCTACGTATCTATAAAAAAACTGATCGACTATCCTGTGATATATATATATATATATATATATCCTACGTAATAATTAATGATTTCAGATTATATCCGATATCAAAGAGGAAGGATATTGCAAAGCTGTAAATTCACGTCCCACGATATAATCTTCAATAAATAATTTATGAACACATTCATATTATCATAAAGCCCCATAAATATGTGGAACGGAGGACACAGTTTTCCATTTAGGTGATCGAATTAACCTTTAAATTATTTATAAGTTAAACGTTGATTACAATGTTCGACATATGAAAACGGCTGCAACAGGATGATAATGAGTAAGTGGCGTTTACACGAGCCGTCGGGCGTCGCGCGCGGATCCTTGACCCCCGTAGTGGGTCGAAGTCGCCCGACCAGACACTCGCGGTCGGTCGTCGGCGCCCTTCCACGACAAATAAATATCAGTGCACGCACACTGGCTACGAGTCTATACACGCTCGTAACTACATACCAATACAAATTCCGGCGATACATGTGCGTAATATTGTAATGAATCATCCTTCGACCCTTTTGTCCTACCAATTTGTAGTTAGTACCTACTACGCCGCTGCGCCAACATAAACCACTTCGATCATTTCTACTGCCCCCGCATTAGAAAAATTACTCTTTTTCAGAAGCCATAGCATTTATTTACGCAGAAAGCAGTGTACACAGACCCTAGAGCTCCCATAATATTTCAGTATAGCGAAGCTATTCTTTTCATCGCGCTGGCATTTTACCAAGCGACTTTTTATTCAACTACAAAGCTGTGGTAGGGGGTGCAATCAATGCTCCACAGAAGGAAGATTGGAGCCTAAGCGCTTTTTTATTTTTGCTTCACTATTAAAACGAAGATTTCAATTGCGTAGGTATTAAATTCTATTGAAAAATGTAACTAAAAGCCCTGATATAAAGGAGAAATATGAAAAATTGCATTTCTTTGAAAATTTCTTTTTAATTTAGCTATACGGCGGCGGTGGTTCAATTTTGATGAATGAGTTCCTTTACAGCTTATTTTTTAACATTTTGTGTTTAATATTTTCTGCAATTTCCGTCTGGTCCTTCGTGGCGTACTTTTTTGAAATCATAAAACAAACATAAATCTCTTCAGCTTATTTTATTATTCCGTCTCAAAGCTAACCCACAGTTTTTATCAAGTTTGTTCAACAAAATGCTTTGCGAATATCGTAAGAAGAGAGTATTTTATGGCGAGTCCACAAAGCGCCACGGTTCGGTAAACACATTTATCAAAATATAAACCTTGTCAAATCTCAGTGTCAAACAAAAGGAGATATGCCGTATACGGTGGAGCTCTCGATGTGATACATTACGATCGAATAAAATTATATTGCACGAGTTTCACTAATTTTAAAAAAGAACAAATAAAATAAATGAAATAAAATAAATAATAAAAAATAAATGCATATACGAGCATCGTAAAATTATTTGTTGATTACGTTTTTATTATTATTTTATGCTTTGCTAAAAGGACGGTGAAGGAACTTAAGAAGTTACATGGACTTTAATCATCTGAAAACTGAAAATAGGTAAGTAAAACGAATGAATTCCAGGTATGAAGCATAAAACGAGAAACATATTATTCACGTTCATTTTTAAAGGACATTTGTTAGAATGGTTCTCCTCATCTTGTTACATGTTCCGAGTTCTGCACTAGTGATCGTTCATGTTTTTAAGATATTTATTTTATTTCTCATCCTCCTCCTAGATTGTCTGTGAGGAGCATACATAGAAAAATATGGAAATGGTCGATTTAACTGCTGACTACTTCCATTTAGTCGTGACCATTTCAATCCGCCTATAGCCTTTTCGCAACTATTCTGGGCTCGGCTTCCAGTCTAACCGGATGCAGCTGGATACCAGTATTTTACACGGAGAGACTGCCTATCTAACCTCCTCAACCCAGTTACTGGGAAACACGAAACCCCTTTGCAAGACTAGTGGTCAAACTTTCGGGGTTCCTAACTACCCGTTACGACTGTCAAATATCTATGAATGACAGCCGGGACCCATCGATGGACCGAGCTCGGCAAGCATTGCTTAACCGACCCGTGCCGAGTTATTATTCAGCCACGAGCCCATTAATGGTGACCATTTAACTTTATAATTTAACATATGACTGTTTTTTGTTAATTTGGTAAAGAACAGGCTTTTAAAAACCAGAACTGATAGTTATTTGACGCAACTAGTCCACCTTTTGACTCCAGCACAATAAAAAAAACCATAACGCCAACCGAATCTAAAAAGTTTTCAACCAAAACACCGCCATTCCAGACACAAGGACAAATTCAAACTTTTGTAATTAATGTTTTTCCCCTAAGAAAATTACTGAAACCTTTTGCAGGCCGCGTAAGTTGGTTGACATGGGTAGCACTGGGTATCCCAAAAAAAAGTTCAAGTTCCATCCAAGTTTGTTAAGAAGTGATGGAAAGTGGCACCGACAAATTGTAAATTTTTTTCTTAAATTTTATGCTTGATATAAATCTTTTTGTATGTTTTACTAGCTGCGCCCCGCGGTTTCACCCGCATAAGTTTCGATCCCGTGGGAATATCGGGATAAAAAGTATCCTATGTGTTATTCCTGGTTATAAACTATCTGTGTGCCAAATTTCATCCAAATCCGTTCAGTAGTTTTTGCGTGAAAGAGTAACAAACATCCATACATCCATACAAACTTTCGCATTTATAATATTAGTAGGATTTTCATCCATATTACGAAATGGAATAAATCACGGACTGTTAGGTATTGGTTATTTAAATCGGATGATCACAACATTGGAGCGGCCAGTGACTCACTTTGCTCACATAAGCGTAGAAGATGAACTGTCAAACTTAATAAGGGGGCTGGGACAGACTGGATGTGGAAGACGGAAAACCGGGTGCGGTGGCATAAAATGGGACAGAGCTAAGTACTTATGTCCAGTAGGGAACTGCGATAGGCTCAATAGAGTTGAAACATAGACGGATCTTTACGTACTTAGATATAGCGGTCACTGTTCGAGATCCATTTCGACAATCTGGCATGAACTCGAAATCTCGAATTGCTCGATCGATCTGTAGTTCTCCGCTAAGGGTGCCAACTCCCTTTATGAGATTCCATGACTACTTGAATTATGTATACGTATTATATGGTCTGTAAAACCACACACGGTAACTACTTTCTTAAAATAACCCTAGAGAGGGTTGTGGTTACACAAACAACAGTCTTCTTGTTAGCATGTCGTTGGCAAAAATAACACGATAAAATATATATCGCTGTTTAAATACGTTGGACCAAAAATTAGCAACGCGAATACCGTTCGCTGACACAGCCAATAGGCCTCACGTGTGCAGGTGACAGGGCATGTGGTGCAAGATGGGAGGTGAGCCATTGTCTGTGGAGAGAAGCCGCATACACACCGAAGGTTTGTGCCGTCCATGAAACTCCACTTACGGAGTGGTCCTTGCTGCGGCCTACTTGGGTACGAAGTCTATTTAAGGTTTTTCACGTATACCACGGCAACTAGTGCCCGGATGGGAGGCTCTCTGAAGTTTCAATAAAGAAATCAGGAATAACCTGGTACCTACTTACCTACACATACTTGAACAACTTTACCTTTAAAACAAACATTAAATCAGTAAAGCCTTCGTATTGTAATGATCAAACGTGCGAATTGTATTTGTATCACGTGTTTACTGAAATAATAATTGCGGTTACTATGGTTACGAGATGTCCGCGTTACGAATCTGTTCATGTCATTCCTGTTGCGCGATTTACGAAATAATCATGGGCTTGATAAATAGAGCGTTGTTAACAATATTTATTAATAGCTTTAGAATATAATAGAATATTCTTTATTATTATATAATTATAAATTTAGAAATTTTATCTAGGGTGGTTTTACCGCTAAAGGCGATCTTTACTTTCTTTACTATTATACATTATAATATAGGCCAATATAATCTTTAAAACCACCCCAAAGTGATTGCAAATGTGACTGTTTGTTTGCTACTATTTTTCAGGTAAATTAAAAGAAGTTACGAATGTAGCGGTACAGGACACCCAGCTTTTAGTAAGAGAGGCCTGGTGGAAAAGGGCTATAATTATCCAACAATATGGTAGCTTGGTTGTTAATAACAATATGGCAAAAGCAAAGCTTCGCCGACGTCGCCGATATAGTGTCGGACGCCCCTCAGCTAGTTAGACCGACGACCTTATAAGAAGGTGGCTGGGACAGATGACACAGACAGGATGCCTCGAAGTGGAAAGGCGGAGGACAGGGTGTTGTGGCGCAGCCTGGGAGAGGCCTATGCCCAGCAGTGGACTGCGATAGGCTGCGTTGATAGCGTCGCCGTGCTGAGAGAAACACGCTAAGAAAAATATATAAAATTATTATTTTTCTTTTTATTTAGTTGTTGTGTAGAAAACTTCCTAATGCACATTTAAAACAAACGTGCACAGCTCTCAGATGCCTCTTAAACCTTCTATTGATCATACCTCGGAGAACGTCAATGACGGCCATTGTTCAGACAGTTTTTACGGGTGTCTTCCCCTATAAAATACGTTTATATCAATCACGAGGTTTTCACTGCAGAGCCACGATAGGTAGAATATAGTCTAGGAAATCGATCGTGCCGTGTACAAAGGGCCTCACAGTTCCTTACAATAAGTCGATATTCATCAAGACAGTGTACTAATACCTAATCTATAATACTCAAATCCCGTTGAGCCTGTGAATTTTTACTCAAATCCCGTTGAATTCTGAAAATGAAGTGAAAACTATTGTTCCGTTACACACAAGATGTTACACGTCATTAAGTACCTATCTGTATTAATGTGAATACAATTCCCTACTAATTGGTGCCGCTAATTAGATCTTAATCCTCTATTAATAGTAAATTTATATTCAAATTCCTGGTAGTAACACTACATGGTAAACTGTAACGTAGGTACGTGACAAGTAATTACATTACGTTAGCAACAGGCAGATAAAAAAAGCATTACATTGTTGAAATGTATGCAGAATGTATTAAAAAAGTAAATGTATATAATTATGTATGTTCAGTATGACGGAAGACCTAAACGGCGCTATGGGCCCAACAATGGATGGAGTATTAAAAGAGATCTCGTTAGTTTAAACAGTACCGTGGGCATGGGCCACCCCCATCCCACAGTGGGCTCCCAGTGCCTCCCACGCACTGTAAAGGTTAAGGGTAAACCATTGTGGACTCGGCTGCATTCTCTCTGCGTTCAACTATGAAGCTCTTAATAATGTGTTTTCAATGAAACCACTGACGTCATACACAATCCTTCAGTATTACTTAGTTCTGCTATATGAGTTTCATTATTGGAGCAAAACATATCTGTATAAATAAGTTTATTGTTTAGCTGGTAGCAAAGGAAAACAGGTTCATTCTGAGAAAAGCGGAAAAATACTTTTCAAAGCGTCCATTATTATGATCAAACGGAACGATATTCCTTTTTGTCTAACATAGTTTTATTTCAATACACAATATAACTAAGACCAGCTATAATTTAATTTTATCGGGAAACTACGTTTCATTACGGAACTAATATGACGCGCAAACAATACTTGATTCATCGCCCATTTATTGACATTGAAAACAAAGGCAATGCACTGCGCCGTGCACTGTGCGTCCAACAGACAGAGGATCCAAACGAATGAGTAAACAATTTGCACTCGTTCAAAATCAACCACAGACAAAGATCAAACCAGCATGAAGACTTAGACACTTCAAAATAATCTCTCCCAACTTGCTACAATGGTTTATTCAAAACTTTTTAAAGCGTTTATTAACAATTTTAACGTAATTTGTTCCAATCATCAGAGCTCAAAGTTTTAATCCTATTATTTAATACTGTTGGCTAACGAAATTGGAGCGGTTCCGACTGTGTCGTCACAGATTGTGTTGTTCTAACTAGTCGTCAGCAGACAATGAGCATTTAGAAAAGTGTTTTCTGAACAGATCTAGAAATAGTTTTGACAAAACGCCAATGTAGGTATAGTCTAGAGTTTGTGCAACATCTTTTGAGCGAATTTCAACTGAATAAAGAAAAATAATTCAACATTCTTGCCCCCGTCGAAGAATTCTCGTAGCAAACAGCGTAAGTGAAAATTCTTTCCGTATCCAGGTTCCGTGCGAATCTATGTATCACAAATATTTATTTATATACCAGACAGGGCTTGAAACTGATCCTTGCTCTATTATTTAAGGAGATAGAAGGGGCTTAAGTGCATCGGGTAGACTAGCAACCCGCAGATATTCCAAACGCTCTGTCTTTGTTCGATAAAAAATGTAGACTGTTTATCTACTTGTCAGACACACTTTTCGAAGATTTATCAAATTCGTGCCCGTCATTATGTCGTTAACTTTTAATTAATATTACGTCAGGAACTGCGTATAAGAACTGAACAGATGTTTGGAGCTAGCGTGTGCCATTATGGACGTATCGCTCACGTACTACCTATATACGTTAACTTTGTATATTTATATGCTTACATAAATTACACATTGGAATACAGACACGATGTAAACACGTGCGACAGTGAATTCTATAATAGGTTCTTATACATACTTATTTATGTAAGTATTGTTGTGTTTACATGCGCTATCATCGCCTGCTGTTCATTGACCAGCTATACATAAACACATCTTATGTACTTATGCATAGACATGATTAGCGTTATTGACAAAGACATTACCATGGTAAAGTTTAAGAAATGTTTTATTTCCCTGTAAATTGAAAAGGGGTTTTGTTATTTGATACGTTTGTAAAGTGTTTCTAAAGTGAACAACTCTTTATGGCTTCCTCTGGATCGGCGAAAATCCGAGAGTGAGCTAAATCGTTTATCGTCCTGTCCCTTTTAGGCTTAGCGAGTTAACATTTTCCTTTCAAACATTTTTTTTGAATAGTCAAACCCAGTTGTTGTTACTTTGTATGGGTTCTGGAGTTTTTCGTAGTCATCTACGTGGAAAAAGGGGTTTTCCAGCGGTGGTATTTAATTGGTACCATTGTCATTATGATCATTTATTTTTTACGATACATTGTTTCATTCGACAGACCATAATTTGATTATTACGCTTTTAGACGACATGTAGTGATCATGTGTAGCGAACGTCGTAAATTTACTAACTAATAAAATAATAATTTCAAAAAATTAATGAATTACCATTTTAATTGTTTTTTATTGCTGAATGGATGGATGGATAGCGATGGATGAGTTCTATGTTGGAGTGAGAGTACCCAGAAGATGCCTGCCATTTTGACAGATGAAAGGATGCAAGACATAATGTGTTGGTATGTGTTAACTTTTGCAATCAAGAGTATCATGACCGGTTAATGAAAGAAAGAAGAAAGAAATAAAATACATTTAACTAACACAGACTAAAAGACAAAGTGTAAAGTCCAATGTAAGAAATTAGCAGGAAAGTTTGCCTCACGGCTGCACCAAAATTACCTATAGTCATCTTATGTCTCAAGCACTTTTTGCAATTCATTATTACAGTAGGTTGATTAAACTTTTCTATGAAGTGACTCGTTCACAGTTAATAGCATATCCTGGTAAAAAGAAACCGGAAAAGGTCTCTTTTGTTCTACTATGTCATTAGCTCGGTCCACTTTCAGACTAAATAGTGAATACGAACAACCTACACATCATGCCCTAGTGTATTTTGTATGGAAAATTGAACGCACCAGACATACCTGTAATATAGGTATATAATAGTTTATAAGCTCATTATAATGTACTCACTGTTGGCACACAGGCCTCCTCTCGATGAGAGGCAGTGGGCCGTAATCCACCACGCGGGCCCAGTGCGGTTTGGTAGATGTCACATGTCTACGATTTTTTGTTCTAGGACATCGGTTTCCTCACGATGTTTTCCTTCACCGTTTTGAGAGCGTTATAAACTTAGGTAAACAGATCGCTGAAGGTCGATGTTAGGACGGACCTTGCACTGTAAATCTTCAAATCAAATATAATTCTTTCAAAGTAAACAAAAGTCAATTACCATTTTCTGGACGTAGACAGTAAAAGAAAACCCTCAAAAGCGCCCGCCCTTCGCAAGTTCACCAGAAGATATAATACTTTTCCATGCGTTCACGTTTGAGACTAACGCGAGATACTCTATGTTTTTCTTCACAATCATACCAGCGTGAAATAAACAACAATTATTACTTAAGAGTGTAAGTACTCAGATATTTAGATTCAACAACACGTGCCAATTTTATTTTATCCTGTTTATCTTGTCTCATGTAATCTATTATCTTGTTTTTCTGCAACTATCAAACGGGCAATCCAAAGATTCCTTTGCCAAACTGGGAGGTCGCGTCCAACTGCATGTCAACGGTCCCAATCTCCAATAAACAACGTATCTACAGTGGCATTTGCTTGAACACTGGACCTTTATGCAAAACACTGATTATGACTGTCGGCAACATTATAATAGTCAATTATCGCTCTGGCCGCGCCTCCTCGTGGCGCCCCGCGGTTCAACAGCCGCCGCGATCGGATTTTAATAATGCTATTTATAGGCGAATTTTAATACATTTGTTTTTCACGCATCCCATCTGTGCGTACGTGTTATATTGTCCGTGCTTCTGTTGTGTGTTCAAAGGTTGTGAAAATCGATAGCAACGCAATTTTTAGGCAAGAAAATGCTTAACTCTACGAAGCCCTCTTTTAATTTTTTCATTACTTGAACGTCATTAGTGTCCAAAGGAACGTCTGTCCGACGTATCTCAAAGATACGATACTAATGCAATTTTGTACAAAATAATGTAGCTTTATTAGCACATACCCATACTACTTTAATTTTAGTGCCAACAAAACCCACTCCCGCGCAACTCTGTGCATTTAGTGCACGTAGGCGCTTGCTGCGTCTTTATCTAAACGTGACACGATTCATCACTGAAGAAAGTAAAATATAATCGTTTATAAAGTTGTATAAGTTAGATTATAACAAGATTTTTAACGACCCTACTATGCGAATTCAAAATGGAGACATAAAAGGGCAGACTGCGACGCACTCAATAGTGAACATACAACATCGTTATTGAGAATATGTATATTCACAGTTTTATATGCCTATAAATCTCTTTAAACGCATTGCTACGCTGCATAGCTAAATAGGAACCTGTACTTATGTGGGTTTTAACTAGAATATCGATTGCTTCGACCACTTTACTATCGTCGTTAGAATGTTTGTTCTTTGCTGAAAATCTCATGGAAAACTTTTAATTTTATCGTGTTATATTGTAATACCTATTATTCATTTTTACAAACTTTAGTCTGCTAACTAAAATGTTCACGATACGTACATTACCTATTATTCAGTACCAACAAAAGAAGAACAAAACCCTCTCCTTCTCCAGCCTTAGACTTCAGTAATATTTTCACAGCCAACAACTTCAAATAAGCTCTCATAGTTTCACGCTGTGAATCAGTCTGAGGCGGATTATTTTTCTTATTTCTTTCCAAGAAAGGCAGTTTTAATTTATCATTTGGGTCAAGTAAAAATATATACATTACGTAGGTATGTATATAGTAATGGCAGGCTCGTTTTACCACAGTTAAGCCCGTTTTATGTGTGTGTACATCATTGAGGGAGCTCATCGACAAACAAGAATGTTTGCTCTTTAAATGGGAAACGAAAATCATGTTTACTTTTTAGCTTTACAATTATAAAGTCACTTCAATATGTCAGCCGCGGAAACACGCGTAGACGTCGCACGCGTCGCTTGACAGAGTTCATTATAATTTATGTGATCAGTGTGATCACGTACTGATGTGAGGGTCGTAGGGTGACGAACAAGATGACCGAATATCTCTAGTAAATTCCTGTGGTTTGTGTTGTGTGAGTCAGACGGAAAAGGCATGAAGCCGGGTTACTAAAATAGTATGTAAAATCGATGCTAGACTTTCGGAGCAAAGCTAGACGTTACTATTTTATAGTTGGAAGGTTCTTGCCCTCGGGTTCAGTGCATCGTATTTTCGTAGCTCTACCTGTTTTGCGACCTTTGAAATGTAACCCACGTACATTTATCATCCCCCTCGTCGATCTGTTTAATTAGTCTAGGTTGCTCGGCGGTCTTTATTCATTCAGTCTGTGTTCGATTGATCCATGGTATTTCTAGTTTAACTGGCCATTCAAACGAAAGATGTGGAATTATGAGCGGTAACTACCGTTAACGGGTGTGGCTGCTATTCGTACGTGTGAAGGGGCAAAGACCTCGAGATCGACCACACTTCGCGATCTCGAAAGCTAAGAAGGGAAATCTTAAAACAAACGAGCCTTCTGACAGTGTGAACTTGAACTCAAATACGGTGGGTGCTGATCGCCTGCAGGCTAACGAATGTGCTCACGAATGGGCCTGAACGCTTGTTTGTGTACTCGCTTGTACAATTGTATCGTTGATTATAAAGGAAATTTTTCGAGGTCAGTTCCCTGAGCGTTAGCATTTTGGGCAAGTTTAATGTCGACAAAAAACCGTACTTTCATAAAGGGTGATAATGAAATCAAGGCCACTCGATGTTATATTTATATAATGTTTAAAATAGAATGATACGAGACCTGGTTTTTTGGGTTTTAATTTGTTGTTGTCGCTATTTTTTCCAATAACCAGTTTGATGTATCAGCAATGTGAGTTTTTATATTAATAACTGAACATGTAACGTATCGATGTCAATGACATGTGTACACGTAACACAACACAAAGAGTTTTTATCAGGTGCCTGGTGATGACGAACCATGAATTTAATTAAAGAAGAGTGGATATACAAAAAATTGTATGATACGTAGGTAATACGCACGTACCGACAGAATGGTATGATATTGGTACGCTATGATACAGAGATTAACAGTAACCATACGTTTGCGCTAATAAAAGCGTTTAATTATTCTCAAATTAATAACGTGACGTGGTGTTTTGTAAGTGCTTTAAAAATCAGGGCTAGGATGCCCTGATTCACAAGTATTCAAATACAGCTGTCGACTATTTATTGCATTGCATTTACAATACAAACCAACAAGTAAATAAAACACAACATATATTTAATTTAATACACAAGCACTGCGAAACAAGGCGCCGACAAACGTCAAGTGAGCGACCAAACGACAACATTCGGTCATGTTTTTAGTCTTAATTGAAGCGAAAACAGCCCAAAGTTGGCTGGCAGTGCTCATTAAGAACAACAAACAAGTAGCTAAGTACTGCAGCCAAGAGACACTCGCGAACTAATCGGCTTCCAGCAAGGACTGCCGAACTGGGACGTTACTACACCGATTCACTGTTAAATATCATGTTTATTTTTCTTTTGATATTATATTTTAAGTTTGTAGACAGCTTAAATTGTGACGATGCTCGGAATGAATACCCGAAATGGAAAATCAAAATTAATGATAAATAAATATCCAGAAAACTTATGCGCTTCAAGAGCTCTTCCGATTTTTACACAGTGCTGTCGTTAGTGCGATACGACCTTTGATCGGAGTTCTCTTCATAAAATTATAATGACGAGTGAGGAGAGTGATAAAAAATAGAAGTTACATTAACTGCGTACACTACATCGGCGATATTGTGTATGTACTTACGCAGAGATGTACCCCACTCATTTTTTTTTTCCTTTCGCCTATATTGTCTGACTGCTGGTCAACGGCCTCCCCCATATTCTTCCTTACCTTACCTTTCCTTGTGCTGTGCCTTCTCCGTCCAATCGGTTAGGAACGAGTCCAAATCGTCACGCCAGCGTTTCTTAGACATGCCTCGGTAACGACGCCCGTCTTCAGGCACCCACTGTGTGACGCTTTGGCCCATCTGTCTGAATCCTACTTCCTACTAATATTATAAATGTCAAAGTTTGTATGGATGGATGGATGTGTGTTATTCTTTCACGCAAAAACTACTGAACGGATTTAGATGAAATTTGGCACACAGATGGTTTATAACCAGGATTATCATATAGAATACTTTTTATGCCGATATTCCCATGGGATCGACACTTATGCGGGTGAAACCGCGGGGCGCTATTAGTGCATCCTATAAGTGTGAAATCTGTCTGGATGTATCATACAAAGCGTGCCTCAATATACAGCAACAATTTCCGAAGAGAGTTCTCAATCAATTGTACACAATGGATATCTGGCTCGAAACTTTAAGCTGCTTACTGAGTATTTCTGAGTAATGAAGCTTACGAATTAAAACTCCGCAACCACTACACTAACCACCACTAGACTAATAAGGCGACAGAGAAAATTATATATTTTAATTTCATAAAGCCTCGCTTTTAGTGCCTCAAATGAATATACGTGGGCACAAAGTAAAGCCTTTACGCCTTGTTGTGGTTTATATTATAATAAAAGTGACAAAGTGGATTCTGCGCGATATTAAAAATAGCTAGCCATAGCCTTAGCACAGCCTTTTTGTTTAGCCATTAGATGGTTAAACAAAAATACCTTCCGTTCCGTCGATGGTATTCAAAACTTGGTGAACTTGTGTGAGTATGCCACAGATCATTCAAAAGATAGAGATGTTCTTTATTTTTCTATCAGAATCAATTGAAAAAACTGTAATCTTCTCCCTCTTTATATTCCTATGAATAGGGAGATAGTACAGTTTCTTCAATTAAATGATTCCTTCCTTTCGAAGATTCAAAACTCAATTAATTTAAAACAACAACAAAAAATTGTCTTTGCCTATCAAAAACATCTGTGGGAGAGGTACATCAATAAAACAATATCTTTCAGACAATAATTATTATAAGTATATCTAAGTTTTTTACATTTTTGTTATCCCTGTTCCTTGTCAGCCAAATCTGACGCCTACTTATTTTCTGACTTCTCAATTCGTATTGGCGTTTATCTTATTGCTATGTCATTATTCTATAATTACCAAAAAGATTGCATGTAATAAACCATGCAGATAAGGCTGTAATACTGGAGACAGTTAACGCTTAGACCATGTTCCAACGGATGTAAAAACGCAGCGGGAGTTTATCGTGCACGGAATTTTCAACTCTCGGTGTTAAGCCGAGTATTGACAATCCAACAGAGCGCATCCCAGCGCGTCAAAAAACACACTTTTGGATTTTAAACTCTCGACGCTAAGCAGTGTACGAAAAAAAATCGTCGCGTGAAAAAATCGCCCTTTAACCTGAGCTTATTCAATTCTATCTCAAACAAATTCTCAAATGTTATCACATAAGTACTATCGACGTATGATCATTTTGATATAAAACCTTTTCACACTTCAAGTATCAGTCGTCGTCTCTATCTTTTTTGCCACTCTGTGGGGTGAACGAACAACAGTTATGAAAGGAAATCTTTTCAAACCTGAAGTAACGTTCATAAGGAAAAGTACGAGTGATTTATGTGTGTAGCTTTCCTTTGTTGAGCCAATACGATTGAAAAAATGCTTTACAATTTATAGATTTGCTGTAACAGAAATATTTGAGAACGTTACCGGATTACCGGTGGGTTATATTTATTTTTTGTTCAGGAATTTCGTGAAGAATCACAAAATAAATATTATCATGTCTAAGTACTTATGTATTTATCTTGACATGAGAAAGACCATATGACTGATAACATTTCATTGCTGATGGATTCGCGATTTTTATCTTCTTATGTTATTTTTATCTTGGTTACCTAATATATTCTGAGGTCGTTTTTATTTCATTTAAGACTAGCTTCTGCCCGCGGCTTCGCCCACATGGATATCGGAAAGGATAAGAAGTATGCCCTTCCCCAGGATGCCATTTATCTCTTCGGCATCTGCTGGCAAGCAATTTTATCGAGATCCGTTCAGTGGTTTAGGCGTGAAAATGTAACATAAAGAAAGAATTTTAATTTTATATAGTATAGCACTTTGCCCGCGACTTCGTCCGCGTGTACTTTACTCTAAAAAATTCTAAGATGTATGTTTACGATCTTTATCATTTATTTATTTAATTCGGGTTAATTTTAAAGCTTACAGATCAAATTAATAAGATTTTTGAAATAAACCTTGTCGTCCCCTTTTACCACGACAGGCTTTGTTTTGAAAAAAGCGTTTGATACGTTCCCATTGTATGACTCAAAGATTATTTATACCTATTTTAGAGTTAATGGAAGCAAGCAGTAAAATCTACCCCTTAAACTTTATTACCCTTTTCCACCCCGGTAAGAGACGATTTTTGAAAAACCCTTAAAACACATACATTTTGTTTTAAGTATTAGTACCGAGTTTCGAGTTAATCCGTCCGAGCGGTTTTATATTTTTCATTATCTATTAACTTTCTCACACCCTGAAGCTTTTGTAAGGATTTTTTTAAACCAGAAGTGTATTAATGAATGAGACAAATATTGCCAAGTACGAGTATCAAGTTTATTGACCAAAGGAAAAAGATTTTTCATATTAACTGTATCCCGTCTTTTCACCCCACTGGCGTAGAAAACAAAAAAAAAATTGGGATATATCCATAATATGACTCAAAGATGATGTATACCAATTTTTGAGTTAATCAAGCCACGTAGTAAAATACTCCCCTTAAAAAATTAATTACCCCTTTTTGCCCCGTCAGCGATCGATTTTCGAAAGACCCAAAAACTTATCATCGTTTCTTTCGTGTCAAAAGTATAAACACTGAGTTTCGAGTTAATTGGACCGCGCATTCAAATTCTTCCACACAAACTTCAACACTCCTATATCCCTCTTTGAGGGGTAGTTTTAAAAAACTTATAATGATAAACTTTATTACTTACTTAGGCGAGTATTCTTGCCAATTTTAAAGTTTATTAACCTATAGAATAAGATTTTTCATATAAACTGTATCCCGATTTTCACCCCCATAGGGGTGGAATTTTGAAATATCGTTTGGGATGTGTTCATAACTTGACTCAAAGATTATTTATGCCCATTTTCGAGTTAATCAAGCCTCGCTGTAAAATCCTCCCCTGTAAAACTGACTTCCCCTTTTTCAGCCCATCAGGGGTACATTACCTGATACTAATGTGTATCAGGGTTTTTGTTCTTTACTTTCGATCCTAGGTATAAATACTGAGTTTCGAGTAAATCGGATCGCGCGCAAAAATTCTTCCATATAAACTTTGAATCGCCCAATCGCTTGTTAGGGGGTAGTTTAGAAAAAAAAAACTGGCTATCTTCATAATTTATTTAGATAAGTATTCGTGCTAAGTTTTAAGTTTATTACTCAAGGAATAAGATTTTTCATACAAACAAAATCCCCCATTTCACGCTCTTAGGGGTGAAATTTCGAAAAATCCTTTCTTAGTGGATGCCTATACTCTCCACGAAAAACACACCCTCCAAATTTCATGTCTCTAAGACCAGTGGTTTAGGCTGTGCGTTGATGTATCAGTCAGTCAGACAGGACTTTGAATTTTATATATATCGATATTTGAACATATGGTTTTGTGATACCGTTTATAAAGATACTTGTCTCTTTATATCGTTATTCGGCATTCAGATAACACTTAAAAGTTTAGAAACTGTGACATTTCTCCCGAATGCACGATGGAGGATTCACTCGCTGTCTGTTTATAACTACTTGTCGTATTGCTCTTGCGCATCAGAAAAGATTGAAACTTCATTTAAGCTGATACCATTTCTTCTATTATCCTTTTCGATCATTAAACAGATAAGAGTTCGTTTTATAGAGGATTTCTGTTGTTTTTAGCTCTTTGCTGCAACCTATAAGTTAAGGGTTTCAGCAGTTAAGGTATGCGAAGAGAGAAAACGGGGTCCTTTTCCGGCCACAAATTTTCGGTAAACACACCTAGCATAATACCCGGAACTAATATACAAGCTGTTGTTTTGCATTCTCGTTAAAGGACAATGCTCATGGATGTATGGAATCCCGTACCATGCTGCACCAAAGTCAAACTTTGTTTTTTATACTACACTTATCATATTACCTCCTACAAAAGTTTTTTTTTTTTTTGTAAACAAAACCCGGGTTTCGGAGATTTTCAAAAAATTCCTAATAATCTAAAAACTTTCACCACTTTATTTTGTTTGACTTGTCATACACGAACGGCCATTATTGCTCTAAAAAAATCATATTCGCTTAAACAAAAATTCTATTCAATTTTATTCTAGTTATTTTTAATTAATGTTTATTTCAATTTTTTTTACATGTTTTTTGAAAGACGTGATCATGCCACTTTCAAAATTCAAGGTTATATTAATCATATCATTTGAAACGGAACGTCATGTAGGTAAAGGGAATAAAACAAAATCAACACTTTTTTTACTTTCAATTAAATTCCCTGTTCAAAAATCAAATCCCCGACGCGTAATGTCGTAAAAAAATATGAAAATAATTACTATAATATTTTGATCTTGACGCATGAGACTTTTTGGTACGACTTTTCGTGTCTTCTCAGGAGGCTGATAGGAAAGAGATAAATAATAATCAAATCAAATTACGATCCCTGGTAAATAATGAATACTTATATACTTGTTTTATTTTTGTTATTTAAGTTTGACAGTATTTCAGACTACACCACTTTCAAAGAACAGAATCGCGTTATGGTATCGTATAAGCGGCCGCGTTTTTATGTGTGTAAAAGGGCAGTTACAGTGTGGTCTCACAAAGGCCGCGTTTTAAAATGCGTGTCCCACACATGACGACCTCCGAAAATTAGAAAAAAAAATACCTACTTATTTTATTATTGATTCGTGTCGAGAATCTGTAGTATAGTTACCTCCTTGAATTTGACGAGGATGCAAAATGACACCTTGTATTTCAGTAACCAACTTAATATAGTCTATCCGAGGCAGAAAAGGTAGTCAGTAATCAATACTAATTCAGATCACGACAACATTAAGATCTCAAAGAGGGTTATTACGGGTTAGGTAGCTAGGTGAAAACCTTTATATATTTGGTTTTATATCTGAAATATTTCAACAAATCAGTCCCAAGCTATTGGGACCCCAACGGCGCAATTCTTTGTATTTGCCACCAATATTTCACTAACCTTTTGATAACGTTACGTATTTCTCACTCATAAGAGTGTAAGGCAAGCGTCATTTAGTATAAGGAGTGTAGCGACCCTTCCGTTCGGTTCCACATGACTGGCCTTTACGTGTGCGCCCGAGCTGCGCGAGGATTTACAGATAAGTAATAAAACGTAATGCGTTTAAACTGAACGCAAAGCCTCGAACGGTAACATCCTATTAGTAGAGATTAATGTTTTATTTAACACACGCGCATGTAAAAGGGAATGCGGAATGTAGGTGTGCGACGCACTTGGAAATGAAAACCGTAGATCGTCTTTTGTCACTCCCACATTGTGTAATGTGCGTAGAATTTCGCACGTGTTGTTCATTGATAAGTGATTATTATTTAAATTCATTATGTTATTGTTGTTATCGCATAATAGGTCAGAGCCCAGGAAATGCGCTACTAGTTCACATGGCAATTTAGGACTGATGCACTGACAATACCACAAATCGTTCTCAATTCAATATCTCTGTGTTATCTACATCTAGACCTATGTTTGTTTTGCGTTTAAGTGTTTTAAAACATACTGTTAACGACTGCCATATTATTTCATTAATATGAAAATCAGAATGAACTAGGACGAAGTAGTAACGAAATTGTTTGTGTTTAAGCATTCAGATTCATAAAAATATCTCACGGAGTATTTCGGAAGCCCAATAATTTGAATAAAAGAAATACACCCTCATTACAACGATGAAAATAGAAACGGATTTGACTTTTTGTACAAAAAAATAATATTAATATCAAAGTTTAAAAAAAAATTGTGACTCAGTATGACTGAAGTATAAAAAGCGTAAAAGTAGGACAAAAAGAAAATATTACTCAGATAAGTAATCGAATTGATGTTTCGAAGGAGACGAGAATAAATACACAGAAGATAGAAGCAAAATTAATCTTTTTTTTTTAAAAAACAGCAGTAGATATTTCTGTTTTTAATTATGTTGTACATCTAATTCTGCTATAGCGGATAAGCCCGACGTTTCTGTTGCTTAATTTAAAACTGTTTTACTTTACTCAGGTTCTGCAAATAAAAAATAAACTCACAGACATAAAGAAAATTTGTTCAAAAAGTGGGGAAAGCATTTTGATGAGTTTTCGCTTGTAATGAAAGCGCCGATAGCTGGTTTTGTGGTAGTAGGAAAGTTTAATTACGCACACCTATGTGGTAAATAGAAGTTATTTGAGTTTCAATCATTGTAATGAATGTTTGGCAGTAGATGTATGCGGGACAGGGCCGCTGTGACTCGACGGCGCCTATTTGTAGCATCTATGAAGCGCCAATTTAGGCGCCTATGTTTTGTTTATAATAATAACTAGCTGACCCGGCAAACGTTGTTTTGCCATATATAAATTACTAGCTGCGCCCCGCGGTTCCACCCGCATAAATTTCGATCCCATGGGAATATCAGGATAAAAAGTAGCCTATATGTTAATCCGGGTTATGAACGATCTGTGTGCCAAATTTCATCCAAATCCATTCATTAGTTTTTGCGTGAAAGAGTAACAAACATCCATCCATCCATACAAACTTTCACCTTTATAATATTAGTAGGATTTCTAGCTGCCCGGCGCTACTTCGTTCGCGTGGTGTCCTACCCCCTACCCTACTCCTACCCTACTCCTACCCTACTCCTACACTACTCCTACCCTACTCCTACCCTACTCCTACACTACTCCTACCCTACTCCTACCCTACTCCTACACTACTCCTACCCTAGGGTGGACATCCCTTATCACTTAAGGGTTTGAAAAAAAAAAAAAGTAGATAGTAGCCGATTCTCAGACTTACTGTATATGCACAAAAAATTCATCAAAATCGGTCAAGCCGTTTCGGAGAAGTATGGCAACGAAAACTGTGACACGAGAATTTTATATATTAGATAATCATCTTGATTTCAGAAGAACATCCATACATTGGCAGTAAACATTAACCTTAATAACTATGTGAGTAAATATGCAGGTTTGACAAATGATGGACGAACGGGCAATCTTTCCCCGCGATGACACTCAAGAGACTGTTCGAGCTGCACCGGACCTTCTGTTGTTAAATCAATGTCATTGTCTTATAAGAATTTAAGTTTGTACCAGCACCCTAATTGCGTAACAGACAATCAATCTCAATCTGAATCATTTTGAAGGATATTGCTAATCCTTTGCTTCATAGGTTCAAAAAATATGTCATGTGTTATTTACGTTGTTGAGCAGCAACAACATAAATAGCGCAATGAATGTTGTTGAACTGTCAAAATGAAACCGATTCCGATTGATCGTGTGAGTGATCGGGTGCAGGCTGTGCTATTAGAAGTTTTCATGATCACCATCTTTCAGCAACAGTGGTGCAGAAAATTCAGTAGAAAGTGATGATGGAATCAAAGATAGTTTCAATTGCCTATTGTAATGAATGTTTGGCAGTAGCTGTATGCCAGGGGATGTGTGATTCGACGACGCCTATTTGTAGTATCCTGAAACACCAATTTAAGCGCTTATGTTTTTATGGTAGTTTCCAAAGTCAAATCGTTGTCGATGTCCTATAAGATTTTAAGTATATATAAGGATTACTATTTAGACGTTTTCGTGATGTTCATCTTCTAGCAACCAGGTACATAACAAGGAGTGACGTAGTCGCCCCTGATTTTATTCTTTGAGCCATCACGGCTTTTACCGTACGAGTAAAATATTTGACGACCATCCACCTAAACTACACTGATTCCATCTAAGAGAAGTAGTTAAATAAAAGTCCATTCACCGGCACGAATATTTTAATTATTCGATTGAAGAATGTGCGTTTTTATAATTTCTAACGTGACGATGTTATTGTGTATGTCCACATCGTGATGACGCCGGTCATGATTAGATACACAAGGAAGTAAAATGTATGAAAATGTATGACATTTAAAATCGTCTGATTTTAAATTACCGTGCACGTCCACGTTGTAACGTTATGGTATCGATTCTTTTTTACGTCTTAAATACAATAAGTAGGTATATCGTCGGTTATAGACCATGACTTTTCCGAAATCAATCAATTAAAAAAAAAATTCGGGGACGTTTTCATCAACGGTAAAACCGTCGACATCGACGTCCACGCTAAAGTGACGTGTGGAATAATAAAACAATATGAAAAGTTTATACGAAAAATGGATAAAATAAATAAAATTTGCGTTTAAAAATTAGTTTAATTTAGTCCGAAACTATAAAACCGTTATTGGAATCGATTGCAACGTGGCCCAGACTGTCTAGCAACCTACAACCACTCTACGACGTGATTTTATAATGTGTAAACCCTATGCAAGAAACCTCTTTCAGTTCCTTGCAACTACATTTCAAATAGTAGTAGGTGCTCGTAAGTAGTATTAACTAATATTATGATAGAAAAGTTTGAAAAAAAGCTGTAGGTAATTAACGAATTATTAATTATTGGCACTGTGTTTATCGCCAATTTATGTTAAGATTTTCCCAAAATATTGCCGCTTGCAAGCGCATCATGCGTTGATCAATAAAAACTGCCATTAAAACAGGTATACCAACCAAATAAGATCAATAGTCGAAATTTGAAAAAACAGCGCAAGGCGCCTTTTCTAAAAACGTTTTTAAAAACTCGCCCGTATTTATTTGTAACAGTTTTTTTATCTTTTCCAATTACTTAAAAGTTAAGTAATTGTTGAAACTGCCCCTGGCATGTGATAAATTCCTTCCAGTTAATCTCGATACAAGGGCAATATGCAAATTAATCGTTAACGCTACAAAGGTAGAACGATTTCCAAAAATATTAGAGGATTGGATGACTGATCATTAAGATAGTACATAATACATTCTAACTAAAAACATGAATATCAAAGGGTATTTGAATATTTTTTCAGGATTCTGTAGCCAAACATTCACGGCAAAACCAGAACCTTGTTGCATCTTCATGTGGCATGTTGCTCGGCTTGCTTATCTATTTGGCTCCCTCTAACGTTAAATTTGAAATCCAAAAGTCGCTCTTTCTCTCTCTAACACTGTACTTGATATTCAATTAAACATAAAATAATATGACTAATAAAATGTGTAAACGGTATGCTACTAAGTGAAAAGCCACTTGAATAGTCTTAATAAAAACAAAACAAACAGGTAGGTATTCGGTTACAATAGAAAGATAAATATTATTGCAACAGTGTCTATGAAAGAATTGAATTGATTGATTTATTAATATTAATGTATTGAAATGCATGTTATTTAGCGGACAATTCAAACTGAAACCCGTGACCTTTCACTGTGATATTTCAATGAAATTTCAGTAACATGACCTTTCAGTTATCCGTAGGCGTAAACCGAGATCTAATTTGCAAATTGCACTACAGCCTGCACACAATAACTAGACAAACGAAGATATACATAGGTACGTATGAATACAGCCTACCCTACGCCCACATAGCTAAATCTAATTAATGGGAGAAAATGTATTATTAAATCAGTACATAGGTCTATAAATAGGATAAACAATTTAAAACCTTTACCGGCCGGCGGCATAAGTACCATGCCGGCGGAAATCTACTTAAAAATCGAATATCTTTATCTTTAAGACCGTATACATTTACTGTTAACCAAATATTATCATCTAATCTTCTTAGAAAATGCAAATAAATCGTACTTTTCCATATCTAATCCGTATATTCCGACTTCCGACATCGGCGTAGCGCGTGTCTCTACAAGTGTTTATTTACCTATTTACGCGCTCATACTGCGATCTCTTACAATACAATAATAAGAAGCTGATGGTGTCATAATAACATTAGCGTTTGTACGTAAAATCAACGCGGATGCGTTAGCATGCTTCCTGTGACGTAGTTCATAGGTTACGGGGTGCTACGAGCTCGTAGCGGCCACCATATGTTCGGACCACGCGGGCTCCGATCGATACGCGGCACGGCGGGCGGCATGCACTTACCGTGGTCATCTTGAAGTTTAACTTGCGCTGCAACGCGGTCTCGAGATGGAGAGCCATTTTAATAGCTTTTACGACCGATTAGCAATAGAAAGACCGATTAAAAGCACTATAACATAGTTTACTGGGCCGGCGTTAAGTAAAACTTCGCGTGTGACGTACGTAGCGACTTCAGCGTGGCAAATCGCGTGTTCACGCGGCCATTTTAGCCGCCTGTCAAAAGGTTTGAGTTTTCGCCGCGTGGCGCCACCGTCGCCAATCGTTACGTCTGCGCAAAAATAACCGCCGAGCGGAGAGCGGAGAGCGCCGAGCGGCGGCGGAGGCAAGGGGCGCGTAGCGTAGGGCGCGTGCACCGCCACAGGTTACGAGATTTTCCACCACCGATTGATTTATAGTACAACTTGTAATTGAGTTAAAAGTTACTCTTTCGATACGAACACGAATAATAAACGCAGTATTTACACTCGTTTTTTAATATTCTCCATAAAATATTTATATTTTGGGCAATACTGTGTAACAGTCGTGTCGTGTATACTTGTAAACTGTAGGTTTTGTGTACCGACTTCGATCAAACTTCTTGACTCCGAAATTCATAAACTCACAATTAAATTATTAGGGTGCGCGACACTTCATGAAAGGGGTCGCCCCCTTTAAATTTACCTTAAGTAAAAGCGTTAACCCACTTTATTAGTGTTAATGCAACATGAATCTTAACATAAATAAATCTTTTCAATAAAAATATGTGATTGAACGTTATCGATCAACATTTGAGTCATATGAGTGCTACTTTACGCGCCGTCACAAATGAAATGAAAAGACATATGAGAAGCTGCGAACCAGCTATTAAACTCATCAGAGACACGCCACGTGTCCCTAAGCGTCAAATGCCAAGTGCCAAGAGCCAAGTATCACAATGGGAGCATGCTACGGCACAATATAAAGGAGTCGGCAATATATTTTGATTAGCACGCCATATATTACGCGACAGACATCAAAAACGAATTACTGTGCCATTACTCGCGTGTGTCGACTCGAGTAACTTTTGGGATAAAGGGCTTTAGGGGAAACTGTTTTTATTTATCGTGATTGGCATTCGATTTCTGATTGTCTACCGTTCTATATAGCGACACCTCAAGGTCTGAATTTCCTGGCTGCGTGAAACAACTTACACCCGAGTTGTTTGACTACATTTGCACGTTGATCTGGCTGTAAAAGAAAACGGGATGTTTGGTTATCAACCGGCGTGGGTCGTAAAAGTTGGCTGAGGAAAAGGGGTTACTGTAGTACTAGTAAATAGGTGAACTGACGAACTGTCGCTGCATGTTAGCGGTATATTTTCATCATGCTGTATATTTATTAATTTAAACTTGAAGTACTGTAATAGTACACTGCAATGTAGTAGTACACAGGTAACAGATTCGTACAAAATGGGATCCTGTATTTTTGGTTTGATTATTTGTTGATAAATAACATTCCTTATAATTTTCCAGATTGCAGAGTGCATGCACGTAGTAGGTACTGCTACCACTAGTTAAAGGATTCATGACCAATACGTTCTCTATCATGCGTTCTTTATTTCCTGCTTTATTTATTTCTCAAACCGTTAGGATCATCAAACGGTACCGGTAAGCCCCGGTTCCAACTTTGTTGAATAGCCAATCTTTTCATGAGCTAGGTATCTCATAAAGCTAGTGTTGAATGGACAGTAAAAGATATAAATGTATATAAAATTATTTAGATCCGCATGCAGACTCTAAAATCTATAACATACGTACCCAAATATACAACTGCAACAGTCTGCTCCACACCACCAACCGACGAAATAAACTCAGCCAGAGTTAGCGTCTGAATAAACTGCTATCAACTAGCGAACTTTAAATCCATACGTGCAACATTAATGAACGCGAATCACGTTAGTTATACCAACATCGGGTGTACGTAAACAATTCAATCAGAACATCGAGTGTGTCATTTACTAGTGCGAGAGCGAGGTGTGATTTGTAGCGGTGGGTGAAGCGATTTGTAATAACATTCATCATATTCTTTTCAGCCTTAATCGCCTCACATACTTACCTGCTACAAACGTCATAAAGTTCAGTGATGTTTACGAGTATATTCACAACTTCATCTGACCAACGGGTCTAAATCTGTATTAGCATATCTTTGCTCCAGTCTCAAGCCTCATCCGCAAATACATGACACGATTGTACAGCATATAACGTTAATACAACACTAAGATAAATTCAACTTAAACAATTACCTACGATGAATATCAGGAAGTTTCCTGCACGTGGACGAAAGCCACACATACTTATCCAATTCATTTATTTTTGTTGTAAAACGGACAAAGCAACTCTATCTAACTTTAATAGGCAGTCAGATTTAAGTGCTTAGTGTGTAGTGTTTTTAGAGTCCCATAAATCCTACTTCCTACTATCCTACTAATATATAAACGCGAAAGTTTGTGAGAATGTTTGTTACTATTTCACTCAAAAACTACAGAACGGATTTTGATGAAACTTTACAGTGATATAGCTTATACATCAGAATAATACATAGGATACTTTTTATCTCGATATTCCCATGGGATCGAGATTTATGCGAGTGAAACCGCGGGGCACTGCTAATAATGAACATAAAAATCTTCAACTATTTTCTTATCTGACCTTTTATCCTCAGAAGTTTTGACGCAGTATGGATAGTGCAGATTATAGAACAGGGTTAAGGGTCGTATGATCTTATCCTCAGGATAGAATGCCTTAAATATCGCGTCAAATTACACGCATCGTTGGTTTTCACTGATCTAAAATTAATATAAGGCTACTACGTCTTTATAGTGACATAAGTCACTGTGGCATATGCCATTGTTTTGTTCCATGTAGGAGATAAGGACTGGCGTGGTCATAGGTAGGACGCCCTTAAGGCTGATGAATATTTTTAACATCTTCGGGATATCAACAATCGAGAAGGAAGATCGAGATCACCATCCCCAAGCTACAAGGGATAGAGATCTCGATCTTGAATTTTATCAAACCTATTACTTTTAAAAATTTCAAAGGCATTCTAGATTGATGAACTGAACTGTCTTTGCTTCAAGTCATCCCGTGTAAAGATCGAAGTATCCGACATCAGGGCAGAGTTTATTTTGCCAGAGAATCCGCATTCATAGCTGGGGTGTAACGCACATACTTTTTCCCAGCAACTGAGCCAAGATCTGTGGCCTAAAACAGTTTAATCTTTTCCAAGTTGGCTACTGCTTCATCTCCTCTGAAAACAAAAGAACACCGGTAATCCATCGCTATCACACCGACCTAGTCCTCTCAGTTTGTGTCGCGCAGTGTTCAATGTGGCGACATAGTTTACTCTATGCCTATACGACGACACGTGCATGTGTTTGTAAGCGTGTCTGTATGTCTGTCAATGCAAACGGAAACTTAACTCTTTGGTAGCACTGCGCTTCAGTGCGCCGCGCCTTGAGGAAAGGAACAAACCACGATCTATATGTATAGACATTGGATTACAATGACAGTAATTATACAAACATGCAGTGTGCAGTGGTAGCTCAGTGGTAAAGGCCCCGACTTACGAGTATAGGTCGTGAGTTCGAACCCAGGCAGACGCTTTACTTTGTGTAAATAATTTCATCACCACTGCTCTCAAAACGGTGAAGTAAAACATCATGAGGATATGTTCTAAAACTTTTAAAAATTCAGATACATGTGCCATCTACCAACCCGCACTGTGCCCACGTGGTAGATTATTAACCCACTCCCTCTTGAAGAGAGGAGGCCTCTGTCCCAGCAGTGGGAACATTATAAGCTGATTATGTTACAAATATTGGTTTAATAATAATTGTGAAGGGTTTACCAATGTCATAGGGGGGTTCCCCCTAATAATCCCGCCGTGTGCGAAAACCGGACGGAATAAATTAGCAGTGAAAGTTTTATCGTCTCGCTGGAAACGTTGATGACTCATTCGGATTATCCCGAAATACTAGTTTTTCCAAGGTCAATACTTATACCTAGACACGACACTAAAACGATTATTCACCACTAATAAAAACCCCAACCCATAACTAACCTTTAAAAAAACTTAATTACTTACAATAAATTTTATATTGGCGGGACGAACTCGACCTGTTTCATAAGGATTGGCAACAAACAGCAGTAGATAGGGATAAGTGGAAGGGGGGTGTCCCGGGAGCCCTTTGCCCTACAGTGGGACACCAACTGATATCTAATAACAATAAATATCCTAATTGAGATTTTTTAAAGGTTAGTTTTGGCTCTTTGATTGTTAGTAGTCAATTTTAAAACTATCTAAATGTAATAAATAGTAAAAGGCAGGAGCACATTGGGCCTCCAAAAATTCGTCCCCATCGCTGTCAATGGAATAAGTGGCATAAGGCTGGCAGCATTACCGCGTTTCATGGCTATGCTGATTCTTTGGGCTAAAAATAGATAGTAATTGAAATAAAATAAAAAAATACCCTTCCTCTACTCTAGACACTGCTGTAATGTTGGCAGGTATATTCGTTTAAGATTTACTTACGATATTACAATCAAACAAACCCTATGAACCATAACATCCTTCTTTTTGATACTTAGTTTCCTGATTGTTTACGAGTTATTACGCAATTATAAATATTTTGTAAAAACGTGTCTATCCCGTTAACGTACACTGTCCTTCAAAATACAGGATTTTCCTAGTTTGAAGGACAGTTTTATTCATCTGTAATAGCCATATAGGATGGGTATGGCTATTGCAGATGAGTAAGACCCCGTCCCTTATTGAAACAACACTGATGTTACCTAGGCTAAGTCTTTTTAGTAAATAAATGATGATTACCATAATTAATAATTTATTTAGTAGTAAATAAATGATTTACGAAACGACTTCAGGGCTGGTTGTTTCAAATGGTTGGTTAACGTAACATACGTCAAGGCCACAATTGTAATTAAACCAGAAAGAGATGACGAGATGACCTGGAAGCGTACCGCGAGGGCTGCTTCGAGGTGACACGAGAAAAGAGTTGGGGGAGGCTTTTGCCCAGCAGTGGGACAGTAAAGGCTAACAAAAAAAAAATGAAACAACGCTTGTTTTGGGTTGACGATAGTTAGCGCCATTTTTGACGTATACGCGTGCGTCAAGTGGACGTGAAATAATCAACCCGCCCTTAGCCGTACTAACTTACGTACTACTACAACAAACACTTCAGTGACGTGCGTGTCCAATCAACTGAAATATCAGTGAATCCTAACACGAGCTAATATTTGCAGTGTCACCGCCACATTTCAGCTCGCAACACAAAATGAGATCAGGTTTCAATAACATTTTCTAATTGAATTTCATACATAGTTAGCCATGTCATCGACTGTTTAACGGCACACATTGATAAATTAAATAGATATCGCACGGAAATTATTGAACACGTACGTATGTATCTACTTTGTCATGTATGTATCTATTATTTAGTTCATAGCTGTATCTTGTCATAACATCTCGACTGTATTTCCCGAAGGGGTAGACTGGCAAAAGGACGTACATTGCTCACCCATGACATTCGCAAGTGTATATTTAGCTTCTAAATATCATATCATATATTCAAATGATATTAATTATTTATTTATTAATAACCAACTTATATTAACAGTTTGCTCCACACACAAGTTATTTTCAATTTTGAAATATTTAAATTTAAATGTCTGTGTGTAATGTCAAAATAACAGCTTTATACTAAATGCATATGAAAGTATAAGGATAGGTACCTACTTATTTATGACAAAAAAATAAAAAAAATAAAAATGTTATCTGTCTGTCTATTTGTTCCGGCTAATCTCCGAACCAGCTGAACCGATTTTGAAGTTTGGTATGGGGATACTTTGAACCTACTTTTTATTGACAAACCACACGAGCAAAGCTGCGGACGGAAGCTAGTCTATCTATAATAATAATAATAAATAATTTATTTCACATTCATCCTAAGATTACATCCATATTTTTTGTTAGTAAAATTGCAAGCTTACAAACTAATGTTAGTAAAAATAATGTTTTTTTTTTAAATAAGTAGTTTAGAGACACAAAAAATAGTTTAATGACAGACAGCGTACACCTATATCTGAAGTATTGGTGTAGGTAGATAGGTACATATATTCCCCTAGAGGTTGCAGAGAAGCAATAAGAAAGGAATTTCGGAAATTCAGTCACTACAAGCGATGTTTAACGGGATACCGAACGCAGACGCAGTCGCGGAAAACCGCTAGCTACCTATAAAGTTACATAAATCCGTTTGTTAAGAGAATCACTGGAGAATGTCATAAGAAATTGCTCACTTACCGGACAGTCCTCAAAGGTGGTTCAGAATTTATAACACCCACAGAAAGTTGCAATAGGTTGTGAGGATTGAACGAAGTTTTCTAACGCCTACAAGTCGTACGCGATATCAAGAATTCAGCGATAACAGCAAAATATGAGAAACCTTAACCTTGCTTCAGAGTTTTTTATTTAGCTGACTCGGCGAACTTCGTACCACCTCAGAATGAATAAATACAAAATGTATGAGAAAATTAATTATCTTCACAATATTTTCCCATCCATGTTTTAATAGTTATTCTGCTATTCGGGCCGGAGACACATCCAACAAATTAAAGATCATAAATATCGGACTCTCGGACGGTTCTTGAGTTATAAATCGTGTAACTAACCCAACTTCATTTTAGTTATATATAGATCATTCTAACTCCCACACTGTAACGTGGAAAATCACGTTCTTATAGGTCTAAAACTGTAGACTGAAATAAAACAATTTTAATGAGCACACACAAAACACGCTCAAAGGTATGCATCATGGTCGTCTAGGAGTTCACAGGAACACAGAACAATTAAACCCTGTGGACGAACACGCGCCGACTAACCTGTGCAAATCCTAATATAATTTCATGGTGGTGGCTACACCGTACCTACACCACCAGGCATACCTAGGAACAACTACGCATAGTATACGTAGTAGGTACGGTTGGCAGCCGGGGGGAATAGTAATGTGTTGTTAACTTACAGACTTGTTAAATTGTATGCACGTCCAACTTACCTGATTTATAACCGTTACAATTGCTTTTGCTTTAAATGATTTACTATTACAGTTATAGTTTGTCTGCTTCTCGGATTTAATTTTCAAAATACATATGTTTATTGTATTGCTGTTTTTCGTAATAAATCCAACCTTAAAGACTGAGCATTTCACAATTAGGTTTGGGAAAGCAATCTCAACGATTCCCTGTAGGATGCCCTTAGGCATAAAGTTTCGAAACGTATTACCCAATAACGTTATTACCTAAGTGGACCCCAAAGTCGTTATCTTAATTTGTACAGTAGGTACACACGAGTAAATTATCACTGATACAAACAAGTCAAAAGTGGGAACAAATTACAGCATACGTTCCACGATAGCATCAGTTAGTATTGAAACAAATAACAAGCAAACCAAATAATTCTCCCTCGTAATCTTGATTAGAACAACGGAACTCAAGTGCTTACCAAACTGGCCGCGGAAAGAACAATGCTCACTCGCGAGCCCTTCATTCTTGAACAACAAATCTTCCCTACTAGCGACTGTAGTTTGCTCATTTGGAAGAAATGAAAGAGGGCCCTTGTCTGAGCCGAAGCCTCGACTCTTTTGTTGGAAACGCGTTTGTTCTCAGTGGCCATTTCACTAATTGCGACCACCTCCATTGTCTCCGTATAAATTAGACGTAAATGTTCCGCTTCATCTCGTTATCTCCAAGAATTTTGAATAAACACAGTTTTTAGACGAGCGTCACAGTACTCAGGTAAATGAGCCAGGCACAAACTTCGCAGTCTAATGTGTGGTAAAAGCTTTGTTAAATGTATGAGTGAAATTATTTTAAGTACTTAATTTTCAACGCCTCTCGACTCACAATATTTATTACCTTACTCAGTGTATCTTTCAACATAACTTGTGTGGTAGGCGTTGAGTAGTTTATGTTTGTTATTTGGAATATATTTTAACTTGTTTGTATTGAAATGTAAAGGAAAGGTAGACGGTGTGAAAACATACAACCAGTGTGTATTTTCAACCATCGAAATGGAACAGAAATCGATAAAAGTTTAAATTGTGCTCACTCATCGCGCAAAGCTACAAAAGGTTCCGACCTTTGAATGTATTCGTACCTATAATATAATAGTCTCGTCTCGAATGTTTACAAAGTCCTCCACACATCGCCTCCCCTCGCCTATACAAGCGAATGCCGCGGTAAAATAATTCCGATGCAAGTTTTCATATAAAACTACATTTCGATGGAAGGAAAAAGTGTGTGGAAATTTTCACAGAGCATTGTTTTTTTTGTTTCAAATAAATGGTTCTATGTTGGAGAGGTTCCCCCCTGCAGACAAGACAGTAATCACGACGTACCTACCGGCAAGTTTCCTCCACGGTTGTGTCTGGCTTAACTCAAGAACCACTGAACAGACTTTGATAGGGCTTACATTATTCGAAAACTTGTTCCTCGAAGAACGTTTATTTAATAATTTAGGTATGAGAGTGTTTCAACTTGTTAACTTACCGTGTATGTTTTATGGGACCTCTATTCGTAGCGGTGGAGGTCGTAAGAGTCGGGGAAGCAATCTATCACATCTGGTGCAAAACTCAATTTTTACCAATAACGCTGCTTTATATGACTTCGATTGTTTGAGCATATCTGTTATTCTCTATGCAGGTATTGAAAAAGTGGCTTTTGAAGAATAATCCAGTGCAAAACCAGCACGTAAACAATTTCCCCGAATATAGAAGGTCACGGTCTCTTCGTTGTTATTTTTGTCTCCGAATTAAGAGAGGTATTTGTGTCTGCCCACCGGCGTTTCGCCTAATTTGACAAAACGATAACGTTTTGCGATAAAAAGACACAATATTTTTAGAAAATAAGTCAATGGTAGGCGGTTTAGTTTTCGTAGACATTTAATTTATTGTTTCCGTAACCTTTGGAAATGTTGATGTCAACATTCGCATTGTGATGTCTGTTTAAGCTGAGTCAATAAACAGACAAAGACTGAGTAAATAGACTGAGCAAAGCTGCTTAAATCTTTTAATGACTCTGTACACCATGGGCCATGTTGGCTATAGAATTTGTTTTAGAGCTGTTCCATTTATCGAATCTGCGGAAAATTTTGCCATAATCAATCAATTATACCAATAATTACCTCTCAACGGGAAGTAGGTAAGAGCAATTTACCGATTTCAATTCGCATGAACGAACCCTTTGTTATCAGGGAATGAGCTATTACCGTCGATTCGATTATTATTCTTACTGTCTGCTATTCTTAGAGGTTTTAGCACTGCCTAATGAAATACCTTTGTTAACCTTTATTCGGCATCTGCTAAAGCACTTAAAGATTTACATTGGTGACGAATCTACATAATCACAAGTAATCTGAAAAATAAAACACTAAGAAAAACAGGAAATAATAAATTAGTGTTTTGTCTATACTAATAATGAAGCTGAAGATTTTGTTTGTTTGAACGCGCTAATCTCTGGAACTACGGGTCAGATTTTATAAAATATTTTTTGCATTTGATAGCACAATTCTTGGGAAAGGCTATAAGGCTATTTACAACACGCTACGGCTGAAAATAAAATATCTTTTTATAAAAATAAATTGTTGACTTTTTTTTCCTTTTTGGTCAAAACTTAAGGGAAAGTTCCAACCAAAAAGGAAAAACAGTCAACAATTTAAAAAGAAAACACCTTGTAATGCTATTTAAGGAAACTTGAATACATTCAAAACAGGAAAAAAAATCGTCAACATTTTCCTTAAACTTTCTGGCGATAAAACATCAGTCATTAAAATAGAATTATCAGCTTTACTAAACGAGGTTTACTTCTGTAACGTGCAATGTAATTGCAACTGCAACATGGTTGCATTTAAAGCGTTTAACGAACACAGTAGCAAATGACAATGAAAAGTTCAAAAATGGATTCGAAACGGTCTTTTACACGCTGACTAAACCGTCTGAATTACCGAGCTGTGTTGCATTACACCAAAAATTCCAACTCTAATTAGGTACATTGCATGTTGCATCGTCCCCACAAATTCGATTACAATTTTAAGCCATTTGTAGGTACTGTTTTGAAAGGGGTCTGAAAGCTTCGTCTGGAATTAGAGGGCAATAAACTTTGCGTATCAAAATTTAAACTACCTGCGTAGGCTTGACGTAACAAAAGCTTCAATGAACACAAAATGTTTATGACTGATGTTTTGGATTCAAATTTTTCATTCACTTTTATCAGCCTGAAAAAATGTTTTGATTAAAATGGGCTTTTTCTAAGACCGTTTCTAAAGTTTCCGAAGGGATTAAATTCCCTTCGGAAACTTTGCATGGGTTCTACAAGGTTAAAATGGATACTAAAAGATATGTAATTACAGAACTTCGACGTAAATTTAAACGAGAAAGCTACTCTTCAGAGGTTGTATGCATGAATCTAAATAGCACAAAATCAAGAAACGCTTAAGATTATAATTTTAAACACAATCTGACCACCAAAGGTCTATTTTAAATTGTTAGGTACTAACGCAGAAGGAAAACGACAAACTGAATATTTTTACGAGATGGAAGTACAAGTATTGGAAGCGAAGTCCCGGCCTCCCCGAGGCAAGGCACACTTCACACCAATGTTGGTGAAAATACTCACACCACCCGAACTTTTTCAGAATCTTCGAAAATTCCTTTCGTAAATCTATTTAAACAGGCAAAACGAGACATTCTACTTTTACATTATTTATTGTAGTTGTTCAAAAGTTTTAACACGTGATAAGCAGTAAAAGGTACCTATTTGTATTTTTGCTAAGAAAGAGTTCTCTCAAAACATTCACATACAAAAATTTTTAACGGTTTTAATGAATTTGTTTTGTGCATAACTGTCCGTAATACCGACACGTCACGCTTGACTGAACTCGTCTGTCCGACCAATCGTATGTTCATATATTGCAGGGCATGCTCTTTTCATCTACCACAAATTAAAAAATCTCGGAAAACTTTTCATGCGTCCAAACATGGGATTGAATGAAGCTGTTTCGACGTGAACTGCGGTCAAGGCCTGTGTTTGACAAACTCTATACAGATGTAATTAACTTGTCAATTGTTTTGAGTTAGTGCTATTGTTTGTTATTTATGACTTTGAAAGTCGATTAACTAACTGAACTTTTGTAAACGTCTAACGTAAAGTGTATACAAACCCTTGAGTAAAAGATATTACGAGTAACCTACAACGACATGCTTCAAATATACAAAAATACTGTTTCTATAACGGTGACGGAAACCAGCCGTAATGCGTGTTCGGCACGCACTCGGTCAATATTTAAACACATTCAGAACATTAAGTGTAGCTCTGTTAGGTGTTGAAGTCAAATATAAAGAGTATCCATTGAATATAAATAATTGATGATATGTCAGCATTCACTCGTACTGCTATCTCTACATTACATGATTTATGATATTCTTTTGACTTGCAAAGATATACTGTTACGTATCAGTATCAAATTTCTCCCATATTTATTGCTTCTAGGCATAATATGTATCAACTTTAGTTTTTGAAAGAGCAATAGGAACAGTTTTAAACAAAACTAAGTGCACGAAGTTGTTGAGCGGATTTACCGGAAGCGGACGCGTCGACAGCGGCCGTCGCTTCAGGATCGCAACACGCTTTCATTCATCCCGCAGTTAAGTCCTTTCGGAGCCGAACCCGGGTTTACACGGAAACTCTACACTAGGCGCCGACCTCCTGCCTGTAGCGCTCACTCCCTCGCACGCGCACAACTCACGCCTCGCCGACTGAAAAGAGAGAACAAAATCAATACTGTCTGGAACACGCCCACTGGTTCAGCTCGGTAACTGCGCTTCCTCACTGGAAATTCGATAAAATAAAACTGGGTAAAAATCATTAAATTTGTGTGTTGGTGTTAGAGATCCTATGTCGTCGGATTTGTTGATCGCATCTGTGAAGTGCAGGTGTCGGCGGCGCGGCGGGCTCTGCCGAGGGGTCACATGTTTCGCACGTGGTCGGGTCACGTTACAATGTTTACCTGCGACCGCCTGACGGTCAGGTGAGACCGACGCTACGAGGCTCGCTACACTCTCGTAGCTATACGTACTACGCCGACCGACTCCCCGAAATAAGCATTTAAGGCCAATTTTACTACTTTACCGAGTAGACTTTCAGTAGGGGCGCTCTCGTACAAGTTAAGCAAATTGTTTGCAGTCTCTGGGTAAACACTCTTAAAATGTAATCTTGTCTCCATCCTCATAATACCCATATTCAGTGGGCGTCGGAGCCGGCAAGCCCGCGGCTACGGTTTGCATTTTTATCAACCATCGACGACAGGCAGCAACATTTTATTTTGCGTGTCATAAATATGGAACTAGTGAAGACGAACATACGCTGGAATATACAACATTTTCATGCAAACTTATCTGAAACTATGCATAAGTAAACAGCAACAAAAAGAAAGCTTCCTTTTCGGTATAAAAATAAAACTTAATACATGTTCTTATGTTTCTTGCATCACATTTTAGAGAGCTCTTTGTACTTTATGTACACGAGCGTTGATGTGAGCAAAAAGGTACTTACACAAAATAAAATAGGTATAAGTACTTCGTTCAGCAAATATGTTCAAGAATTTACCAGACTACCTTTATTGGGATTTTAGTTACGAAATATACTGATTAGCTTTAGTAGTACCTAGTAAGTACACACATCAAAAGGGGATCAAGTATACGTATAAAAAAATATCCAATTCGTATTCACCAAATTTAGTCTTCCAGACTGGCTTCTTACTTTAATTCCTATGTTTAAGGTAACAACTTATCCCTATATTTTGTATTTTTTTTTATTGCAATTTTTGCAAATAATGGGAAATTAACCTAAGTTAATGTCGTCAATTAAATGCAGGCAAAAAAGACAAAAATTATTACTTTTTTAATTTTAAAGATAAAAAAACTGTTTCCACCATTGACACGAATCACACAATCACAGCGATTGGGCACGCTTAAAATTAGTTAATCAAAATCATTTTGAGGTATGGCCGCCCACGTTCTTTCTAACAAGCCCAAAAGTTGTTGTGGGGTATGCACGGCATTCATACTCGACAAACCTCTTCTTTGGAGCATATCCCATGCGTGCTCAATTGGGTTGAGGTCTGGCGATTGAGCAGGCCACGGCAGAACGTTGATGCGAGCATCGGCAAGAGTGCGTGTTACGACTCTAGCCGTGAGTGGACGTGCATTGTCGTGCATTAGTTGAAACGAATCACCCAACCGGTTTCGCAAAGGGACGATCACGTCTGAAACAATCCTCTCCACATAAATCTGAGCATTGAGGTGGCCCCTGATCCAAATGAGATTGGTTCTTCCACCGATCTAAATACCGGCCCAAACCATTATTGCTCCCCCTTCATATGAATGAGCTTCCTGACAAAACAAACGTTCTTGACGTCCAGAGGTCCTCCAAACTCGAGTATGTCTTGTATCCGGCCTCATACCGAAACGAGATTCATCGGAAAAGTAAACACAACGCCAGTCTTCTTCCTCCCAATTTCTGTGTTCGCGAGCCCATTGTAAACGGGCCTTGCGATTGCGGGGTGCTATAGGTGGAACTCTCAGCGGCCTTCGGGAACGCAGACCCACTTCACGTAAACGAGTTCGGATGGTTTGGTCGCTTATTAGCAAGCCTGAAGAGCTGTGGAGCCTCGTAGCCAACATCATGGTAGTCCTGGTACGATTCCGCGAGCAGTATTTTGGATGTACCGATCCTATCTGCGAGTGGTGATGCGAAATCATCCTCCATGTCGCTCGGCCACGCTGCCCGTAATACGATAGCGTGTCCAGAGGCGGTTTGTGACGCTCTGTGTAGTGCTAGTACGTTGCCTGAAACCAGCTTGCAACATTTCGACGGCTCTCGTCATCTCTTCTCGTGTCAAATGATGTCGTCGCTCCATATCAATGCAATATTTTTCAGTTCCGATGCGGAAATTGTAATGGTTTTGTAAAAATACTATCACACACTTTTATAGGAATCCTGATTTGCAGTTGATTTTCTATTTTTAATCAAAATTTTAAGAAAATTCTTTATTCAAATAGTGAAATTAACTAAAAAGAATCTATAACGATCCAAAAAAAGTTGTACTTGATCCCTAGACACTTTTGATGTGTGTATTTAGAGTTTTACATTAAAAAAGGTTATATAATATACATGAAAATATTATTATATCCTTCATAAGTTAAAATAGAACACAGCTTCTTTGTACCCATACCAGTCACATTTTCACGAAGTGCTTATATGTGGAAGGAATACGCAATGAGCTGTCCCCTTCCTTATAATATTTATACGAAACGTTAAGGATATCTCAATTTATTACGTTCCATTAATTCCATCAAAACGTCTTCGAAATAACCACATGTTAATAATTATGGATGGCAGTGGAAAACAAACAGGGTAGTGTATACTATCATCTGTGTAATTTGTATGAGTCGGGAGAGAGACGGGTATTACGGGGCTCGAAGGCAATGCTAACAGACTGCTTCTATAATTTATTACTGTTGAGCTATACGTTATTTTGGGACCCTCTAAATATGCAGTTTGTTTACTATGCGTATGCTTGTAGGAAGTTTTGACTTATGACCCCTATTTGTAAAACATTTTTAACTTGTGTCATGTTTCGTAGCCTGGGACTTAAAATTCTGTACTTCTGTTAGCCTCTCACTAAAGAAATGAGACGAAATAAACTACATAAAATATGTGTTTCCTTATAGCGGGAATTCAACATAACAGAGTTCTTTTATTGACCTTAACGCTCAATCAATATGTGCAGAAACTACTTGAAGAAATGATATTTGTGTCCGGGTAGGCTACCTTTGTTCATTTCTTTACAGACGTTAAGAGTACCTATATACACATGCAACATACAATATACCTTCTACTTAGAATGATAGTCGAAACAAACGATGAAAACTTTGAAATGAATTCGACGAATTGCACTACAACCATACAATTGAAATTATCGATTATTTTTGACACTTCCTAATAACATCGCATGTTGCTGTACCTAACACAACATCTTTATCAAAAATAAGACAACAAAGCTTGTTCTAAACTAACTACAAATATAATGTTTAAAAGCGCAATGCACCAAATGTAAAGTATTTAAAGTGATTTATTGGTTTCCACGGAATAATAGCAACATTCGTGGATGGAGCTAGTTGGAGCAATAAATGGCTCATGGGGCGCCTTACAATCCAATGGTTATCGTCGGTCTGGAACCACTACACCATGAGTTTTATCAATGCGTAAATACGTATCTTTCGTGGTCGTTTCCTGTTCCGGGTTGAATGAATTTTCAGGGGTGTCAACGTTTTTTGTAGCAGAGTAAAGTATTTTTTTAAAATAAATTACACAGTAGCTCCTATAAGTATCACATTCATATAGACACATACAGTAAAGGTCAACGATTGTCACATAGCTACCTGTGTGCATAGCTAAAAAGTCTTCATCATATCGAAATGAATATTGGTAGCAGTCTCTAATAAGATATTGTTTGCACAATCTTGCAAGTAGACCCTTAATTAGTTCTTCAATTTTTCTTCTGCCACCATACTGTTCAAACATAATCAAGAAAATAATAATCAAAAAAGTAAACACAAATCTATGGTAGACAACTAAACATAAACACACACATAATACAAAAGTAACACATTCTCATATAGAGCCAATTAACAAGCCGTCTTTATAATATCGAAATTAATATCAGTAGCAAAGTCTCTAATAAGATAGTATTTGCGCAATGTTACAAGTAAATACTTAGTTATTTTTAATCAATTTTGTCCCACAAAAGTAAAAACCAATATTATTACCAACCACACTGTTCAAACATAATCAAGAAAATACTAACCGAAGCAAATAGCTGCCCCAACCATAGATTATAAGCGTATTTGCAATTCAAAAACCTTTAGTTATCCGCCATTCCGTGCCTGAACATAATTAAAATTTGCCTTAGGTGACGTTCGTCATTAATTATTTAGCGTAGTTTGAACATCTTTAGCGGGAGCCAGTCGACGTGCAATAAATGGGCCGCAACGCCTTATATTCAGAGGACAGAGTGAGCACGTGCCCAGAATAAGTTACCGACAGCGCGCTAAAGGAACCCAGCGATCCCCGTCTACATAAAGATTTATTCCCATCTGTAACTGAGAGGAGGACGCGACAGTTTTTCCCAATTATAAGGTGTAAGCGCCCCATTTATTAACATCTCGTCAAAGAAATCACGATCTCGCCGCTTCTCCGCCAGTTTCCCGGAGGTACATTCATAGTTTGCTACAGTTTCCAAACTTTTAATTATTGCGCCGGCTAATAATTCCGAAATTGTACTACTGCTTCCTTCTGGCGACATTTTAATGAGTACAAGGAAAATTAATTAATCGTATTTATTTTATAGTACTTAGCTGGGAACATTTCAGTTTAGCTGAATTCTTGTTTCACTATACCTATTGCTAGTAATCGTTTATTGAGTTCAACGTGTCAATATACAAACATAAAAAAAAATACAAACATCCTAATTGAGAACCTCCTCCTTTTTTTAGAAGTTGGTTAAAAATTTAAATAAATCATACAATATTTTCTCTAAGGAAATATCAGCTTAAATTCCTATTGAAAGTCTTTCAAAGCTATATGAAACACGCAACGAGTCCTTATAAAAGAAGCTATTAAAAAAACCTAGAACCAAGATTTTTCCCTAGAAAAGAAATACGATATCAAACCTAATTATTTTGCTGCGGAGCGTAATTAAATTCTCATATGCGCATCTCTATCATATTTGCGGACGTGAGTGGTGATATTCTCAGAAAATATTACAGAACATGTTAGTAAGAAATAAAAAAAAATATGTGTCACATCTGGGTAGGGTAGCTGCAAACTGTATGTGCCAGGCGTGGTCGGAACTGGAAAACTTCGCCGTCCGCGACCAACGGCAACTTTCTTGCCCAACTCCACGCGCCGCGGTGCACCGAAATGCCGACCGTCTTCTTTGTCATTAAAATGCTTTATTGATGTAATATGCAATATTTTATGGCGGCGAATATATGCACGTCTGGGCACGTAACAGGCATACTTCTGTGGAAAGTTTTAAAGATAAATTATTGCATGTAATTAGTTATAGCTCAATCTCTCCTTGTAGCACTTGCTACGCGAAACTTTTTCGATGTGATTTTCATTTAGCAGTGAGATGAACACGAGTTTTCAAACTGTCTATGATCGTTCGCTTTGAGCATTAAACTTGATGGTGCTTTAAAGCATATTTTACGTATACGGCGTATGCTTTTGTAATTCTATCTCAGCTCTACCGCAAAGCGTAGGTATGCTACGCTTCCACATACCATTAGCAGTAAACACGTACCTACGAGCAGATAATAAAAATTAATACAATGCGCCGTAACTCGGTATGCATTTCAAACTCAGGCACAATGTATAAACGGGACGGCAGTCTCTGTAGCCTTAATATCCGCTGTTTCAGACTCGTAACCGGCTAACAATATTGCATTGCGTACGCCACGCGCTAGTTCCGTACTTATCGCGAAAGTTTCAGCCGGCGGCTCGAGAGGAGGCGGGGGCGCCGGTGGGGGCGGCAGGGGGGCAGGCGGCGCCCCCGCTGCAGTATCGATCGCGTCTGCTGCACGCTGCAACGCTGTCTTCCGCAGATCAGTCCTTATCGTCTGCCGGAACGAGCCTCCGCTACAGCCCCACACTAAAAAGACTTTGCGACACATTCTACATGGAGCTGCACGCATGCCGACTGCAGACGGAACTATCGAGGCATGCGCTCACGCTTCACGGAGCTAAGCTTGTTTATTGAAAACCGTTCACTGTTATGTCTCAGCGTCTACCTAATAGTACATGCTCGATTTATGGGAACATAAAAATAATGTACCGTCCGCAATACGTTTGACGATACCATCCGACAAGTTTATGTGAGCGGTTATACGATTTGTTCGTTGGGAGATTATGAGTGATCACTCTTACGCAGTTCAAACTATAATCTCGACGCTAAATACAAGTCATAACAGAGAAAGAAACAGCAAAGCGAGTAACACTTTGCGCCATACGAAACTAGTTTAAAACTGTCGTCTACACTAGCTTGCTTGACATTTCAGGCACTAAATTCATTACAGTTGGCGCGGTTTTATAAGTGATGGTTAAGGTAAGGGTAACAACACCGGTCTAACTATAAAATTTATAACGAAGGACCAAGTCGAAAGTTGCAAGCGTTGAAAATATTGTAAGCTGCACTCGTTTCGGGCAAATTAAATGAAAAACGAAGTTTCACCGCGTGGCGGACAAAGTTGGCCACTCAAGTTTCAAGCTCGGGGAGAGGCGCGTACAGACTACACCCGTCCTTCTCTCGCTACATAATACATAACACCAACACACATAAATCTATCGCACTCAACATGTCTCGATCATATTAGAGTAAGTAGGTGAGTACGTATGTATATTTTCAGCTCATAAATTTACCAACTAATAACTTTCCTTTTTCCTTACTCATCCAATCACATAGGTAACTAAAACTAAATGCGATAGCTGTAATCAATGACACCATAGGAAGTTGCTGAAAGCTGTTTACCAATAGCCATAATAGGCACTTAACAAACTCAAGGAAATCCCGCCGCCCGATGTGTACTTTGTAGGGGATTTATAAACCTGTCTGAGCCTGCATATTAATAAATGGAATAAATTTTCCCCACCTGGCCATAAGTTCGTGGCCCACGCAACAAACAGTGTAAACTCAAAAGTTATTTAAAGTTGGTACAATCAAGACGGTTCAACGGTTATACTTAACTTATGAAGTAGCTATGTCTATGTATTGAGTATTTTATTTTTGAGAGGCTCGTGGCTAAGCAATAGCAGCCGCACGGGTCAATCCATCAGGTTAAGCTATGCTTGCTGCTGTCGGTCCGTGGATGGGTGGTCATCTTTACATACCGAGACCCTTCCGTGCCTCGGAAAACACGTTAGAAGCTGTTGGTCCCGGCTGTCATTCGTGGATCTTTGACAGTCAGTACGGGTCGTCAGAAGCCCGAAAGTCTGACAACCAGTGTTACCAATGGGTATAGTGTTATCCAGTAACTGGGTTGTGAAGTTAAAATAGGCCGTCACTTGACTTATAATGCTGGTATTCAGCTCCATCTAGTTAGACTGGAAGTCAACCCCAAAATAGTTGGGAAAAGGCTAGGAAGATGATGATTTTTGAGGCCGTTTTAGATTTTTGTAATAATAGTTTTCAGCCGCGTCGTTACCAGAAATTACAGTTTCAGTGAGTGAAATCGATAGAAAGCGACAAGTACGTACATACAGCGACTGAATAGTTTGGAAATACGCCAGCGAGGGGCACTCGGCCTCTGCACACTGCTTGCCCACTTTACCACTGAGGCACTGATGTAAGACGCCACGCAGCTCTGTGATCGACTGTACGAGAGGGTACCATGACTGTACCACGCGCCACGCGACACGCCACATGTCTCACATGTCTTCACTAATGTTTATTGCCATCTTAATGAAATACAACTGTAATGTATTCAAATTAAGTTATATGAAATGTTTAATTTTACAATTATCCACATTTAATGCCCTTTTACCAACATTTCCCCCTAATTAAGACATCAAAGTTTTTAAATATGCAATAAAGTAATATTAATTGAGTACTTTTTCAACGGAAGTAGGTTCCAAAAAGTCAGTTATATAATGAGTTACAAGACTCCCAACCACTTTACGCAATACATTTGACTAGTTAAACAGAAACTGCACAATTGAAACGTGGGGAATACTTGCTACGACGCGCTACGCTGGAGCTACGCCAAATTGTAAAATATATTTAATACTATAATATATTATAATTATGTCATAATTACATTAGGCAAATATATTTAAATGGTTTAGTTTTAAAATGCCAATGAGAGACCGCAGCTAAAATATTTTCATGTATGCAAGCTAAGCATGCATTATTCGAAGCTCTCTTAAAGCGGATGTGAAGCAGTGAGGCGTCATTCACTAGATATATCCTCGTGAAAGGGTAAAAGGTTCCGTATTCCTTTGCATTATATATGTTTACCCACTAAAATTATTAAAGCGTAATAAAATATTAAACGGAATTTTTGAATTCAAAAATTTACTACGAACTCAAAAAGGGTTCATATTTTATTCTGAAGGTATTTTGCAGTAAAGAGCAGCAGCCGTTAACAGTGACATCTCCAAATTTTATTTCTCTTCGCATCGTCATTGTGAAACAGTTTGCCGGTGAACGAGTGAATTTTCTCGTGTTCAGGAGAGCCACATTGGAGGCCCGCCAGATGGCTCTTGTGAGGAGCACCCTCCGCCGCCTCCGACTGACGCTAATTGCTACCAACTCTTCCAAAATTATCTCAATTATACTGAATTTATTAATGCCTATTAATATTACGATTGTTTCGAACTCTGTTTCGTTATACACGAGTTTTAATAGTTCGTGAACATTTTTTTTTACAAACGGCTCATAAAAATGCAAAACGCTCCAAAATATTTATGGTGACGTAAGTAGAAATTTAATAAAGCGAATAATTGGGATAGGCGCGCGAATTCTTCCTGATCGGAACGATTGCACGAATGTTTTCAGTTTTTTTTTGTAAAACTAATCCGTAGTTCAAAAACTGTTGTGTTCAACTCTCGACCTTTTATGTGATTACGTAGCCATCTACCATTACCCCATAGTACATGGTACATCGGGCTGTAACCAAGGGTCGTGATGTTGGAAGTAAGCCAGAACACAATGTCTGCACACAGTTACATTTGCACTAGGGATGCACTCGTCTTTGGAACCAGGCTCTTTGTCCAGCCATTTTATTCCAGAAGTTTTAACTCTACCTTTGAGAATTAGCTACGTTGCTACCGTACCTCACACGGCTCCAACGGACGTAATTAGATACTTTACCCGTGTGTAGAGGGACTTAAAGACGGTTAATTTAATATGATAATTACAACCTGTAACTTTATTCCTTAGTCGACTTTGGAGACGCGAGGAATAAACATGACGTGTTCCTACAAAGTTTTCATTTCATGTCTGTGCTAACAAGAAACGGTGTTAATTCTAAAACAAATTATAAACCTAAACATTTTCTATAAATAATGGAATTGAAAATAAATATAACGTCCGTGTTTTCTTAACTTATTCTGTTTGTCCATACAATCCCTATTGGCTACCTGTGTTACTGGCAACCGTAAGTATCGTTTTCATTTCTTAAGGAGCCAGACTCGATAACGTACAAAGGCTTTTGTAATACAAATGTTTTGTTTTTAATAAAAATGAAAACGGCAACTTGTTGTGAAAATCTTTTTAAGGAAAAGGGGACTGTACAATGTACGTACCTACTTTGGTTGAGATTTTTATTTAACCCTTACAAAAGCTATTGTTTCTTATTGTAGAAGTTTCTGACAATGTAAACAAGGGTTGGATTTCGGAATAGAAGTGAATATTTATTTATGAATTATTGATACTTTCATGACAATGGTGGCAAGCTTATAATAATAATATAATTATTTAACTTGCGATGTATGTATGTTCGGGTGGACTCTTGCAATTCAATTTTGAAGCAGATATCTTCAACCGATTGAGCTTTGAAATTTGAAATTTTGCATGCAAGTGTAAATCGGATGACAATGCAAAATTATTATGACATGGAGCTGATCTGATCACACAACCCCGTCGAGTTTGGGCTCGTTTGATTCGTCTTGAAGAGTACTTTGATGGTAACCAGGGACTAAAGATGAACAGGTAGCTTAAGTTAAGTGCAGTAAACGCATATAACGGAAAAACACTGCTACGCGCTACGAACTACGCCGTAGTCAATCTCGCATCAAAAATACTAAAAAGTTAAAGTAAAATTAATAGAAAAAAAACTTTTTAAAAACAAGCTTTTATTACAATTATGGACCTGGTCTGAATTAAATGTTTATTATTATTATTACTTATTAATAAAAAGAACTAAAAAGTTAAAAATAATTTAAACCTGATAATAATAATAATAATAATAAATAATAATAAACGTTTATTTGGAACAAGTTACAGGACATAAATTTACAAAAGAAAACGAAGATAGCTACAAAAGTTAAAACTGTGGCGCAGCTATCAACGCCCAGGTCAAGTATATGGTACATTTGTTCCAAACTAGTAGTTAAAAAGAAAGAAAATCATTAAAATAAAAGGTACTAACTATGTGTGTGAGTGTGTGTGTGTGTATGGGTGTTTAAGAGGGTGTGTGTGTGTGTGTGTGTGGGGGTGTGTTTAAGGGTGTGTGTGTGTGTTGAGAAGTATGTGAGTATTGAGCGTGTGCGTGAGTGAGGGCCGTGGGGGTGTTTGTGTAATAAGGTTGATGTTACACGGATGTAAGTGTTATGTTACCACAAGTTTTTCTGTTTCTTCGTAGGAGAGGGATTTAAGCAATTCTGACAGTTTTTTTCTAACTAAGGTTCTTGTTAAAGGATAAATTGGAATGTTTCTATTAATGTTATTGTAGAGTTTAGGGCTAAAGTAGTTAAAGTGGCGTCTTACTAATGCCAATCTGGAGAAAGGTGTCTTGCAAATTATGTAGGAACGTCGCTTCTTCGAGAGATACTGTTGGTCGTACTTCGTGAGGTCATGCTTCTTAATAACAGTTTGAAGAATAAATAACTGTCTAACGGTGAGGACGTTGCAGAGCGAAAAAAGTTCTGACGTTGGGAATCTGGCAGGTTTCTTGGCCAATACTTTTAGCACTGCTCTTTGTGCTCTCTCCAAACGCAGAAAGGTAGTCTTGTGGGTACCTCCCCATACTGTAATGCAGTAACCAAGGACTGACTGGACGAGTGCCAGGTAGATTAATTTAAGGCATGGGAAATCAGCAACCGCCCTAAGATTTTTGAACACGTATATAAGCCTTCTTACACGGACCACCACTGAATCAACCTGTTTTTTCCACGTTAGACAATTGTCCACTGTGACTCCAAGATATTTAATGTGGTCGGAGCGTTCTATCTGGGCACAGTCACAGGATATGGTGGCCACAGTAGGAGAACAAACTTGGGTTTTGATCTGGAATGATGTTGGTGGTTGTGTCAAAATACCTGGTGTGAAGGGGATGAATTTTGTCTTTGCGATGTTGAGTGTGAGTAGGTTTGAGGTTAACCAATTCATGACCAAACCCAGAGCGATCTCCGCCTTCCCACGAGTGTCAAGCCAGTCCATGCCATGAGTTATAAGAGCTGTGTCATCCGCGTAAGCAATGATTTTTGTATTTGGAAGTGATAGCTGGCACAGCTCGTTGACATATATAAGGAAAAGAGTGGGCCCTAAAACGCTACCCTGCGGCACACCAAATGACATGTCTTCCGGTGTACTTATAAAAGATTCCACTTTGACAACCTGTTTCCTCCCCGTCAAGTAACTGCGAAAGATTTCGAGTGCATTTCCCCGTATGCCAATTCGTTCCAGCTTGTCTATCAGCTTTGGGATAGATACGCGTTACATATGATATGTTACATTTTGATGGAACATTAAAGAACATTTAGAACACAATGTAACACGCTTTTATTTATTTCTTATCAGGTTTAAATTATTTTTAACTTTTTAGTTCTTTTTATTAATAAGTAATAAAAGCTTGTTTTTAAAAAGTTTTTTTTTCTTTTATTTTTTTTTTCCTTTTATAAAGTATAAAGTTTCATAACGATTGGTCCTTGGCAGCTATGAACAGAGAGAGGTGGAACGAGAGCAGGAAGGCGTTTGTCCAGCAGTGAGACATTAACGGCTAATAAAATAAAGTATCACGGTTGGTGATACTTTATTCACATTGCAATCTAGCCTTTTCGCTAATAGTAATAATATAAGTAATTTATATATGACTTAGAGCTGACTTTTCAATACTCAACACAATAACTTTCTCTGAGAGATTATAACATACAAAAAATGCAAAAGCTGTCACATTTAGGGCAGATTTTTTAATCATGTGTTATCTAGGAATTATTTTGAAATTTTGACAGTTATTTCATACAAAAACTGTGAAACGTCAATTTTATTCCTCGAATAAAATTTATCTGGCGATGGAGAAATCAGCCCTATTTCTTCAGATAAAACTTTCCGGAATATTGAAAAATCTGCCCTCAAACTGCTAAACTTAACTAAAAAATTATGAAATCCCACGTGAATTATGAATTAACGTTTTTCCCATTCACTTTATTTTAAGGGGAAGACCCCATTACCAGTCATCAGTCGACCGACAGTTTGACTTAAAGAAAAATACCATTATAGGGAATCTTTTGACAGACATTCAGCTTTGTCATAAGCTAGGTATTTTTTATAAAGTTATTGGGACATACGAGTATGTAAAGATGATTAGGTAAGTACTTAGTTTGGAGTTTCTAGCCCGTTCTACTCCATAGAGATCTACGTTTTGGAATGGGCAACTAGCTTCAACTTTCTGACTAACTGACCGACTATTTAATTTTGACAATTCAAAAGTGCCTGTAAATGGTTTAATTGAAATAAATGCTTTGAGTTTGAGTTTACCAATTGAATTGACAGATAAAAGTAATAAGTAATAGTTCAGAACACCAATATATATGGTCGTATTAATAAAACTTATTTCAGCAAAAATAAGATTTATTATTTCCTATTATCCATCGAAAAAAACAACAACAATGCTTTCTATTCTCGCACAAAAAGACGAACGCAAAGATCCACCCACATGACGTACATACAATACAATACATTAGATATATATAATTTGCGCGCATCGTTTTATTTGGTCCATGAAAGATGGAGGCTCATCCCACTTCGGAAGGAGAACACTTGACCGCAACAGATGGCTGGGCTCACCACCTATCTATACACGTTACATATACTTCACTATAGCTATATATTTAAACATCCACGAGCGCTGAAACCGTCCGTTTCAATCACTTTTTTACTCCCGCATATTACTGGCCTGCTAAGGTTCTCTTTAATTTAAGTTTTCAGCCTGAAAGGTTGGTTGGACTTAGTAAAAAGAGGATATTCCTGTATGAACGGCGAGTTTACGACGCAATTTCTTTTTATTATAAAATCATCGTGCCTTGCAGGTAGTCTTGTTGCTCTTAGTTCAAAATGGTTAGGATAATGTTGAACGAAACAATTTCGCGAAATCTATTAAAGTAATTTCTTCTTGCTTTTTTATTTTGTTGTTGTTGTTGTGTACCTACTAGACTAGACTATGTGTTCTTGTTAGCAATGAAAAACATGATCATATTAATTACGGAGAAAAACTTAAAAGAAAACTACGATAAACGAAAAGAAGTCAAAACTAATGGCATTCAAGGGCGAGTCCAATCCAAACCTCAAGCAACAAACAGGGTGTTTATAAAACAAAATCTCCTATTGTCTATTCAAAATTGAAATGTAATATGAATACAAACGAGATGAAAATGAGGGCGTTCATATCTTCACACGTTGTTCGCGCGATGAGACGTGAGCGAGCGTTCCGTTGCACGCAGCCGGCGGGCGCTGCATTTCCGAACGCATCGCCGTTCAATATCCGCGAGGATTGTTTGTAGAACCACCCCCGCCCGCCCCGCGCCTCCCCGCCGATACCGCTGCCTCTAATGGAGCCTGCAAGGGTGTCTCGTTTTAGAAATAGACTTCACGATAAAATGATATCCCTCCTTAAGATTTAGTTTTAAATTAAATTCTGTTCGAGCGTGAGTTATTGGATCCGTGTTATTTATTATTAAGTTCCGCTAGTCGGTTATCTTCTCGCGCTTAAGATGTGGGAATGTATCTACTCCTTACTTCATAATATACAATTGAATTTTAGAATGTAACAGTTTTGGGTAAAAAAAAACAGTTTTTGTCATAAGGACTTTTACACACTTTGGAAAAACAAAAGATGTAAATTAATCCAACATATATCCCTCAATTTTGTCTGGTGAATTCTTTTAATTTTATTTATCAATAATCGTTTTTGGTGTTTTTAGTCGTTCCTGATGATGATAATGACTATGTTACAGCCCTGGTGATTCCCGTACACAATGGCACATGGTGGACACACTTCAACGTCCATTGCTCCCTTCATCCAAGAGGCCCATCAAGGTAATTAGTGATCCCTCGATGGAAATCAAAGTGTGCTAAACATAGGTTAATGTATAGTGGAGCCATCCACTTTATTACTTACATAAAATCACCCTGTAGTACTTAGTTGTGGTGTAACCTGATGGGTAAAACCACAAAACAGGGTTTTGTGTTAGTAGCTCAGGTTTTTTTTACTAAGCATGAAAAGGTTAATTTTCAGGTATCTAGTGTGGGTAGAGGATGAATGTTTGATTTCCAATCACGGTATATTGAATAATAATCTGACCTGCACCCTAATTGCGTAACACACAATCAATAGCAATTGGTTTCACTTTGACAGTTCAACAACATTCATTGCGTTATTTAGGTACGTTGTTGAGCAGACACATGACATATTTTTTGAACATATGAAGCAATGGATTAGCAATATCCTTCAAAATGATTCAGATTGAGATTGATTGTGTGTTACGCAATTAGGGTGCTGAAATAAATACAATAAAATGAATGTGAGCACTTTCTTTTCATCCCGGAAATCGGAAAAATAAGGCCCTTTGGACAGACACGTTTTTCTTGTCGTGAAAAAAAGTGGTTTGTTCGCCGAGTTGAATAAATGTATTTTATTTTCTTTCTTTCTTTCCGTGTTTAGGCACGGTGCGTGAGTGTTGTATGGATCACTATGGAAACTTGTTGACGGACACACTTTTTCTTCGACGCGGTTTATACGCCGTACCGTAAACGAAAACGTGTCGTGTACAAAGGGCCTAAAGAACGTTGACACGGGTTTAGGCACATTCGTTTTGCTGTTGATGCACCTACACTTTATTTGTTATAGTAAAACCGCTGCCGCTGAGAACCAGCAGAAAGGGGCTCTGTCTCGTATAGGATCTTAGCATTATGCTGAGCGATGGCCGTTTTGCGTGGATGTGACGCTTATTTACCCCAACTTGTTATTTTTTTTTTATTTTCTTTTTGATGTGTCATGTTTGCCGCAAATATATGTATTTTCTTTCTTTCTAAAAATTAAAATTCACCGACGTAATTGGCCACCTTTAAAATTACTACTCTTTCTTAATCTATTGTTTTCTTCATCTATATAATGTACTAACAATAAAGCTGAAGCGTTTGTTTGTTTTTTATTTGTTTGAGCGCGCTAATCTCTGGGACTACCTACCAGTGGAATTTGAACAATTCTTTTTACATTTGATAGCCCAATTCTTGAGGAAGATTATCTTCTCTGGATATACATAACATCACGCTACGAAGCCTTAGGAGCTGCACAAAAATAAAAATAAATCGGAAAGAACGCTAATAAAAGATAATAATTAAAAATTATAGCGGACGTAGTCGCGAGCAGAAGCTAGTATTTTAGCAGCTGGAAAGCAAACTATTCACCCGAACGTTTGAATACCTATCGAAGCAGTGACGTACATAACTTGGAATCAGGCATCTGTATAATGTATTTCAGTTGACTCCCTATATCTAAAGGATACGGCAATAAATACTTGCGCGCAGTCCCGAAGGCTACGCGAATGCGCCCCCAGGGCAGACGCGATTGAAAATAGAGATTATAGAAAGAACTTATAATTGTGTTATATCTACTGAAATGTCGTATATTGAGGACTGAATCGATAAGAGCGTGTATGAGATACAATAATGTTCAAATAAATAATATAGAAAGTTGAACTTTATCTAAGTAGCTGATTTGTGTATTTTGTGTAGTTTGACCGAAATTGATTTTTTTGAAAACGAAATTCGACATAATTTGCATTTTCAACATAAAAAATAATCATTTTCACTAGGTTTTTCTTCGGTAAAAGTGAAAGTAATCTGGGGTCAATCTTTTTAATCATTCCAACTTAAATTACACGAAAGTTGTACTTTTCTCAATGACATAATATTTCAATTATTTTATTGATATTCAAACAATCTGATTTTATATGAGAGAATAAGATTTTTTTTTAATTTTCTCAGTTTGCGTAGAATATATCACAAACCCTTTTTTTGACAATTGAATTGTTGACACTTCACCGAAAATATATTTTTTTGTCCGAAAACAACAATTGCAGTTGAAAACGAAATTCGGTCAGAGTCTATACTTTCGTGGAAGAGCTATCCCAATTTAGCCAAAATATATCACGTAGGAAGTCGTGATAGACCATTAAACGCAGGAGAAAATAAATCAAAATTAGGTAGACCGTACGGACTACACACTGATTTTTTAAACTAACGACGCAACGCAATCACTTCTACACCTCTTCTACAAGAAGAGTTACAAACATGCAATGTCTATTTTATGAAAAAAGTCCCGTAGCCATACCTAATTTCAAGGAATCATTCTGACTCTTTGACTAATTTTCTTTCTGTTACGAAATAAGTACATGCTGAAAGACCACTTAAATAACCACATGTAGGTATATAAAACCCCTGCCATGATATTTATTGATTAGAAGGTCAGAGTTGCAATTAAGTGCCAACATTTTTCTTTTGGCAGAAACACACGCTGCGTTTGGCATAAAAATGATGGACTCCAAGCTTTACGACCTATTAGCTACTCTTACATAAAATTCTCGTCTTTAATGTGTTTATGTGACCTTTTTGAAAAGGATAACTACAATATAGCAAAACATGAAAACATGATCCTAAAGGAAAAGATATCAAAGTACCTACTATTAGTCTAGACTCTAGATCAAGATAGAGTAAGAAAAATTCAGCTTATTAAAATTTGTCCTTCACTTTGTGTGGTGGTACGGGTCGTACAAACTTAATTACGACGATTTGTGCAAAAAGTAAACCGAATCCAGACATGTAAAATAAGGAACAATAGGCACTTAAGCCGGGAATTGGAGTATCGGAACTATTCAGGATTTTGGTTCTTGGAGCCGGATTAACGTAATGTACTTGATGGGCCACGCTTCCACGCCCACGAAGCTTATAACTCTTCACAATAATATGCCACCCACGTCTGAGTAAGTAACATAAATAGTGGGGGAAAAGTTTTAAGCCCTATAATACGAGCAATAAGGTCAAGTGTGGAAATTCAAGCCTTGGTGACCACAAGGGTTAAATGGGAATTCGTCATGAGTTTGCAGGAAAGACAGACCCAGCTTACATAATGTAATTAGATAAATACAGTGAGATTAATTTGCAAAGTCTTAGTAGCTTTGACTCTTTTCTAAAAACTTCATTGCATTTTGATGTGAGTAGGACTTACCTACCAACTAATTAAATTCCTGTAACATTAGACGCGACCATGAGATTGTTTCATGTGGCTGGATATAGGAGCATCCTCATGGACCTAATACTAATAAATTAAATAACATCACACTAGAAAAAGCTTTTAGCAAGCTTCACGGATTTCTGTAGATACCTAATTAAAAAAAGGAGCGTAGTACCATCACTTCGCATAAAACTAAAACTCACCATCAATAAACTATTCTATTAGAAGTAAGTAAAGCGGAAAATGCCAGTCATCCTAACATTTCCGCAGCTTAAAACATATTTCATCTCAATATTAAGCCCCAAGCTTTTGAAACTACGATCAAAGGTTACCTAATGGCTCCACAATTAATAATCCCTAATGTACGCTATAGTTTCGCTGTCTGCTTCAATAAACGGAACGTGTGTCTACAGCAAACTATGAAAATAACTAGTTTCTTGGTAAATAATACGTATATGCCTACGGAAGTATCCAAGTCGTAACACAAATTCAAGCTACATGTCTGTGAACTGTACGTATGTCGCATGTCTCCATCGCAAACGCTGGTAACTTCATGCAAGTTATGCAGTCGATTTGGGAACTGTCTCGCGTCGACATTACTCGACATATCTACATGGCACTTGCTAAGTACGGTAGTTATGTTGCACTACGCCTACATACATTATTACCTACCAAAGGTTTTCGTTCGTAGTGGTCGATTCTGAAACGTTTTCGATGTTCAAGCAAAGATTAAATTCTGTTTTGAAAGAGTAGGGAACTGAAATTGAAAGGATTTTTTATAACACACATTAGTTATTCAGACTTTATGTGTACTGACTACAGGAAGTTTTTTCCAATATGGTTTCGGGAAAAAAGTCGAAGTAAAATTTTCATCAACAGGTCGAAAAAGTCAGCTGAGCGAAACGATTCCGTAAAGTTCTCAAACGAGTAGGGTTATTACATTATTCCTACCGTACTACCATTTTTTTATTACAAGCTTTTATTTAACTTGCGATATACTCGTATGTATGTAACTATGTTTGTTCGGGTGGACTCTTGCAACTCAATTTTGAAGCAGATATCTTCAACCGATTGAGCTGAAATTTTGCATGCATGTGTAAATCGGATGACAATGCAAAATTATTATGACATGGAGCTGATCTGATGATGGAACCGGAAGGTGGCCATAGGAACTCGGTAGTGAAACGACACAACCCCATCGAGTTTGGACTCGTTTGATCCGTTTTGATGAGAACTTTGGCGCTAGGTATGGTAACCAGGGTCTGATGATGGAGCTGGAAGATGGCCATAGGAACCTTGGTAATTAAATGACATAACCCCATCGAGTTTGGGCTCATTTGATTCCTCTTGACGAGTACCTTGGTGCTAGATGGTAACCAGGCACTAAAGATGAACAGGTGGCTTAACTGCTTAAGTGCAGTAAACGCATATAACAGGAAAACACTGCTACGTGCTACGAACTACGCCGTAGTCAATCTCGCACAAATTAAGTTTAATGTTGTTAGGTAAATACTGAAACGAAAACCTTTTATTACTTATTAATAAAAAATACTAAAAAGTTAAAAATTAAATTAAAAGAAAAAAAAACTTTTTAAAAACAAGCTATTTTTCTTTTAATTTTATTTTTAATAATATAATATATAGGTATTAATAAAAATAACTTAAAAGTTAAAAATAATGTAAACCTGATAAGAAATAAATAAAAGCGTGTTGTAACGCGGCGAACACAACAACGCGTCATCGCTGCTCCCGCACCGACCGACCCAACGAGTCAACGCCTCCTCCCCGCGCAACGCGTCCCCGCCGTGGCCGCGAGCGCCTATAAAAGCCCGAGCCCAGCCAGCTCAAGCAGTCAGCGTTCGGTACGGTTCGGGTGTGCTACTCCGCATCGACTTAGGTCGGTCACCTCCCCGCCCCCGCATCTTGTCGAATACTGGCTAAGCAGCGTGTATTGTATTGTTGGTTGTGTTGACTTCGTTAGCGAAACCACACGATCAACTTACAATATACGACGCTATTAGGGACTTCGCTTAGGATCTTTTCATTGTAATTTAGAATCAGTAGAACTTTATAAATAAACCTTTGTTAATGATTATATTGCGCGTTTAGATTTAACTCTTCACACAATACCCTGCTACATTTGGCGTCCCACCTTGGGCTTTCTTACCTACATATTTTATCATAGGTAGATTTATTGCAGTACCTACCCACATCATTTATTTAATTGTAGGTAGATCTTAATATTATTGTTGTTGTCAATTAGTTAATTTGTTAGATTGATCATAGTTCTGTTAGTAGGTATTATACAGTAGTTTCGGCATATTGGTAGAAACAATTTTTTTTTGTTATTTTATTAAATACAAACAAGCTAGGGTATTGGAATAGACAGTATACAGGATTAGTTACGCAATTCATAACAATAAAACTGATTTCTATAGCATAGTTTAGTTTTATCATTTCTGTAGTTTTGCTTTGGTATATCTTCACGCTAGATTTCTTTAGAGTAAGCAGTTAGGTTATTGTTATTTATTGAGCAAATCAACATTGATTTTTATAACGTTTTACCTAGACGTAGCCGGAGAAACAAACAAATGGCAAACGTCAGTTTCTCTGATGATCAGTTTAGGGATCTTTTAGGGGTGTTAGCAAACCGAGACAATTCTCGTGTTTCACAAAAAACAGGCAGTTTTGCATCATGCACTGCCCGTTTTGACGGGATTCGCCAGTCGACAGTGGTCGAGACGTTTCTGTCAACTATCACTACTTTCAAGAAAATTGAGTCCGTTAGCGACGAGAATGCCATAGAAGGGCTTACTCTGCTGCTTATTGGTGATGCAGCTACTTGGTGGCTTGGAGTGAGAGAAACCGTCAGTACTTGGCATGAGACTGTGTCATTATTACGGATGACATTTGCCCCAAAGAGACCCGCCTATCAAGTACTCAATGAGATTGTGTGCAACAAACAAAGCGGTCCTACGGCCACAGAACTATTTGTAGCTAAAAAACGTGCACTCATAGCAGAATTGCCAAAGCCGTCGCCCACCTTATCACAAGGGTTGGACCTGCTATACACATCCCTCCATGCGAAAATAAGGGATAAAATACCGAGGGATTCCGTTCAAACATTTGACGAATTTCTCGTGAAAGTACGTCAAATTGAAGAAATCGCTACTGAACAGACCACTGAACAGACCAACACTGGTACCACACCGTTAGTAAAGAGAATCCGCTGCAACTTCTGTCGCGCTTATAACCATAGCGAGCAGGAGTGTCGCAAGAAAGCTGCTAAGATCGAGACGTCTAAGGAAACTCCCAAGAAAACTGAGACCAGACCACCGCCAACGTCTACAATAACCTGCTACGGATGCGGTGAGCCTGGTGTAATCAGAAGCAAGTGTCCAAAATGCAACACACCCAAAATAGGCGCAGTGGAAGTTGGGTTTTATGCATTGGCCTCTAAAACTCGACTTAGGCCAACTGTCAGAATTACAATCGATGGCATCAATGGTCAAGCTCACGTTGATTCTGGCGCAAAAATGAGCGTCGCATCTACTTCACTGTACTATGTGCTAAAGCGAAAAGGAGTGACCTTTAACTCGGAAAAAGCCACTGTAACCCTTGCCGACGGTCTACGGCGAAGACAACGTGTACAATCAGCACAAGTACCTGTAACTTTATGTGGACGGACGATCCCCACAACTTTTATCGTGTTGCCAGAAACACATGATAATCGCACACTCCTAGGAGTAGACTTTATCCAAGATGCAAGCATAGTTCTCAACTTGCCGCAACTATTGTTCCACTTCTTGGATGAACCTGGCAAGAAATACGATCTGCATAACGAGGATGAAGACAGCGCATCCGTGTCCACGGTGCAAATGGAACTTGAGGAAACCGAGTCGGTGATTGCAAGGCTAGCCTCGATTACGTCTCTGGAGCCAATGTTGAGCCCAATGTTCCAGACCCCGTCCTCAAGTGCGAATACGCTGGACGAAGAACGCAATATGGCGGACGCATACGGACCACCTGTATTAATTGATTTCTGTACGCCCCCACAGTCTCCCTCTCGACAAGAACCTACGCTCAATGGTTACTCGCCGAGGTTTGTCGGTTCACTGTTCCGGGATGCGCAGGCCAGCATTAATAATGCGGAAATTACTCTGTCTCCACAGAGTAGTAAGTTGTTTGGACCCAACATTGACATCGCTATGGTTGCTATAGATGAAGCTGCCTCAAGTGAAGAGATGCAACTTAACAGATTGTTAGAACAGCACGCTGGCGTATTCACTGGTAATGGCAAACCAGCTACTCTAGTGGAACACATCATAGAAGTTGGAAACCATAAACCGGTCGCTGTGCCTCCATACAGAGTATCCCAACAGCGGAAAGAAGTTCTACACAAAGAGATTGATCAGATGTTGGACGACGATATTATCACACCTTCGAAATCTCCATGGGCAGCACCAGTTGTTATGGTCCCCAAGAAAAATGGAGGTATAAGAGTCTGCATAGATTACCGCCAGCTTAATAGTATAACTGTAGCTGACGCGTACCCCTTACCTCGAATAGACGACCTTTTGCAGGAAGCAAGACCGACGCCTTACATGTCGACTCTTGACCTAAAAGCAGGTTATTGGCAAATAAAAGTGCGAAATGAAGACCAGGAGAAAACGGCTTTCGTCACTCCCTTTGGGTTGTACCACTTCAAACGAATGCCGTTTGGTTTGCGCAATGCTCCGGCGACCTTCCAGCGATTTATCGACAGATTGAAGCTGCATCTTGATGGAATGAAGTTGCTGGCTTACTTAGACGATCTCATCCTGCTCTCGCCGTCTTTCAAGCAACACCTGCAAGATCTAAATAGACTGTTCCAACTGCTTCAGGAAAATAATGTGGTTGTAAACAAGCAAAAGTGTCGATTCTGTGAGGAACAGATTCCTTATCTAGGACATATCATAACGAAAGCAGGCTTGTGTACAGATCCTGGAAAAATATCCGCCATACTAGACATACCTGCGCCGAAGAATATCCGACAGGTACAATCTTTTCTACAAACATGTTCATGGTACCGTCGTTTTGTACCGAACTTTGCGAAGATTACTCAACCACTTACTCGGCTGACGAAAAAAGATACAATCTGGGAATGGGAAGCTCAACAAGAGGATGCTTTCCGTGAACTCAAGCAACGCCTAACTAGTGCCCCTATCTTGCGCCAAGCAGATATAAGTAAGCCATACACCATAAAAACAGACGCTAGTGATTATGCTCTAGGAGCTGTTTTGGTACAGGGGGAGGGCAACGAGGAGCATCCCGTCGAATATGCTAGCCGATTATTAACACGAGCAGAACGTAATTATTCTACTACAGAGCGTGAAGCCCTAGCAGTGGTATGGGCTGTAGCAAAATTTAGAGGCTACATAGAAGGTTCGACGGTAGTAGTTGCCACTGATCATCAAGCACTGAAATGGCTTATGTCTATTAAATCACCTACAGGACGACTTGCTAGATGGGCACTGCAACTCCAGCCATACAATTTAACAGTTCAGTACATACAAGGTAAAACTAACGTGATTGCTGATAGTCTATCAAGACCGCCTCATCCGGAACTCCAGGTTAACCATGGCGTGTGTATAGTATCAGTGGATATGCCCCGCCGCTCTGGAGAAGAGATCCGGAACGAACAACTGAAAGACGATGCCCTAAAAACAATTATGGAAGCACTGGAGAAGCCAGTTCGGGATGAAGATGCTATTTACTGGTCAAACAAAGGTTACGTTATGAACAACGGACTGCTGCACCGCTATCTTCAAGACAACGAAAATGACGCTGCCCAGCTGGTTATACCAAAACATGAAACCATGGCCATTCTTTCAAAATATCATGACGAGCCCACTGCCGGTCATTATGGGGCTGATAAAACATTTCATCGCATCGCTGCCAGATATTATTGGAGAGGAATGCGAAAAGACATCGAAAGCTACGTCAAGGATTGCATCAAATGCCAAAGATACAAACCTAGCAATTTGAAGCCAGCTGGACTTTTACAGACCACGGTAATGAACCAAAGATTCGAAACCTTATCCTTTGACTTGTTCGGGCCATTACCTCCAACTCCGGATGGAAAAACCTGGATTTTTATTGTTGAAGATATCGCAACCCGATGGGTTGAATTATTTGCTTTAGAACAAGCCACGGCTGAAGCTTGTGCAACCGTTTTACTAAATGAAGTCTTTTTGCGTTTTGGCGTTCCACGAAGATTAATAAGCGACAATGGAACACAATTTATCAGCTCAGTCATGCAAAAACTCACTTACTGCCTGGACATACAACATTCTTTCACGCCTGTATACCATCCGGAAGCTAACCCGGTCGAAAGGAAGAACCGAGATTTGAAAACACAGCTAGCAATCTACGTAGAAGGTGATCATCGGTCTTGGGCAGAAAGGCTCCCAAGCATAAGATATGCTATGAACACATCGCACTGTCTCAGCACGAGCTTTAGCCCAGCATATCTTACCTTCGGTAGAGAGTTAAGGACCTTCGATGATGTTAAACACGACCTTCATCAGATAGCTTTATCGGAAAACTTTATCCCCGAAATAACCCCAAAACTTATTTTGTTAGCAGAAACATTTAACCGAACGAGAGAAGTGCAAGAGAAAAAAGAAGAAACAAGGAAGAAGGCAGCAGATGAACATCGGCGTCCAGCTCCTACCTACCTACCCGGCGATCGCGTCATGGTTGCGGCCAATGTCCAGAGCAGCGCAGCTCGCTACCAAACAGCGAAGCTGTCTCCACGTCGCGACGGGCCCTACATCATCCTGCGAAGGCACGGGCCTTGTTCTTACGAGCTTGCACACCCAGCACAGCCTACAACTCCTCTGGGTATTTACCATACATCCGCGCTGAGCCCATTCCAGGGCTCCGGCAACGATGTGCCTAATCCTGAAAGACCTTTGCGCAGACGCGGTAGGCCCAGAAAAGCAGACAGCAGCCTCTGAAACAACACTGGTCTCCTCGCCGGGTCGTCTTCGGGACCAGAGGGGGAGACTGTAACGCGGCGAACACAACAACGCGTCATCGCTGCTCCCGCACCGACCGACCCAACGAGTCAACGCCTCCTCCCCGCGCAACGCGTCCCCGCCGTGGCCGCGAGCGCCTATAAAAGCCCGAGCCCAGCCAGCTCAAGCAGTCAGCGTTCGGTACGGTTCGGGTGTGCTACTCCGCATCGACTTAGGTCGGTCACCTCCCCGCCCCCGCATCTTGTCGAATACTGGCTAAGCAGCGTGTATTGTATTGTTGGTTGTGTTGACTTCGTTAGCGAAACCACACGATCAACTTACAATATACGACGCTATTAGGGACTTCGCTTAGGATCTTTTCATTGTAATTTAGAATCAGTAGAACTTTATAAATAAACCTTTGTTAATGATTATATTGCGCGTTTAGATTTAACTCTTCACACAATACCCTGCTACAGTGTAAATTTTCTTTAATGTTCCATCAAAATGTAACACGCTTTTATTTATTTCTTATCAGGTTTAAATTATTTTAACCGACTTCAAAAAAGGAGGAGGTTTTCAATTCAGCGGTATGTTTTTTTTTTTGTGTGTTTGTTACGCGATTACTCCGCCAATTGTGGAACGATTTTCAAAGGAGGAGGACTTCTGAAGTGGTCCCATAAAATTTTTATCAAAATCGGACAAGCGGTTTTTGTAAAATCAACAAAAATCAAAAAAAAATATCACAACAAAAAAGTGAAAAATAAATTTTTTTTTTACAAAAAAAAAAACATCCGACTTCCATGAAAACACTACAAAGTGAAAAATAACTTTAATTTCGGAAGTCGGTGGCGAAAAACGAAATACAAAAACCAACCGTTTTTATGGAAGTCGGTTGTTTTTTTTTTTTTGTAAAAAAAGTTTTTATTAACTTTTTAGTTCTTTTTATTAATAAGTAATAAAAGCTGGTTTTTAAAAAGTTTTTTTTTCTTGTAATTTTTTTACTGCAGGCTTTCCAATACTTTTGTCACTCGTTTAGTGTAGTCGTAAATTAAATTTCAGCGATTAGATTTGATAGTCTGCTCTGCGTCGATGTTCTTAGGAATGTAGTTACTGTACCTGTCTTACTGTACCTAAGACTTTTTACCTACTGAACAATGAACGTCGGTCCTCGAAGTCTCAAACTCGAATAATGTTTTCACAAATACAGGGGGCCTACTCCGAAGTGCAAAGTGCGAATTCGGATCGTACCGACACATGGCCGAACCGAATATTATTGAAAAATGCGAAAAAAGTTCGGATCGGCTCAGTTGGGTTGGGACCATAGTCAATATTCGAAAGAGTGTAGGAGTGTACGATCGGAACCGACCGAACCAAATAGTAACTTCGTAGCAGAAAACGGCCGAACATTCGGCCGATACTACTTCGGAGTAGAGCCCCTTGGCTTATTTCGATAAAGATCTTGTTCGATTATAAGTAGGTACTTATTTGGATTGGATGGATAACGGATTGATATAGTTTTGTACAGCAAACAACTCCGCCCTTCGTTCTTCTTCCTTTGCCTCCTATGCATTAGGAGGCGAAGAAGAACGGACGAACGAACAAAGAAGAAATTAAAATATATCGGAAATTAAAATAATCACGATAAAAAATAAAATATTTTTCGTGTAGATAAAGTTTCATCTTTCTAGCACTAACCGTTTGGAAGGTAAGCCGAAGACGGACGGACGGACGGACATGACGAAATCATAAGGGTTCCGAGACGTGAACTACGGAACCCTAAAAACGGTGAGTCTAAGTCCTACAGGAAAATTGCCCTTTCTTCAAAGCACAGATAATTGAATTATTGCACAGCAAATAAAACCTATAGATCAAGTATCAAACCCATAGGTACCCACCTATTCCCGTATAACCTAACTACGTAAATGTGTCCTAAGTTTCTTTATACCGACGATATAAATTTCGAACGTGCGGCTATTTCGTTTGTGGAAAGTCTTTAATGACCCGTGGAATCGTTTTTATGGTGTTTACTTTGATCAGAGAACAGCATCTGAACGTCTTTTATGACGCAATAACTTTGAATTCGACACAAAATTGGAAGTTCTTGGAACATTATTATATAGGTAATACATAGCATTATCTATAATTATAATAAATTGGCGAGTAGAAATAGAAGTAACTGATATATTCAAAAACTAATAGATTTGCCTTGTAGCGATATTTAGGTATAGTTTAATAATTCGGAATATTAAAATATGTGTTTTTTCTTTGTAAAACTCAGGCTGTCACCACTAATAAACGCTTTTTCATATTATATACCTACCTAGCTGACATATACCTATTCTATACCTACACAAGTTTCCCGACCAGTTAGATGGCGCTTCTTTAAAGAATTTCATTAGAGATGTAATCCCCTTTTACTTAGGGAGGCGTAATCTACATGGGGTTAATTAGAGAACACGATATCTCATGCACCCCATTTTTTTCAGCCATTATCCTTTTATTTCCTGCTCAGGGCTTGTATAGGAATAAGTATAGGTGCCCCTATCTATGCGACACACAGGACTTATCATGGAACAATGAAACTAAGGAATATATTACTAGGTACTAATATTGTATACTCAGGACCTCAGCTCAGTGGATGCGATTATTACTACCTACACCTATGTAACTTTTACTACCTATCCTACTCCTAGTACCAGAAGATTCCAATTTTCAATCATGATGCAATATGATGCTGATCGTACGTTACCATGGAGCACTAGCTTAGACATAGGGCTTCCAATCCAGGATATTTTTTTGTCATTATAATACCGGTATTGAAATATGCGACGTGCAAACTGTAACCATGGATTCAGCTCATGAGTAAAAAAAAAATATCTTCTGTTTCATAGAAAAGTGCAATACCTACGCGGTCAAAAAGTATGGAACAGCAATATTTTTTTTTTGATAACCGACGAAAAATTTCGACACTATGGGGTCTAAACTCACGTGCTGAATCCATGGTTACAGTTTGCGCGTCGATGTCCCTGCCACCCTGTATATTATGATTACCCTACAGGTGTAGTGTATTAATCACCTAAGGTAGCACGCCTGTATTATTCGAAGGAGTAGGTGTGGGGCCTACACCTACCGGTCGAAGAATACAGGTGTGACCTTATACTATAGTGAGTCATGAACTCTTCTGAGAAACAGATTTCTTTCTCATAATCATCAAGTTTGTTAGGAGCCTATTCTGCAACAGCGATGCTAACTTTCAGATGTTACGTGATGGTCCCGCCATCTATTGGTAGCCAAAGTACCTACAACTGTGTGCGAAGCGTTTGGAAAAGTTGGCTTTGCCATCAAATATCTTTTCGTTCAAGTATATTAACATTTTCAAGTATTTCAACATTTTCAACTCTTCAATGGAAATCTAGAATTTTTTTATTTTTACCATCCACCAACTTTTGTAATGAAACAATGTGCAAGAAATTCTGAATTAATGAAACGCAGTATTTTGACACGCAACGTATGCTGTCACTGTCATTTTAATGTCATCGTTTGTCGACATTGATTTCTATGTCAATGTTTGTCGTTGTCATAGTCATTAGTCTGTCACTCGAGTGGTTTTAAGGTTATGTTTCTGTTTATACTTTTTCAGAAAAACTGATCGTAATTGGAAAAAAAATAAGAGTAATTATCTCGTAAAGTACACAAATGGAAGATTCGCCAGTTGATAAGAGACCCCAATTTGGCAACAGATACCTGGAAAATGCTGACGAAGTTTTCAAACATAACGCGTGGTACCGTATTTACTACTCTGGTTAGGTTTTGTAAGAACTCTCGATGTGATAAGAACATATTAGAACTGGAAAAAACTAGGCATAGGAAGAAGCCAGCTGGTGGCGGTCGATATCTGAATGATTCGAAGCATGTTTACCTTTTTAATGCCTGGTACTATTCAACACAAGTTTTCGTTTCAATCTGCCTAGTAAAATAATGAGAAGTGGTTTTAAAATATTTTTGGTTACAGGGACAATGTTGATTGGGATGAAGAACAAGAAACAGTGGCAAAGGAAAAAGTTGAACAGAATTCCCAAGTAATATTTTCTGAGGACCGTTTGAAGTCATTGGAAGATGATGCAGACAAACATTGGGATGCCTTTTATGATATACATCAAAACAGGTCATTACAGATTACTGTTAAGATTATGTCGGGCCTCCAAATATCAAATTCTGGGCCTTAAATGGTATAGAGTATTTTTAAATGATAACTAAAAGCTACTATTACAAAATTCCAGATTCTTCAAAGACCGTCACTGGCTCTTCACCGAGTTCCCAGAACTCGCTCCAGACAACACATCAGCCCCAGTGAGAGTATATCCTGAAGGAGAGAATAATTCCACGCAAACTATGGAACAACCTACAAGTGACACTAAACGCTCCATATTTGAAATTGGTTGTGGAGTTGGCAACACTATATTCCCGATACTGCAGTACAGTCGAGATCCAAACCTATTTATATATGGTTGTGACTTCTCCTCAACAGCAATAGATATTATGCAACAAAGCGAGTTGTATGAAACAAATAGGTGTAATGTATTTGTACTGGACGCCACACTTGACAAATGGGATGTACCATTTGAAGAAAACTCTATTGACATCATTGTGTTGATATTTGTTTTGTCTGCTATTGATCCTGCAAAGTGAGTATTTTAATTTGCAATTTTTTTGCTACTGATTCAACTTGATACAGTATTTTAAATTTTTATCTCGACTTTAGCGACACATGCTTTACTTGTGTGTGTTACTAAGTGTGCAAACATGCTCTAAATGTGTGTGTGTAAGCGCAGGAGCTCTTGGTACTGTCCGAGACAGTGGGAAAGTCAGAAGTGTGTGTGTGCTGACGCTACTCGACTTCACACACACATTCACATTGTATTTGTACACTTAGTTACCCCAAGAAAAGTGCATGTTGCTTTGTGAGATAAAAATACTTTAACTTCATTGGAACTGTAAATTGTTTGCTACTAGTTGCTGATTACAATCCAAAAATAAATCTGTCTAGCCTTTTCCCAACTATTTTGGAGTCGGCTTCAGATTACAGTCCAACAAGGAGCCTACTAATAAGTTCTATTACCTACAGGTTCCAAGTGGGAGTTTGGTTTTCTGTATGTTATGTAAATAATATGTTTAATTGAATGTGGCAGATGACAAACATTATCATGCAGGACTAACAACATATCTTCAATCAATTTTCAGAATGACAACTGTAATCAACAATATTTACAAATATCTTAAGCCTGGAGGATTAGTGGTATTCCGCGACTATGGCCGATACGACTTAGCACAGCTAAGATTCAAGAAGGGAAGGTGCATATCTGACAACTTCTACGCCCGAGGTGACAATACTAGAGTCTACTTCTTTACTCAAGAACAAATAACCAACTTGTTCAAAGGAGCTGGGTTTACTGAAGAGCAGAATCTGATTGACAGAAGACTTCAAGTGAATAGAGGGAAAATGTTGAAGATGTACAGAGTATGGATACAAGGGAAATATAGAAAACCATTATAACAGGAATAATATTTATTATTTAAATTCGGCATTCTGAAAAAAGGGACAACAGTAAACTATCTAAAATCTAGGTATACCTCTCTTACACCCTGTCCATTAGGTAGGTAAACCGTTTTTTGACAGATGGAACTAGGGATTGCAGCAACACACAATACATTGATTGATGCACGTACGGTATTATAGTGTCTGCACGAAGCCATAAATAAGATAAGGCAGTTTATATATTTATTTTATCATGCATTTGAAAGTTAACTTTTACGTAATCTGGAATATGTATCTACGTTCTAAGACAGCTGTCAAAAAACGGTTATCCTAATCGACGGGTATAGTAGTTAAATATGCGGAGACTTGGTGCCCCAAAGTTATCTTTTCAACATTTTGCGGTAGTTCCAGCATAATTATATTTCATTCAGTGTAAAATCTTCATAAAAAAAACAATTATTGATCTAACAAATGCCTCTTAATATCTACAAAATATACATCGTAATAAATGTGTGCTGATTACTTGTAAAAGCAAACAAGTCATAAAAATAATAATGTAAATGGAGGTAGATTATTTAGCATTTTCAAATCTAAAGTTATAAGGTGCAACAAAAGCGTTTGTAACTTTAGCAGCAACTTTGATCGGGGGTCCTTCCCACGTAACTTTCAACTCGTCAAAGAATCTCTTCATGAAAGTTTCAATCTCTAGTTCAGCAATTCTTCTTCCAATACAACTTCTGATACCGAAACCAAACGGTAATGTTATCATTTGAGGTGCATTTCCGTAGTACAGAGGATCAGATTTATCAGCCAGCCACCTCTCGGGAACGAATTCGTTGGGCCGGGGGTAATATTTTTCCATTCTGGATAGATATTCGTTTGGTGCTATCACATCAACCTAAAATACAAGAAACATTAAAGGCTGTTCCAATACACATTATTGTCATTTAACCAAATATCAACTTTGCTAGTACGTAAATTGAGTTGAATTTACATTTAATGTAGTACTTGAAGAGGTTTCAAAAGTAATTTAGAAGTAGTAATTTTAGTTGCAGCTTATGACTAAGCATTAAAGTTACTTTTCCGAAATCATATAAATATATAGAACTAAATTGTAAGCGCAGTGTAATGTGTTAGTTACAGGCTTAACAGACTTATCATTACATTAAACGAAAGCATTATAATAATAATAATATCCCTGGACATTTCACACAGCACCATTAGTCCCAAGCTAAGCTACCTAATGCTTGTGTTATGGTAACAAGATGGCTGATAAACTACTTATATACAATATTTTTTGTAAATACATACATATTATAGATAGAAAAACACCCAGACTCGGAACAATTACATGTAGGTTATACAAATATTTGTTCCGTGCGGGAATCGAACCCGCGACACGCAGCGCAGCAGTCAATCGCTTAACCACTGCGCCAACCGTGCCGTCATACATTATACAATTGAATAAAATCAATCTTACCCCCTCAGGAATAAGATAACCACCGACAATGTGCTCTCTATCGGTCCTCCTCAAATTGGCCGGAACGACGTGCCAAAGTCTGAGCGCTTCTTTCAAACAAGCCCTGAGATAACGTTTGTGCGGGTCGTCGGAACGTATTTCTTCACGAAGTCTCTCTTGCTTATCCGGGTTTATCGCTAAATGGTAAATTACATTTATAGCTGTAAAAGATACCTGTAAACAATGCCATTCATCACTTTTTAAACCTTATAATAAGGCCACTAGTGCCGTAGTAATAAGGTTGAAAACCGCCAGTGTCCACGATGGCACCTAGGTACACGTCGCATTCTTACCGTGTCAATACCAGCGAACAGCATTTCGTTACCCATCAGGATAGCTACTCTCTCGTCAATAGCCAACAGTCTTTCGACTATGCTTTTCTCCTCTTCAGGAATATCATATCCTCTTTCGTTTATTCTTTTTTGTGCGTTTTTAATGAACATCGTACTAACTCTGTAGGGAATAGGTAGTTGTTATGTAATTTTACTAACAGATCTTCAGAATTATTTTTTTAAACAATTAGAAGTGTTACTTACTCCCATTGCGTGTCGTAAGTCTTCATAATCTTCTTAAAAGCGGGTGTCGAGATGTATTTCCAAATGCTTGGCATAAATTCCAGTTCAAAAGCTGTGTCAATCATATCTTTCGCACACTGCATCAGTTTCCGTCCTGGGTGGTCCTCTGATAGATTGTCTTCAAGGCATCCCATTCTCGATCCTAAAGCGACTAGGGCTATCGATTCTAAGGACCACTTATTCATTTCAAGACCAAAGTTGTTTTCCAAATAAGTTTTGTCATCTTTCAGGCGCTTTATCCTTGAAAAGATTATTTTATGAGTGAGTATGGTATGGTTAAGATGTGTAAGAAGGTAGCGAGTTTCTGGAAATCTGAAGACCAATAAATTCGCGTACTTAAATAACGTTCAAATTCAAGTTGCAATCTCATCTCAGCTACAATCAATGTCAAAAACTTGTTAAAAATGTAGGGAAATAAGACATATTTTTTACAGATTGAGACTGCGATCACATTGTGAACGTTCTTAAAATTACGGGAATTGCCCCTCAGACCAGAGTTCCTCTCAATAATGTTTGGCATCATCCTGAAACGTGACTCCGACAACATTGCATAATCAGCCTTTAATTTTCGCACTTCTGGGACACTGTCCGCACTGTGAGACGGAGTGGGCCATAATCCACCATGCGGGCCCAGTGCGGGTTGGTGGATATTGAGACAAGAACATTATTTCGAAATGCATACTATAATTATAGGAATACTACCTCTGCACTGCATCCTGAGCAATTTCATCAAGCGGTGGCGCATATACTTTTACCAATTTAAGTTTCAACAAAGGTGGATTGACCTTTGTACGAAACTCGCGCCATTTTTCTCCTTGTCTGTAATACAGTGAACAGGATTAATTATTAAGTTATTTATTTCTAATAAAAAAAATTGTTAGTAATCTTAGCATTAAATATTACGCTGTAGTTAATCCGTAAAGGCCGTCAAGACTACCCTTCTTGGTGACTTCTCTGAAATACTCCAGTGTTTGAAAGCCGGGTCGTAGTGGGTTTGCCTCCTGCACCCTGTAAACCTTACAAAAAGAAAATACAAATTATATTTATTTACATTTTATTTAGTATCAATACATCAACTCAATCCAAACGTACCTGATCAATATGTTCCGGCTCGAACAAGATGACCATATTAGCCCTTGCCAAGACCCCGTCCATTTTAACTATAGGACCAAACTTCTTATGCAAAGAACCAATCATATCGAAAATGTTTACATTTGGTCCAAATTGCCCTGAAGAAAGACAATACATTTCATTGATAAGTTTCTTTCATTCTTTTAACGGTTGCTACAAGGATTTAGCGCTTAGTGCGCGTGAAGGACAAATTTTATGAAAAGCTGGTATTTTATCTCTCTTATCTATTAGGTAGATAAGATATCTATATATCTATATCTACCTAAGATATCATAGCATCACACAAGAATCTATTTCGAGATCTGTTACTTAATCGTGGGGTAAGCACAAAATATGTTTGCCTTTATGATCCTCTAAGCCCTCGTACCCACTCTTGGCACTGAATTTCAACGCACTGATTAGCGCCGAGAGTTGAAAATCCAACAGTGTAATTTTTGACGCGCTGGGGTGCACTCTGTTAGATTCTCAATGCTCGGCACAAAACCGAAAGTTAAAAAAACCGTGCGCGATAAAAAAAATCGCGGCTAGCACCTTGAATAAAGCAGTAGCTTGTAAGATGAATAATTTATCAACCAATTATGTGCGGACGCCAGCAGGTCAAGCTACCCGAAACTGTCAAATTTTCCCAATCAACCTTGAACTTTAATGATTTAGCGATAAAGTTGAAAATCTATTAAAGAAATTTGACAGATTGTAGTAGGTTGATGTGCTGGCGTCTGTACATTAATAAGTCTTATTAATTTCCAAACAATTATTTTGTAATTATGATTTTCATAAATAAACGGGTTCGGTAAAACCCCATTGCGGGTCTTGCCTACCAAGCATTCGCAAGAATCACTACCTAGTAGATAGGTACCTTCCTGCTGGTTCTGCACGGACTTCCGAAGGGGCATAAGAATACTTATCACCATTATTTTTATTACAAAACTAGCAACGTGGATGAATTTGGGATAGCTGGAAGTCAATTAACTTACCGATTATAGGCAAAAAGTGATGTATGGGACCGATTAATGGTAAAGACGAAAGTCCAGGTATCGACTTGAATGGTTTCGGCTCCTGTGACGCTGAAAGCGAAGAGTAACTTCGGCGGACATTTCTAAAACAAAATAGTTGTTATTTATATTATTATAGTTTTGTTTAATTTTTGACCTTAGACTTGTAGCCTTGCGGTCTTGTATTAGTATACCTGGCTACCTTCTCGAGTTTTAGAAAAAGTTCGAAATTTTGAAGAGTTGTGTCGGTCGACCGTCACAACCGTGTGACCATGTGTGACGAAACATGGTCACACAGTTGTGACAGTCGACCTGACCGGCCTTCTCCTAAAACTTCATGTGCTCTAAAGTTAAACCATACATAAAATATAATATAGGTGTAGGTAGCATAATTTACCAAGGCGAGGTGGCTCTATTTTCGCCATTTTCTCTAAAAATACTGTACTTGGACTAGTATTTCTGAGCCAAAATAGTTTAAAAATAAATGAAAAATACCTTAGTAAAATTTTACAGGTATAGACGCCAGCACATCAAGCTACTACAATCTGTCAAATTTCTTTAATAGATTTTCAACTTTATCTCTAGCAGTTTAAGGTTCAAGGTTGATTGGGAGAAGGTGACAGTTTCGGGTAGCTTGACCTGCTGGCCGGCTGGCGTCTATACAGACGCCAGCACCAGCACATCAACCTACTACAATCTGTCAAATTTCTAATAGATTTTCAACTTTATCTCTAAAGCATTAAGGTTCAAGGTTGATTGGGACAATTTGACAGTTTCGGGTAGCTTGACCTGCTGGCGTCCGTACCTAAAGGAAAAAAAGACCATGTCACCTACGCTTAGGGTTGCAAACTAAACTGTTTTTCACTAAATTATACTTTTTACTGTTGAACAAAAATAAAGTATACAAAATACAGTTTTCAGCATCAAAATGCAAACACATTATTATTTGATAAACATAGACGCTCACACAAATTTGTTTTTATTTAGTCAGAGGGCGCTCACTGCTCAGTGCAGCGCAGCCACAAACATATCACACTGAGTTTCTGAACGAATCTGTCAAAGTGTCAATGTCAATTATTCAAGACTGTCACTCACTGACAGACATGCGAGCACAGAGTACATTTTTTAGCATGCGAGTGAGTGTGTGGTGTGCATGGTGGTGTGTGCAACACTAGAAGAATTTAAAAACATAACTAAAATTGTTTTTTTTTTTTTTTTTTAAAAACGTTGCCCCACACTAGGAATTTCTCCTGTGTCGTGGGTGCGTTTACAGACATATAAACTCACATGCACAAACAGCCAGACCCGGAACAACTAATTGTAGGTCATACAAATATTTGTTCCGTGCGGGAATCGAACCCGCGACACGCAGCGCAGCAGTCAATCGCTTAACCACTGCGCCAACCGTGCCGTCATGTTTCATATTTACTTTCTGTTCCCGACACCTCAGCATTTACTGAAAGAGTTTTTTCAGTAATGAATGCTAAGTGGCGGGAGGATAGAAATAGAGCATCTATTAATTTAATAAAAAATGAGCTCCTCATTTATTTTAATTTCAGTTATAATTGTGATGAGGCGTATGAAGTTTTTAAAAAAGATTGTAAATTAGTAAGTTCTGCGAGAAGCTCTAAAAAATATGTATTTAAAACAATAAATAAATAAACTACTGTTCATTTTTCTAAAATACTGTTTAATATAGGTACTTCATAGACCTGAATATACTTTATTTCTTGTATAAAAAGTTGGCAACCCTACCTACGCTACGTAGCTATTACATAACTACGTAGTACAGTAGACGTACCCATAAACAGCACCTTTTTAATCATATAACAGACACTTGCAGTTGCGATTTATTGACTTTTTATTGAAACTACATACCTACCTAAGCAGTTTCAATAAAAAGTACCAACAGTAAATTTACGTTCATGCTTATAGTATAAACGTGAATTTACTGTACCTACCTAGGTACTATCTACCAACTATAATACCATAATCGACACTCAGTGATCTTGATCACAAAAACAAGAATAATACAAACAGAAGTGATTATTTTTGTACTTACTGGACGGAGTTTTGCGTTCGTACCGCTAATAACGTATAACACTCGCTCAAAGTTTTATTTCTCATTATTACTCCTACGTATATACCGGATAAAAGACTATCAACATCAACTCCAAAAACACAAATAGAATGAAGTGACGGCCGGGCACGCGTTAGCCCTGCGATTAGTTTGACCTTGTACATCGGCCGGTTTCGTAAATTATTAATTTAGCTTTGTAATTCGTGAATGAAACCGAAAAGATAAGACTTACATGACTGAGGAAACTCAAAGATATTCATACTGATGATTGACTTTTTTTGTAATTTGCTCGAAAGATACGAGTTTCTTTTTACCTGACTGCAAGACAGGGTGGATTAACCAATATACTGTATAATCTATGGGGTGGATGCTCCAAGGTAGCCCGCGAAATTCAAATTTTCTTACGTTTTTTTGCAATTTGATGCTAAAAGTACTAAGTTGTACTTTGATTATAATATAATTCGCGGCCGTAACAAATATGTATTTACAGAATTATAATCATTAGAATCAGTAATACAACTTGTTAAGTTAGCATAATCCTAAAATGTCAAGATTTAATGAAATAGTCATTCAGTAGGATTACTTGATCTTAGAGAGTTGTGTTGATGACTTTAATGATTATAATAATTAAGTAAACACATATTTGTTACGGCCGCGAATCATATTTTAATCAACGTACAACTTAGTGCTGACCAGCAACTAGCAAAAAACGTAAGAAAATTTTAATTTCGCGGGCTACCTTGGAGCATCATATGGAAATGGAATGTACAGACGCCAGCACATCAAGCTACTACAATCCGTCAAATTTCTTTAATAGATTTTCAACTTTAACATTAAAGCATTAGGTTTAAGGTTGATTGGGAAAATTTGACAGTTTCGGGTAGCTTGACCTGCTGGCGTCCGTACATAATGATAAAAGTTATGGCGCTCATAATGAAAACGCCATCTTACCTATTTTCGCGAACTATCGAGTTCACAATTTCATATCGAGTTGCAAACTTGGTATAGTATCTTCCACTAGACAGTACAGAGTACATTTTTATATAGGGATATACACAGAGAATGTAACCATGAGATATACCACTAGTCTGTGGGATATACATACAGTGAACTAATGAAGAGTCGTGAAAACATACAAAACAAACAGGCATAGGTACTCGCTTTCGTCATTAATACTAATTAAGAAGATAGTAGGGTACACAAATTAGTAGAACTGTTAGAATTTTTCAAATGACTTTTTAATTGTTATTTGATTGTTTTTCAGTAATGACTCAGATTATAAACTATTCAGATACTTATTTTTGAATGCACCAAAACTTTTATTAGAGTTGACAACACTGTCTTAGTAGGGTTGGACGATTCAACATAACAACAATATCGATATCAAAGCGGTAAGTCACTTCTAAAATCATTTGACCGCTTGTCGATTGAAATGGAAATGACATCCTTTTTGGAAACTACTTACCAAAAAAGATGTCATTTAAGGATGTTTTTCATGATTAAAGTGCCACTAATGATCTGCGGTTGACTGTACCAGTTCTATGTTGCGTTCATATTACAATAGGAATTACATTCGTTTGCTAAGCATGTAGCTATTGCATCCCGTAGGACCACTCACTGAGGCAGAAGTTAAAAAGTATTATCGCGAAAAAAGCGAGCAAAACGTCTCAATTTTTTCTTTTAAAGAGTCGACCTCTCATTACTCTCCCTCCTCTTACTCCTCCTATTCTTCTCATTACACTCCCTCCTTTTACTCCTCCTGCTGCCGTGCTGGCTCCAGCTGTGTGGGCCCTCCTACGGGTATCCTACGTGCCCCACGTGCACCAGCACCTGCCCTCACCTGCACCTGCACCTGTCACCGGCACCTGCCTCGCGTCGGTCTACCTCTTCAGCTCCATCAGCAACTCCACCTCAGCATCCTTAACCCACCTATCGCGCATCGTCACCCATACACCCCACCTCCACGTTATACACACCACTGCCATTCCATCTCCATCCTTAACTTTTAAATAAATCTTTAATTGATTTCTACTTTCTTTAATTTAATCACCTTTGATTTTAAAGTTAAGGTTTTCTGGTCGCTATACGAAATTTTATAATCTACTATTAATTAAGACAAATCGTACAAAGTTCTCACTTTTTATAAAACTAGTTTCAAACTTATAAAAAAATCAAATTATTATAAAATTGTTTCTTGGTGGAAAATATCGATAAAAAACGGTGCGCGTAACATTCATAGGTCGGTACAAGTACAACCCTACTGTTTGACAGTTCAAAATGTTTAGGTGATGGTGAGGTTAATGGTCGATACAAAATAGTTTATATAAATATTTGGGTAGGGATTTTCATCCAAATATGAATAAGTCAACAACAAATCATCAAAACGCATTCTAAAAATAGTGCTACGCTTATTCTTCTTACGATTAAGTTACACCGATGATAAGTTTATTGTAATGAAGTTTCTTTGTCATGAGAATAGTTTCGTTAGAACTATCGATCGATTACGAAAGAGCTTTTATGTTTAACATTGTCTAAGAAATGTGTGGCTTATAATAATTTAAGGAAGTCGTTTAATAAATAAGTATAGATGTGCAGAGTGCGCTGTGTACATAATTAACGAGTGTGCGTGATTGTGAAGTTGCTAACGTGTTAGTAAAATATGTGTTTATGTTCGCTTTTCGTTATAATCACGCGTTCAATTTACTTAAAAAAGTCATAAAGGTAGTTAGTGTTAGTCTCGCCGCGTGTAATATGAGATACGTAGACTGAGCCATATCGTAATTTGTTCCTGATATCACGTCCATGTATTGTTGCTCCTTCCTGTAAGTATTATCATATTTTACTGCATTATCGTTACTTTAATGTTATATTAAAACATTATTTTTAAACCTATAAATAAATCACAGTAATAAAACCATGGATAATTATATAACAATCTGCACCATACTGTTTATATTTTGTTCCAACTGCACATTACAAGTCACGATTTTGCACCACACTCTATTAACAAAACTGAGAGGAATTTTGTGAGGCCAATGACCTTTGAGTATGTGTGCGTGACTGTAGTATTTTTATTGGTTTATTTAAGAGATATCAATCTTAATCTTTGGAGGTGAGTTTCATCATTTGTAAATATAATTTACCGTAGCCCAATTTCATACAATGTTGGAGGTGTCATCTGTTTACAATATTACATTCCTACTGAATATATTATCTGAATTAAAGTTCATTGGTGTTCAAATTCCATGTTGATACTCCATTCCATGATTCTCAGTGTAATTTATTCATGTTAGTTAGTAATATGTAAATGAGATAATAATCCAAGGTTTATTTATGTATTCAAGATAAATAAATCAGCTGGTAGATATGTTGTTACTGTTTATTTTCCAAGGCTAATAGACATTTCTGTTTACTGCTGTTCATATTATCCCAGATACTGTGACTGCCCTTTTAAATGGCCACCGACTTTCCTGGAAAAAATAGTTTCAGTAACATCTCGGTTAGTGATTGAATGTTGCATTCACATGTACTTTATTCATAAATATAAAAAAATGTACAATTGTTTAATTAAGCAACTTTACGCACAGAAAATCTTAAATTGGGCTTTTAAATTAAGATTATTATTAATTCCAATCAAATAATAAATGCTTAATTAAAACGTGTTCTAATCACATCAGTCACAATAGTAAACAAAGGTATGATTGGCAGTTTTAACCTATTTAATATTCTAGATTACAATGATGAATGTCAAAACAATTACATAATTAGTTCAATTGGAGACAATGGCTTGGAACGAGAGCAATCTGCACTGATTGGTGAATCATGAATGTTAATGTTTGTGCATATTATTATACACATTATCTTTTGATAGCTAACCCAGTTACAACTATCAAATGTCTTGTAATTGAACCAATTATAATAGATTTGTAACAAATATAATCTGTTCATATAATAAATATTTCATGTTATAAAAATGATAAAAATATTGAATATAATATATTATTAAAACAACAAGACCCCTTAAGTGGTTTAATTCCGTAATTACAGAAACAATTAAAAAGCTATTATGCCTCTTGTCCAGATCCAGTTTTTGGATCCACATTTTGAAAGGAAGTTTAACCAACAACAAAACTGCTGTTCATTTATAATATTAGAGGCATAATGATTTACTTGATTGCCAAACTCATTTTTCATCATTATCACATCATACTCTATTTCCTTGTCAACATGACACTTTAATGATTAGAGGGCAGAGCAAACTAATTCCAATAATTAATTAACATAGCATGGGTGTTATGTTAATTAAAAATGTTTCAATTGTAAAGATGACCGAACGATTACATCAGTCAAAGGGTTTTGACATAAAATCATTAGGATTATAGGAACATAGAGGTTGTATTGATGATTATAATTCTGTAAATATAATACTTGTACAACCTGACACTGACCTGCAAATAGCAAAAAACGTAAGAAGATTTGAATTCCACAGGCTATCTAGCACATCCCCCCTATAGAAAAAGGCAACTCTAAACAATTGCTTCAAGAATATGCCCTCTTATATTGCGCAAAGGTCAAATTGTTTTGCAAACAAACAATGCTTATTACAATCATTATTATTCTATTAATTTTCCTTATGAACTTGTTAAAGGATTTGTACTGAGTCACAGTTTTTATTTTAGTGTTTAAGCTCGTTCCAATGGAGCGTGACCATTGGATTAAAGCACTCAAAAGTGATGCAGGAAAAAAACAATCATAAAAACTGTGCAATGAATATCAATTTGCTTAAACTTGTTAGCATAAGTACTGTGGTCTACAAAAACTGTGGTTAGGAATTTATGTCTATTTATGAATTAAATGTGTATCACTTATTTTTAACTAAAGAATTGTGGTGAGTTAAGTGCTTTGCATTCTGAGATCATAGATCTGGGATTTAGATTTACAAATTTTCAAGCTTTTTTTGTATGCATTAGGCAAATACTTAATTTCCTATTGCAACCACCGGTGCACAGCAACTTATGTTTACTTGCGTTTAAGTAGTGTCCATCATAAAATTTGAAACTGGTTGATACATACTGTAACTCTTGGGCATACTGTAAATCCTCTTGCTTTCTGCCTCCTTACTGTGTATGTATTGCACACCAGACTTTTTTTATCAGCTGTGGTGTGATGTTAAACAATACATGTTTCTTATGTATGCCAGTTCACGGCTGGGCGTCGGGATGGCGAGCATGAGCTCCACGCTCGTCGAGACCGTCTCCATCAACTACGAGGACTTTAACGAGAGCTTCCTCACCTGCGGCACGTGTTTATGTTAGTACACCATCACTTTGACACGAGATAAAGGAGTTTACATGTCGAATGAGTCAGTGTAGCATGTTGAATTGACTTGAAATCGAGAAGAGAATAGTGATGCGTGAGAAAGAAGAAGAATGACCTTAGCCCTGCAGGGGGACAATAAATGCTAGATAGACAGACATGTAAACTTGCTTATCGAGTATCTTATCATAATATCTATTACTCTTGCTACTAACGCTGTTGCTATACATATTAGCTTGTTTTGTATTAGTAACTCCATGTTAAATGTTATCATTAATATTCATTATTGCTGTTAGATATGTGTGCCATGTTAATCACTGCCTTATTTCCGTCAATGACTGTATAATCTTCTGTAATGTAGGTACGTATAAGTGATGCAGATAAAACTGAGCACTGGCAACCATTGAAGTGTTAGCACTTATATTCAAACAATGGTCGGCAATTAATTTTATCGCTAACTAAATACTACTACACTTAAAATAATTCCACGTGTGTAAAATGAACAATATGTTATAGTAATCTTTACTCTCAATCTTTAATCTCACAGAGAGGTGGCCTGTGTCCCAGCAGTGGAAACATTACAGGCGGATTATGTTATGTTATGATCATATTGTGACCTGGTTCTGTATTTTTCCAGGCACTTACGATGGAGGAGAGCACACCCCCAAGCTTCTGCCTTGCTCGCATACAGTCTGCCTACACTGCCTCACACGAATAGCTGCCTCACAGACCAGAGACGCAGGCAGTTTCCGATGTCCCATCTGCCGCGAGCTTATCACAATACCGCGGGGTGGGGTAGCCGCTCTCCCGCCATCCTTCCTCGTCAACCAACTGCTTGATCTAATGGCCCGCCAACGTCGGGAGGTCATACCACAGTGCAGCTCGCATCCAGGCAGAGAACTACTTTTCTGCGAGACTTGTGATTGCGTCTTCTGTCGACACTGCGCCGACGGACCTCACAGCGACACCCCCTGCGACCACACAGTTGTACCATTCTCCATAGCATTGAAAAGAATGTCCGAAATACTGTTGTATAGAGCCAACGAATGTCTCAGCAAACTCGGTTCGGCGAGGGATGCAGTGGCTAGCGAGCTGAGACGGCTCGAGGCGGCGGCGACGGCAGCGGACGAAGCGATAGACCGACATTTCGCCGAACTGAAGGCAGCGATCGATAAACGCCACAGCGAATTGAAGTCGGCCGCGGCGGCTGCTGCTACACATAAACGAAAATTGCTTGAGGAACAACTGAAATTGATTGATGCAGAAAAGGCTAAGGTACACACAGTCCCAACTCAAATATTATTGACCCCTGGCATTCAAAACCTAACATCCAATATAACTCTTCAGGTGGAAGCCGAATGCTCAGGTCTCCAACAACAAGTGGAAGTCCGTGAGGTCAGTAGTCGGGCTGCAGCCTTAGGCGCCAGACTAGGAGACGCGGCCGCTCTCGCAGAACCAAGAGAGAATGCCTTCTTAGCCGTAGACTTCGCTCATAACGACGCTCAGCACAGGTTTGCTGAAGCACTAGCGGAGTTAGGCAGAGTACGGACCAGTACTACCTTCCCTGGGCTCTGTACATTGCAGCTAGGTGAGTTCAATGAGTACTTATGGACAGTTTTAATAATAAAAACTAGTAAATTTCCCACTGCTTCCCTCTTTTAAAACGGAAAAGTATCGATCGCCAGACTAGCTCGTTGCGTGTCCGTAATTTTAGATCATTAGAATTCCTACTGTCCTACGATGTTTTCCGTTACCATAAGTTAGTGATGTCTGTCAACTTAGAAAGTACATAATTTATGCATTTAGAAGTCGCGAGTTAGTACTTGCCATGTTTGAATCATAGTAAGTAAAACATATTTATGTAAAAGTATGTGCTATTTAAAATATAAAATCAATGCGTTACGTCGCGACATAATTTTTTTGGTCATGCGATGTCGGCCAGACTTCGTAGACACTAGTCAGACAGATATATTATTTCTATATTTCGTTTTGTTAATTACTGTTTACATTAGGTATCTGTATGCTCACGCTCAAGCCTCACAACTATTTTAACACGCGTATACATATTATAAGGTCGACCTGAACGTGTTTGTAAGAAAATCTAGGAATCCGAATTTCACCCACTTCTAGTGGTCGTATCCATTTGAAACTCTGCAAATGTATGTAATTCTGATGACAATACAATAGTATGTTACCACCGGGCCAGGCCAAACCATTAAATAGCTACTAGTAAACCTATCTAGCTTGGGCTCATTAGATTTTCTTAAATAATGTTGTTCATCTTTACACTTAGAAAGAATAGAAGCATGTTTCTTAATTTTTCAAACCAGGTATGTAAATTATTTACCCACCATACCTTTTTTTTTTTTGAGGATGGGAAATCATCAACCCATCACCATACCTACTATAGACTGATTGAAATAACTGAAAACCTCTACTGTGGGATCAACACTGAAATCCGACAAAAAATTCCTTCCATGCCGAACATGGATCCATGCGAGACCCAATGACTTTTTAACTGTTTCTGTAATTAAGTTTAAATTAAGTTAAGCCCTTTTGTAATTATCTAATGTCTAGCGCCCTAAAATAACCTCATATCTCTTGGTTCCAGAATCAGCATGTGTATGTGGGTTGGAAGTGGTAGTGGTTCTTCGTACGGTAGACTACCACGGCGAGGCGCGGTGCACAGGCGGCGACCCCGTCAGTGCGGCCGCGACCATAGATGACGCACCCCTGCCTTGCACCGTCACCGACCTTGATACGGGCCTGTATAGGTATGTAGCTTATTTCCGAGGCTTATTATCGTTGATTACTGCGGGGTAATTGCGTAACACACTATCAGTAGCAATTGCTTTCATTTTGACAGTTCAACAACATTCATTGCGTTATTTACATTATTGAGTAACATATGTAGCAATGGATTAGCAATATCCTTCAAAATGATTCAGATTGTGATTAATAATGTGTTACGAAATTAGGGTGCTGATTAAAATATAGAATCAACATGTGTTTGTGGGTTGGAAGTAGTGGTGGTCTTACGTATAGTAGACTCGACAGTGCTGCCACGGCTATTGATGACGCGTCCCTGCCTTGCACCGTCACCGACCTTGATACTGGGCTGTATAGGTTGTTATGTAAGTTAATTTCAAAGCTTACAGCTTTTTATATGCCTACTTAAAGGTTTTACCTTGGTACTGGTCTATGTAATGAGCTAATGTCGTTTATTTATACTGTGAGTATTATGTAAAGGGAGGAAGTTAAATGATAAAATATAAATAATGTTTTGTTTTTTTTTTTCGTTAACCTTACTGTCCCACTGCTGAGCAAAGGTCTCCACCATATTTTTCCACTTTTCTTTGTGTTTACGTAAACAAAATATTAAAATACTGAAAGGCTTATATATTAGGCAACTTATCTAGCACCAGTGATAGTGTATAGTGTAGCCAATGTTAACCTTATAGCAAGTTCTTTTCAATTTATTTTAAGTTTCGTGTCCCACATTTGTGTTTATGTTTACTTTACATTTTGCTGACATGCAAGATTCAGGTTCGGCCGTCTATTTTTAGAATCAAACTAATCCACTATTCATGAGCTCACGAAACGAGGCCGTTGGGTCAAATCCTTTGGAGTTTTGACTACCTATCTGAATAAATGGAAAACATTTAAATACATGAATGTTACCCAGTTATATATATTATGTATATCCATCATAACTATGCATTATGCAATAGGAACAGTAATAAATAATTCTTCGTATGGAAGTAGAACTCTCGGTAAACACATTCAAAATCGCAGCAAATACATGTTTGTCTAGTAACAGTAGAAACTAGACTTATATGTATTTAGCGCTACTTTCAGTCGGTCAGGACTCAGGACTATACTCGTTATAATCAGTTAAACTTACCAAACGCTCTAAAAGATCGTCTAATCTTTACTATTACAGAATCACAATGCGTCCGTGGAACGCGGGTGCACTGTGCGTGCGCGTGTTAGTGTTCGCGCGCGGCGTGCGCGACTCTCCGCTTCGCGCACAGATCGCGGCCACGGCCACCCCGCTGTTAGTGTGGGGCTCGAGGGGCACCGGGAAAGAGCAGCTTAGTCAGCCTGTTGCGCTAGCCAGGTATGTTTATGTTTATTTATTTATCCTCACACTGGAACGCCATACAGCAATTACACCAATGGAGCAAAAGATCACTTCATGTGCTGCTTTCCATCCATCCTCTGCGCGGTGGACATCGAACGAGTGGCGATGGATTACGTACGCTCCATGACTCCTTCCATATTGCGCACATTCATTGTATAAAACTGTTCTTATATCATCACATCTCCCAAGCCTTTTCCTGAGTATGTTGGGGTCGGCTTCGAGTCTAACCGGATGCAGCTGAATACCAGTATTTTACATGGAGTGACTGCCTGAGGAGGTCAGCCTCCACAACTCAGTTACTGGATAATACGATACCATTGGTAAGACTTGTCACTTTCGGGCTTCTGACAACCCGTAACGACTGCCAAAGATCCACGAATGACAGCCGAGACCAACTGCTTTACTGGTTTTCCGAGACACGGAGTTTTGATATGTAAAGTTGATCACCCATCCGCGGCCCAACCGCGGCAAGCGTAGCTTAACCTGATGGATCGACACGTGCGGTTGTTATTAAAAACTGTTAATATATGTCGTACTAAATGCTAATAAGTGCTCGTATATCCAACAATTTATGTACCTATCTAAAGCCCAACAAACTTCTGCCTATCCCAAGCAGTGGTGAAGAGTATCTATGAGGATTCCGTGAAAAGGTTACAAACGATATGGTTAAGCCAGGCAAAATAATGTCAGAGGCAAGTACAAATTACGTCTTAAATCGACTTGGTTTGAAGTGACATTACTATCAAATCTGTCAGTTTTTTTCAGAATGAAGCGTTCATTATGTATTTTATTATTATGTGTAAACATGACACATTATCATTGACTGAGATATCTTTTTGTTTCTGCAGATGTCCGAAGCGTCGGGAGATCTATGTGCTCGACGCAGGCAACTCTAGAGTCAAGGTGTTGGACGACGAGACGTTCGCATTTAAAACTCATATCGTTAACGAAGGTACAGTCATTGTAACTGATAAATACGTGGGATGGGGACAAGTGAAACCTCTGCTTGCTGTTAGCGTACTGACGTGTATTCATAAAATAACATGGCGGGTGTGTGCCACACGCACACATATATAACATTCCTCCCCTTAGTTTAGATACACGTCAATTGAGAACACAATAATAATTGTCTTAACCTAAAAGTATTGTCTGTAATTAACCACAGGGCGAGTGCGTTTAGACCGAGAGGCGGTTGTCAGGGTACTACTGCTGGACCCTGGTGTGGGCTCAGCTGACTGTACGGTAGGTTCTAGGTCAGGCAAAGCCTCCTGGAATTCGTCATCATCCGACCGGTCTGAACCTGGTATTATCATAGATGACTCATGCGAATCACCACCCAGCACAGCCTGGTCATGGCTCTCATGAAGCTCAATAACAGGGTCATCTCTCCTTTCCTCCTCCACGATGGGTTGCGTGTGCTCCGTCGGTGCTCGACCGACATCGGGTGATGAGTCATCGCACTGGATCTCCATGTCTACATCCGCGTAGTCATAATGTGCGCTATCATAGCCCTTGTACGCCACTATTTGATTTTTATGCTTTTTAAAAGTCATTGAAGTGATATTGTCTCTTATTATATACACGATTTTGCCAACTTTCTTTACAATTGTACCCCGACACCATGTAAATTTACCGTTTGTTGTATATTTCTTAAACATTACGTGGTCTCCCTGAGAGAAACACTGTTTATTTTGGCCTCCTGATGCCTTATTCTGTGAACACTGTTTTTTACGTACAACATTAGCAAGCGACGGAGATGAGGGCGACGGCACATGAGGGTTTATCAAGTCCAAGCGTGACCTGAGTTTGTGGCCGTATACTAGCTCGGCAGGCGAAACTCCAGTTGTCGTATGTACTGAATTCCTATAATCAAACATGTATTTCAAAAGATTTTTATAGGAATTCAGTACTCCTTTGACGCTAAGCAAACTAGCTTTAATGCCCTTCTTAATTATTTTTACGTAGGATTCCGCCTGTCCGTTGCTAGCTGGATTATATGGCGGTGACGTCACATGCGAAATACCGTTCAGTGCGCAAAAAGTCTCAAACTCGCGCGAAGTAAATGCCGTGCCATTGTCACTAACCAATGTATGTGGAATTCCGAACCTAGACATAAAATCGCACAATTTTTCGATTGTTGCCGCAGACGTCGACGCGTTTTTCATATTATACACTTCCGCCCACTTCGTATATGCGTCTACAATAACTAAAAATGTGTTACCGTTAATTGGGCCGAGGAAATCGCAATGTACTCTATGGAACGGGTGCGGCGGGTACGGCCACTGCGCGAGAGGCGCGCGCGCCGGCGTCGGGCGCAGCTGTAAGCACACATCACACGAATTTATCATGCTTTCCAGTGCCGCGTCAACCCCGGGGAACCAGAACCTAGACCGGACCTCCGCCTTTGTTTTTACTATACCTAGATGTGACCGGTGAAGTTCTGATAGCACCATATTTTGAAGGGTGCCAGGGATAACTACCTTGTGGCCCCTCATAACACAGCCATCTTCATAAGAAAGTTGTAACCTACATAAGTGAAAGGGTTTTAAGGTTACATCTACCATTTTCGTAGGCCAACCGTTTAAGATGTGATGAATCACTTTTTGCAAAGTTGCATCCTTATGAGTTTGTTCGCGCAACTGATTTAGTGTTACCGGTAAATTACCTTCTATGACGAAATTAATGTACGAGGCGCGATCGGGTATGTCTTGTGCGGCGCCGTCGAGCGCGCCCCCCTCCGGCGCGCGCGCCCCCGCCCGCTCGGGCAGGCTGGCTCGCGATAAGAAATCTGCACTATTGTCAGCGCTCCGAACGTATTCAATGTTAAAATTGTAACCACTTAAAAACATAGCGTATCGTTGCAGCCTGTTCGCGGACACTTCCGGTATGCCACGATACGGGCCAAAAATCGATAAAAGGGGTTTGTGGTCCGTCCGGAGGGTGAATGGTACGGCACGGCCGTACAAATACTGGTGGTACCTGCGTACCCCAAAAATGATCCCGGTCGCTTCCTTCTGGATTTGCGAATATCGTTTCTCTGCCGCGTTTAAAGTTCGCGACGCGAAAGATATCGGACGTTCGCCGTCGGCGTCGATCTGCGACAATATCGCCCCTAATCCAGCTGGTCCTGCATCTACAGTGAGCACCAGTTGCGCAGCCGGGTTAAAATGGGCTAATACCTGTTCTGAAGCCAGACATTCCTTAATGGTGACAAACGCTTTATTATGTTCTTCTGACCAAACCCATTTAACTTCCTTTTTCAATAAATCATATAGCGGTTTTAATATGCTAGACGCGTTGGGGACAAAATTCCTATAATAATTTACCAACCCCAAGAAAGATTGCAGCTGATTTACGTTCGTGGGTACCGGCGCTTCTACCATAGCCTTGACTTTGAGCGGAGATTTGTTTAGGCCGTCTTTATTAATTACGTAACCCAGATAATCGACTTCATCTTTGAAAAACTCACACTTCTCCCTTTGCAGTGTGAGGCCTGCGTCTTGTAATCTTTTCAGCACCTCATTGAGCCTAAGCAAGTGCTGTTCCGTGTTTTCGCCCGTGACGAGCACGTCGTCCAGCAGACACAGAGTGCCCGGCACGCCCGCTAACATGCTCTCCATGGCCCGCTGAAATAAACTCGGTGCTGAACAAAGACCAAAAACCATTCTTGTATATTTGAAAATTCCACGATGCGTATTGATACAAGTTAACTCCTGCGATTTCTCATCTAATTCAAACTGATTGTATGCATTTGACAGGTCTAATTTTGTAAATTGTTTACCGCCGTGCAATTTCGCAAACAACTCGGTTATAGTAGGCAAAGGATACTGATCGACAACCAGCTGTTTGTTTATGCCTGTCGAATAATCTGCGCAAATCCTTATCGACCCCGATTTCTTTAATACCGGTACGATCGGTGAAGCATACTGCGCTTGACTCGCCGGCACTAACACGCCTAATGACAACAAACGATCTATTTCCTTGTCTACTTTTTCTCGCAAAGCGAATGCTATCGGCCGCGCGCGAATGAACACCGGTTTCGAGTTGTCTTTTAATTGTAGACTAACTTTATATTTATTAAATCGACCTAATTTATCGGAAAAGACCGATGGGTATTGTTTTTCTAGCCTGCACACTATTTCACTACTTTCGTTGGTTTGTTTACAATAACGAACCGGTAAGAGTTCTAACTTGAACAGAGAAATAAAATCGCGACCTAATATCTCCGCAGCGGCATTCCGTACGACATACACACTAAGCGAATGTGTTTGCTGCGCGTAAGTAACTGGTAAGAGTACTACCCCCAAGCACGGAATATTATCGCCGGTGTAAGAAAATAACCGTTTTTTTGTTAATGACAATGGCACATTCGTAAAATATTTTTTGTACGTGCTCTCGGAGATCGCTGTAACGGCTGAACCGCTGTCTACTTCAAATTTAAGTTGAACTCCCGAAATTGAAATCGTTTCGACCATAGGCTCACCTTTCACAGAACGAATATTAAAACACTCACCGTCATCGCCCTCATCCACGTCACTCGCTTCCATGAACTTTACATTTTTACACATTTTGCGTAAATGACCGACCGATTTGCACTTTTTACATTTAGATTTCTTAAAACGACACTGAGATGTTTTGTGGTTGTAATAACCACACACTTGACACTGCACTTTATCACCTGCGGAGCTGCGTTCAGCGGTGTCCGCTCGCTGCCGTGCTTGTGTAATTTTGTGCAGCTGTTCGTGATGTACCTGTGATGGCTGCGCGGTCGCCGCGCCCGCGCGCGCGCAATGTATACTCTCCGCCAACTCCACGGCCTTAGCCAGGGTCAGATCCTTAAGGTCCTGTGCGAAGAGCTTATCCCTCTCCGGCCCAGAACTCATTCCCATGACGAATCTGTCTCGGAGAGCTTCGCCCACGTTAGTGAAACCACAGTGCGCCGTCAACCCGCGCAGGCGCGCTGCCCACTGACTAAACGTTTCTCCCGTCTGCTGCGTAGCCGCGTAAAACTTGAACCGCTCGCTAAACCCACAGCGCTTCGGAGTGAAGTGTTCGTCCAGCAATCCGACGATATCTTCGTATGGCACGTCCTGCAGCTGCTTTGGCAGAGCGAGGTCAGCTGCCAGTTTGTACGTGCCATCGCTGAGCGCGCTAAGTAGAATCGCTCGTCGCTTTGTTCCCGCCGTATCTGTAGTCGGATTTATGTCATTCGCGATGAACCACTGCGAAACCCGAGCCTTGTACGTTTCCCAAGACTGGGTATTATGGTCAAACATTGACAAAATCCCGAATATTGCACCGGACATTTTCCGTTACTGCTTTTTTTTTTAAAACGTAGGTAGTCGTCGCCACTGATAAATACGTGGGATGGGGACAAGTGAAACCTCTGCTTGCTGTTAGCGTACTGACGTGTATTCATAAAATAACATGGCGGGTGTGTGCCACACGCACACATATATAACAGTAACACAGGTAACACTCTAATATCTCGGAGTTATATCACATCTTCAGTATTATTCAGTAGGTGAAATAAGAGCGATGCACACGCGCGTTACCAATACTTTGCGTCGTCGCAGCGCAACGCAGCTTATCCCGACATCGAAGTCCACCTTCGATATTCTAAATAATACAGCGCTGCGCTCCCTTGTCCCACCGCACACACGTCCCCGCTCCCCTCGCTGGCCTCTTGTCCGATGCGCACGCGTTCCGTCCCCGCACGTCGTTTTAACGCACCGTGTGGTATGACGCTCAAATTTACATGTAGAACTACGGAGCGTCCCCGCTCAGGCGTCACAGCGCCGACGCAACGCATGGGCAACGCCTGTGTGGCATCGCCATTAATGGACAAGAAGAGGATGGTCCTCCTGTGCGTACATAGCTTATATAAAAGGATGATAGTTAAATGTCATTTAAGTAACAAAATAACAAGTTCTTTTTTCATGTTCCAGGTTTAGCTGGTCGGAGTTGTACAGGGATAGCGGTGACTGCTGAAGGCATTGTGGCAGTCAACTGGCGAACAAGAACTCTTACTGAGGTTAGCAATATATTGTGTTAGTTATCCCGAATGCATAAAAAGTATCTTTACTACCACAAAATAGCGTTTCTCAGTTGTGCAGGCTAAACATCTTTTAAACACGACATTGATGTATGAAGTTTGACGTATCACTGAAATTAGACACACGTTGAACAAGTGTTTAAGTTTTTATAGTAAGACCCTATCCGTGTTATTACAAAACGAGATCTTACTTTAGATCTAGCCTAAACCTTCAAGCCAGTTACTGTATTTTGAAATTTATTCCGACAAACGTAAAGTTCTAAATGCAAAATTGACAACTTAGACTCGGGTTTAACGTCAGTTTTTGTAATAAGAATTTTTACTTTATCGGATTATAGTTCGATATTTAAAAATGGCACGATGGTTTAAACCTGGGTCTAAAGACAAAACTTGTTTTGTAATAAGGCCGTATATGTCTAGGACGAACATAACTTTCTTCTTAGTTCTCTATTCGTACTGCACTACGTGGCCTCGCGTTCTCAATTTGTGGCGATATGCCTTAATTTAAAATTATATGGTATAAATATAGCGTACTTTTCACGTCTTCGTATGATGATTGTTTTATTTGACCGGGATCCTAATATAGCCCGAAGCAACTTTCATGGCGGCTCGGAACATGAGGCGAGTCGCTCCGCAGTAACAAATTCACGTGTCAGCGGGGGTGAGGGGTGAGGTACTGCACAGCGAGTAGCCCACTTCAGAGCCGCCATAAAGTTTGTTTCGAGCTGTAGTACTTTCGCAGTTTCCAGTGGAAACACAGTTCAGAGGGCCAATTCTCGTAATTTTAAGAACGTTCACAGTCTGATCTCAGTCTCAATCTGTCAAAAACTCCTCTAATTTCCCTACATTTTGACAGATTTTTGACATTTGTCGCCGAGATGAGACTGCGACTAGATTTTGAACGTTTTAAATTACGAGAATTGGCCTTCTGATTATAGCTTGCAGTTTTAATGGACAACCCAAGGTTTCCCCTTGCAGGTAACCGCAGACGGCACCACCCTCCGCACGATCCGCTCGGAGCGCCTGGTGGAGCCGGTGTGCGTGGCGGCCGACGCGGCCACGCGACGCCTGGCCGTCGCCGACAACGGCGCGCGAGCTGTGTTCCTGTTCGATAGCCAAGGGAATATTGAAAGAGAGGTCAGCTTTATAAAAACTTATTAAGTACCTATCACCTTCTGCCCGCATGCACAGGGACAAAAAGTAGCCAATGTCCTCCAGAATACCATCTATATCCTTGCCAAATTTTATCTAAATCCATTCAGTGGTTTAGGCGTCAAAATGTATATATATAGGATTTCATGCATTTTTTATTTATCCGCGGAACCCTAATTCTTTTGACATCAGCTACCAGTGGAAGTCCCGTCAAATCGGTCCAGCGGTTTCGTTGAGATTAGCCGGAACAAACAGACGGACAAAAAATAAAATGTTTATTTTTTGTTATAAGTACCGTATATACTTTCATGTTTGCATTTAGTAAAACGCTCTTATTTTGACATTACACGCAGACGCTTCAATTTTATTTATTTATTTATGGAAGTCTAAAAGAAGAATGGAAGAAAACATAGGAAAGTGGTCCCTACCTAGTGAGGAAGGAGTTTCAACAAAATTTATGTCAAACTGTCGTATATTTTTCAGGTCGGCAATGGAGAGTTGGGTTTAGTCGGTGGTCTCGCCTTGTCAGAAGACTTGCTCATCATAGCAGATGTCGCCGTCAGAGTATACGACATCGAAGGGAATCTCAAAAACGTATTTGCACCAGTGCCTAAAGGTAAGCATAATATCTTCGTTCATACGTCCACTGCTACATGTGGCCTCCGTTAGGAAGTGATAGAGATGAAGCATTGCCGACCTCATCACGTTTCGAAGTCAATTGGAGATTGAAGTATTCTATTATTGTAACACAGCTAAATTCTCTCAGCCGAAACTCTGACTTGACCAGCTTCCTAATTGCGTAACACACAATTTGAATCATTTTGAAGGTTATTGTTTATAATAATAATCAATAAATATTGTGATATTATTAATCCATTGCTTCATATGTTCGAATAATGTGTGTGCTCAACAACGTAAATAACGCAATGTATGTTGTTAGTTGTTGAACTGTCAAAATGAAACCCATTGTTGCTGATACTGTGTTACGCAATTACCCCGCAGTAGAAAATGAGTTTTGGAAAAAATAACTTAATAACAAGCAATGAAAACTCAACTTTAGTTCCTTTTGTATACGGTTGAAATTCGTATAACGCACGCTTCGGATCTCGCAAGTTTGAATTTGCTGTATTATCTGACCCTTGTTGCATTTTACGACATCACCCCTTTTCAATACCATATTATACCACATATTATACCACATACTTATCCATGATATGTTTACCCGCAGGTCGCGGCGGCTACGGCGGCGTGGCGCTGGACTGCGACGCCGACGGCACGCGGCGCGTCGTGTGCACGCGCTCCGTCCGCGGCCGGCCCGCGCTGCTGGTGCTGGAGGCCCACGCGGGCCGAGTGCTCGCCGTGTCCGAACTTGCAGACAGAAAGCCGCGTCGTGTGGCTGGACTTACGCTGCTGCCTAAGAGAAGGGCACTGCTGGCTGATCTAGCAGCGGATTGCTTGAGATTGCATACTTATTGGTGAACCCCGAGGACGGATTGAGGGTGAGCATCTTTTAATAATACTGTAAGATAACCGCGCCGTGTGGTAGCGTTGACGCAATTATTTTCTCCCACAATAGAATTTATTACGAAGGTGGTAGTAGTCAATATTTTTATTTTTTATATTATGAGTTTTTGCACAAATAATAAATTCCGTGCGAAACTTAATGCTTATTACTCGACCCCCTCGTCATACGAGCTATTGTTCTAGTCTCTAAACATTGACGATTGCTGGCTAATTATGACTGATTGTCACGGACCATATAAGTACAACGAGCGTAGAAAATATTTAATAAGATCCTAAGAGCAAAATAAATTATTTCTCTCATCAACTTGCGCATGGCAAAAATTTCAACTAAAGGCACAAAATATTCAGGTTTCCTGCGAATTTAAGTTTAAAACTTATTATGAATCATTTTATTTCCAGGTGACGCGTAAAGAGAGAGGGGAGCGGAGCGCTGGATAGCGCATCGTAATCGAATTTCATGCTAGTCCAATATTATAACGGAGAATCGAACTGTTGGCCATATACACGGACTGCGAGGGAGATACTTGCACCAAAGTCTTTAGTCGGCCGCGCGACGGCCACTGCGTTATTCAATACTATATTTTTAGTACTTACAGTATTTATTTCGTATTAAGTTGATTAAGTTATTTTCTAAAAGGTTTTACTTTGTCGATTTTAGTTCGGCGCTTATACGGAATTTGACAATATTATGACTGATTTTGATTTACATTGTATTTTTCGTTTTACTTACTTTTCGCCAGCTATGCGGGCGTCGAATCGTGACGTTTTATAATAATGTTAATATTGTGCACACTGTGTTTAAGTGTAACTGGATAATCCACCGTGCAATCGGCGATATTTTTCATTTAGTCTATAATTCTTGTCAATGACATAATTAATCACTTTATTTATTTTAGTGCATCAAAAAATGTTGTTGGCGAATCTAACTTCGCTTTAACTAGTCGTAAGACGAGCGCATTTATTTTTAAACAAACTATAATTAGTGTTCGATATCACTTCTCATCGAGGAAATGGAAAAATCTCACACAATAATAGTGAATAACGACAATATTTATGATAAAGTATCTATTTAGGGTATTCCTCGTATGCCTATTCTAACAACTAATAAAATGTAGATAAAGAAGATAATTAAATGGAAATAAATCTAAGTTGATCAGTTGTTCGCGTTACATATCCAGTAGTCTTGTTTGATACGCTTAGTGATAGTGCATTGTTATTAGTTGGACGAGTCCATTGAATGCTGGCGTCAGACAATACTGACTGTCCTGTAGCGTACTCTCTAAGTCTGCGGGCAGACAGAACTTATGATTAGCATCTAACTGTAGAAACACATTATACGGGGTCATATTAAATTAGCTAGCGAAACTCCGCAGACGAGATGAGTGTCGATATCTAAACATGATAAAAATAAAGAAATTAATTTAATGACTGTTTGTGGGGTCAACGAACGCAGTTAGTGTAGTCACTTGAATGATGTTTCAAGTGACTACACTAACTGCGGTCGCTTTTTTTGTGTCTACTTCACAGACATGATAAAACAGATTTTCTAAACACATACTTCGAGTAACGATATTCCCAGCGGTCGTTGACACCCCAAGAAAAAACAACTTTTTTTTATCGTGTTCAGATATCGATGCCCATCACGTCTGCATAGTTTCGCTAGCTAATTTAATTTGATCCTGTAGAGCTACGACATACTGAGAAAAAGTTGTTTAACTGCATACATCATCCAAAACTGCGTACATACGGTACATACAGCAGTCTGTAATCACTAATCAGTCTGACATTCAGTAAGTTGCTAAATGTTAATTTTATCTGGCCGCAACATATTAAATACCATAGTATGTGCTAACTATATATAGTTATGTATGATGAAATAGCTACCTATGTGATCATTTAAATCTTTAAGAATCGTATTATTAGTAATTGAACTTCAAGACTATTTTGCATACAACATTTAAAACTCGACAACATTATTGTCTACTAAATTAGTTGTTTTTCTTATATTCTCGAGGACTCGCTGCCATATTTTTGATTAATGACAAATATGATTAAAAAATTAATGTAATCGTGTATGCTATTAGAATTTTCATATGAACAAAATAGCCTTTAATTCTTATCACGGTACGTTTGAACTGAATTTGTAGTAAAAATATGATCTATATTGATTGCTCAATAAAAAATAATAACATCATATCATGCGGTCGAAGCAAGCTCTTTCATAAAGTTAACTAAAAAACAAGTAATAAAATCACCCTAATTTATTCTGATTATAATAGTTTAAGTAAATTTCTCTTCGCTATAGTTTAGTAACGTTGACTGTTTAATCAAGCTATCGTTATTTCGACTCAACTTTAAAATCTTATAAAATATATCTCAGTCAGTTGGTCTTTATGTAATAAATTAAATACATAAGACATAATATTCGGAGGTTGAATGAGTGACTTACTTGGACCAGAATGAACGAAATCTGTGTTACTTTAAGAATTCCTGATTAGGAATATGTACGTCTGTTAAAATCGTTAAGTATTTTAGAACATTTTGGCTAAAAATACGCTGTTGCAATCATTTGCACTGAACTTTTACCACAAAATAGTGGTAATTTATCAAACTTTCATCCATATTATTACCCTATGGGTAATTACTTGCCGAAGGTTACCACAATGCGATCCATAGCGGGCTGCTTGGGGTTTACCTCGATGCCTTGCATGTGCGTGTCTATTAGCATGCATTTGTTTTACATGAAGCTGACATCGAGGTAGCGAGCTAAACTATGATCGCGAGGTATCGCAGCGAGACATCTTTGGCATGTAATTTACTTTATGGGTCCTACAGGCACATGAAATTGATATTTTGCCATCATGAAATAAATGATTAAAGATCTTTTATTTCAATATTCATTATCAATACATTACATGTCCCCACCAACTGGCAATTATGATATTACATCATGAATTCAAATAACAAATAGCTATATAACGGTATTATCATGACAAATTGTATCTATATTGTATAACTAAAGCCTGTTATTAGTACTTATACTTGCACAATGCCTACATATTCTCTATTGTTTTAACACCGCTATGACAACGTCATCGTAATTTTAACAACGGAATCTCATTAAAAACGTATTTTTTTCATGTGCAAAGTAATCAACGCCTCACATTAACATAACAATATGTATAAAGAAATAATATTTCATCGACAAGTGAACTGCTGTTCTGTGTTATTAATATGTATATACTTATGTAACTTAACAAATATTAACTCAGAATTATTATTTCTTGTTAAAATTTTATTATTTGCTTTATTTAAAAACTATTCAGTTTATTGATGGTCTCTTGTAATTTTGATGAAAGCCTTTTTGTGGTGGCAATTCTTAGCTATACGGGTAATCATTGAAAAAAATCAAAGCAATCTCTTTAAATCAACATGAAATCGTTTTTAAAATATTTTTTTTTTTAATGTGAGGCTTTTCTATTGTTATTGTGTAGGTTAAGTTATTGTAAAGTGATTGACACACCGACCAACGGATTTGTGCAGTAGGGTTAGATCTAGTCTGGTTTTTGTACGAACGTGTTTTTTCTATATTATACAATACCTGTTCAAATAAAGCCATGAAGAAGTTACTGAAGGGTTTCAAAAATGCTTTATGCAATGTACTATAACAGCCGTACCGATGCCATTTTCCAACATATTATTGCTTAACAAACCATAGTTAAGAAAATTAGCATGTGCGTGAAGTAACGTGATTGGCATGTATAATTTAGAAATGCGCGTATGTAGCTGAGAAGAATTGACATGGTATTGGAAAAGTACAGTTTGCTTTTGCTTTATTTACATGATAATAATATGTCTGGCGATTTTGGTTTTACTCTAGTTTAACTAAATGTTTCGAGCAAAGAGTAAATTCTGTTTTGGAACGTCAGCTGGAAATGTGGCTCCTAAAACCACCGAGATAGGTCCTGTTTTCGTATGCTAACGTGTTAGTTATGTTAAATGTAATGTAAATACGGGCCTAATGTCTACGAACTGAATCGGTTCAATCACTCGTGAAAACTCGGAAACGAAACCCGTCTCCTAGAACAACATTATGTCTTCAAACCACTTCGTTATTACTTCTATTCGAGTTCATTTAGTATGCCATAATTAGTAGGAAGTGCACACCGAGATTATTGTTCCCAATCATATAATGTTACAGAGCAGACTCCTAATTGTAGCTGTCATGTTCTCATTGAGTTCTTGAATATTATTCTAGTTGTTACACCGCTTATTTCTGTCACAACACGTACATAATATTATCATGTGTTTAGTTATTCGATTCAATACTTGGATGAATGACGTAGGTATTAAAAAAGTTCCTATAAGTTCATCTATCCGCGGTTGCATAACGATAACGACTTATGATTGTATGCAATGCTATGTTTACACTTTACATAATCGTTGTTTATTTTAATGCACTTTATCATAGCTTCTATTCATACCCTGTTTGTTCATATACCCGCTGTTTACACAAAATACTGTTATTGCGGTTACCAGTCTTATATAAAATTTATCTCATGGAATAGTTAACGATTCTAAACTTAGGTACATGTGTTGTTTGTATGTTGTATTGTATTACGTTGTGTGCTTGTGTTGTCGTGAACAATTTCAGCTTTAAAAATTGATAAACCGAACTACTTTTAATGTCGTCTAATAAAAACTGTTACATGCATACATTCTGTCGTCACAACTCGCTTACACTGCCTTTATTTTGTTGAGAGCATTTAACAATAAGATTACACTTCTATATCTGCTTACCCATCTTAAAACTAATCGCCATCAGTACAGTATATCTATAGATAGTTATTTGAATAGAACAGTTCAACAGCAGATTGGTACAAAATAATAATAATAAATAGATACGATGTATTAATTATTTTTTGCATTAGATGTAAACTGTTCAAATGAATCGTAGTGAAGAAGTGTTCTATTGTTTTAAAAGATGAATAAATCTATTTTGGCACCAGATCGACTATTTTCAGACAAAATTGATGGAATTGATAGAGGACTCATTTATTGATTGTATGTACGCCTAAAAGCTAAAGTATATTTATTTATCAGAAGCTGTGAATCTGTACTTAAATTATAATCACAGAGTATCTCAGTGTAATGTCGATAACGTCACTTTTGTGCAAAACACAATAAAGTTAAATTAAAACATTAAAATGGCTTTTAATAATCAGGTCTTCCTCCTTCGTCTTGTTTTCGTGTCGATGGTAGTCTTTCGCGGTATTTTTTTTTATATAGTTTGAACCCCAGTGACGTTTGATTGCGGCATCAGTGTCGTTCTTTAGGTCATCGGAGGTGCAGGTGAACGGGCACTTAGGACACTCCAGCAAGCTCAGTTCTTGCTTAATACCTATACATTATTTGACAGAGACCACGCTATCTTCGACATAAAACTACGTTGCTGTGGTAAGTCCTAAATCACAACCGTTAACCAACTAAATTGCAATTTGAATATTGTGTAAAGTTATCTGAACCGTGATTATTGCGATTGGCAAGTTGAGTGAACGATATCGCTCGGTAAATCTAAACAGTATCCAAATTCAAATGCTCTCCAGATGAGTCAATATGAACAACAATTTTCGAAACCACACCAACCGCTCGGTTACTGAGCCATTCGCGTTGTAATCCACTATTCAAGTTTCTATGTAAAGCATCCGTGTGTTATACTAATTTACAACTTTCTCCTTTCTTAAAAAGGTCACTTGCTAATACTGTTCAACTCGTTAGTAGCAATAGTATAGACTTATTGTACCCATACTGCGCAGTTGGTTCTTATTGAAATAAAAAATGAGCGCACATGACGGAACCGAAGAAATTGCATTTACGCCAAATATCGTTAAACCCATTGTTCTATTGTGTGTATGTGCGATTAATTTGCTGTGACCTCTTTTTAAGCTGTGTCTACACAAGTCTTGAATTTAGTTAGCGCAAATATTAATTTGGACTAAGTAAGTAGGTATCGGGTATAACTTCTAAAACACACTGTACATAGGCATGAACAATAATTCCTTTAACAACGGATTTCTCATGCATTGTGGGTGAGTTTACAAACAATCTTCTCACGGACAAACACCTTCCATTCAAATATTTATGCGGAAATCGAACCCGTGACACCTAACGCAGACGCTGATCGTTCAGATGCGCTAACCTTGGCGTCTAGCAATTAATTGAACTGCGACCTAACATTATTATTTGCATTATTATTCAGAACTCGTTTTGTACGTTTTAAATTGTTCAGAAAAAAAGGCTACAGTTTAAAAACATATAATTTTATTGGACAAATGAATTATAACTAAATGCAGAGAGATTATCACTGGGAGAAAACACCAAACATTGCACGAAAATGTGTGCAAGAAATATTTTATAAAAAATAACCTTAGTCAGTTCCTTGACTTAATTGTAATATCGCCTCGCATGCAGGGGCCACGTCACTCATCGGCCGCGATCAATAACAATATCATTTGTACGTATTTACGTAAAGACACTGAACTATGACGTGGCGGTTGTGAAAACCGACCCTGGCTGTTGAAATTGTTAACACTTCAGGAATTGCGACATAGCTCTAACTTTAACCAAATTAGGGTTTCTGTAAAATTTTTTTTCTAGCAACCAGGTTCTAAATACCCAAAAAATACAAGGATCGAGTAAAAAGATTGTGAATATAATAAAAAATTGTGGTACTATTTTTATTAATTGAATAATTTGATAGAAGGCAATCGTAGATCGTTTAAAGAATTTTGAACTTGATTTCGTGCGCCATTCTGATTCCAGGGGTGATTCCTGAAGTGTTATCAAATGAGTGAATACAAAAATGATTAAACTTAAAAGGAACAGTGCAAGGACGAAGTTGTGTGAAATAGTTTAAGTTTAGGAACTATGTCATAGGAGTTTCTGTAATATATAAACACAAAAAACTAAAGTTGTGCTGTCTCGGGCTGTTACGTTATATAACGTTTGTCGTATTATGTAGTGATCTTACAATAGCAGTAATAATTATAATTGACATGCAAATTACCACTGCCGTTACTAGAATATCACGTAACAGACATTATTGGTTCAGTCATGCAATACAATGTTCTACAAATTCGTATTTTTGCTAATTCATAGTATTTATTTATATAATTTTGAGAATACTTTTGGACCGAGATCAACAATAAAACAATGTCAATGGTGACAAAATAATATGATAATTAACTTAGTCATTATATTCCTATAAATATTATCGTCAGAGTTGCCAGATTTTAATCTTATCCACATAAATTGCAGTAACAAATAATAAATCAAACCTTTTGTTTTATAAAACTTATCAAATCTCTATGTGAATTAAATTCATTTAAAATAACTTTATTTCAATTCTTAACCGAGAAAAACCTCAGTGAATGTAAGTTCTGGCAACACTGACAATTACACAAATGTATACGTAATTATAAAAATATATCAAAGTAAATGCAGTTCCGACAAGAATGTCTTAACGTATAGAACAGATAGATGGGGCTACTTTCCGAATGTCGCGAGGGCCTCTTTGCATTCCTGGATGGTCTTTTTCTGTCGTTCAACAGTCGCCGAGGTTTGTTTGGACCCTTGCAGCCTAATGCAGCTAGCTATAGTGGTGTAGTAACCACAAACATTGTGCAGCACCCGAACAGCACGGTCGCCGCAAACAAACAAGTATTTTCCGCTTGCGTCAAATTTCATGTAGTTTATTAATCCTGAAACAATAACGAGGAAAAAATTGGCTTAATTACGTGCATTTGTGTTCGAGCTCATTTTGATAAATAGCCATCATCCTTATCACAACTCGTGGATTTATAGACGGTTTATGTGCAAGTGATCGATAACTATACCTTGAATCGCCTATTCAATAATTCACGGCCTCCTGTAGCCTCGCAGCGGAGTTAAAAATACAAAAGTTACACGCCCATTAAAACCGAACAGCAAAGGCCCGCTTTTGTTTATGTTACATTATTTATGCCATATAATTGCTAGTGTTTTATGTCTTTTTCATTCAATTGTCGTAAAATCAGCTACAAACTTAAATAAAACCTACTTAACATCGATTGATATTTGAAGTTTCGCTAGACTTTTAAATGAGTTGTAGGTATTTGGAAACACTATATTTACAATTCCCGTGAGATCGAAATATAAGGTAAACCAACAAGAGCGTGTTCAACAAAAACTTTATTATATTTTTTTCGTGACGGTCCACCTTATTCGCCAAGGTCTCGGCGTTATTCAAATGACATGACAGCAACATAATCGTATCAGTTTATAGTCCTATAGAGCCTCTAATATTTCCGCTGTGTAAACACAATTAAATGCGCTTTGATTTATTATATGATTTAAGTGACAATTAATGACTTTAAACGTGCAGAATATCTCTATCTAACCATATTAAAAAAACGGTAAATGGTAAAGTACACTTGCAAGCCCGCTGCGTCGGGCATTCCCAAATAACATAAAATACGAATCGCTTTACTGACAATTTAATTTAAATGATTATGACTCTTTAAAGTATTTATTTGTAGTTTCCTGTTACGTAGACATTGGGAATTCCGTGAAATAGTATTTTCCCCAAAATATTCGCTTCGAAACTAAGTTTTAAAATATTGCTGCTAGTATACCTGTATCTTCAGAAACAAGCTTCCTTCAGTTTGTATCGATCGGTTTTCTTTAAATTATGAATATTTGACGTAACATCGAAACAAACTTTTACTTGGCCAATACAAGTCTGGGGTAGTTCCCATTTATTTTGAATCTTCAATTTTACTAGCACCCTAGAGTCGACTATACAGGGCATAATTATAAAGTCTTCAGGTTTGCTAATATTAAAATTAAACCAGGGGCCTACTCCGAAGTGCAAAGTGCGAATGTTCGGATCGGACCGACACATGGCCGAACCGAATATTATTGAAAAATGCGAAAAAACGTTCGGATCGGCTCAGTCGGGTCAGGACCATAGTCAATATTGGAAAGAGTGTAGGAGTATAGGATCGGGACCGACCGAACCAAATAGTAACTTCGTAGCAGGAAACGGCCGAACATTCGGCCGATACTACTTCGGAGTAATATAATATAATATCCCTGGACATTTCACACAGCACCATTTGTCCCAAGCTAAGCAACCTAATGCTTGTATTATGGTAACAAGATGGCTGATAAACTACTTATATACATTTTTTTTTTTTTGTAAATACATACATATTATAGATAGAAAAACACCCAGACTCGGAACAAATACATGTAGGTCATACAAATATTTGTTCCGTGTGGGAATCGAACCCGCGACACGCAGCGCAGCAGTCAATCGCTTAACCACTGCGCCACCTGTGCCGTCAAAGAGTCAAGTAGTCAAGAATCAAGTAGACCCCCTGATTATTTTATTAAACAGTTTTCCAGACTACCAAAATTCAACTTTTCTTGGGCCCGGTTATTGAGGTCCTCTAAACTCTCAATAACTATTCATTTGATATTATTATTCTGCGATTTTCTTCCCGAACCAAGTTGTCGCAAACACGATATCGAACAGGAAGCCCTATCGAAAGATCCCGGTTGAGAACATCTAGGTAACCGGACATAGTTCCATAACTAAGCAGGCAAAAATAAACTTACCGGAATAAACATTTTCCACGGTATCATAAAGTTTCCCGGTGTAGGTGTCGTAGAACTCCACGGAGGAATCCACAGAGACTGCCAGTACCTCAGCGTTGGGCGAGAGGGCGATGCGCGGAGGGTTCGCAGTCTGTCCGTATGTGCCCGTCTCGAGAACGTGCGGGGACTCTCCTCGAGTGTACTCGACTGAAACATAAACAGAAGTAGTATTAAATTACTAGAATACATAATCATTGTTGAAAGAAGCTAACCAACTGACGACTGCCATTTTGAGGCGTAGAAAGAAGCAAATGTAGTCAATGAATTTTGTAAAGAGATAGCGACGAGCGATCGATGAAACCTTAGAAAACATCGCAGGAACAACAAAGACGAAGAGGTCGAAGAGAAGAGTTGAAAAACTTTATCTGATATCGAAGCCTCGAAGATGTTCAGTCACGAGCATAAGTATGGATACAGTTGGCTTTATTCAAAAGCGATTTACTCCTTTATTTTCTAATGAAATTATATGTTGCTACGAACATAGTATTTTCGAACCCATAGGTTTTTGCAAAGTGTCGTATTTAATCGTTGTTTTCGTTATTTCACGCAAAAATCGCTATTGAAAGTTTCCAAGTGTTGAAATATTGGTGCTCGTGACTGTTCGTTCAGTCTAGCTTAGAACTTTACTCTATGGCAATGCAATATGCATATTAAATTGTTAAATGAAAACATGCTCAAATTCCATTAGTCGTTGGTATTGTAAATTTTGGTGTCAAAATGCAAAATCAGCCTATAATGTGTCCATTGCTGGGATACAGGCCTCCTCTCTGTGAGATAGTGCGCCGTAAAACACCACGCGGGCCAGTACGGGTTGGCGGACGTCACATGACTTCGTATTTTTAGTGTGAGAATCCTCAATGTTTATTGAACATTTATTAATATTCTAATACCGTTAACTTCGTACGTCATATTAAGGCCTGAGACCAGAATTTGATGCGATATACAGATAAACACGACTTTTAATATATTGGAATCATCAGCCTGTTTAACTAGTTACTCGAAATGGCTTTGCAGTAACACGTTTACCTATAAAGGCATTATAAACGAGTAATAAAATTTAAATAAGCCATCGCGTTGTTATGATATGAAGCAAGGTCTGGTGTAGTGTGGGACTGACCCATATGACGTGTCCGTACGTATTAGTAATTCCCAGGCATCACGTAGTAAACGGACAATGATACCCGTAGCGTAGACGATGTTTTCCACAATTCCCAATAGCATCAGTCATTTGATTTAATTATTTTGTCCATGGTTGCAAAACTTTTCAAGATGATACAGGGAAACAAAGGAAGGAAGCAGGTTCAATGTTTAATGGCAGCCCTGACCTATGTCAACATACTGACAGTACGCAAACAAATAAAATTGCAAAATCAAATTAAACCCACACGGTGGGACCTAGGACTATAAAACCGATCGATTTACTGATCTCTGGTGCGACTTTTTTCGAGAGAAAAGAAAGAAAAATTTGGGTACAGTCAAATGCATACCTACTTGTGAAATACATTAGGTACTTTTATATGTTGAATTGCGTGTGACATATAGTGGATTTTCTATAAAAAAGGCATACGTAGTAAGTACCTGAAGTGCTAAATTATACAAAAAGGCATATAATAGCACTGGATAAATAGTAAAGGATACAGGAAAATATAACTTAGACATGCAAACAAATCGCAAATTGTACGTCCATAGGTATTATTATTAGCATTGTAAGGATACATTTACCCGGCATGAATATTATGATTTGAAATATAGATACACGTGTAGGTATATAATGAGAAAAAAATCAAGTGTTATTACGTATATGACCTCCGAGTCCGTAACATACGCAATAATATTCTGCCAATCAAAATAAATATTTTCCTTTTCCAGCAATATTGACAATAACATCAGGAATCAGGCACGTGGTCTTTGATGAATTCATTATGTGATGATAATAATTCATTGACTTTAATCATGAGTGTGAGAGCAATCTGCGCAATACAAACTGTAATTAAATACTCTATGACACACGTGACGCTATCATTAGACGATCTGTGTCAATAACTTAAACCACTCCACGTACTGAATGTAATGTAGGTAAACGAAGAACGTAGTATCCAAGAAATAAATCGAGAGCTGAAGTTAATGACTCAATGAAACTGATAAAAGAACAATGAATTAACTAGTGTTCCAATTAATTTAAACGTTTAACAAAATAAACGAACACGACATCCGCGGGACGACCCTCCGACGATGACGTCAGTTTCGCGCTACTTGCTTACTTTATATATTCCTCCCGAGTCACGTCTCAATTCTACATGTACGTAAAATGCAAGTGATAATAAGGAAGCATTTGCGCATTAAAATTACATGTCATATACTTACTCTTTGTATGATATAGCTTCCACGTGCCATCCTTCGATATAGTGGCGATGTGTGACGTGTCCACGTCGAAGGCGACGTCGTACACACCTGAAGAGTGGCCAGTTAGCTCGAATGCCTTTGTGATTTGTTTGAAATCGCCGTTCTTTGTGAAGCACACCTCCATCACTTTGACGTCGGGTGCGAAACCCGTCGCGACCACAAAGCGGCCGCACGGTGACACTTTGGCGGTGTGTGTCGTCACCAAGTACGTGTCGAGCCTATCTAGTTGTTGGCCCTTCAGGTCCCATATGACCATGTCGTTATTTGAGGAGCACGACATCATGAACTTGCCGTTGCTGGATATGTCGAAGCCAACTACATCCACATCATGGACCTGTGAATGCAAAATATTTAGGCATTAATTTTGGTTTGCAATCTATATGCTCTCTATTGTGTTGTAGCCGCCAGAAAGAGGTCGCAGTAAGTGCTGGTACTCTTAAGCAAACTAGAAGTGATAAGAGCTAATACCAAACATGGATGTAGATCTAATATTTAACTAACGGATTATAATAGATAAGGCGGTGCCTATGCAGTAATGAGGTTGATACCTTGTGTAGGAATAAGCGCATAGGTTAACACGGAACTAGTACATTGTTGAATATTCAGCGTAGTCCTGACGCCTCGCGCATCATGTTTTATGTAAGCAGTATACATATGCGTGCGGAAAACGAACCAGAAAACCTTCCTGCGGCTAAAAATAATATTATTCGAGGCTGCGCGTGCGACGATCCGAACGTAGCTATACTTGAGCAATACAGCCAATACAATCTGCCACACAATAAGCCAAGCATAAATATTGCAATAAGTAAGCCATTATAGGCACTATTGCCTTCGCGAGAAGATAGCGCAAACGTTTAACAGATGGCGTAAACGCTTTGATCACTGTACCGCCAACATCAGTGCCATTGTTCCGGTGGAAGGTCTTTTTTAATCGTCCACCGGCACACAGTTACAAGATATCTACTTATTTAAGATTTATTTAGACGAAACATAGATTTTCGGGTATCAAAATAAACCGATTTGAGTCCCAGTGTCGTGACCCGGATGACGCAAGCTCAACTTATATTTCAATAAGCTGTTTTCTGGGACATTATTTATATGTTATTTATTTGTTATTAACAATTTATAATTTTATTATCACTATAATTTTATTATCACTACTAGTAAAAACGCCTGAACGGATTTTTTTTTCCTTATCATATTATGCAAAATCATCTGGAGTCAACGACTTCAGTTTTTGTATTGTTGTAGTCAGGAGAGAACAATTCTTATAAATGGTCTCATATAATTTCATAGTTTATTTTCTTCATTTCATTAAGTATGTGTATTGTACCATCCGATTGTTGAATATTCGTGATGGCAGAGTTCATATAAATTCAGTGCGAAACTCGCACAAAATTGTTGCTATCTCTACACACTGTTTCAAACTTCCTCTACTTTCACAAAGTTTTAAAGACTTGCTAATCAGATCAAACCAACACCCGAGTATCCTACTTGGCCTTTACCCAAGCGACTAAGTCAATATTATTGCCTGCGATACAACAACAAAGAAAAAGGTTATTGAGAGCAACACTTGCATAAATGGCAGCTCTACCATGTCAACCTGCTAACCAGTGCGACATTACATCGACCCCGATATTTGTGTAAATGTTATACTGACTAGAATCAATACTGTAAACTGAGTTATATTGTTTATAAAATGTATGATAAATACGAGTGATTATAAATATATTAATAGTATGTGTGTCTGTACCTACTTATAAAATTTGTAATCTCAGTTCTTCTTTTACAGTAGTCCTCATTTATAAGTGTGATTGTGCGTGTGCTAGATCGCATATCAATAAACTGATTCGATTTAATCATCATTTGATTCAAAGCCGACCGCCTCTTCATACCTACTATAGAATAGTGCTATCTGTCTCTTCGTCTCTTCATACGTCGTCGGTTTATTTTGCTCTTTGAAACCCACATCAGCACTAACCAAAATTAACATGTGTTAACTGTATCAGCTTGTGACCTATTTAAATGTTTGAAAAGCACACCACATTTAGAAAACAGTTTCTATTTAAACGCATTAGTAGGAGACGCTTGAACAGAAAACAAGTTCATGATATGATGTCGTTTTCTTTAGCGGTTTCTTTAACGATGGGAATTATTGCAGCATTGAGACAGTGCAGAGAACATTCGAGAGTCGCTTCATGCACCACAATTAGCGAAATCTTGTGATCGTACCACCGCTAACAATAGCAAACATACAAAAACATGAGCCGTGTAAGATATATAACAAACAGATTTTCATACAGATTCATACATCGGACGAAACAATAGTCATTTCATATTTTTGTATATTTTTAACGGAGGTTCATTGCCGAGCACACAAGGTTGTTAATTTTTATACAAAATGTCGAAACACACATCTGTCTGCGGGCGTGACTGACATTGTGCCTCCTACTGATTTTATGGTGAATCCAACTTTTTATCCACAAGCGGAAGATAATCTGTTCACGAAAGGCGATATATTCTGTACGGAATAATTGATTATGTAAACTTCTTAATATGCGTTGCAACTTGAATCATGCTTAAGCACTATTAAGACTAGATAAATCACGTAGTTACATATGTTGTGTATATTCTGATAGTAAGCAACGTATGTCGAGAGTGATTAGAGCCTACGTATATGGAAGATTTAGATAATCGTACTTACGTGTACGACATACGTATTAGGAAGGTACGTAGGTGTATAGATACGGTATCATCTGGTTTAAGTTAAAATATTTGTATATCAATTACTGACATCATTTTACCGAGTTTGCATCATCGCAAACACAAAAACAGATATATGTGCAACAAACAGATCTTTGTTCGTATTACAATGAACATCGGGGAGTGATAAATAGTACGTGATATTGTCTACAATCGACACTTAGCTTCTCCACAAAGCACGTAACATTCAATATAATCTCATTTCCATCACAGATATATGATGTAACATTTCAAAACGGGTTGTGAAACAGTAAGCGTTGCGTTTCAAAAAAAATAATTTCATCACCACAATTGAATTCAAAATAACTGCTGTTTTGAACAGCGCCATTCCAGACGTGTTTCACTTGGGAGCTGTACCGGTCTCCCTTACGACTTAATTGGTCTGTAACAATTCTTTTGTGGTGAAATGAATACCTTTTCCTTTAGTCCTTTAAGAAAAGTAGCAATTTAAGGATGAAGTATTCGAAATTTATGCTTTTAAAAGCCCGCTTTAAACTGCAGTCATTAACTTCAGGTGTATTATTCGAAAATATACATACCATACCTTGAATAGTAAAGAAAGACAATGGAACTTATTTTTCTTTATTCTAGCATGAATAAATATTTTGTGTAGGTAAATAAACATTATCATTTTATTGATTTTGTATGTTTCACCGATGTGGTCATTATTAAATTGAAAGTAAAATAATAAAAGATAAAGGACACTGCGTTTAGTGGCGCCTAGTTTAAGCGCACATGCATACTTGTTGTTGTAAATGATGAAAATATCACCAAATGATTAAGTATTGAGTAGCAGAGCTTGTCTACCATTGTTACAAATGAATTAATTAAATATTGCTCATAACAGCACGTGTGTCGCATCCCCGGCTGGCTGTGTGGTCTGTGTCTAATAATAGAGCACCCCATTTCTTCTCATGGGCGTCGTAACTGGCGATTAAGGGCTTATTCCGGGCGAGTGGGTCGTAGCGTAGTTACTCATGACATCAAATCATGTTGTGAAAATCCGATTTAAAGCAGAGTTACTAATACCTGCCAAACTGGATCAAATAAAGTACCACGAGCTGGAGTTCCGAAGAGTTTGTGTTGATTTACCACGAATCCGCAAACTGTGTGGGTGTGGCTCATGTATACGTACTAATTTACTCATTGAACGCGACGCTCATTAGCTACTCTTGCAAACAAACAATAGGAAGTCCGCGGTCCATGAAAACAATGAATCTCACAGTAGTATCAATTTCATTTCCACTATGCCAAAATTTAAAGACCATTAGAGCGTGCATTTCCGTCAAAATTAATGAACAGCAGTGCAGTAAATGTGAAATTTTGGCCGTCGGCGTTAATTGGTGGGTGTGTTCGTATTCGTACAAATAGGTATGTAGGCCAATATTGTTATAGGGGCTACACAAATGATTAAGCATTGAGTACAATTCTGCAGCTTATCACTAGCCGTGCGACTTGTGACTCACCCGCTGTAAATACATATACTTGGGAATCATTTGTAATATACGTACCCATAACAAGGAACTAACTACAAGGTTGACCGTGTTTTTGTGTCTTCATTATCATTTCGCGACTCACTAAGTCATTAAGGTCTCTCATAAAATGTTTAACCGTCTGTTTGTCTGAATGTCGCAGATAGACTCTTTGTGTGTAGACTCTTTAGTTATCAGGGTTGTTCCACTGCCTTCTGGTATAAATATTTTGATGCGACGTCTCACTCAGCAGCGCAGGTCGTGCTCGAAAAGTTTACGTTACGAAAATTACCATTTCCATCATCGGTTGTTTCTGAGAAACAAAATGTTACATGCAATATCTTTTGCAGCTTCAGACGTTAGTTCAATGCTACATTGTGAAATGAAGTTATTTCGTTCATTTTAGAAGTTTTTTTACGGTTTTTGAAACAATTACCTGAACGTCTTTTATGTGAAACAAAATGTTAAAGAGAAAACTCTCAAGTGATGTTACGTAAAATGTATCAAAGAGAAACTCACCCTGAGTTTCACAATAAGGATTGTATCGTTCTGTTGAATTTTTTTTCGGGGAAAGCTAACTTCGTTTTACGTCATGCATCAAGGTTTGATACCCAAAATTTAATTACGTAAGAAAACAATTCATCAGAAGCTTCCACTCTTTAATAATTTCGTCTATAAAACAGAACTAACAACCAGTAAAAACCTTCTCATGAATTTAATCTGCAATTACGCAAAAGTACCTAAAATTACATCTACCACTATCTCAAGTGTGGTAGTGAACAAACTTACTTAATATACTAAATAAAAATAACACGAGGGTTTAATGAAAGACTTGCAAGCAACTCATTTACTGAAGCCGCGCCTTCACTCGTAGATACCATAATAACGCGGAACAACATCATGACTTGCATTCAACCTCAAAGTGCAATTAAAATACGCGTTTAATGATTACAGTGATAAATTACTTACATAATAACACGTTGATTGCTACCAAAAATAGTTCTCGCTCTCATAGAGCTTCATTATTACGCGACAATAACGGCACGTTGGCATGACGTCAACAGTGGTACGTTTCTTAAAATAGGAGGGTAGATATTGTATTGAGCCTTCGAAACCTTCGTCTAATATTAGATGCTGGTTGAAACTTGACTGGGGAGGTATTAATAAATAAACCTATTACGTACTTAGCTTATATCACAACTCATTGGAATATTGGTTAATTGCTTAACCTCCCAATTTCGTTAAAGCTGATGAAATTTTGTGCAAAGGAGACCACTAAAAGCATCGGAGAAAGCAAGTTCGTATATCCTCTGTAGATGAGTAGTTTCTTTGTATAGAATGAGGTTGCGAGATTTCAAGTTTGTCAAAGCTTATGCAAAGCTGAAATTCGAGTGAAACTTTGTATATTTCATTAGTTCACAGTGCCTTTAATTTACTGTTGTAAATTAGGTAGATCCTTCAAATTGTATATTATGATGCGGTTTCATTTTAACTCAATTTATTTAAAATAATTGAATTAAACGGTGTACAAGTTGATTGCTGAATCAATTATATGTAAATGGTAATTCCCATGAAATTACTCGTTCGTTGTTACTCGCTCTGAATTTATGGAAATATTTTAGGTATCAATAAAACAATGAGTAAGCCATTAACACGAGTAAGTTTTCAGGGGCATAATGTTGACACGGACTCGTATTGCACATACCGTTATTTACGCATATTTTTACAACGGGTGCATGACTCATGCACAGTACCAAGTCTTGAACTATGACACACAAAGAGCTTAGCTTTACGTAATACAGCTAAAGGATATTGAATGGTCGTTGGAGTTTGGCATCGCGCCCATAATATCTCGAATTGACTAACTATGAAGATTTGTATCAGAACCTAGTAAAACTTTAACCATACAATGTGTTTTGATAGAAGTAGATGCAGACGATTGGATAAGCCTAGAATTCACGTATGGGAGTATATTTGAACGAGAGCAATTAAAAATCAATAAGCACATATGCATGTGGGTCATCTCGGAAATAGTCGCGGTACGTATCTGCGCAGTAACGCCTGTCTGCTCCGAGCCGATATCGGCCGGGCCGCGGCCGGAGCCGGCCACACACTGTACCAATATGTACTGTATTGTATAAACATGCAACGGATAAAGCTTTGTTCTTCGTCCTAAAATTTCCTTTATGATAAAACGTGCAATACCTACTTGTTACGAGTAAGACAGGCTTGTCAGTCTCGTTAAATGACAAACGGTTTTACTACTTCTTTCCAAAACGAAAGTGTTGCTTCCAAATAAAAAATATATTTTGTAAGGCATGTCAGGTCATTCTACTTGTATGTACCTAAATACTTCTAATGGATCCTATAGGATAGGAAGATATTAGTAAGGATACAAGGGTCTTACTGCTAACCATTAATCAAGCAATATGAAACTAAGTAATTTTTTATATAAATAAAATCCTACTCCACATAATCGTGATGTTAATCCCAGACTGTAGCCTGTAGCTACTGTACCTACGTATTGGTAATTCCAATTGCAACGAGGGGCGAAACGCCACTGACGTGACGAGGCGCACAAACAAAAAAGAAACCTTGTCACGTTTGCACGAGCGTACGAATTTTCAGTCCGTTGCGTTGCAGGGCATTATTGACTTTCACGTTGTAGGTACTTTTTAGCGTTACATGATGCGATGTTTTCATTCATACAGATAACACTACACACGCCTTTTTTCCTCGAAGGGGCTGTAGTACACCCGCATTTCAGTCATTGCTGCCATCAACTGTGTACAAAGCCAGACTCCGCATTCCCATTTTTATTGCACTCATAATCCTTTTCTACTTACCTACTGATAAGCTTGTCTTTTGCAAGTATTCATTTCAAACAGCTAGACAAGCCTTTTTTCCTCGAAGGGCTGTAGTCTGTAGTACACCCGCATATTTCAGTCATTGTTGCCATCAACTGTTGAACTGTGCTGTCTGTGCACAAAGCAAGACTCCGCATTCCCATTTTTATTGCAGTCATAATCCTATTCTATTTACTGGATAAGCTTCTCTTTTGCAGTCTTCATTTCAACAAACTATTTTGTTTTTTTTTTCGACTACCTGAACATATTTCTTCGAAGACCCATTGAACTTCCTAGGTTCTTTGTAGCCATTTGTTAGTAGAACCAAAAATGTAGAACAAAAGTAATTAACCTCATAAACCCCATTGTACACAATGAGGTTTATGTATAAACATTGCTCTTCTTCTTAGCGTGTCGATAACAAGTGACAGTCCAGGAATATGAGGCCTGCTTTGGGTGGAATCCCGAACGTGCGTTGCTTAAAGTTAAGACGTTTAAATTAAACGTCAAAAATGTATGTATTATGGTTAAACAGTCGCTAATCACTACTTAACTGTAAGCAATGTTTATAAATAAAGGGGATAATCTCTTTAGTGGTAATTTAAAAGGCTGAAATGTTTTTGTCTGAAAGAGAAAATGGCCACACACACGCTTATACGACCTCTATAATGTACATTAATTACCACTTAAATGATTGAAGCTTCTTCCTAGTTGCGTGACAATATTGATAAATATGGTTACCTGAGTCGGTCATTCGTCTTTATTTGATGGACATTCGCCCTTAATGCGTTACTACTAACGACTAACCTAAATGGTGTAGTTTGATATACTTTAAATAAACTAATTAGTTAGTGCCATTTATTACACCATTGATAAGACAGTAACTGTTTGTTTCCTGCACTAATACTAAGTTCTTTGTGTTGTAAGCAAAGTTTAAATTCTCTAGGTCTAGGGCAAGTAGCCCGCCCTGATCTCGTAGTAAAGACACAATAAGCTGTAGATAAATGTATTATTTTTTGTAATATCGCTTGTCTTAAGATTAACGGAGAATTCTTCGTAAATGGAAAGGTCTGTAGTTAAAATAGTTATAGGTTTATGGTTGTGTCGGTGAAACATTCTGTAGCTAGAAATGCCTGTCGTCGAAAGTGACGTAGATGAAAGGTTCTGTCGGCGAAATGTCCGTAGGTGAAAGACTCTGCTAGGGAAACGGAAATAAATGAATCATCCTGTCGACGAAGAAACCAATGAATCGGTCTTAGGAGAACGGTTGCGGAATCCTAAAAAGGGGTTTTTGGAAATTAGACCTTTAAGGGGGTGAAATCTAAGTAAATTATAAAGATTGCCATTTTTTAGTTTTCTAAACTACCCCATATGGGGGAATTGGGGGGTATCAGTCTGTATGGAAGAATTTTAACGCGTGGTCCGATTAACTTGAAACTAAGTGCTTATACTACAGACGAAAAATAAAGAATAACCTGTATCAAGGTTTCTCGAAAATCTACCCCTAACGGGGTGAAAAGGCGTAGTTAATTTTGTAGGGGAGGATTTTACTGCGCAACTGTGCACTTACCTACTGATTAACTCGCAAACTGGTATAAATAATCTTTGAGTCAAGATATGGACACATAACAAACGATTTTTCAAAATTCTGCCCCTGTGGGGGTGAAAAGAGGGCACAAAGTTTATGTGAAAAATCTTATTCCTTTTGGTTAATGGCAATATTTGCCTCAGAAAATAATATAGACTAACTTTTCGATTTTTAAAACCATCCTTCATAGAGAATTAAGAGCGTTTCAAAGTTAGTAAGGAAACATTTTTACGCACTGTCGGATTAACTCATAACTAATACAAAAAAATATATAGAGTATTCCAGGGTTTTTATAAATCAACTCCTAACGGAGAGGCAAAGGGTACTAAAGTTTAAGGGATGGATTTTACTACTTGCTTCAATTAACTCGAAAATGGGTATAAATATTGTTTTAGGGCAAATTTTTCAATCATCTGATACCTTTATTCGAGGAATAATTTTGAAATTTTGACAATTATTTCATACAAAAACTGTCAAACGTCAATTTTATTCCTCGAATAAAAGTTATCTAGCGATGGAAACATCAACCCTAAGTCTTACAATAGAAACGTACCATGATAAAGATCGAAAACATTAATTTTCGAAAATTACCTTTTAAGTGTGGCGGAGGGGCTGATAATTTTTTTTGAGGAAAGTATGAAATCTACGCGGACGAAGTCGCGGGAAAAGTGCTAGTTTATATATAAAACCAGTTATATTTTTTTAGTGCGATGAGTCGCACATAGGGCTCATCCCATCCATCCAGGTTTCCCCGGATACGTCCTAGTCCAGGGAGCGTCCAGGCAGGGTTTTTAAATAATGTCCGGGCGAAACCTGGACACTTTCTATGTTAGGGGAAAAATTCTAATTTGTATGATTTGCAATAAATTAAAGCATCAGTAATAGTTAACAATTCCCCGCGCGGCAAATATCCACCCGTGCGCTCGTAACAATTCATAATTTGCTTTTGATATGCATTTTTTTTTTTAATTTTCATTGGCGCCAAGCACTTTCCTAATTAGTTTTGTTACCAGAATACCTCTCACATAGAAAAGAGTGTTTAATTGATTAGTTAATTAAGCGTTTCATTTGTATTGTTGAGGTTTATATTTGGACTTTTGGACCAGCAAGGCCCTTTTCTGTGCCCCAGTGACGTCAGTTTCTCCCAACCATTTCCCACATTTTGGGTCTAACAACACTACTAGCTCCGCTATTGTTTATTAAAAAATATTGTAAGCCTATTTGATACCGATAAGAGCGTTTAAACATGGCACCGCAACAGCAGCCTTTTTCGTCACCGCGGTATCAAGGCTTCAAAACTACAAAAGTGCCATGTATGAGGGTCCATACAAATCCAAGGGTGAGTACACAATGTCGGCACAAAACTACAACCTATTAAACAGATTACTAAGCTTTTGCAACTGCGAATGTTTATGAATTTTGGCGCAGGCTTTGTTTACAGGCAATAATCGTAGTAAAATACATTGTTCTATTAGTGTCGTAAATCCCAAAAGGGATACCTAACTAACAAAACATTAATAAAACAATGAATTTTACTACGAAGCTCGGCAATAAGCAAATACAATACGTGACTTCAAAGTTCCCGAGTGCCGTAGGGACATCAGGCACTTTCTAAAAAACGTTATTATCATTATATTGCTGCCTATTTGTTGTCCAAAGATAAAAACAACACGTGTCTATACTATTTTACTCAAGCTTAAACTATGCGATCGGCTGTCCTGCAAATTTTTCATTACCAGACATCATTAGTGCTTTACTATAATCTAACCTTATTTTTTCCGGATCAAGTTTACGACAATGTCTACATTGATTTTATCACCAGTACATACAGTCTGGTGATAATAAAATTGCCTAATGATAAGATTGTTATATCTGTTTTTCAGTATACATATGTCGAAGTGGAGCGCATGCTGAGACAATAATGGGTAGCGGGATCGTCCGAAAGGGTAACCGCTGTCCTGGAACAGAAAGGGCTAAGGAAGAAGGAAGGAATGTATTAATAGTATAGTGTAAATGGTACACCACATACTACCTACTATATTTGCATCTCCTTAATTTTTTAATCCATCCAAAGGTTGTCTTTAAAAGATCGCTCTTAGCGATAAGACCGCCCATTGTGTCACCCTTTGTAAAATTTTATATATTTTATTTATGTTCTGTAACTTTTATGGTGTACAATAAAGAGTATTCTATTCTATTCTATTCTAAGGAAGGAACACGGGTGGGTTTTAGTCAGTAAGAGTATGACACTCCCTTCCACTCCACCCAGAGCGGGAGGGGTCATTTGATGATTTCCCATCCACAAAAAAAAAAAAATGCTGAGACAATAATAATGATTTGCTAAATTTTTCATTACAATACCTCATTCAATTTTAGTCAAGAACATCGGTTGTAGCGAGTACATTAGCCCACTTATTCTTCAAACAAAACAAAGGCTCTTTTTATTGATAATGTCTGTGTAATTATTTGCGATGAGTAAACTTTTCCGGGGTGGTGAAAGAACTACGAGCACTTACATCTTTGTTAAGGTATCGTGGGTACGTTTGTTTATAATGTTATCAGTAGAAAACAGATTTGTTTTATATTATAATCGTGTTGATTTAGCGTTATCGTAGCGCGTTGTGGAAGTGGTGCTGACTAATTGCTGTGCGTCGATAAGAGTTCGGACCGATCGAGTTTACCGAGAACCGGAACAATGAAATTATCTGGAGACGTTGAAAGTCCGTTGGCAAGGCAGAATTTGGTGATAGCAATGCGTATAAGTAGGTACCTTTGCACTTTTACGTATCACGACACCTAACATTAATTCCGTTTCCTGAATTAATCCTATCATCATTCTTTAGGTGCATGGGCAACAGTAATCGGTTATATTGACAGCATCATCCTGCGATACAATGGTCATTCATAGTCCGAGCTCTGAATAGACCTTCACGGGTTGATGTACTCTACAACTTCTCATTCAGTACGTGCCAAAAAAGTGTATAAAGTAGGTACAACATACATACTTAAGCTCTGTAAATATTTGGACAACGAGTGCCAAAGACTTAATGACTAAAAGATTATGAATGTTGAAAATCTTTGAAAGGATTAAGGATCATTAAACCCTTTGGAAGATGGATCGATTATTAATTACATAATTAGATACTAGAGTTCAGAGACCTGAAATTGAAATTGTTTTTTTCAAGTCTGTTATTATGTTTGAAAGAATAACATAAAGGAAATGGCTGTTCAAAATGGCGCTACTACGCTACGCGTCCGGTTGTTACGTTATCTACTTACATGTTTCTCTTTGAGATTCGTATTTATTTATTTATTAGGAACACCAAAAGTACCTACTAACTTCATATTAATAACACATTTTACGTTTGTTTTTCCATAGAATGTTCATCCTGTTTAAAATTTAAATATGTCACTTAACGGTGTAGGTAGACATCTCATGCAGATTATTTATTAACCCAATTCAAATCAATCTAATTTCTTAAAACTGAAAAATACATTGATTACTAAATAATAACAATTAAATATTGTAGACTAGCTGACCCAAAAGACATTGTCCTGTCAAAATTTCAATAATTCATACGAAAACCCCACGTGCGACTTTTTCCGAATTCGAACAAAAAAACTAGCTAAATCAGTCCAGGTCCACCCCTCGCACGTCGAAAGTAGCACGTGGTATTTTTGTATGATATTTTCTCTCAAGTCCGTCAACGAAAATACGGGCGTTCGAAAGTAGTTCGATACTTCCGAATAAACCTAGGTACTCCCGATTAATCAGTGCCGGATTAAGACTACTTGATGCCCTAAGCAATCCACACGCCTGTGGGCCACCCTGTCCACTAGTAAACTAGAACCAATCTTAACAAAAAAAAAAAACGTATTTATTACGAGACAGATCATTACGTTCCTTAGAATATGTACGAAAGCATTGTTATTTTTATTTATTGAAATTTGAAATGCGACTAGCTACGTTTACGGGAATTAAGTTCAACATTTTTAGCATATCTGCCTCTATATACTATACAGGCCCTGTGTTACAGGGTGACTTGTAATTTGTCGTATTCCTTCCAGGACGTGATAGTTACTGATAGTTATAGTTAGTTAATTTTTGCAAATGAAAATTTGCAACAATTAACTATCACTAACTATACACACTTTTTGTGTTAGGAGAAATCCCAATTTGAATGATTTGTTGTTTGTTGATTTGTTTGTGTGTTGTTTTGATGTTTTTGATTTGATTTGTTTGTTTGTTTGTTGTTTTGTTTTTGTTTGTTTGTTTGATTTGTTTGTGTTTGAATCATAGTTCAAAGTTCGCCTCGCGGCAATTCCGGGTAAAAATGTCCGGGGTTTTTGAAGTTTTTATCCGGAGTCCGTAATTTAGGTGATGGCAGACCTATCCCTAGCGCCTCTAGTTAAAGAAGAACTTAATTTCAATTATTTATTTGTTATATATGTTAAGCGTTGTTAGTTTTTACCACTTATAGGGAAGAGAAGATTTATTATACTCAACAGAATCAACACTGTACCAACATAAATAGCAACGATAGAGGGAAGCTCTATATCTCTGTCACAAGACGATTCTAATGCGACTTTGTTTACTCCTTTTGAAAAACCAGCTCAAGCATTATCAGCTTCACATGCGTAAATATTATATCAACGTGAATTCTTTTTAATCGTTGTTTTGCTTATAGCAAATTCCCAAGACCACAGAATAACTCAAGACCAACCAAGACGTACTACCAAGACGTCAAGCTCGCCAAAAAATAAAACAATAATACATATATGTATGTCGTTTCATAAAAACACTTCGACATGACGCTTATGACGAATCTTGTTTCGGCACTGACCTAATCAGAGCAATGTCATCACACGTAATTTTTTTGCATCACACTGTATTTCCGTAGTGCTAATAGAATGATTCACGGAACAAAAAGCAACAACTAAACGATTATGTATCAGACGTGCTGATTTATTGGTTTACATAGTTTTTTTTTTTTTTTTGTAATTTTAAAGATATCCAATAAAGTTTTATTCCATAACGACTAGCTCGATCTTGAAATTTATTTCAAGTTTATGACCTAAGTTGACCTGACATGAGTAATAAAATCGATTCTAAATAGGTTCATTGATATCTAAAAGAGAAATTGTTAAAACAAGCCTACATAAAGACTGCTTAACCATAAATTTTTGAGGTTAACACGTCTCTTAACTTTAAGCAACGTTTATAGTATATAAACCCCATTGTGTAGTTAGTTACTTGTTCTATTTGTTACCACTAGCAAGTGGATACAAAGAACTTAGGAAGTTCATAGGGTCTTCGAAGAAATATGTTAAGATGTCGTTAAAAAAAACAAAAAATGATTGTTGAAATTAATACTTGCAAAAGAGAAACTTATCCAGTTCCAGTAAGTAGAAAAGGATTATTACTGTAATAAAAAGTTTAAACGTCACTAAACTTTAATCTTCTTTTCCGATAACCTATATTGTGCCAATGCTGGGTTTGCCCAGCAAAAATGAAAATATATATATATTTTTTCACCATTCTTTGAAACTTTAATTATCATTTACAAATAAACCCCTTAGCAGCAATGATTTAGGAATATGGATGATCTTAGTTATGACAAACGGTTTTTTTTGAAGATGGTTAAGAAAAGAAAACAAAGATCTCATATCTCAGAAGGCGCTTAGTATCGGTCACTTTAATAAAATGTAGTGGTTGTGGCTGAACATTCCACGACCGGCATACATGTATATTGAACTCTAATTTGAATTTTCAACAGCGGCGGCCATTGCTCCTTGCATGCGTTTACACTATGACGCCCACCTATTTTCAGCTGCGCCACGCTTTAATGTTTATTTCACGTTATTGCTCCAAACAAAAGTAAATATTTCTCTCGTATTCGATCAAAATACTTATGAATGTGACTTTGGGGATGCAGTGCAAACAAACACGAACCTCAATAGACTAGTCTAGAGGACGAACTAAACAGGGCAATGATACGCCATTAGGTCAATGTGCCTAAAACGATGACCTCTGATTATAAATAAAAATATTTGTTCTACTTATCAAGTTAATCCAAAATATTTTCGATAAGGACGTGGATTAACATTAATGAAACATCAATTCTCGAGTACCCAACGATAATGCAAAGGCGCTTGTGATTTGATACATGCGCCTAATCCTTTCCCACATAGCTATCAAAACAATGGTTTCACAGAGTTAGCTACTAATTTTTATGTAACTATTATGACACGAATAGGTACATAACCTATTGACCTACTTTCTGAGCATTAATACAATGTATATTTGAGCAGATAGTACACGTACATATTGGTACAATGTACGGCCTGTGCGCTTAGGCGCGTGTCGTGAGATGGTACGATGCATCTGCAGCCGAGATAACGAGAGATAACAACAAATAGCTCTAACATAACTAATAGTAGCATATAAGTTGCGTGTTTCGACGACAATAAACTGAGCAATAATAGACAATTACATTTAGTGAAACTACCAGTAAAAGTATGCCAAGAAAATATGGTTGCATAAACTCTGCATTATGTTGCCTACCGAATATTAGAAGCTCGTTAGATGTGTACCTACCTGCATCACTACGGAAGGCATACAAGGAAATGAAACATTTGATGAGACGTTGCACTCTACAGATCAACGGACAAACACGTGGTGTTTAAAATTCGAGCGATGACCAAGTCAACAAGAATTCTGGGGAGTCCGTTTCAGGTAGAGACCGTGGTTGAGACAAAAAGACTCACTAACCTTATCGAACGTGATGACCGGCACCGCCGACCCTATGGTGCCGTCCTTTTTCTTCTCTATCTTGTAGACTATGATGTGATTCTCACGCACGGTGTGGACAATAAATGCCTTCGAGTCTGGGCTCCAGGCGACGTGGGACGCGTGGTCAAATTCGATGTTCACACGTAACGTTTTGTGTTCTTTCTGGTTCAGATCCCGAACGTCCCAGAGGATCACGGAGCCATCTGAATACAATACCTGTCGGTTATTAAACGCTCTCAGACGAGCCTCATAATTTGGCGCACGTCTGCCACACAAGATTCAAAGAAATATAAAATCAATATAAGGTCATAGAACCTCTTCGGGTTCGACCTTTGGGAGCGCGTCGAAGTCACCCCAATATACTGTTATGAGAACGTTAACGTGTTTAAAATTCTATTGTTTGTGAAAATAATAAATAAAACAGCTGCATGTACTAATTGAACTATGAAATCTTACACTACAGACATAGAGTATTGTGACTCTAAAGCCATATTTTTTTATTTTCAGATAGACGATTCAAGGTAAGGCTAGTTACCTGCTGTGTTAAGTAGGTAACTCATATAAAAAAAACCGGCCAAGTGCGAGTCAGACTCGCGCACCGAGGGTTCCGTACAAACCTGTAGGTATATAAGTAAAAGTTATGGTATTTTTATTGCTAAATGAAATCCATAACATAACAATGTGGAAAGCTGACGGTACCTTGTCAATACATATATGAAAACATTATGTATGTTCGGAAAAATCTTCATCTCTTTAAGAAGAGAAGTGATAGACATAATTTTAATACTAGAAATAGGCACAATTTGGATCAATCTCGGTTTAGATTGGCTAAGGTACGAAATTCTTTTATGGGGAATTGTGTAAAATTTTATAATAAAATACCACTGCGGATTCTACAACTGAACGAGACAAAATTTAAAACATGCATAAAACGCACACTATGTAGACAAGCATATTATAAATTAGAGGATTATATCCTTGATAAAAAAGCAAAATTCTCGTGTCGCGGTGTTTGTTTCCAAACTCCTCCGAAATGGCTGAACCAATTTGCATGAAATTTTGTGTGCATATCGGGTAGGTCTGAGAATCGGCCAAAATCTATTTTTTTACTTTTTTTTGTTAATCGCATAACAACGTTTGCTGGGTCAGCAAGTCTAATATATAAAATTCTCGTGTTGCGGTGTTTGTTTCCAAACTCCTCCGAAACGGCTGAACCGATTTGCATGAAATTTTGTGTGCATATCGGGTAGGTCTGAGAATCGGCCAACATCTGTTTTTTTTTTTTAATCGCTGAACAACGTTTGCTGGGTCAGCTAGTAAGTTTATGATTATTAAAAAAAATATACTATGTGATGTAACTAAAAATTTAAGATTTTCGGAATTTTTCCTATATGTGTACTTTATAACGTTGCTTCATGCCAAATTTCAAGATTCCAGGTCGTCTGGAAGTATCCTTTAGGTTTTGATTCCCTTGCGAGTAGTTGCGAGTTTCAAAATATGCGGCTTTAATTGCTGTATCTTTTGATTGCGTTGACGTAGAAGTTTGATTTTGTTACAGCTTAAAGATATTATAGACTTGAGTATTTGTTAAGAATTTCAATATAATACCACTACGCGTTCATGAGTAAAGGGGTAATAAGTTTAAAATTATTAAAAATATTTTTATTATATGATGTAACTAAAAATTTATGCTTTTCGCAATTTTTCCTTTATCTGTGTTATAAGACGTTGCTTCGTACCAAATTTCAAGATTCTGAGTTCACGGGAAGTACCCTGTAGGTTTTGATTCCCTTGCGAGTGTCGAAAATTTGCGGCATAAACGGGAGTATCTTTTGATCGCGTTGACTTAGAAGTTTGATTTTTTCACAGCTCCAAGAGACCATAGACTTGAGTATTTGATATGAATTTCAGCTTGATACCTCCACGCGTTCCTGAGAAAAAAGGTCTTGACAGACAGACAGACAGACAGACAGACAGACAGACGGACAACAAAGTGATCCTATAAGGGTTCCGTTTTTACCTTTTGAGGTACGGAACCCTAAAAACAGGTACTGTAAGTAATATTCTAGTTCGGTATTGTTTTCGGGCAACAAGACCCTGCCGACTGTCATTTACACTTCTCATTGACAAGCCGTTTTTGTTTCTATGGGATTATCGACCCATTGTTACCAACATAGGAATACTTAGAATCGAATATTTTTTATTACTTAAATATGTAAGTACACCATAAATATTACAAAATTTATAAATGTAGAACTTTTACAAGAATTTCACAATGGGCAATTTCTAAAAGCGATCTTTTAAAGACAACCTTTGGATGGATTATGGATTTAGACAGAAAGGAGAGACAATACTGCAGGTAGTCTGTGGTGTATATTTTGCATAGGAGCAGTAACGGCCCAGTGGTGACAGTTCGACTTACGAATTGTAGGTCGTGAGTTCGAACCCAGGCAGCCACTTTACTTGGTGTAAAGAGGCATATCCTAGAACCAAAAATTCGAAGACATGTGACATCCACCATCCCGCACTGGGCCCACGTGGTGTATTATGGCCGACTCCCTCTCACAGAGAGGAGGCCTGTCTCCCAGCAGTGGGAACAGTATAGGCTCATTATGCTACCAACATATTCGCTAATTATTTTAGTCTGTATTATCTGAACTAAAGACAAACTTCTGGAAATTAATCTATATAAGTATTCATTACCTACATCAGTGTTTTTCAACCTTTGGGTCGTAACCCCTAGGGGTTCGCGAAGCCTTATGCAAGGGGTCGCGGGTAAAAGAAAAAAAAAGGATATTCTTGTTTTCTCTTCATCCAAAAGATGTCAATACTTTTATAATTAAATTTCATTTTGAGCTTGCCACCAGCAGCTAAGTCTAAGATTTTCTGTCATCCTCGTAGTTAGATCTGCCAGTTCAATTGAATTATCTTACCATAGTTCTAGTTTATAGCGAGGGGTCGCTAAAACGTCGTCGTCGTCGTCGACTTTTAAAGGGGTCGCGTATTCAACACGGTTGAAAAACACTGCATTACATTATGTAATATTGTATATAAAAACTGAAGGTCATGCGGTTAGATGAATATCTGTATATAGACATATTATAATAATTCAGGTTTAACCAACTTGGCTTCCCTCGAGAACTAATTATAACCCATCAATTATGTATGAAGTCGTTCATTTTTGAATATGATTATGAAGCTTGTGAGTATTTACTTAAACGGAACAGTATTATCTTTTATTTGCAAAGCGATGTTCTCGCGCCCTTTCTAGGAAGCGTATTAAGCACCGGAATATAGTTTATGTAGTGTTATGTACTATCAAAGTAGGTAAAATGAATTATGCATGCAACAATGAGCGAACCGGTAAAAGGTCAACGGACCAATTGAGATATCGAAACTGAGTCACTGTATCAAGGCCTCATGATTTCAGGCAGTGCGAAGTTAAGTTCCCTCCGAGCGCAACATTTAGGGGCAACGATTTCATGGTTAGCGTTACAATACCAAATCTCAACTTAGAATGTATGATATTTTTTAGATACTAGGCACGGGCTATATATTTATGTAGCAGCCTTGGGCGGTGTATAAATAAATATTGTCAATTCAGGAAACGTTGTTGACTTTAATTGAAAAAAAAATTCCCACAGTGTGACCTACACCCAAATAACAGTACAATGTATCGATCAGTTAAGTGCAGGTACCTACTCAGTTAGTTTAAACTGCGCTTTAACAGATGCAACACAACATCAATGCATATCCTTGTGCAGTTGTGCCTCGTTTAAATAATTCATGTCACGATGTTACGTCTAGCAATATCCTAGTAATTAAAAGATTGTCTGAAGATCCGTAACGATCAAATAATTGATTGCAAGAATAAAAATATTTATTAATTCGGAACGCGTTTAACTCTTTTCGTTCATTGGCCTCATCGAGCATCAAGAACTAGGAAGTGTGTTGCTGTGGCCTAATGAAGAAATAAAAAATTATATACAATAGCCATCATGTATGATTGTTACGTAGCGTAGGTACATATATATTTTTGTGTTTATTTTATTTAAAATAATCATGACTGTTGGTTCATACATACATAATGAGCCCCGCGATTCTTATCCGAGACAAAAACTCGTCTGTGTCAGTAATACTCGTACCAAATTCAAGGTCCAATGGCATTGTCAGTCTGGTTGAGGCCAGCAACCATCGCGATTCTTTATGTAGGCAGTAGGTAGTTACATATGTACTACCTACTTCTGCAACTATACATTTAATTAATGTCTCGATGATTTGGTTAAATGAGCACACCCATTATGAATCATAGGTTTAAATAAATGATTCATCGTTTTAATGAGTTCAGTGACATTGAATTTTTTCAAAATCGAATAAAGTCTGCACTGCAAAGTACTAAGGTAGTGTGTAAGTATATGTTCGCCTTATACAAAGCGCCTATGAATAAAGTATTGCATGGTGAGGTCCACGTAGGCGTGTCGGAGTGTGGCCGGTGACGAAACAACGCCTCATTTTGTGCAAGTATTATTGTGAAAGAGGTACCTATTGACGCGGAGGCGAGTCCGACGACGGCGCCATGGAGGCCAACACGATGTACTCTCAATACTATTATGCATAAGTCACCTCTACGAACATCGTTAAACCAATAGCTCCTAATATTTCAAGACAAAAACTTAACAACCGACGAGCAAGAAATAATAAATGCTTAATTACCATCCATTCTGACTTGTAACAAAGTACTGTTATGACTGAAGGTTAGGAAAAAGATCAACGATTCACAAACACCAAAATTAACACAAATTTAATGGAGTACTACGGTAATAAACTTATAGTTTCTTCGATTGCAATAGTAAACACGCGTTTATCGAGTTTTCGTACAAAAATTACGACACAGCGACTGTAACAATCAGACAACACGAATACGATACGGAGGTTACACACAAACGCAGCGATACAAACATCCCAGTATCATCAGATTGTGCTGATATCATTATCAGTATCACGAATTCAACGCACTGTACAATACTTACGTTTCTGATCTATTTTGGGCTGTTTCATTCGATCCGGTGCTGACGTGTCGCGGCTGTCGTCTGCTCTCTTTCGTGGAAATGTGCCCGCTCACCGGTAGATAACCGGCGCGTCATTAATGTTATTTGTTGATACTAAGAGTCACATCACAAACTATGCTATCATTCATAACAAGCCGGCTGTTATTGTGTTTATTTTAAATATTTGACATCATATTGTAGTATCTCGATCGCCAGATAAAGAAAGTATCTCACCGTATTGTTCAGAAATCCTACATCATATTTAATTGTGTTACACGTTGATTAGATAATACAACGTGGAGCGCCTATTAAGAATAGGTCACGCTATCAGTTAAGGAAATCGTAAATGTAATACATCTCCTTAATGATTATTATAATAGCAATGATTAGGTGGCCCTGTTTGATTGGCACAATTTTTCTATTAATTTAGCAAACATAAATTCTAGCGCGTAGTATTTGCTCGACTTTGTTGTTGTGTGATCTTTTTGTGAATTGAATATAAACGTTTTGGGGCGACACGAAACGTAAACAAAACGCTCATACAGACGACCGGGCGGGAGGGCGTTGCTCTTTCTTAGCTGATATACGCAGTATCTTATGTATTTTACATATACATATGTTTTTAAAATTTCGATCGTACGTTGCCCTAAACAGATAAACATAACGGATGGACATTACTTCCATTCAAAACACATGCCTATAATCCACAGTGACCACGGTACTATCAATCAATTAAAATAATATTACCTAATTGTTCTAATATCAGGAATTTCTCAAAAAACTGGGTATTTCTAGTGGAAGACATTGAGGACGCATGTCATGCTAGTTTCATCATTTATATTTTATATAAGAACATTATGTAAACTGGTTTTAAGTGCACGGTCATTCAATTATATCAGATTAAACCAGCGCCTCTTTAGGATTAAACTAGAGCGTTATACATTTTGAGTGTTGAAGAGCTGCATTAAAACCATATATTATGATTAATACTCTTACATATGTATCATATAGGTCAGACGATCATTGAAAAAGCGTTTACCGGGAATCCACATCGATGCGCGCTGACTCAGTTCTTGAGAATAACAAAAAATATGCTGACGACAAGGCTTAGTCATTAGGAAAATTACATCATTATAATATTATGATGTACATTAATATTGATAACGATTTGGCATCACAACAATATTGAGGAAATTTCGTTTAAGAATCATAAGTTTCCTGCGAACTGTCAGATTGCGCACGTGTGATTTTCCCTGTAGTGTTTCCGTTGCCCCTCATTCATGAATCATTAATAGTATTAGTATTATCTCGTAATCTGGGAATCCCTTACGTCAGATAAATATTTTATATACAGCAAGTCTAAGCAGCTACGTAGAGACAACTACGTAATCATGAGTATCGTGTAGCAAGAATATTTAATTGTTTATTCTGATAAACAATGATAACTAAGCGAGTGAAAAACTGTCGAGTTGCATAGCTAAACTAGCACTGGTTACGTAGTAGAGAAACTTAACACAGTGAAAGTTTTTATGGCTCTACCTACAGTGACACACAAAACACTACCACAGTTTAATCTAACGGATTATTAATGTTGAATATAAAACGGTGTCACAGTTAATTTTATTCTGACATTTCGGAAACGTTAAGCTAAGATTAGATGCATGATGTTTTGTAATGTAAGCTCAGTTATAAGTTGTTTTCATTTGTACTACCTACATACCGTCGCTTCAGTTCTAACACCACGTAAGTCAAAAATAATAACTTTACAGTACAGTGAAAAACCTGCATAATTTTACCTACATATGATACCATGACAATACTATTTTATAATTTGTGTACACTTCAAATTGTATCTATTAAATATGTAACTTTATTTTTTATATATAGTTTATATGAGATATATGTAAAATGATTCCATTTTGTCACTATTCTGTAAAGTTGATATTTTGACTTACGTGTTAGAACTTAAGCAGCGGTATCCAATTTCATTTGTGTGTTTAGGAACAGGATAAAACAAACAAAGTTTTTAAGAAAAAATATCACGTTTATTGCTGTAATTGCAATTCGAAGGCACATACTGTTACAGTACGCGCAGCTCCGTCAACGTGACGAATTTGTCACTCAAAAATTGTCAGTCAATCATTATTTCCTGTCCATCGAACAGTCGTCTTAAACTTAACACAGTATTTAGGCGGCACTAATTAACGGGTCATACGGCTGCAGCATGGGTAGTTGGTTCGAAATACGTGCACGGATTGCGATGGCTCGTTCTTCGTGTACTTTTAGAAGTACTAGGTCCATAGCGGCGCGAGCGTCTTCCAGGGGCGAGTGGCCAGCGCTTCCGCGCTGCACAATGCGCCCGAGCAGCTCCTCCGAGAGCGCCCGCAGCGAGCGGCGCATGGGGAAGCCTCGCGCGTGAGGGTACAGCGCGCAAGTGTCCACTACTGCACCATGCAACAGCTTCAGTGCACGCAGGTCATTATCCAGGGCATGTCCGATCAGGATCGTGTCGGTGCCCACGAATCCAAGTATGTCGTTTTGTACATCTCGTAGCGTCTTAGTCGCGCGCGCCAAGTCGCGCGGCCTGATGCCCGAGAAACGGGTGTTGTGATCAACTACAGGTGAGCTAGGTTTCACTAGTGATTTGTATACAAGACGGCCATCAGTGGCGATAACCGCAATACTAGCTAATTCCAGTCCTGCCGTTGTGTAACACATCTCTGTATCGATGGCGTATACACCACCGCGAGGCGAACGGGCACGCACATAACCTTCGAGGGGCCCATTCATGCCTGGACGAGTGCCGCTCCAAACATGGAAGCGAGCTGTGCTGCAACCTCTGGCTCCCAACGGCGACTTGCAGCAAGTGTAACGACAATCACCACTCACACGTCCCCAATGATAAAGACACGGTTCGTCCTTGAGATATTCACCTTCACGAGTCATTCGAAACATTTTATCACAACGTACACACAAATGTTCCACTGTATCCGCTTCTTCATCACTGTCGGAGCGCGGAGTCGAACCCAACGACCCGCGGCCGCTGTCGCCTTGCGAGCCGGGCACAAACTCCGGCGCGTTGACGTCCCAAGTAGTAGCCGGCAGAGGTCTAGGTCGAGGCGGCGGATTGATATACACCACAGCTTTCGACGAGTTCGGATCAATCTCGAGCGGATATCCCAGCGTCCACATGCGCTTGGGTGACAGAAGATGCGGTCGGAGTGCTTCTACCAGTTCTCCAGTGGAGATTCTCGACGGCGTCGACGGCGTCGGCGGCGCGGACGGGGGGCGGCGTCGATCGCGCGGCTTGCGCCGGCGTGCTGCAGCGCTGGCAGAGTCCACCGACGGGATGGTCTCTTCATAAAACCAATCGTGGAAATGAATACAACAATGCATGTTTCTGTACTAGCTTGTGTACACATAGAGTCGAGATAGTAAGCGCGGAGCTGGAAGCAGAGATACGTGCTGTCGCGCGCGCGGGCGCTGTACTAATGGCGCGATGGTGGGGCGGCCTACGCTTAAATACGATACGCGTAGGTAGCGCGGGTTCGTTAACGGGACAAGCTAATCGACCGGCCTATTCTCATTTTTCTAAACAATAAAAAGCTTAATATTATTAAATAAGTGAAATGTGTGATTGTGAAAAGTGTCGTATTAATATAAATGCGTAAGGAACATTGGTAAGACTACTTCTAATCCTAAATGCTATCGAGAAAGTCCCGCACGCTTTGTTTACACAGATCAGCTGATGTTCCGCGTGGTGTTTACGTACACTTATAAATAAAAACGACGCCATGTGGCATTTTTAAGAAAATATCCTTTAGAAATTAAATTTCTTCTACGGAATAATAATAATATATGAATCATTCGACTTCGTTTTAATTGTATAATTATGATCATAGGAAAATACTAAGAAATAATACTTAAATTAAATAATGATTCCGTCATTAACTAACTAGTGTAATTTTCGTAAATATGCTTTCTGGTGAAATCATTAAGAAGTTTGTTGTAGAAAGTAATACGTATAGTTACATACGAAGAAATTAATGTAAGTGAGGGAGTACGGCGGCAGCGGAAGGAAGGACGGCCGTTGCCCTACCCTGACTCCGCTATGTGTATAAGAAAATCGTATTTAAAAATAAACTCTCTCTGCTTGTCTCAGGGTTTATTTATAAGCTTAAAGGCTAATAATGTAAGGATTAAATACTGTCTACATGTAAAGTCCGTCTTCTTTGTGAAATATTATTTGTCTGTATGAGTCACTTGAGTTCAGGATGAAACTTACTCAGGTTTTCGGAATATTTGTAAAAATTATAGGGCAAGTTATTGAGGAAATGTTTGTTTTTGCTTTTAGAATTTAATGTTTGTTTTATCAACCTTATCGGGTATGTAATTAAGAAATCTCTATCATTTGAAATACATATTTAGGTTGGTATCTATAGATCTATTTGTATACAAAAACTGGTGAATTGTTTTTGTTGATAAACAATCGCTCCACTAAGTTATTTTTATTCGGATCAATAATCTGTAATGAACTTCACTATCAAGCGCATGTGCGCACGAAGGATACGGTATATAATCGCAATAATATGTCTGTCTGTCTGTCGGTGCGTACATCGTGCGGTTGCTGCCGACTAGTATAGACGTAGCTACATGTACATGTATATAGCACGAGCGTGTGAGCATGTGTGCTGAGCAGTTGTTTGTATACAGAAGCGCGTGTGGGCGCGGCGCGCTGGTCGCTGACACCGGCGATAACCTTCGATGTCAAACGCGCATCGACTCGGCGACCGGTACCGTTCACGATACTTGTGTTGGCCCGTGCGACCACTTTGTCTAAACTGATATGATTCCGACGAAATTCTTTTATGCTGGGAGGACGACTCAAGACAGATAGCGCGAAGCAGTATAAAAAATATGGGAAAAACTTAGAATCAGTAGAGCCATTCTGGGAAATGGAACCGGACTCTACACCGGATTGTGGAGCAGGTATGCTGCTAGCACCGTAAATTCCTTGAAGACCTTAATACAGGGTACCTATCCAACGGGCATAAAGTAAATTAATTAAATTTATTCAAATGACATTCAGTTGTGTAAACAAAACGTCTTACAATTTATATGACAAAATAAATGTTTTATTTCAATATTTATTGTCTACGATTTTATTTAAATTTATTATGTATTTAGGTATTTGCCTGTTTTAAATATATTTATTTCAATATTAATTGTCCGTTATTTTATTTAAATGTTATACATTATATTGCCGTCTATGTGTTTCTAGCAGATTACCTACTCAAAAAAAATGTAGGACGATCTACTCTGATGTTTGAAATTAAACTCATTTTGTGGGTGTGTGCGTTGGTAGTATGCAAATGAAACCGATTATATATTAGCACTTGTAACGCGGCATTTTTACATGAACTAGAATACGGTTACGTTTATTATGATTGTGTCGATATCGATATAATTGGGAACTATGTCAACTAAACTTATTTTGAAAGATACGATAAGATATCTTTTATCTACAAAGTTCCAAATATTAGTGGTTTGTTTATCGTTATTTAATAAGCTCATCAAAGAATATTAACGATGCGCTGCGAATGCTCTCGTTAAACTCTCGTCTAGCTAAACGTGTTTATGTTACGTGCGAACGCGGTACAATGGACGAACCGGGACTGGAGGTATTCCCCATCCATGTCGCGGCACTAGTCGCGTCACACCTGGATTTACTTCAACACTACTATGACATCCGTTATAAGAGTACTGTATAAATGGAATAAGTGGTTGTCTACGACGCCAATAATAAACGTAAACGCCTACTTTTGTTGTTCTACTCGCGATCGCGGTCAGTGGGCCACGGCAAGCGATGAGTATTACCGGAACTTAAATTTCAGTTACCTATGCTGTTCAAAAGACCTTGACAGTAAAAACAAATATGGTCAATGATTACCGACAGGCTCTACGTCACTCACGCACGTTAAATATTGACACACTGTGACCATATTGAGAAATAATTGCATGAATAATACAACTTATTACGTTAATGTCCCAAAAAAATTAAGATGGTTTTTAGTAAGTAGGTATTGTTACAAATAAAACATTTGACTCCTAAACAACAAACTGAAAATCACAGTCTTGATTTGATTGTGATAATTTTTTCACCATCGAACCACCAGTTGTTTCGCGGTGGTATGACGGTATAATTCAAAGTTTCAGAGACAGATGTCAACACAGTTTTTACCAGAGAACTCGTAACCAAAGAACCTGTTACATCATAACCAGTTTGTGAATTTACCACATAGTGTTGATTTTATTTAATATTTGTAATTCCGTTTATGTAAATGATATACTGAAATCATTAATTAATGAAACTAAAAATACAGTTTTATGTCAAATTAATTCATTGTCTAAACGTCTAACGTTCTCATTGTTATGAATGCTCCAAAATAACTGTGATAATCAGTGTGTGGGTCACAGAGTAACAACAAAGCTAGTGCGGGCTGATAACATCGCGGCACAATGTTTTGGTGAAAGTTGTACATCATCGGCAGCTGACCACTGTCGCGCAACTGCAAGTAGGTCAAGGAGCTTGCGTAGCCACTGTGACTAAGCCAACCGTATGAATGGCCCGCAGTTTTAAGCCATATGAATAAGCTTATCGATATTAAATTCGCTAGCTACAGGAAATATTCGAGGAAATGACTAACAATAGGAAATATGTAGTAAATGACAACGGAAACATAATAGGTAAATAGCGAAGTGAACAATAAACGTCGCAATAACACACCCACTAATGTAAACAAATAGACAACCGCTAAATTCTCAAGTGTTTGTGTAACCAATAAACAACCGACGCGTAGAAATTATTTTCTTAAGTATGTAAATGATATGAGGCAGATTAGCATACAATTATAAAAAAACTTGAACTAAATAGTTGCTTAAATGGCTTCTGCGAGGCTCAAAAACACTAACACGAGTAGAGCTGTCGCTAATAAGGACTATTGAAATAACGGTGGATTGAAGAAGACTAAACTAGTCTGCAACAAACCGGAAAAATAACGTTTTCGGGGCACGTCCACCTACAGCGTTGACACCGTGGTTCACATACTACCTTATACGAGATACGCATATAATGATACGTCTGATTTTGTCCTATCATCTTTGTCAAAACAATATTACATTGGCCATATTATTTAAGTCATTACGTAAAGTACAAAGCTCACGATAAACAAGTCAAACTTCAACATCTAGCTTCCTTTTGTATAATGGGTGTTTTAAAGATTGAATTCAAAGTCTAAGGATCGAACCTTGTCAACTGTCTGACAGTCTAAAGGATAGAGAAGAAGTGTTTATGCAGAGATGTATGTTAAGCGTTACCTTCATATTTCCATCTACGTAAAGTGCAGACACTAGTAATCATTATCGTACAATGCTTTTTATACTCATCAAAGTCAACGATAAATGGGAGTATATTGACGTTTGAAAATTCATGGACAGTCGATAATGATCGCGTAGCGCTGGTAACTATTTGAAAACGGTTTTAGAACGCATCGATTACTATTTGCAGAACGTTTATTGCACGAGTTGCTGATTTTCAATAACGTATGTTCTTAGCCAAGGTTCTTATTTATATTTAAAGTTCAGCCGAACTTTGTTTGTCTGTAATCTAAAATGTCCAAAACTTTTATGTCTTTATCTAATTCGTTTGGCATTGCAAATGTGCTTGTAAAAAATTAACCAACTACTTACAGTAAATCTTGATTCTAGGTTCAAGACAACAAAAACATTGTTAGTCCATAAATAGAACTAATTATATTAAATCCATACGTTTTTTACGTGGGATATGGTCAACCGCTACGTGCAGTTACACCCTAATGAGTACCCAGGTATAAAGTTAGATGTAATATACATATTTCTGAGAATACGCTTTTGGTAGCAAGCAGACTCAGTCATATACCCGTAATCACTATTCCGTTTGCAGCCAATTAATATTTTTAAATAGGTAATTGTAATTACATTGCTTATCATAGTTAACGATTTATAAATAGTGCATAAAGTCGTCGCGTCCCAGACAGCGACCCGTCTGGAACTACTCGATAGTAGGAAACTACGTTTCCTACATTGACCGCTTATCTGTACTTTACTGCGCAGTATGTAGGAACTAATTGCATATCACCAATGTTTATTTTTATGAATACACTCTTAATAGTGGGAGCAGAAGAGTGTTAATTAATCATACTTCCTTAAATACCTACTGAAGTTGATTATATACGACCCACTTAAATAAAATCTACATGTGTAAATGTTAATTAAGCCGTCGTAAGCCAAACAGGTCGTAATAATATCATAGTTTTGGGAAACCAGCAGAGTCGTGAACTCGTGGCGCAAAGTTTCATTGAGAATTTTTACAAAATGGATTTATGATAGTTTGACAAATTGTAGCGGGACTTTTTCTTATTTTTAGCTGTGATCAATAAAATTTCAAGGTGGAGGACAAATGAGGCGGCGACACGCGCCATCGGATTGACCGAGGCGGGCGGAGTCCTCGGTGGCGTGCTGCCAATATGCTACTCCAACGTGCGTCACACTACGTAAAGATCTGATAAGTTCATAATGCGATCATTATAATTCATGTACTATTTAGTTTTGATGAATCGTCTAACACGATTTGGCTCCAATTACAGCTAATTAGATTCATCATCATTAAAGTCTTCTAGAAGATTTTTTCTGCCAATTAGCCAAACTGTTCACATTGTTTCTACTCCAATACGCAAATTACTCTTTATTTTCCTGACATTCAAGACCTCCAAGGCGCCCATGGCCTTAACAGAGTGATAGTTACCGGTTGAGTGAATTGTTTTTTCCAATAGCTTTTTCTCCTCAAAAAGACTAGTTTTTAAGCAGCAAAAAGCCTGTAATGGTTTTTTTACCGTCCAAAAAATGTTTCTCCTTCAGTTAATTTAATGAAGTTTATACAATTGATTTACCACAGTTCAGTGGTTCCCTGCTAACTATCTCTGAATTCAAATTAAGGTACTTTTATTTAATTAGCAAAGCTTTACACCGCGCCAATAGCTATGGTAATGTTTTGGAGAGGAATAGACTTACCGAGCTGTTGTTTTAGACCTATCTTGGCGTTCATTTCGATTTATTTTCCTTTTATTATAGACTAGGTAATGCCCGCGACTTCGTCCGCGTGAAACTTCTTGTTCTAACGTAAAATAATTATACTATGACACTTGGTAATACTGTGGCTTCCCATTAGTGAATGAATTTTCGGAATCGGAACAGTAGTTCCGAAGATTAGCCCCCTACATACAATTAGCCCCCTACATACAAACAAACAAATTGTACCTCTTTATAATGTTAGTATAGATCCATTTTTTTTTTGTTGCTATTTATCTGACGCTGTTCGGTTACAATTTGAGTTGGTTTCATTAACCATTCTTATTCTAATTCGGAAATATCAATGAATATTTGCTGGTATATTTTATTAGATAGCTACAAAACAAACAACCGTTTTCAGAAGGCTGTAAAAACGATTGATGGTTGCAATAAACATAAATTGTTATTGGCACTTAGAAGGTTAATGTCGCCTATCCTCTCGTCACGATCCCTTAGCTGTTTCCCACGAAACCCATATCAAAAGGAGGGACCACTTTTTCCGTGCGGAAACAACGAGGTACTTAGATGATATTAAATAATAACTTTTCCCCGCGGCTTAGCCCGCATGGTTGTCGGAAAATATCCCACGGGACGTACTACAGATATTAAAAGTACCCTATGTGTTAATCCTGGTTACAAACTATCTGTGCCAAATGTAATCCAAACCTGTTCAGCCGTTTTTGCGCCAATCCGTAACATACATCCAGACAAACGGACAAAAATTCTTCTACGTTACTATTCTATGTATAGAAAATATCGTAACGAAATGTTACAGCTCTACATTCACGTTACACGGAGCTGTTTGTTTGATAACAGGTTATTTAAGCAAATGTGTAACTGCGGCCGGTGATTTTATGCTAGATGGCTAGCGAAGTAAACGTATGGCGGTCATCGGCCTTGTTAGTCCATGAGCGGTGTTGTCGTCATATGCAAATTACTTTGCGCTAATTTACAGAAGAGTACAATGCCATCCACTTAATCATCACGATCGACGTGTAAGATAAAAACCTCACGCATTGGTTATAAATAAACATTCGTTATGAAATATTCCAAATTCCGTATAGAGGACCGGTTGAAGTCGTGAGTGGAACTCGCGGCTAGTTTTTGTGCAGCATTTTGGCAACACAGGCGTTCAAAGGAGTTTTTATATACCTACCCAATATTATTATGTACTTCGAATATTGATGATTATTTCAGTTATCGTTCATTTTAACTAGCACTAACACGCTAACTAAACCTTTACAAAGCCCGGTTTTTTGATCCGTAGTTAAACTCAACCAATTGTTAAAAATAGTAACTAATGGTTAAATTTTTGCAAAATGTGTTTTTTTATCAATTGTTAGTTTATCCAATGGTCAATAATGGATATTTTCTAACTAATAGTTAATTATCTGACCATTAGCAATGATATTATATCATTAGAAAACTGATAATTGATCAAAAAACACATTTTGCTAAAATTTAACCATTAGTTACTATCTTTAACAATTGGTTGAGTTTAACTACGGATCAGAAAACCGGGCCTAAGTACTTGATTTAGTTTTGACCCCAAATCGTTACAACTCGTCAAATAATCCGGTCAAAACTACAGTTGAATTCAACTGCTCAATTGATAAATTGTTGAGTACCATAATTGGGTCGTAGGTACGTAGTTATTACGTACTTGTCACCTTTTCGTCGGAAAGTATCAGTCGACCGCAAAAAACATTGTAAGCAAAAAAAAAATGTGTAGGAGGAAAACTGTGGGTGTATTGTATAACGTTCAGCTGATAAATCTTCAAACTGAATGCTTATTCGTAATGGGTCGTATATAGTAGTTACAGTGTTACAATGTACTGGGTTGACAGTGTAGTTCCCGACAAAGACCGTCCTAAAGGATGTCCAGCACCATCCTCCTATCTATGCGCTTGTAACAACTAAATTATTGTGAACACTGCCCGTTTAACAAGCTGTTCATCCGTAGAAGCTAAATTTTAACTGTCCATTAGAAGGCCCATTTTTTTTGTATAAAGGGCTTACATCGCGTTGATATGTTGGATCATACAAGTAGGTTCACGTGCACGCTGTACTGCTGTGCTGTTCCCGGAAATATTGGAAGTTTCGATAGTAACCTTTCCAATGTATCGATGGAAACATGGAATTCTGGTAAATTCAATGTTTTCAATCGTTTTAACCAACAATGTTCTGGGAAAAGGCACTGCTGCCTAAACATTGCGTTGGTTCAGTCTAGGCTCTCGCTGATCGTATGCGCATCGCGGTTCCTACGCGACTTCTACGCAGCTTCAACGCAAAACTAAAGAGCGCCTACGCAATGCTACGCAGCTTCAACGCGATACTACGGAACGCCTACACGTCTTCGACGCAATGCTACGAACCGCCTACGCGTCTTGTACGCAATGCTACGGAGCTACAACGCAGTGCTACGGAGCTACAACGCAGTGCTACGTAGCGCCTACGAAAATTTAATATAATGCTACGCAGCTACAACGCAGAGCTACGGAACGTCTACGTACCTTCATAACAAACGCTGCGTTTACGCTGTACAAGCAACGTAAACGCAGCCAATGTGAGTTGCTAACGCTTAAGACTCAATTGGAAGTCTTTTTGTGACTACAAAACCAATCCTTTACATTGGCTGTTTCCCGGAAAGTAGAATACCCTAATTAATCGTCCGAGTTTTCAACGTAATGTAAATGAGCTTTGAAGCTGTATAAACTAACGGAAATGAGTCATTGCGGCGATAAAAGACAATAATCTAGCTACTGTCCGTGAAGGAATTTTAGGTCTTGTACTTTAATACATTTACATCTACCAGGTAAATAACTAACTGTTTTCTTGAATTAACAAAACAGCGCCCTCGCTATTGGAATGAATGAATTTTTCAGACCACCACTCACGTCAGTAAATGAGGCGATCGATTACGTACAGTACCATATTGGACGTGCCGTAAACTGACCTTTCATGACTATATACCTACCTATTGATATTAAGTAGGAAAATGTATTTAATATGGTGTGCAAATTAAACAAGAAACCTAACCAGTAATTGAAGAGTAATTATGTGTAGGTACATTGCACAATTAAATATAATTCGATACGAAATCTCAATTTTTAATTTAATTACAACTTTATTGGGAGAATTGGTAAACTACATAGCATAATTACAATGCGAACCCACGTATTGATTTTCTAACTAGTCAAAGCAAATACATAGTGTTTATGTACTGCAGAGGCTCTTATGTATTGCAAGTACATAATCAGAGCGTCGTCGGCACAGACGGAACCCGATCTCAAAGCTTATTACTGCGTAGAGTCAATTATCAGGAAGACGAGCAGCTAACGTTCACATGGAGAACGTCGTTACATTATGAGAAGGATGTGTGACCGAAATAATACTATACGTGTGACGTCAAACATCTTATTCACCAGTCTCGTGGGATATTCTACAGAAACAAATCAGTTTACCTCAACGTATCGGAGGAATTACCGGATCTCAAAACAAGGAAAATTGCTAAACGCTCATATGATATAACAATATACGTCATAAGCAGATGATTAAGAAATATTACCCACAACTTTACGCTTTACGCTCGTTAACAGACGAATTATGCGCATACTTGCCACACACAATTTAGATTTCAGTTACGTCTAGAATGGTAATCCGAGGATTTATAATAAGTAGTTAATTTTAATGTAATAAATAGTGATGATTAGCCTTTTGATTAATCTACCCTTGAGCACCAGTGCCATGTGAATAGGACGCGACGGCAGACATCGCAGTTGCTTAATAATTTAAACAGCTGGTTTCTAAACGGAAACACCAAGCTGCAGTGCCTTTGTACGAGTGTTATGCAAGCCGTTATCCATGTAATGGGGCTGAAGGTCTTGCAATTAACAACTTCAGTGGGCGAGCCGTTTGATTCGCACTACAATTTTTTATATTATAATTAAGTACCACAAAAAGTAACTGTAAAAAATACTCCATTTTACGCGGATTCTTATCAGAAAAAAATCATTACTTAATAAGGAAGGAAAACCATTCGTATTTTTTACAAATGGACATGGATAAACGTTCTGTTAAGTAACGTCGGAGTTTAGTAAACCGTAACTAAATTAACCATAAACCTAACTGTCGAACTGACCTCGCGAGTCGCAAGTCTCAACACGTCTTTACACGCGAAACAACAACTATGTATTTCTAGCACGTGTTCTTATTTCTAAATAGGGAACAAATCTTACATAAGGCAGGATCATAATCATTATTTATTTTTGCACTTAATTCGATATAATCAATAAAGGTAAATTCGTGGCGGATGTGGTCCCTTGCCAATTGGCAGCAGAATTGGGTTACAGTATCGCTATGAATTCCTCTGTTTATTCAGCATCTGTATGGAGTGCAGGATGACGTTAGCGGAAGTAACGGAACGAACCTCTTTTGTTCTTTCATTTTAATTTGTGTGTCATGAATGACGATTATAGTCGAATTTACACACGATATACATAATTTAAAACATTATTGTTTTGACAATGTTTTTGTAACATACCTACTTCAGACTAACGGCATGCCCCAGCTTTTCGATTATTCCAAAATATATAAATGCGAACACAGACATGTGGCTACGAGGCATTAAACTATTTAAATAAACGTCACCGAGGCAACGTATTTGATTTTCAATTTTTACAAAAATAAAATTATGCCTTTCCAACCAAATATTTGAGCAATATATTTAGATCATTATGAAAATATGACAACTTATATGCAAAATAAACGAAATAATTAGGATCCGAGTCTGCATATAAAGTACAAAGTGCTCTACACTTTGTACTTTGCTCTACACTTGTTGGCGCCAATTTACAAGAAAATAGAAATGAACGAGTATCAAATAATTTTTACATTTCAATGTTGTCTAGCAAGTCAATCACTGATTATTTAGGAACCATTATTGCCTATTGAAAGAGGCGGTGACGCGATTTCGGCGTCCATGGCCTTATGCAAACGTGGCCATTTCGACAATCGGCTTCGAGCAGTTTCGAAAAATTAGCAAACAAAATTGAGATGCGAGAAATCGAAATCCGTAAAATTTGACAGCTCGGCCTACGTGAATACGCACATTTTTAAGGTCAATTTTGATTCTGACTAAACATGTACTCTCTTATTATTAGTCAATTATCCCAAAATATGTATGACATGTTTAGTATCGAATTATTACTTGTAGGTCAGTCTGAAATTAAATAAAAACTGTTATTGATATTCCATCAATATTTTCTTCTTTCAACTACGGTGGCTGATCCAATCGGAAGGAGACTGGTTAAAAATTATTCTGTATTACCTACGTCAAGAAAATGAAATTGCTCGTTTGAAAAGCATTTTCCGGCGCGGAAGGCAGTGAATTATGTTGTTGTATATTTATAGATAAACATCAACAGAGACTGACTTCGCTAAGTAACTAACGGAAATAAAATCGTTGAAAAGGTTTTATGTAACAGTTGAATATGGGTAGTCGAGCATTTTTCCTTGTGACATAATCGTAGATCGTAGTTTCGTAGCAAGTGCCACAGTTCCCAATATATGTTTTAACAAAAAGTTTTTGTTCGAACATCGCAGTACCAAGTATATCTTGTTTCAGTATTCAGATCATTTTCAATAAATTATAACGTCGTTTTGTACTTAGGATGCGCCTGTCATTGAATTATTTTCCTGCTTCCTACTCAGTGTTACGGGCTTTGTTCTTTAAGCGCCACGACTCCACTTTGTGTTTACAGAAAACGAAGGATTCACTTTACATTCTTGTTGAAAGAGAATTTTAATTAATCAAGTTAAAAATTGCAACTTTATTAACATACAGCAGTTAATTACACAGACATGGCGACCTTTAATTTGTCTAAGTTGGTATTTTTCTACCTGAACTGAAAGTATGTTCTATTAAGGATAACTGAAAATTGACCTAGTATGAAATTGGTATTTTTTTAGTGGAGAGACGCTAATTTTACAACATAACCACACAGTGGACGGAGCTTTGAACGGTGATTCGTAACGGTTTAGAGTTGAATGCCCAAGGACTACGCGTTTTTACGTTACATCGATCTAATTTGAATGGCGCTAATCTAACTAGCTCGCCTGTTACTTTTATTTATGCTGTATGATTCCTACCAGACGTACTTGCATGATATACATATTTGTCATCACTAAAGTCCTCTTATGCGATTTTTCAGAGTTTACAACGGAGATCTCAAAATCATAAAAATTCTCGAAGATTTCCGCGAATAAATTAGCTTTATGTTAATTTTTTTTTTCTTAGCCTAGCATGTACCACCGGTGTTACATTACATTTTTGTTCTAAAAATAAATTATAGATTCACATAGTCTTGTGGTATACCTAAAGATAGTTTCTAGGCAGATGAGAGATTGATGACATAAATAAATCACTGTCCTATCAATTCATCAGACTCGAAAGAAGAAAACAGATAGTTGCCTTCTACTCACTAACAATTCATGGCATTATTTGCCGTATCAGTTTAATATGTATAACAAATCAATCATCTTCTAAATGACATTATAGCTATCAAAAATATATAAGTCTTTAAGCCCTTGGTTTAAATAGTTAAAGATGAAGTTAAGAATCTATAAAACTGCAAGTGAACGTTCATGAAGGTCAAGCTCATTGCAAAAACCCTATTCTTTCAGTACATTTCAATGACATTGAATACGAAAATTTTAACGTTTTAAAACAGAGATAGCTTAATCGTTCTTTTTAGAATCATTACCTAATAGCACGTAGTCTTTATCCAGCTTTTTATAACATTTTAAATTCGCGATATCTCAGCTCTTTGAATACACAAGCAAGTCGTTAATTCTTATAAAAATAATATTTAAAATAATCTTAGTATTATACCATCACCAGTGTTAATAAATAAAGCGTAGCGGTTTAATCGTTATGTTACAGGTTGCCTGTCATGTGCATTTTCGATGGTCCATATGGTCGTTTGTTCGTAGTTCTGATGTAAGTAAACAAAAATATAATCAAATAAACTAAAATACTACTTATAAATTAGTAAATAAAAAAACTTATAATATTATGAGAAGCTACACTATTAAAATAAATACGAGAACGCAATACACATGCATTATGTAAGTATGAGGAAAACAAAAGAAAGTAATGAAAATTTGAAGAAATGACAATAACGGTTCTTTTCCCAGGCTATAATATTAAACTAGTTTCATAAACTCATTGGATGACAGCCAAAGTTCAAAAACCTCATAGGTTTTATTATTGTTTGTAAATGTCAATAGATTGTAAAAAAAAACTTGATCACAGTTGCATATTTTCATATGCGCTGATGTCATGGTCTGATGTTTGTTTACTTAATATAATGATGTTAGCATCATTCATAGCCGTATGCAAACTAGTGCGTGATTCGGTTCACCAGATTTGCGTAATTGCTACATCAAATACATTAACCGAACAACAATACTTGAATACATTAAGTACAGGTTTTCCGGGATTTTATTTCTTTTCGATCGATTTCATGAGGCTTCTGAAAGTAATTTGTTTATTAAGTTTCTAAATAATTAAGTAAATTAAGGAAAATAAAAAGATTATGAAAAAAAAACAAATAAGCATACGTACGTACTCTACTAAAAAAGGAAAATAAACTATCAAGGTATGCAGACTTCATTGTAATGTTATAAATAAATTTAAATTAAAAAAGGACATCATGAGTGGAAGTTCTCGCCATGGTGCCAAACGACAATAACTCTAAAACTGAAGTTGACTGTGTAAATGTGCATGAAACCAAGGTTAGAACCGAGGACCTTCCGCACTTGGGGTGACGCCGCTGTTTGGAGACAAAAGACCTCGACGTTTTACTCTTTTCCTAGTTTTTGTAAATTCTTACGCCCTTGAATTCGACAATTAAATGACATGTTTTCAGTCAAAACTAATCGGCACCGAAAAAAAACTAACACCTACCTAACAGTTCGTTTCACTTTCAGAAGTTTTTTTTTTCTTTTTCTTCATTAAATTACATTGATATTATTTAAAGCTTTATATAAGCTTATAACGCTTTATGGATACATATAAAAAAAAAATTAAAAAAATACAATAATAAACAATAGTTAAAATGAAAAGCTACGCAGTTGAACAAGTTTCAGTATTCGTAGCGCCATCTGGCGGCTATGCATAGAACCTGCGCCAGGTGACTCAAGCTAGTGAATCTACACTTAACAACTAGATGGCAGGGTTAACAGCAAATAAACAAGAGGCGCAGTTTGGATACAAAACTTAATGTTACCGAACTTTACCGGTCATTAGAAAAGAAACCAAACTTATCGAACATCACAAATAGGTATAATTAATCATTCAGTCATGGTTTAAGTATAATAGCAATTAAGTGCGCCTTCACTTGTTATACCGGCGATAATTTAATTAAGATAAGTTCATTGAGTGGCGCGCGATATGCCAACGGACTGGTAATTATACCTAAATAGTAAAAACGTATTTACTAGCGGTACGCACACTACGCACACCACGTGGTTCACCGGTCGGTGCATAACAAATATTCGTAGCGCAATAACGTAAGTACTACGTGTCTTTTAACACTATCGGATTGGTCAACTAGAACAATGCTATAATTCATGATATTAATTAAAGACGACTGTTACAAATGAATTAATGTTTGTTTTCTACGCAATTTCTTTTCCTTTATTAATTCTGCACGGTTCCCTTTATAGTATAAGCACGTAAAAGTATTGGCAATATTGCGTTTGAAATTTTAAGCGCTTATTGAGAGTTAGCTCGGATGCAAGGAGGGTGAAAGTGGATCGACTTGTTTAGTGCGACTTGGTCTGCACCCAGTGCGAGCTAGGCATTTCACCTAGCTTTCCAACATTAGCAACATTAATCAATGCCAGCTATTACGGAAACAGCGATACAATACATAATAGTACACTACACATCATAAAACTATATTTATCCAATGACCAGTTAGCAAATTGAAGGCCATAAATTAGTTACACATGTGTAAATATTACGTGAATAGTGTTTTGTTATGTCGTGCTCAAATCATTATCTATTAGCTGTAAACGATAGGGATTATATCATCGATTGTTTATCGCGCATTGTTTTACGAAAGTGCACAATAATTAACTGTAGGTAATATTTAAACAGGTACTTGAAAAAACGTTAGATGTTCTATTGTATTTACAAACAAAAACTAAACTGTAAAATATTGTTTTAGTAATACCTACATACTGAACTATAGAAAGTGCGCAGTGAGACAACTTTCGCGACCGAATTCAAGAGAAAGTAGTCCGGAGCGCCGCCGCGCGCATATATTATATCATTTTATCCGACTTTGGGATTATATCACAAGCAATGTTTATAAATAAATATAAGTATCAACATGTCCGATTTTTATAACTCGTTTATCATGCCGGCTTTATTGAACAGTCGTGTCGCAAAACAAAATAAGTGCTACGCTTTCGTTGCATACAATTTATTGTTGCCGCCAAGCGGAATTGTTCATACGAGTCCATATCCGCTTCGGCAGCAAAACTTTTGTTTAAAAATCTCAGCTTTCGCTTTCGAGTTGCGCTGGCGCAGCATCCACGGAAACTTTGTTCGTGCACGCCAAATTAACATGTCCGCGCACTAAACACCTCCTATTTACAGAAACTAACAATGGAAGGTCACAGTCTGGTAATACATACAAATGAGAAGAATTCTGTCGTGGCGATAACTCCGTGACAGTGAGCCATGTAGGCAGAGCTCTTTGTCTTCCTGGTTCAACTCATAAAACTGACCAGATAAAGAGAGAAACACTTTTAATTATTATCTTTAATACTTTAACACAGTTCCCTAATTCTTTAGCGTTACGTAGTTTAATGTATTACTCGATTAAACATAACCATAATTTTGTTGATAAAAATGAATTGCGTATTGAATTATTTATATTGCTTTAGGTATTGATAGTTATGAAAGTAGGTGGGTAGGTATAGGTATATACAGTGATAAAGTAGAAAGTCATGTTTATGTAAACATTGAAGAATTTTGTCTTATCACTGCAGTGAAACGGAATAATATTTTTATACTTATCTTAAACATGTTTCGTAAGCATTGATTAATTTCTTCGAAATAGGTTACATGTACGGAGCTAACATTCCAAAGTTATTTCAAAACAGTAGTTTATTTTGAACAATACGTTTATTGCATTTCTGAAAAGCTCTACAAGAAAAACTAGACGACATCGAGAGTTAGTTCGCTATAATCCCATAATTAAATTACCTAAGCCGATAAATAAATCTAATATAATATATACCATTTTACCACAAGGATTATGAAAAACCATGACTCATTTTTCCAGTATACCGTGGAAAATACCGAATTACAATCAGTTCTAGGTTTCCAAGTGCTTGTTTTTACTGTGACCCTCATATGGTGTGAATAGATTTATTTTCCGACTAGTTCTAATATTTCATTTAGTAACAATGAATAGACTAATTAAGTTATACGAGTCAGTGAGGCCTACGTCTGATTCGATGACCTTAAAGACACCGTCATCGCTGATCTCATGAACACATTGCTTGTATTGTAACTCAATAAATAGATAAACGAAAACCTACATTTAGAACCATTCACAAACTTACGGTTAAACAAACAAATTGTACAAGAAAGATAAGATGGGACTATTTAATATGTATACAACGTTTAAGCAATAAACGTACATAAACCAAACATAAGAACAAGGCTCTTCTTGGAGATTTTAGGTGTACAAGGCCAGTGCCTTACGATTTCATCAAAAATGACATGTTAAAAAACTTCATTCGACATGTTTTACATAATGCTATGGAAATTTTGGGTGGATCAGATACGACGCAGTCAGAGGTTAACGCTTCGTCTCTTAAAAACAAAACAACTGGTCTTCACAAATTATTACTACAAACGTAATAATAAGTAATAATACAGGTATTTCTATTAGATACTACTACATTCATTGAATAAATTATAACGGTTTATAGATATTATTAATTGGATGTCTATTTTAGAATTAGATAAACTTCGAGAACCAATCATGGCTTAAGTGTATGATAGATTGTTTAAATGTTATTTCGTCACATCTGAGATGCGACACACGAGGCGAATCGTTTATTAATTCTATCATTTAAATCAGATTTTCCACCATACCGTTGAAAAAGTTCGACTTAAAACAATAAGAAACGCAAAAACAGTCATTCTTAGTGCAATTTACCTACATTTTTTATAATAATGCCGCAAATAAGCAAATCATACAAAATGACAAATAACAAAATAACTTTCTCATATGAAAATGCATAATTCTTATTACAAATAGGGAAGAATTTGCCTCTAAAAATTGTCTAAATGTGCCTATCTGTGCCATGGAAAGTAAGAGGATCATGACATTGACATCCAAATGATCTGTCAAATTAGTCACAAACACACTGCACGAGGTATTTCCAAATAACATAAGTGGTATTCTACCACTTTCCACGAACTTGTATGGTCAAACCTACCTAGAAATTAAGTACAAATAATTTATTATAAAAAGAAACCTCAAGATTTCATTCACGTATGGAATATTAGAGGAACTAGCGAGGATTCCGGCGGATGTCATATAGACATGACGCATGAGCTGGCTTCCTAGAATCAATAAAACCCTAAAAACTATCTAAACGCCTTGGGAAGTCACAGTGAACCTTTTTATTACGTTACGTTAAGATTTATGTGAACTCCGATCACATAAGTGATGAAGTAATAATTATCATGTAATAAGGAAATGAACGAAAATGGTAAAGGCAAATCTTTATCTTTATCGTGACACGCCTATGACTTCAGCTGTAGGCACTAAATGATTTTTTTTTATGATAAATTTATATTAGTTTAAAGAAACATAAAGTTTATCGTCTTGTCTTTATTAGCTCGGAGGTGTGGCCTGGAGGAAGTAGCCAACTTTCTTGTGGTTTTACTAGCTGCCTAGTGCCTACTTTTCAATCTGTGCTTACAAGAAGGACACTATCCAGATCAGTGGAAAATGACGCGTGTTATCCCGGTCCCAAAAGGAGGTCCAGGGTCGGACGTCAGTGGTTATCGACCAGTGGCCGTACTGTCGGCGTTCGCTAAGGTTTTTGAATCAGTCTTACACAAATCCATTTACACGCAAGTGAGCCCACTACTGCATGATGCTCAACATGGCTTTCGAGTCGGTCGGGGTACGGGGAGTAACTTGCTGTCGTTTGTGTCGTATTTGGCGCCAGTGGTGGACGCTGGAGGGCAGGTAGACGTCGCGTACTTCGACTTTCGGAAGGCTTTTGATATGGTGGATAATGACATTCTATTAACTAAATTTGCTGCGGTAGGTTTTACACCTCATTTGCTAAAGTTCTTTGCGAGTTACCTAAGTGAGCGCCGGCAGTACGTTGAGTATGACGGGCACAAATCTAAACCATTTCATACGTTTTCTGGGGTAAGCCAGGGCAGTAATTTGGGTCCACTGGAATTCATTATTATGGTTAATGATCTCCCGGGGGTCGTGAGCAGTGCGAGGTGTTTGCTATTTGCAGATGATCTTAAAGTATTTATCTCGGTAGCGGGCGCCTCGGACTGTGAGCGACTTCAGCGAGATCTCGATAAGGTGGTACAGTGGAGCCAGGAAAACAAACTGGTCTTCAATGTGACCAAATGTTGCGTGATGACGTACAGTCGCGCGCACGTCCCGCTGCACAATCAGTATGAGATGGACGGCACAGTGATGCCGCGTGTCACGCATATGCGTGATCTTGGGGTTCATATGGTAGCCGAGTTGACGTTTCGCACTCATATTATGGACTTGTGTAGCAAATCCTTCAGAAATTTGGGTTTTATACTAAGACAATGTACGGATTTTAAAAGTGTAGCAGTGGTAAAAATTCTTTATAATGCCTTAGTTCGTAGTCATCTCGAGACAAGTGCCATTGTATGGAATCCGCATGAAGATAAATATATTCTCATGGTTGAAAAGATACAAAACAAATTCACGAGGTATTTATATTTGAAGCAATATGGGGTTTACCCATTCTACCCGTTGATGTATCCGAGTCTGTTTGTGCTGGGCATGGTAGGGTACACTAGGCTGGCGGTTAGGAGGGACGTCGCGTTAGTAAAGTACGTGGCGAGGGTGCTGCGCGGGCTGGTGCACCACCCAGATGTGCTGGAGGCGCTGCGGCTGCGTGTCCCGGACGGGTACGTGGGGGCGCGCCGCCGCCCCGCTTTGTTAGATGTGCCATGGGCTAGGACGAACTTACTCAAGTTTGCTCCTTTGTCAAGGGCCGCACGGATTATAAATAATATGCCGTCGGAAGATGTGTTCGATAGCCTGCCGAAATTTGTGTTGGGAGCACAAATGTGCATTGAAGGCGGCATAATATTGTAATTGTTAGATATTGTTAAATTTTTATGGTTGAATTTTATGTTTGTATAGTTTATAGATAGTTTTATTAAGTGTGTATAGCATCGTCTTGGAATACCTACTGTAAGATGTTGTACTTATTGGTGTGAAATAAATAAATAAATAAAATAAATACTTTACAGCATTATTGCAACCTGTAATTTCGATATGTTATGGTTACGTGGCTCGAGCAGTACCTAACCCCGTAAATGGAAAGTTTTGTGATATTACATTCGTATTACTTTTACCTTTCTAGGACTGGTGGATTGAGTTGAGAATGTTGGCATTAGAGGCGAAAGATGGAGAACGGGAAAACTACAAAATTACATACATTCTTAAACTTGAAACCACAACAACAATAGTGACTTTATTTACGGTAGTTACCCGTTATTTAATCATTTCATAAAGTATTTTGCAGATAAGTTTTCAAATCGTGAAAATCCCAAGGTAATTCGCTATCTAATTTAATTATCACACGAAACGGGAAAACTTAATGCAGTCATTACATCCTCATTAACCGTTGTTGTTATCAATGACTGGCAACACGAAGAATGTTAAAAGTCCAGGAAGCATGTTCGTTATCATTATCACACACTACGTATATTATGATTGGAAACTTATCACATAAGTAGACGGCATACCTACACTCTGATTGGCGCTACGTATCGACGTAATAAGATAAAGATACTATGGTCTGAGATAGTCAGGGAGTGCCATGACTGTCGAAGGATTTACGTTTCGGCAATCGCCATAGTGATGAGATAGTCTGTGAAAAATATCCTTGAGTAAGCCCAGATTAGCTCAGTTTTTCTGACCGATAACATTTTTACAAGCTTTTATTTAGTTTCAGCTATCCCGATGTTTTTATCAGTTAGAACGGTATTTCGGAAAAAACTCATCCACACACGTGTTTCATAACGAATTTAATAGAATTGTAATGTTGTAACTTAATTTAATATACAGAATTGAGATTACTTTTCGCTTAAGTGGCAATTTTAATAAATGAATGATAAATCTGGCAATATCTAGGCGAAGCAAAATGTCAGATAACGTAACTAAAGAAAAAATAGTAGAGCATTGTATTTCCTTTATCGGATCGGAACCTTACACTCTGCCGATTTCAATTTACGACTGACTACAAGTTGTATGGAACTGACCTCGTTTAACTATTATTGTAAATCCATTTCAGCTGTGTGAATAAGCGATAGCAGGAATATAAATTTTAATGTTCAGTATAGCGCCCATTGTTTTTTATCCATTCTTGAATTCAGTTCAATCAAACAACCGACTCGGGTTACTAGTTTAAACAAAGGTAGGTAATGTTTCCTCCAAAAAGAATAAACTAAAGTATCCATAGGTTACGTTTCAAATAAAATAAAGTAATTTAGGCTGAAGTTGATCAATTTAATTAAATCATAGGTTCTCAACGTGGGCATAACACCCATTGTGGGCGTTTGAGACATTTAGGGGGGCAGTAGAAGACGACGAAAAAATTATTACACGTTTAAATATAGTCGTGGGAATAGCTGTTTCAGATTCGCGATAGATGGTAAGTGAAAAAATTGGGGGGCTTAAAAGTGGCCAAAATAAGGTTGAGAACATATGAATTAAATTAATAAACTACTTTTAGTCTCTGACCAATGATAAGAATTCCATAGAATCAATTTTAGGTTAGTTTTACATGTCTTTGTCTCAGCAAACGTTAATTAAATACTGTAACTGTAAACATTTCAATGTAAATCCAACAGAAAAAGACAAGAAGATTTAATTAAACCTGCAAATTGTCCATTGAAATGCAGTAACCATTGCGCTTTAAGATGACACAAGCAATGATGTCAAGGCAGTCTTCTAGTTCTCAATCTAATGAGTTTAGATTCCATTTAATTAATAGAAAATTCCCATAATTCAATGCAATTATTTTATTAAGCAATATTTTATTGTCTCATGCAGAGCGGGTCGTTTGAGTTGCTTGTGTATGTAGATTGGCAACAAATGTGGGGGCATGAGTTGAGAGTCTATAGGTCCAATGCCACCCAGAAGCCTATGCAAGGAGGCACTACATCACGATAGCTTTAAACGAGTCTGTTTCAGAGGTCGGCGTAGTCGCGTGGCGTGTCTGACATCTCGGTCATGCAGCCTGTCGTACAATTTAATAGCCCATTGTATTCTTTGACGTTTTGGTTTGCTTGTGTACCTAGGGAACAAGATTCGTTAACTCATCGTCAACCAGTAATCTTGCCGAGCTGATTTCTAATTTTATATACTTACCTACACTTCTTCCTTTCCAGTGATTTCACAGTAGTAATTGAAGGTAATCGATGTATCCACTAAGTATTACAATACAAGTAACGTTTATCGCGTGCACAAGTACTACAAGAAAACAAGGAATAAGTACCTGCAAAGTTCATTACGAAACTTGAATAACACAAATGCATAACACGGTCACGGTTTAAACGCGAAGAAAGAAGTATTTTTATACCCTATATATGTACTATTTGGCAGTGTTTGTTTTAACTTACTAAATTGTGCATGAACTAACTTTAAACGTAAAATGTTTTATGCATATCTACATGAGAATAGATGAAAAAATGTTAAAGCACAAACTACGTTGGTTATGCAAAAAGTAAGAGTTATGAAATCTTTACTCGAATCGTATTAATGTTTAACGAACCAACGTGAATCGTTAATTAACTGAATCTAATGGAAAATCATTTAAATTTAAACCTAAACCTTTAAAAGGTTCCCAATTGTTGTACAGAGCAGCACTGCTGATGATTGGGATTTATTTACAAATGCCATAATATGTAAGTCGGATCACACACTACAACGCGCTACGCGTCGGGACACGGGAAAGGGAGCCAACTTCCCCGCGCGGAATCGCATTTTTTATTCAATTTGTATGTCAAAATCCACGCCCGGGGGTGTCCGCGGGCGGCGACTATCCGATGTGTTTTTCCAAAGCTCAAAAGTCAAAAATAGGGAAAAATCTAATGCAAAATCACGTGTATTCTGCAACAACAACAAACTAGTTGTAACATTTAGTTCAAGCGAGAAGCGAGCAAAAGCTAGTGTCATTTAAAGGATAAGAACAAAATATTATTGAGGATATTTAAAAAAATCAAGGTAAACGCTTTTTCGATTTTAATGGAGTTGATTCGTATTTTTGTTTGTGCAATGCAAATTTTTAGGTTATGTAGGTACCAAGTTGTATACATATGGATAAAGATTTTAGAGATTAAAAATGCTGTCAGCCTAATTTAATTCTTATTCTATTATCAAGTTTAGTCAACCTAGAAGCCGCACCATAAAATAGTAAAATTTATCGCAAAACCTTTATTATAATGGTTGGTATCGGAAGGAGAAATCAAAATTGGTTCAATAAGCTTGACACTAGATTACAAATATGAAATAATACTTATTTTTTGCTATCTGCGTTAACGATAAGGTACAAACGGGGACAATCTAAAATTATTTTCAAAGCAAAACTAAAGTTTGCCAAAAAGACGAACACCTCGCCGAAACTAGGAAGCGTTATAAACTGAACCAAGGCCAAATACGACGCGACTACGAGATAATTCTTATCATTTAGCATAACGTAGATTCGCAAGAAAAAAAAAACGATTTATTTAAGTCAGTATCTTGCCTACTTGTTTTGTTTATATTGTGTAAATTGGGTGTGTAACTTTTTAACTCTGAAGGCGAAAAAACAATGTTGCAATGGACTGGTTATCTTGAGTCATTCGACATAAGGTTCATTTTGACTGACACAATATGGTATGCACTCAGTCATTTTAGCATTGATTGATCGAAATAGAACATTGGCGCAGCGCAATCTGTCCAAAAATGATATCTGTTATCTGGTACATACAACTCAAATTTAGGAAACCGAGTTTTTTCGCTGATGATAATACGCAAGGGTTTAGTGTCGTTACGTATGCATCGGTGTCCCTATAGGCGATATATTTACACTGACGAGGTAGTCACGGATCGGGTATAGCTTATACAACACGCGATGACGCGTGAAGCATGACCATGGAGCGACCTAGGGCGGCCGTCCTCGCCGCGCATCCACGGACCATAACGACAGCTTCATATTGTAGTTTACTGCCCGCAAAACATTATCTATTGTTCCGCTACGTAAATAGATCGGCAATAACTTATCTGCGAACGACAGATTAGGATCAGCTATTGTCATTGTCACTGTCGCGGGATTTATTCTGCAATCGGAAGAGCCATTTCTGTAATTAAAAACGCTCAAAATCTAGTCGCAATCTAATCTCAGCGACCATCAATGTCAAAAACTTGTCAAAAATGTAGGGAAATTAGAGGTATTTTTGACAGATGGAGACTGAGATCAGAGGGGCAATTCTCGTAATTTTAAGAACGTTCACAGTCTGATCTCAGTCTCAATCTGTCAAAAAATACTTCTATCTTCCCTACATTTCGACAAGTTTTTGACATTTGTTTGTCGCCGAGATGAGACTGCGATTAGATTTTAAACGTTTTAAATTACGAGAATTGGCCTTCTGACTGTGAACGTTCTTACGAGAATTGCCCCTCTGTTTTTCGGAGATCAGCTAGATCAACGAGTCAGAATTACGCGCGGTTTGATACTAGAGAAATTATACTTACTCGAAAATTAGTTGTTGTTGATAGCAAATAACGGCACCGGTTTCGTAATTGACACCTAATTGTACTTAATTGCAGTTAGTCGAGTTGCATTTGGGCGTGTTAACCGTTATGTTAATTGAATAAGGGCTGATTTTTCCAATGCTAGATAATTTTATCCGAGTAATAATTTTGAATTTTTGACAGTTCGTCCATACAAAATCTATCAGACGTCAATTTTATTCCACGAATAAAAAATACCTGTCGATTGAAAAATCTGCCATAAAAGCAAATACTTGTAATTTTTTGTCTATACTTATGTCATAAATCTGCTAATATTAAGAAGTCAGGTCAGATTGCTAATTTCGATAGGTAGGTTACTAACTTTTTGCCCGTTCCTTATGTAAATAGTTTGATTTATGTTAGACTGAGGAGGCAATATTTTACTCACGAATTAGGTATGTATGCCCAGATACGACGTGTTATGGGCATAGCCTTCCGTATGCTTCCGCCCTGCGACTGTATACCGGCCGGTTCATACATATCATTATTCAGCATCTTTGTCATTGCGTGTTTAAATTATGTAATTCACTTCTTGCCAACATGTGATCGTGCGACCAACATCTAAGCATGTTGTTTTAAAATTATAATAAACTACATACTACCGGCGACGAACGAACCATCGTTCGTCCGACAAACATGAACTCTATTCTGTTTCATGCACTCTGTAATAATTTCTCAATGCGAGTTACGTCACAATACTTTGGAAAACCGTTACATCAATTTTTCTCACCGGAAACAATGCTAACATAAACACGTACTTGAGATTTGAGTGTTCAATCAGATGTTCAAAAATATATGTATATGATTTCATTTTTAACATTTTCAAGAATGCCACGTGCCGCATTTGTGTCGTATTATTAAATTTATTAAATAGTTCGACCTAGTTTTATCAAGTGTAAACAAAGCCTGCGGAACAGGGTCGCAGCCGTTTGGACGAGGTGAGCGACCCCGCTATCAGGGCGATGGCGATCATTCCGGTTAACTTATCGACACAGAAGCGGCTGCCGGCTGCCCAGTACCGGCTGATCGTCAGCAGCTGCAAACTAGAGTGGGGAAACTGATTTTTTGTCGCGATTTTTTACGCTGCTGCGATCGCAATTATTTTAATGTCATGAATTAATTTTTTACTTAATTACATAACAGCTCTTATTAATTGATTTTTTGTTTCAGTGTCGTTAAGAATCTTCAAAAGAGTCAGCCTGCTAAAATGAAACCATTTGAATGTTCTCGAATCGATCGACTTATTGTGTCATGTCATTTCTTTCTTGATGAACTCTATCGGTCGATTAGCATTTTAACCATTTAATAATTGATTCAATTGTCAGTCCATTGTTAGTACTAAACTACACTGAACATAGATCACTAAGTTACCGTCGGTTTGATTACTGCGATTATTCAAGGACTGATTCGATGCGGCTTCGAATTAATGGCGGAAGCAATCCTCCTTTTCATTAAATCTTATTCAGCAGATTATTTAATGATTGTTACAATCTAAATGTTAATGCCTGTTTAATGTAATTGTTGTCAAGAAAATTGAACGTTACCTGGCCCGATAAATTAATGGGATGACCAGAATGATGTGCGGCTGCATTCTGCCATAGACTAACAAAATTATACTTAGTGGGTTTGCCAATTACAATTATTATAACTCTATTATCTAAATATCTTACCATCTATGGTCTGATAAAACCATCAGGAAGCATAAATTGTAGTAAGTACTCTATTAATCGTCAGAATAGCTTCTGCCACGGTTCGCGGGTACTTAATGAGTTAATTATAAGTAAAAACATATTATAATTGAAAATAAAGATGTCCCGTTATGATAATTCAACATTTGTGTAAATTATAGATACTATTTCATACAGCATTAATTGCGTTGAATTTTAAATCGAGTGTAAATTTAGAACAGCGGGGTAATTACGTAACACACTAATAGTAGCAATGGGTTTCATTTTGACAGTTCAACAACATTCATTGCGTTATTTACGTTGTTGAGCAGACATATTATTCGAACATTGAAGCAATGGATTGGCAATATCCTTCAAAATGATACAGATTGAGATTGATAGTGTGCTACGCAATTAGGGGGCCGTTTTATAAGCATTGATAAATATACAAATTGATTGAATTGTAGTACGTGGTACGTGCTAGTAGGTAAGCTTATCAATCTGATAACAATTTAATGAACTGACTATCACTCTTATGTAGTATTATGCACTTATTAACATAACCGAGATTAGATTTCACTATCTAAATACCACAACTAAGTAATATTACGCAGCTAAACTAGTACAGTATAGTCGTTATCAGCATCTTCTGTTCAAGTATAGGGAAGTCATTGTGTAGCACTTCTAATCAATTAGTACTCTTTTACTAAGATTCAATTTCACACTCTAAACATCATGCTAAGACTTCAGAATTGGAAGTCGTAATCAACTTCATTCTGTTAACGCCTTTCACTTGATTGGGAAATCTGATATTCGTTGCAGGTTATGCAACTGTTGACGTGAAATTAACTGCATAATATGCTGACCGTGTTTTCTGGATAGTAATTCCAGCAAGATAGTGTAAACAGCCTTGGGAGCGACTTCGACCGGCGGACCTCCAAATTACACATAACAGTGGCGTAGCGGAGTGGGACAAAAACGCGAGGCCTTGGCGGAACCACGAGCTCGCCGCTTCCTCATCCAGCCATTGGATGGTAACATCCGAGTAATCAAAACATTTCACAACTTCCGAAGACTTTTCAAAATCTACTATCGGACAAATCAATATTATCTAATGGCTGCACGATAAGCTTAAATTGATAAAGCTGGTACATATTGCTCTCTTTAATATTACAAATTCGTTCCAGAACATTTGTTGCAACAAATGACTTTAACATTGATTCATTGGAATGTCAAGAGTATTTATGAGAGCACTATGTCCAAGCCAGACTTACAATATTATAATATAATTTAATATATTACGTAGTTATGTGATCGGTCATCTTAATTTCAGCAAGTGACATACCACTATCTAATTTATTTTTTGGAATCTTCCACACCGTTTCCCCAAATACATTTTGATTAATAAGACTATGTTTAGCTTGATGAAATTCAGATTCGATCAGTTTATGTAACACCAAATCTAGTGAGGTTAAATCCAACACTGGAAATAAACAAATTGTATTACGTAAGGCATTTGATTGTTTTGTATTCGCGAACAAAATCGTCAACAACTTTTTTTATAGATTCCAATCATACTTGTATTTCCTCACTAGAATCAGCATTTTAATTATTATATTTAGCAAATTTAGTATGACAAGAGAGTATTAACTGTATTGCGGGGGAAAATATATTTACAGCCGTAATTCTAATGCTACGCTGCTAAGCAGTTATTATACTTTCTCGTTATACAAAGCCTTCGTTATAATGGCCTCATAATTCACGACAAATTAATTAAATCAGTATTCAAATATTTAAAGTATGCCTGTATTAAACTGTTCCTTCATACGTAGGCTCTCTAATATTTACAAGACATGCAAACACACCACATAGTATTAACGAACGTTTTAAAACTATATAACATTCATCTGATTTCTTTGTAATGAAAATGGAGAAATGAGGCAATTACTTTTCAAAGGAATATAAAAGACATTCTTGGCGTGAGAATGTTCATTAGTTACAATAAAGATATAAGGTAACTTACCATCACAGGTAGCGGCCATGAACTTGCCGTTGGCGGAGAAGTCCACTAGAAGAACGGTGCCTGGGTGTCCTTTGAGATTCTTCAACAGCCATGGGTGGCTGAATTCCGATTTTCCTTTCCATGTTGCGCGTTTCTTCGATTTCCCACTGATCCGGGTTTCAGTCGCAGTCGCTTCGGAGCTTACTTCTTCTGCGGGAGCTCCTATAATACAGGTATATTGATTATTAATAGGTACCTAAATAAGCGACAGGCGGACCGCGCGCCTCAAAAAGGGTAATGAACTTAAGATTTTTGCACTCTAATACGGTCTGTACGATACATAAAAAAGTTAAGTGGTTTATTGATTTAACGTTAGTGCACAACCAGTGACGACAGGTCATTCGCTTATTTACAAAACGAGCTTTGAGTGCGAATGATTATTCTCTTTTCCGAATTCCTAGGGAAACTGCGCACTTAAAATCCCAAACGATTCAATGGAGATGATGAGTAAAAATTGTTTTATGATGACGAATCTTGAAATATCTACATGCTTAGTGCCACATACATAACGCTTTAAATTGGAAGTAGGTTGACGTGATGCTTATAAAATTACCGTTACATAGTCATGATCTCGTGATGACTAACGGACCAAAATTTCAGAACAGATAATATATACTATAGGACATAGGTACATTCTATATCTTGTTACAATTGGAAGCCGATAGTTTCCTCGTACCTGTCTCGTGTGGGAATTAGAAGATGATGTCAGTTACGCGTCATTGTGGAGGCGTGAGCTGCTAGCATTCGATTTTATTCAATTTTACGTGTTTTTTAAACTACAGTTTTAAAGAGGCGATGAGATAATGATAAGACTTGGGTTACTGTGAGGAAAAGTATGTTTGAAAACTTTGTTGTAAAACTCTGAATACTTGTGCCAAAATCTTTACATTCTGTCCCATTCTTATCTTGAAAAAAGATTCAATCGATAAATTCTAGTAAATTAGTACAAACACGATAAAACGGGCGTTCCGTGAAATATGGCAATGACAATGGATAAGATTATAATTTATAAGAGTCCAACAAAATCTGACTAATCGTTCGTTAGTGATTCATCATTTTCGTTATAAATATATGTATGACGGGCGACGTGGAATCCAAAGGTGAAGAATACGCTGCCCTAGACATTCAAGGAGTTGAATGATCTAAAAACTTCTTACTAGTTTTTATGTCACAACGACCTTTCTGAAAATACCTCTACTATTTTTAATTTATTTAAATAAGCAAAGTTCAGCGCAAACAACTTAATTATATCATTGTTTCAGAAACATTACGCCTAATTAAACAAATTAAATGCGGTTGCCCGTTACCGTGTGAAAAATAAAATAATGATTTTGAAAGACTTTTTAGGCTATTGTTTGGACAGTAAGCTGTTACATAATTTGGTTCGCAATATTATCTGCAACAGATCGGAAACTCTAAATAATGCAGCGGAAACGAAGAAAGGTGTCATTAATTTAATACGTTGTGAGAAAGTCAGCTTGCTTCCTTTATGTATTCTAACGTTCAGTTTATTTTTTTATGCGAGTTGAGCACGTTCAACTCATTCTAAGCCGTTTGGAGGCAGATGTGTTGTTGCATTATGTTGATAGAAATACTCGAAAGTTCCATCGATCCACATGTGGTTTGCAAGTTTAGCAACAATTTTTTTTTTGTCAGATACCTTCTAAACTGCTTAGGAAGTTCGTTCCGTCGTTATTTTATAATCGAAGTCAGTAGGTATTTTGAAATACTATCCTTCAAACCAAATGTGACAAAAATAGATTGATACGTTATTTATTTTCGACATGATGGAAATAAGTTAAATTTTATGTTAATGATAACTACGACATTCACTGAAATGCAAAAGTATACAAAAGTAAAATCAATAATATGAACAGTTTGCTATTTATATTTTAGCGTGTCGAAAGCAAACGGCTTAAAGCTCCTTACGTAACATAATGTTCACTTTAACGGCGAGAGAAAGTGAGGCAGGCCATGCTGCACTGAAATAAAACGGATAGGAAGAAAAAATATTATTCTGTTGAGTGAGTCCGTTTTTTTTAAATGTACCTACATCCTAACTGCAACATGATTTTTTAGGGATCCATGGGCAACAAGGAACCCTTATAGTTTCGCCATGTCCGTCCGTCTGTCCGTCCGCAGCTTAGCTCAGAGACTCTTAGTACTAGTAAGCTATAATTTGTCATTGTTAGAGGTACATATTAATCACAATAAAAACAATATGTTCATCTAGTACCTAATCCAATCTCTCATGAATGTTCAGGGCAGCAGTGTGTGCAGTTTTGAAAATTGTTTTTTTTTTAATCTCAAAAATTAAGCAAAATATTTTTTTTCGTAATTACGTAAATTGTGTCGAATGCATTAAAGTATTACAGTGATCTACATGACTCAATGTGTAACAGACACATGTGTTATAGATAGGTCACCCAGCAGTCTAACAATATTAAAAATTAACATAAAATGAATCATTTAGTAAGTGTAACATTCTTTCTTTATTTAACTGTTCCACCAAGAGTTTCTGTAATAATGTTTGTTCAGCTGCCAAGTGTTATGTTACAGTATATTAAAACATAATAGTCTGACACCCTCACCATGTTGAATGTCATACCTATCAATTTGTTAAAAACAACAACAAATAAATTATGATTTTTTATTTTTTATCATACAATAGATTTGGAGGGTATACCTACAAATTCACAAAAACAAACAATATAACAAGGTTTCCAATCAGTATTTATATTAATATTATATTTTCATTGTTTTTTGATTATAAATGCACATTTTTGTTTAGTGGTGTTCAAAATATTGCACATTTGTAACATGCCCACATGGTGCCATAAGGTTATAATCATTTACATTAGACATCAGTCCAAATCACAGCATTGGATTCATATCATTCATATTTACTATATAGTTTAATGGTAATTTTTCCTTGTATTTAGTATTTAAAATCAGACACCTAACATTATAAAACTTGAATTTATTGTATGATTAATCAACCACCTAAAATTATGTTCATGATGCTTTGTATTATTATCCTAGATGTAGGATTATCCATGGTGTGAACATAAACAATTTAGGTACTATTTTTTTTTAATTTTATTAATCAATGTACCTACACAATGTAACATCTCTTGGTTGTGGTGTAAAAATAAATGAATAGGTACTTTGCATAATTTATTGCAAATTGTCACTCTACAGATAAGTCATTACTTCCTGTAGGATAGGATATGAGAGAATCACATGGCACAATTTTGAAGAACAGGCATGGTGTTTCAGAAACTTTTGACTAAGTTCAAAATAATGTAAGTAAAGATGCTTCATAAAATAAAGATAAACCTATCTATTCATGAGAACACACACACGAAGTGTGTCAGCTGCATTCTTCGTAGGTATACAGTTATAGCTTCGTCCATTCACATCCAACAAACCCGCAAGATAATCGTTCAGTTAAACACAATTCTGCCGCCCTTTTCAAACTACTTAAATCACACAACCAACGTTAAATTATTTACTGTAACTTTTGGCATCATTTTATCACTTTTTTCTCCATAGTCTAGTATGTTTAAATCATTTATCTTACCAGAATCGCTCTCAATTTCATGTTCTAGTGCTTCCTTTTTCTTGCTTTTGAAGGCGATCTTGTATACAAAGTGTACAATTACACAGAGGAAAATTGTAAATCCTCCTATCAGGAACACATTAGTGTTCTGACCGGCATGAATATCGCCCATTTTCACTCAAAATTCTTTACGAAAACGTTAAATAGTCACAGAATCGAAAATCACGACAGCTACGATCACGCGGTCACAAAGTCACAATAACTAACCACAGATATTTTTACGATATTGAAGCGATTGAGTCCATTGAATGAATGAAGTACTCAGGAGTCGTTCAACAAGTCACTCTTTGTGAACTGATGCAAGGCTGCCGCATGGGGCGCATGGTGAGCACAAATCAACCTACTGCCTACCACGTGGTGACGTCCAAATAGTGATGTGCCTGTACGCATATTATAAAAAATGGTTGAATGGTTGGATGATATTATATATTTTGTATATTATATTTTATAATATATATATTCAATGGACCGTTTGAAAATGGCTCCGACACATTTTTAGTTTTTATGATCGTCTTTTAACGTCGAAATGCTTTCTTAGGAAACCCAAGTTTTAGCCAGACCAAGAAAAAGCCGGTCGCCACAGAAAAAAAAAATACTGTTATTTTTACTATTGAATATGCAAGCTAGTTTTAGTCTGTTTTTTTTTTCAGCCAATTGCAAAGAACATGGCAAAACATATTATGATGGCGCATCCACGCAGCGAATGCGAATCAAAAAGGAATCCAAGCATGACATACGATTTGATAAAAAAAAAGTCAATCAACCGACAACAGCCTAAAATAACGGATAACCAAATATAGTACTACAAGGATCTTTTGGCGCGTGGCTAAAATCAGAAATATCAAAAAGTTCATACTAATTTCATTTATTTTACAAAACATTTTTGAAAATATTTACCAGCAACGCCAACCTATCAGCGTCATTCAAGCGCCAAAAGATCTTTGTTTAGCTGTAACTGTGAAGGGACGGGTTATTATACTGTGTGTTCCATCAGAGTCGAGCTGCATGGCCTCAATACTGAAACTTTCAACAAGTATGTTGCTAGTTGCTACATATTCAGCAGAAAACAAAATAAAAACAGTTTGGAAAATATTATTATGAATAACGAAACTGGTAGGAATAAAAAACGAAACTCTGATTACACATTGGACACTTCACGTGGTGCTATATGATCTAGCTTAGAAGTAGCTCAAGAATTTGTAAATTTCTTTACTATACCATCAAAGATGACGAAAGCCTTAAATTCCTCACCCGACGCCGACGTATCAATTGATTTACTAGTAACGAACGTTCCAGGCTGCCCGGTTGAATTTAAATTTAAACATATAAACCCTACGATAGTTTTATTAAAAGCATTTCGAAAAATCACAATCAAATTGACCGAAGATCTATGGGGAATGTCTATCAAAGTTTGTACATCCATAATCGGAACTATAGCACCATACTTATGTAGCTTTACTGTTTAAGTCGTGTGTAGATCAAGGAGTCTTCCCAGATCTATTGAAATACAGTAAGGTTATTCCACGTTTTGAATCTGGGGACAGCAAAGACACCAATAATTAGACAGACTCTGATTAGAATCCGCGTTGCCGGTACTTAGCAAGGTATTCGAAAAGGTAATGCTTATCATTTTAAAACAACAATATCTTACACGATCAGCAATATGGTTTCACCAAAGGACGTTGTACGACTGACGCCAATGTCACCTTATTAAAACACATGTTTACAGCGTGGAGGAAGCCCAAGATGACACAGGAATCTTTTGTGACCTCTCCAAGGCATTTGACTGCGTTAATCACAAAACCTTGCTCTTGAAACTTGAGCATTAAAAAACGGACTAGGTAAACTTGCGCTCAGTTCAGTAAAATCTTTGAATTTAAACAACAAAAAGTTCAAATGGTGTCAATTCACTTGGTTTAAAAGTAAAAATGGGTGTTCTAAAAGGCTCAATATTAGGTCCTTTCCTCTTTTTAGTATATATTATAGATCTACCCCATTTATTAAAAAACCAACCACAAACAGTGTTATTTGCTGACGAAACATCCTTTATTTTTAAGATCTAAAGACGTGCATCAAATCTTGACGAAGTAAATAACGCCCTACTGCAAGTGCAAAATTTTTTCACTGCTAATAATTTAGTATTAAATGGGAAAAAATCTAAATGCATAAGATTTGCTTTATCGAATGTTAAAAGTAGTGATTGTGACAAAGTATTGAATAAAGAGAAACTAGAATTCATCGATAAAACTGTTTTCCTGGGGATCACGCTCAACTCAAGGCTGCAATGGGGTCCTCATTTAACATCTCTTGCAGGACGGCTAAGTTCAGCAGCATATGCTGTAAGAGAAATCCGTCAATTTACTAATGTAGATACCGCGAGGGTAGTCTATTTCAGTTACTTTCATAGTATCATGTCTTACGGTATTTTACTATGGGGACAGGCTGCAGATATCGAGTCTATTTTTATTCTGCATTAAAAACCCACCAAAGCAATCGATGGCCTCCGCAGGTGCGATTCTCTAAGGGAACTGTTTAAAGATATTATTATCATGACGGTACCTTGTCAATATATCTATGAAAACATCATGTACGCACGGCTACACATCAAGCTATACACAACCAGTATAAGCTGACTTCTGTTTGGGCGAAAAACCTATACAATGCGCGCTCAGTTCAAACTGGAAATGTATAGCTTGATGTGTAGCCGTGTGTACAGACGCCAGCAGATCAAGCTATTACAATCTGTCAAATTTCTTCAATAGATTTTCAACTTTATCGCTAAAGCATTAAGGTTCAAGGTTGATTGGGAAAATTTGACAGTTTCGGGTAGCTTGACCTGCTGGCGTCTGTACGTAAGGATTTGTTTTTAATTTGACAGTTTTGGGTAGCTTGACCTGTTGGCGTCTGTACGTTTATGGTATGGTTTAAAATATTACAATAAAATACCTCCCCACATATTCCTACTCAATGAAACGAACGCTGGTCCTGCTCCACAAGGTCACATAAACTAATTTAATTAGCATTCGAAAACATAGTTGGAGCTGCTGAAGGTTGAAAAAAATATCTTTGTATTGTATAAATTACTAAATTACTGGGTACGTCTTTCATTGACTTGCATGTGCCCTGGCAGCTGAGAGTATGTCATGCTCTCTCAGATGTCTCGCTGGTGGTGGCGTGTGTGTTGGATCATTAGGTTCCGTTCAAAATGGTTGAGCTGAATGGTGCTAATCCATAATTATGTCATGTTCGTGAATAGGCGCCGCCGTCAGTAAAATAAGCCGTGGCGGCAGAGATGACCAGTCCCGGTCATCTCTTAGCCGCCACGGCTTATTTTAATTTATTTTCATTTCTGAATGTTTTTTTTTTGTTTTTATGTTTTTTAGTACGGACGCTTTTAACGTGCACGTCTTTATACATCGTTCTCACATGTATAATTTCAACATGAATGATATTGTAACCAATAATTTGTAACAATTTTATTTCTCTAATATTTGTATATTTTATTTTTTATTCTATTAAATGAGTTTCTTGCCCGTTCTTCTCCATAGGTAGCTACTACGCTTTGGAATGGGCAACTTGCTTCATCTTTTTGACTGACCGACACTTGAAAATTCAAAAGTGCCTGTCTAATGTAATTGGTTTATTTGAAATAAATACTTTGAGTTTGAGTTCCGATATCCGCTGATGTCCCACGTAGAGTGTGACGAGTAAAACAAACTCATTAAAATAAAAGATAATTATTTTAATTTACCAATAAATATCAAGCAAGAGAGTGGTATTACTGAAACTTTTACTTTTACGGCCTAGTCGCAGCACTAATTCTAGGTTAGGTACACACCCGCGTCCACACACAGAGTTTGAAAGCAGATGTCGCAAGTTTTTTTTAGGCGATTCCAACATTTTTCTTTGGACATCTGAGGGCAATTCTCGTAATTTTAAGAACTTTCTCAGTCTGATCTCGGTCTCAACTTATCAAAAATACGTCTAATTTCCCTACATTTTGACAATTTTTCACCGAGATGAGACTGCGACTAGATTTGAACGTTTTAAATGACGAGAATTGCCGGTCAATGTAATGAAATCGAACTAAAATTGCTGCATGTGTATGTATCTAGCATAATGCAGAATTGTTACTGGCTGGAGTAGAAAAAATATTAATCAGAAATGAGTAGATAAAAAAAAGATCACTTTTACGTCAACCAAAATAAACTGCAATGGAAACGCCGAAATAACCTGAAATTAAATTAAAATAAACTCACAAAACAAAATATTATGGGAAGAGGAAGAGGAGGATTCGGAGGCAGAAGCAGAAGCAGCAGGTAATTTTTTTTTATACTTCGTTCTGTTTAATAATTGAGAAGACATATATAGATAGCTTATATAAATGAGGGCAAGCAAATACCGGGCGTGCGGAACTCCCCTCAGCATGCCCTCAGCCTGTTTGAACCCTACTAGGGTTCCAATCCAATCTACTAATGAAAACTTGATTAGGTATTTGTTTAATCAAGTTTTCATCACGAGGTATAATTATAATATAATTGAGGGACAAGCGAAGGCTGTACTATCGAATGCTAAATGAAATAATATAATATAATATATTAAATTATAAATTGAACGTATAATTTATCGAATGGTTAATAAATCGAAAGCGAACACCTAATAAATCGAGTGTTCAAGATATTAGAAGTTTGTTTAATCGAAACGTTCTTATAATAAGATTTATTAAGTTGTCTAAGGACTGATTTTTCAATCATCTGATAACTTTATACGAGGAATAATTTTGAAATTTTGATAGCTATGTAATACAAAAACTGTGAAACGTCAATTTTATTCCTTGAATAAAAGTTCTCTGGCGTTGGAAAAATCAGTCCCTGTCATGATAATTTCGCACTTTGACAAGTTCATGTATCGAACAAAAAGATTTTAATCGATTTAAATCATTGATCGCGCATGTCAAAATAAAATTATTTATAAAAGGAACGCTTCCATGAATTTGTTGCCGTTATGTTGGTCATTAAGTAAAATTTGCTGTCTCTGTCGTTTGTGCTTATGTAACAGTATGCCAAACTGAGATAGCAATAGTTATTCTAAATTTAAAAATAATATTCTAGAAATTTTATGCTCTTCAGTTGCAACCTTCGATGCTAGATATTTGACAGCGAAGTCCGAAGTGTCAGTTTTATTGGAAGTGTTGTTCTGATTGAACACTATCTTTGTGTATCCCCAAGTTATTAAAGTTTGAAAAAATATGCCTCGACGTGGAAGATCCGCGAGCCCTCCACCAGCCCCGCAGCGACGGTAAGTTGGTTATTTATTTGCATTGGGATTCCTACATTTTATTTCATCATGTGGAGATAGCTAACCTAGCGAGATGTTTTTAGGGCTGCATCTCCACCACCGAGTAGAGTTCCAGCTCATGCTCCTCCATCGACCCCTGCGCCTGCTATGGCCCAATCTCAGCAGCCGTCGATGTTTCAGCAGATGGCCGCCACCGCTGGCGGTGTCGCCGTCGGATCGGCAGTGGTACGTAATTGGTTGTTACGTAACGTAAACGCGTCGAATACTCTTTGAACTTAACCTTGAAAAAAATATTAATTTATAGTAATAAAGTAGTATTTAATAGTCATTTAATATTGAAATTATCCCTCTTTTACAGTTGCATTAAGTTTGGCTAGGAGCCAAGCAATGTGATGAAGATGGTCACATGTTATTGTGACATTATCATGATTCAGTCCTTTTTGTTTACATGAATTGACATTATGCACAATAAATAATATTATTGCATGTTTTATAATTGGGGAAATGATGAGTTGTTTCCTTTCTAGAGAATCGGCTTAGTTTATTTAAGAGAAGTTCTTTTTTGTTATGCCTAATGTTGAAATTACAGTGGATATTAAATGTTTTGCTGCAGGGTCACGTGGCTGGTAGTGCTCTAACCGGCTTGTTTAGTGGTAGCAGCAGCGAGCCTGCACAGCAGCAGGTGGCCGCACAGCCAGCAGCTCAGACTTTAAGCCAGAACCAGACTCCTCAGGGCCCTTGTGCTTGGGAGATCAAGCAGTTCATTGAATGTGCTCAGCAACAGCACGACTTGAGTCTCTGTGAGGGCTTTAATGAGGCTTTACGTCAATGCAAGATAAACAACCATATGTAACTTAGTCTAATTAATTTTCAAGGTGCCATTAGATGAAAAAAATACAAAAAATGTATTATATTTTCCCAACTTCTCTACTTATGTTGTACAAGAAATGTGTACAAAAAGTCTTTTCCATAAAAGGCTTTGTCAAAGTCAAAACATTTCATTTAGATAAAAATAAGGGGCACCTTCCTAGTAGCTATTATTTCTGATTTAGTTTGATAAATTACTAAACTTCCTAGGACCTAGGTTATCATGTGTAGTACAATAAATTGTAGTAATTTTATTATTGTTTTATATTTAAATATTTTATGACAATTTATTGTGATATAGAATTCTATAATCCATTATCTTATTTTATCCATTTCTTTTACGTAAACTTTAGAACAATAAAATATACTACCAAAAACCCAATGTAATTGTTTTATTTTGTCCATAATACATACACCAGTACATGCATATTACCAGCAAATTCAAGGGAACAATTTTACACAAATGTCATTTTACATTGTTTTTTTTTTCTTTGTCAGAGAGACCTGCAGGGATGCCTTTGGTATAGGTATTTGTAATATTCGGAGGTGGTGTTGTGGTCACTTACCATCAGGTGGGCAGCATGCTTATTTGTCAACCAATGTCTTCAACCTATGCAAATGGGCACAAGAAATGTATTTTGGAATAATAGACACCTACTTTTACTTTTGGTACCTACTCAAAAATCACCTGGAAACGTGCATATGCATACTACTTGCGCTCGAACCAGCGTTAGTCCTGACTGTTTTGGTAGCAGTTCTTATGCTTGTGGTTCGTGGGGGTTGGTTTTATCCTCTAGAAACATCAGTCCACTAAGGTACGAAACAATTTTCCGTCTCATTTGGGAATATATTTTAAACCTGAGAGAATTGTTTTCTGCTCCATAAAAGCTCAATGAAATGGCGCAGAATTTGGTTCGTAGGTTTTATCCCAGCTTCGAAGTTGCACCACAAGTCACATAACGATTTTCTAACTTCTGCATCCAGCCATCCCTAGCTGCCTTTTCATGGTTGTCGCTCCATCTAGCTGAGGAGATAGTTGCGTTTACCGATTTGCGGGTTTCACGACTCCACTCAAACTCTTCTGCTCCGACGGCCATGGGTCCTTCGACAGACTTCGTCAATGCTACTGCTACCTCACCTAAATCTGCAAGCTATGTTTGTGTATTCTTCAGTTCTTTTCGGGATAAGTAATTTCATTCTGAATCTTAAGAAACTCGCGAGCTAACGACTTGAGCGACCTGTAATTTGTGGGTCATGTTAGGCAGTTCTTATATTCTGTTCAAAATAATGAATGCAAATTACTAAGGTAGGTAGGTACATACCTATCTAATGCTCCCTTAATTTTGCTGGTGTGTGTATTTTCAAGAGTTGAGTCTGTAAATGTAAGATTTCTATGTAAGATTTCTATAGCTACGAGTAACGTAGCTATAGAAATCTTACATTTACAGACTCTACTACTAACAGTACCTACATAGGTATTACATACATTATTATTTTTAGCTCTGTATTATTTATTGTTGAATCATAAAATTACATTGCATTGCAGGCTCTACTCAAACTAAATAAGCACACATTCTTCACATTGTAATCTGCACCATAGAATCGGAAATGTACATCCTACTTACAACACAGAAATATGTGTAGCAGATGTCGTGGAACTAGGCAGCAGCAGGGGTAGTATTAGCTTTTTTATTTGTACAACTTAGGTACTTATTGAGACGTTAGTTACCTACTGCTCTAACACTCAACATTTGGATGCAGTGGGTCCCGTTATTCGCGACGATATCAGCATGCACCCGCTCGAAGTCCTCCTCCAGTGACAACTCCTCCACAACGGCGCCCATCCCTGTTCGGTCAAGCTGCTTCGATCGCTGGAGGAGTCACCGTGGGCACAGCTGTGGTACGATTTACGAAACATTCAGTTTAGCTTGTTGCTTGAGTCGTGTTGTTGCCGAGGTACCTACGCAATGGATTTGTATCATGAGGTGGTGCTGGAACAGGAAATAAATGATGGTACTGCCACTGCAGCATGTGTGCAGTGCTGGCCGACTGTGTGTAGGCTCACTATACCTATATGCAATAACTAGGCAATGCTGAAAGTTTTCAACCACATAATGCTCTTGTCAATGTTTGTTTGTATCACTTAGGTACCTACTAGCTGACCCGGCAAACGTTGTTTTGACATATATAAATTATTTCTAGCTGCCCGGCGCTACTTCGTTCGCGTGGTGTCCTACCCCCTACCCTACTCCTGCCCTACCTACTCCTACCCTACCCCCTACTACCCTACTCCTACATTACTCCTACACTACTTCTACCCTACTCCTAACCTTTTCCTACCCTACTCCTACCCTACTCCTTTTTCCATAATTTCTGACCGTTTAAACCTTCCCTGGACTACGACAAACATTTCAAAACCAAAATCAGCTAAATCGGCCCAGCCGTTCTCGAGTTTTAGCCAGACAAACGAACAGCAATTGGTTTTTATATAGATTCCCTGGGCATTGTGTAACTATAGGTAGGTTATTTCAGTTTGTATTAATAAAATAAAGTTAACTGTTAAAATGTTGTTTCTCTGAAGCACTCTTGTTCAATCCAGTTCATTTTTATTAGCACAGGCTTTTCTTTTACAGTGTACCTACCTAGTGGCAGGTATTGAGCTTCTAATTAGATACCTACAATTTTCGGTTCAGCAAGTCTTTGTTTTGTATGCAGCTTATTTTATGCATTAGGAAGGTAGTCTTACGTACCTCTACCTGAATTGCTGCGACATTGAATAAACATAAACATTGCATTGCCGGAATCAATACCTATTACGTCAAAACGCTATTGAATGCGAATAGTTTCAAAAGATTAACACATTAAAGAACTTCTCTCAACTGGGTTGGTAAAGATCTGTGATACACGATTGGACAGAGTTCATGTTCTATTGTTATTGTATAGAATAGGTATTAAGTCCTAGAAAGTGCACGTATTATCTGATTGTTAACGTTCCTTTGAAACACTGACGGATATTCAGGGTGTTTGTTTAGGGAAATGGTAAATATTGATAGTCATGGTTATGTGACGCATCTGAGCATTGTCTGGCTCTTAGTCAAAAATGCATCTGGTAGATGAAGACGATGGGTAGGTACTTAGTTTATTTAAGTAGTTATTTCATATGCCATTACTAAAAAGTCTGATTCATCATTCTAGGTTTTTCTGATGCTGCTGAATAGGTACTTTACCAGGAGTGGATACTAGAGTGTTATTAGCGGTGTGAAAAATTAATTGGCAGAAACCACTCACCTAGCCGGCATGGTCTTCACAATTTCATTTGTGATAAGCAGAAGAATATTGTAGCAAGAGCTCTGAGCAAACATAGTGTATTTTATTTACGTTTCTAGGGTCACGTGGCCGGAGAAGCCATAACCGGTTTGTTCGGCGGCGGTCGTCGTCGAGAAGAAGTAGTACATGCCCTTCCACGCGACTACGATCTAGGATCAGCACCCAGCGGCCCCTGCGCGTACGAAATCGAACAGTTCCTGAACTGCGCGACCAACAACCCGGACATCTCACAGTGTGAAGCGTTTAATGAAGCCCTCAAACAATGCAAGCGACAAAACCGTACGTCAACTTGATCAAATTATGAATTTCAGCTTGCGGGCGGAGCTGATACTCTGCCACTGAGATATATCCCCTAAAACAGCATTTCAAGAGGCCAAAGTAGTCAAACATGAATTCCATTCATCATAACAATAATAGCTATAGAGGTGAAGTGTGTGGTGATGAAAGAGGTCAAACTTCAGTCCCTGTAGAATTTCATACAAAATGCTGATGAGTTTATTTGTTTCAGGTATACCGTAGCCATTCATCAGATACAAGCAAAATCGCCACAATCAATCCACACACCTTCCCCTTAACAATGGACATTAACACACCTGCTTGAATAACAATAAACCTCTACATATATGTTTTTGTTTTATTTAGATTTGTCATTAATTAAGTAGGTACTAATTAAATTAACTCTCATCATTATTAATCTAGTAGACGATTCGCATCCCCAAATTCGAATTCCTCGCCGCTGTATAATTCCCATTCCTAACATGACATTGATAAATGGTAATTTCGTTCGCACGACGGACATAATCATAGCTGGGAGATGCGACTCTTCGATAATGCATAGCATTATTAGGAGATGTATCTCTCAGAGAAATCTTGTCGCAAAGTAACCTAATATTAAGTCTTACTAACATAGTCATAAGATTTCTGCTTACTAACCCACTATGGATATTACTTTTCCGAAATAAAGGTTATTTATTTATTTTATTTATTTATAATCACATTTCCAGTTTTAGCTGACTTCTCATTGTACGAAAAGGCTATACAATGCGAGGTCAGCTAAAACTGGAAATGTCTAGCTTGATATGTCGTCGTGTGTACCTAATAAAAAGCCAGGAACACGTACACGAGCCAGTAGTAAGCATGCCATTGATCATTAATCAAATGTGGTATTGCACAATGGCATGCAACCAAAATACTTCACCCGTACGTAGATAACACCTCGTACTAGCCTCAAAAAAATGTAAGTAGCATAATAAATTAATAATTTACAAAAAACAAAAACTATCATCATCATCTGCCTAACCTTTTCCCAGCTATGTTGGGGTCGGCTTCCAGTCTAACAGCTGAATACCAGTATACTATACAAAATTTAATAAACGTCATACGCATTTAATTATGATATAATATTATTATGTAGTCCGTTTTTTAATACTGCAGATGCATCCGGTTAGACTGGAAACCAACATAGTTCGGAAAATGCTGAATATTGGGCAGATGATGATTAATTATGATAGTCCGTTTTAAATTCACAATGACTTGGCTGCAGTAGGTACCCAAGATTGGCTCCAGTTTATGGGAGTTCTTCATCGGTCAAACAGTAAAGACACGAAATTTTATATAGGTACCCATAGACTAAAGTCGACCATGACCTGGCTGCTGCACCCACGATTGGAAACTCTACAGAGGTCAACAGCAGAGGCACAATATTTTATATACGCATTCAATTATTATAGCCCGTTCTAAAGTTCACCATGATCTGGCTGCTGCCCCCAGGGATGGCTCGGACGAGGGAACTTCTCTGGAGCCAGTCAAACAGTCAACAATACAGACACAAAATTTTATGTACGCTTTCATACACCATGACCTGTCCGTCCCGTCCGATTTTTTGATCCGCAGTTAAACTCAACCAATTGTTAAAAATGGTAACTACGTACCTAATGGTTAAATTTCTGCAAAATGTGTTTTTTGATAAATTTTTAGTTTATGTAATGATATATATCATTGCTAATGATCAAATAATTACTATTAGTTAAAAAAAACACAGGCACGAAATTTTCTGTAGGTATGCATTCAATGACAATAATGATAGCCTGTACTACAGTATAGCATGACTTGGATAGTGCAACTCGTTTGGCTTCACTCACACCATGACTTGTTTAAACTGTAAAGGCGTGTTTAGGTCCGTTGGATTTGTCTTTACAAGTTTCACCTTTTAAAGTGAGCGTAAAAAACTACGAAATATTTAAGTAATCTTAAAAACTTGAGGCGGGAAACCCACGAAGCTTTTAAGAAAATATTAAAGTTTTTTGTTAACGTAAGTTTTATTTTATTAAGTACTTCAAGTTCATAAAAAAATTGTTTTTAAAAAGGTTTTTATTTAAATATTATTTAAGACTCACTGAATCCTCTTGAGTTAGATCGCTTCGAGTTCGGGATCTTGGTGCTAATATGGTTTTAAGCAAATTATATTCAGAAACGAGACGCAAATCAGTGACAAAATGAAATAAAGTACATGTCCACCATATGGTATTGGTATTTTATTTTGCCACTGATTTGAATACCATATTTTCTGATCGATGATTTTTCTTTACGTCATTAGACGAAGAGACATGTATTATTGTAGGCTGTTGTTGAAGTGGAAATATAATAAAACAATGAATACAGTGTGTATATGTATAAACTTAAATTTTATTTACACAAAAGTACACTTGTGACGTTTTGCAGCATAAATAATCCAATTTTTTTTTTAGATATGGTTTAACAAAACTGTTTCGGCGTGTTCATTCGAGATTTCGTTTTTTACATTGCTGTATTTACATTAAATTAAATATAATAAGGAGTTATTTCACATCTCATGTAATATTGTATTTTGTGCTCAATACATGAGACATGAAATACATGTCATAATTATGATATTTCTGTATGTACAGAATTTATGTACATAAAATAATAAGTAGGTATCTGATATTTTACAATTTGGCACATTTAAATTTCTTGTGGTTCATCTAATATTCGTAATGCCTGACTTAATATGAAATTCTTTGGGCGTGCAAAACAAATATTGTTTTGTGAGATTACTGACCGAAAACAAATATAGTAACGATTAACTTTAATAGACTGTAAGGCAATATCAACTATTGAGAAAACAACATGTGTGTTGTAAAGTGATAATTTGATTATAAACTTTGACAAAACATGAGCAAACTTCATACGGAGTAAACAGATTGTAGACAAGGATAACATCAAGAATATACAGTATATCATAAATTCAACAAAATGGTCGAATCAAGTATTTAGAAGCTTTTCGTTCGTTTTGTAAATGTGCATTCTCGTTGCAATGCAGCAGCATTACGTTATTATAGTGCACAGAAATTTGAGGAAAATTTCAAATTTCGTTTATCTTATTTACTAATAATTCCATTAACAGTACATTTTAACGCTTAGCTAAATCAGTCTAATTCTTAAAGCGACATTAATATGTCTAACAATAAAGCTTAAACAAATGCTATACAAATCATACACTGGAAAATTTCAAGTACATATTAAGGCCACCATGTAATGTTAATTGTTACGCAAATCAATTTACATCCAAAACTAAAAGTATAATTAGTAAAATGTTAAAAATGACACAAACTAATTTAATGTTATTGGAATTTCTTCATGTTGATACAAAAAAATTTTACAAATGTAATTATTCTAAAACAAAGGCGGTTCGTGTTATTCATATATTATATTTTACACTGAAAATAGAATGATAAATTGATAATTTTACAAAAAACCATAGTAAATAATTTTTTGATGTTTTTCGACGTTTGGCAAGGTGTAATAAAATTTTTGGTGGCAGATTAATCGACTTTTTAATCTACATTTGATGAATATAATGGTGATTGATATTAATTAGATTCGATATGCTTTAGCTGCTGTGAAAGTAGATTTTTTGCTATAAAATCGAGACGTTGAAAGCCTTGGTCCAATTTATAATTATGTATAACGTTTAAGGCTTATTTAAATCATCACAACTACGGATTCGCTATGTATATATAAAACAATAACTGTTCAGCAGATTGTCGTATCGTTCGTTCTAAAAAGGGCGCACTTATCGCGTGTCGCTAAAACGTACAGTTAAATATTACGCACCCTAAATAGTCTTTATTAATTTATTAACATTTCAATAGTTGATCATAAAAATAATGCACCACTTCTCAAGTGTTAAATTACTAAACCAATGTAAACGTCGAGCCAGCGGACAGCAGCTCTAACTTCAAAAAATAATTTAAAGCTTCGCATAATTTACAAATGTAAATATTTGTGTCACACATCAATTAATTCAGTGCAATGCTAACGGACGTGTAGGTGTAGTAGCATCGTATTCGTAATTCGTGTAAAATCTTAACATAACGAGTCTACGTATTAGCACTATATTTACAGGCCATCGACAAATTAAATATGACACATAAATCGCCAAGTACAACGATAGCATCCGTCGAGCGGACGATCCCTAGCGGAGCGGCGAGACTCCCCGAGCGCCGGCCGAGCGGTCACAAGCGCATCTCCCACAGCATGAGGTGCGCGTCCTTCGGGTTGGGCTCGGCGGCCGGGGCCGGGCGCTCGGCCGCGTCCGCCACCTGGCGCCAGTCCACGTAGCCGCGCCCCCCCACCACCGTGAGCACGGAGCGCCGCGCCGCGCCCGCGCCCAGCACGTAGTCCGCGCCGCGCAGGCTGCGCGCGCCCGAGCGCGGCGCCGAGCGCGACGACGCGCTGGACTTGGCCGAGCTGGAGTCCGGCGTGGACGCGGCCACGGGCGCCAGCGCGGCCGCGCCCGACGCGCCCGAGCTGGTGCGCGACACGCCGCGCAGCGCCATCGACTCCTCGCTGCCCGACGACGTGCACAGGCTGGACGCGCGCGAGTCCACCGACCAGCTCGACAGGTCCAGACTGCGCGGCCTGCCGGCGCGCATGCGCAGGCGCCTGTCGAGCGTACTGACCCGGAAGGGAATCGCGGCGAGCTCGGGATCGCTCCGGCGCAGCGCCTCGCCCCCCGAGCCGCCCACGTCCGCCTCGCCGACACAATCCTTCACGAACATCAGGTCTCCGTACAGCCCGTAAACGTCACACGCGTTCAAGTTGGCGCACTTTGGTAGAGTCTTACTGAGTCGCACGTCGCCCGGCTTCTTCCGCCGCACGACCGCGGACTGCACGCGCTGCGGTCGGTATGGACTAGCCTCTTCTGATATCCGCCTCTCCAGTTTGGGTTTGTCGTTGTCTTCCTTGCCATCCTCCTCCTTGAACTCTTGCAGAGTGTTCACGGTCTCGGCAAGGTGGCGGGCGTTGGATAGATTCCTTCGCACGGTGTTGACGTCTACGTCTCTAGTTTCCGGCATAAGATTGAGGAGGAAGGACACGGGCCCGGCGTGCGCGTGGTAGGAGGCGGCTATGTGTCCGCCCACGAGCGGCAGGCCCTCCAGCTTAGGCAGCGGCACGGTGACGCTGACGCCAGCCGTGGTGCCGACCCACAGCAGACCCTGGCACGCCAGCAAGGCCGACACGTACGCGGGCTTGCTTCCCTCTCGTGCTCCGATGGTTTTCGCAACGTCGGCTGCGATGTCAATGTTTTGGAGGTGTTCGAAGGTTTCAGCGTGATAGAGGCTCACATATGTTGAATCGGAGAAGGCTGTCCAGAGGCCGACTCCGGAGTGCGCGAGGTATTTGACGGACCGATCGCCGTCTCCTTTGAGTTCTAGGATGCGCATGATCTCTGCGGTGAGCGCGTTGATGGCGAACACTCGTCGTGCGCAGGTGGCGTACACGATGCCGTCGACGGGCAGCACGCAGTGCACGGGCCGGTCGCCGAGCTCGACGGCGAGCGGCTCTTGTAGTGCCCACGAGTCGTCGTGGTTGCGTCGGTACACCGACACACGTCCGTTTGACAGCCCCACGAACATGGCGTCGCAGTGGTACTTGATCTGCGTGATGGACGCGATGGTTGGCACTTCTGTTAACTTTTCCTGCTTCTCTGGCTCGATTGCAGAGAATATGATTATTTTCTTATCTTCTGTACCGAGCCATACTGTGTCGCCGCAAAGTGTCGTCGCTTGTTGCACTCCGCGTGCGTGTTCCATTGAGGTAACCTGAAATGATTAACACGCATTATAAATAAGCCACACATTTTGTCACGACATTTTCTTTTTCTTTACATACATACATCATAAAGCAAATAAGAAAGACGTTATTGGATGATTTCTTAATTTTACAGGACAGGACTAAACTAATATTTATCTTGTGTCCTTTTCTTAATAAAATAGAAAGAAAAGTATGCACTGAACTTAAATTTAGTTTAATTTGTGAACAAGGGAATCGGCACCAATGTCAATCAATTATTACCAACTGTGATAAATTATAAAAAATAGTCACGGGAACCGATACACTATAGACCCTCGGGTGTGATGGGCGGTTCAGAAGTGGGTGTTACCTTGGTGTCGGGCAGGTCCAGCGTGACGAGCGTCTTGAGCTTGGCGGCGCGGTGCGTGAGCACGGCCACGTGGCTGTCGGCCGCGCCGCCCGCGCTCACCCACAGCAGCGAGCGCGCGCGCCGCAGCGATAGTCACGGTTCAGAAGTGGGTGTTACCTTGGTGTCGGGCAGGTCCAGCGTGACGAGCGTCTTGAGCTTGGCGGCGCGGTGCGTGAGCACGGCCACGTGGCTGTCGGCCGCGCCGCCCGCGCTCACCCACAGCAGCGAGCGCGCGCGCCGCAGCGATAGTCACGGTTCAGAAGTGGGTGTTACCTTGGTGTCGGGCAGGTCCAGCGTGACGAGCGTCTTGAGCTTGGCGGCGCGGTGCGTGAGCACGGCCACGTGGCTGTCGGCCGCGCCGCCCGCGCTCACCCACAGCAGCGAGCGCGCGCGCCGCAGCGATAGTCACGGTTCAGAAGTGGGTGTTACCTTGGTGTCGGGCAGGTCCAGCGTGACGAGCGTCTTGAGCTTGGCGGCGCGGTGCGTGAGCACGGCCACGTGGCTGTCGGCCGCGCCGCCCGCGCTCACCCACAGCAGCGAGCGCGCGCGCCGCAGCGATAGTCACGGTTCAGAAGTGGGTGTTACCTTGGTGTCGGGCAGGTCCAGCGTGACGAGCGTCTTGAGCTTGGCGGCGCGGTGCGTGAGCACGGCCACGTGGCTGTCGGCCGCGCCGCCCGCGCTCACCCACAGCAGCGAGCGCGCGCGCCGCAGCGATAGTCACGGTTCAGAAGTGGGTGTTACCTTGGTGTCGGGCAGGTCCAGCGTGACGAGCGTCTTGAGCTTGGCGGCGCGGTGCGTGAGCACGGCCACGTGGCTGTCGGCCGCGCCGCCCGCGCTCACCCACAGCAGCGAGCGCGCGCGCCGCAGCGATAGTCACGGTTCAGAAGTGGGTGTTACCTTGGTGTCGGGCAGGTCCAGCGTGACGAGCGTCTTGAGCTTGGCGGCGCGGTGCGTGAGCACGGCCACGTGGCTGTCGGCCGCGCCGCCCGCGCTCACCCACAGCAGCGAGCGCGCGCGCCGCAGCGATAGTCACGGTTCAGAAGTGGGTGTTACCTTGGTGTCGGGCAGGTCCAGCGTGACGAGCGTCTTGAGCTTGGCGGCGCGGTGCGTGAGCACGGCCACGTGGCTGTCGGCCGCGCCGCCCGCGCTCACCCACAGCAGCGAGCGCGCGCGCCGCAGCGATAGTCACGGTTCAGAAGTGGGTGTTACCTTGGTGTCGGGCAGGTCCAGCGTGACGAGCGTCTTGAGCTTGGCGGCGCGGTGCGTGAGCACGGCCACGTGGCTGTCGGCCGCGCCGCCCGCGCTCACCCACAGCAGCGAGCGCGCGCGCCGCAGCGATAGTCACGGTTCAGAAGTGGGTGTTACCTTGGTGTCGGGCAGGTCCAGCGTGACGAGCGTCTTGAGCTTGGCGGCGCGGTGCGTGAGCACGGCCACGTGGCTGTCGGCCGCGCCGCCCGCGCTCACCCACAGCAGCGAGCGCGCGCGCCGCAGCGATAGTCACGGTTCAGAAGTGGGTGTTACCTTGGTGTCGGGCAGGTCCAGCGTGACGAGCGTCTTGAGCTTGGCGGCGCGGTGCGTGAGCACGGCCACGTGGCTGTCGGCCGCGCCGCCCGCGCTCACCCACAGCAGCGAGCGCGCGCGCCGCAGCGATAGTCACGGTTCAGAAGTGGGTGTTACCTTGGTGTCGGGCAGGTCCAGCGTGACGAGCGTCTTGAGCTTGGCGGCGCGGTGCGTGAGCACGGCCACGTGGCTGTCGGCCGCGCCGCCCGCGCTCACCCACAGCAGCGAGCGCGCGCGCCGCAGCGATAGTCACGGTTCAGAAGTGGGTGTTACCTTGGTGTCGGGCAGGTCCAGCGTGACGAGCGTCTTGAGCTTGGCGGCGCGGTGCGTGAGCACGGCCACGTGGCTGTCGGCCGCGCCGCCCGCGCTCACCCACAGCAGCGAGCGCGCGCGCCGCAGCGATAGTCACGGTTCAGAAGTGGGTGTTACCTTGGTGTCGGGCAGGTCCAGCGTGACGAGCGTCTTGAGCTTGGCGGCGCGGTGCGTGAGCACGGCCACGTGGCTGTCGGCCGCGCCGCCCGCGCTCACCCACAGCAGCGAGCGCGCGCGCCGCAGCGATAGTCACGGTTCAGAAGTGGGTGTTACCTTGGTGTCGGGCAGGTCCAGCGTGACGAGCGTCTTGAGCTTGGCGGCGCGGTGCGTGAGCACGGCCACGTGGCTGTCGGCCGCGCCGCCCGCGCTCACCCACAGCAGCGAGCGCGCGCGCCGCAGCGATAGTCACGGTTCAGAAGTGGGTGTTACCTTGGTGTCGGGCAGGTCCAGCGTGACGAGCGTCTTGAGCTTGGCGGCGCGGTGCGTGAGCACGGCCACGTGGCTGTCGGCCGCGCCGCCCGCGCTCACCCACAGCAGCGAGCGCGCGCGCCGCAGCGATAGTCACGGTTCAGAAGTGGGTGTTACCTTGGTGTCGGGCAGGTCCAGCGTGACGAGCGTCTTGAGCTTGGCGGCGCGGTGCGTGAGCACGGCCACGTGGCTGTCGGCCGCGCCGCCCGCGCTCACCCACAGCAGCGAGCGCGCGCGCCGCAGCGATAGTCACGGTTCAGAAGTGGGTGTTACCTTGGTGTCGGGCAGGTCCAGCGTGACGAGCGTCTTGAGCTTGGCGGCGCGGTGCGTGAGCACGGCCACGTGGCTGTCGGCCGCGCCGCCCGCGCTCACCCACAGCAGCGAGCGCGCGCGCCGCAGCGATAGTCACGGTTCAGAAGTGGGTGTTACCTTGGTGTCGGGCAGGTCCAGCGTGACGAGCGTCTTGAGCTTGGCGGCGCGGTGCGTGAGCACGGCCACGTGGCTGTCGGCCGCGCCGCCCGCGCTCACCCACAGCAGCGAGCGCGCGCGCCGCAGCGATAGTCACGGTTCAGAAGTGGGTGTTACCTTGGTGTCGGGCAGGTCCAGCGTGACGAGCGTCTTGAGCTTGGCGGCGCGGTGCGTGAGCACGGCCACGTGGCTGTCGGCCGCGCCGCCCGCGCTCACCCACAGCAGCGAGCGCGCGCGCCGCAGCGATAGTCACGGTTCAGAAGTGGGTGTTACCTTGGTGTCGGGCAGGTCCAGCGTGACGAGCGTCTTGAGCTTGGCGGCGCGGTGCGTGAGCACGGCCACGTGGCTGTCGGCCGCGCCGCCCGCGCTCACCCACAGCAGCGAGCGCGCGCGCCGCAGCGATAGTCACGGTTCAGAAGTGGGTGTTACCTTGGTGTCGGGCAGGTCCAGCGTGACGAGCGTCTTGAGCTTGGCGGCGCGGTGCGTGAGCACGGCCACGTGGCTGTCGGCCGCGCCGCCCGCGCTCACCCACAGCAGCGAGCGCGCGCGCCGCAGCGATAGTCACGGTTCAGAAGTGGGTGTTACCTTGGTGTCGGGCAGGTCCAGCGTGACGAGCGTCTTGAGCTTGGCGGCGCGGTGCGTGAGCACGGCCACGTGGCTGTCGGCCGCGCCGCCCGCGCTCACCCACAGCAGCGAGCGCGCGCGCCGCAGCGACGCGCCGCGCCCGCCGCCGCTCGACGTGTAGAAGCAGCCGCAGCGGACCTGACATTTTATAGAACAACGGTTATTCTCGAGTTAGGTCGAAACAGCCTAAAGGATTTGACTTTTGAGACTGGGAATTAATCGAAACTTTTTATATGGCAACATTCTATAAATGTCAGATGAATGTCACCCGAATTGTAAAGTGTTTGTATGTATTAATTTTCAGCCTTATTCATAAAAATCTCGCTAATCACTCATTAGCTACTGTTTATATAACCATTTATTTAGCTCTTAAGAGCGATGACAACGTACGGCATTTCATACAAACTTTCAAGTCCTTGGTTTTCGAAATGCATGAACCGATTTTAATGAAACTTCCTACGCATAAACAGAATGGTCTAAAAAATTAATTGAGAACATTTTCGAAAAATAGTGTTACATGTAAATTCGACCGATTTTAAATTTTCCATAGAAACAGAGATTTCCAATTATCTTTTTTTAAATAAAACAATTCGAAAATGTTCTTAACTAACTTTTTAGACCTATGTATCCTGCTTATGCGTATGAAGTTTAATTAAAATCGGTTCATGCCTTTCGAAGAACAAGGACTTGAAAGTTTGTATGAAATGCCGTACGTTGTCAACGCTCTTAATCAATGCTTAACTGTTCTTTATTCATAAACGGTAGTTAGCAGGTGATTAGTAGCGAAACGAAATAGAGGTGAAATTATGCGTTCGGCACAGATTACTATCAAAATAGTTGACTAAAAACGGAATTTTTAGAATAAACTTGTCAAAACTACGACTTTATATCTGTCGTGACTTTGGCAGATAAATGTCAGAAATTTCATCGGTTATTTTGAATATGAATAAAATAATTTATTATAATTAAATAATTGTGTTTGCGATGGTAGCAATGAAAATAATAAGCTCCAATAATAAACAGGAAAAGGTATTTATCATTTAATTTATATCTACTTATCTACTAATAAAAACTGATCAAATGAATGTGAGAGCAATAGCCAATAATAACTATGTATTTTCATGCCCTCTACGCTTGTTAACATGAATTTGCTCTTTTAGAAATGTCTATATGATATTACTTCCTACTGTTTTTGTTATGGGGTTTCAGAGTATTTTAGTAACAATTATACTTGTTTACAGATACAAGTTTGACTGCTGCTATGAAAATCACTATTAATACCTAGCACCAATACTGTTCAACCTCGCAAAGACGGCGATGGAGGACAATGCTACGTGAAAAAGATGAAGAATGAGAGTGGCATAAGTAAAGAATGGCACCCATGTCTTTGGAGGAAGAGTATTGGAAAACAAAAATAATGAATTTAAAGAACAAAAATTTAGTTTTATTACGTATCAAAATAAATTATTTGTACAAAATGTCTCTTATTATTTGTGTGTGACTGCCACGACGTGGCTTTTCTTTAGTTCAGTACCATAGAACTGGCGTCATAAGATAACACATGGGCACATGGGATAACACATTGAATAATCACTATCTGTGATAAGCTTGTTCACGAACTCATTCTCTTCAAACCTCCTGAGCACCTACTGAGCCACCTCATTGAGCTTTCCCTATAAATCCTTTCATCATTATGTACTCGGAATGAAGAATATGCAATAGGTAATAATTCTCGTAGCGGTTTTGTACGATTACTCGATTCTATGAACAAAATAACCTCGAAGTGCAATGATCCGATCAGCTGATTCAAATAAAATCCTCCATGTTGCATCTTAGCATCCTCTTAGCGATAAATAGCTATTATGAATAAGAATTTTGCTAATCAGTTGCTTAGCAATTGATTAAAGTTTTATGAATAAGACTGTTTTTAATTAAATATGATTTAAACAATAAACGTGCGAAAATTACGAATTAGGGTTTATTTATAAACGATCATTAAAGTTAAGTAACATTTAAACATAAAAAATGTATGGTTAAACAGTTGTTAATCACTACTTAACTTTCAGCAACGTTTATGAATAAAGGGGATTATGGTGGATACATTTCAAGCAAAACAGCAACACAGCAGAAACAAGAATCATCATTTTCCTGCCCTTATCCCATGTTACTTGGGGTCGGCGCAACACGTTTTCTTCTTCCATTCTCCCCTGTCAACTGTCACGCTATCATTCACTCCCTTCTCTTTCATATCATTCCTCACACAATCCATCCATCTTTTCTTCGGCCTTCCTCTCCCTCTCCATCCATCAACATGTATATTCATCACTCTTTTAGTCACATGCGTTTCGTCCCTTCTCATCACATGCCCATACCAAGCTAAACGATTTCCTTTCAACTTTTCTGTCACTGGCGCTACTTTCAAACTTCCTCTTAAATACTCATTTCTTACTTTATCCATTCTCGTCACTCCACACATCCATCTCAACATTCTCATCTCCGCTGCATGCAATCTTCTTTCATCCGTCTTCTTCACAGCCCAACATTCAGACCCATAAAGTACGACAGGCCTTATCACAGACTTATAAATTTTCCCCTTTAACTTGAGGGGCATCCGTGGGTCGAACAAGAAGCTTACGACAAAAGCCACTGTATTTACTTGTTGCGCAAAACTATTATTGTTATGAATGACAGCGGGTATGAAACAGCTTGTTTAAACTAAAGTTACTGCCAGTACTATCATGGTGAAATATTTTTAATTATTGCGTTTAGGACTTTGTGCTCTATGGTATACATTGCATCACCACGTACAACTTGGGCCTCTCGCTATGAATAAGCATTGAAATAAGATTCATAATTCACCCTATGGTCAAATCAAAAGTCCATCTCAAAAAGGAGCATCGAAATGTTGATGCTGTGTGTGAAGTTTTGATATAATGGACGTGCAGTTGACTACACTACACACCTCAGTATGTGGCCGCGACGAATACAACGACGTGGCAGCAACAAAGAGAGAAAAGATCGGGTGCGAGCCGGGCTAGTCTCAACTCAGTGGCCCACGAAGTCCAATAGATACAATGAACGAGCGGTTGACTGACTAATGGATCTACACACCTCAGTAAGTTGCCGTGACGAATAAACCGGCGTAGCAGCAACAAATAGCGGCATCTTGTGCGCGGGCGCCTGTTGCGACGGGAACCTCCACGCGGGCGAGTTGGCCGACGCTTGTGCGAGCTGGGCCAGCCTCAGTTCAGTGGCCCACGCTAGCCGCGCGCCCGGCTCACTGGCACGGAAGGTAAGGGGTTCCTCACGACCTCGTATCGTGAGTTGTAGGCAGCAGGAGTCTACCCATGCCATCTCGTCGTCTTTTTTCTGTGGAGGTGAAAGTTGTTGTTAAAGTTGAGTCTATTAAAATATTATTCAACATCGAAATAAAATTAGAATAAATATGGCGAATTTTTAATTTTCGCGGGCTATGTACAGACGCCAGCAGGTCAAGCTACCCGAAACTGTCAAATTTTCCCAATCAACCTTGAACCGTATTGCTTTAGCGATAAAGTTAAAAATCTATTAAAGAAATTTGACAGATTGTAGTAGCTTGACGTGCTGGCGTCTGTACATTCGATTATCGTTTTTTTTTTTTTTGTTATGTTGGTACACATATTTTCATCATATGTTGGCATTATCAGTCAATTTGGATTAGTAATTTGTTGTTGACAATTGAAAATTTTAGTCACGTTTTGTGTGTTCTTCGAATTTTGATTTTTGAAAAAAAAAATGTATCAATGAATTTATGTATTAAATTTTGCGTTAAAAATGGAATTAAGTGCTCTAACGCACTTGAAATGTTGACTGTGGCATTCGGTGAGTCCACTTTGTCTCAAAAAAGTGTTTATAGTGTCTTAAAAGTGATGCATCATGAGTTCTTGCCAACAGGTCGTACGGTTAATAAGGAATACTACAAGGAAGTTATGCAACGTTTGCGTGAAGCAATACGGCTCAAACGATCGGAATTGTGAAAAAACAAATCATTGATTCTGCATCACGATAATGCACCAGCTCACATATCAATGCTTGTTCGTGATTTTTTGGCCAAAAACAACACAGTAATCATGCCTCAACCACCGTATTCACCAGATTTGGCTCCCTACGACTTTTTCCTATTTCCAAAACTGAAGAGACCAATGAAAGGAAAGCGTTTTGCCACAATTGATGAGATAAAGTCAGAATCGAAGAACGAGCTGATGGCCATACCGAAAAGCGCATTTCAGAAGTGCTTCGAGGATTGGAAGTAGCGCTGGCATAAGCGCATTATATCTGAGGGGGATTACTTTGAAGGGGAAAAAATGGATATTGATGAATAAAAAAATACTTAAAAAAAAAATCAAAATTCACCTTTTCTTTTGAACAGAGTAGTATTTTCTACTAGCCATTGCCCGTGGCTACCGCGTAAGCCGCATTTCCTAACCCAGGTCATGCTCTATCCGTGTGCCAAAAATTCCATTCAAACCCGTTCAGCCGTTAAGTCGTGAAAGGTAACAGACATGACAGACAGAACAAGTTACTTACACATTTATAATATTAATATGGATAAAAAACCGTCCGTAATATTATTTATTCCTCAGATAAAAGATAAATTACAATCTAAAAATCGGCCCTTGGACAAGTAGTGTTTGATAAGAACTCAAAGATCCCTGATCCAGTTGCTCTAAGGTATGTTGTGTCGGGATCGTTCGGGTATGTTCGTGAATGTTCGTCACCTGTATACTGCGCTGGATGTTCTGCAGCAGCGCGCGGTAGGTGTCGGAGGTGAGCTCCGGGTAGGACATGCGTAGCGAGGCCGCGAGGTCTGCCATGCGGGAGACGGTCTCATGTCGGGATCGTTCGGGTATGTTCGTGAATGTTCGTCACCTGTATACTGCGCTGGATGTTCTGCAGCAGCGCGCGGAAGGTGTCGGAGGTGAGCTCCGGGTAGGACATGCGCAGCGAGGCCGCGAGGTCTGCCATGCGGGAGACGGTCTCATGTCGGGATCGTTCGGGTATGTTCGTGAATGTTCGTCACCTGTATACTGCGCTGGATGTTCTGCAGCAGCGCGCGGAAGGTGTCGGAGGTGAGCTCCGGGTAGGACATGCGCAGCGAGGCCGCGAGGTCTGCCATGCGGGAGACGGTCTCATGTCGGGATCGTTCGGGTATGTACGTGAATGTTCGTCACCTGTATACTGCGCTGGATGTTCTGCAGCAGCGCGCGGAAGGTGTCGGAGGTGAGCTCCGGGTAGGACATGCGCAGCGAGGCCGCGAGGTCTGCCATGCGGGAGACGGTCTCATGTCGGGATCGTTCGGGTATGTTCGTGAATGTTCGTCACCTGTATACTGCGCTGGATGTTCTGCAGCAGCGCGCGGAAGGTGTCGGAGGTGAGCTCCGGGTAGGACATGCGCAGCGAGGCCGCGAGGTCTGCCATGCGGGAGACGGTCTCATGTCGGGATCGTTCGGGTATGTTCGTGAATGTTCGTCACCTGTATACTGCGCTGGATGTTCTGCAGCAGCGCGCGGAAGGTGTCGGAGGTGAGCTCCGGGTAGGACATGCGCAGCGAGGCCGCGAGGTCTGCCATGCGGGAGACGGTCTCATGTCGGGATCGTTCGGGTATGTTCGTGAATGTTCGTCACCTGTATACTGCGCTGGATGTTCTGCAGCAGCGCGCGGAAGGTGTCGGAGGTGAGCTCCGGGTAGGACATGCGCAGCGAGGCCGCGAGGTCTGCCATGCGGGAGACGGTCTCATGTCGGGATCGTTCGGGTATGTTCGTGAATGTTCGTCACCTGTATACTGCGCTGGATGTTCTGCAGCAGCGCGCGGAAGGTGTCGGAGGTGAGCTCCGGGTAGGACATGCGCAGCGAGGCCGCGAGGTCTGCCATGCGGGAGACGGTCTCATGTCGGGATCGTTCGGGTATGTTCGTGAATGTTCGTCACCTGTATACTGCGCTGGATGTTCTGCAGCAGCGCGCGGAAGGTGTCGGAGGTGAGCTCCGGGTAGGACATGCGCAGCGAGGCCGCGAGGTCTGCCATGCGGGAGACGGTCTCATGTCGGGATCGTTCGGGTATGTTCGTGAATGTTCGTCACCTGTATACTGCGCTGGATGTTCTGCAGCAGCGCGCGGAAGGTGTCGGAGGTGAGCTCCGGGTAGGACATGCGCAGCGAGGCCGCGAGGTCTGCCATGCGGGAGACGGTCTCATGTCGGGATCGTTCGGGTATGTTCGTGAATGTTCGTCACCTGTATACTGCGCTGGATGTTCTGCAGCAGCGCGCGGAAGGTGTCGGAGGTGAGCTCCGGGTAGGACATGCGCAGCGAGGCCGCGAGGTCTGCCATGCGGGAGACGGTCTCATGTCGGGATCGTTCGGGTATGTTCGTGAATGTTCGTCACCTGTATACTGCGCTGGATGTTCTGCAGCAGCGCGCGGAAGGTGTCGGAGGTGAGCTCCGGGTAGGACATGCGCAGCGAGGCCGCGAGGTCTGCCATGCGGGAGACGGTCTCATGTCGGGATCGTTCGGGTATGTTCGTGAATGTTCGTCACCTGTATACTGCGCTGGATGTTCTGCAGCAGCGCGCGGAAGGTGTCGGAGGTGAGCTCCGGGTAGGACATGCGCAGCGAGGCCGCGAGGTCTGCCATGCGGGAGACGGTCTCATGTCGGGATCGTTCGGGTATGTTCGTGAATGTTCGTCACCTGTATACTGCGCTGGATGTTCTGCAGCAGCGCGCGGAAGGTGTCGGAGGTGAGCTCCGGGTAGGACATGCGCAGCGAGGCCGCGAGGTCTGCCATGCGGGAGACGGTCTCATGTCGGGATCGTTCGGGTATGTTCGTGAATGTTCGTCACCTGTATACTGCGCTGGATGTTCTGCAGCAGCGCGCGGAAGGTGTCGGAGGTGAGCTCCGGGTAGGACATGCGCAGCGAGGCCGCGAGGTCTGCCATGCGGGAGACGGTCTCATGTCGGGATCGTTCGGGTATGTTCGTGAATGTTCGTCACCTGTATACTGCGCTGGATGTTCTGCAGCAGCGCGCGGAAGGTGTCGGAGGTGAGCTCCGGGTAGGACATGCGCAGCGAGGCCGCGAGGTCTGCCATGCGGGAGACGGTCTCATGTCGGGATCGTTCGGGTATGTTCGTGAATGTTCGTCACCTGTATACTGCGCTGGATGTTCTGCAGCAGCGCGCGGAAGGTGTCGGAGGTGAGCTCCGGGTAGGACATGCGCAGCGAGGCCGCGAGGTCTGCCATGCGGGAGACGGTCTCATGTCGGGATCGTTCGGGTATGTTCGTGAATGTTCGTCACCTGTATACTGCGCTGGATGTTCTGCAGCAGCGCGCGGAAGGTGTCGGAGGTGAGCTCCGGGTAGGACATGCGCAGCGAGGCCGCGAGGTCTGCCATGCGGGAGACGGTCTCATGTCGGGATCGTTCGGGTATGTTCGTGAATGTTCGTCACCTGTATACTGCGCTGGATGTTCTGCAGCAGCGCGCGGAAGGTGTCGGAGGTGAGCTCCGGGTAGGACATGCGCAGCGAGGCCGCGAGGTCTGCCATGCGGGAGACGGTCTCATGTCGGGATCGTTCGGGTATGTTCGTGAATGTTCGTCACCTGTATACTGCGCTGGATGTTCTGCAGCAGCGCGCGGAAGGTGTCGGAGGTGAGCTCCGGGTAGGACATGCGCAGCGAGGCCGCGAGGTCTGCCATGCGGGAGACGGTCTCGTAGTCGTGCATCAGCGCGGACATCTCGCTGCAGAGAGAGTCGCCCGTTGATGTTGTCATGCCGCTGCTCGAATTTGATCGCAGACTACCGCTGCGATTCATACCTGGCGAAGATTAGAAACGGAAAATTTAAAAGAAAATCGACCATCGATGACAAGCGTTTGATAAATAATTAAAAATGTATAAAAAATTAATTTGAATACATTCGTGCATTTTTGGAAACTAAACTTGTTTACGAATTGTTATAATTTAAACATAGGAATGAACGTATGTGAAACATATGTATGTACAAAAGTAACCTAATATTTTCATGTTATGTTTCATTAATCTATACGCACCCAGCATTACAATGTATCCTTCAACAAACAAAAGCTTTCTAAAAGTAATGTCTTACCTTGAGCGAGTACCCTACTAAGCGTAGGCGAGGTGCCAGTATCTAACACCTCAACATCTTGAACGGGATGCGCCCACTTCAGTCCGAGCCTCTCCGCGTCGTCACTGCCTGCTCCGACCGACACACACACTACGAGGTCGTTTAGCAGCAACAGACGACGCGGCTTGCACTTTGTTAGACCGCCCGATTGGTTGAATTCCTATGAATAAGAGGATGAGGTCAAGTTAAATATTGTCAATTAAATTTTTTTTTTTTAACATTGCCCCACACTAGGAATTTCCCCTGTATCGTGGGTGCATTTACAAACATTTAAACTCACATACACAAACAGCCAGACCCGGAACAACTACTTGTAGGTTATACAAATTTGTTCCGTGCGGGAATCGAACTCGCGACACGCAGCGCAGCAGTCAATCGCTTAACCACTGCGCCAACGGTGTCGTCAAATATTCGAGCTGTATGGCTCCAGGTAACAACAATTTGATTTATTTTGAGAGTCTCTTATAGTATTCAGCATTTCATCTTTTACCCGTTTCACGAGAATTTATCAGATTGTTAGTCTTTTTACTTCATACAAAAATTTTAGTAACAAAAGACAAAGATAAAAGTCTAATTCAACTGATAATGGTATTTTTCATAACGTTGACTTGAGCATTGTACGAGTAAAGTGTTAAGTCTACCTTTAGCTAATGTCTCAGTGGGCTACTTACTAGCTTTATCTTACTGACTGATCATCCTTGGTCATTCAGAAGTAAATGTATATGGTTTCATTAAAATAAATAGCTGAGGTTGTCCTTCAATATTAGTAAGAGAGTAAAAAGGGTAGCTACTGACCAATTGCAGCAAGTCATCTTGTCGCAACAGATGTCGCTTGTCAGCACGTGACGCGAGCAGCCGCGCGGCCCCGAACCGCGCCGCGCCGCCCGCCCCGCCCGCGCCCGCCACCCCGCCGCGCGTCAGCCGCCTGAGAGCTGCGCGGAATGCCTGGAATGAGGAGACACGTTACACAGGGATTCTAGGGAGGAGCACGTCCCGATCTGTTGTAGTTTTGTGGAGTGTCACAACTGTAGCCTTGGGAGATGCGCTATGATGACACGTGTTATGATGTTAAAATATACACCACTTATGTCTAAAATATCATTCGCATGTTTAACTGTATTTAGGAAGCCAAAGAGAGTCGTTACCTAATACAAACACTAAAAGTTGTTTTAAGAATTCTGACCATATATTGTGCGTATTTATGGGCGTATTTTAAAATTCAATAAGAAAATGCAACACACACCTTGGCCTGAATTCTGTATTATTCCTCGCGAAATCTTACCACGTTTAAACCACGTCAATGGCAAAGAATCGAAATGTCAACCGTATGAACAACATGTATTTTGTTATAAGTCAAAGACAATTGACGTGGTTTCGAAATAAGGAATCGTTAAGTGGTTAAAGTGCATTAGGGCCCTTGTCTAAAGCCTTCTGATATTTTTATATATAGACTTTTAACAATGAATTTAACAGAGTCATCTGCCTAGCCCTTTTCCAACTATGTTGGGGTCGGCTTCCAGTCTAACCGGATGCAGCTGAATACCAGAGAGTATTTATTATAATTTACCTGTGTCCGTTCAGCGTCTCGTTTCCTCTCGTTCAGAGCATCAGCTAGAGCTTCTAGCCTCGTCAAGGCACGTTGTAGGGACACTCGGTCCGAGTGACCCGGAGGAGTGTGTTTTAATAAGTCCTGCAAATGATAACACACATTTGGTTTTGAAGTCTTTATGCATGACAAAGCAGTAAAGATGATGAATTTGGTAGCTAGCATATTAGTGTCGAATTTTCTACGTGTGATGACAGAAAAAGATGATCTGCCTAACAAGGTTGCCTGAAAGAGAGCAGAAAGCGGCAAGGCCACCCATTGTAAAGATTTTAGTGTTAAATGTATTTTTCGTTATGTACATAAATTATCTTCTGGTGTACTTACAATAAAGTGTATATAAAAAAATAAAATGTACTGTGCCTATTTCATATAAATTAGCTTATGGGCAGTATAGGATAATGAGGTACTAACTTCTTTTTTGACAGAGTGTGTAAAATTTTTGACGAAACATTGATTGACAAGCCAGCTAATGATATGACCATAAGTCATTCTTTAATGATGTTCTTACATAATATAATGCTAATGTCTATAATTCTAAGCGAAAGAAGTTGGACATTACGTCTATATTATGAATAGCTGTCCATCTAATTTAAATGCATGAATATTTTTCCTCAAACAATATTAGCAGCAGTGACAAATGTAAAAAAACTGCGCTGTAGTTTTTGGGTATCAACAGCAGTCAGAAAACTTGTTTCAATATTATGTGTTTATAATAAGCGGTGATTTATAAACATCGAAAACACGTGTCTTTAGAGAGAATGAGTAAGTGCCACCTGTCGTGCTAAAGCATGTGTAATTGTGTATGTTTGTAAAGTAAATAATGCCTATATGTCAGTTCCAAAGGTTGCCTTGTTCAATCAATATCAGATTACGTTGACTGTTCAATATTTAATTATGCTTAAATTGCAAATTAATACGTGGTTGTAGTACTTGTAGGCGACACCGGCCTACAAACAAACTACATAATGATTACTATTTGCTTACCATAGTAACAAGGTTCGTAAATACACTGGTTTTTGCTACAATAAATCTATTTCAGTAGATTGGAGATGAATTAATTTGGATTCATTCAATTGATAATATTCATTCTATGAAAAATGGAGAACTGCTCATGTTAAAAAAATAAGTAAATGTTTTGTATCTGTGGAGAGAGAGGAGGCAAGAGTATTAGATGTTGAATGGACTGCGCTTGCGCCTATTATGAAATTATGCATTCTACAAACATATTTGAAATACCTTTTATGCTAGTCCAAAAATGGAATGGTGCTATCGGACATGGATGGCTAAGTCTCAAATTAGCTCTGAAGTCATAGTGGCATTAAAACGTCAAAATACGGCACCAGGACCCACTTCTGATCAGATAGTAGTAGATAGTGGTAGTGGTGATAGTGGTGGTAGTGGTAGCGGTGGTGGTGGTAGTGGTAGTCAGATAGGAAACGCCGACCTCATCTAGCTTTAAAATATGATTGACGTGTAAAAGTGTTTGTACAAACCTACTTACAAAATAAAATCATTTATCATTTATCTAACGGACTTAAAAATCGTCGAATGCATAATTCGAGGTTTTTTAATTTGTTTATAACTTTCAACAAAAATTACCTGTAAAAACATAATAAACTGCGGAAACCGCTGCACAGGCTTCACCATCAGCCCAAAGAACGACAGTCGGTCGTGCGCACTGATCTGCTTCACTTTGAAGAAGTCTGCCAGCGCCGACTTCCGCTTGGACTCCATCTTGGCCAGCTCCATGGCAACAGAGAAGTTGTTGATGAAGTCCGAATACACGTCCAGCACCACGGCCTTTGAGAACGCGCTCAAGAAGACCTCGCCTGTAAGGTGAGAAAAGGGATAAGTTAAGAAAATGTTTAGGACTCTATGACTTAAGACTTCCATGGCTGTTGCTATGGGCCATCGGTGACGGTGTGTAATGTAGTACTATAGTCTTGGTTTTGTCTATTGTTTAAAGTGTTTGGTGGTGCTGTCCCACGAACAATGGGGCACTTAATATCGTGTCGAGGGTGTCCTGTTGTCTGCACACTACACGAGTTGATGGACGCTACTGAAGTTGCCAAGCTCGTAGCCAAATTCTGGGCTTATATGTATATAAGACTATTCTTAAACAACGTTTGGTAATTCAGGAGGACACAGTTTAAGTCCGGGAGAGAATAATTATAACATTAATTGAACACTGTAAGGCATCACTACTTTTCAGACAATTCAAGGGGCAAATCTTTCAAATGGTATGTCTTATATCAATTTGCTTTTAAGGTGACAAGACATGAACACACAAGACACAAGACCATGAACTTTAAAGCAAGTTTAATCATAATTTGTCTTTGATTTTATTAGTTTTTTTTTTCCTTCAATAAGTAATATTAAAATGCCTCTACCAATTAATTACATCCGTCCATTTTTTGCTAACTAAAACTTAATAGTACACAATTATTGATCGCTTTACAAGCTTTATTTATTTTGTAACTACTATTGAAGACGACTGACGCATTATCACATACGGGCCAATAAGGACGTTTAATCTTCACACACTGTGACTTGAAAAAATCAATACTACCCCGCCCGCATCCGTATGTAAACGAAGAAAAAAGCGAATGTGCGCAGTTGTTACCATCTAAGCTAGGTGCTAGCTCCTAGATTGTTTGTAGTCGTGTGCGCACAATCCAGAGGGTTCGAGGCTCCTAGTGGCAAGGTGGCAAACAGATACATTTTGAAGGTAGATAATGAAATAAGTGCTGGGTAATAATACCATTCACTTACCCAGCCAGAACAAAGCGGGTGGTTGGAGATTTATAATACATAAATATATTTCGAAGTCCTCCAGTTCCCAGGCAACCAAAATCAGTGGTTTAGGTGTGAAAAGGTAACAGACAGAGTTATAGTTATAATATGTTCGTGTATAGTTATAGTATGGATAGGATGGGTTTTGCAATTATCCGCGCCTTGAAGGATGCGGTTTACAAGGACGCATACAGCCTAGTAATAGGGCCTTTCAGACAAATAGCCATTAGCAGTGACACTCACCAATTTTTTCATCGCGGTCCCACGTTCTCGCGCAATCGGCCAGTGCTGTGCGGAAGTGGAGGTGACATTGTAGGATGTCGGGCAGCCGGTGGAATAACGTCTGGATCTTGCTCCCGTTCAGGATCGCTGGACTACTCTCTTCAAGGGGCTTCTTGTAGTCCTGTAAAAAAAGCATAGTTTAATATTATCAGTTCGGAAACGGCCCCTATCCTACCAGTGATCTGCTGCCACAATGAAGGTTTCTAATCTAATATCGCGACATATTCACCAAAAATGTAAACAAATATGAGTTTATGGAAAAAAAACTTTAATTTCTACACAGTTAAAGTTCAGTTTACGCTACAACTTTCAAACATTTTTATAACTTTTCAACAGTGCAAGTCACTCTGAAATCAACTTAATTACCATTAAGATAAAGTGGATATTTGTTTAACTTGAAATAACGTCAATTTGAAACATAAATATAAAATTTGAATATAGAAGTTATGGATCCTACTGATGTGGACTGACGAAAAACGCCCTTAGGTTAAATACATTCATGGATACAAAATGTGGCCTTAAGTTCATGCTATGGATACATTGTAGTGGTGTACGAGATTCAGTAGCATTTTTGAACGGAGATTTATAACCGATTTGTGGACTCATGCTCATATAAAATGCTTGCAATATTGCAAACAACAGATCGAAAACAGTCCAGCGATAAAGTGATGGGTCCAGTCCTCTTTCTTAGGTACATTCCCGGGAAATGGTGGTTCCATTGTGTAGTAATGAACACGAGACTACAAAGACAGGTAGATATTACATATTAATAGATTGTTCACGTGTTTGCCATAGAAGTTGATACATAGACATGAGTAAAAAGTTGTTCGTCCCTGACTTGCAGGTAATATAACGTAATTATACACATTAATGTACCGGCATTACCGCGTTCATTTACATTTAATGCTTATAGTTAATACCGATCATTTCGAGCATCAGTTTTTGTATTAAACAAATAATGTTGTTTTATATAACAAAATAAGCAAAGTCCAACGGACATTCTGATGTTTATTTTGTTCCACCTTGTACGGGTGTAGAAATAAAAACTTAGAAGCCGTCACAAGTTGCGTCATTTCTGATTATAAGTTGGCTTATTGAATGTAAATTGGAGAAACCTATATGGGTCTTGTGAGGCAAACCGTCTATGGGACAAAACGTAAAGTGCAAGATTGCTTCCGCGAGCGTCATGTTTCATACTCCAGTTCGCCATAGACAAAGGCAAACGGAGAATTCCATTTAGTGCATACTTAGCTCCATCTTAGCTCGTTATATTTCTCAGACATCTACAGATAACTAGTTTAGATAAATATGTATGTGCATTGTTTTTGTTCCCACTGAAATGTCCTTCACTACCTCTGTTTACGTAATTATTTCTGGATTTTTTCTCATAAATGGTAATGTTATGCGACTATCAGCTTATATACATTTATGACATAAGAAACCCTTTTAAGACCAATGTATTTTATTGTGCAAAGTTCTCTTAGATGTCTGCGTAAGCAAATCATAACTGTTGCATTGTGCTCAATTTATGGAGCTCAGATAATTGCTAGTGACGACATTGTATAGTAAAAAGATGGAAGAAGATAGAAATAATTACGAGATGCACAAGGCCGAGACACGAAGAAGATTCTCTGAAGCATCACTAATTTACACGATTATGTATTTACTTAAGAACTGATCGTGAAATCAATGGACGAGACAGAAGTGGGTTAAGGATGATAGTTTACAATACTGTTAACCTACTTAGTTACTGGAAACAATACCAAATAATAAGGATAAATATCGACAAAACAATGTTATATCGGGTGCGTTGGACTCTCGGTAAACTCCTAATAAAATTGCGTTATACCTACTAAATTGCTGAGTGACATGAGGAAATTGTATTAAGCGAATGATAGGTCAACAACACTACAACTAATTATTTTATTATTACTTGCCACGTACTGTGACCAAAAAAGTAATAAGCCTACCACAAGCCACCTTATTGTGTTAGCCGACTGCAGGGCAAAGCCCTCCCATTCAACTTTCCACTCCTCTCATCTTGAACTAGTGTCACTCTTCAAATATTGGAATTATACGGAATGGAACGTATTTCCTGCTTCAGGAAAGTTCGATTTGTAGAAATGTCAAACACATTCGCGGAAAGTAGGGAATTTCTAACCACAACATAACAATACGCTTGGTGCTAATGGGTTAGTCATAAGTCACAATACATTCGATATCTGCTTATTGGTTAGTCATTAATAAGTTTTATTTAAAGAAAATCTAGCGCAGCCTTTTGTACAAGGATTTGCAAACTAGGATGTGTTGGACTTTCTAACGTGAAGCTGAACCGTTTGCCAATGCCACCACATTTTCATTGAAAATCATAGATGAATACATTAGAAATGTTCCACAACACAAAACAAACTGTATTTAGAACAAAAGCTCTAATTTGCCGCATTAAACACAGTCCAGTGGACGTCGGCGCCATTTTCATTACAGAGGGACGACCTCGTACTCTCCGCTTGCAAATAGTGCCTATTCAAATTGCCCCACTTCCTAATATGCTAATCTATGGCATGTGAATTGTAGGCGAAACAATGCTAAAGTGGGCCAGACAGGTTCATATTTACATACGTTAGTTGAGATTTTTGACATTACCAATGCGTCGCCGCGACCGTTTTCCTATTTACCATTGTTGCCTCCAAAACTTAATAAAAATTCATAACCGTTTGTCTCTGAAGAAAAAATAGAAAGTTGCGAAAATAATAAACTCTAAATACGGGTGTTTAGAGAAAGCTCTCTCTCCTTTGTTTGTTTGTGAAATCTGCACAATTATTGCAATGATAGAATTAAATGTTAATCAAGCAATTGTAATTTAGTTAAATATCACGAATATTGATGAACCTAACTTGACATCGTGATTTCTCTATAAAATATCAAAGTCATTGAGCCGAAATTTGGCAATTTACAATGATTACTAAATATCGAAGCCGTAAGGTGCTAACTTTTCAAGTTCAGCAGGAGTTGAAAATAAATTCAAGAGTTTTACTAGTGCACCTATATTCTTATATAAGTAAAATACTTCAGTAGTTATTTAGCTTAACCCCTTATACCACTTTCAGAACAAGTAATCTCATTAATAAGCATAGCGACATGGGCGCTAACGTTTAACACGCAATTTTGCAAGTCGACTCACTGCTTAATTAAGTGGCCTGTCAAGTCAATCAGGCCTCCCTGATGTAGAAAACAAAAGTGGCTTGCACTAGCACTATTTGCTCCACAGCTTACGCAATGGGAACTGACGTTATTATGATCGCATTATAATTGCTGGCTGTTATGCCATCAATCTAAACGTGCTTCCTTCCCGATCACGAATTTCCCCGGAGTCATGAGAAATGTCAGCGTATGTTATCCAAACATTGTGACTTGAGGATCTGAGGTACTTACTATGATAGCAAACCGGTTTGTGTACAGTAACTACTATTAGTTAGTTGGTATGTTGACAGTGCGTACTTATTTCGGTTGACCACAATTTGGTCAACGTAAATATTTCTTGAGTCGTACCGCGTACGTCTTGTACGGATGGTTACAGATTATTTGCCAAAGATAAATGTGGTTGATTTCAATTATTTACATTCCGTGATATATTTAGTCTCAATAATGTTTACTTCCAGTTATTTACAAGAACGTACTAATTATCTCATGTCCCATAGTCCCTACTAGTCCTAATAAAAGTGTCACACATCAATTACACGAATGAGTGATGTCATTCAATCTCAATCTTAGCTTATTGACATCTGTCATGCATGGAGTCGCTCCATTTGTAGTGATGCAGCTAGTTATAATGCAACAATGGCATAAGAGTACCGAGTCGGATATGATGTTAGATACTTATAGATTAACAATGTGAACAATATTTACAACGAAACACGTAAGAGACTAATGAGTGTGTGAAGCGACGAACAAGTTTATCTATACCTACATGTCTATGTAATATTACATTCTATTCTTTGTAAAGTTGTACGAGCATTTGAATTGACGAACGGTATTAGGTTTCAGAAGAAGAATTCATCGATGTCTTGGTTTCTCAGGTCATCAGTTTGTTTCACTCGACTTACATTGATGAGCCTCTGCAGCGTGGCGACGTAGGAGTTCTCACTGTGTATGATGGCAGCCACCACATGGCGGCGCCGCAGCTGCACCGGCGACAGCGAGTCGGGTGGCGCGCCCAGCGAGGGCGGCGGCACTCGCCCGCCGCGCACCTCTCCGCCGCATGAGAACAAATCCTCCTCCAACTGAAAACGTCACGCAAACACTGTTCATCGTGCACCAACACAGAATACACAAGCACAATACACATTTTATCTCCAGAATCAAATTCGCTTCAAGTTTCCAATGACGCTATTCGAGTCGCGTGTCTGTTAAATGAACAGAAATAACTTGTGCGTGATTATTCAACTCGCGCGGCTGTAACTCGTTTCGAGGACGCTTTCCGGCCGCTCCGTACAAATTCTCACACACCGAAAACAGTCGCCTTCTCGTGTAATCACGTCACAAATCGCGTCATCAGAACCACTGTCTCCTATCCTACTTATAAAACGTAAACGTCAAAAGTAACACCAACCACCACGTGACTTACGTTAAAACTTGTCAACGAATACTGAGCCTTGTCATGGAGCAGTTTCATACACGACGGACAAAACATTGCTACGATATCGTCTAGAAGCGAACTGGCATTGAATTAACTTTTGACATTTACGAATCACACGTTATTCACGTCGTCTCACTAAAAATAAACTGAAATAAGAAAATTACTATCGTGTACATGAATCCAATATGGTAGCTGACTGGTATCCACTGTGACATCATTATATCACATGTTAAAATAGATTATTTGTTTAGCGACTTAAACCTCCGAGGCGCGGAGGCGACGCGCACTACGATACACTCGTTACTGCGGTTTGTTGTTGACTGACTACTCAATGACCCGATCATGATTCATCTGAAATATACATAATTGTGAATCATCTATGTTACACTTGATAAATGTTACATATTATAATACCCAGTCATGTTAAAGGACAATTGGAGAGCTGTGTATGGTATGTAATTCCAGAAATGTCACTATCACGTACGTAACACAAACTTGCTGGGCTGGATGTACTTATTGATATGTCTACTTAAGTGCATTCCTTGTATATGCCATCATTGAATGAAGACCGGTCATTCATACAAACTGAATACTGAATGGTAAATACATTTATTATGAGAACTGTACAGTGTAGCTCCACAGAGGATTACAAACCGTCTCATTTGTCTATTGATAGAAAGCACCGTGCGGCCGATAATGCTTTAGAGGTCCTGGAATCGATCCAGCGAGACCGCTCCAAGTGCCAATGCGTTTCCTCGCGGTGAAATCAGAATAACAAAGCAGACGAAAATATCTGGAATATCTTGATTCATTCATTCTAATCACATTAAGATCTAATGTAAGCAAAAAGTTTAAGAGCTCTTCGGAAGAAGAAGTCCTTGTTCCCAGAATTTCAGACGAGACTCAATCATTGTCCTTTTAGTATTGTATAGGACGTAATGAGTACAAAAGCGCAATTTTGCATGCCTGGGAATTTCAGGCGCAACAACTATCCGCCGATATCAGGGTCCTAAATACAATACATGAGTGTTCCTTATATCCCTTCTTATACTTTTTATCGATCGCGGGGTGGATGGTGTGTATTTGTGTAAAAAGACTTCGCATCATGAGAGTATCAGGTTTAGTAGGAAATCGGTACAAACCTCTGGTAATTTGGGCATCTTGTCGGTCTCGTGTCCATGCATGTCGTATTGGTGCGAGGAGCCCCGTCTCACGCTGAACCACCGGGCCAGTCGCCCCCCTCCCTCGTCGTCGGGAGGGGGTGCCGGCGGCGCAGGAGTCGCTCCGCCGCCGCTTCGCCATCGCTCGCATAGCTCACGAGCGCGGCTCAGCGTGTTGCGTAACTGACCACTGCTCCTGAATCAATATGGAGAAAACATTAATAAAATTAAAAAGAAAAGGAAATGACGCACTATTCAGAAGAATAAACTGGTTGGGGACAAATTGAAGCCTCCCGGCCGATTTCGGTCACTGTGAGATAAGCCAGGTACGCAGGAGATATTACAGTCATTTATAGTGCACAAGATCGTGCGGTGCACTCTCTGTTCAAATCCGTCCATCTCCATCTCCGTCCCATCGGACTATGAGAGTAAAGACTCTCACAGTCCGATGGGACGGCAATCTGACACGAGCGGGGAGAGATCAGGAGTAGGACCAACGGCTTTACGTGCTTTCCGAGGCACGGGGTATCACACCACCAACTTCCAAATTCCGGTATGTTACTTAGAAATTGAATTTTCCAATAGAAAAACCTACAAAATTACAATTTGCCCGACCTGGGAATCGAAAAAAAAACAAAAACAAATGAAGGAGGGACAAATTGAAGTTATGATCTCTAGAAACATCAAATGGTCAAAGTTCCACAGAATGCGACTGGCTAGCGGGGTTCCAATGATTAAGACAGGAAATACGGCAGGTGTCTGTGCGTTGATGGTTGTAGATATTCACATTAGGTATAGGTAGTTGGTAAAACGTGACCAAGTCATGAGTTCTGGCAAATTGTCGTATTTGAACAGGTGGCGTAAGGTGCTGTTGACAGTAGAAAACGTGATAAATACTAATAAGTGCAGATAGCAGATCCAGGAACACCATTATATTAGTAACGTTTGCCGAAATACTTACTTGACTTACGGCAGATTTTTCTCTCACCCGATAACTTTTATTCGAGTATTAAAATTCCCGTTTGACAGTTTTTGTATCAATAACTGTCAACATTTCAAAATTATTCCTCGAATAAAGTTATAAGACGATTGAATAATCAGCCCTTACTGACACTAATTTTATTTGGAAAGTTCTAAATATAATATCTAAGTAATTTGAAGGATACGGTCAATTAGCCAACACGGAAGACGCACATTTAATGATAGAAAACAATAATTACTGGTGAAACTTGTAATAGAAACTAGAGCTGATCCGACTTTCTGTACAAGTCTATTACTTTCTGCAGTACAATCGTTAAGCTTTAGTTATGTAACATGTTTTTATTTACCATGGCAAATTACATGTGTAGTAATAAATAGGCTATAAAATAAAATGCAATTACTTAGTGCCTCAACCGAGCGATATTCTTTAATGAATTTCCGCTAATCATTCATTCATAACATTGCTACAGGCAATAAGATTCAAATTAAGATGACAGCAGATGAAACAATCGACAGACGACAATTATATTAACAATAGAGCAATTAGTTAGACTAAATACTAAACAAAGAATACGCTGAAGGTTAGACCCACAATGTAGCAATGGTTATAAAATATTTATTGAATGTTTTATGTATGAGTTGAAGTCGCGAATATATTAGAGCTTATTTGGTGATGTGATGAAACCCTAAAGTCTAAATATTGTCTTTGCAGTTGCCTCACTCGAAGCAATCTGCGTAGTGCAATTTTATGTCGGAGGCGTCGACATGGCTCGAGGGAACGCTACTGTGTAGTTTTTGTTGTTATTAGTTTTCTTTCTCCGTTATTGTAGTAAAGTGGAGCAAAACATTATTCATTCCAAGGTCGTTTATTGTTTCTCTCAGCGTAGTACATAATAAAAACTGCACTAGGCAATCTGTGTTATGTTTCTAGATAATAATTGGTCTAATGATTGCACAAGTTCTTGTTGCGTTATCTCTAGATTTTTGTACAATATAGCTATAAGTAAGTATTGTAACGCATTCTTGGGAAATGGAGTATGGGCACGCAAGTTTTGGCATGGAAATACATTGTACATTGTAGATAGATGAACCATCAGTTGAATAAATCGGAAACCTTCCCAAAAGATAAATCAATAGGTACGTGATAAGACCATTTAAGGTGGATGCTCCAAGGTAGTGCGCGAAATTCAAATTTTCCTAAGTTTGCGGCTGTAACGAATATGTATTTACAGAATTATAATCATTGGAATCAGTAATACAACTTGTTAAGTTAGCATAATCCTAAAATGTCAAGATTTAATGAAATAGTCATTCAGTAGGATTACTTGATCTTAGAGAGTTGTGTTGATGACTTTAATGATTATAATTCTGTAAATACATATTTGTTACGGCCGCGAATCATATTTTAATCAACGTACAACGTAGTACTGACCAGCAAATTGCAAAAAACGTAAGAAAATTTGAATTTCGCGGGCTAACATTTGCAAAGGAGAAAGACAATCCGGCTCCAAGGACCAATATTTATCACTAACTTCTGCCCGCGACTTCGTCAGCATGAAATTTCTTGTTCCCCCGACCCACCCCGTCGCATCGCATCGCCCGCGTTTTTACTTCGTTTTCATCCTTTCGGACTTTTTGTTTTTGTTCGGCTCCTAAGCGCCCTAGAGCGGTGTTAAGTAGCCTATAGCCTGCCTAAATGCAAAAAGATTTTTTTCAAATCCAACTGGCAGTTCCAGAGATTAGCGTGTTCAAACAAACTCTTCAGCTTTAATATTAGGATATAGATAGATAGCACTATTAGACATCTTCTATATCTTAGAACACAGAATCTGTAACAATCCGTTTTCCTGTTTGTTCTAACTTACCTTGAAAAGACAAGTAAAGTTTCAATCTTGTACCAATACTCGTCCCTCTAATTCGCCACCAAAAACGTGTGAATTTAAAATCTGACATTGGAATTTTCACGAGAGCTTGCTAGATTTCGTAGGCAAATAAATATAAAACAAACTGCCATCTTGTTTCTGCTAATTGTGTTCGCAACGACAATCATCGCTTGATCCCAGGGTTAAGTCTGTGTTAATCGAAGCTCGGTAGTCTGCTAACGAGTTTACGATTCTCAATTTGGTTTTAAACTTTTACCTTTTATGACTTGTATAACATTTAGTCGTTGAATAAGTATTTATTCTTTTGTGAGCTTGAAGCGCTTTGATTGAAATACTAGGTGCTTTGACGAGTAGGTAAAATTCGTAAATCCAAATAACAGAATTTCTATTAATGACTTTCATTAATTAACATTTCTTTAGTTGACACTTTTCTTCACACTTTAACTAATAGTTATTCAAATTTTGATTGGATTGTAGTTTGACATTAATTAACTCTATTTTGTGATAGGTAAATAAATATTAAGTAAACAACAATTGATGTTTTTATTATAACTGAATTGAAATGTATTTTTTAAAATGTATGTAATGTAATATTCTAATAATATAATATATGTAGGTATAATAAGGAATCAATAAAATCTTTTATTATTATTTTAAAGTAGTTATGTTTGAACTTTGAACCCTGTTTTGTTAGTGCAGTAGTACAAGCGACGACGTACGACAAAGGTTTCATTTGTGTTGTGATGGACGTCCTCTTTAAGCTGAAGCAAATCACTTATTTAGCGCTTATGAGTTGATGTAATGTCATCACTTTATCAGTAAGGACAAGCATATTTCCTAGTTGTTACATAAAGCAATTATTATTATGTATTAGGTCTACAAGGTCCAAGTGCTAAGTCTAAACATCATTACAGAGATACACAATCAGCTTTACTGCTGCCAATCACATCACAAAATATAAACAAACACTGTAAAATCACGAAACGTGTTAACTAATAATAGGAATAATTGCTAATTAGAATCCTACGCGTTAGTACAAATGGTCGAACAATAGATGTACACAACAGTTTTTGTTTAAACAGTTGTGTAACTCAGAATAGTTTACAGGACAATAAAGTATGGAAGATGATTGTACAAGTTGCAATAAATGGATGACAGACGACGCACTGTCTGCATCCAGTTCTATCTGTTGCAATGACCCGTTTCATAATTATAAACAATGATATTTTAATAGTTAATGCATCGATACACCGCAAAGTCCTATCGCACGTACTGTATTTATTTCAAATTAGCATTTTCAATCATGTTTAATGTTAATAACGCCTTCAGACAATGAAGGAAAACATCAGCGTCATGTGGAAACCGCGAATATAATGATAATAAATTAAACGTGGATATACAATGTATGAATAGTGAGTACCACCTGTTGCGAAAAATTGGACGCCATTAGCAATAGGCAACAGGTTGAATTTTAACAGGAGAATCTTAATTTATGTTTCACTAATTAATAATGATGATTTTAACTTGCTACTGGAAATAAATGTACTTGTTAATACAGTAGATGATAAGGTTATATAGCTTGTATCGTCTAAGTCGTAAATAGACATAAAACTTATGCAGAATGATAAAAAACTCAGATACTAACTGTTTTAACATCAAGTCTAGTATAGACGCTACATAATTTCGATTAGGATAATCATCAATTAATTAAGATTTCCTCTTCTGAATTAACAAGCGCAGCTCCATAAAAATGAATAAAATATTCACACACATAATTACATATAATACTGACTGATACACTTTGCATAAAAAAACTTGTAAAACATAATGCATCAGGTGTTTACCATCCCACTTACAATAAAAGTGAGGGAAACGAGAATGCTGTGCTCTGAGGCGGCGCACACGCAATCTGACACTATTTATGATATGGATCGGAAAGCAGGCATTAGCAATGAGCCGGATAGTGCTTGGAGCAAGACTTCATAATTATTAAGGAAATTAGACTGAGTTTTAATCTTTACTTATTGTGTTACTGTCAGAACCACACCAGTGAGGAAGCTACTTTATTTTTAACATAATTTCAGCAGAATGGAAATAACACACCCAAAAATGCAAAAAGGATTACTTAAAAACAGGACGTAGCAATTAGGTAGGGAAATTAAAAACTAGATAGAAAGTTGTCAGATATAGACGGAAACGGATGAAAACTGATGAAGAAGCAAAGCCCGCAAGGGTTTGGAAGTAATGATATTCTAACAATATCATTGTTTGGAAGAAACGACCATTATGATCGTTGTTTGGAAGTGTATAAGATATCAGCATAGTGCCAAAATCGTCAGATCTTTTAACTTAAGGATTCAGGAGGCAGGTTAACTTTAGTTCAATCAAACCTCAGTTGCATTTTCCTTCAACAAGATTTTCATGGCATTCGCTGCAGCGTTATTGTTGCTATTATTTTTATTATATTCTCCTAGATATGCAAGTACTTGTTTAAGAACCTAATTAATTGTAAATATGCATACATAACATCAACTTATGAATGAGAAGCAGCAATTCTCACAATACTGCATACTTGGGCAATAAAGATATTGATAAAACTGCAATTGCTATTGGCGAAGATTTTAATTTTTACTAAAATTGAGATTGTTTACTACTTACTACTGCTAGTACTGCTTTTAGTAAAACACTAGCTTTTTGCTTCAACAATGTAGTTTTTGTGGCTCATGTTCCCAAAGCACTATAGATTTCTTGTTATCGATGCCAAAAGAATGATAATCTACATGGTTTTATTATGCCCTAATTACTACCCTAATGACTTAGTAATGAAGTGCGACTCCGGCTAAACGAACACCGAAACAAAAAATCGATCCTTATCAATGTCTTGTTTCTTAGTCGTTGGCATTTTTGTTGTAGTTTGGTTTAATTGAAACTACTACAGAGTATGTGTGCTTTGGCAAAGCTAGAACTAAACTAGAGATGTATATGTCGCGGTCACATAGGGGCTTCTATTCTATTACAAGTTCTCACGACTTTCCTTGAACAATGGTTATGACAGTCTGTAAATGGATAAAATATGACCTTTCCATTTCATAAAACACTAGACCTAAAAAAGTTATTTCCTTCATCACATCACGAGTTGTAAAGCTAACAGGCATTTGACCTCAATTAGAGAAAATAAAAACTCTAGTCAATGTCAAAACAATCAATGTTAATGAATTGCGATACAGATTGGTTAGTTGTTGAAAGTTTACTTTATTACTCACTTTGATCGCTATCTATTGTTAATAGCTATTATTTTGTTTAATCACTATCTATTATTGTGAGGCTGATATGGTGTTTCAATGCTATTGGTTAGGTAATAACTTAATCAACACTATTTCCGCATTATATTTTTTAGATAGTTATACCTTGTTTGTATTTCAAAAACAAACCGCAATTTGGGTATATAATAACAACTATTATGCCGAAAAATGTCGGATCATGACAACGCATATTAAATATTTTTATAACCGTGAGGCAGCGTAAACCAAAAAACTAATATTGATGAAAGATTCAGCAGCGCCTAAGATAAAAGGGATAATATAACAAAACATATGCGCATAGTAAATAATTTGCTCTATATTTTATGCTAACGATTTCTTCAGAATCTATCCCACTAATATTATAAACGCGAAAGTTTGTATGGATGGATGTTTGTTACTCTTTCACGCAAAAACTACTGAACGGATTTGGATGAAATTTGGTACACAGGTAGTTTATAACCAGGATTAACACATAGGATTCTTTTTATCCCGATATTCCCACGGGATCGAAACGTATGCGGGTGAAACCGCGAGGCGCAGCTAGTACAAAATAAAAATTAAATGTTCGTTGGTAAGCGCATCACTTGAGAACGGCTGAACCGATTTGGCTATTTTTTTTTTTTGTTTAAAACTTTTCATGATAGTCCGAATAAAGTTTTTAAGGGAAAAATTGGAAAAGTTTCCCGGAAAATTTTCGAATTCGGTAAAAACTATGGGATTTTTGTACGTATTATAAAAATTTGGACAGGACAACGTCGGTCGGGTCAGCTAGTAACTGAATAGATTTTACAAGCAATAAAACGAAATAATGTGCATGGTTTAAAACCACAACAAACCCATTGTTGTGGTTTTAAACCATGCACCCAAAATACCTATGGGAAAATACTATCTATCGTTTTTATAATGAGCCCTGTTATGGACCGTGTAAACTAATTACTTTGTTTAAATAATCAACACAATACGGGTCAGGATGACTCAGTTCAAAATAGATAGTGACTTATGAGCTGGTACTATCATCAACACGAACGCGAATCAACCGGCTGTGTAGGTCCTTGACATTATTTTTATACATTATCAGCTTATACAGAATGTCACAAGTCATCTGTTTATCCGATAAATATAGAAGCGTGGTAAGCATTTAAATATGAATATCGGAAAGGGCTTAAGAAACCGTTAGAATATTTAATTTTATGTTCTCCTACGAAAAGGTCTTAAGGTGTTAAAGTTAAGTAAGTTTTGACACGTTTAGGTGCTACTTTGGGTATAATTGCGACACGATAGACGTGCACTGGAAGTCAGAATAGAATATTCTTTATTGTACACCAATAAACCATACAAATTACAGAAACATAAATATTATATAAAATTTTACAAAGGGTGACACAATGGGCGGTCTTATGGCTAAGAGCGATCTTTTAAAGACAACCTTTGGATGGATTAAAATTAAGGAGAGACAAAATTAAGGTAGTCTGTGGTGTACCCTTTACATTATACAATAGGCTAGCTAGATAATTATCTTCATCATTTTTTATATAATTGACAAAAGAAAAAATACGTGTCCATTATTTTTCGATAATCTAACTGACGGATTATAATTATATAATAATTATCGTCTTCCAGAATACTAGTATTTTACATGGACCGACTGCCTATCTGACCTCCACAACCGAGTTACTGCGTAACACGATACCCTTTGGTAAGACTGGCCGTCACATCAGACCTCCTGTCTCACCACCCGTAACGTTTGATAAAAATCTACAAATGATCGCCGGGACCAATATTTTAACGTGCTTTCCGAGGGCCGGAGCGGAGGGGCTAGATACGAAATGGATGGTCATCCATCCACGGAACGACTTTGGCAAACGTAGTTCAACCTTCGATGGACCCGTGAGGCTGTTATTATTTAGCCACCAGTATTGTACTGTACCCCGTTTACCCTGTACCAGTATTGTACCCCGAATAACATGGAATGGAACCAAACGGCAAACGCGTGGGAACTTTAAATCATATCACTGTACTTATTTACTATCGTCAGTCAATATTGTTATTGTGTATAATTAGTCTGGTAGCAGTCGTAAAGTATTTGGCCTTTTATCAGATGTTAGCCCATCGGTTAGGCCTAGGAGTGCCACGGTAACCTAATTCCCACAGTAGGTAAAGTTCAACATCTTGCATGGGGTGTTTTAGTTTATTTCCAGAGCGGCATGGAAAAAATTCAAGTGCTTGGTAGTGAGATCCTAACTCAAGCAACATCTGTTACAATATTAGGGATTAGTCACAGTCTGGATTGTAAAGATCTGCAAACCTTCACTGTTACACAGTTCATTGTGAACAGAAGATTTTATACAGCGATTGGATCTTGAACCGAATGACAATAGACGGTATCCGTTAAAGCGTGAATGATCATTTTGTCGGGAGGCAGTGCCCTCTGTTGGCCCCTGGAGTTTGAACACAGGAAATTCGTGTTAATTGGACGCGCGCCGCTCGCTAATTGTCGAGCGAGACTGGACCACACCGCGCAACGACGGGAAGTCGCATGCGCCAACTGTCAACACCGCGCATGCGCAACGTTATGACTCTCATGACAAATAATAATCTGCTGCGTTTTATGAGATCCTGGTGCTGGATGAAGCAATTAGTCGAGTGGTGACTAAGCATGCAGTTTCGTGCAGATCCATTAAACAGAAATGTCAAAGTTCAATGTTGGTTTCTTTTCTCAGCAATCTTTAAGTAAGTTAACTAAAAAGACATAAAAACTGGTGAGTTGTCAACAATGTCATTATTTAGTTATGTTCTTATTAACACGTATGCTTCAGCTTGGCTACAGTAATTTTATTGACAGCAAAATGTGTTCCATTTTAGGCATAGCCACCCTCCTTAAAGACCAGAATTGGTTCTAATTCTGGAAGTACTTACATACAATCAATCACACTTAGTTCTGACACCACTAAACAGCTTTCTGCGTTTGACTGTACACGTGTTACATACGTGATAATAAAGTTTATATTACTTGCAGTACTGATCGATTTAATGCTTCAGAATTATTATTATTATTATTGCGATAGATAATTTTATTGTAGCTTTAACTACACATTATAGTTATAGCAAATAATAATTTTAACTACACTAGTTAAAACCATAATAACATAGTAATTATTATTTTATTCTTGAGAAGCAACAACAAGATTTATATTGCCTCAAACGACGGTTGCTTTACAGTTATTCTGAGTAAAGAATTAAAGATGACAAATCAGTCAGTCATAATCGCAGAGTCATATTAACTTAAAACTTACAAGGCAGAATATTAAACTAAACAAATCAAAGTCGTATGAAGTAATCAAATAAGTTTCTATTAGCAACCACTTAGGAAATTAGTTCAAATTAGTTTACTATCGCACATGCGCACGCGCATATCGTACGCGAATTAGAACGAGACCTACAGGATCACACACACACAACAGACGAAGTAATAAGAACAGTATACGTCCGAAGACCGAATCACCGATTCAAAAGAAACCGGATAGCTTACATAAAAAAAAACAATGGTTCGTTACCTGGAGTCCAGGGTCGAGTTGAGCCTCTGTGAGCGCCGGAGCGGTGTGTTCCGCACGGCGCTCACAGGCTCCTCCCAACTGCCGCCAGCTGACCGGTGCTCATCTGCGGGAGAACAAAAACAAGATGAACAAGGGTTTTTGGTTTATTTCATACAAGTAAGCAACTATAGCGTTTTTCTACATACACTAAAGACACATTGAAGAGGTGGTTTGCATACTTTGTAGACTATCTAGGAAGTGACAAGCCTTGGGGGAGTGTATGTATGTATGTGTAGTGTACTCAGGAATTGCACTTCTTTAAACTATGTCAACTGAAAACATAATAACATAAAAAAATGGTGCTCAGTATGCTAGCTAAGCTAAATAAATATTAGGTTAAAGTACTGCTGTCGGACCGTAGAATTCCACAATATTATCAACAGTGTTTAAAATCAATAACTCCAACAATGTCGGTCAAAAGTCAGTCAAAACATGATTAGGATTCTAAGAAATTTTGAACGGATTATTTATTACGTTGAGTAGCTGTTCGTTGGTCACACATCATAAACTACTGCTGATAAAGTTTACTGTTCCTTATCTAAACCATAACATTTGGAGACACAAAGTAACTAATGTTACTGTTTTAACTTGTACGCATAAATATTGAGCTAACCTTGAATTAGTGAAGTCTCTTAATTGACAGATAAGAGCAAAAAAATCGGTAGTTACATACGGGGGCTAATGTCCATAGATAATTATTATGTGTGTGCTGTACAGGACTGGAAATAGACAGAGAAACATACTAAAAGCAAAGCGAATGTGAGATTATTTTTTGCAGTATCAATTTTAGACGTAACATCAATTATCCAAGTTTAATTTAGCGTGAACAGCAACATGGCAAATGGAGAAATACACTGGGAATGTAAAATTGCAAACATCCTATCGGAGTTCTATCGACTCATTTGGCTCCATAAGTCGAAACGCTGATTAATTGGATTAGGGGCCTTGAAGGCGCGTGTAGGCGGCTGAGGCGACCACGTTTTGTAAATACGCCCAAGTGGCTTCTAACACGAGACTAAAAAAGACGTTAAAACTTCTGCATATCAATTTAATTTATGGCAAACGTTACCATGATGCATTGAACACTAAAAACTAGTATAACTACCTACTTAGCCTGTGTTTTCTTATCAACTTGTGTTTAATTTTAGTTATTTTATCACACTTTCTTGCATTCTTCGTGTCACCATACCGGTACATATCCATCACAGCACGTTACGTAATTGCGCCCTCTATTGCGAGATCAAGGTTCTTGAATTAATAACACGGTAGTTAACACTGCACAATGAGTACAATTTAATTATGCACATATTGCTATACGAATAAGAATTAAATTGGTTAATTTTTATCACAGTAAACACAATTAACGTCGGCCACGTGTCGACATCGCGATGTTTGATCACATACTAACCGAGACTTCTCAATGAGCTGATGGTGTTCAACTAACGAATGATAGTAAGTTTTTGTTAACTGGGACCGCGGTCCGAAGGAACACTGACCAGGGTTGACGACCCGCTAACGGCCGTTAATGGGTATTAAATTATATATTTGCACAGTTTATTGATGCTGTTGTAATGTTCTATATAAAGCCTACCTTACACTTGTACGTTAATTGTATAACTTAATTTAGAATGTTGCTGTCATTTATGCCTCAGCAATTATTATCACTTTGTAAGCACTGTTGAAGCTGCTAAGAAAGCAATAACTTGCTCTGAAGATAAAGCTAAAAGGTAGGAAGTTGGTAAGCACTGGCATGATAGCATAATCAAACTATAATGTTCCCACTGCTGGGACACAGGCCTCCTCTCTGTGAAAGGGGGCCCAGTGCGGGTTGGCGGATGTATGTGACGACTTCGAATTTTTGGTTCTAGGACTTGCCGGTTTTCTCACGATGTTTTCCTTCATCGTTTTGAGAGCAGTGGTGATAACATTAAATACACAAAGTATATATAATATATATATATAAAGTAAAGTGCCTGCCTGGGTTCGAACTCACGACCTACAGCTCGTAAGTCGGGGCCGAACCACTGGGCCACCACCCACCACTGCTCTAACCTCTGGCAAGCATTGGGATAACAGCTACTTCAGATGTAAGTATGGAACTAAAGGACGTGCTGCTCCGACTACAAATTAATTGGGAATATTTATTTATTTATAGTATATACTTTATTGTACATCACAAAAATACATAGTATAAAAAAAATACATGAAATACTACAAAATATACAATGGGCGGCCTTATCGCATTACTGCGATCTCTTCCAGGCAACCTTAGAATGGACAGTGATTTTCCTGGACATAAAATGAGACTGTCGTTGGTGCAAATATTATGTATACAATACACTAAAATAGATACACAAATATATACATAATTATCCAAAATTATAGATACATAAATACATACGTACTATGGAATACTTGGGAATATTTGGGACAAGGTCAAGAGGATGATAAAGATGACAAAAACCTTTAAGCCAATATGCTGTGGGATTTTATCATAGCGGTAACCCTGCCTCCAATATTTTCTTATCATCATGGACGAAATTAAGACGTCTACATCCTGAGCATTGTTGACCTCACTACACTACTGTCAGATATTATAATGGCGGGGTAAAAGATAAATCATACTGACAAGCAGAGATAGTATTTTATAGACCAAAGCATGAGTTAAAAGGGCCGACAGTTTTGGATGGAACATTGAACATCTCACATTCTATTGGATTATTTTTATTTCATTGGGTTGATTGGGGTTTCTTAATCCTCCTTAATGGATTTTGAATGTTTGGTAATGTTTTGTAAAGCAAGTGTATATTGATAGACATAACAAAACAATACCGGAAGATGAAAAGAATAAAGTGCTTGCCTACATGTGTGGGCGCAGCCGTGGGTACAATTCTTCTTAGTCAGTTGTAGAATGTAAAAGTCCAACAAATGTTGAATATAAGCTACCCTGATAGATTGATATTTTAAGTCAGTTCCTTTAAAAAATGTACATATAAGTTCATCATCATTATCCGTCTACCCTTTTTCAAATCATGTATGTTGGGATCGGATTCAGTCCAAAAATGCCAAACTTATCTTGTTGGTTTTTTGTGAACAAATAATCTGTATTATAAGCTTGTTAAAGTGACCGACTTTTATATCCAGGTCGAGATTACAGTTGGATTCTTTCATTTTCGTAAAATGCGAATTCACACGGTGATCGAGAATCTGCATCATTCGGGCGGAACAGAAATCGAAACAGACACAAGAAAATCGAAATCGAAAGAGCAGACATTTTAGGCAAGTTACTAATAAAGCACAGCCAAACAGAAATCGGAACAATAGTAACTGGGTGGAAGCCGATAACCTCATTAGATGGGATAATCTGATGCAGGTAAATGTAAATAGCGAAATAGCAGGTCCATAACAAGATTCGATTTATGTTTCGGTCAGTATAATCTGAGTATCGCAGTGGGTCGAGAATGGCGAGATCTGAGGAGCCGCGCCGCGCCCGTCAGTCAGCCTCATTGTTAGGCCGCCTAGATATTATGATTCATACGGCCATATTACAAGTTTCAGATAAGAATGCAGCAAATAGGGCGTTGCAGCCGACCGTTCAAGCCGACATTATGTGCTTGACATAATTTCTGACGCATGGTGTGCGCTGCGGGAATAGTGTGTGTATGTGGGTTCATTCTACTGCACATCTTCGCTGTTCGTTATTTCGCGCATTGTTCGTTTGACGTCAATTAAGGAGTCATAGGGATTTTAGTCAGGAAATTACACGGAACTATATCAATTTGTATGAGCAATTAAGGTAATTTCAATCGAATGTGGTTTACTTGTTTGTTAGGTACCTACTAGAATATCATTTCCATGTTAAGGCCGAAATATAACATTACTTATAGCTTCTGCCCGCGACTTCGCCTTCGTTTTTCTTGTTTCCCCGATCCACCCAGTCGCATAGTATCGTTTTAGCTTAGCGTTTTTTTACTTTTTGCTTGGCCCCTAAGGGTCTTAGCGTGATTTTACGTAGCATAGCTTTATTATTAGTATAGTATAGACAATAACCTACCACATGCACGTGGCGTTCTTTAGTGTCTTTACCCTCATAGGAAGAACGCGTGAGTGTCTGTATGTATGTACATATTGTACATGCAATAAAACATGTCCTAATAAGCACAGAATTTAAACACATTACAATGATTAGCTGCGACCAATTGTGCCTCGAATTTGTCCAGCTACCGCTACAACTGCTACAAGTAGATAAGGGCAATGGGTTGATAGAAATTGTTCAATTACGTTTATTCAGATGGTTAAGAATGTCACTTACAATATCGTTCGGTGTTGCCACACATGGGCGGCGTATGGGCAGCTGGTGACATCGACCAAGCTAACGGTTCTATCGTATATTCATATATGAAATATAATGAGTTGGTTATGATTCATAATATGATTCTAGGTTAAATGTGCTTGCCAAAATATTTCGCAGGTTTATCTAAAAGCTGGGTAACAGCGCATATCGTTGATGTTCGTTATTTTTAGCCGTTATAAGTGCAAATTAATGTGGGTTGCAGATTTTTTTTACCGAAATCCAAGTTAATTTACTTTTTTGGAAGTGATTCTGACGATTATATTTTGACGCAAAAAGACACCCAATGGGTACTATTTTGCCCTCAAGTAATCAAGTGTCAGACCGTCGCAGTCCACCGTTGGACCTAAGTCTCTCCCAAGGTACACCATTTGACTGCAACACCCGGTTTTCCGCCTTACGTATCCACTTTGTCGATTCTGATATAAGAATGAACGAATTGACCCACAGGCACAAATGTATCGACAACCACTACGTCATTTTGACCTTGGATCAAAAAGTTGTTTATTGTTGATCAAATACCTCCAGTGTCGTAGGTATTACAGTGACATAAGTTCTATTATAAGAGACAAGATAAGCAAGAAATTTATTTACAGCATTCGCTGTATCCTTGAAGGAAAATCAATATGCATGAAATCGGCCAGACACAACATTACCTAATGTGCGTCATGTTCAGTTTACCTATCGGTTTCAGCGGCTCCTCTATCACCGGACATAGCTTGACTTTGTTTACGACGATTACCAACGTAAACTGCATTGTCGCACAACACCGGCACACAAACAAAAACAACTCAACTTTCTCACATAACTTCTACAAATTAATAAATGCATCGTTCGCAACGTGCACCGTACTGCACAGTCCCTTCAAAACTAACACGGATTAACATAATTGGTGCTTGTGGCAATTGCCGAGCCTACCACTCGGCAGCCATGTTGAAAAATTAATACTAACATTGGCTTATGTCCAGCAATTATTATTATCAAGCACGCAAACAAAGCTAATTGTAAATATGTGCGCCTCCCGCATCAATTGAGCGCATCGGCGGCGGCACAACGGGGGAACTTTCAGGGACGGAAATAAACACAATTGTTACTATTTGTAGAAATGGCGAGTTCAGAAGGGAATATTAATCGTTGCGACAATGTTAAGAGATCGCTGACATTGTCGCAACCGTTTCTTTTTCATGGAATCTGAATAATATTTATTGCAACAATAGCCCTTAACGCCCGTCCTCCTGTCAATCAAATGGGCATCCGAAAATGGTCATTTTTGCAGCGATCTTATTTGGAACGTAGACTTTGTTCAATACTGATGTTTATGGTATGCTATGGTGAATGGGAAATTGCTCGCGATAACCACAAAACTAGTATTCCTAAATAGAGGAACCGCAAACGAGGAAACATTATCACATGTTTCATTCATTAAAGTAAACGCATCTACTAAATCGGTTTTACCGAGACCATAATAATTTATTGGAACAAAATGTTTAGGAAATTAATCTTGGATAACTTACCTCTTCTGATGAAAGTTTTGATATAGAAAGTTGAATTTATTATGATTTGAAACCTACACATGTGGATGCTGTAGAACCGCTTGAAGTTGATGTTTACCTACATTGAGTGTTTGTAGTCAAATCTTGATGGACGTGTCACAGACCCAACAAAGCTTATTTAAATTGTACATAGGAATTACGTCATTGAGTCGAGTTCAAGGATAGTTTCAGTCAGATGACAAGCGATTGACGAGCGTCTTGCTATTGCATTTACAACTACACGGATCATAATAATGCATACCACACGCTGAGAAGATATTCAAGCCAAGTAATAACACATAATAACCGCATATAAATATTGCAGAACCGATCGTGTATAACAAATTGCTGAGCCGTTGCTACATGACACATGAATTAATACAAATGCACATCAAATAATCGAGACGTCTGCAATCAAATAGTCGTGCCAGCCAGCAAGCAACACAACTGACGCAGTACGCAGTAGAGATCAGTCCAAAAATATACAAAAGCATATTGCAATGAGGCCAATGAATCTATGGCGAATGGCGAGCCGTGCGCTAGACTGATTAATCAATGTATAAGGTTGACTGACGACGGTGAGCGAATTTGAATCAACTTTATTGAGCTAAATATATTGCCATAAAAGCGTGCTGGGACATCTAGTGTAATAAGGTATAATTATTGAGGCGTCTAGACGTTGCGGAGCAGGATTCTATATGGATTCAGCGGCCCTACGAAGTAAACTACCATTTTAAGTCTTATGCGATGTAGTTCGACGTCCGAGCATCTACAGAGAAGTGAGTCAGATAACCGCTTATGTTTAGTAGCTCTAAAATAAACACAACCGATAAAGTGTCGGTGATTTCTGTTAACATTCATAATAAAACATAATCTAATCTATCAAAACAAATTCTAGTGCTTATAAATTTCACATTAGGCTGAGCTGCAACATTTATCTACAGTGTTACTTTGGTACTCACTAGACAGAATTTAATGCAGCCATGTCGTAGTGTGTGTTCCCCTAGGAAAATTAATACAATGATAATGATAACACATAAGTATGTTGTACAAACTTAATACAAAGATTCAATAGGCTGGTCGTGATGTAAAGTAAAATCATGATCTTGGCCACCACACATTTTAAAATCATGGATTCTTTAGCCAGCGCTTTGCGTGGGTAGTACAGCGTGTTTACTGGCGGGTTACTTCCACTTCCATCCAAGCCAACTGCGAATCACAGTCTGCGCACATGCGTTTACCCATCACAACAACAACAACAATCATAAACATTGTCTAAAGGTTTTGTAGTGCTGTTGCGAATTTGCGATGCATTTGACTTGATCACACGTTTGCGGGCTCACTAATTGTGATGCAGTCCGTCTGTTTACACTTCAAAGTCGTTGATTCAATCACAGATAATGTCTGAGTACTCCAAACGTAACGGTTACTATGAGTGGGTGTTACTTACATTTAATGAGTACGACCGAGTCGTGGGGCTCGCACTGCACCTGGGTGGCGTTCATGGCCAGCAGCCCAACGCTGCCCGCCCCGCCACCCGCTCCGCTCGCCTCTCTGCAATCACAACATTAATGTAAGCACAACTTCACATGTATTTTCCGAAGGATGTTGGTATAATGGTCCGTCCCCTTTGCCATTAACTTTCCGTAATGTCCATGGGAATTTCCTAGTAGAAAAACTCAATTTGCCCTGACCCGGGGTAAAGAAATCTTGACTTCACGCTCGGCAGCGCATAGACATGTTTTTTTTTGCAACCTTAGACCATTGAAGGATTAAATACTTATTTCATTCTCTAATGTAAATGTTGACCAACTGTTTGTAAATGTAAATGTTTAGCAACTACAACATTCTGACCAACCACTCGCCCTCAGGATACCAAGACCTAAAGCTGATGCTGACACAGGGTAACGTACTGCCGGGATGGTTGATTCCCTGTTACTGTCATAGTTTTCATGGCACAATGAAGCAGTACATAATTATTATTGCCTATCATAACTATGAATAAGTATTACGTTGTTACGTAACAAGGCCGTCTATTTCACAAGCATTGCGGTTGCAATAACTGCGCTGGCCAGGTTTTAGATTGACAGCAGGAAAAAGTGTGTAAGTAGACATTTTCATAGGTTATTTGATACAATCAATTAAGCGATAAGAACTACCATGTGATAACGCATTAATGTAGGCCTAATCGTGACACATATAATGGAAAACTCTACAGAAGATGTCACGTTCATCTTGATTGCTTAAATTCATGAACGATAATGATAGTACTCAAGAAATTATCTAAGACTGTTTGATGCTCAGTTGCCTGACATCTCTAATAGGTACCAAGTTCTACGCGTCCGCGTCGATCAAAGGACAAGAAGCCAATACTTTCTGATAGAGCGAAATGAATTTACGTGACCTTGAATGCTATTCTAAGCTTCAGTTATTTAACAAGACAAAGCAACTATGCTGGTAATATGTATGCTGACTTTCGAGGAAATTGGAAGCCAGAAGGGAAATTTTCATCGCAAATCATCGACGCGTGAACATGGCTGGTGCAGTTATAAACTACTAAAATCAACGAATGCTGGGCTATGATGTCATCATCATCAAGCTTGGCAGGCGGATGTGTAATTGCAACATGGCGTCATCAGCGTACAAGTGGATGTAACTGTGTACCCGAATAAACCATTATTCTGTAATATTTCGACGAAAAGACTTCTCTCCTTCGAGGTGGGGGCCAGTTTTTGTCGGGAAACATGGGAATAAGTTGTTACATATAATATAGCATCACAACACCATGAAAACAATTGCAAAAGCGATGCACAAAGTACTAATAACTAAGCTAATGTTGACTTGCTAAGCATTAGTCATCAGGTCTACTCCCATGTAGAACAAAGGAATTAAACATTACGAATGTATAAACTAGAGGAATTAATAGATGTAGTGCACTATACTTGGATCGTGGAGCACTTTGCAAGAACTTTATTTCGAAACCTGGTTCTCTTGATTTTTATTAAAAACGAAACCTTCATTTTTGAATAGCTCGTGAAAAATCCCGACTCCGGAGTTGCAGATCGAATTCGCGAGTGATTTATGAAAGTTCGCTTTATAAAATTATGAATTTTGCACATAGCTTAGTGCTTTAAAAATATTTACGAATTCGAAGAGTCATAATTCAGCTGGAAGGTGGCATTTCTTACGAGTTTTTTTTTTCAACTTAAGTAAAGCTTTCGTGGGATTCCTTGAGGCTCTGATGACGAAGTACGAAATATTTTAGCACGTAAACGATATGGTAAACACGAGTTTCTTGTAAATAATGTTCCAGTTTTCAGAGCTGTTCATACGAGTTTGAGCTACGGAGCTGAGTGGTGTCATCTCTGACTACATCGGCAACAATACAAAGGAACACAGTAGCTACTTGTGAGGTTAAAGATCAAAGGTCTACATAACCAGTGACAGGTTGCCAGTCTATGACGTAATGATTATCATCCATTGCCCTTTGTGTTTAAGCCATAAGGCTCAATTTTCGCCAAAGCACCAATATGCCGCAAATTCTCATGGATAAGTCAATAAATTGTATTTTCTGGTCACCATAGTAACAGAAAACCATCTGAGCCCCAAGATAATAGGCAAGGTGATACAGTCACGTTTTCATCCATTTCGTTAATTAAGCGAAATTGGACCCGATTATATGAGTAGCTAGACTATTTATTACTGTTTATAAAACGATTTATTCTTTGTTGCTGTTTTCAGCATGGGTGTGGTTTTGCCAATCAGACTATAGGTCATCTTCCCCAGTGTCCCTTGTACCCACGACCTGTAGGTATACTACAGCACTACAGAGTCCACGTAGTGCTTCATGCCAGCCACCTACAATGCAATAGTCATGTATGCTAATTAAGCAGCATGATTTCAGTACCATTGACATGATAGGCAAAAGCTGATGACTGCATACCAGCTGTTCATAGGTACCCCTACCCTATATGAACATTACATTACAGACTCTTTACAAACTTGGATGTCTATTGTTTAATTATCCATGTGTTACAATATATCATTCAACAAGAATTGATTAGTATCCCTAATCTTTTTTAGAGATTTCATGATCATTAGTGCTTCATTCCTATGGGTTCATTTAGTTGACTCGACAACATCCTCCCAAGTGGCTCATATTTCGCACGCAACGCGAACTATTTCATCATCAAAACAATTCTACTCAATAGGAATTGATGCTGATAAGTGTGCGATTAGCCTTAATGGCGATATTTGTTGGAAACAACTAGGGATGATTGATTTCAATTTGTTTAGTTTCATACAAGGACAGATTAATAATCAACTTTATTTATAGAAGGACTACCTGTTGCCTAAGTGGTTCTTCATTTTAGGTATACAGCAAATAAATACAGACCAGTAACATTGAGCATAGTATAAGGAAAAATTCTTGAAATAACTGGCCTGATAAAAATGTCAGAGTTGTTTAAATGATTTAGCAGTAGAATACCTCTGACCAAAATCATCATGCACACAAATCATCAAGACTAATCTTAAAAGAACAAGGAACCTCCTCCCTTTTTGAAGTCGTTTAATAATTAGCTAGAAGCACAACAAGCAGGAAAGAAGCAAGCTGAAGATAACAATGGAATAAATTTATCAAACTTGGAATTCCAGCTTTAAAACAGGCTAGGCTAAATGCTTATGAAATTAAAAAACAGATGAATGGACTTCCAACTCTTTTGCACAAATCCAATGTGGTGATTATGGAAATGTATGAAAATACATAACACACATAATAAGGATTCTGGACTTACATTTATACACAATAGAATTTCTAAAGGAAGTTGTAAATAAATAAATAAAATAAATTTTACTTGATTTTGGTTTTGATATTGTTTTGATTTTAGAATACTGAAGAAAATACCTGGCAAGATACTTACCTATTAAAAGTAAGTTAAGTACTATGTATGTGTACATTTTTTGTTTTAATGTGTCTTTTTATAACCAATTTACAGAAATAAATAATAAGTTAGTTTTAAAATGACTGTTATCACCACCACCACCACTGCATTATCTTAAGCTTAAACTTTTAATTCTTAGACAGTTTTTTCAACCATTGGCCTTTGCTAGCGTACATAAATAACATGTTATTTTAATTTTGACATAACTAAGCCACTAAAGATTGATTAGATAAAATAATAAAAGCTTGCACATAATGAATGTTGATTGATTATAAAAATCTTAATATAGTTGAATGGACTTGATTAGAGCTATGCCATGGTCATAAGACCACGGCTAATATGGCTTTCTGAAATGGATACATTCCTAAGCACAATATACCCAATGTACACAGGATTTTGTAATATCTTGATTTAAAAGTGTCCTTGGAGTTTCTTGCCCGCTCTTCTCCATAGAGATCTGTGTTTTGGAATGGGCAACTAGCTTCAACTTTCTTATAACTAACAGACTCTTTGACAATTCAAAAGTGCCTGTAAATGGTTTAATGAAATAAATGCTTTGAGTTTCAATTTTATTATTGGACTTTGTAATTTTTAAAGTGTTGTTGTGCATGAGATTTGCAATTTTGTTTTTTGTTGCAAGATCCAGGGGAAACTAATTAAAAATAAACTTTGTTGATGTAGCAAACCTACTCAGTTCCATTACCAACAGAATGGATTTAATTATCTCATTCATTGTCTTTGTAGGTAGTTCAGCAACAATCATAGTGCCTACTGTGAAAACATGAGGATTCCAAGATGCTTAGAAATCTTAACAATGCCTCTTTCTCAGTACATGAGAGCAGCAAGTTCAATGACAAGTTTATTATTTACATACCAAAGCTTACTTGGAACAAAGAGAGGAAAGCTCATGAAAAAAAATACTTAATTATTTAATAGTAATGAGTAAATACTGAGATACATAACATAACATCACGCCTGTAATCCCCGAAAGATTAGCCAGAGGTGTAACTATAGTACATTAAACATTTCGCCAGTTATGTTTAAGTGTCATGTAATAGGGGTAAGCCTATTGCTATGAACCAGGCGCAAATCCAGACCCCAGGCTGCTACTGCGAAATCCCGGACAAGAATACCTCAATAACACTTTACCCAACCTGGGAAACGAAACCCAGGCCCTCATTAAACACCCAGCAGTAGCGCTTGCAACCATTAGACCAACCAGGCAGTCAATGTTTTTTTTTGTCACAAGTAAGTAAATTGATTAGAATCGGTCTAAAAGCCATGCTAACCATATTTAAAAAAATGTTTGTTTTCATACAAACCGACTACTTAAGTACACACACATGCTGATGGAAATTGAATTGCAGATATGGGTCAAACAGAAACATGTTATAGATAACAGTAATACATATTACATTGTATTATGATACCAATACCAGTTTCAAACACTTCAAAGATTATGTATTACATAAAACTTTCATAATGACTTGTTTATCTCGGGATCTTAAATGATTACTTTCATGACTAAACATTTGTTCAACTCCTTTCATACAACAAAATTAAAAGAGTAACTACTTTGAAATAAAGAAAGAAGAATGGTTTCTTTTACGTTTCCTTTAGTCAACAAGGAAATAAAAATAAAAAGGTGGGAAACACAAATAACACTGTGGAGGGTGTGTTCTGAAAACATGTGGACTGATAATAAAATAGTGACAGAAATAGCATCTGGTTCCATAGTGCTTTATCAAATGACCTGCTCCAAACATTCAAGTGTTTTAATGGTTATGAATAGAGATAAGGAATACAAAACTTAAAAAACTGGGTGGTCCACCATGTAGAGAAGAAAATGAAACAGATTTACATAGTTAAATAATATTATCATTTACATGAATGAATCATTATACACAATGAATACAAATTGTGTTATTATCAATAAAAGTGGAATTGTAGAATGATAATGTATAAAATAGGTTTATACCATGAAAGTACAGGCCAGTATTGAGGAAAGAGTAATTGAATTAATTAATTTGTAACAATATTATGGAACAGACTCGTTTAAAAGAATAAAAGTAGTTACAGGAAGTACCACATTAGTGCTGCCATTATTTAGGCATTACACTGAAAATTGAGTATTTTTGTTTGGAATCTATAGGAAGGAAAATAATGCAGTTTTATCACAAAGATAAACTAGAGGGAATATGCTCAGCAAAGGATGTCTTAGCCTCTTAGGCTGAAATTATGAATTATCAAGGTAATTATGTGTCAACTATGGGGTTTATTTATAGACACTATTTAAAGTTAAGCAACATTTAACCGTCAAAAATGTATGGTTAAACAGTCACTTACTCACTACTTAACTTTAAGCAATGTTTATGAATAAAGGGGATTATCTTTTATAATTCAATCAATTTGCCAAGCTTTTTTGCAACTATGTAGGGGTTTGCTTCCAGTTTATCTTTATAATTAGCATAATTTACTTAGCTTTCATCATTATTTTATGTAATTCCTGTTTTCAGTAAGTAAGAGCAATGTTTACATAATAAATAATACCACGCAGGTTTCTGAATCTCCATAATTTTCCCATTGCAATTCAAAATACTTTTGTCTGGGTTTGGAGTTTTAGACCACTTCATATGATTTCATTTTGAAGAACACTTTCAGATTCTTAAGGTATAATAAATAATAAGGTGTGTGTAAGACATGTTGCACCAACCCTAAAATAAATTGGGATCAGGGCAGGAGAATGAGTATGAGTATCTTTTCTCATAGCCTGCTATTGAAGTTCAATTTTAGGGAGAGGGTTTTGTTCAGCAGTGGCCTGATTCAACAAAGATATCATATATCTCTTTTTCATTTACTCCCGGGGAAGATTATGTTTTTAAATAAGGCAGTTGAGTCTAAATTCTGCACTAAGCTGATAAGCGCTCAATGCCTAGTTAGTTCAGCAGAAATCCTATGACCCTGCATTCAAATAAGATAAGAACTTGCATAGTTTTATCAATTGTTTGTCTTTAGTCAGAAGCCTATCCCTTTTATTTACCTACTTAACATTGTTGATAAAGTTTTTCCTTGTAGTCTTACTGTAACTGGAATTCAGTTCAGGGATTTTTCTATTTTTTCAGAACATTGTTTTATAACATAGAATAAAGTCATGCCTGAATTTCCCGACGGTTTAGGCAGAGGTGTCTTAAAGCCCATTATTTTATAGTGGTGTCATTTTATTTTTTTTAAGTACATAAAATAATAAGTGTGCATGTCCAAATATTTCTCAGAGAAAATATATTTTTGTGCATTGTGCTCATACAGTGAAAAGACCAAATAAAAAAAAATAAACAACGAAATATTGAACAGTTCCACAGGTTTGCTGTTCCACAAATCAAGTGATGTGCATAATAATAGTTGGAACAATGACAAGTAGGGGAGTTGCCTAACCACCACACTGATATTCAATAAAGGGAACAGCCACTTGTTTACAATTACCAGTATTTTTCGTGCCAGCTGGTGACTCTATGCACCTAATTAAGCCCACTGAGCTAGTTTCACCTTGCATTCAAGATAATTTACTGAGCACACTCGAGTTTATTCATTAGTTCCACGTACTATCATTGGTGCAATCGTAATAAATCTAGTACGTTTCACACGCTGACACACCGCACGATAGTCTTGACATTTGACACTGGGCTGGTCACCAGGCGTTGTCATCCGTTGTCATAATTTTAGGTCAAAGTACGATGAACTTGAACGCGCTTTACTCACCGTAAAATGCTTATTGCCGGCACTTGCTTCCCTACGGAATGCGTGCAGGCAGGGCCCGCATTCGCTAGGAAAGCATTACCCACTGTTTTATGCACGTTTGGAAAGTTTCCTCACTGGAAACCGGCCACGACAACAATCACTGGTCACACTGTCGGGTCCACGGGCACAAGATCTGACAATAACGTACTCAACAACTAAATACCACCACCTCTCTTAAAATCCACTGTTTTACAGACAAAAGACACAGACACAGGTATTCATGTATCGAACACTTAAAAAAGTCACAACGCACTGCAAAAGTTCACAGACGGTTAGGTTTCAGTGTTGCATAGACAAAAAGTTCACACGCGTATCTTGTCTAATTAAAAACTTGATAACTTTTATATAAATAACAACAAAATAAGAAAGGAACGTCGATCGCACCGCAAAATCCGAAAAACACAAGACGCGCAGCTGGCTAGCTGTCGCCTCTCGCTTGACTGCGGGGACAGCGGGTGTGCGGGCGGGTGGAGGGGCACGCGACCGCTTCTACCGCGCCCCCTATCCTTCCCGCCTCGTCTCGCAAGTCATTTCATTATTACGTTACGTTCATTTTATTTTATTTTGAACCTGCATTCGTCTGCGTTCGGTATCCTTCTGCAACAGAGATTATTATCAATATACTTGGTGCTTGAAATTACATAGGTGTAGGTATTCAATTTACAGATTTATTGATTTTGACCTCTCTAAAACTGTCTAAATGTCGTAACTAACAAGCAAATTACTTGTTATGAATTTTTTAATAGACAGTCTATAAGGTTTATGTTGCAAGTAAATGCTTCATTGGGAACCATCAAAATTAACTGAAACATCTAAAACTGTGGTTTTACAACGTAACAATAGACAATCTATGTTGCTTCTGTCTTTCCTACTGACCGTGAGAACTGAAAACTTTTACAGGCGATCGAGCAATTTACTTGCACTGATCATGTAGATTGTTGGAAGATGCACCTCATCGAACTATCATAGAAGTGGATGGGTGAGTCGTAGTCGGCTGGAGCGCGGTATGCGCGAATGGCAATATAAACAAGCAGCTGTTTTGTTGATGAAAGCACGCACAGCGTGCAGTGGTTGGCCTTCGTCGACAACACGACAGAGATCTGCCTCCATCGCATATTTTCGAAAAAAATAATTTCACACGGCCGACTTTCAGTTAATTTTCGAGAAAGTGATCCTTCATTGGCGATCTATCAAGGAGTGTAACGAGTTTCTCCTTTATCATTACAGGGCTCGGGTAACCACCCCTGTAGGCCTGTAATTACTGGTAGTTTGCCGGCAGATGAGTAAATGCTTTCAATTCTGGGTTGTAGGGAAAGTGAAGTGTTAATGCGACAACTTGATCATAGTGTTTCGTGCCTTTCTACCGGTGAACAGGGAAGGGATTCCGCGAACTTTGAGTTTGACCTCGCTTTAAACAGTTTACAACGTAATTGGCTATTAAATTAACCATGATACCTATGATACGACGGAGATCCCATTAACTTCGCCAAAGTCTGCTCTGTCAGTGAGTTCGGGACCGGGACCATCTGCTTCTGTTTTTGCTCGCTAGGTAACAATAAACTTTACCCCAATTCATGGAACGGAAGTAGGGTGTGGTTTGGGTGCGTCCTTGAGTCGAGTTCAACTAATCATTGGGGGACCGGAAATTTCTATTCTCATATTTTTGTTTTGGTTTTTGAATAGAGCTATAATAATTTAAACTTTCATGGAACAAAATAATAAGTATCTACAAACATTTAGTAGGTAAATAAAGTTTCATTGATCTTGATGATAAAATCTTTCAGCAATCGTTCTGCACTAGGTAGGTACTACCTAGTGCAGAACGATTGCTGAAAGATTTCCTACCTAGTGCAGAACGATTGCTGAAAGATTTTATTATTTTTAGTTGATGTAAACTGTCCATTCATTCCGGAAAACATGAAAGCAATAATAATGTCATATAAAACAACACAATGAAGAATTTAGATAAATAATGTATTTAATGTAAGTTCACACAGTTCGAACGGATATCCTTTCTATTTCGGTCCAAGGATAAATGCTAATGGTACCTGCCTGGTTGGATAATATTTCACCGTTTGTCAACATGCCTAACGGTTGTACAAGCATTAAACTTAGAGACACATAATGGACGTTTCTGTAACTTTATGTTCTGCAGTTAAAGACTGTACGCCTACGATTGTCATATTACCAGACCAGACACCAGTTTATTATTACATTATTTTAGAAGCTTATTTTGAAACAGTCGCCTTTTACTCAGTTTACGCAAACCCAAAGGATTTATAAAAGTCACACTTGGAATAACCTCGTAAGGTTATGCAAGCTAAAAATAAGTTTTCCATTATTACATCAAGTTCATCATATTTTGTTGAATGTTACTTTTGAAATAAAAGTATGAATATTTGATGATCCGGCTAATCTCATCCGGCTAACTCATAAGGAGTCTTAATGACAATTCAGAAAACGCTATGTGACCAAAATGTCACGCTACCTTTTACGGAATTCATGGTAGTATTGCACCTACAGGTAAAATACCCAATTCACTGTTATGCCTTTAAATACTATTTTTTCCCGTTACCAACTGATGTAGTAGTTTTTGGTCTTAGCTAAACAAATTGACTGTAATTTGCTAGAAGTGTTTGCGAGGTAACATACGAACGATTTGCATTTTACCATAATGAAGAAAGTTTTGTTTGTAGACAAAAATATGTAAGCAGTACCTAAGTACCATAGGTTTCTCTACTATTACCGGTAATTCAAGAAGGGAGGTAAATATGCGAAATGTAGCTTAACCAAATGAAGACACTCCATAGACACAATGTTATTCAGGAGTCAGAACATACACAATGTCTCACGCCCATTTTAATAAAATGTGAGACATGGACAATGCTGTGGACGTGGTTAGGTCCTTCCTGGTCCATTCCTGATCAGTTACAGTTAATCGTCGGGAATCATCAACACGAAGAAGAAGAATAGATGGGACTCGATAAACAATTAAGGACTCCTGCTTTCTCCACAACTGAATCAACAATCCTTCAATCTTCATTACAGAACCAAGTGCCAGCGGTATGGCATGGGACTACAATTTATTTATACCTTTACAAGTCGCATACTCGACGCGCCTTGCTCAAAATATCGCGTCGTGCCGGCGACTTCCGTCGATTCAAAGTCGACTACCACTCATGGGGTTTTTTACCATGACACACTCGAACACGAGATTTTTGTTTATTCAAGCGTTATGGAGAATAGTGACATTCATTTGAATAATTATGGTATAAGATTCGTTGAAAGGCAATTAAGCAGGTGATTGTTTTGCTAATATTATGTTCTGAGGATAATTAAAAACAGGTAATTGAATAATTAATTAAGCAGGTAGGGTAGACAGCGCGGTGCCAAATGAATAGGATCGTTATGGTGGCTATTAAGCATTGTCGACGATGACTAAAGGCTGACTTTAATAGTACAACAATGGTTTGACGTTACCCAACCAGCTTCTTGGAACAGACTATGGAGCGGAAGGAAGAACTGGTAAAGAAAGAAAAGAAAAAAAAATGTGAGATTAAATTCAGTATAGAATCTTGAACTCTACATGATATTCGAAACATAAGGCAAATAAATGTATATAAGATGGAACAAAAGCTTTATTTTCCGAAGTAAGTAACAGTTTTTTCCTTTTCCATCAGTTCATGTTTGATAGACATCAATGTCCGTACTTCTTGCAGTAATGCAGTGCTAGTACCATAAAATAAAGTATAGCGACTAGTAGCGAAACCAAAAGCCAAACCTAGCCAGTGTGTAATAAAATCTGACTATTTTTTTCGACGACTTTCCCAATGTCCTGTATGTGGCAATGGAAACACACCATGAACACATTTTTTCTGGTAACTTTTTATGTTCATATTGTCCCAAGTTTTCGGCGGCAGACGATGACTTATCAGACGGTTGAGTGGCGGCATTTTGTTGAACTCTGCGCTTCATGAGTTTGTCTTCAGAGCTAAAAGTAACTTATAGGAGTAGGACGTGACTGCCGAGACAGATCTAAAAATATATTACCTCTTGATATTTAGGTACGCACTAGTCATTAGGTCTACTTCGTAGCGAAGGTAGGTGAATGTTCGAAATAAGTTTACATTGAAACATGTTTGTTGTTTAATTATTTAACAGCTTGTCAGATTACGTATTAAATACTTAGTGAAACTGGTTTCTCTTTCCAATTTTCAATAATAAACTGAATACAAGTTTACAATTTCATCTTAGACTAGACACGGAAAATTGGATCGTTTTTGTATAATTTGATTGGTCTCATCTATTTAGAGAGTTTTATTTTTAAATTATTTAAATTCGGAGCGGTAAATCCGGTTATTTTCAGATAAATCACTCAACCAATTAAAGGGACATTAGCGAATTGAATGGCGTGTATCAATAGAGAAGCATTGTTATGGGTTCATGGTGGCACGGACCATTTAACCCGCCTTATCAATCGGTAACGGTCGGCGCTAGGGGCGGAGGTCAATGCACCTACTTTGTTGTTGTTACCTTTTTAGAGCTCCCCGTTATCCGACATATTATGTAATAGTAATAAACTGATAGGAGGTTTATATCATCGTTATCGTAGTTTAGTGCTGCGTGCTGATCGTTTGATTAGCCTAATTAAGTTAATCTTTATGATCTTTGCCATACTTAAGCGGTTGCTGAGTAAATTCAAAGTCATTTAGACAAAAACTTACAACTTTGCGATAAACTTACATCAGAATTAAGTAGATATAACCAATTCTAATTAGTACCTACTGAAAAGAATGTGTAAGATATCACACGGGTCTTGTATATTGTTCGTGTTAGGGTAGATTGCAAATCGACTCTAAACCAGCAATATACAAGACAGGAAGATAAATTGATTCAAAGACTGCAACCAGCATTGGTTTGGGTGTCAATTGCACTATTACAACAGCACCCGTGGATGTTCTTTTAGCAAGAAGTATTTTAAATAAGAAGCAAGTAGAATCAATACCTGTACATTTTTGGTAGGTATATTGCGCCACTTTAACCATATCTTCATGTAGACAGGTCAGACATAGTCATGAACGACTTAAGGTGCTGAAAATTCTCGCAATTAATTACGAGACATAGAACTTGCTCTGAACGCGGTCGCAATGCACGCCTGCTACAGATCAACTTTTCCTAGTATGACCTTAGTGCCACGAAAGCAATCGATTCTGTAAAAACTATTTAATTACATTCACGGTCCAAATTAAAAATCTTTGTAGTATATAATTTACACAATCAACTTTCTGGACGGGTCCAATACGATACCCAGGTTGCGTAACACTTTATTGAAAAGATAGAGCCTTAGGCCCACCTGTTGATATTACCTACACTATTTCATTTATATAGTAATTACAGGTGATTTACATGTAGTGTCGTTACGTAACCATACATAATTTCTATACGTTCAATTTACCAGCTAATCGGACTTTTTAATTTATGCTATAATAGTGCACTTCAACTAAACGTGGGAGGTGTGGCTTTGCTCGTAAATATGACTAATAGTTTTTCATTTTGATTCGCTTTTTACTTCTCATATTATTTATGGAAAATGATGTTACATTCACACCTAATGTAATACTTATTTTTAACACGAAACCAAAGCGTCTGCATGAGTAAAACTGTGTTCCATACAACTTCAAATGCATTTTCCAAACTTCAACAATAATCAACGTGTTGCAGACGTAGCCGTGAAGTGTTTTGAATCTCGTATTTAGTTCAAGAACAATATCTCGTAGCTCGGATAAAGTAAGTACTGTTAGCAGGCTATTACCCAAACGCATAAGCTTCGCTGACACCGCTATTGTATTGAAAATTTGCGAATATTCCGTAACACTATTACCGCGTTTACATTGTCATGCGCAGTTTGTAAGCGATTGCGAAACATTGGTTATTGTCTCTAAACTCTCTAACCTAACAGACCGTATGGGCTTAGAATAGAAATCCGTTTAGTGTACGCTCCCATGAGAGTCGTGCGAATTATAATCCGTTTCATTATGTAAAAGAAAATGTCCGCTTTCTTTCTGTACTTACAAAGAATCAGCGATCGAAAGTTCATCGGATACAATGGCCGCAGCCGATGACACTGCCGGCTTCTTATCGAGCATCGCTAGCTGACTCACTGCCCATACAATTCTCATAATTATTATAATTTTCGTAGTCAAATTCATCCGCGCGATAACTGGCCGGTTCGAGTGAAAGTATTCTGGATTAATCAGTCGTTCGTCTATGGACGCAAGTTCAATGCCTCGATTATGACTGTTATTTAAATTATAATATTCTTTTGCTTTCTTATGCGTTGAATGGCGGAGGCGGTGCAAGGCAGGTGGGTGCTGTAACCGTGGCCTGCTCCGCTGGACGTACGAGTAGTAACACCGCCGCGCGTCGTCCGCGAGAGCTTTCTAGGCTGTGCTATCTTCCTCTACGTCTCAAGTACATGTCAAAGTGTCAACTACAAGTATGAGCTCTCTTATCATAAATCCGGTTGTAATTAATTAAGATGTCTTCGGATAAGGATGTATGTTGTAATTAGGATCTCAGCAATGTACTGCTGTGCCAACTGCAATGTTTCTCGGAAAGTTAACTGTGATTGGTCGCTGAATAGTGAATGTTTGACTTGGACGAAGAAAATAAAAATAGTCTTTTTTTATTAAGTGTAATGTCTAGATAATGAGAAGCGATAAGTTAAAAACATTGCTGCACGTTTGCATGAGTAACCAATTGGAGAAATGGAAGTAGTCTCGCTCTCGACTGATGTTATCATGTGGCTCGCTGATGTACGTAGTTATCTAGTCACTGAAGGCTATAGGTGTAACAGTGTCGTAATACTAGTAACTTGTCGCAAGTAATTGGTTTAGACGCTGAAAGTAAACAATGGGGCTTTCGATATCTGCAAGTTCGAATATGTATGATATGAACATTGCATAATAGAGTCCAACAGATGACACAGAAACCTAAGTATTACGAGACGTGATTCAGTCTATTAATTCTATGTATTGGTTGAGCTATTTGTATTCTTCGTAGAAAATCCAGGTCGATGGAACTGAATACGTATACATATAAACTGGCGTCGATGGAGCGTGAGATACACTGCCGTCTGCCACATACCTTTTAGCGACTTCATTGTTTTCTGTGTGTTTAGACTTTAGAATAGCAGTTAGACAGACCTCATGGACAATTATTTGTTTTGAGTCTAAGAATTTGTGTGGTTTCCTTGACCTATTGGCGATAATAGTTCAGCGGTGTAATTGTCGTTTAATTTAATTCAATGAGCCGGATATTATATCGGTGTTGTGGTTGCAGCAAGCGATTGCATTCATTGTATCGTCACAGTGTATAAACAGCAGGAGACAATCGGAATAAGGAATATGTGTAGGTACCTTGATACTTCATTAAATAGGTCGGGTTTTTACGAGTTCGTGTAAGTAAGTAGCCCCACTATAGCTTATACCTACCTACCTTGCTCCAGGACAAGTAAAAGTAAACTAGCCAAAGAGGAGGAGCTGAAATTCTTTCGACTTTGATCTACAACTTCCTATTAGGAACTAAGTTTTAAGTCAGCTCTCAACATAATTTCCTGGTTGATCCAAATAAAGTCAAGTACAAAGTAGTTTAGGCAAGGTTGTTACCGGAAGAAGATCAAACGACCGGTGCTTAGTTCACGGTAGACGTTTCGGCAAAGCGACATAAAAGTTTAAGGACTCTATGCGATGGAAGTTCTGATTGCATAAAGTCAAGTAACGGTGTTTTGTGTGGCCTGCCGCATGCAATGAAGATAAGAGGGTTAACGGGGCGGGCACGGCGATGGCATACAAAATGTGGTCATATGGACGTAAAGCCCGACTGACATGAGGCCAGCAGGTCTTGTAAGCGATCCAATACAGTAAGCCAGCTGCCAAGCATTATTGAAGACAATTTGGGTCATAATTTTGAGCTACACGCAGCCTGGCTCAGTACCCAGTTGCATTCTCACAAATACGCATACGGATAGACAACATAGTCACCTCAATGCGTGGTTGATGGACAAACCCCTACTCACTTTAAAGGTTAAAAATAATTAAGGAAGGAAGCATGCTCAATTATGCTTGCATACTACCCGTGTACAAACGGCCCTCCACAGCAGATGGACAGTAACCTGGTAAAGACTTTTAGATATGTAGATCACATGAAAGTATTCACGACCAGTCGCTGGAGTCGTGTCAGCTGAGCTTAACCACAAAACTATGCACCACAGTAAGTTACACTTGTCACCTAACATTACGGTGCTCACGTAAGCATGAATATGAGCTCGTAATTAAAGAAATCATGGCCGCTCGTTAGCCTACTTTATTATAGTTTTTGCTTGGAGACCTAAATAGTTTTCTTCTGATTGTGTCGCAAAGTTGTGCCTGTTAAGACGCTTAAAGAGGGTTCTTAATGTTAATGGCCATTGATGACCAGGTGCGGCGTTTAATTTGTAATTTTCTGTAAAGCTATGTTGATGCACTGTAGAGAGAGGATGTCCTTCGAACAAATACTCATCTAAGTCTTCAGAATTCAAGTAAGCTTATGGTGATTTAGTTAATTCAGACCAGCGGACTCACCTCAAATGCGGTTAATGTTCGCCTTCCTGGCGGTTCTTTACAGAGCCTAGAAGAAAAACATTAAGAGAATCCGCAACAAGTGTTTTTTGTATGTTTCGAGTTAAAACTACGGAAGTCTAGTTAAATGACCGTAGAAGGCAGGTAGCTAAAGAAATGTAGAAACGTCGTAACGACGTCATCCTGTTGGTTTATGTAACGTTAGTTGGTCAGTGGTACTGATCAGGGCACGGCGTGGGTTCCGCGTGGCCCGGGCGCTGGGCATCCGGCCAGCTCCGGGGCGCTCCGGGCCCGGGCTGCTGATAAGAGCGCAGTGAAAGTGCCTCCCCAGCGACACCCGCGCCCCGCACCCATTGTTGTGTGACGACGGTCACGCTCCGCTAATTTGAATGCAAGCATGTTTGTAATAGAATAATCTCGTTGATTGATAGACTTATTATATGATGATGAGGTTCCAGGAAAGTTAGCATTGTCCCAACATTGGAGCGGCCGCTGATAATTTGTCAAAGATATACCCATTACGGTTCGTAATTGAATGTTACATAACTTGGAAGACGTAAACTTATAGAGAAATTGTGAGACTCCGCCTTCGGTCGGTTAAAAGGCTTTAGGCGTTATTCTCCATTCAATAGCGAGCATCGATATATATTTTTTAATTTCGGTCATCGACCTCTCGGATTTTATGGTCCAGGTAATAAATTGAATCGATAATTATCGCAGTAACTTGATTTCTATGTGAAATCACTCATCGGCCGAGTGTGAAACGTTACCGGCTATCATAACTGCACCGCTCGTGAAGGTGATTCCACGATTCGTATAACATCTGTGTAAAGATGTTTGGCTCTAATTGGACTATTAGTTGATTTATCTTAAGTGTTAGAAACTAACGTTCACGGAACACATTCTGCTCAGGTGAAAATAAGGTGGATGATGAAGTAAATGTGGCTGTATTTTTAGACGTGACTGTATATATTTTTAGCCGTGTTTCTCATAATATAAACAGTAGCGAATATTCGAAATAAGAGACATCAATCTATGAATTGTAATGATGTAACTATTTTCTTGGTCAATCAATTGGAATAAATGGTAATAGGTAAGGAAAGTTTTTCAATTATCTGCTTCAAGGGAGTGTCCAACTCCCAGTAACTACTTCGTTAGTAGAGTTAATTGAAATAGAAAAGTAACAAATGGATAGTGAGTTATTCATATTTGTACAGCTAAGTGTAGTTAACTTTCACTAGATCAAACTACTCGAGATTAGTTCGCCAAAAAAAGTTCGCAAGTGATTTCTTTTTGTGCTCTATATAGCGTAGTCACGCCTGCCATAAGTATTTGGTTTTGTTGTTTTGTACCAAGGTCAGAAAACCGGCTAGCACTACAATACAGTACTTTCGTACTCGATCGACGAAAGCGAATGCGATGCCCCCTGTCCTGCGACAACTTTCTGTAAATATTCGAACCACTTTTTGTCCTTTCCAAACTGAAATTTCGATGAAGCGTCAATTGTTCGCGAATGGTAATCCTGGACAGGTTCACTTTCCACAGTTATGTAAGCACTCGGTGATATCTTCAGACAACGTAACATACGTCAAATAAAGGGCCTTTAATTAGCGTGTAGGTGTTTTATGAGCTCTCCGACAATGGGGAATACGTACATCGTTTAAACGTTGCACTTACAGCAATGAAAGTTAATATAGAGCTCATAGATCTCTAAATAAATTGCTATTTTATTTTGCAGTAGAAGAGTCAGGTAGTAGAGGAAGCATGTACAACTTCCTAAACGAGGTATGGACTGGACAACTTATTTCGTTTTGTTTTTAATTCATTTTAATGTCAACCAGTTAGTTAAGATGTTTTTTAATGATACGTTTACGTGAAGGCGGCACGTTAAGATGTATTGTTTCTTTAATGAAAAATGATCTAAGAAAGTAGTGAAAATGCTTTCAACCCACATAAAAATCTTAGTCTACCTTGAGTTGGAGCTGTCATGAGATACTTTTAGAATAAATGGAGGTGAATAGAAGGTGAACCAGCCAGACATGGAACAAAAAGTAATAGTCACACTTTTTTGTCCTAAGGGCGAACAGATGTCTTTCGTGATACCACGTGGCGTGGCAGCCAAAACACGAACGCTTTTGGGTGTTTCTTTTAAAAATAGCAGAGCAGCTGAATAACATGGTCCATTCGAATGATTTTTGCAAGGAAGTGTTCCATAGTTTGTTTTATATTGTTTGCATAAACACGAAAATAGAGTCAAGCGAAACAGACACTTCTGTTCAATAATGTAGGTAGGGTAATTGGAATCTAAACGTTTTGTGTGAATCAGAAGAAATAAACACATTTTAACTGCTGAATAAGTTTAACAATATACAATTGTGTAACAGCGTATTTTAAAATTGGGTCACAGAGTATTCATATATAATAGTTGAGAATTAAATAAAACTACATAGCCTTGACACAATAACATTTAACTCCGGCGAAGCAATTAATTGGTCCGCGACCGGTGGAAGCTGTACAAGTGATCCTATCACGATCCATGACAAATAGTACCTACTCTGTTGACAATAGATCATACCGTTATCATTTATCGATACTGGTCCAGTTACAGTACACTCGTAAGTATAGCCACACACATAAAACATCGAGGCCTCACCAAAAAGAAGTTTGCTTTTAACTTCTTGCAGTTATTGGCAAACCTTGCTGTGTACTCGCGTTGGCTATGGGAATTTTACAACGCCGCGTGTTTACTTTCGTATTATTTTATATTATATTATCATTTTACAGTTATAATTTAACTTTTAATTCAGACAGGAGTCCATAGGGTTCGTAACAGTTTTAGTTAACTTCTAGTGTTAGTAGGTTACAGACACAGAATATAAATACAATTAAAATTCAGCGTGGAGGTGCATCTATCTCCGCAACATCGGGCCACCCCACCGATCTGCGAACACACAGAATACTGTTGGTGCTGCCGTGGAAACGCGTCATCAGGGATGTGCATCTATGCCTAATAATGGCGGCAAAACCATTAATATTATATTAATATTGTTATGGTATTATTGATCATTAATTAATTCCCAAATAAAAATATTTTTCGCAATAAAAATAACATAAAACAGGACGACCTTAAACTAAAACCTCTGGCTATAAAAGTTAAAGGCTATCAAAATTTACATCGTGTGCGTCCCAGTTTGTGGAATAACAAAGTAGTTCATGTGGGTGCTTCGAAATGGCATGTTTTATTGTGAATTTTGCGCGGTTTGCATTCGGCAATCAGTGGGAGCACTCTGCGGCAAGGTCGAGGTCGGCTGTAAATTATTGTCACTGTGGAGTGTTTCGTTGCGTAAATATTCATCACTTGTGAAGCCGCTGCAAGCGCAACACTTTTGGGGCAGTTCAAAGTCGACGTTGCATTTCATTAATTGTTTTATAAACATTAGTGAAGAGCCAATTTACCTACACGTTTCAAGCATGCATGCCATATATTCACCGCGGTTAAAAAATAATTTTAACACTAGCATAAATCTCCTTCATGTAGAAATGTGCTTTATTGAATGACACGACATCAATCAACTCTGATAATGACCCTCAGTTTCACTTTTCTTTTATATTTGGGTCGTCGTAAATTGCAGATGATTAAAGAAATCATTGTGAACTTATTTCCGAGTCGGAGTGTTCGGTTTTTGTACTAAGCCAATCACGTAATGGCTTAATCGTCAAGGTAATGTTTTCGGTCTGCAAATGGCCGCGGAAGTGACAAAAACATTATGCAGTTTAGTTGAATTTGACCAAGGTGGCTAAAGTGACCTTTGAAAGATAAAATCGTCTATTTACTTCACCTAATGCCCGGTAAAAAGATGTGTTTGCAGTACTTCTATATTTATTAACCGTGTCTTTGTATTATGAGAATAATAATATCCCTGGACATTTCACACAGCACCATTTGTCCCAAGCTAAGCAACCTAATACATATTATAGATAGAAAAACACCCAGACTCGGAACAAACACATGTAGGTCATACAAATATTTGTTCCGTGCGGGAATCGAACCCGCGATACGCAGCGCAGCAGTCAATCGCTTAACCACTGCGCCAACCGTGCCGTCGAAGAATGGCAAAAGGGTATTGCTAAAGAACACAAAACATTACGAAAAGTGCTAAGTAGTCACAGTCTCACAGGCGAATGTCAGTTAGTTTATTGCAAATTGAATATTTACATTCATAAAGCAAACGTGAGCGTAGGTACGGATTATTTGCTTGTACGCTGCTAAATGCTCAAGTCAATATTGCCAAATAGGGCTGTCAAATATGCGTGTGCGCAGCTATGTAGAGCGCGGCAAGCGACAAAGAAACAAGGTAACCGCGGCCATTGGCTGACTGCCTTGTATATCTTAAAAGTTTATTCGTCTCCATGTTTTATATTTTTACACATTCAACATTGATCTCATATTTTTATTAAAGGTTAAAGCAGGAAGTGTCCAGAAAGAAACGTACTGTGCATTTAAAATTTCCTATCTACACTCACGCTATCGCGCTTATGAAATGTAAAAAATACAAGTTTTATTAAATTAGTATCTTATTAAATCCAGTCCTCAGTTTAAATTCACAGTTTACAATATTTTTTGTTGTTCTTCTATCAGATGCTATAAGATAATCAACTGGAAAAAATACAATGAAATTGGCAATATATGGTATATTGCCAATTTCATTGTTGTTCATCTACTGTGAATTGTGAAATTAGCTACATCAAACAGTGGGCGAAAAAAACCTGTTTGCTGTTAAAACTTCTTTATTAGTTGGTAAATGTTGACATTATCGAATGTTTTTTTATAGTGGTAACCCTGATGGAGTGAGAGGAACATAGTTGGCGCGCAAACTTCTTACGGCTTCTGACGCAATATGCACTTGCTGTAATATAGTCGATGTATAACAAAATAACCCGATACGAATTGCTGCTGCATTCCACGTCTTTAAGAAGCAAGTAAGCTGTCATACTAAACGATTTATACCCACTTAACGTTCAAGTAAAACACAACGAGACTGGAAATATTCAACGCGTTCGTTTGTCGTTTTATTGAGTTGTATCAATAATGTGCAGTTTATAATATAAAATGTTGAAATAACCAATTTATTATTGTCATAACTTTTGCATATCGTAAGTGCTACGAGGTGCTACGCCAACATTAAGCGGTGTCTACACGCAAGGCTGATCATACGTTAATCGACAATTTGCAAAGCGATTTAATGTTCAGTCATTTGTCAAAACGTATCGCTCATGTCCACGAGTGTATAATTACATCAAGTGTATAAACACCGAGTACGTGTTTGAGTAACGAAATTAGAATCTAATGCGTTTAATCTTAAATTCGACGTAACCCACAACAACTTTAAACGATCGAACGGCCTGTTTATTAAAAGCTAAAAATAGGAACTGAAATTACCTAACACCAGTTTTTTTTTGTAGTCCAACACAAATTTATGAACCGCGTTTCCTCGAAGAACAAGTACTTTCAACACTACTACTATTTGCTGTGTGAAAATATGCGTTCGAACCGATCGATCAATAAGCAAATATTTTCCCATTGCCGACTCCTTTCGGCGTTTCGTCAATGAATTCTCATGTGGCCCGACAGTTGCGCGGGTGCAATACCGAGTGTTTGTAAATGAAACATGCCCAGTCAGATGACGTAGACCCTCGCTCGTGAGATCTTTGCTTTCGCAGTATAAATACCAAATGTTCATGGTGCATGCATGATATAGCAATGTTGTGAAGAACGAGACTCGAGAGTGTCGAGAAAGACGAAAATATTTGCATAACGTCGCAAATTAATAGATGCGCTTCAGGAAAACTGTGCAAGCAACAAGCACGCGTCACAACAAGTAAACATTGGCAGAAATAATACTAGTAATAAAAATAATATCCCAGGAGCACTTGATAGCAGTTAACAGAAAGGTCACGGTCACAAAGTATTGCATAATGTGGAGAACGAGACGCTGAACGGCCTCCTCAAGTGTCCGATAAATATTTTGCTTCATGTACGAATATTTGCATGTCGAAATAAATACATTTAAATTGTGCTCTTTAATATATCAAGTGTACTACACGCGCCTCGGTCAGTAACTATAATTTTAAAGATTGCTTTTGAAATTATAGTAGGATACAGTGTTTAAAGTAATGGGCAAGAATTGATGCCCATTTCGTATTGACTATACGCGTGCATGTCTTTTTTCTGATGCTTTGTCTGGTTCTTTTGTGCGTTTTCTAAAGATTTACACATCTACCTACATTTAATAGACAATCCTTATAATTTGTTTTGAAAGGGCAAAGAAATTACTTATTTATTAATTAATTATAAAAGTTGATTCTAACCTTTATCGCCCAAATCTCATCAAAATTTTCCAAACCATTTGAAGTCACGCTTTAGTTCCGATGAATAATAATGACACATCGGTTCAACAAACGCATGGTGTAGGTAGGTGATGTTTAGAATGTAGTACAGAACCCATCGATGTGACCCTTACTGATCATTAAGACAAGATAAGATAATAGGAAATAAACGAGAGAACCCACCGCGAACTCCTTGGGTGGCCCGGCGAGCCTGTAATATTGTACGTAGGTACTCGTCCATTATTAAGTGATCTACAGCGGGGTTTAAAAACTTTAATAGCTGCATGCATTATGTATTTTGTCCGAGGTCTTATTTCATTGGCGATTGAGCGCAAGCCCACATGAGACGACTCCAAACTGTCTCAGCGAAAGTGTGAGAACGCCGCGATACTTGGCAAAATTTCTGGTATTTCATCAGAATACTCGATACAATACTTTGCAACGTGATCGATCGAACCGTGGGTGGTATGTTTTAGTTTGTTATGACATTCCAGGCATACGTTTCGTGAAAATCGATAGTGACTTTCGCGTACTGATTTTGAGATTAGATCTTTAATGATGTTCATTTTGTAAGAGTTGGTTTCTTTTGTATCATGATTACCATCACGTATACTATACTTAGGCCTAGGTGAACATGGACCTTCTAATGACCACAAGAATGTTCATTCGCCCCATAGTATATTGCCAAAATTATCATACTTAGCAGTCACATTCGTGATTGCAACATTTTTTTAGCAGACTGTAGGACACTGCTGTCTGGCCTCTTGACCATCTTTTACCACACCGATGGCGGAAATATGTGGCGAGGCCATTTCTTCATTTCTCTGGATTTTTTTGTACTTTTTGTATCGTGTTGAACAAAGCTATTTTTAACCCAGTACCTGTTGAAATATTTCGCCAACCGCTTATCTTTATGGTGGGTTCGGTGTTATCATTATTTGTTCGGCCTACATTTGGACCATAACATTACCAATCCGTTACCCACCTTATCTGTGCGCTTTGAGTGTTAGCACTCAAACTGTTACGGCGTATGAAAAGAGTAAATTGATTATGGATTAACTAGATATTGAGAGCAGAATTTTCCTGAAATAGGTACTTAGTAGTTTGAGAAAATTCTCACAGGAAAGTTTAGGAAATACAAGTGATGTCCTATCTATGATGGCCTTCGAGGTTCGTTGGTAAACTTAATGACATGTCGAAAACAGGCAAAGTATCTTTTTCATGGTTTTGGGCCATGGTTTTCCATTGTTTTTTTTCCGTGCAAATTCCAAAACATAATTTTGTACTTAATTAAATTAACTATTTGCTTAAAAAAGACGTTGGAAACTGTTAATCAACGAAATAAATAAAACATGAACCGATTTAAGGTAAGACAAAGGTGCCGATCCATCCCCTGCGCCTTCATACCCGCTTGATGAAGACGTAATGAGGCAACACCGTTGACACGACCAGCATAATTTATTTACATTTAATCTTAATTAAAGGTTTTGCGACAAAAGACATTCTTCTTAATTTCTGTCGCGTTTCGCAATTTACTTATCGAACAGATGGCTAAAAGCTTAAACAAGTAAATAAAGCAGTGTTGATTTTTATATTTTTTCGCTGTCGGCCATTTCCGTTGATGCAATACTTGCAATCGCGATGCTCTATGATACGCGAGGTGTGTGGTCGATCCTCCCGCGCAAGCAGGTTTGTTGGCTGCGCCTGCGCTGTAAAAAGGCATTCAAATTTTAACGACGCGCTCTAACAAGCCGCACCGGACTCCGAGCCACTTTTTCATAGATCTCCCAAGTCCCAATACAAATCTCACTTTCCGTAGCACAGTAACACAGTGAATATACATAAGTGATACCATCGCAACGTTACTTACCGTGTCGCAAGCGCAACATCGCATAAATAATTTGCAACGACATTTGTTTTGTTACACGTAGCATAGAACAGATGTTCTCTTGCAGATAAAATGTATTCAACTGTCATAACAGTTTGTTGTGTTATTACATTTTATGATGACGACATTTTCTTTTTGGAAGAGTGTACCCGTAAACGTGCAACACAATTTACATACCTACTTATGTAATATTTTACTGTTTATAATACACAGGCTCCAAGAGTGCACATAGCGTAAACAAACTCTTAATGCTGCTCTTTAATGATATGAGTACTGTAGCACCGAACAAGATCAAACAAATTGTTTTGCTGCCATAATTACGGTTGAAATTATTCCACGGACACACCAGTAGATGTGCATTTACTACTGAATAATGGCACACTATTCACATACACCGATATACTCGTTAAACGCGTTATTACAACTTAATGACGTATTCATTATCGGTCCATGTCTAGACCTATAATTTTCCATCGAACTGAAAACGCCTGTCGATTTCTGTGATTACAAGTAATGGGCATTTCTGAAGCTTTGTGTTCTCAACGGTACCATTCACAATAATTGTAGACCATTGAGGCAGTGTACAAGACGGATGGGAATGACAGTAATGCAAATCTTCAGCGATGCTTCACCCATCAAGCATTCCTGAGCAGCGAACGGCGAGGGGCCGAGGGTACTCGATCTCTGTTCGGAGTGCTCGTACAATAATAAGTAAAGAATGGCGTTCCTGTCCGCTGGTCACGTGTGTCGGGGGCCCGAGGCGAGAGTGGAAGCGTGGGCGGTAGCGCCCGCGCAGCCACCCGTAGTCCGCTATTCATATAAAGATCACACTTGACTATCGTGAGAATACAACCGTGGCTAGTTTGTCCTTTATTATAAAACGATTCGAGGAGAGCGTGACGGTCTAATATGAACGATAGCCCACTCAATCGATTCAACTGTAGCACTATTAAAATCATGGTTTCCGATTTAGGTGGTCTATTTCGTACACCATAATAGTGCTATATTTAGACAATCCGTTACTGTAATTTTGGTGGTCATTTTCAATCACTATCTTACTTAACTCGATGCTGGTTTACAGTATTATATTATAACGCTTGACATTGAAATAAGAAATGAGATGCATAATATGCATTGAATGTAAGCCAGGTGAATGAAAACATTTCTTACCGGATCTCTTGACATTTTGTTTTGGTTGAAATATCAAGCTGTTTGTTTTACCCGTAAATAAAGAAGAATAAAATTATGTCCAGTGTTTACACTTTATTCTGAAACGTTGTTTACGATTTCGTACCAAATTAAGATGCATTTCATTTCCGATCACTTGTGAATTCGTGATGATATAAAGGTGTTATTAATTAAGTAAGAGAGTGATAAACAGACGGTAAATAATTCAACGAAGCTAATAAATATGTATATGAATGGAAAAAGCGCGGAGAGGTTGATTTGTGGCAAGCGCTAAGCTCATCAGGTAGTCAGTTGGCGCGGCGTGCTCTTGACCTCCAGTCGATGGTGAGTCATAGCCGGTGGAGCTGTCCGGTACATCCACCATGCTTCGACAATATGTGGGAACACGACGACCAACCCATTGGGACATTTATTATTTGTTACTCGAACTCATGTCGAGAGCTAAGCGTAAAATTAATCAAATAAGTAGGTACTCGAACTTGAAAGTAATTTAAAAAGCTATAGCGCTTTTCCTTACAAAAGTTTGACCTCTTTATGAGTAATTAATGGTTGTTGATCATTAACTAATACAAGTTATTCGATAGGCGTATCTAAAGAAAGTTACAACGAAAGGTGTTTAATTTATAAGCCCTTAAATCAGCTTTATTGCTCTCTCTCCCTTAACTGTTTCTACAACAAAATCTTACGATGCGTATGATAGAATTTTTTACGATTGCATTGGTCGTAAATATTTAACTTTCTCTAATATTTCGGACCAAAACTGATGTTGCAATAAAGATTGTTGCATAAACCTTTACAGTAAATTATGGAGGGACTAGTATTGGAGGGTTAGATGAACCTTGTTGACTTTGGAACAAGAGTGGAGACTTTTTGTACTACATATCCTGTGAAGCTTCGTCTCATTTGTATGTGCGTCGGAGCCAGTCGTGATTGTGTAGGTTTGACTGACAAATAGCCTCGTGCCTCGTGCCTTTGTCGGCGACGCGTCGACACACGACACATCCCTCATTGTCCACATGTGTGTATACCTTCACTCGTTCCGGGGAAACGCGTGTACACGTCGCCTAACATTAAACCAACTCTTAGAAACCACACATGGCAAACGACTTGAGCCCAAGTTAGTATGACGTCTAAATATAATATTATTCCAGTTTGAAATTGCGTTTTATTGAAGCTGTTTGCTTTTCTAAGCAATTTTATTGTTTTGATTATCTCACTAGATGTGGTCGCCATCAAAGCTTTTCAAGTCCACACAGGAACAAACATAACGCACGGGTATGTAATGAGCCGCGGACTGTCTTACAAAGCACCGTTAAATCTACTTCCAGTTTTTCGACGAAACATTTGCTTTGGCCCAGTTTTGAGAAAGATGGTCCCCTTCTATTCATTGATAAATTCTTGAATGATCTGCAGCTGTTTTGTAGATAGTTACATCATAAGGTAACTATGAGGTAACTGCTGTTTTTTGTGGTATGTTGAAGTAAGGAATGCTGAAGTATTTTCGCTTTCTCGTTCTGAACTTCAACGGGACAAAGAAAATTCTTGTCGATGAACATGCGTGGCGGTCAAAAACCTGCCAATATCTCATCGTGTAGCGGTACCGTGGAATGTTTCCCGCGGCCTGCATTTCGCCACGTTATTAAAGAGCGGCACTGGGTTCGGCGCAATAATATTTACACGCGGCGCTTCTGCGAACCTGCGGTTTCCGGCGTGTGCGCACATCAGCGGCGCCCGACACGACCGCTCCGCCGAGTTCAGCCGAGCCGCTCCGAGCTCGCGTCCGCCGGACGACGTTACTACTACACTCACTCATATTAAACAAGACTATAAAACTTTATTGGTTTCTCTATTTACACTTATAAAAACGTTATACGACATTTATTTGTTAATGAACACATTATCGTGTCTTTTCAAACTGCCGCTACGTTAATTTGAATTTTAAAATCAAGCGCTACGAATGCTACGGCCACGATAACCGTTCTACGATTGAGATTCTTCTATTTTTGCGAACGGAACGCTTACCACGCTCACTTGATCCGTCACGCTTAAATTGTAGAACGGATTTCAATAACATTTTCAGCAATAAATTTCGGAATACTTCCTCTGATGGTACAGAATACTTCCCGGCGTGAATATCTAATGATTCATGCGTATCATACATGATAATAACCCAGATCAAAGGATATAATAACACGAGAGGAGTATTCAAGGATTCATGGTCATTCTATAAAGGTGTTGTTTGAAAACAACAACGTCACATGCGAACGATTTCTTAGCTTTGTGCCGCCGTCTCCATGTTACAGCATTTCCAAGCTATTGAAAATGTTAAGATAAATAAAATAAGTAAGCTTTTCCAATGGACTACGCCTGTCTTATTTTATGGAATTAAATTTATACTAATAATAAAGCTGAAGAGTTTGTTTGTTTGAACGCGCTAATCTCTGGAACCACCAGTCGGATTTGAAATAATATTTTTGTATTTGATAGCCCATTTTTTGAAGAAGGCTAAAATCTACCTAACATCACTCTAGGACCATAAGCACCGGAGTAAAAACAAAAAAGTTAGACGGAACGCTAAGCGAAAACGAAGTAATAGCACGCACCAGACAATGCGATGCGACGGGTCGGGTCGGGGGCCGAAACTTTATTCGGACGAAGTTGCGGGTTGAAGCTAGTGTAATATATTCTTCATTTTATTATAACACGTATTTATTTTAAATTCAAGTAAATAATGTATAAATTGTCTGCAGAATATTGTGAATCAAATATTTGGAAGTCATTGACTGCGAGCCAGACGCAGAAACAGTCCGCTCCTTGAGAGGCATTAGTCATGCCTAATCTTATTTTTACATTTAGTATTGACCCTGCAGTAAATAAATACAGTTTATTTTTCTCGAATTCAAGGGCTTTGTTGGCTATAAGAACTGTATGAGATCATGATCACGGTCGGTGCCTTTAGGTACCTACATTCGTTCTTTCCAGTCGAAGTGGCGGTGCTTGGGGGAGGCCTATATCCAGGAGTGGACGTTATTCGGCTGAATGAAATGATGATTCTTTCTTTAGTAATTAAGGATGCTTTAGGGAGAGACAAACGAAATACATTCTATAAAAACAAAACCACATAGGTAGAATAGTTTTACTTAAATACTTCCACGAGTTATAGTAATACTTTAAGAAAAAGAGCTGTGTCCACGAGAACACTGCCGACAAACTGTCCTGCAGTTTGGCAGAAGATCTGTGTATTCCCATCTGTGTACTCTTTTGCTGAAATAAATAAAAAAAAAACTTCCACGAGTCCAGTCGTTTACCAGTCTAATTTTAAAACACATTACAAGACACTGAACACGAGTTGTTTTTCTGAAAACCTGAATTGGATTTTCCCGCTACTTGTTTTTTTCAAGGAAAATCTCGAGGAGTCTATTATTGTATTCCTTCTAAGAATGAATAAATCTTACCTGCTCTACCACAGCCAACACATAAATGTTGCTCCTATAACATGAAATACATTTCTAGCCAAATGTATTTCATGTTATAGGAGCAACATTTATTAACATATGACTGACATTTCTAGACCAAACGATGTACCATGCAATTACCTACTATTGGATTGGAATGAATGGGACAAGTTGATATTAGGTATGTATAGTATCCCGATCTGATTGTTTCACACGGCGCGCGGCGATTCAAATAAGTTTTATAATAACAAAAACCTGATGCAATCGAATTGTTTTAAGTTTAACACCTCCATCGTTCCGCATGGCGGAGGACGGGGTCCTCTTACCGCACGCAATGAGTCCGTGCCAGTTTTTGTTTTCGCAACTATTTATTAATATTTTTGTTACATTGCCCCTTTGTGAACGGGCAAGTATTACATGTGTATATCGCTCTGCATTCGTCATATCTACTATACACATTAATAAAAGTAAATCAATGATCATTTGATATTTCGTATCAATTATTTTCCAGTAAAATTTTGGTTGAATGTATGTCACGTGGCCGTGATAAATCTATAAACGAACATCTAAGCGTTTGCGTGAACTCAATTCCCCGTAGAGAAGGCACGTTACCTACGCATATGAACACATTTATTGATAAAGGCCTCTCACAACAATGCGTGAGAGAGACCATTACGACAACTCAGTGAGGTTAATTCCAGTTTCTATAATTAACGATACGTTACGCGTGGCGCTCGATTCTTTCCTTTATACAGAAAAACTGGTCAGTCTTACTTGAGCAAACAATCTCATTTGTCATTACAGCCGTGAAAGTACTATGAAAGTTTAATACGTCTTCGTACAACGGAGAAAATGATTGATCAGGTCTACTACTGTTTCTGCGGAATTGTGAACATGTGATGAGTCAATTAAGACTATCAATTAGATAACAAACGCCTTTCGTTTCAATCAAGAAGAAATTTATTCGGTGTACCTACACGATAGGCGTGGAATTTATAACTAGCTTTTTTGCATATTGCGCAATGGCGTTATAAACATTTATAATTTAGCAGTCTATATTTATGAAGAAATCATATATTTGTTTTGATTGATAGGCGTGGGCGAGTATCGATAGATTTCGCTTGTTCATCGACATGTTCTTTCAGAATAAGTGTCCGAATGGACAAGAATGTTAATAAGACAGGCCGTCACGCCTCGGAGAAAACAGCATCAGAAACCAGCCGCTGCATCGTTATCTCACCTCATCGAATTGTCACCTAATTGTTGAATAACAACACTGATGTTTCGTAATACTTGCCTTATTAGAAATTACTTCGTGCGAACCCTCTCATTACTATGACAGGTGATAGACTAGCTGCCGGTGTCCGATTGTCTTGTCATGGACGTTTTTTGCATTCAGATTGATGCTGTGACGTAATATACCTTCAAACTGAAAGCTTGTGCTACCCATATAGAGCGCGGACGCATACAATATTCCTTCGTAAAATCGTAAGCTCGTAGTAACTTCTAGTTTCTCTTGCGGTTAAAGGAATTATATTTTAGTGTTATTTTTATACTTACCGAGAAATCCGCAAGTCGCCAGAAAGTAGCGGTTCGAGAGAATTTATTCAATTACAGCCTGTATTCAATCATTACGCGCTCTGTAATAAAGGGGTAATTTAATACAAAACTGTATAATTGGGGCCAATTTAATCTCAGTCATTCAGAAAAAACCGTAGCACCAATTAAGTTGCGCGACGAAGTGTATTATAATCGCAAGTTCAACGGCGCTACATTGACATGGAATCCACTCTGTGACTCATGCGCATGCGCATACCCCCCCCCCCCTCCCCTTCATGCACCACATACTCCCGTCTATCTTAGGGGCAATGTACAATAATCTGCCACGAGGAACTCATGAATGACGGTGTTGTAAGGTCTCAAACTGAGGCCTCATACAACATGCACGGGGGCCGCATTTGCCCGAAAAGGTCTTGGCCTAGACATTATTAAAACTGTACACACTTGGCACACCTCTACATTCTAAGGTACAAGGACTTCGAGAACGTGAAATATTGCGAAACATCAAGCAAGATAAATATCTTTCTGAGACAGGATAGTAGTTAATATGCGAAGAAGTATCTAACCCTCACAAACTTGAACTCCGCGCTCCGAAAGACCGAATAAAATTCGCATTCATTGCTCAAAGCCGTTCTGAGATAAAGCAATTATCCTTTTAAGTGCAAAAACGCTACAATTCACACATGAATTCGCGTCGTCACGTGTGTATTATCCCCTTTGCACGTCTAAACACGCAATGATTATCTCACCGGCATCGGGCCGGTCACGTGGTCGGCATTCGCACTGGCTAATTTTGGAGCTTCACTTGCGCGCCTGCGTCCGTTGACTTGATGCTCCGGATGTCGTAAAACCGGACAGGATCCACTGTATAAACTGAGGCTATGAAACAACTCGTTATGACATACATACCGACTTATACTTGCCAGTCAGGTGTACGAGTAACTTATCAAGATCTGGTTCAATACAACACCCTTTTGTACGTGCAACGTGAGTTGTCACTTATTACCTAAAGTAGGAGTCACGGTGTGTGGTCACGCGGATATTTGAGTCCATGCTAGAAAGTATGTAGCTTCTTCAGCATCTTGAAAATATTTGAACCTAAATTCTACGAAAGGAACAAAGAATCTTACCTGAACATCCTTAACTTAGGAATCGCAAACATTTCCTAAATATCATACAGCGAATACTCGGAATCGGTTGCTCCGCTAAAATATTCATGTCATGACTGCTGACATCATAACTTATGTCGTTGAAGCGTCGCCGAATAAATGGCCTTCCATTTTAGATCGTACACTTCGCTAGAAATAGTTATTATTAAAAACTGAAAAAAAGAGGAAGTCGTCGGTCGTACACACGCATGTTAAACATTAACGGTTCCCTGCGCTAACGCAGGACCCATTAGCAACCACGGAGAGACTAAAACAATTAGTCAAGTTGCACGTGCAAATATGAACGACATTGATTGATATAATTAATAAAATAAGTATAGACATCAAGGTCGTGGAAGCCGTTAACATTAATACAAAGATTATGCTAATGACAGGGAGTAACTTGAAGACAGTGGGCGATGTCAAGAATGACTCAATAGAAGTGGGTGGGACAGCTGACACGAAGGCCGAACCTGAGGCTTGGTCATCGGCTGCCGTTCACTCCACACGACGCAACCTAGCTATTATTAATATGCAATTTATTAATAACCCATACAACGGAGGGGTTGTCTCAGAGGTAAGTGAAAGGTCAACAGTCAAGACACAAATTGCAGAAATACTAACCCACATAGCTAACGAGTGACTAATCTCATTCACTGGATGTTTCGAGACACAGCACCTATTATTGTAACCAATGTAATGTATTGTAATGTCGTCTGCATTTCTATATATATTTGTTATAAGTTATTAGTCGACTACTGTCTTCGTTGTATCATTACCAGCTTGATTCTATAATTTGATCGGTTCCTTTTCTTAGAAGAAACCCCTGACAAATCAGTGACTAATTTAAATTTTATGCATTTGTCGAAAGTATAATCGCACAATCAAACAGAAATTGAAAGTTTGGTATGTACTTCTAAATTAAGTGTGTAATAACACTTGCACACTTACTGTGTATTGCCTATTTCGAAATTTATGTCAATTTATGGCTTTGTAGGTCATATTGGGTCAAATATCTGGTTATCACTATCTTTCAAATCGGTATCGAAATAAAAAGCAATAAGTTGATTGATGTGTTCAACCTAAAAACAGATCGGTATGAATCCAGACGTGGGCCCGCCATTCAGTTGACCCGTTCAATGGCCCAGAACAGCGCACTGACATTAACAAATTGCGGATTGTGTCTTACGCGGCATGTGTGCAGTTTCGTTATCGTTTAGGTCCTTCTAGAACTAGTCTAATATATCTGTAACGTGATCACCAATAATGTTATGCAAATGTGAACTCTTGAACTCTCTACGTTCATCAGTAAAGGCAACCGGTATCTATACCTACGTCAGTAAGACCTTTCTCATTCAATTGTCATTGGGTTGGGCCACTTCCCATACATCACCGCAATCATAGAAACAATAAAAATACTGTTCATTTCATTTCTCTTTTAAGAAATGAAAATTATTTCTAGACCACATTTATATGCACTTGACGTCTGCGCCGTCTGCTGGAGCGATTGTTTCTTGATCTGCGTAAAATAAAACTCGGTGAGGGGTACAGTTAAACTGACATAGAATCCGTGAGTCACCTCACTAGGCTGCAAGGGGAACGCTGGCGCCATAAAAACCGGTGCGTTACTGTTACGGAGTCCGACTCTCTATTTTAGATACATTCGCAGAAATAAGTCAAACACGCGTAGCTTCACTTGCCGACTTTGAATGATACCTTTGAGTCCTCGCTGCGATATCGTTTATGGAGAATAGACGTTGAAGTTTCAGGGCTGCCAACAACGAGTAAAGTAACACAACTTTTTTGAAGATATTGCTTTTATACACAGTTAACGCAGATGCGGCCGCAGGTAAGCCGCGTTTAATGAGGAAGACATATTCAAGAACATGATTCAAGTTATTGTATGGCAAAAATGAGCCCAGAAGTGAAAATTAGCGTGTAACAGGCAATGCTGTCGCGATGGTTGCTAGATTTAATTAAATTCTACTATTAGGTCGATTTTAAAATGACCGTAAATTCAAAAGTCCGTTATAGTGGTTATTGGGTTATTTAATAGATCAATAAAATGAAACAATTGGAAATAGCTGCACAGGCAATAAAGTTTTATAAGGTTGATACGAATTCATTGAACTTGAAGTATACACGACTCCAATTACTATTGAGGTCACAGTTTAGAATAATGCGAACTAATCGTGGTCGGTTGGCTGTTGCAGATTGGTTGTACGTAGTCTGTGGCAACCGTAATCGATGGCGAGTGACTAACGGGCGGATTCCTTATAAGAATGCTTCGGGTCAAATCAGAGGTTGCTATCTGAGATTGGTGTCAGTATTCCACGTTTTCTCCTATATGTCATCCATGGCCCCTTTGCATCATTGTGTAGAACTTATCAACAGTAATGGGTGCCTGGGGGCTACCTTTCCGTATGTACAAATAATGATATAACGACAGATAAACATGTAATAGGTAATATTTTAAATGAATTGAAGTGTGTATAGCACCTATAGGTAAGTACTTTCTATTTCAATCACGAGCTGCCGATTTAACTTTAGATATAACTTATGTTTGGTAATACAGTTTATTGTACAAGTGCTTAAGAGGTTAGCTGATCTACATAGAGTTGATTCTTGGTTATTAGTAGTTAAGAACCGCACCCTAATTCCGTAACACACTATCAATTTCAATCTGAAGAATTTTTAAGGATATTGCTAATCAATTGCTTCATATGATCGAAAAATTTGTCTGCTCAACAACGTATCTAAATAACGCAATAAATGTGTTGAACTGTCTCAATCAAAGCCATTGCTACTGGTAGTGTATCGTGTAAGTAGTGTGCAATAAATAACACCGCTGTAATTGGTTTTTTTTTTCAGCTTATTTCTATTCAGTTGCAACTTGCAGAGTAGCTACCAGATCCTAGTGCTGATCTGGTTGACAGGAAACTCCATGGATGCGAGGCGCAGATTTAAGAATCTTGGCCCAAGAAGGGTTTCTCTTTCTTATGCTGTTTGGGGCCTTGCAAAAGCGCACTGGGTTCACGATATCGTCAAAACCGCGGGAAATACCTGGATGAGAGAACCGGGAAGTATGGCAGACGAAACGGGCGCCTATACCCAGCAGTGGGGGAATCCAGGCTAAAATGATGATGCTGATGGTGCTGTTTGGTAAAATAGTTTATTTATTAAGTGTAGGTTTATGTAACAACAATAAAAACTAAAACCCAAGACGTTGCATAATGCTTAAAGAAACATCCAAGAGGCAGTTTTATAATGCCATAAATATAGAGTTGTTAACAATTACCCAAAACCATTAAGTCACTAATTGCAATTAACACTGCACAGCAGCACTAATCGCTGGTGAAACGTGGTGGGTGTGCCATTAGACTCCTAGTCTTACAACAGCTGTTACGTAGAGACTTTGAAACATTCCTAGCTCAGGTGGAGCAGGTAGCCTATATCGGCTACGAGAAACAGAACCTGAGGTAGCCTGTTTGTGCCAGTTTCACTTATATGCCAAAAAAATTCGGGAACGTAATATGATGCTTTCTTATAATCCCATATTCTATTAAGGGGGAAGCGCCAAGATAGCCCGCGAAATTATAATTTTCTTACGTTTTTTTGACTGATTGACGATGATTAGGTAATTGATAAAATATCAATGAATAGGATTATATGAACTTAGAGGGTTGTATTGATGATTTTAATGATTAGATATAGTTCTGTAAATGCATACGTGTTACGGTCTCGAATCATATTTTGTTCAACATACAACCCTGACACAGACCTGCAAATTGCCAAAAACGTAAGAACATTTGAATTTCCTGGGCTAAGTTACCCTGGCGCTTCCCCCTCGAGACATTTATAGAGACCTCATGGTTGAACTCGTGTTAAGTATCAGTACCAAGTCTAATCTTAAATGATGGGTTACCTCATCGCTGAAGCTGTTTCACCTGACAAAAGTGTTTTCACTTCAGCCTTTGAATCCCTCTCAAATACCGCAAGTCTAAATTCGTCGAAACTTATGCCGTAATCAATACCAGTAAATATGCCACAAATCATTAGACTTTACAGCAGTACTATTCAATCTAGTGGGTGTGCCAACAGGCTTCCAGTCTTACAACAGCCAGCTGTTACGTCAAACATTCCAACAGCACGCAGCGCAGGCGCAGGTTCAGGCAGGTAGTCACAGCCTACGTCAAGTTATTGTAGGTAACCCGTTTGTCTCGGAATGCGTGGGAATCTGGGAAGTGGGAAGGCAAGCAGGTGATAGTGTTCACGTATCTAGTTCTATTATTTTTGGGTGACAACAATTGTAGAGTTTTAGCGATTGTTCGGGCGTGTTCTATCTGTATGATCAATTGTCGTTCTGTGATGAGCATGGGTTTTGTCCACCTTTGTCGTATTTGTAGAAGGTATTAAAGGAACATAAAAGGATACCTTTAATTAATCTTCGATTCCTTGATATCTTTAACTCCAGGTGTTCAAACGACGGATGGTGTATCTTGCAGTAGGATCATTAAAACTTTTTAGGGCTTTTACTTAATAAGTAGGTAAATAAGGGCAACGAATCGGGCTCTATATCCCTAGAAACTCTGCAAATGCCGCTTAGATCTTTAAAGGATCACCATATAAAAACAATTAAGTTTTCCCTAGCAAAATTAACTAATAATAAATACTAAGGATGCTCTGATAAGTATTGATATTCTGGTAAGTCCAACATATCAACGCCATCTGCGATGAAATGAATCTCCAAATATTGAATCTAATTTATTAAATAAAAATGTTCTGAAGTCTAAAGAATTTATAGACAAACAAAAGCTTAACAAAATAAAATCGTTTTAGTCCGAGAGTCCGAGCTCGAAGTTACTATACTTAAACTTGAAAGTGCTGCCATCTATACATTAAGTAAGGAGGTGTTTACTTAGCCGCCATCTACCGGAATTTTGTATCATTAGAAAGTCTGTGAGTGATGTAGAGACTGGTGTTCCAGGTAGTTTCTGTGTTGGTCAAAAGATGTATCTATTCGTAAAACTGAAGGCTCTGAAGGGGTAGACAGAGGTGTCGTACAGTTAAACAACCCTCTTTTAAACGAGAAATGATTATTTTTTGGTTCTATCTGCTTTTTAGCATCCAGGACATTTAAGTGACCAACCTACTCCTAAAATAATATCCTATTTACCTAATCTCAATTTAATAATTAGTACCTAGTTTTAAGTAATATTACATTTTTATTATTTTTAATATTGAGTGCTCATGAAAATCAACTGATACCCGTTGTTCATTAAGTTTCAATTGCTTTTCAGGAACATTAATTACTGTACCTAGTAAGTACATAATTGAAAATACTTTACTTTTTCAAAAATAGCCGACCTGACAGTCCTCCTGTCCACTCAATTTTCAATTCTTTCCAGAATTTTCCGATTTTCTGGGCAACTTTTAAATTTTTTCTTGCTCTAGAAACCATAATCCCTAAAATAAATAAAAACCAAATCCAAAAACAAAAGCATTAAATGTTTATTCCTAAAGAGGTTTTCCTATAAACTACAGTAAACTGCTTACAATAAAGAACATCCTAAAAAAAAATGCTAAAAATATCCTTCTAACAATAGTAAAATCCCTTTCGTAGAATTTCTTCCTTCAAATGTCACTAAATAGAGGTCCTCAAACACACAGCTAGGAACAATGTGCCTGATAGATGGATGGATCGGTTGAATAGAGGCGTAATAAATGACCGGCTGACAACGACGTGGCCCGGGATGTATAGTCTGTGGTCTGGACTTCGGGAAATAAGAAAAACTGGCCCTTCACACAATGGTGACTGCAAGAATTGAATTATGTTTACTACAAAGGAATGGGAGGAATTGTTGCTCTGTTGTGTTGGAATGAGGTTTTCGATAATGTTGATTTTAATTGAGAATGAAAATAAACTTTAGGCTCTGCTTCGATAAATATTATTTATTGATAGTTGTGTATCAAACCTTAGACACGAAATATCGGCTCATGAGCCTAGGTACTAGCAGCGCCCCGCGATTTAACCCGCATAAGAGTCGATCCCGTGGGAATATTATGATAAAAAGTATCCTATATGTTATTCTGATGTATAAGCTATTTATTATTGTAAAGTTTCATCAAAATCCTTTCAGTTGTTTTTGCGTGAAATAGTAACAAACATTCATCTATCCATCCATCTATCCATACTCGCAAACTTTCGCGTTTATAATATTAGTAGGATAATATAATAGTAGGAAGTAGGATTATTAATATTAATACTTGACCATATTAGGTAATTGCAGCGATGGGAGGTTCAGGTAATAAAATTAGTTATGTCAGAATAGGACTCTAGTTCCTATTACTTATTTAATGATCTATAGGTACTTAATTTATGCAAATAAATGCTATTGTATTGTATTAATAAATCTGAATAGTTTGTAATAATCTCTGGAACTACCAGTCAGATTAGAAAAATATTTTTTAGTATTTGATAGCCTAATTCTTGAGGAAGGATTATTTAACACCTTAAGGCCAATTCCCGTAATTAAAAACGTTCAAAATCTAGTCGCAATCTCGTCTCTGCGACAATCAGTGTCAAAAACTTGCAAACAAAAATGTAGGGAAATTAGAAGTATTCTATTCATATTTCATATTCGTTTAATTGCATTCTACAAGGTATACAGATGTTCACAAAAGGCTTATAGCTAAGAGCCGTGGTAGACCCTGTCACGGCCCAGCAAAATTATAGTTATACAATACATATCTATTAAAAATCGAAATCGAAGATTCTTGACAGATTGAGACTGATCAGACTGTGAACGTTCTTAAAATTACAAGAATTGCCCCTCAGGTCTTAGCGTTTAGCTTAGGAGCAGAGCAATAAGAAAAAAGTCAAAAATAATGCAGTGAAAACGAAATAGTAGCGCAGGCGGGCGATGCGATGTAACGCGGAGGGTCGGGAGCGGGGTAAGGGATAGACGATGACCTGGGATAGGAGGACAGGAAACTTTTTATCCCTTTTAGTACCTACGATCCCGTGAGATAATCCCGTAATGCACGCGGGCAAAATCTTGTTATTTAATAAGTATAGAACGTGGTGGGTATTAGTTTTTTTATATTACCTATCGTGTTTTTATCATATCGATACCCATCGCGTCTGCGGAGTTTAGCTAGCCAATTTTAAATAACCCTGCAGAACTAAACTCTTGGCCGTTATCAGTGTACTACATTTTTCTTTACTGATACACATGATCAATAGGTTGTACAGTAAAGTTCAAACCTTTTTATTTTTTAGGTTAGACAGCAAAATATATTAGAGTCTGATACGAATAGACCGAAAACGTGTACCGTTGCCAAAAAAAGATAAATTGAGCAATTTATTCGGTGTTCCAGCTTAGGCCGGCTTTAGACTTTAAAATATAAACCTGTCTAACTTCACAGAGCAAATGACAGGTATTTCAAATAACGATCACCCGATCTATTCTGCAAAAATCTCACCGTGAAAACTTAGGTGAGGTGAATATGAAGTGAGCTGTCATTCCGAGATTGACACTATCGATAGCACACTTCAAGCTCACTTCACCATAGTTTTCACGGTGAGATTTTTATTGAATAGTAACCACTGTGAGTGAGAACTGTTCGTGTGTGTTGAATACATTCGGGTGAGACTATAATTGAAATATTCCAATAGATTTATGATCTATTCCAATAGATTTATGATCTATTGGAATATTTCAAATATAGTCTCACGATTATGGCTGGCTTTAGCATAGATCGATCAATCATCGAGACGACTTTAGCCTGGTCAAAATCTTGGGTTAATTACCGTTATTTGCATATTGAGATGTGTAGCTAAATGTCTGTAGGTATAGTACAAGGGTATGCCGTCAGGAGGTACTCTCAATCGGCAACTACCACAGTTAACAAAATATAAAAATCAAATCCTACTTCCTATTAATATTATAAAGGCGAAAGTTTGTAAGGATGGATGTTTGTTACTCTTTCACGCAAAAACTACTAAACGAATTCGTATGAAATTTGCCACACAGATGGTTTATAACCAGGGTTAACATAAAGGATACATTTTATCCCGATAGTCCCACGGTATCGAAACTTACTTACGAAAAAAAAGTAAGCATAGCAATCACAGAATGTAAAACTAAAAGTTTATGTTCCGTGCTAGTGCCATTAGCTCCTGCTAAGACAGCCAGGTTTAAGTTAAAGTTATAACGATTTTGAGCTTAGGGCACGCTAGGAAGCAAATTTTTAGATAATTGATTGTTAGTAGAATCGTATGACCACCAAAATAAAATCAATTAATAATACTATTTTATTTATATTTAATATTTTTAAATAAGTCTTTTCTTTGAGCATTTGACAATACACTCAGTTTTTTTCTGGCTTGTAATATGTACTAATACGCCTACCTAACAGTGCGACAAAAAACTGAGCGTTCTACGATGTCCTATACGTTTGGGTAGCGCTTTAAAAAGAGTTTGAGTTAATCAATGAACAAAACAAATGACGCGCAAAAAACTACAAGATAATGTTAGAAAAGGCGTGAAAACGGGATCTTGCGCATGTGTTGGTGACAGCTTTGACAGAAATCCGTTTCGGCCGCACGCGTCTATGGTATGTGCTCTATTCCATTAATCTATTGCTCAGCCCATCCGTCAACTGACACGCGACTTGGCCGTGTGTCACACCCTACTGTAACAGTACAACTGTGTAACGGTCCCAGCCTCAAGGGTGCGTAAAAAAATCATTAGTGACGATCTTTTTTGCGCAGATGTTATCAGGGGAATTGAAAAAGTGATTTGACACGAGTGCTAAGTGCAGTTACACTAGAACAATTAATTTATTTTTGCAGTTTGTGGTTTGATATTTATATTGTAGAAATTAGATTATTAATTGTGTGTATGTCATGTATTTAAAAGGAAATGCTGTAAAAGTTAATATATCACATTTTTGTATAATATCGATTCAAATAAGACGAAATAAAATTCCAAAAGAGCTTGAAAGAGCTCGGATTTCCTTAACTTATAATCATGTTTCTTGGTTTTCATTTTCTCTACATCTTCTTAAAGTTTTCCACAAGTTTACTAGAATCCGCACAAGTTAATTACACGGTAACAATAAGAAACTGGATATTTATTATTAATTCAATAGAGGCTACAATCCGCTGCGGTGTAACAGACAGCTCTCAAAGACGTACCAAGTCTGATAAGCGAAGGAAAACTAGGAAAAAAAAAAATAGAGTGAAACAGGAAATTTTTCTATTATCACTGTTTTATTTTATATACCATTTATGCTGCCGTGTTTGTGTTGTATGATGCGGGCTTTGTGTGGGAACTAGCAGGTGTGTGTCTGGTTCAAAGTATTTGTGGGAATATGTCTACATTATCGAAGTAATAGCTGCGTTATTGATTCCTTGTGTGACAGCCGACAGGGCCGACATGAGTAATGATTGTTTGCCAATTTATAATGTTTTGTTTGCACTATAATTGTCACGCACTGTTTATATTCAAGTTAAAGGCTCGAATGGAAATGTTTTGATATTCGATGCTCATTTGTTTTATGTGAGTGTCATTTTGGAAGCGAATATCACTTTTTCAAACGACAAAACTGGATGCTAGCTAAAGTTTAATCCGCTTTTTTCACCCTGAAACCGATACTAGTATTTTTTTTAAATATACGCACTTTTAGTAAAAGTTTTGGCAGTAAATGCACCATAGCAGTCCGATCTCGGAAGCCAATCTGATGCACGTCGAATCGTATAGCGCACCAGGACCGTGGCCGTCGGATTGGGTAACAAGGTGCCTAGTGTACCGACGTGTTACCCATTATCTGGTTAGCCAGTAGTAATAGGCTCAAGAAAATAGGTGGCTCATTCAGATGCCAATGTATACGCTTTTACAATAAAGTTCCAAGCCCCGTTCAAGATCTAAGCCTTAATAAATTCAAATCATTCATTAAACGTAAGTTGTGCCAGAAAGCCTTTTATACCGTTAAGGATTATATCGAGGACAAAAAGGCTTGGGATTAAGGTGCTTCCAATTTTTACATATTGAATGTTTTTATTTTTTTTTCTGTCTTGTTGTTGTTTTTTTTTTATTATATAGGTACACTTTGACATTAATGAATTTTATATATACTATGACATTTGCTTACTTTGTAAAGTATTCTATTATTTTAATTATGGTGAATGTGAAGACTATGTGGGTCATTTTATTTATATTATTTTTAATTTTACTCTCTGTTCTGTTAGTTTTTGTCATGGTCTGGCAGTTTGAGTAATTAATGTGGCCTACCCAAATGTCCTTTCTTTGGTATTGATCGTCGAATCGTCGAGCTCCTTAAGTTTTGAGTTGAGCTGCACGATTTCTGACAAATGCGTGCACTGGCTGGACAGGTCCTCTCAATCTGTGTGGTTCTTTCCTCAAAAAACCATCTCAGACATCGTAGATCGATGTCTTGTGTCATGGTCTTCATATGATCTGACCAAGATTATGTCTGGACTTTAAAAGAGACTGTGACGTCTGAGTTTGTTTCGGCCTTTCTTCTCAGACTAGTCAGATAGGAAACGCCGACCTCATCTAGTTTTAAAAATATGATAGACGTGTAAAAGTGTTTGTACAAACCTACTTACAAAAATAAAATCATTTATCATTTAATAGCAATAGCCTGCTAGTCTTGTATAGGTTACATGGAAGGCTTGAGTGTTTTCTACGAAGTTATTTGTCAGAATTAGTAGTACTCAGCTGTATGGAATGGGCTTCGTAGATTTTCATATACTAACAGTATCATTGGTATGGGACAAAACGTGGGTGTAATAGATTAATAAGACATTCTTGGGACCGCGTAGGCACAAAAATTAAACGAAATATCTTGCAAATCACGCATTTAGAGAGCATTTAGACACAGGCCTCGTCTATTCGGGAGGGAGTGGGCAATAATCTACCACGTGGGCCTAGTGCGGGTTGGTAGATGTCACATGTCTTCGAATTTCTATTACTAGAACATGCCGGTTACCTCACGATGTTTTCCTGATTGAGTTATAATGTAAGTACATTATAACTCAATGATTTTCCTTCAGTTTTTTGAGAGCTGTTTTTGTGAGATAATTTCATCACCATTGGTGATAATTTCCTCACCATTGGTGATGAAATTATTTACACGCGAAGTGAAGCGATTGCCTGGGTTTCGAACCCACGACCTACAACTCGTCAGTCGGGGTTGATACCACTGGGCCACCAGTACTCTGCTACTGCTACTACACATCCATTCAGATAACACGCCATTATTACAAAAAGAATAATAACAACAAGAGCTACACTGAATTGACATTTTTATTTGTTCCTCTCAAACCTCAGCATATTACCGGACGATGCAATAAACTGCATGAAAGCTCGGACATTACAAAGCAGTCAGATCGCAGGGGAGTCCAAATGCGTACAGTAAATACCGCACGATACAACGTATTCGACGATTAGGTCCACCACCGTATTATTACGTGACTCGCTCCCAAAACGAATAGGCAATCTCTATAAAGAGGTATTTGGGACCCTAATTTACACCCCCTTATGTAATATTGGCGTGGTTATGGAGGTCCGGCAGGGTACCGAGCCCTCTCAGCTTCGGTATCGAAGGTACAGCATGCATGTGTGAGTTACTAAGATACTACAAGATCGTAGTGTGCGATTTTGTGTCAATTATTAAGTTTATAATTGGGTCTATGACTTTCAAAGATTTAATTGTCAGCTTGAGCTACTTTACAGGCTCATTCAGAAATCTTCGAAACTGAAACAATTATTACCTACACCATATTTATTCAGTTTAGGGCGAATTTCAACAAACGTTTATTACATAGAATACGTCTTATCCTGAGAATACGTTTTGCATTTTTGACAGTTTTTCCATACTAGAACTGTTAGAATTTTATTCCACGGATAAAATATATCTGACTTTGATAAAATTTGCCCTTAGAAGATTATATAGTCGACTGTCATACTCATCATTTTTGAGAGATTGTAATTTCGAAGATCTTCACAAGCATTACTACCGCCATCATCTTTTACAGCATACAGTAGGCTTCCCCAACATCTCCTCTCATAGCCTACACACAATTTGTAATATTTTCAGCTTTCCGCAGTAGTTTATTCTTACGCTACGTACTATAAGTAGAGATTTTCAACTTGTAATAGACAACAAGGTGCTCAAGGCATTCTCAACAACAATATTTGTTGAGGCGTGGGTGTGCAAATGCCACGACCTTTGCGGAAGCCTGTTTGGTGTAAATTGTTATAACTTTCCTCATGGGAGTCAAATGATAACAACATGGGTTACATGAGTAGCGTTTCTTGGAAACTTATTTGATAACAGAATATTTTTTTACGTCTGATACGTTTCTATAGTAACCTTTCATGAAAGCAAAGTGACTTTTTCAATTCATATGTACTTTCTGAGCGTATCTTGAACATTACTGACATCGTTGAAGGAAAAACATCTTGACGACATCTGGACTATTGTAGATAAATATAAGTCTGAAATGTCTGTCTTTAAATCCGATATAGCCTGTCTCTTGCTGCCCTCTCCCAGCGACGCCCTAAGCCGAGATCCGCACCCCTCAGGGGGTGCCCTTAGCGTGTAGTCGCTTAATTTTTATAGGCCCCGGCTGGAGGCCTTAATTTATTGAGGCATCCACAGGCAAGCCCGGTTAAGCATACAACAACTTCATAGGTTGAACTGCGAGATGCCATTCATAAAAAAAACAACCTGTCTTGAGCAAGCGTGATCAATGCTCGTGCTTTCATTGTCCTGCAGTGGGACAAGAATAGGCGGGTATAAGCTAACTGCCTACTTACAAAAAAATTGTTTCACTACTATGATCTCTGAAATAAAAGGTCGTAGTTTCTCTCTAAGAGTAAAAGTTCCTAAGTTTCTAAGTGCTGCTACTACTCTATAATAACGTAGCGAGTCCCTATTTCAAGCATTTAAGTACGTTTTCTGCTTGTCAATTTCACTTAGAGCCCAGCTATAGCTCTTGTATTGTATTTGTACAGTGTAGACACATTTTGTTATGTTGATATAAATTTATGTTGGACGAATATCTAAGTGACGTTTAAACGTAAAAAATGTATGGTTAAACAGTTGCAATCTACTTAACTTTAAGCAACGTTTATGAATAAAGGGGTGTATGTTAATACAGTTTCTGAAGAAATCAAATATTATTCACACCCTTTTTTTATTATGTCAAGCAATATGTTAAAAAAAATCCAACGGATAAAGCGAATAGTTCCAAGTTAGAGAAAAACTAATTGTAATTGTTTGTGAGCTAACGTATCTAATAACATCTTAACCTTGAACAGGTACTCAAGCTTTCGTTCAACCACTAATCTGAATTAACTAAACCCAAGTTAGACATCTAAGTGGTTGATAGATGTAAGCGGATATTAAGATGTGGGCCGGATATTACAACGATCGTATCTTCATATTTTAGCTGCGAATGTGAGGGATTTCGGGAGGGAACACTTTTCTGAGATGTACGTTACAGGATCAAGCGATTGGTGAATTATTTCTCCTAAGATGTTGGTATATAGGGCTTATTGTAACTAGGTATATTCCTAGCTACCACAGCACACCTGTAACTTTAGTTTTCATCATCACATCTATATCTATACCTATTAATAGAGGGGGGATCGGCACTGTTACTCCTTAATACAGGCTATACGTGACAGTCTAGCAAGGAGAGCAGCACGTCACCCACATGATTGTCAGAGATTTAATACAACCCACACTTTGTTAAAACTGTTATATGTACTACAATCTGTTCTTTTATATAAATAAAAGATTATTATTATTTATTTATTTTAACTTTTCGCATTCTCTACCAGTCCACCAAGGGTGGTGAAGAGATTTTATTAAATTAATTATTTAAAGAAAATTATTATTATATATATATATATATATATTATATATTATCTATATATATAAAATTCAAAGTCCTGACTGACTGACTGAGACATCAACGCACAGCCTAAACCGCTGGTCCTAGAGACATGAAATTGGGAGGGTGTATTCTTCGTGAAGAGTAGGTATCCACTAAGAAAGGGTTTTTCGAAATTCCACTCCTAAGAGGGTGAAATGGGGGGATTTCGTTTGTATGAAAAATCTTATTAATTGAGTTAATAAACTTGAAACTTGGCACGAATACTTATCTAAATAAATTATGAATTTGGCCATTTTTGGTTTTCATAAAGTACCCCTTAGAAGGGGATTGGGAGGTTTCAAAGTTTGTATGGAAGAATTTTAACGCGCGGTCCGATTTACTCGAAACTCAGTATTTATACCTAAAATTGAAAGTAAAGAATAATGTGTATCAGGGTTTTTCGAAAATCTACCCCTTTTTTTTTTTTTTGTGGATGGGAAATCATCAAATGACCCCTCCCGCTCTGGGTGGAGCGGAAGGGAGTGTCAGACTTTTACTGACTAAAACCCACCCGTGTTCCTTCCTTAGCCCTTTCTGTTCCAGGGCAGCAGTTAACCTTTCGGAAAATCCCACCGCCCCGGCAGGCTTCGGCCCTGTGGGGCCCCGTCCTCTGCTGACATCTCTTTGAGGCGCGCGTGGAACACAACGCGCCGTCCGGCACGGGCCTGGTCCTGATCGGACGGTGAGCTACCCATTACTCACCGCCCGCAGGCCCGCGCCTACGGTGGCCGGGAGTCGTCACGCGGCTGCGACGCCCGGAGCGTCTCCCGCGGCGGCTGAGGCGTGAGGTGTTCTCCCTCAGCCTCCCCGCCACCTCCTTCGCTAGCATGACTGCTTCGCAGAAGGAGGTGACTGCCTCCCATTCTCTCTCGCCCCGGACCATGGCTTGCACCAGGGCCGGGCGCGAGAGGTCGCCGCCGTTGCCGATCGCCTCTACGAGGACACGGCGGGTCTCCGCCCAAGCAGGGCAGACCTCCTACCGTGTGCTCCACCGTGTCCTCTGGGCGATCCGGGCAGTGGTGACACCCGGGCGTCTCCTCCCGCCTGATGATGTGCAGGAACCTCCCGAAACATCCGTGTCCGGAGAGGACCTGCGTCAGGTGGTACGTGAGAGCGCCGTGACGCCTCTCTAGCCACTCCTCAAAGAGGGGTCTTATCGCCGCTATCGCGGCGTGCCCTGCGCTGGGTTGCGATAGTCGCGCCTTCCATTCCGCCATGAGATCGCGCCGGAGGTCCGTCCGCTCCGCAGCGATTTGCCGCGGGTGCGGAGTTTCCCCCCGGCGTAGTGCCTCCGCGCGCCAATCATGCAGGCGCGCAAGCACTATCGCCTCCAGATCCCATGGCGGCAGTCCGGCAAGGAGGCTTGCCGCCTCGCGCGAGATCGTGCGGTAGCCCCGGATCAGCCTTACGGCTACCACCTTCTGGGGCGCGTTCAGATAGTGTGCGGCTCGAAGCCGCAGTGAACGCGCCCACACCGGGGCCCCATATAGGGCCATGGACCGCACGACCCCCGCGTAAAGCCTCCGGCAGGAGGCGTTTGGCCCCCTCAGGTTGGGCAGGAGCCGCTTTAAGGCGGCCCCAGCCCGTTCCAGTTTGGGAGCCAAACGTCGGAAATGCTCGACGAAGTTCCACCGGCTGTCGAGGACGAGACCCAGGTATCTCATCGTTGTCTCGACGCCGATGTGAACCCCTCCTACCATCAGTTGAGATCCCGTAGGTGGCCCGTACCGGGGCCCATGAAAGGACATGGCCTCGGACTTGTGCAATGCCACCTCGAGACCCAACTGCCGGATCCTATCCACGACTATCGCAACCCCGCGTGTCATCGCGTCGGCCGCCGCCTGATGCGACCTCCCCTGCGCCAGGACCAGCGTGTCGTCAGCGTAGCAAACTACGCTGACGCCATCAGGGAGGTCTGCCCGCAGCACCCAGTCGTAACCGATGTCCCACAGGAGCGGCCCCAGAACCGATCCCTGTGGGACACCGCACGACATCTCTCGCCGGCTCCAGTTCCCGTCGCGACCGGGGTAGATGACGGCTCTATCCGTCAGATACGCCCCAACTATTCGACGACGACCCCTGACGGGCTGAAAAGGGGTAGTCAACTTTACAGGGGAGGATTTTACAGCGTGACTTGATTAACTCGAAAATTGGTTTAAATAATCTTTGAGTCAAGTTATGAACACATCCCAAAAGATTTTTCAAAATTCCACCCCTGTGGGGGTGAAAAGCGGAGATACATTTTATATGAAAAATCTTAGGGCAATAAACTTGAAAATTGGCATGAATACTCGCCTAAGTAACCAATAAAGTTTATCATTATAAGTTTTTCTAAACTAAGGGGGATATAGGGGTGTTAAAGTTTGTGTGGAAGTAATTGAATACGCGGTCGAATTAACTCGAAACTCAGTATTAATACTTTTGACAGAAAATAATTAAGTAATAATAAGTATTTAAAATTGTCGAAAATTGACCCCTGACGGGCAAAAAGGGTTTATTCAATTTTTAAGGGGAGGATTTAAATTTGAAGCTGTATGTTACATTTTCACACCTAAACCACTGAACTTCTGATTTGGCAAAGAGATAGATGGCATCCTGGGGAAGGACATACTTTTTATCCTAGTAGCACGTTCCCGACGGATAATTTCCGACATCCACGCGGGCGAAGCCGCGGGCAGAAGTTAGTTTACACATATATATATATATTATATTATTATATATAAAAAATCAACTTTACTTTATTAACTTTACTATTTATTTACTTTAAGTTAATAGTAAAGTTGATTTTTTTGTTCCACAGGTTACTCTGGAACTACCTGTCGGATCAGAAAAATTATGCATTTAAAAGCCCAATTCTTGAGAAAGGCTATAAATATCACGCTAGGGCAATTTAGAGCCGAGCAAAAAGAAAAAAATCAGAAAGAATGCTAAGCGTAAATGAAGTATTAGCGTGGGCTGGCGATGCGATGCGACGGGGTGATTCAGGGCAAGAAATTTTACGCGGACGAAGTCACGGTTAGCTAGCTAGCTTAAGCTAGTTTAACATAACGTTGTGCCTGTATTCCCGGAAGAAAAGGTTCTATGGTCTTGAAACTTGTATTATGCCGTGTATTGTAACTTATATTGTATTTGCGGTCATTAGAAGGTAGTTTTGTTATCATTAGTAGGTAATTACGTTATGTTAAGCGTAATGAGCAATGTGGACTATACTAATTAGGACAAGTTACTTCCGTGTATCACTAATTAACACAAGTTTCCTCGCCATAATTATCCTTATAGTTTTTTAGAGTTCCGTGCCTCAAAAGGAAAAACGGAACCCTTATAAGATCACTTCGTTGTCCGTCTGTCAAGTCCTTTTTCTCAGGAACGCGTGGAGTTATCAAGTTGAAATTAATATCCTGCCAGGGCGGCGGGATCGTCCGAAAGGGTTACCGCTGCCCTGGAACAGAAAGGGCTAAGGAAGGAACACGGGTGGGTTTTAGTCAGAGTCTGACACTCCCTTCCGCTCCACCCAGAGCGGGAGGGGTCATTTGATGATTTCCGATCCAGAAAAAAAAAAAAGGTGAAATTAATATCAAATACTCAAGCCCCCTCCCGCCTTTCCCCCTTCCCCCCTTCCGTCCTCCTTTCTTCCTTTTGTTTCCCTTGAAAAAATCAAACTTTTAAGTCAACGCAATCAAAAGCTACGGGCGTTTATGTTCCGTTTACGCCGCATATTTTGACACTCGCAAGAGAATCAAAACCTATTGGGCTTCCCGTTGACCTAGAATCAGGAAATTTGGCAAGAAGCAATGTCATGTAGCACAAGTAAATGAAAAAAAAACCAAAAACCGTGTAGTTACAAACCTACAAAGTACGAAACCCTCGGTGCGCGAGTCCAACTCCCACTTGATTTTTTTTATATTGGCACCTTGTAACTATTTCTGAATATTCATGTTAAGTTATCATTTCATCGTGCTTTTGTATGACTATGTCTTTTGTGTGCTCCAAATAAACGATTCATCTATCTATCTTATAAATACGAATGTAGCTATATTTCCTGTAATTATAAGCCTTCGTATTTCGCACTTCTATTTAATAATGTCAACAAGTTTTCTCCAAGTTTTCAAGTCCTCCCACAAGGTGGACCGACGACCTTGTGGAGGCCGCAGGAACCCGTTGGATGCGAGAAGCACAGACACGGTCGAAGTGGAGGTGCTTGGGGGAGGCAGTGGACGTCTTTCGGCTAAAATGATGATGATGGTGACAGGTTTTCTTAAACGTTCTCCTTCGTTTAATTAGTACCTACGAAAAATTTAAATAAAAAGCTATTTCTATGAATAAAAGATGCATCATGTAAACAAAAACAGCGAACACGTAAAACTCAGTTCCAATTCAAAAAAGCTCTCGTTTAACTGCTTTCAGCGGATATAATGGAATAAAAAATAAAATAAATACAGACTTGTCATTCCAGTTCCGTTAACGAAGCGAATAAAACTGTCCAACCCTTTGAATAAACCGTTGAAATGGCTCAGAATAGCCTATTAACACTCGGTGACAATCTTGTAGAGGCTTCTCGGAGCGAATGATAATATTTTTCTTTTATTTCAAACAGTCCGACGCCATTCCTGTTTAATTAGATTATACTAATTGAGCTGGCGCCAATTGTTCGCTTCGAAAAATAAAATTGAAACAAAACACGTTCTGTGGCTCACCCAGCACCCTAGCTTCTTAACTTACTGTTATTGGCTTTGTTGTTTTAATTTACGATGCTATTGTCTACGAAATAGACGTGTAAACAGTAGGAAGGGGTGCTGGCTGCCAAATTATGCGTCATCTACAATATTTTAAGTTGGTTACCTATCTAATAATACCCTGGTCAAAATAGCCAGATTAAAATTTTTAGAGTTGTCTCCACAAAAACTTTGGCACCTCTGCACACCCTGTTGGTTGAAAACTCTGAAAAAATGCGGGTCTCCCGAAACATTTCGTGAACCTAACTAATTATGTGCCGGTAACGTTCATTAGCAAACTTTCATGTTACAGGTTTATTCTGTAATTGTATAAAACTAATTAGGAACCGAGTTTGAGAACACTTGCTGAGTACTATATTTCTCGACGAGGTTTTGTAACATTTTGTGTAGATAATATAATAATAATATTATTATTATAATTATTACCTACACAAATGGACTATTGTTGCCAATAAGCCTGATATAGTGGTGGTGGATCGATCAGAGCGGCGCGCAATGATTGTTGACATAACCGTCCCGCATGATGAGAACCTCGTGAAAGCCGACAAAGATAAACAAATCAAGTATCTTGACTTGGCTCGCGAGGTTGTCGACATGTGGCATGTGGACTCGGCAATCATTGTGCCGATAGTCGTGACAGCCAATAGGTTAATAGCCATGAGCATCGACCAACACCTGAGGAGGAGCTCTCAATGGGCAGCTGGATCAAGGGCTTGATTCAGAAAGCGGTACTTCTGGACACGGCTCGCATTGTCAGGACGTTCCTCTCTCTGGAGCCCGCCGCCGGTAGCTTGGACCCTGTTCCCGATACCGGTGGGCTACTATTTTATAAATGTCTTTTTATTTTTTTGTTTATAAAAATATTTAAAAATGTAATTTGTAAGTATTTAAGTGAAATAAAGGACATAATGACTTATAATCTGGGTGAAAAACAAGCCGATGGTGGAATACTCGAATATCTCAGCGAGGAGGGAGGGTATATAAATATTTTCCTTTTACTGCGGTCCCCTGCGCTCGCCAATTACAATTGCAATTAAGTTAATTTGAGGGTTCCGTTGTCCGACGACCTGATGTTTTGAGGATTATGTTTCTTAAGTGCTTCGTGCATTGTTATGACCGTCCTATTTTGTTGGCGCTTTTGGCCTTTCTTTTTGGTGGAGAAAGATATATTTTTCGCATGTAGGTAATTGGAGAAAAAGATTATTTCTGATGAAATGATAGGTAATCTATTTTTTTCATTTGTCGTCATAATATTAATTAATGAATAACTTTTGGAACCGAATGTTTTTTTAGCAGGACACCAAGAAAATATATAAGTGATGTTAAAATAAGCGCGGGGTTATAAAAGATCCCAATAAAAAATCCTTCTCTCTCTCTTCTTCTCCTTCCATAGCAAAAAACCACATCAGAATTCCGGAACTAAATGAGAATCAGCAACCTCTTCTTGTATGTAAATATATTAATTTCCGAGTCAGAACATGAACCTACACGGAGTTGTTGTCAGTGGTTCTCAAACATTACAAAAACAACATTCTGCTACACATAATAAGCCAGTTCTTGTAACCGCACTGTTTTGCTTCCACGCAAATTATATGGCTCATTTAAATTATAGGTATAGCAATAATTGTAAGGGGAAGATATCGCTAATTTCGAGTGTTTAGAGATTGGATTACAGTATTTAATGCCTTTTAATCTACAACGTGTTTCAAACCCGAAAGCGCGAAAAAATCATCAGCTGCTCCCTACATTTTTGTTCGTACTAACTTTTGCCCGCGACTTCGTCAGCGTGAAGCAACTTTCTTACATTTTTTTGCGTAAGAACCATCCTCGTACTTCAAGGAACATTCTAAAAAAATAGTTAGCGAAATCAGGTCAGCTTTTTATATTATAGAAGATAGATAACTCGTGAAAATGTAGGGAACACCAGATTTTTGTTTCGCGATTTCGGGTTTGGTCCCATAGTAAAAGTTGTTCATAATGATGAGTACAATGACCCCCTAGAGTTATGGGATATTAAAAAAAAAACACGTTGTATATTGCATGTTTGGATATTGATCTAGTCACATTGAAGAGGGAGTGATTACCTATCTATCACCAGTTTTGGCATACCAGTTTTGGAGGTAGAAAAACTTACCTATTTATTTATTTTATACTTCAAGCACATACACGTACAGGGCGAACTTAATGTCATAGGTATTTTCTACCAGTCAACCTTTGGGTGATGCAGAGACAAACAGTGGTAGGTGCAATCATGAAAATACCTATTTCTGGTTTTAACGTCCCAATAATCTATATCAGTACCGATCTGTACCATCAATAGCTATCTGTCAATAGGTTAGGTTCGGCTGATAATCGATATAAGCATATCAGTTAGGTCTACTCTAGTCAACGTGCAAACCCTTCAGTTTTTGATAGTAGGTACTTTTTCAAATGAACACGTTGTTAATTCTCTTGGCTGATAAACTAATTGGCTGCTTTTGTCTATAGGTATACCAATAATAAAGCTGAATAATAATAATCTTGATAATCGCGATAATCTCTGGAACTAACATACGGATTTGAAAAATTCTTGTTGCATTTTACAACCCAATTCTTGAGGAGTCGAGCAAAAACAAAAGAAGTCAGAAAGAATGTTGAGCGAAAACGCAATAATAGCGCGGGCAGGCTATGCGATGCGACGCGGTGGGTTGATGAAACAAGAAATTTCACACGAGAGAAGTCGCAAGCAGAAGCTAGTGTTATATAAATAAATCAATCATATCAGTATCTAAACATAAGACTTTTTTATACAAAACATATAACAAAGCTGACTTTTTAAGAGTCAAGAAAATCTGAAAAAGAAGTCTTCTAAATGTGATTTTTCCACAGTAGGTATGTTCAATAGAATTCCATAGGTACTTCCTACAATAAACCATGTGGGTTTATTATCTATTGTTTAGACATTCACAAAAAAACAACCAAAAAATCGTTTCCTTTCGCTTTCCCAAAACACTACTTGAACACCGTACTAACATTACGACACATCGTCATATCGGATACAGTATAGGCAGGGAACAGGAACTTACTTTAAATTGACTGCCTATGTACGTGTAACACCAGCAATGGTTGAAGGCCCCTTTAACCCCCATATCACTTTAGTTGAGCCATAAAAATCCAACGGCGCGACTATTTGTGACTTTTGCGACTTTCCATCGATTCTTCGGTAACAGTTACTGACAAGAGTAACGGAGGCTGTGGACTCGCCCGTTTATCGACAAATAAAAAATACTAGCTTTTGCTCGCGGATTCACCGTGTGGATGTCGGAAAATATCCCACGGGAACGTACGCATGGCTAAACATTAAGCTATACATAACTAGTATAAGCTGACTTCTGATTGTTCGAAAAACCTATAGGTGGAAGCGCCAAGGTAGCCTTAAGGTAAATTTTCTTACGTTTTTAACAATTGTCAGGTTGAACAAAATATGATTCGCGACCGTAACAAGTACATAATATATATTTACAGAATTATAATAATTAAGTTCATGTAATCTTATTGCTTGCAGAGTAAGCAAACTTAAATGGCAGAGGGCTGGCCATGTTTGTCGAAGGACCGGTGGCCGGTGGAGCAGACGAGTCCTGGAGTGGAAACTGCGTATCAGAAAGCGTAGTGTGATAGATAGACGGACGATCTAAAGAAGGTGGCTGGGACAGACTGGATGCGGAAGGCGAAGGACAGGGTGCTGTGGCGCAGCCTGGGAGAGGCCCTTGTCCAACAGTGGACTGCAATTAACCTAAAAGTCTGGTGTTCCCTACATTTTGACGAGTTATACGAACATAAATGTAGGAAACAGCTGATTTTTTTAAGCGCTTTCAGGTTTGGTCCCATAGTAAAAGTTGTTCATAATGATGAGTACAATGACCCACTAGAGTTCTGGTATATAAAAAAAAACACGTTGTATAATCCGAGGTCAGCTAAAACTGGAAATGTAGCTTGATGTGTCACCGTGTGTACTACTGGGATGAAAAGTACCCTAGGTGTTCATCCAGGCTATAAACTATCTGGGTGCCAAATTTTATCCAAATTTGTTCAGCCGTTTTTGCGCCGGCCCAGCACCCTAATTGCGTAACACACTATCAATACTATTATATATCTTCTAATCCAATGCTTCATATGTTCAAAAAATGTGTCTGCTCAACTAGGTAAATAACGCAATGAATGTTGTTGAACTGTCAAAATGAAATCGATTGTTACTGATAGTGTGGTACGCAATTACCCCGCTGAACATTTACATCCAGACGATCCAGAGAGATATTTTCGGCATCAGTCTCGGGCCACACCTAGTAGCTTCTGTCCGCGACTTCGTCCGCGTTAAACTTGTTCCCCTGACATATCCCGTCAAATCCTATCGCCTGCCAGCGTTCTTTTTTGCTCGGCTACTACGAGAACTAGCGTAATGTTAAATAGCCTGTAGCCTGCCTCAACAGTTGGGCTATCGAATGCAAAGAGAAATAAATGTAATTGCAATTTCATAATCTCACAAACACACAACAAACAAACTCTTCAGCTATATTATTATTATTAGTATAGAAGATATTGGATTTTCTGTTGGATGATAAAAAATAAGGAAAACGTAACATTTATGTCTGCCCTTCAGTGTACACATCAAAACAACACATCGTTCGGTGAAATGTATCTGTTACCGTATGTTTGTAAATATGTGTGCGATGTCCTCGATCGATCATTACGGATAATTCCTCTTTCTTCTTCGTAACACGGTATTTTTTTACGTAGTGGACATATTTTGTCTAGGATCAAGATACTGACAAAGACATTGTAGGTACCAAGTGTGTGGCCATCCTTTTTGTGTCGTTATTCATAATCTATCATAATTTTACGGGCTTTAAAACAGACTGTAACCTCTCAGTTTGTTTCGGCCTTTCTTATCAGAGTAGTCAGACAGTAAACGCCATAGAAATGTAAAAAACAGGAGAAGTGGCAGGGAGGCGTATCTGTGTCGTCGGGCTGTGATCAACGCGATCATACACTAGGCAAATGCCCGTCTTCGCGAATTAGTGCGCTTTCGACCGTGATCGTGATAAAATATAAAAATGCCGGTTTGGTCAGTGGTTTCCTGCAAAAACCGAAGTACAAATAAAAACTTCGTATCTCATGCAATAACTTACCATATGTAAGTACAAGTATTTTACTGTATTTGTCTTTAAAATCATGAAAAACAACAAATTGTAAAATATTTCTTGGTTACGTTATTTTTGTTTTCAAATATTGCAGCATTACTATTTTAGCATTGCTCCTTAACCACTACCTAAGTATATCACAAAGTGAAGTGGACAAGCAATGTAAAAATTACTCAACGATACTTTATTTATGTGGAGCGTCGCGTAGTACAGCCGTTGTGTCTTGCGGCGAGCTAGTGATGTGGTGGTGTTGATCCATTAACGTAGGCTATCGACAACAATGTCCTATCCCAACGAATAAATAGGTAATTTTACAATTTGTAACTTCAATAATATTTTCTGGACATTGTGTTTTTTATTTATTTTATTTTCAGAACCCAAATTTTTTTTAGTACAATAATAAATGGGAGAATCGATAACTTTCCGATTTAGTCAATCACTAGCGTATATGTAAAATAAATGGCTTTTGCACAGCACAACGATAGCGACAGATGTTTTTGTGTGGGAAGGCGGATCACACACTACAACGCGCCACGCGACGGGACGCAGATAACGCGCGTGATTTTTTACATACAAATTCAACAAAAACGCGCTTTCGCGCGGGGAATTGGCTTCCGGTTCCCGCGCCCCGTGGCGTGGTGCGTTGTAGTGTGTTATGCGCCTAAGTTGTACGGCTTGTGTTTGATGAGTTAAGGTTTATAATTGATTGTGTAGTACGTTCCGATTTATGAACTGCAAGTTTGCGCGTGGCTTTGTATCTATTGCTTTTACTGAACTACATGTGTAGTAGTGGCGCGGTGGTGGGATCGAGGTAACGACATTGAGTTCTGATACATTTTCAACAACCGGAGCACATCTCATTCTTTCCTATATCTATGGGAAACGCCGACCTCATCCGGTTAAAAAAGAAATGATTGAAGTGTTTGTACAAATCTACTTACAGAAATAAAATGATTTATTAAGTATTATCTTGGAACTTCACTATAATCATAGAAAATCTGTAGTTTCATAAAGCAATAATCAATCTGCCTAGGATTGTCCATGGTGGGGTCAGCTTCCAGTCTAACCGGATTCAGCTGAATACCAGTATTTTACATGGAGCGACTGCCTATCTGACCTCCACAACCCAGTTTCTGCGGATAACACGATAAGTACCCCTTGGTAAGACTGATTGTTAGACTTTTGGGCTTCTGACTACCCGTAACTACTGACTGTGCATAAAGCGACATGAAAACTAAGACTTTCTTCTGAATTTCCGTTTCAGCAATCCTAACTTCTAAATCGTAGAAGCACGATGTTTTATTTACCATAATCGCTTAAAATGGTCAAGGGTATTAAAAAACTTTGTAACTTTTCATTCCGTCCAAACCGATGGCAATACCAACAATACTGTAGAGGTTATACCTATCTGATGCTTACATGAAACCTCCGTGAGTCCGTTAAAAGTTAATGGTAATACCAACTAGCTACTGTAGAGGTTACCTATCTGATGCTACAGTGTAGAGGTTATACCTATCTGATGCTGACATGAAACCTCCGTGAGTCCGTTAAAACTTAATGGCAAAAATACGAGACAAACATTGTTTTACATACCTAAAGAACTAGCTTCTACCCGCGACTTCATCCGCGTGAAATTTCTTGTTCCCTGATACACCGCGTAGCATCGCATCGCCTGCCCGCGCTATTACTTCGTTTTCGCTTATTGTGCTTTCTGACTTTCTTCCTTTTACTAGCGTGATGTTAAGATAGCCTTTATAGCCTCTGCCGGGAGGACACGGCGCGGCATACGCTGGCAGAGTGTGCCGCGTGGGAGGAGCCGCGCCGTGCCCTCATCTCAGAAGTAGGCAGCGACAGGTCATCGCCGGCCGTGGTCGAGTCGATGGTCGGCAGCGAAGAGTCCTGAGACGCGGTGGTTTCCTTCTGGCTGGAGGCTGCGGAAAGGGAGAGGGAGATCTCGTCCACTCACCCGGCCCGCAGCGCACCGGGCGTCGGCGGAGGGTGGACAACGCCCTCTTCCAGCCCCCCTAAATGGGTCCAGGGGCGACGGACTCGGGGACGTCTGTTGCCCCCCAGACATCAGGACCCGAGGTGGCGGCGCGTAGTGTTCCACGCGCGCCCCTCTTAGACGTCGCGGGGGGAGTCTAACACCTCACTCCCCCCCTGTACCGAGGAGGCCCGCGGTGGCGGGCCGGCACCAGTCAGGGGTTGCGGAAGGATCGTAAGTTCCCGCGACCCCCGGCGTAGGTGTGAGATGGAACACCGGTGTGGTTTTCAGTCAGTGAGAGTCTGACAGACCCCGTCGCCCGCCCCAGGGCGGCGGACATCCAAGAGGATTTTCCACCCCGGAAAATAAAAGCCTTTATAGCCTTTCTCAAGAAATCCGACTGGTAGTTCCATAGATTAGCGCGTTTAAACAAACAAACAAACTCTTCAGCTTTATTATTAGTACAGATAGCAGAAAAACAGTAGGGCTCAGATTAGCTGACAAGCAAAGTCACATAATAGAAAAATATAAAAATATATTAAAAGAAGAACCGTTCTTAGGAATAATATTATGGAGGTTATTCGACAAACCCTCGTTTAATTTATTCATCCTGGTACCGCGAGCTCGTAAAGGGCTCACAGTACCTAATACACCCCCCACATCTTAGTACCAATCCCGCATCTCTTCAATCACTGCGAGAATTAACGAGAATACACGTATGACGTGTGTACTACGTAATTTCCTGTGAAGGCGAGTTTCCTACACCTGCGCTGTATCTACTTTCTGCAAAGTTGGCAGGCGTGATTATGAAAATCCGTATACTAGGAAACCAGTGTAATCTGCATAACACAGAATGTTTGAATATGGTAACACTGGACGGGGATTCATCGCTGTTGTTGTTCAAATCAAAATGGTAAATTGTATTCTCCTCTTTGCCTGTGTCAGCAGAAGGATTTAGAGACTTCGAGATTTTTGTTAGATGTTGCCATTTATTTATTTATTGTAACATACACCGTGTTCTTCACGCTACCCATAAACTTTAGTAAAAGCTTCTATAGTTTTTACGCATCAAATCTAACAAAGAAAGTGGTACTTAAAAAGGCTTCGTTACAAAGATATTTGTAACTTCATTTAATGTTTAATTGAAAAAACCCAAAGAAACTTAGTTTTGACAAGTTTCTGCCGCCAAATCTTATGAATGAAAATACGAATTCGGATAAAGAGGCATGCATATCGGGTGATTTACGGCAAGGTATTTAGTTTGTATGAGAATTAACAAAAAATAAGAATCAATTGTGTCCATAATGAAAAATGCTTGTTTTTTTTAATAGATGGCTTGTCAATTGCAGCAATGCTCGCAGACTTGTGGCATCTACCAATCCGCACTGGGCCCGCGTGGTGGATTACAGCCCACTCCCTCTCACAAAGAAGAGGCCTGTGTCCCAGCAGTGGGAATATTATAGGCTGATTATGCTTATGCTTATTAACCCTTCATACGTCGGAACGTAGATCCACGCGAGACACAATGGCTTTTTAATTGTGTCCGTAATTACGGCATTCAATGGGTTAATATTGCTTTGCTTGCTTTGCCAGGCCCGGTATAAAAAAAGCTATCATAAGAGAAACAAATGTAATAGATAAACAATGTACTTACATACCTACAACTTCTATTTATCCGTCAACAGTTAAAAACGCGTAAATCGGGCGGTCGTAACCCATGAGTCTGACGTGTCACTATTGTTCACTATTGCGATATAAATCCGGCACGTAAGGGTGCTAACACATTGGATATTGTAAGCCCATGACTATTAGTTTGAAACAAGAAAAATTACGCTAATCGTACAGGATATAAAATAATAATATAATGCCTCTTTTAAAATTTGATATAAGTGTAGGTAAATGACCCCTGTTCAGGTTAAATTCTTAAGCATACGCTCACTAATGGGTATTAGTAGTTATAGTAAGTAACATATTATTACAGATTTAGAAAAATAATTGTTGGAAAAAGTGGTAAGATACTCTAAATACAGATAATTAGAGGGTTTCAACTTTATGTCTTACCAGTTTTTCCAAAATTTTTTTTTGAATAGCATTATTAAATTGTAATAAAAATATAATCGACGAAAGATGATGAAAATGAACCTTAATTTTATTGTCAAATGAAATATATTTTTAAGATGATTTAAAATTAAAATTTCGGGTTTCAGTCTTCGATGTACTCAATTTGAAAGTGGCACTACAAATTGGCATCCACAGGTTCGTATTCTGATCCATTTGTTTACATTTTCGTTACATACTTTTGGAACCAACCAGCGATGTCGGCGTAGCGCGTGCGAACTTTGAAGTGAACGCGTAGCACAAGTGATTTTTTCGTGTAGCAAGCGCGTAGCCGCGTATATGCGTGTAGCAAGTGCGTAGCATGAGTGATGAGAACGCATACTTTTCGCGTAGCAAAGTTTATCGTTAGCCGGAGATGTTTTTGTGCACCATTTACCTTACCGTCTATTCTGGTAACGTTTTGCAGCGATTCAGTTACGACAGTAAAGCAATTAAGGCGGAACGTGAACGTTAGTGGTGACGATAAAAATGGCTGCTGACCGCACACTGGACGCATCTACTTGCGGTAAATCACAGAATTTTGCAGGTATATAGACTAGCGAAAATATTAGTTGGACTTTTTTGCTCTCGCTGCAGATCTTTCAAAATAGCCCGATGTCATTTTTATTTTTATCTTTTCCTGAAAGTATTTATGTTATGGGGTAGGGCTTTTTGAAATTGCGGAACTTAATTAATAACATTTTCCAAGAACGGTGTTTACTCAAACCTCTCGTTTGCATCAGAAAACGCTTTTCATTGAAATGTATTACAAACAAATTGTTTCCGTAATTGGAAACCGGTATAAGAAGCTCCACTGTAATTGAATTGTATAATTTGGTAAATAAATTTTAATTTTGTAATTATAAGCAAGTAAAGTAAATGTGAGCGAAACGAAGCCACACAACAATGTGTGGCTTTGTTTCGTTCACATTTACTTTGAATGGATTTCATAAGATACTGTTCCGTGTGTTAATCCGTCATACATATATACATACACGACCGTTCGAATGTCAAAGACGACAAAATAGTAAGTGAGTGAGTAGGTACCCTAAGGCTTTAGATACATATCGGTACCCAAACATTGAAACATAACATGTACCTACAGGCATACAGGCTGTTTGGTAGAAGGATCGAAACAATTTTTTGAGGGATTAGGGATGTCATTTTCTAGCCCGAAATTGTTTTATTTCTCGATTTTATTATGATTTTTTAAATTGATTTTCTTTTGGAAGCACCTAAGTAATTTTATAGAACCAATTGTACATAAATGTACATTGCAGATAACATCAAAAATGATTGCGCTCTATTACAACCACAAACAAAAAAGTTGTGACGATATTTCGGGTGATTATAATGAAGATAATATTATTATCTCAATTACTATCGCGACGGGTGCTATGGGTGAAAACAAGGATAATATGATACTCCGTATCCCTAAGAAAATTGTCTCGATCCTTCTACCGAACAACCTGTATATAATAAATCGATGCAATTTCGATACGCAGAACATATCCCAAATCTTTCCTCCTTCAGATATCTAAGATAATGATCATGTATTTGTGACAAAAACAAGCTAATGCGACATAAGATCGGTTTATCGCGATACTGACAGCGCGCCATTTTTCACCCCGACATAACGAAATGCCAGTACCAATGCAGACCTTTATCATTGTCAATAAAATGGTGTATAAATCAAACAAGCCAGCGGGTATATGGAACACGACTGTGTTACACGATATCTGGTATATTTGTTACTGCCGTTTATGTAGCCGAGTTAGTCCGAACTGCAAATGATTTGCTACGAAACATGTCGGTAAGGAAGTCAAAAGGTTTTGCGGTTTCCGATGTTAGCTAAATGATAACACCAGAAAATACATAACAAATTATCTTTCTAGAGAATTTTATCTTTCTGTTTGTTTTGGCTAATCTCTTAAACGGCTGGACCGATTTTGACGGAAATTTTACTTTTAGTTGATGTTATAAAGAGTAATTTTTCTACTTCTATTTTAGAAAAAGAATTGGGGTACCGCGCACAAAAAAAAAACCTTGGAGATATCGTTATAGGTACCTATATGAATATGTTTTCCGACATCCACGCGAACGAAGTCGTGGCCACAGCTAGTATTCAATAAATCGAATGAAAGGAAACATCTTGTCCAATCACGGACTTTCATTGGTTGAGTCCGTCGCGACATCTGTAATGGCGCGTGCAGAAGAATGCTTGCGTAGTCCACGTACAAATAATGTATTGGACGGTTTACATAGTGATAACTAGCAGTATAATACTTCAATGACTTAAATAAGCAATTCCACTGTTATAATCTGCAATTTTAAATGCGTCACAATGCCACTCGGCAAGTGCCGTGTCCGAGAGGTAGCGAGGCGCCGCCGGCGCCGGCCTTTGACTGCAGAATTCCTTCCTAGATTCCTGCCGGTGCTTTGTGTCTTTTCTCCCGGTAATGCAAATCAAGGGAGCTCCGATTGCCCCTCGCAGCTCGCTATTCAACGAGTTTAATAAAGCGCCTGAGAATCCTAGACTGAGATGAAAAATTCAATTAGATATTTTTACGTTTTCCCTACTTATTCCTGTTGTCCTCGAGGGCAATATCGCCGGGTGAAGCCATTGTCCCCCGAAGGAAATATAAACGGACTCATTTACACCAACCACTTGCAATTGTCGGTTGATATTGTTTGTGCAAGCGCAACCTGTTAATACCCTGCTGAATGGTTTTTCATAACACTATAATGTTCACTCAACTGTGGTCATATTTGCATTGCATTGGCATAATAAGCTAATGTAGAAAATAAGAACGTTATTAACACATACATAAATGCAGGTTGTTTGTTCTGGTCAGCATGTTTTCAAATTAGTTTATTTTTCCTTTTTTATCATTCTAATTACAAGGATAAAAACAATAGATATTCACGGGTCAAGCAAGTTACGCTTCATGAAAACTTTATTTCCTTTTTTCCTCACTTTCGCTTTCATTAATTCGTGCGTGCTTAGCGAACCAAAGTATCAAAACCTTTTCTATCTCCTTTCATCAGGAACACAGCAATTGTATAGAGATGAAAATCTTAATACATTCATTTGATTAAAAGAAATTCTTTGTAGCAGCTCGTTCACAGCTCGAATTCTAATCTGCCGATTTAGTTTGAGGAGTGAATTGAGCGGGATTCCTCGTCGGTCGGGCGCTGCAGCGCTGCTTTGTCCGGAGTCCGCGATGCAAATCAATTGAGTGCTTGCGCCGCCCTCGCTTCATAAAGCGATTGCACGAATACCTAGCCCCCAACCTCCTTGCACTTTCTTAGACGACTAGAATAGACAGAAAATTGCACTGTGTAGAATGTTGGAATATTGCACACTCCACAGAATATAATATTTTATAGGAAATATAAAACTCTTGTGGATCGGTGAGACAATTCAGAACTGCTCCGTTTTACGAGCACCATTCCAGCTTTATAACTAGGGTCGATGCAAACACTGCTTTATTCATAATAATATAGACACTTATGTTAGGGCCTATGAATTGATAATACGGTTGTAAAAACATAAGTACCTAGTTCAAGAATTGCCACCTTCATGTGACGAGTATGTTTAATTTAAGACTTGTATGTTTATGGTGTCCGATATAACATTTATTTCGCGTCCAAAAGAAGCACTTCAAATAACGAAACGTATTAAAAAAGTGGTCCCATATTGCAAAGGTTTTATTGCTTTCAAAAGTGGCACGGTGTGTAATCTCATAGGGAAATTTCATCACTTTGAATTTGGTGTAATTTATCAAATTGCTCTCCGGGAATGCACATGCACCCCCGGCTCAGCTGCGTGGTCACAGTCGTGAGGCAATTTTTTATCTCCCCTATTTATCCGCACGTCAGCATTGCGGTCCTTGGGGAAAGAATCGGAAGGGAGACGCTGAGGGTAAGACATTGGTATTGTGGTGGCGGATACCAATTTTATGTGCAAGATTGGCGATAAGCGGAACTTTTATCATATCTATGCGCTTTTATTTGGAGAACTTGTAAATTGCTAAGTGGCATCAACATGTTATTTGAAAGTATTTCGTGGCTCTAACTTAACTTGAAAATGTACGACTTCGTGTGTGGCATGTCGGGGTAATCAATTAGTGAAATGGTATAATTAACTGAAAATCATTTAAGTCATTTCAATATCGTAGTCGACAATGTCCTCGGAGGCTGAGGCAGTGGAGCTTGTAATTAATTTGCAGCTCGCAGGTAATTCATTAGGTAGGAATCGACCTGCTCGACACCAATATCGTAATTATTTCTACAGACCGTCCGTGCACGCCGCAGCTTTCCTAATTACATTCCCTAATTGAACTACAACTAATTTGTATGCGCCTATTTGCGATCGCATATTTTAACGTAGGTATTTAAAGACATGTAGGGAGCGGGGTTATTGCTTCATTAAAATGTGGAGGATTTGCAATTAATTTGTGTAAGTTTGTGGTTTAGCGGAATCCATATTATAGTGTTCACTAGTCGTATAATATGTCAAGTAATTGGAATTGCTGATGAATATATTGAATCCTATTAATTCTGTTTGTTATTTACATCTCTGTTTAAGGAATCTTAAATACAATATAAATCATTATTATCTAACACTAAAGTATATATATTATGTAAAAGTATATAAATTGGGCATTAAAAAATTCGTCCGCATCGCTGTCCGTGGGTAAAGTGTCCAAAAGGCTGGCAGCGTTGCCACGTTGGATGGCAATACTGATTCTTACCTAAAAATAGACCAGCCCTCTGGTCACGTGAAGAGTCGACCAACCGCTTGGCCAAACCTTAGATAATTGAGTTACAAACCAAATTTTGGCAACATGTTTGTTGTATGTAAGTTCTTTTGAAACAGTATTTATCTATCACATAGTTAATTTATATGTCATGGTTTCATTAATCCATTTTAATTCTTTTACCTTTTGTGGTATAGTAATTTTATTTGGTTTAGGCGCATTAGGGCTAATTCTCATTTTGGCAACCGACTCGCTAATGGACTACTTCTCATTATTAGGTGCATCGTCCTCAATTATGTAATTAATGTATGCAAAATATTGTAAAACATTTTAAAAGAGTAACGGTGGAGTTTCTTGCCCATTCTTTTCCATACGAAAACTACCTTTTGGAAGGGGCGACTAGAATCAATTCTATTTTAATGTAATTTTTGACGTTCAAAAGTGCCATTTATGTGCCTATTTGAAATAAATGATTTGACTTTGACTTTGAAACGCAATTGAGTTTATATCTTTTCCATCATTTGTGAGTTACAGTCGACTTACTTACTTTTTTACTTTTTTTACTGTTTGTTACTTTTTTTTGTATATAATTAGTTTTACTTTTTGATTTTTTATTTTTGATTGTGTTTAGTTTTATGATCTTTCTGTACGAGTCGCAATAAATACTTTTTCTTTCTTTCTCTACTTAACTAAATTCTTAACTTTTTGGCTTTCAACTCGCCAAAAAGAAAAGTAATACCAACAAAAACAAGCAGCCCACTACACTCAAGGGAACCACAAAGTCAAAGGAAAACATCAGCAACATGAAACTTTTAAAACTCACTAAACGATATGTCCTTCTCAAATAAATATGGCTCCTAATTCCCATACATTTTTTAATGATTAAGGTATTTTATTAAAACAGTGTTTCATGGTTTCCCAACGGTCGTATAAAATGAGAGTGCTCTTTTAAAGAGCGAGTAAAAAGGTCCATGTAATTATAACGGGAGGCTTTTTAACATTTTTTAACAGCTTTAAGGGAATTTGAAGTGGATTTTCGTCGCGATTTATACAGTGGTTTGCATTTAATTAAAGTACAAATCTTTTAGCTTCCCCTTTGAATATGTCTGATGATTTTTTGGCTGTTGAATATTTATGGGGTTAGGTTTGTCAATATGGGGATGTAATTGCTGTCTTTTAATTTGTCTGGTTTAATGTTACTTTTTGATTATGACGATTTCTCTATTATATATTGATTACTCGCTTAACGGCCTATTTTTCCATCGCCAGATAACTTTTATTCCAGGAATAAAATTGACGTTTGACAGTTTTTGTATGTAATAATAAAATTGTCAAAATTTAAAAATTATTCCTCGACTAAAGTTATCAGATGGTTGAAAAAATTGCCCTAATTCAATAAAGGCTAATTTTTCCAACGCCAGATAACTTTATCCGAGGAATAATTTTGAATTTTTTACAGTTCTTCCATACAAAAACTGTCAAACATCAATTTATTCTATCCCACGAATAAAAAGGGTAAGGGTTGATTTTTTAATAGTCGGATAACTTTTATCTGAAGAATAAATATGACAGTTTGACATATTTTCTATACAAAAGCTGTCAAACGGTAATATTAACTCTTCAGTTTTAGGAGATATCTGACTATTGAAATATTAGCCATAAAGCTTAAATACTTTCCTTTTTGCGCTTCTTATAATATTATTGAACACTCTAATATATCTAACGATTGCGCCTCTTTTTATGAACCTCACATATTACTATTTTGGGGTCCTAAAAGGCCAAAAAGTTATTAGAAGTTCATTTATTTAAAAAAGCGTGCATCACTAGAAGGTTAATAGGTTTTTAGAGGTTCAACTAAATATCTCATATTTATTTACTGCCTTGGATATTCAAGATCTAAAAGAATGAAGTGTTAGCACGAAAATAGAACTTGGCAACAGCTGTGGTAATAATCCTATAAAGCAATTTGATTACTGAACGACGCCTCTATTTTGTTCTTTAGTAAGTAAAAGAGGAGGAAACTTCAACCCATGTAAGTACCCAACCAAGTCAAGTAAGTCAAATTGAGTTGCTTTCACTGAAAGCCACGTGTAGATGAAGTTTTGTTTAGTCCCGACACGGTTGAGGAAAATACGAAATAAATTAAATGTAAGGATCTACAATTTGTTTATAACTGTAGGCAATAATTATATAGTTGTTCAAGTTCTTTATTTATATTTAAGTACATAATTTAAAAGCTAACAATCTTAAAATAAAAATAATAATATGTACAAGTATATTAATAAAACGGAGGGGAAATAATCAAAGCGTCCGCATCACTGTCAACAGGAAAAGTGCCCAAAAGGATGGTAGCATTGCCACGTTGTATGGCAATGCTGATTCTTTGGCCAAAAAATAGGCCAGTCCTCTTGGCACGTGAAGAGTCGACCAACCGCTTGGCAATCTCGCGAAAAACACTCGTACCCCATGTTTCAACCCCTAACGGTGCAAATCCTACTATAATATTATAAACGAGAAAGATTGTATGGATGGATGGATGGATGGGTGGATGGATGGATGGATGTTTGTTACTTTTTCACGCAAAAACTACTGAACGGATTTGGATGAAATTTGGCACACACATGGTTTATAACCAGGATTAACATAAAGGATACTTTTTATCCCGATATTCTCACGGGATCGAAACTAATGAGGGTGAAACCGCGGGGCGCAGCTAGTATATTATAAGTTACAAAAAGAGATAATAAAATAATATAATTACAGAAAATATTGAAACCGTGGATATTAATTAATTTGTTATTTTACCAACTGGTTAATTAAGTGAATTAAAACTAAACACATTTATTTGTTTCTTGGCTTAATTTTGATTTTGATTTGACTCTTCATACTTATTCTAGAGTTTATCAAGTTAGGTTAATTTTTAACTTTCATGATTCTTGCAATATAATATAGATACTAAAATAATCGTAAGTACCTCACGCTTTTGATTTTATCGCTTATAATGATGATCTTTCTCAAACTTGTTGAAAACACATTTACGTAATAGATAGTTACATTGAATACATAAGCATTTCATAAATAAAATATCCATCATACGAGTTACAGTCATGAGCATAAATACCTTACATTTACACAACATTCAAAAGCGATTTTCTCGTGAAATAACGATTTTAACTTTGAATGAAGCCTTATTCCATAAAGGTTTTGAGAAAACTCTTAACACTATACAATGTCTAGCAATATTCAAAAGCGAGTTTCTGCGAAAGTATTGAACTTTCGCAGAAACTCGCTTTTGAATATTGCGTAACTGTGAGGTATTTATGCTCAAGACTGTACGGTCACCAAAGGAGAAAAGTAACCGGGGTCGTCGGATATAGTTGAAGTTTAATTTGAAATCGATGGATGTTTTCGAATAAAATTTAATTTAATGAATAGAAAACCAACAGTTCTTTTCTCAAACAAAATTTCTCTCCTAAATCTGTTCATTAATAAATTTCAAATATTTCCGACGACACTGGTTACTTATCTCTTTTGCTGACTGTACCTACAACCCGTGTCCCTGTTTACACTTTCGCTGGCACGTTTTTATTTCAGCGACGCACGTGGTCGAAAATATATTGAAATAACGGCACACGTGACACGGCGACCTTAGGAACGTGAAATAAAAGTTGTATGAAGGTAGATGAGATTAGTGTAAATGGTGTTTCTTGAGGGGTGTGGTTCTTTTCGAAAGCTTTTATTTATTTATTTAGATTTACCAACGTTAGTATACATTATAGGAATAACAGGAAGCATTAGAAAATATAGAGGTTTTATAAAACAATTATAGGTAAATACAGCATGTTCTTATTATTGCCAATGTGACCAAACTTAAAGTAGAGGAGTTATGGGCAGCGGGATCGTCCGAAAGGGTTACCGCTGCCCTGGAACAGAAAGGGCTAAGGAAGGAACACGGGTGGGTTTTAGTCAGTAAGAGTCTGACACTCCCTTCCGCTCCACCCAGAGCGGGAGGGGTCATTTGATGATTTCCCATCCTCAAAAAAAAAAAAGTAGAGGAGTTATACTATTTGTTTAAAACAAAGAGAGATACAGCTGTCTCACACACCAGCTGGAAAGCTGGAGCAAAGCTGGAAGCATGTTTGGGCTGATTTGATATACTTACTTACCTTCAGCATAGCCAGAATTCAGACTAAGGTACTGTATAATCATCATTTCAGCCGAAAGACGTCCACTGCTGGACATAGGCCTCCCCCAAGCACCTCCACTTCAACCGGTTCTGTGCTTCGCGTATCCAACGGGATCCTGTGGCCTTCACTAGGTCGTCGGTCCACCTTGTGGGACGCCTTCCAACGCTACGTCTTCCGGTACTCAGTCACCACTCTAGAACCTTTCGGCCCCATCGGCTATCTGTTCTGCGAGCAATGTGTCTTGCCCACTGCCACTTAAGTTTGGCAATATTTTTTTTTTTCTTCTGGCTATGCCGGTTACCTTGGTGCTCCTGCGGATCTCTTCATTTCTGATTCGATCACGCAGGGAAACTCCAACCATAGCCCTCTCCATTACCCTTTGGATGACTTTAAGCCTTCTAATAAGGCCCATTGTGAGCGACCGTACTGTATCATACCTATTTGTAATTCTTCTCTTTGAGACTTTACTATTGTAAAAAGTAATTGATTATCAGCTACTCAGATTATCATTGATTATCAGACAGACCGGAGCTCGGGTACTTTCTGAATTTATCTTGGACATAACTGACATCGGTGAAAGAAAAACATTGTAAGAAACTGGAATTATCCTACTAATATTATAAACGCGAAAGTTTGTATGAATGGATGGATGTTTGTGACTCTTTCACGCAAAAACCACTAAATGGATTGGGATGAAATTTCGCACACAGATAGTTTATAACCAGGATTAACACATATAATAGTATTGAAGTGAAAAAAAAAAATACTTTTCATCCCGATTTTCCCACGGGACCGAAACTTATGCACCGAAACTTATGCCTTAAAGATTGCTTGTTCACTACAATCACTACCTCCTGCCAATAAACATAGGCACAAAACAACAACGCCCGGCAACTTTTACCAATTTCGCTGACCACGATATAGAACAACAGTTGCTTACATAAGCAGAAAGTTATAACTACACAGGGCTGCCTGTGACGTTCCATGGCGTTTGATCGCTTTTGCCTCGCTCGTCTTCAAACTTGCGAATTGTCACAAACTACTTTAATGGGCCGGCGGGACCAGTCTATCTACAATCTTCGTACAGCTGGAAATCGGTGGCCCCCGTTACGTTTTGTCTGCGCACTTGCGTTCGCTTGCCATGAATATTTCAACGCACCTTTGAGAAATACTAATTTGAGAAATGGATGATACACGTTTATGAACCGTTTCGCCTTGAGATTATCGTGTTTTATTGGTTTTCCGGCAAGAAGTGAAACTATATTCTCTTAGGATAAATTTAATTTGATTTCCTTGTGCTAATAATAACTTACAGACAGAAGGACTATTCAATTTAATTTTGCATAACATAACATCACACCTGTAATCCCCGGAGGGCCAGACAGGAGTAGGTATAGTCGGGTCCATCCACATTACGCCAGTTATGTTTAAGTACCATGTAAGGGCATGAGTCTATTGTTCGTACTGAGAAATTCCTGATGAAAAAATCGAATTACTCTTTGCCCGACCTGGTAGTCGAACCCAGGACCCAACGAGATAGTCATCATTTTGCTTAGTATGGCTATTACGCAAGACACTTTCATTGTATAGTCTTCGAGGCCATGCATATCCAGCAGTGGACATGGATTTATAGACTGATTAGCTAATTTTAAATATCATATAATATGGCTTCATCTACTCACAGTAAATTACAGAATTGTGTTCTCTAGCGATGTCTGTATGTCCATGCAGGTATTGAAAATCGATATTTTAAAATTCTATTATGCCCCGAAGGCTGACTTTCACTACTGTGTAGATGGCACCTTGCCAACTTCGGAAACGACCAATATACAAATTAAACCCCTGACTCATATATATTTCACTAACCGTGGGTCGATGCCAGACAACTAGTGTCATTATGGTTCGACTAGAAGTGATAAAGAACAAGTTATTCACAGATACCCTTTAATATTGGTTTAAAATAGAAAAATAAATAGTTTTAAATAGTTTTGGTTTTTTCCCGTGGCGGCACGGTTGGCGCAGTGGTTAAGCGATTGACTGCTGCGCTGCGTGTCGCGGGTTCGATTCCCGCACGGTACAAATATTTGTATGACCTACATGTATTTGTTCCGAGTCTGGGTGTTTTTCTATCTATAATATATATGTATTTACAAAAAAAAAGTTGTATATAAGTAGTTTATCAGCCATCTTGTTACCATAACACAAGCATTAGGTTGCTTAGCTTGGGACAAATGGTGCTGTGTGAAATGTCCAGGGATATTGTAACCCTTCTAGCTGGGAGATGGCTTTTTTGAATTAAAACTCCGAATTGCGACTATACTGTATATTATTTAAAATGTGGCGGTACAAGTAAAAAACACGGAGCGCAAGAGACGTGCGGCGGTCGCTATAGCTATTCGGGCACCACCTGGGTCCACGCGTTGAAGACGCGCGCTGCGCGCACCCCCGCACCTCTCCTACCTCTTACAATTGGTATGTACTCGTACGTCGCGAACATGCCCTACCCCAGTGCTGCACTAGCAGCACTCATCCCCAATCGGAAGGCGAGCGACGCGCGTGGCAGATCGTGTAAGTAGTCCAGTTTTGGTTCTAATCTTAACCATTCTGATCCGGCCGTCTTTTCCAGGCATGACTTCTTGTATTAAGCCCCGCGGCCACACATTCCGGGGCCCGTCCGGCTCAACTATTAGTACAAGATCTCCCACTTGTAAGGGTCTCTGCTCAGCATGCCACTTCTTCCTTGGTACTAGGTCGGGCAGAACCTCTTTCACCCAACGTTTCCAGTACTGGTCGGCAAGCAGCTGGGCAATGCGCCACTGCTTCCTTAAATAAAGTTCCGATCCATCGAAAATACCCATCTGGGGCAAGTTAGATGACGACCCCACAAGGAAATGGTTTGGCGTTAGTGTTTCCTGACTATTTGCCTCGACTGAAACATGGGTCAATGGCCGGCTGTTAACCATATTTTCAACTTCAGCTAGCAGAGTATTCAAAGTCTCTTCTCTCGGTGCTCGTTCTTTCAGTACGACTTTCAATGAAGTTTTAACGCTACGGATTAACCTTTCCCATGCCCCACCCCAGTGTGGGCTGGCAGGGGGAATAAAGGACCACCTGGTCCCCTGATTCATGGCCGCATTCTTTAGCGTTTCTTCATCCAGTTCTTGCAATGATCTCGTGAGTTCTGCATCGGCACCTCGCAGATTCGTGCCATTATCAGAAAATATCTGTTGAGGCCAGCCTCGTCTCGCAGCCATGCGACGGAGAGCCATGATGAAAGAGTCAGACGTGAGCGATGCGACTGTCTCCAGATGTATAGCTCTCACGGTCAAGCAAGTAAACAGTACGCCATACCGCTTCTCTCTACGTCTGCCAACAGCGACTGACATGGGGCCGAATAAATCAACTCCACAAAATGTGAATGCACGTTGATGATGGGCCACCCTAGCATAAGGTAAGTCTCCCATTCTAGGTATTTCAGGTTTGCACTTTTTAATCCGACATATCATACACTTGGATGACACATTTTTCACAGTAGGTCTCATTCTAGTAATCCAGTATTTTTGTTTTAAGTTATTCACAACTGTTTCTTGATAACCGTGTGCGGCACTTATGTGGTAATGTTTAACAATTAACCTTGCGATATAATTTCGACCATCCATAATTGCAGGTGTCTTAGTTTTAGGTGACACATCAATGGCCTTTTCTATGCGACCACCAGCGCGCAGGACTCCGTGTTCGTCAAGGAACGGGGTCAAGTTAAGTATTTTGCTATTTTTCTGTATATTTTTCCTGTTTTTCAGATCATTCACTTCTTGTGGAAACGACTGAGCCTGCGAGTACATCAGCAATAAATTTTCAGCGCACTCCATGCTAGTGACATTATCATCGGTAAGTTTTCTACATCGGTTAATAAAGGTAAGTACCATATAAGTAGATCTAAGTAGGCGCAACCATGAGGAAAACCTAGTTGGTTCTGGTACAGGTAAGTCTATTGTTTCATTTTTTATCATATTTACGCATTCCAAATCGTTTTTATTTACAGGTTTCAGTACATCGGTCGGCCAGTCACGTTCTTCGCCACGTAAAAAGGTAGGTCCCTTAAGCCATTCATTTTCCAGGATACTGCAATCATACATTATCCGCGTACCGATGTCAGCAACGTTTAATTTCGTAGGTACGTATCTCCATTCATTAGCAAGCGACAACTCATCAATCTCGCCCAAGCGATGAGCTACGTACGGTTTATAAGTACGCGCCGCGTTTCTTATCCAGTGCAACGTAGTACTAGAATCGCTCCAATACGTTCTGTGCTCAGGTTTGGTTTTGTGTTCTTTAGTAATTGTATCCGCCAGTCGGGCTGCTAAAACAGCAGCTTGTAATTCACATCTTGGTATTGATATATTTTTATTAGGCGTCACTCTGCATTTGCTTGCTATAAATGTTACGTTAAAAATTCCATTGCATTCCCAGCGCCAGTAAGCTACCGCGCACATCGCTATAGACGATGAATCACAAAATATATGTAGTTGTAGGTTCGAATAACAAGCATTCATACGCGGCGGAGCTGGAGGGGCGGTCACAGATAACGGCGCGGGCGCGTCATCTCGCAGCAACAGCTGAGAAACCGGTTTGATGCACGTAGCGCCGCCGTCGGCGCGGCTCGTACCTGCGGCGTCGCAGTAGTATCTAGGCAGCTTCACGTTATGCAATGTTTTTAGCAGGTCCATCCATTTACACCACTCGCTATATACGTCATCGGGTATCGGTTCATCCCAGGTAAGATTTAATCGCCAAGTATTCTGAATAATAATTTTTCCGATTATAGTGAATGGCGCAAGAAATCCATAAACGTCAAAAATTGACATCACCACTCGAAGCATGTCCCGTTTCGCAGGCCTTTGTTTGCCGCTAATTATATTTGTAGGTATTTTCTTAAATGATACATCGAAGCCTAAAGTATCTTCGTCGGGCCGCCATAATAGGCCGAGTGTTCGCTCGCCTTGGTATTGCTCGCCGATTTTAAACCTTACGGCTGTCTTTCCGAGGGTCTCTTTTGGCAGAGTATCGAGTACCGATTTACTATTGCTTGTAAAATTTCGTATTTCAAAGTTTCCCTGTTGATGTATGATTTTTATTTGGTGAATTAGCTGGATAGCAGTGTCTTCATCTGGCAGGCTGTCGATCCAGTCGTCCATATAGTGTTGATGATATATAGCTTGCGTAGCTGATGGATATATTGACTCGAAGCGTTGTGCGTTTTTATTTTTCACGAATTGCGCAATGAACGGCGAACAATTCGCACCAAATATCAATGACGACATAGCAAAGGTCTTCACTGGCCCTTCTGGTTCACTTCTGTATAAAAATCGAAGTGCATCCTGATCTTCAGGTCTAATTTTAACTCGCAGGAACATGTCCTTAATATCGCCTGTCACGGCCACACGATTCTCACGAAATCGTAACATTATTCCAAACAGGGACGTAAGCAAATCGGGGCCTTTCAACAAATAATGATTCAAGGACAAATCGTTCGTCTTAGCTGCCGCATCAAATACTAGGCGCAGCTTCGCTTTGTTCGGGTTATCCACTCCAAAATGGGGTAAGTACCAGGTTCGTGGGGTAACATGCGTGTCAGCCAGTTCATGAGCATAGTTGTTATCCAGTAGGTGCTGAACCCGTTCCACGTATCTTTGTTTAAACCCGTCATCGTTCTTCATTTTTCGTTCGACGTTCTTTAGACGTGACATTGCATGAGAGAATGAGTCGGGCATTATGCATTTTTCGTCCTTCCAGGGTAACCCGACGTACCACTTGCCGTCAACGAGAGTTGAAGTTTGCTCCAGCAGTTCACGAGCGCGTTCATCGTCGCAGTTCAGCCGCGGCTTAGCAGAAATCCCCATAGATTCCACGGCGAAGTTACGGCGAACCTCTTCGTGTAATTCATTAAGTAACCGTTTGTTCTCGGTGACGTCATCGTTGTTTCCATAATTAGTGATCAATAAAGATGCATGCGGCGTGCGCGTCGATGACGTCACGCTCGTAGGCGCCCTGCCGTGCACACACCAGCCCAGCGGCGTGCGGGTGGCACAAGGCTCATGCTGACCACCGACTATCACTTCCAATGGTAAAATTAAATGAAGATTATCTTGCCCTATTAATATTTCAGGCTTAAATTGACCAAAACATAAATCATTTTTCAGTCTTTGTAGATGCGTAAACTTATCACAATTAACTAAGTTCGTACTTTGCCTCGGTAAATCTAGTTCTTTTACACTGCGCGCGCTAAACGTAAACATTGTTCCATCTTGGTTAGACAACGCTGTATCAATCACCTGCGTGTCGCACACTAACTCAGTATTGTCCCACGCACCGCGCACATGCATGCACTCTCGTCGTCCGCGCAACCCGGCCCGTGCGGCCAACCCCGTGCTTATCAATGATACAGTCGATCCGTCGTCGAGCAGAGCTGTCGCGTTAATTATGCCATTAGGTCCGTGAATGTTTACTTGACTGACTTTTAACAATATTGTACTTGTATGGTTCATGTTTATATGCGTAACGACTTCAGAACGCGGTTCACTCACTTCATTGTCTGTTATTTCGGTGATGTTTACACTCTCTTGATTATTAGAGTTCTTGTTCGTAATGTTATAGTGCAACAAAGGATGGTGCGGCTGGCCACAGTTGTCTTTATCGCAGGGAGCCGCCGGACACGTGTCCTTGTTATGACGTGACACTAAACACTTATAACATAAACCAGAACGTTTCACATATTGCCATCGGTCCTTTCGTAATGACTTTTTGAACTTTTTACAGTCAGTTATTTTATGTTTAGATACGCGGCAAAACTTACACTTATCTTCACTGAGTTCATTTTGCACTAACAATGTTTGTGAACGGTGATGGAAGTCACTTTGTTTACGTTTTGTAGAACTATCACAGTATGCGTTAGTCAAGCACACGGCAGTTTTTGATATCTTGATAGCTTCTTCATTTAAAAAGTTAGATAGCACAACAAGCCTTGATTCTATGCCTTCATTGATAAGTGGATAACTGTAATCGACCCATTTCGATACCAGTACAGTAGGTAGCTTGGACAATATTATGGAAACCACATTCATCCCCCGCAGGTACTCATCATGGCCGATAGCTGACACTGCTGCCACATAATTTTTCACTTTTATCGCAAATGGCACTAAATCTTTGTGATAATCTGAAGACATTGGCGCGAGCTTATTGACACTTTGTATTATCTTGGAAATGATAATGTCCGGGTTGCCAAATTGTAACTCTAGAGTGGACATCACGATGTCGGGTGAGGTGGCTCCGATCAGCAGAGCGGTTACTGCTTCTTTAGCTGATCCGTGAAGACATTTTCGTAGCCTCCACAGATTCTCTTTAGCGTTGAAATTACACACTTGAGTTGATTCCTCGTACGCCTGTTTGAATTGGAGCCACTCCATTGGGTCACCGGAGAACGAAGGTAAATCACGCGGTGTGCTTAATCGGCTCAACATTCTGGCGTCGGAACCACCAGCAGCGGAGACAGCGGTTAGTTCCCTCAGTGCAGTCACCAGCAGGTGAACTGTGTCCTCAGTGCCGTCGCGGGCTGGCGGCGGCGGGTGCGGTCTGTCCATTATGTTACCACTCTGCGGCACAGACTGCGGTTCCAGCTCTTGCTGACTGCGTTCTAACCACTTCTCAACTTCTTTGTGTGTGTGTATTTCACTTCCTTCTGACTGTGAACTGTATTCTTCCAATTGTGCTAGATCCGCTGCTAATTTTTTATCAATTAATTCCATTTGTATGCGGGCTTTAGCTTCTGCCGCTTCAAGTTCTAGTTTCTTTTTTCTTGCCATAACTGAGGAGGATGTAGATCTTGCCACCTTAGACTTTAGTGATTTTGGATTTTCACTTTTGCTCACACTACCCACTTCCACAGCAACTGTTTTGTCACAGATATTCTTCGTGTGTTCATGTGATTTTCCAGGTGACGGCGATTCTTCAGCTTGAACTAGATTAAGCGATGGTAGTTCCTGCTTGGGCTGACGCTTTTCAGCCTCGGCTTCGAAATCTTTTTGCCTCTTCGTAGTGCTTCTTGTATTCACCATCGTGCTGCGCTTCGGAGTCCGATACATTCAGCTACTCGTAGATCCGGCTCGAAGGACCAGCTTTGTAACCCTTCTAGCTGGGAGATGGCTTTTTTGAATTAAAACTCCGAATTGCGACTATACTGTATATTATTTAAAATGTGGCGGTACAAGTAAAAAACACGGAGCGCAAGAGACGTGCGGCGGTCGCTATAGCTATTCGGGCACCACCTGGGTCCACGCGTTGAAGACGCGCGCTGCGCGCACCCCCGCACCTCTCCTACCTCTTACAATTGGTATGTACTCGTACGTCGCGAACAGATATTATTATTATTAATAAAGGTGAGATTACTAGCTTCTTTCGTTTTGAAGTGTAATAAGTAGGTAACTGATAAATGGAAAATTACAGGTAGGGCAATACAAGTATTGCCTAATTGTAATTGCCATTTCAAGTATGAATGAATGTAAATTTTCTATAAATATATCTCATAAAATCGGGCTGTCGTAGATTTCTGTGAAGAATATAAAATGCCCACAAAAGCGTCTTTCAATTTATTGGATCTGGGATTATCCTGCGACCGAATAGGTATATTTTTTTGACTACCCAATCGGATTAACAAATAAATTATATATACGAATTCAAGCGTATTATGTTCATGTAGATTTAATTTGAGAACGAATAATCCACATTTTTTCTACTTAGCATTTACATACAAACCTACACGTCTCTAAAAACAGGCCTGTCCCTTGAAATACCACAATTCGATGGCACCTTTATCTAATACTAGCTTCTGCCCGCGACTTTGTCCGTGTGAAAAGTCGATCCACTGCGTCGCATCCCATCGTCCGCCCGCGCTATTACTTCAGTTTCGCTTAGCGTTCTTTTGGTCGGCTCCTAAGGGTCGTAGCGTGATGTTTAATAGTCTATAACCTTCCTCAAGAATTAGGTTATTCAATACAAGAACATCCGAATTGAGAACCTCCTCCTTTAACGAAATCGGTTAAAAAGACAGCGGTAGTTTCAGAGATTAGCGCGTTCAAACAAAAAAATAAACATAATAATAAACTCTTCAGCTTTGTTGTTAGTATAGATTAAGTGCGAATCAGTTGAAAATAAAAATCAAACAGATCAAACGGAAAAACGTTTGAAAATACACGATACATTACTTACGCAATCAATATCAGAGCAAAGCTTTCAATATCCACAAAAAATAAAAGTAGTTATCTTTGCTCTGTACCACAGACGGGCCACTATTTAGAAAGAGTTTCCGAACAGCCAATTCAGAGAAATACTATCCGTTTGGAAACACGAAATCATCAATTAAAACCAGGAGTTTTATTTTTTGAAATAACATATCCGCACCCGCAGTTAGAATTTGTGCATATTTGGGCTCAGTGTGTGCGGAACATTGGATCCAATTAAACTTTTGGAACAAAAGTTTCACTCTGTTTCCAACGATTCATATTTTGGATGGGTTCATATGGGGAGCACTTAATTCAATAGGTGTCGGTTTCAACAACACATCCGCAAACTGTTAGAGGGTTTCACAAAATTGTACTGACAATAATTATCGGGTAATCGGTATATTAGGGAAATTAAAAATGAAATGCCATTTGTGTTACTTTTGTTCGACAGTCGCACTTTGTTAATTGTTTGACTGTAAAGTGCACTGGGCTAAACACCGATTAAAACACCTAACATATATTATTTATCTGTAGATATCATATACAACGTTCTGACATCTATAATATTTAATTAACTTGAAGTTGGTCATTGATATTTTTAATGAGGCCAAGAAGCCTCGGATTCAAGTAGACTACTTAAATACTTCCCACCATGATCAGCAAAGGGGAAGAAGCCTAAGTGGAATAAAATATTAGACTGCGGTGCATAAATCGACCGTTGAGGATAGATGCGAAAAAATCTTTAAATACTCTTCGATGACGGAAAACATAATAATTTCATTTGTCTTCGATTACTAAGCTACTTACTTACCTAGCATCGAGAGTTATGGAATGTTAAAATGAAATTATTACCTGAAACACAAAAAACAGGATTTAAAAAAATTACACATGTTTAAAATTCCCGTTTTCACGCTCCAAAAAATTGGTATGTCAATACTTGCATATTTACCGAACTCACAACAATATGTTTCGCTCGGTTGACTGAACTTGATTTTTGTTTGAAAACCTTTACCGTAGTATTTCACTCGAATCCAATAAAATAAATTCACTCCATTCCAATAAATATTTACGTAGAGTGCGTGGGTAGGACGCTAATTAAATACTCTACGTTTTGTGCATAAAAAGCGGGATGATCGGGCACTATTGAAACTATGAGTAACCGAAATACATAGTTGGAATGCCTCAACAACCACTGCAATAAACATTCATTAGCTGGCAGTTAATTACTGGTAAACTTCTGAAACTCCATTTAAATCGTAGTTGCTTTATAAATTGGTCTCAGTTAGGTATCATAGTAGTTTGATCACTAAGTTGTGGGGCTGTGGTCTCTGGGGCGGGCATTTCATCTCAATTAAACAACTCATGTCCGTTGGATCTCCGACACTTCAGCAGTACATAATTGCGAGACGGGCTGCTCTATACACAACATGGCTAGATTAGAATTGCTCCCTGGTGCTACATCAAAGAAATATTATCGCAGAAAGTGCTATTAGTTAAGAGTAAGACGTTTTTGGGTCTAAGGGCCAATTTAGGCGCTAAGAGGGGTGTTTATGAGACTTCTCGGTTGGCTTCTTGAAGGATATTATCAGGAGCGAGAATGAGCTTGGCAACTTTATAAAGTTTTTTTATTCTGCCTCTTGATTGTTTCTTTTTCTGTTCATGTTTTATTACCTTAGCTTTTTGAGCATGATTTTGATTCTTGTAAGTGCCATATAGCCAGAAATGGGTGTATGAAATCCACTCACATAGGTACATCACACAGCACACTTGTCATCTGTGAGTTTCTTCAATTGGGCAAGAAAGTTTATTTTCGCCTAATATGACCCATTAGGCGAAAATAAACATTCTTGCTTGCCCAAACAATTGAAACTAAAAGAAAACAAATGGGTAAAATATGCGTCACGTCCGCGCCACACGGTCATCACTCAGCATAAGCCCAGGTACGCACGGGCGCGTGTCTCTCGCGGCGAATTTTTTCGCGCACTTTATTTTAACGCACTGCTCAGCGCCGAGGGTTAAAAAACCAGTGCGTAATAAAATTCCGTCACATGGGCCCGCGACTCATGTGCGAAACAGATCCACAGCACTGGTGTTCAGTGACAACTGGAGTTGAGTTGATGATGTGGACTGGTGCAGCATACCTAGAAAAACAAATAACAAAAAAAAAAACAATAGAAAAATAATAATAATTGCACAATATATGTATGGCAATATGAAAGCCGAGAAAGATTAACAAATCAAGTATATTGTCTTGGCTTGCGAGGTTGTAGACATGTGGGATGTGGACTCAGCGATGATTGTGCCGATACTCGTGAGAGCCAATGGTTTTATAGCCAAGAGCTTCGACCTACACCTGAGGAGGCTCAGGTTGGGTCGCTGGACAGAAGGAGGTACTTCTGACCACGGCTCGTGTTGTTAGGTTTATCTCTCTGGAGCCCTTACCGCCGGTAGCCTCGTCTCTGTGCCCGATAGCGGTGTGCTACTATGAAATAGAATTAAAGTATGTGATAAGAGATGAATTGTTTAGAGTAACTAATTATGTTTGTGAACTTGTGATCAGTGTTTGAGAGTTTTGTGCTAGTTGGTGCATGTGCAATCTGCAGCAGGTAAAAGTACATATTTTTTTAAATACTGTAGGTAGAGCTGTTGAACCATTTCGAGGAATAGAGTTACTGATACATTTTCATTCGTTCAAAATAAACCAACATGCTAAAATAACGTGTGCCTAGTAATTACATTGAAATCGTAAAGCATCGACACATCACATTTTATTTGATTGGCTACTTTTTTACTTTTTTCATACGATACTTACATCATCATTTGCCTAGACTTTTTCCAACTATGTAGGGGTCGGCTTCCAGTCTAACCGGATGTAGGAGAATACCAGTATTTTACATGGGGTGACTGCCCCGGTTAATAACCCCTTAGATTAAGACTGGTTGTCAGATTTCTGGGCTTCGCAATACTCGTAACGACTGTCGAAGATCTACAAATGACAGTCGGCACCAACGGCCTTAACATGCTGTCCGAGGCACGCAGGGGTCTTGATATGTAATGGATGGTCGGCAAGCATAGCTGAACCGTCGATCGACCACGAGCCCAATACTTACAATCCTACTCCTACTATATATGATGGATGGATAGATGTTTGTTACTTTTTAATGCCAAAACTACTATACGGATTTTGCAGCACTCTTTTGCTCAGCCGGGATGAAGATACTTGCAGATAGTTATAATGAAACAACTCAAGTAATTTTACAACCGTGTATTGAGATAATTTTTGCCTGACAACATTTTTGACCCAGTCAACTTACGGAGAATCTCGACACCGCGATTCAGAAGACGCCCACAAATGAACAACGCCATCTATCGGCACACAGGTAGTTTATAACCAGGATTAACATGGGATACTTTTAATTCCGATATTCCCACGGGATCGAAACTGCGGGGCGCAGCTAGTGTATTATAAAAGAGCAACCAATACCATACATACTGGTAGTTTGAGATTCACAAAAGGAGGAAACGAATAATGGAAACATACGGAAATTGCGCACGGTCCGAATTAAATTCTATTGTTATTCAAAAAACGACCGTCGGTACTACAAAAAGGGCGAGTTGAATACAACCTTCGAGCACACATTTTATTAGTAGGCTTCACATTTTACGAGCGGACTCGAAACCTAAATAAAAAGAGGATTCTTCATATGAAGTCCCTTTGTCATTTTTTTACGGTGGGCTGTCAAAGGCTTTTACGATTTCATCTTTAGTCGGTCGGTGTTATGCGGCGTCTAATACCTGAAAATGAAAGAAAACCTCCTATTATAATGATGACGAAGTTGCTTTCAATATTACGGTGGCTTGTTCCCTTTTATCTTACTAATGAGCCTCCAGTGTTATGGATCATTATCAGATTTGTTTTATCATTTTTGTTTTTGTGTCTTTTACAATATTGAGACTATACATATTTTCTGCTGTTGTTAAGAAAAATACATGTCTTATTTTTCTTTGGTCATATTTTTGATAACTGAATGGAACATGCTACGACACTCGTAGAGATTTCCATGAGTGTCGTAGCAGATTAAAATGAAATGTAAGTGTTTATTCTGCAAATAGGACATCGGAATCACTTTCTTTTTAATATAAAAAAAAATGCTATATGAGGTCGGCGTTTACTATCAGATTACTCTGAGAATAAATGCCGAAATAAACTTGGAGACATAATCTTGGTCAGCTCAAGTGAAGACCATGTACATACATCGACCTCTGAAATGGTCTTTTGCGGGGAGTTCCACACAGATTTGAGTGGACCAGTCCATTGTCCTGACCGCCGAATTCACCCGTGTGTTCATCCACCAATAGTATCATAGTACCAAGTACATGTAATGCGTGGTAATTATTTTGTAACAAAACTGAGTGCCTTGATCACAAAGCCTTCTTACCTCAACTTTAATTTCACTTTGGAAATCCGTACCTTTTTTATTTTATATTACGTGCATTGCTAAGTTAGTTACGTAAACATTCACAAGTTCAAAGTTGGAATATAAGTCATACAAAAGAGGCCTTGCAAAGTATAAGTTTTCATCAAACTTCCATGGCTCGGTGGCGAGTGGTCGGCAAACAAATTCAATGACCACAAAAAAGTTATGGGGCAAACTTCATCAGTGCTCTCTACCCGGGAAAGTTCAACCTGAAAATATTACGCACGTAACGCCGTGGAAACACATTTTGACTTCGTGCTACACATTTTAGGAGACCATATTTTGCCACTAACTAAACTACTAGCACGTATATTTTACGGTTGTCTTTGTTTTTTTCTAAGAGCTGATGAATTTTGTTGGTCACAAACAACAACGTCCTTTCGTAAGTAAAATGATTCGTTTTCGTATCTAACGACCGTGCATTAGATGTCCAAGAAGCTGTTTGTAGATCATAGCTTAGGGATTTAGAGATTCGAAAGTAATGTGAAAATTATCGACCCTATCAACGTACTGAAGCTCAGCAATATATTCTCTAATATGAGCACAGCTATGTGTTTATCAAATAAACAGCACGAAGAAGAGAATGGAGAATCCTCGTACGGACGTGATTCGGATCAGGAGACGACATAAATGGATCGCGGGGTATTCGTTCAAGCTCGTGTTTTGTCGAGATTTCAACTTCATACCCCCAACAATTATTATAAATATTGGCAATGCCTCTCCGTCTCCTATAAATATATTTGTTTCTACCGTGAAATATAGACAAACATTATCTACACTGAAAATCTACAATTCAGATCACAAATAGCTCCGTTTGGAGAAATAGATGGGCCCATTTATCCACGGCTTTTTCTGAGTTATTCAATACAAGAATCGTTCGTTTTTAGTAAAAGTATACATTCTAGTGATTTAGAAACGGTTCGCCAACAAAACTTATGAATTGTCACACATTTATCATGGGCTACGTTTGTAGTCCGTTTTATTGGCTATATTTTTGACGATAGGCTCCTAGAGCTTTCGGTGAAATGTGGAGACTTTTATTAGTCTTTTAGTAAAACACGAACTTTTCCGACATTGGTTGTAAAAAAATATTCTTGCAGTCTATTTTGGTACGGGATATTAAATTGGATAAAGGTTTTGGATTTATGTTCTGAGAACTGATACGAAACAGACTTTCAAGAGTTAGAAATTGTTAGTAAAAAGAAACACATAAGCAGCCATTGGCAATGTTCCTACCTAAGTATAAATTAGTGATGGAGTGGTCACCAGTTTAACTACTTTGTAGTTAATGTACGTACCTCAGTAGAAGTGCAAAATCCGAAATCGTATTACAACTTCATTACGTTGTCCTATTACGAATTTCGTATACATTTAAGTATTCTTAACAGCATTTGGAGAAGTGTTTTCATTCAACTCGGGCGCACTGTACTACAACTAAGCAGTCTTTTCACTACCCTGTATATCTCAATTTGAATGGCAAGGTTCCATACTAAGTTTGAATACTAAATAAGATGCTTTTAGTGGGAGCGCACGGTTAGGTAATTTTGTACTTGGGTCGTGTGCCAATGGAATCGTAACTATTCACGTTCTTAATAAAATTCACTACATTCAAATTGCTCTTGTAAAAGCCAGTCTACTGTATTAGAGATCTGAAAGTAATCAAGCGTTCCTCTATTGTCAGATAGAGTGATTGGTTTGCCCTAAAATCCTTTAGAAAATCCTTTTATTTGGTAAAATAATGACGTATCCCAAATGGTCAGAGTCCGTTCAATAACTGACAATAATTCCGATTGGATTCTCCAGAGAAATCTCGGTTAGCTAGTTGGAAAGAAGAACGTTTGTGTAAGCACTAACCCGTTCGGTACACTTCAGACAGCATATTGAACCAAAGCTAGGAATGACTGGAGCAGTGTAATCGATGAGAGCACACTCCCTGCGGAACCCTAATAAATCCGCTGTGACCGGTGTTCATTAATTTGGTGCTGTCAAGTCGGTATCTGAAATTGTTGATGTTTTGCGCATGTTTGTGGCACAATTTATTGGCCCAATCATTCGTGGGCCCTAAAGTTGAGCGGTACACTTGGTATGATTTATTATAATAATAGATTTTCCGTGGGTTAAATATCATGTAATAATACACTAGGGGTTACCCTGTTAATCTGGGTACTCGTACAACCAAATACGAGGTATATTTGAACTGGCACAAATTTTAACTAAAGGTTTGACGTTCAGATTAAACAGGATTTCAAATATTTTCCTAATTCTTTTACAAGACTGCTGAAATATAGGCATAAGTAGAAAATTTAATTTAACCTAGTCGTTTTAAAAAAACCTTAATATAATGAGTACCTCTCTCGATAGTTTCCAACTACATTATTTTAGTACCTAAGTACTTAAGAGCCGACCTATTCAGGCAACACTCTTAGAGGCACTAGGTCTGAACAGCTGATTGGATCTTACCTCCTCCGTAAAGGAAATGAAGCACGTAAACCGTACCCGAGCAATAAAAGAAAATAGCATAATGTGCTACCTTTTACAAATTAAATTGTGGTGTTTACTTTGGCTTCAGTTTACCAGTAAGCGTTTAGTCGTCGTGGAAAGCGACCGTTTTAGGGGGTAGACTATAGTAGTATTTTTATTAGGTACCTACTCCAGGGAGTTCATTTGATTCTAAGCGATTTCAGTTTTCGAAAGTTCGAAAGCTTTAAGCCCTAGAGATTAAGTTTCAATATAGTGTTACAAGTTTGAACATTCTGTTCTAGCAATGTACAAATTGAAATGCGACTTGCTACGAGGTCACAATAGCTCCATATTGCTTTTCTTGCTGAAACACAAAAATAAATAGCTGTAAATTAACATAATACACCAAACCAAAACTCCACGAATAAAAACTAAATAAATAAATTGGAGCCGTCACAGGAGTGGCAGGAATAAAGTTATATAACTCAAGTATTTTGCACGAGTCGAGCCATGGCTCCGCCGCCATCTCAAAGTGTTTTTAGTAAAATCACGAAGCGGATCTCCAAATTCATCGCAGGATCCTACTTCGCGGATAACATAACAAACGTAATAAAAACTTTTGCGCAAAATATTAGTTTTTTGGACCATCAGAGTTTACAGAGGACTGAAAGACAACAAGGAATGGCTCTCCATTTATTCCTCATTTTTAAGTTAAATAAAACTTCGCCCTGCTAAGATCGCCGATACTGTTAAAAGAGGGTTACCTATATAAACTTTTAGGCCCTCTCATTATTTTTTCAAGAAATCGGAGTAATTTTATGGATCCAAGAAATAAAACGGTTTCCAGTTAATACAGTATTAGGATGGAACTCCTCGGATGGTATTTCCTAAGTGATACTTTCTTCATCTCAAGTGCCTATAGAGTGGTATCCTAATAGATACTACGTGTTGCTATTACGGCTAGTGGTTACAATTTGCGCTAGGAGCTTTTACCTAACTTAAAAGGGCTCCCCATCAAATGGGCGGTATATCGAAAACCCATTCGAGTAATTTGAGGCGAACCGAAACGACATTGTCGCTTAAGCGATTCAATCCTCCGCGACCGCGCCGGGACCTACACGACGATTTGAATTTAAGCGATTTTATGTGAGCGGTAATGTCACCGTTGTGAGCGCTTTGTCGCCAATGTATTATATTTGCTTGTTCGTTTACAGCCTGTTGTTTACACGCGGATGAGTGGCGGGCGAGAGGCGCGCGACGGGCGAGTCGTGTTTACACGAACATCGTAGATGACTGATAATCGTTTTACGGCATTCGTTTATGTCACAGATAAGGTTCGGCAATCACGAATCCGTTCGTCTCTTTGTGTGATTTCTTTCGTGTTCCATGTTTAGTGCCGTCTCGGATTGATAGCAGAGTCTTTACGACTGAACTGTACGCGTCTTGCACAACTTTGTAACTGATTTGTGCTTTCAGTTGGAAAACTCTAAAATAATGCGTCGTTTATGGAGAACTATTTTGAAAATAAACAATGAATATATTCTGCACTGTTCTTCGAGTTGTAGAATAGGAAAATAGTTTCTATTTTTGCAGTATGACCTAGTTGGATGTTTGACTTTCAAGTCTTTGTCTCGCGGGACTCCTACGTAATTTCAACTATAATTAAAGTGCATAAGCGTCGAGCTTGTAAAGTATTGTTGTAGCTAAAGGAACAAGAGATGAATAAACGACTGCCATACTTTATGCTTGAATAAAACATTGTTCGTACACAGTATATTAGTGCTATGTATATGTTACAATACATAATACATAACATGCCATAAGTAGTTGTTCAACTAATCTATGTTTGATGTTTTCGATTTAGATACTTCATCATAGATTTAAAACTACTCCTGAATTTGAATGTGGACTGAAAAATACTACTTTTTACGAAATTTTTCCAAGAAAAGAACTCACACGTTTATCACTCCTTGCTACACAATGGTGTGACAGCCGGCCACATTTTACTGTCGTCATTCTCGCAAGCGATAGCGGCTCAGCAATCGACACTGATTTGTCTACACATGTATTACGTGTGTAACGGGCTTAAGCTTTTACCCGCCGAAGAAATAGTTAAGCTACACCGTTAACGAGTTCACTCGCTCGTGTGCCCGGCGCCTAAACCGGGCTACAGTCGACAAACTTTAAGTTGCATTTAAATGCGAATTTGTTCGCACAAGACTTGTATTGTGACTGTTGCTACCGTTGTAACCGTCTGCGACTTGACAAATTGTGTTGTGAGATTTTATTCTTTGTCTAAGATTTTGTTTGTATATTATTGAATTGTTACTATAGCTCGTATAAGTGATGTTTCATGAGCGTGCTCGGGAAAACACGTTATTTAATTTATGTGACTTCTGTAAAGTAAATCAACAAACCTGCAACTTAGCTACCTGTTTGATTGTAGATTTTGGTCCAGGATTAAAGTGATTAGGAGCTTCCCCAATCCCTTAATTGCCGCTTTCATCGACAAATTGGTTCTTAGTTCGAAATAAGATCTTTCAATGACTTCGCCAAGGATCAAACGAATATATTTCGTAAATAAATATGTAATATCAATAAAAGCCAATAAGTAATTAAAGAGAGCAGTTAAATTCGATCCAGTTATAAGCTTCTTATTCTAAATAAATATTTCATCAACTCAAAAATAATTAGGAAATACTCCGCCGGGTTATTACGTTCAGTGTTCAGAAACCCGTGAACTTCCACCAAATCAATCGTAGACCAGGCAATCAATAAGAAATTTATGAAAAAAAATATCGGAGCATTTTTTCATCAATTTACCGCGTCAATCGTTGACGTAAATTAAATTGCGCGAATTAATATACGTACATCTACGCCGTAATGTTGGGGCGTACCTCCTTCGTCGTGAAAAATGGAATCACAGCGATGAACAATTTGTCATTTTAATGTTTTCGTGTCCGCAACCGGTACGCCGGCACTATGGATAGACAATTTATAACGCGTGTCATATCCCCTTTGTACGGCAAGGCAAAATATCTAGCTGTGAGGAGAGGAATGCAATTTGTTGGCGCGTACATATCGCGTGAATACCGTGCAAAGTGTGAACGTAATTGTAACGTTATGCTGCGTACACATTTTGTATAGATCTGGGAAAGCGTGGCTTGCTTCAAGTTGTGTCGTATGTCTTGCTCAGACTTTACAATTTCGTACATATCTTAGGTACTTATTGTTATTAACTTCTTGTGATGTATGTTGTATTCGAACCTATGAATGTGCTACTGATACAGTTTACTGTTAAGTTTTCTGCTTTATATTCTGGTCACGTACGAAGGTAGCTAATACTTTGCTATTTTAATTATTATTTTGTTTGTTGTAAATACAAACAATGTATATTGCATAAGATCCAGAACCTTATTGGGAGAAGACACTGGCTCCTGTAACACAGGTGTTGTTAGCTAGCGCAGGAGTCAGGGCTTCACTTTGTTTGCATACATTTTTTATGCCAATAAATGATTTTATTTATTATTTACGTGGTATGCACATTTTAGAGTTCGAAAAAGTTGTCGATTTAAAAAAAAAAGACAAGGTAATATGTATTTTGGAATATGCGGAGATCCTACAAGACTTGAACCCAAGTATAAACATAAATCATCCATTCTCCGAATTTACTTATCCATTTATAAACATTACGGAATCGTGTACCGTCGACCTACTTACCTCGACAGTAACATACTTATACATGTGTAACAATAAAACTTCCCTTAAATTATATTTTAGTAGATTTATCCCCGACCCAGTCCGAGACGTTCACGAGATAAGCGTAATATTATACGGTGAGGCTACTGAAATTCCCACATCATAAAATTGGACTCGCGCCGCCGCTATAAAACTGATCATTTATTTTTACGACATCGATCCCTAGGTTAATAATTGTGTCGCCATAATTTTTTCCAATTCCCATACATTTTACTACGAGGTTTTTACGAGGTCAACGCACCTGTTAGTGGATTTAGTTGGACATTTTGATCGCTTCATACGTGTTTGTTGGCTCTATTAGAATAATGCTACTGGATAGTTTACAACTTTATTTACCTTATAACACATTCTTAGGATGGTGACTTTTTGAAGGTGTTATTAACTTTTTGTCGAGTAGAGTAGTAAACAGGTGTACATCTGTTTGAACCGGATGACTGAAATGCCAAAACATTAATTTTCAATTCTGCAGTTCTGCACATTCCTGGATCATGAATTTATTTTTTTATTTAATTCTTTACTTTTGAACCTTTTTACTACACTACGCTGCTTATAAAACCGTTGACTCCTTTTGAAGGTTCCGTACCCAAAGGGTGCCAACAGGCCCCTATTACTAAGGCTCGGCTGTCCGTCAGTCCGTTCATCCGTCTGCCTACCACAGGGCTGTATCATTTGAACCGTAATAGAAATTTTCACAGAGCGTGTACTACTATGACCGCTATAACAACAAATAATAAAATTAATTTACAAACTAAAGGGTTTAAAAAAATTGTAGTGTTAAATGTTTTTCGGTGGTACGGACCGCTTCGTGTCCGACTCGAGACATGGCCGGTTTTTTAAAAATAAAGTCTATCAAACTATCTGCCATACAGTTTACCATCACGCTACGTGTGAACTCGTAAATAATACGACGACGACACTGGTTTACAGCAAGTAGTTCCCGAGACGAAATTAATGATCGTCCCTCGCTGCTTAATTGTTAATTAAGCTTATTAATCTGAAGGCACGACCACCTTGTTTTCCTTAATTGGTTACAGTTTTATTTCAGAGTTGAGCTTCAGTTTTCATTATAAAGTTTATACATCAAAACTGTATTTAAACGCAGACTTATCTTTGTTGGGACTTGAATCAATATGAAATCCCGTCTCGTCAAAGTCATTCTGGGCTATGGCATGACCTATTACATCAAACTGAATCAATTTGTAGTCTGCTGAATTTTAGGCAGGTATAGTTGGAAAATCAAAGGTACTACCTAGGTACTTAATGTTAATAGTGAATCAAAGTCCTCGACTGGACAAGAAACGCCTCTTCAAAGTTCTGATAACACTCGGGTCGAGGATGTAATGTAAACTAATGATACCACAGAATGCATTAATTGGATATAACTGAATAAACGAATGGATCAGTAAATGGATATTTAGAGTACAAACCAATAACGAACTAAATCCGCTGTATTTTACAATTCTGCGAATCACAGACACAAAGCGAATTAACCTGATATATTAAATCAAGCTGATGCATTGCTGACACGGAGTAGCTAAACCAATGATGATTTTCAATTTTATGTAGCTACCAGTATTATAAAACGAAAGTTAATATTGTTTTTGAAATAATTCATGCAAAGTGAGAGCAGAAGAAAGAGAGGGCAATAATAGAATTATTTTTCTGAGCATCCGCTGAGCCAGCAGGGGTCGTTATTCAATTATAAGGGAGGGAAAATACGAGGCGATGTTTACCTGTGTTGCTGCGGGCCATCCGACCGAATCTCTTTACCATAATTACCTATACCGATGTATTTTTAAGTACACGAACCCCTCTCAAAAATTGCGAACTTAATGAATTCGGTGCGAGAGAAAACCTCGCTCATTTCGATATCCTACGTGATATAAATTGCATTTCACGAATCCTGTATATGCCGGCGGCACGCGGCGTGATGCTAAATCGGAAACCATTTTTGTCATTTATTCGCAATAATCCAATATGGAAGCGGGTGCGCGTGATCTCATTGACACTAAGCTGGGCACGGGTTGCTATCCATTATTCATGGTGTCCAACCCGTCGTGAATAATATTTGATGCGGTTTTGAAACGGCATACCGTTAGAGAAACTTCAGTTTCGGAGAATTTACTGCTTCATTAGAGGCGATGGGCTGGCTGGTAAATTCACTGCTTGTTCCTGATCTCGGCCACTGGGTGACGTTTCGAATTTCAAAGGAATGAAAGGCTCTGTTATGTGAATGTGCCGTGTTTACATGGAAGGCTTAATAGTGTAGGTTGGCATGAAAGACGAATGTACGATTTTCAGTTGGTACAACTGTACCAAACATTCAGAAGCTCTACATTAAACTTAATGTAGAGCTTCTGAATGTTTCAAATGAATGAATATCAATTTCTACGTATTTCACTGCGTCTAATTTTGCATTTACGTACCCGATCGTTTAATCATTCCATACGGGGAAAATGAATTTAGTTTTCTGCTTAGTAGGTTTGTAATGGATTTTGTGTTGTCGATCCTTTTGTTTTGTTGCAAATGAGTATGTGTGATATTTAAAATTAAAGATAATGAGAAGACAGAAAAATCTCGGTCGGCGATCACTTACCATATAATGCATAGCATTGACAACCTCATATATACATACAAAAGACTTTGGCACCAAGAAACGGAAGCTTAAGCTGTAGAAAATACGTAATCAGCGTTTTGGCACCGCTGTACACAATTTTTGGAAGAAAAGTACAGACAGTATGTCCCATTTAGCGTCTGTGTAAGTGGGGAAATATATGGTTGATCCTGTCGTCAAGGGAGCTTGTCCAGGGGCTACTCATTTTAGATAAGAAACCCGTGGGCTTCTCGGTTTCTCCTTGTTGACTTATTGCGTTTATCGCGGAATCGTTCCAATGCCAACCATTCCTCTGGCAAATTTTGTATTTACCATACGAAATATATATTATGTGGGATATTCTGAGGCTAATTTACTATTTTATGAGAATTGGGTACCTACTTAAATTATTTTTTGTTAGATGTTTTGGGAAAAAATAAACCGAAGTTTTACTTGGTTACTGAGCCGGGAATGAAAAAAGCAATTTGTGTAAATGTTACTTATAGTTTATTTTATTTGTGAGTTCTAAGAAACGACGAAGTGTATTAATTTTGTCATTGATAAGGCTATTTCGCGCATGACTACTGTATTTAGGGCTAATTTTTGCATCGCCAGATAACTTATATTCGAGTAATAAAATTGACGTTTGACAGATTTTCTATGAAAAAACTGTCAAAAATTTAAAATTATACCTCAGATAAAATTATCTGGCGTTGAAAAATTGTTTTTTTTATGAGGCTGACTAACGATTTCACGAATCTGCCTTCATTGTATCTCTTAATCAAAATTAATTACAAAAAAAATGATACTCGAAAGATACATCTTTATCACTTTGAACATCAAACTTAACAAACAAGAAACAACCGTTAACTACCCTCACCAACCGTATCAGTGTACTGATATAATTAGGTACAGCCGGCATCACATTAAGTTAGCTCCCAAAGCTGGGGCATGCGGCTCCTGCAGAGTGACAGCCCGGCCCTTAATGCGGTTAAACAGTTAAACAGCTTTAAGCCTACTGTACTCAGTGTACCGTTAGCTAACTTGTACTAGTAGCTAAGCTTAGCTCGGCTTGTGGTTCCGTCTTCATTAAAGGACTAGAGACTTTGAATTTACATAGGGTTGAGGGAAGGGAAATGCACTGGAGTTGTTTGTTAGTGTAGAGTATACAAGAAGCTTTAAAATATTGATTGTTTGCCAAAAAGATAATGTAAATATAACATCAGGACTGTAATCCCTAAGGCTGCCATCAGACGGACTGCACCGCAGCAACCGCGCGCAGTCGATATATTCAACTGCATAATAATAATAATAATAATATCCCTGGACATTTCACACAGCACCATTTGTCCCAAGTTAAGCAACCTAATGCTTGTGTTATGGTAACAAGATGGCTGATAAACTACTTATATACAATTTTTTTTTTGTAAATACATACATATTATAGATAGAAAAACACCCAGACTCGTAACAAATACATGTAGGTCATACAAATATTTGTTCCGTGCGGGAATCGAACCCGCGACACGCAGCACGCACGCGCATGCAGTTGTACGTTCGACTTCGTTCAGTCATGATATCAACTTCACGCGGTCGGCTGCAGTCGCGTGAAGTCAATATTAACTGCATACAGTCGTGACTTCAACATTACGCGATCGGCTACAGTCGTGTAGTGTCGACGCACGCTGTCCATCGCTAACCGCATACAGTAACAGAAATAACGTCTGTGCTTCCATTTCGACGTCAAATCTTACACTGAGCTCCTGGGCTAGATGCGTGGCGTCAACTGCGCAAGGTCAGATCCGACTGCAGATAACTGCATGCAGTTGAATATATCGACTGCGCCCGGTTGCTACGATGCAGTCCGTCTGATGGCAGCCTAAAGGGTTAAGCAGAGGTGTACCTGTAGTACAACCACAATTCGCCAGTTATGTTTAAGTCCCATTTAATAGAAGGTTAGCCTATTGCCACCAACCTGGCACTAACCCAGGGTAATGTAACTGAGAAATTATTTGAACCTATAAAGGCAGGATGCCTTATAAGCTCTTTAGCCATATTTGTATGGAGGGTAATGTGCAGAATTTTATTTTATTTGATAGGAATAACAAACAGCAGTATATTACATAGTAGGCACACAATATAAAAACTTAGAATTTGCTGAGCTGATAAAAAAAACCGGCCAAGTGCGAGTCGGACTCGCGCACCATTTAAAATTATCATAAACGTTTTTATTATATTATGATATAACTAAAAATTTACGGTTTTCGCAATTTTTCCTTTATTTGTGCTATAAGACGTTGCTTCGTACCAAATTTCAAGATTCTGAGTTCACGGGAAGTACCCTGTAGGTTTTGATTCCCTTGCGAGTGTCGAAAATTGATATAAATTCCAGCTTGATGCCTCCACGCGTTCCTGAGAAAAAGGGTCCTGACAGACAAACGGACGGACGGACAGAAAAGTGATCCTATAAGGGTACCGTTTTTTCCTTTCAAGGTACGGAACCCTAAAAACAGTTATGCATGTCTGAGATATCTTACTAGTGAACGCAGCTGCGGTGCCTAAATTTTGGCGTAACCTGTTACCATGGATTCAGTACATGATTCTGAACGGGATGTGAATGAAAAGTTTCGTCTGTTTAAAAAAAAATAGCCGTTCTATATATTTTAACCGCGTAAGTATTGCACTTTTCTTTTTTTTGATAATTCGACGTAAAATTTCTACTTTAGTCTGGAATCATGTGCTGAATTCATAGTTACAGTCTGCGCGTCGGTGTGGCCCCTGCATATGTTCTGGCTTCAAAACATTATGTGAAGTAGAATATTGTTGTAAGTTACAATCAATACCTTTAAAGCACCTAGCAGTTGGATGGTAGAGGCTGAAAATAATTATAATTATTTATCTTAGTAGGCATGGCAGATGACCAGGAGGCCAAACTTACGACCCAGTGGGTCCCGCTTAGTGACAAACGACATCGCAACAGGCCCAGACAGAGATGGCAGGATGAGCTGAACTCCTTCAATAAATATTGACCCTTGGCAGCTTTGGACAGGGAGAGGTGGAAAGAGAGTAGAGAGGCTTTTGCCCAGCAGTGAAACATCATTGGCTACTGTTACTCTTAGCCTGCATCATCCCCATTCTGGGCAAAGGACTCTCCCCATGACGTCCATCTCTTTCGATCCAGGGCTAAACTAGACCACTGGTCGTTTGTTTTGGCCAGCTCGTCTCGTTTTCTTCTACGGGGTCTGCCGCGACGCCTTCTGGCTGTGTCAGGGCACAGCTATTATAGCAAAGAACGTGGTGATTATTTTGGCCCACAGCTTATTGGGCATACGGCAGACGGGGGCCAGCCCAGTTCCACTTTAGCTTAGCGGCTTTTTGCGCAACGTCAGTAATCTGTGTTTTGGAGCGCAGTGTGGTGGCTAAAAATAAAATAAATAAAATGGCAGGGATTGAAACTATCAGTTACAAACTAAACAAAATTTTATATTCTGGTATTTTTGTGCCTTTAATCAATTTCTTAGGCACTCGTATTCCAGACGCCCAAAAATCCAATATTTTTCTTAACCTTTTTCGCCCTCATAAAATTAATCCAAGTTAAGTAGATTATTTATAGCTTCAGAAAATAGGTTGGTTGCGTGTAGGTGCACGTGCTATGCATAGTAATTAATCATTTGTTTTAACTACCCAACTTCCCGATTACCCGTATGAAAGAGTGGGCGGGGTAGTAGTACATCATAATAATTACGTTCTCCTTGCCTTCTTTATTAATAACACTTATTTTTTAACTTTGTACTTCCTTTGTTTTAGTATTGTTGTTGGATTTAGGAGTGTAATCATCGTAAAGTTATTATTGCTGGCAATGAAAAATATGAATGGTCCAGAGAGTCCAGTGTTGACTTTTAAAGCGATAGACAATAAGGCACAGTTATGTTTTCGTAAATAAGAAAAGGAAATAAGCTTTGTTTTGTTAGCTTATTTGTATCTGTAGACCAGTAGATTTGTTTCCATATCTTATATTCCATACCAGGAAATGAGAGTCAATATTCATTTTGTTTTCCTTCACCGTTTCGAGAGCAGTGATGATGAAATAATTTACACAAAGTAAAGTGCCTGCTTGGGTTCGGGCGAGCCCACGACATACAACTCGTAGGTCGTGACCGAGATAGTCGTTAAGGTGAAGTTATCGTGAGGAAACCGGCATGTCCTATAGAACCTAAAATTCGAAGACAGGTTAAATCCGCCAACCCGTACAGGGCCCGCGTGGTGGCTTATCGCCCACTCCCTCTCACAGAGAGAAGACCGGTGTCCCAACAGTGGGAACATTATATACTGATTATGCTTATGCTTATTCATTCTTTGCTATAATAGTTGTCTATTTCACATCGTCTTCCTAGAACTAATTGTTACAATACATAGATTCCCAAGTATTGACGTAATAGAGGGATTGTACGCATAGCCAGCTACCAATTAATCGTGATGATTACCTACTCAGTAATCTAGTGCTTCATATTATGCTCGAGTTACACGTCCTTTGTGTAGTATGGTATTTCAGGTGGATGATAGTATCGTTTGAGACCTATATGATAGATGTGGCTTAGGTACCTATGTTTCATTGATCTCCTTTAGATAGGTAAATAAACACGGTGGCTTAGTAAGGTCCCTGCCAACCTGTATACATAATACAGGTTGGCAGGGACGCGCAAGCTGTTACCATAGATCCAGTACATGATTCTGGACCACAAAGAGTTTAAAAAAAGTTTAAAATTCGTAGGTTCGTAGGTAGGTTCTAAAACAATCTGCAATTTTATACAAAAGTATAATAAGGAAAAATTTCAACGCATGGGGGTCCAGAATCATGTCCTGAATCTCTAATGTCCTTGCCACCCTGTAGATCTGTCATAGAAGGTTTCAGGGGATATTTTCAGAATAACCAATGTTTAAATAATGACTGGTGATTGGTAAATGATAATGTCAAATAAGAGGATTCCTTTCACGTGTTCCTTTTGCTGTTTAAATGGTATGATACGTTGGTTAGACTTACAAAGTAGGTATTAAGAAAAGTCAATATCTCTTTGATATTTTAGTAAGGTAAGCATTTGATGCAATTGTGTGTACTTAATTTTATCAGCAGAGACTCAAAATTCAGTTTCAGTTTTGTTCAGAAAAGTTACTCCAGCGCACTTGTAATCCGACTTTTACGAACTACAGTCTTTGCATGAAACCGTTCTTAAATATCAAAGGAATGATTAAATAAAATGGAAAACGGGAAAATACCGCACATTTAATTGTAAAGACTCAAACTCAAAACTCAACTCAAAGTATTTATTTCAATTAAACCAATTACAGGTACTTTTGAATTGTCAAGGGGTCGGTCAGTCAGAAAAATGAAGCTAGTTGCCCATTCCAAAGCGTAGGTACCTATGGAGAAGAACGGGCAAGAAACTCCATGGACACTCTTTTAAATCAGAATAATATGGTTACAAAGTATTGGTTACATCATTCATGTTAGAAATTATGCATGTGAGAACGATGCAGAACATTAAAAGCGTCCGTAATGAACTGATAAAAAAAAAAACAATTCAAATATAAAATTAAATAAAAAATAAGCCATGGCAGCAAAGAGTTGACCAGTCCCTACTGACGGCGCCCGTTCACGAACATGACGCATAGATTAGCACCATTCAGCTCAACCATTTTGAAGGGAGCTAAATGATCCAACACACGCGCCACCATCAGCGAGACATTAGAGTGAGCATGACATACTCTCAGCCGCCAAGCCACATTCAAGTCAATGAAAGACGTACCCAGTAAATGGTAGCTTTATAGTATGTACATAGTACTCACATTTATGTGCTATGCAATTATACAATACTAGGAGATTGAATTTATATAATGCAAAAATAGTATTTTAAAATCTTCATCAGCTCCAACAGTATGTAGGTAGGTTAGGCGTGTGTGAGGTATTTCCAAATGCTAATCAATTTATTTATGCGTCCTGTGGAGCAGGACCAGCGTTTAACCAAGCATTTTTGTCAGCGATGTAATCCCCCAACTTATAATAAGCTTGGCTACATAGTGTGCGTTTTATGTAAGATTTGAATTTCGTTTCATTGAGTTGGAGTATGTGGGGAGGTATTTTATTGTAACATTTTAAACAGTACCCCATGAAGGAAGAGTCAACTTTAGCCAGTCTGAAACCTGGTTGAACTAATTGGTCCCTATTTCTAGTTCTATATGTGTGTCTGTCACCTCTTTTACTGAAAAGATTTAAATTTTTCCTTACGTACATGATGTTTTCATAGATATATTGACAAGGTACCGTCATGATATTAATATCTTTAAACAGGTCCCTTAGAGAATCGCGCCTGCGGAGGCCATATATTGCTCTGATGGCTCTTTTCTGCAGAATAAAAATAGACTCGATATCTGCAGCCCGTCCCCATAGTAAAATACCGTAAGACATGATACTATGAAAGTAACTGAAATAGACTAGCCTCGCGGTATCTACATTAGTAAATTGACGGATTGTTCTTACAGCATATGCTGCTGAACTTAACCGTCCTGCAAGAGATGTTATATGAGGACCCCATTGCAGCCTTGAGTCGAGCGTTATCCCCAGGAAAACAGTTTTATCGACGAATTCTAGTTTCTCCTTATTCAATACTATGTCACAATCACTACTTTTAACATTCGGTAAAGCAAATCTTATGCATTTAGTTTTTTTCCCATTTAATACTAAATTATTAGCAGTGAACCAATTTTGCACTTGCAGTAGGGCGTTATTTACGTCGTCAAGATTTGATGCACGACGCAGTGATACTGTGACGATACGATGCAGTGACTTTATGTGGACCGTGTATTTTCGGACACAGGACCAGTGCAGCACATTAATTTTAAAAGCACCTACGAATATTTTATTAGCTCGACAATAGTTTCCGGTATTTGGCTATCCTTAAAAATACAAACTATTAAGTAGCCTCTGTATAAATACACATTAAATACAAATTAGGTTGACTAAGTCAATTGCGCGTCACCATGAGCGTGGATTAAGTTAGCCCCGTTTCTAGTACAAAGGCCAGGCATGACAATGACAGTTAGCTCTACTTGTTCACACCTACCACCTTACATTGCTGATAGCATCCGCAAACGCTATTGGACATTGAACCTTATTGGGGGCACAATAAGGCGGTCTGTAAGCAGGATGTTGTCGAGTTCAAGGGTGAGTTTATCATGGTGAAAACACGCTAAGCCAAGTTTCAGCCGACCTCGAGTTCTGACGAGCTTTGTAGCTGTAAAGAGAACTTGTATTAATTTCCACTTAATATCGTTTTGTTAATTACGTTTCTATCGGAGCATAATGCTTGAAGTTTAATTGAAGTTAAACGATTAAGCTCGGTGGGTGCGCTCAGTAATTATAAACATTTAGATTGTTTACGCTTAGCGTGAGATGTTCATTACGTAACTATTCTATAATTAGGGCCGTCTGTACGTGTTCAGTGGGTCATGCGAGCAGCAGAATGGCTAAGGGTTAAATTATTGTTTACGTAGTCGTAAACGTGAAAATAATTAAGTATGAATTTTAATTTAACTCAACTTGGTTATAACTTTAATCGCCTCTGAATCAGCGTAGTAAGCTCTTTCAATTGGGAGACAGGTACGTAGGTAGACAAGTCAGTAGACGGCTGAACAAGAAATAGAAAAATGAAGATCCTTGCCTATTTTACTCCAAACATAATTATGCTGAAGTTCTGCAGGCTCTCCTAGCCGCCGAAATACTACAAATTAAACAATATATCTCGCTGCACTATAAGTTCGAACTGTCTTAAAACTAGGTGCTGAATAAAATTAATAAATAACAAATGGCGACCTATTGTCGGGAAGTGATAGAACTGGACTTTGTTCAGAAACTAACTTAGCTCGGCGGATATTGAAGTTGCGGGTAGGAAACCACTCCGTAACGGAGTCACACCAATTGTTAACTACGTTACACTCTGATGTTTTGTTTGCTTCTTCATTTTGTTACAAAACAATAGTTAAAATGTAACTTCTTATTTTTATAAAATCATTTAATGTTGAAGTTTTGGGAAGTGACCGGACGATTTTAAAGTTGATACTGGACGTAGTGCAAGCGATATACCGGACGCTCCCAAATAGTAGGCACGCACTACGCATGACAAACTTCGTTAGACGTGGGGCCTATTTAGAAAAACCGACAGGCGACAGGCGATAATCTAACAATTCGACAATTTTACAAGTTTGCTTTATACATTTTCGGTTTTGTAAAATGAGACAATTTTTTGACAAATATATGGAACTAGCTGTAGCCCCCGACTTCTTCTGCGATCCAGAATGATAAAATAACTATGTACCTACTACTCCAGGTCATGGGCTACCCATGCCATCGAAATCCGTTCAGCCGTTTTAGCGTAAAAGCGTAACAAACCAACTCATTTTCGTATTTATACCTAATATTAATAATATTATTTAATTATGTATATTAAATATGGCTCTGGTTTTACTTCCGGATAATTGTTAGAGCACGTCCGCTCACCGTACTTTTCAGATTTCACGTTTTCATTCTTGAAATAGTGTTTTAATTACGTTTAATTACCTACCTAATATTGACAATGTTTGTCAACAAGTTTGCGAAATGTCATAATTATTATGACAACGTTAATGAACATACTGTTGAAGTTCGCAGAATATCATGTAGATACCCGTTTTTGAGCGATATCAGTTTCACACGACACAATAACAGAAAACATAATATTTCTAACATATCATACGCTGAAAGGGCGCTTTCCTTAAATTCCTGGAAACGTTCTCCGTAATATCCTCATTACGTAAAGATATCAATATCAAACGTAATTTCAGCGTCGGCTGCGACAAATCTAGCAATCATTCTCATCCAATGACGCGACAGAAACCCCTCATTTTTCCACAAGACGTATTTTTATAAAATTCCTCCAAAATTAGATCACATTGCGTATCCGCGGACATAAAAAGGGTTCACAATATTTATCTAGGGCGCATTAAATAACGGTAGCATTGGAATAACAAATGCCCACCGTTGGGACCAACAATAGCCCGAATATATCACGACTCAAGCACTAGAGGGCCGCAATTTCCGAAAGAGCCCGCAAACGGCTATGTTCGTAACTCCAGTAAAGCCTCGATTTAACTTGGTATTGGCTACTAAATATTTATTGAAAATATTAATACTTACTGATGATATTCGCCTTCATATAAAATAGATCTGCATTGGGAGAGACGCTGCGACATACTTCCCTTTATTTCTCATTCACACTTCTCGCTGAGTCAATTTTGCGGTTTTACATCATTTATGCTAGCTCATTAGTGTTAAGTGTGTTGGTAGGATTAGGAGTATTAGTTAGTATATTTTTTTTTGGGTGGGAAATCATCAAATGACCTCTCCCGCTCTGGGCTGTGCGGAAGGGCGTGTCAGACTTTTACTGACTAAAACCCACCCGTGTTCCTTCAGTTGCCTGCGCCAGGGGCCACGGTATCTCTTTCGAACAACCTGCAGCCACGGCGGCATCAGCCCTGGCGGACCCCGTCAGTTCGTGCTGACATCTCTTTGAGGTGCGCGTGGAACATTACGCGCCGTCGACCCGGGCCTGGTCCTTACCGGGCGGCGAGCTGCCGCCTGCTGCTCGCCGTCCGCAAGCCCGCGCCTACGGTGGCCGGGAGTCGGCTGTTGACTCCCGTCCAGGGCGTCTCCTGCGGTGGCTAGGGGCGTGAGGGCGCAGAGATTGCCTCTCCCTCACGTGCTCCGCCTCCTCTTTCGCGAGCATTATTGCTTCGCAGAAGTAACGGCCTCCCATTTGCTCTCGCTCCGTACCATGGCCTGGACCAGGGCCGGACGCGAGAGATCGCCGCCGCCGACCGCCGCCACGAGGACACGGCGGTGCTCCGCCAAGCCGGGCAAACCTCCACCGTATGCTCCACCGTGTCCTCCGGGCGATCCACACAGTGGTGACACCCTGGCGATTCCTCCCGCTTTATCCTGAACAGGAACCCCGAAACAACCGTGTCCGGTGAGGACCTGCGTCAGGCGGAAGGTGAGGGCGCAGTGGCGCCTCTCCAGCCACTCCTCAAAGAGGGCACTTATCGCCGCTATTGTAGCGTGCCTAACACTGGGTTGCGACAATCGCACTCTCCATGCCGCTATGAGATCCCGCCGGAGCTCTGTCCGCTGTACCGTGATTTCTCGCGGCAGCGGAGTCACGCCCCGGCGTTTTGCCTCCTCTCACCACTCCCATATGTGGGCGAGGACTTTGGCCTCCAGATCCCATGGCGGCAATCCGGCAAGGAGGCTCGCCGCCCCAGCGGAGACCGTGCGGTATCCTCGGATCAGCCGGACAGCTATGACCCTTTGGGACGCGTTCAACGCGTCCGCCTCAGGGAACGCGCCCACACCGACGTGCCCCGTAAAGGGCCATGGACCGCACGACCCCCGCATAGAGCCTCCGGCAGGAGGCATTTGGTCCCCCTAGATTGGGCAGGAGCCGCCTCAAGGCAGCCCCGGCCCGCTCCAGTCTGGGAGCCAAACGTCGGAAGTGCTCCACGAAGTTCCACCGGCTGTCGAGGACGAGTCCCAGGTACTTCATCGTCAGCTCGACGCCGATGTGAACCCCTCCCGCCGTTATCTGTAAAACCGACGTCGGCGAGGTCAGCGCGCAGCACCCAGTCGTACCCGATATCCCACAGATGCGGCCCCAGGACCGATCCCTGTGGGACACCACATGACATCTCTCACCGGTTCCACTCTCCCTGGTGACCGGGGTAGATGACGGCCCTGTCCGTTAGATAGGCCTCAACAGTGCGACAGAGGTAGGTCGGCATCCGGTGATATCGGAGTGCCTCCCTGACGCAGCTCCAGGGCAGGGTATTGAAGGCATTGGCGATGTCTAGAGACACCGCCAAGATGACCCCACCCCGGGCCACCACATCCCCCGTCGCGAGGGCTCGCACGCGCATGATGGCGTCCACCGTAGAGCGCCCCCTGCGGAAGCCAAACTGGCTTTCCGCCAAATCCGGCCCTACCCGCACCAGCAGCCCGACAAGGCGGTCTGCAATGACTCTTTCAAAGAGCTTGCCCACCTCGTCGAGCAGCACGATGGGCCGGTAAGCGGACGGAGAGTCCGCAGGGCGCCCCGGCTTCTTGATGAGGACCAGTTTCCCCGTCTTCCAACAAAGTGGGAACCGGTCCCTCTCCAAACATGCGCTACTGTCTAGTTACCTTGATTAATGTTTTAGACCTGCGAGCGATCAATTAAACGAAACTAACGTTTTACTTACAAATGGCAGCGCTTCGCACTAATGATTGACACAAACTAACAGTCTGGCCGATCATCGGTCTGGCTATTAATTGCACAAAGAGACAATGAGCTTAAACAAAGGGACCGATTCTAGTTTGGATTTCCATTGTCCCTATCATAGACAAGAAACGTCACCTCTACGTCAAATAAACACAAATAAAAAGGTTTCGTTGAAAAAAATTTTGAATAAAAGACCAAAGTTGTATTACAAGTCCCAATTTGGTTACAAAAACCGATACAATAAGTTTTACTGTACACACATTTACAGGGAAAGGTTCGTGCGAAGCTGAAACTTCTCTCGTAGCAGACGAATTTCGATGTGTTCGAACTTCACTGGTAATTTTCTCTCCGTGTCGATGTTTTTCCTAAGATAGATTACTTTCCAAGATGCGGATTATATGGCTAAGTAATGTTAGTTTAACATCGGTATGAAACCTCTTGCCTTCACGTAAAACTCTGAAGGTATAAGACGGTACTTACATAATACATTTCATGTTGATTAAACATTTTTTTTTGTAAGGGTATACGAAGGGTTTCTCTTTATTCACTAAAATACAAAAGAAAATGTAATGAAATTTAATTTCAGTCTGCAAACGGTAACTTTCAGTAAAGTTGGAAACTTTTCTACGCGGTTACACTTGCATGGTTTCTTTTATTAGCTAAAAATAAATGGTTACGATGTTTTTGGTAAATGTTTCTGTTTTTTTGCAACATTTCTTGTTGGTTAGTATTTTCGATCGACCTGGAAAATAATTAATTAGGAACCTATGTAGATCTATGTCTCGATGTGGTCTTTAAGCACCATATTACTTTGCTATCTAGAAAAACACGGAAAAATAATACAAAAGCTCTAACATTTTGCAAATTTTTATTAACAAGAAAAAAAAATAGCTTCTTAGCTCAGACAATAATAATGAAACTTAATGATTACTTATTCTCAACGCATTTTAAGGGGATTTAGTTCATTACACATCATTTAATTGCAGACATTTGCAGAAGTCAGTAAACCTTATACTTAAGCCTAATATCCGTCAGAGTATCCGTCACCGTTAATAAGGATACTGCATAAGCTACAATAATGTACCACATCTCGTCAATGCAAGATAATTATATCAAACAAATTGATATCCAAGCTTTACAGGTGTATTACGTAATTGGTTGTGTGCCATTAGACTGGAGATTAATTTAACTTAATCCTCCGTTAGAGGTTATGGCGTCGCAGTGGCAAGGTTATTGCGTGTGGGGGGTATTACTAATAACAATACCAGCCTGTCGCTGTCATACTGCAGGGCAAAGGCCTCTTCTCATACGGAGAAGGCACTATCATGATCACCACGCTTGCCTAAGATGGGTTGGCGATTTTACACTTTTATTAAGTTCTTCCTCACGTTGTTTTTCCTTTACCGATGTCAGTAATGTCCGAGACAAACTTGGAAATAAAGTACATATGGATTGAAATGCGATTATTATTTATGTATATTTATTTTCAGCACTGAAGTTATTTTTGTTTTGTGGTTTATTTATGCCTTGGTTTTTACTTTGTTTAAATGATTTTTTAATTGATTCATATTACAGGGTTATTGGAAAAACACCAACAACCTTTTAAGAGGTCATTCTGCTCATCATTATGAACAACTTTTACTATGGGACCAAACCCGAAGTCGAGAAAAAATATCAGCTGTTCCCTACATTTTGATGAGTTATGTGAACATAAAGTACGGAACAGCTGATACTGTATAGTCTCATTCTAGTCTTAATCTACGTTAACACTAGATTTTTCAAGTACAATAAAATTTAAGTAAGTAATTACTATGTAAAATTAAACGGCGCTCGTATACCTATCCGTAAAACCAGCCTACAATTTCTATTGTCCTGAAAAAAATATGAAAATATGTCGTTCCATTCAAAAAACAAAAATGCTTTCATGTTATCCATTAGGTACATTATTTAAAACTGCTTACGTCATAACTGGGACCAGCTTTAATATAAACACGATTATACCCAGTTGTATTTATTAATACCATGAGAACCAAAAAGGTTATTTTCACGTTTCCTTTTTATTATACCGTCAAATAGAGCTTTTTTAACAAAGGCAGTCCGCACAAAGACGAGTAAAGCCTGTGTGACGACAACTCGTTAAAATTTTAATCCGCTCCGATATAAATCTGATTGAAAATGCACCGACGTACGGATCGTTACGCTCAAACAACGGGCAGAGAAAATATTTGGTGCGACGTTACGTGCCACCCGGTATTTTTGATCTGAAAACCATTTATTTTCACAATACATATACATATACGCATATAGATGCGTATCGGGTTTGTTTGAAAATACTGTTACGTTTTAAACTTTCATCTCCCTTGATTATAACAAGATTTCTGCTCACAACGGCTTAATTAAATCAATGATCGCGATGACCGACCTCCGGGCTCTGATATCTACCCTCTATCATTTCGAGTCTGCAAGCGATAGGTAGGGGTGATAGACATCGTTATATTTCATTACCGTCATTATATTAGTCTGGTCGGTCCGGCCGGGAGCATTTTCACAAAAGGCCAACCCTAAAGGTTCAATCGGCAAATTGCGCATACGATTCAATGAGGTTTGAACGTCTTGGAAACGAGTTTCCGGCGCAGACGGCTAGATGGCGCCTCGTCACGTCTGCACATGCAAACTGTATCATATGTACCGAAGTACCTCATTCACGAATCTGAGGTGTTTTTGCAGCAATCATTTTCAGCTTGAGTGAACGTATGGATCGCGCACAAGTATTTTTCTCCAGCAATTTCGTCTGATATCGGTGCAGATTTGAAGATTTTAAAGGTTTGTTTTTCTGATTTCGATTTACTTACTGTGAATATAAGTTCTTATGGATATTATACGATATAAAGCCTTTTCTCTATGTATTTGTAACAGTTGTTCAATGAATATAAACCACGAATTCATTAAAATTACGGTCATATTAAAACCTCAATGAGTGTTATAGTTATAATTCACTAATTGTGACAAAACTGTGCCAAAGCACTACTTTCAACCAGGTTTGGCATAAATATGGTGTGTTAAAAATTGTTCAAATTGCACTATTTCGTGGCGGCTTGCCAACGAGCTGCATCCAATAGTTAAAGTTACCAAGGTTACTGTAACTGTACTGTTTTGTTAGTATTAGTAGCCCGATATTAAGTAGGTGTAGGTAAGTAGCTGGATAATGAACGGCAACCTAATTGCGTAACACACAATCAATCTCAATCTGAATCATTTTGAAGGATATTGCTAATCCATTGCTTCATATGTTCAAAAAATGTGTCATGACGTGTCTACTGAACAACGTAAATAACGCAATGAATGTTGTTGAACTGTCAAAGTCAAACCAATTGCTATTGATCGTGTGTTACGCAATTAGGGTGCTGTTCCATAGATATACTGTTTTTATATATCTATGGTCTGTACAAAAGTATCTGATGAAAATGCAAACAAATGTAAATGGATCAGAAAATGTATTATACCAATTTGTAGTGCCGCTTATAAATTGAGTGCTTTTATTTGATTATTATAATACTTATACCCGGAATGTATATAATATATGAACGAGGCGTAAGGAGTATGTAATGATCTTAGCAGGTTGCGTTCTGTTGTCTCTGCCTATCCCCATGGGGGCAAGGCATGAGTTTATGTATTTATGAAACCGGAATTCTTTTTAGTAATTATTTCTTTTTACTAATTCTTTTTAGAAAATAGATGTTTTACCTATATTTGACAACCTTATGTATGTTTTTTTTTATATTTGAGGTTAATTTTATGACCTTAATTTTCGTCGATGAAGTTGCAATTACAATTTGAAAATGTTATTTTAACAATAATTGATTGATTGATTGTTTTTTTTAGTGTGGGGTAACGTTTTTTATTAAATAAAAAAATAAATAAAAAAATTGTTGAAAAAGAAGTGAGTTATTTTGAAAGGTTCTAAATACAGACGAATGTGTTATTAATTCCGTTCAGTGAGTGATTGTGTAACAATTTAATCTAAAAAGGGTCTTGTTTTGATGCCCTGAGATTCTTTCCCCTACTTTTTTATATACATGCATGGATATATTATGTAGATATTGAATATTTTATTTGATAATAAAGGTTTGTGTTGTAACTAAAAAAATGGTTTCTTTACACTTTATTTTTTTTAGTGACTTCAAAAAAGGAGGAGGTTCTCAATTCGGCTGAATATTTTTTTACAGTCCAAAAATTAGTGTGCTAAAAAAATCAAGAATAATTATGTAATTATGTGTATGTATAATTATGTTGTGTGTGTGTGTTTGATTGGTATTCTCACCACAAGATTAACTTTTCAATATGAAAATCCTAGTTACAGTCCAATATGAAACGGATAATTCCATAACATAATCACGCCTGTAATCCCCGAAGGGGAAGGCATAAGTGCACCTATAGTACACTCACATTTCGCCAGTGTGTGTGTGGTAGAGTAGTTGCAGTGTGGAGTTGTTGTGTTTACAAAACAATTAAGTGAACATGTTCCAATACTTTAAACAGTAAGGGCAATTTCAGTCGACCGATAATTTTTATTCGTAAAATGACAGTTTTTGTATGAAATAACTGTCAAAATTTCAAAATTATTCCTCGCATAAAGTTATCAGATGATTGAAAAATCAGCCCTAAAGCTGTAAAGATGCAGTAAAGTAGTTCAAACATTTAATTAGAACTTTCTAAAAGATCAGTTAAAGGACGGTTTCATTGAGATTACATCGTCTGCCACTTGTCTTGAAGCAGTCCTTGTTTTGGTATAGACTTGAAATGGGATTAGTCTGAGCACCTACCTCCGCCTCCAATCGATGAAATAAGCTCCTTCTCCCCTACCACGGCAATTTAGTCATTACGAACTTTGGAAGACCACTTTCTTTTCTTTTAAAAGCTTCTAGCCACTGAGTAGGCAGCCAAGTATTCCGAGAAGTGAAGCTTGATGATGAAGGCTCTATAGTTTACGTAGTGCTAATGGATTTTAAGAACCAATGTTAAGTAATCTTCTGAAGCTTGATTCTCTTGTCTGTTTTAATGACGACTGCTAGACTTGATTGTGACAATTATGCTTCATCTATAATACAAATAATGAGCGCAGTGGTGGCCCAGTGGTAGCACCGACCGTGAGTTCGAACCCAGGCAGACACTTTACTTTGTGTATTTAATTTCATTGCCACTGCTCTCAAAACGGTGAGGGACTAGAACCAAAAATTCGAAGACGTGAAATCTACCAGGCCTAGTGCGGGTGCACTGGGCCCGCGTGGTGGACTACGGCCCACTTTCTATTACAGAGGTCAAAACAATAGCTTTTTACTAAATTCATATGAAAGCGGTACTTTTAATGTTTTAATTTCTTTTATTTTTTTCTGTTTCTGTCGGTCTGTTTGTTCCAGCTAATCTTCGAAACGGCTGAACCGATTTTGACGGGACTCTCATTGGCAAATAGCTGATGTTATAAGGAGTAACTCAGGCTTATCTCTCTTTTTGTCCTGGTAGCACGTACCCGTGGGATAATTTCCGACATCCACGCGGGCGAAGCCGCGGGCAGAACCTAGTATTTACTATAGTAGGCTTTGAAGAATCCACATCCAGCATAAGACATTTCAGAACTGATATTATATGTGAAGTAATACAATATGATAGGCACTCTCAGTCGAACTCATACAGCGAAGTATCCTCAAACACTTGAACGCTATACGATAATACGTAACACGTCAATTCAATACCGTATCTGTGATTGTCACGACAAGTGATTCAACAAATTGCGCATTTTGTCGTTGTCTCAAGGGGAGTCGTTACGGTATTATTCTTGTGCAAATAGTAGCGAGCAGCGAGCGCCGGGCTCATTCTATCAGTTTCCGGAACATCAACCCCGCTCCTCCATACGATGCTTTGTTTCTGACGGCCGATGTCGGCAACTTTCACACCGACACGTAACTAACCACCCCTTACGTAACCTGATTACCACTCCGCACGTATCGAACAATGTAATGTACTGTATGATATTGTTTTGACCCCAATTTAATGAAGTGTAACGGTGTGAGATACGGACGCTTTAATACGTTATTGTTTTCATTTAAAATAATAAGGTCTCGATCTGAGTTCGTGATACGGGGGTGAGCTTATTTTACGTGGAGCCTTATTTAATTAAGGCATGTATCTGTTGTTCGTTTAAACTTTGATTTCAATTTTCGGATTGAGTTTAGACAGTTCGATTTAATTTGGTATTTGCTTTGTAGGTTTGGTATCTCCTCGAAATTTTCTCTCTTTAGTTTTGTTACGTAAGGCTGGTAACAGAGGCATTCTTGCTTAAAATTGGTGTGAATAAACGAGAGCCTAGGGCGGGACATGCGAAGCTTCTTTTTACATTAAATTTAGAGGATATCTTCGCAGCGATTATTATACAGGGTTGCAGGGACTTCGTTCAGTAAAAGAGGTGACAGACACACATATAGAACTAGAAATAGGGACCAATTAGTTCAACCAGGTTTCAGACTGGCTAAAGTAGACTCTTCCTTCATGGGGTACTTTTTAAAATGTTACAATAAAATACCTCCCCACATACTCCAACTCAATTAAGCGAAATTCAAATCTTACATAAAACGCACACTGTGCAGCCAAGCATATTATAAGTTGGGGGATTACATCGCCGACAAAAATGCTTGGCTAAACGTTGGTCCTGCTCCACAGGACGCATAAATAAATTCATTGGCATTTAAAAATACTTCACACACGCCTACCCTACCTACATACTGTTGGAGCTGCTGAAGATTTTAAAATACAATTTTTGCATTATATAAGTTCAATCTCATAATATTGTATAATTGCATAGCACATATGTGAGTACTATGTACATACTATAAAGCTATCATTTACTGGGTACGTCTTTCATTGACTTGAATGTGACTTAGCGGCTGAAAGTATGTCATGCTCACTCTAATGTCTCGCTGATGGTGGCGCATGTGTTGGATCATTTAGCTCCCTTCAAAATGGTTGAGCTGAATGGTGCTAATCTGTGCGTCATGTTCGTGAACGGGCGCCGTCAGTAGGGACTGGTCAACTCTTTGCTGCCATGGCTTATTTTGATTTAATTTAATATTTGAATTGTTTTTTATCTTTTCATTACGGACGCTTTTAACGTTCCAATACTTTGTAACCATATTATTGTGATTTAAAAGAGTGTCCATGGAGTTTCTTGCCCGTTCTTCTCCATAGGTACCTACTACGCTTTGGAATGGGCAACCAGCTTCATCTTTTTGACTGACCGACCCTTGACAATTCAAAAGTGCCTGTAATTGGTTTACTTGAAATAAATAGTTTCAGTTTGAGTTCGACGCGCAACTACCATGGATTCAGTACATGATTCTGGACAAAACATTTCAAAAGTATTATCGGTTATTAAAAAAAAATAGCTGTTCCATACATTTTGACCGCGGCCGCGTAAGACTTTGCACTTTTGTACAGTTGATTTTTTTATTGTTAGAATCATGTACTGAATCCATGGTAACAGGTTTTGCGTCGATTCCCTGCCACCTTAAATCATCTGTGTTAGTATTATTTTGATCACAAAAGTTACGTTAAAAATGATATCTTTTTGTAAAAGGTGCCTGTTTTAAAATTGCTGAAATATTTATGAATAAAAAAAATACAAAAGCCGCGCCACACCGCTGTAAATAAATTGGGAAATATGCGTCTGCTTTTTTTTTGTGGCGTAAAAGGTTATTTATAGTTTTAGTTCTATAAAAGTCGTTTAGGATAACTATAATAACACTATTATGTAGTAGCCTTAACGTCAATATTATGTGCTTCCAAAATTATAAAAATCATCGACTCTATCAAACATCTTGCCTACAAATGTCAGCTCAGAGGCTCATGATCGATAGGAGGTATATGGACATATTTTGAAAATGTTCGGGTTACTTACAGCTCATTTTTAACCGACTTCAAAAATATATATAGACGGACTAGCTGCGCCCCGCGATTTCTCCCGCATAAGTTTCGACGATCCCGTGGGAATATCGGGACAAAAAGTATCCTATATGTTAATCCTGGTTATAAACCATCCGTGTGCCTAATTTCATCCAAATCTGTTCAGTAGTTTTTGCGTGAAACAGTAACAAACATCCATCCATCCATAAAAACTTTCACGTTTATAATATTAATTAGTAGAATTTTCATCATTCTTTTTTTAATGGATAGGGTATGCCTCAGGGGTGGTTCCTTCTAAATTAACTTTGCTTATAATGATGAACTAAAAAGTGGAATCAACCCTGAATACTTTACACTCCTTTTTGGGCCGTCGTGTAAAAACTTTTTAGGAAGTCGGTTGTTTTTTTTTTTTGCAAAAAAGTTTTTATCGATGTTAGGTACAGAAAGTGTTTTTTTGTGAACACACACAACACATACGCACATCATGCTTTTTTACCATGGGGGTAGGCAGAAACTACAGAATGCCATCTGCAATGATTCTTTCATACTCCTTTTTTTGTGAAACTGAAATTCTTCATAAATTTAGCTATGCTATACTATACCATATTTACATTCTTATTCATAATTTTAATATATTTGAGTCCCTGTATGTAATACATGTGGGTATATATAAAACCAACCATACAGTATAACCTTAAAGTACGACTACTATTGCTAAAAATAGCCTCAAAGCCAGGCTTTTAGCCAAGTAGGCTGAAGTAGGGTATTATTTATAGCGTCTGAAACTGTTTATAACTCAAGACATTATTTGTAACGCCCACGTACTTACCGTGTTCTTATATTGTCTTGTCCCTGTCGCTTATAGCTTCCAATTTTATTGTGGGGGCAGGGATAGGTATAATTATTGAAGTTAAGTGTAAAACAATGTAATTTTTTGAATAAATGGGCAGAGATTTTTTAAAGCAGCGGGATGTTCCCTTGTTCCAATTTACTTTTTAAGGTTTTCCAAAGGGTGCCAACGGAACCCTAATACTAAGCCTCCGCTGTGCGACCGGCCGTCTGACTGTCAGCTAGCTGTATCTCATGAACCGTAATAGGTAAATAGTTGAAATTTTTATAGAGTGTGAATTTCTACTGCCGCTAACAAATAATAAAATAAAATTAGTAAAAAATAAAGGGCGTCTCCATACAAGAAACGTTTTTTTCGGCGTTTTTTTTTTTGGCTTGTGGTACGGAACCCTTTGTGTGTACCCGAGTCCGACTCGCACTTGGCCGGCTTTTTAATTTAGTGGGCTGTCCTTAGTTGGTACTAACATATTTTTTTACGTACCTAATTCGGGTACCTAAATAACATAAGAAAGTTGAATTGGTTTCTAACATACAACTATCTGTAAAATAATGGAATTTTTATACGATCTTTTGACAGCTCAAAAGTCAGACAGAATTCCGCGTAAAATTGCAAAACAAAGTTCTAAGGTGAAGGACGAATGAGGGTCAGACCTAAAACTGGGTATAATGGGATTTGGCTCTTTTAGGTTCTTACAGAATTGAGTTATGGAATAATAGACGTATAAAGTGAATTATTTAATACCTACATATTCCACGTAGTACTTACCTGGACTCACTATATCATTCTATTAAAGGTAATCAGGAGCTGTCCCGCATACCTACGTAGATAATGTAATTCATTAAGTATCAGAGAGCCAATTAAACAGACAACTAACGACATGTTGCTTTGACCCGCCCCCGGGTGCCGCCATGTCAAAATTTGCAAATTTTCCTCAAAGGGATTTCCGACTCTTTCAATTTACACCAATTAGTGAAAACACGTGGCTTATTATCTTAAGATTAACACTAATTAAGACCCTACGGAGCTCGGCAGAGACCTCAAAGCGAGAGCTTTCCTTTGAAAACATTGCTACTTAATTAAAGCTTATACCGTTAAACGTTAAAATTATATTTCTAAAATGTTTATTTAAGAATTTGTGCTCCGAGCTGCATTTGTCTGAAAGAGTTCCGTGTGTGTACTTTGCGAGTTTTCCTGCACGTGTTTTCAGCAAACTGACTCGGTGATTTATACGTGTCTAATTATTAAATATCTCGTTACCAACTTTATTCTTTATACAGCAAATAGCTTTGAAAAAAAGAAGATGAGTTTTAATGAGTGAAACATTTCTTAGAAATGTAAGAGAGAACTTTGGCAATAGAACACTTCATTGTCTTTGGACAAAAAGTAATTTCATTTGAAGTGATTTATTATTGGATTTTATGTGCTGTTTTATGTAAATTTGATACAAATATGCAGGACAAAGTAGAGTTCAGAGGACCGTTGCCAAAAAGATAATGAGATTTGCTTATACGCATAACTAATGCCGTTATCAAAGGGTTCGATAAAACACAAGACCGTAATCAATCGTGTTCACTGACCCGTTAGTTAATTTAATTAATGATTGTGTGCTTTATGCCTTGATCTAAATATGGTATTAATTCGGTTAATGTGCATTGTCACATCTGATTAGTGGGGCTACTTTATGTGTTCGATTCGATCTTAATGCGTGCGATTTTCCGACGGAAAAACGAGGAAAGTAAGTGTGTTTGCTTCTTTATCTTTCCACTCAAGTTGTAAGAGTTAAGTTAGGGATATGGAAACTACAGTGTTCGTGGAAAATGGGAAACTGTGCTGTCACAACTTTTATACTATTGCTACAACTTGAAATTCAGCGCAATATTGCTGTGACTGGAGGTCAACATACCTTTATAAAGAAATATGTACTAGCTATGTAATAAGAATCTCTCGTACAAATAAGATTTACTTTTAGCTACAGTAATTGCTTTAGTTGGCATTATTGAGAGGTTGTCATGAACCGTGGTAGCAATCCGTACCTAATAAATTCAAAGAAATGTTTATTTTCGGAAGCTAATAAAAGTTAAAACGTTACCATCATGTGAATCCCGTATTTTATGAATAATTTTATATATATAGATTAGCACTGTCAGCCTATAATGTCACTGCCACCGCTCGGACACAGGCTTGCTCTCTTCGAGAGGAAGCTTCTTACTACCCCGCGGGCCCAGTGTTGGACATCACATGACTCCGAATTTTTTGTTCTGCCGGACATAGTTACCGGTTTCCTCACGATGTTTTCCATCACCGTTTTGAGAGCAGATATTGAATCAATTAAGTGTCCGTTTATTTACGAAGATTGTTTGTTTTGGCGTGTAATCAAACCAATAATCCTCACACGGAACACCATCAAAGATTTAATCGTGACCATTAATATTTATGCTTCAAAAACACATTAGCATTTATTTTAAAACTAAAGGAAGACATTAATAACAAAATGTGAAATGTAAATAAATGAATCCGGAATCAAACATGGGGCAATGTGAACCACATCGGGGACGACATCACTTGTCTGAATTCGCTCGGAATAATCAGATTAGAGATGTAATTTCCTGTGTCGCTGACGATTGAATCGCCGTCGTCATGACGTCATCACAAGCACAACAATACGTTTCAATTATAAGTTTTTGACGCATAGAAAAGCGGTAGAATTTTGACTACGATTCTCCGAATGTTTGACGAGAAATGAGCAAGGAAATTAAATAAGCTATTCGGGAGTTTTCGTGCCTACAATATTTTTGTAGAGGGATTTGGAGTTTGTTAGAAACATGGTTTTGAAAGTGTTTTTGTTTGTGTTTACGGGCAGACTTTTATAAACATTTAAGACGTGTTCAATTGATATATAAATTATAAGTAAGTAAGTTGTTTTTTTTGTACTTATATACGTTCGCCTTAAACTTTTTTCCACAATCTTTGGAGACATTTTAAAATTAAAGTTACTTGTTTCATTTGCCATTATTGTAACACTCCCTTACAAAAAAGAAAATAAAATCTCGCAGTCTTAACCTAAACGATACCACTTAACTGTCCATCTAAATCTGTAGTCGCCCTTTCGAAATGTGTTCAATACATCTTCATTTACCGCCGGTTTCCTCAGTCAATAGTCAACACCTGAGGGCCAATTGTTTCGCAAATTATTCACATCGCTCTTGCACCCGGGTTGACCCGCTCGTAAGCAACTGGGGTCCCTTTCAATTATGCGGTCACGTGTGTAATTCTGCTAATGATACCATTTCGTGACTACCATTCGAGTTTACTATGCCATTCGCCCGGTTCCGAGGTGTTAAATGGAACTTACATGTTCAGCGAACGTGATATCATCTCCTGTACAGTTTGTAGTAGTTACCTGTGACGTCGATGCGGACCGCTGCTATTAATATGTCACAGGCGCTTATTTGTTATCAACTCCTGGCTTTGCCGCGTTTACGTGGAAATAAAGTGAGTGTTGGATAAATATGACTGGTTTTATATGATAAAAAATTCAAAAGCAGATATCCCAAAAATCGCTTGACTGACTTATGAAAAGGCTAACGATAACGGCTAAGTTTCTTTAGAATAACAAAGTTCTCCAGATATTAGGTATCTATGATCTAGATCTAGATAAATCTTGAGTCTTGATCTTGACGTTTACTAAAAATAAAAAACGGGTCGTAATTTTCTTCAACTAAACAATAGGTCCAATAAAATGATAATGATAACAAAATTTTCTAATAAATCTGTAAACGATACATAGTAGGTACTTGCCTGAATATCAGTTTCATTTCACACGTAACCAGACTCTTTTTGCAAGAGTTAGGTGGGTAGGTACGGAACTTTATTACACGCAGCTTATTTTAATATTTATCATGCACTTCCACGGAAGTAGCTAGCTACCTACCTTCTAATTTAAATGTCACCCCGCGTATAACGTTATACAGAGCCGTCAGTACAGTACATAGTCAAACATTATGCAAGGTCCTACCAGCATAATTTACCTGTCCCATATGAATTAAAAGTAAATTGGAGGTGAGAACCGGACCGTAAAATCTTTTTATGGTTTAATTCAGACTGGCTCGACGGAATTAGCTTTAAACTCATTTAAAAATCGAATAATAGAAGCAGGTTTACCACCTTCTGAATCAATGAACTACCTACATTTATTTAGTTGGTTTGGTTCGTTTTATTAAGGCTCAATTGGTTCGAGCTGGTGCAATTTAACATTGATTCGTCGGGGGATTCCCGATAATTTACTCGCTATTGGTGATTATATATTTACGCGCACACGTCGCGGTGATCTATATTATATCTGTTATGTAGGTGCAGACTAGTGTTGTGTAGTTTACTTTATTATGATCGATAATTTTGTAGAATGAAAACAAGATGATGTATGTATGATGTGTGCGTGTGTGTGTTTGTTTGTTTTGTATGATGATTGCTTGAAACGGCTAATAGAGAACCAGAGCATCAGTACCCATCTAATAAACCTATAAGCTTTTAAATCTTCTTCCAATAATAATAATAATAATAACCCCACCGCCGTATCTCTACGTTGTCGTCGTGGTGGGGCTTGCGCGCTCTAAACTCTAGGTCTGTGACGGAAGAGTTTACTTTGCCGGATCAGGTCTAGGGTGAGGAGCCCGACCAAGAGAGATACAGGAACCCGCAGGGCAGCATGTGGCGAGCTGTTGGGCAGTAGCGACCCAACGGACCCTATCTCCCGGGAGAAGTCTTGTTCCTCACCTCTGGATTGCCATTATTGACCAGCTGGGGTGAACACTGACGAGGAACAGAGCTCCCACCTCATTCTTGCCTTTATTGGCTGGCTTGAGTGGAGATCCGCAAGAGCAAACGTGCTCAGAGGAAGGAAGTATTTCAGTAAGGGATCTTGACCGTACTTCCGATATTGTCCTGATAACCGTGGAATACCTCTCCACTCCTCATAAGCACCTCAGGACATGCCCCCTTGTCGCTACGACACTATGTGCTAGCGACCGTTTTCGGGTGCCCATTATTGAGTGTGCAAGTCACCCCCTGCCATTTTATCCGTGTATATATAAAACATTGATCATGCAGGGGCCATAGTTATTGGTAACCAGTCCACTTTAGCCACCCAGACCCATAGTCCAAATTTGTATTTTTTCTAATTAAGTCGAGTAATGAGATTGTAAATTGTAACAGCCAGTTTCAACTTCAGTTCAGTTTTTTTTATTGTCTTAAAGATAAACATATTACAAAATGGAACGACCAATTAAATTTCGCCACTGTTACAAATAAAAATTTGTAGCTCATATGACTAGCTAAGTAAACCCTAAAGGAAATGTGGTTTAGTATCAGTTAAAAAGGAAACAATAAACCACCTTAAAAACTGTATATTTAATAAAATTATAACTAAAGGCAATAAAAGGTCGCGTCCGGCCCGGTGCAAGCCATGGTCCGGGGCGAGAGGGAGTGGGAGGCAGTCACCTCCTTCTGCGAAGCAGTCATGCTAGCGAAGGAGGTGGCTGAGAGGCTGAGGGAAAGAACCTCACGCCTCAGCCGCCGCGGGAGACGCTCCGGGCGTCGGGAGCCGCGTGACGACTCCCGGCCACCGTAGGCGCGGGCCTGCGGGCGGTGAGTAATGGGTAGCTCACCGTCCGATCAGGACCAGGCCCGTGCCGGACGGCGCGTTGTGTTCCACGCGCGCCTCAAAGAGAAAATGTCAGCAGAGGACGGGGCCCCATAGGGCCGAAGCCTGCCGGGGCGGCGGGATTTTCCGAAAGGTTAACCGCTGCCCTGGAACAGAAAGGGCTAAGGAAGGAACACGGATGGGTTTTAGTCAGTAAAAGTCTGACACTCCCTTCCGCTCCACCCAGAGCGGGAGGGGTCATTTGATGATTCCCCATCAAAAAAAAAAAAAAAAACAGGTAATAAAAGGTGAACCTTATAAAATACTTAATTTACCTTATGTAAAACAATAATTTAGTTAGGTACCTATAGCTATGTCCTAATAATTGCCAGCCAGCTAAAATCTCAGTATAAAGAGCTAGGTCGTGGGGAGTTGGAAATAAACCCAATACTGTTCCGCTGTTAACTTTTGTGTTATGTAATGTATCCTGCAATAGTCCTACACTAACTAGGGTTATCCTTGGGTGCACTTGCATAGTGCATGCAGGGTCGGAGTAATCGTCGGGTCGTGTCACATTTCAATATTTCCTAAAGGGCCTCTGCGAGTTGGCTTCGGCCCCTCGTACGCCTTCCGAAGGACCGGCACCCCATGGTCCCGAGATATATTAAAAATGAAAAAAAAAATAGTTTATTTCTCACCAACATAGCAACAGGATTACATATTTTAAAAAAGTAGTGAATAAAAGAGGGTGTGTGTGTGTGTGTGAGGGTGTGTGTATGTGTTTGATTAATTAATTAATATGTTTGTGAAAACAAACGATATTCGGTATTTAGATCTTTTCACTGAGATCTTAGTATCATGTTTGCTTAAATGTACTATATTAAGTTTTTTGTTAATTTTGTTGTAAAGTAAACTGCTAGTTTCATAATACTGTCTTCTCACAAATGTGTGATGTGAAGAAGCATGACAAACTAGTTGCTGTTTACGTCTGTAGTATGAGGAAGGGATACGGATCGATGCCATGCCCAAGTGTAGTCATTTCATCAAATTACCTAACATACTGAACTTGACCAAATCCGCTAGTCTTAGTTTTATGGACGCACCCGTTTAGTCCTCATGCAATAAATAGTCAACTAGAATGATCCAGCTTTTATTCACCTGATTTAGATTTTGACCCGCTCCTGGGGACGGTTTTATTTTCTTGTGGATCCTAAAACTTGACGGATTAGGGTGATATAGGTACCTTCCGTTAGATTAGAATCCCCAGCGGCCTAGATACAAAAACCTGCCAACCGTCGTCGTCGTAAAGCATTTTTTACACATGAATAGGTACGAAGGTTTCTTTTCTATGTTGTGACATCATCAGAAATGAAATTTATCTAGGATTTTTGGCGTATCATTGTAGGGTCGAAACTTTGTTATCCTTATTTTTGTTTTGTTTTGACGGCACGGTTGGCGCAGTGGTTAAGCGATTGACTGCTGCGCTGCGTGTCGCGGGTTCGATTCCCGCACGTAACAAATATTTGTATGACCTACATGTATTTGTTCCGAGTCTGGGTGTTTTTCTATCTATAATATGTATGTATTTACAAAAAAAAAATGTATATAAGTAGTTTATCAGCCATCTTGTTACCATAACACAAACATTAGGTTGCTTAGCTTGGGACAAATGGTGCTGTGTGAAATGTCCAGGGATTTATTTATGGAGAAACCAAAAATCAGTATTAAGACTTATGTCCCTCTTAAAAAGACAGGAGGCCTGTGTCCCAGCTGCAGCAGTGGGAACATTATATGCTGATTATGTTATGTAACCTATCTAAATGATAGGTACATGGAACTTTCGAAAGTTAATGTAGCGTCGTAAACAGTTTCCTTTCTACAACAAACAACTGCTTTATATGCACATGCACAAAATATGCTTTTGTTTTTCCTCTAAAACAAAATCGAATCACCATTATCAAGCAAACGTTCGCAAGCTAAAAACAGTCACAGACTGTCAGTCCCACTATAATTCCAGATTGGATTCCTAGGTCACGACGCAAAGCTTACAGTTTGCATTGCAGCTTTATGTAATGCAATTATTGTAGCAATATACCAGGGTGGCACAATATCCTATGCAGACTACAGACTGCAGTCTTCGAAGACTAACTTGTTAACTCAACCACTTCGGTTTTAGTCGGCTAACTTCGGGTATATTCGTGTATTGGTAATCCAATCTATGGGTTTATTATTATGTGTACAAACTGTTCATAGAGGTGTCTTAATGGATTGGAGGTTTTGTAATTAATTCTATTGTATAATTTCTGATAGAGGGGCCTTAGATTAGGCTGACTGAATTGGCAAACTTGCGTATCCATTCAAGTATAATGTTGAATAAAAGGATACTTTTATTCAACAAGGATACTTTTATTCGCGATTGAGTAGACAGATATATCTGCTTACCTACTCATGTCTTTTTCTCAATCAAGAAATTATTTGGACAATTCAAAATACTTCAAGAAATGTCATAATACCTCCTGTAATGTACGACAAGAATACTTTTAATACTTTTCAGCTAAGATAATTCAAATTATAAGTATACGAATGCCGTAACAGCAAGGGGTGGTAGTTATAAATTATATTAAAATTAAATTACGACATAATCTTATCACTGTAGCCTTTAATTCACCTAATGCGCTATAAGAAATTATGTCCGCTAATTCATTTTATGTTATCCCAAACTTATCCTAAAATTTTGTATAGATATTTCGTTTTCGGTGATATCCGCTGGTGAAATGGAATCACCTCCCAGCAATTACATTAGCCAAATTGTATTCGAATGAAAGTATGAAAGCTTCAGTCACCGCAATAAAATGAATTTCATTTCTCTGAGTGAGCCCGAAGCCATAATTTTGTGCCGTGTTTATTTATTAGAAGTAAAGTACACCTGTTTTTTTTTAAAACGGTCTATTTCTGATTAAAGATTATGAGATTTTGTTTTAATTCCGATTCGGTATAAAAGGAAGATGGGAAGCCAGGAATTGTTGATTGTTTTCTTTGATTTTTAAATCATTTAAGTATCTATTAATATATTAATTTGCTTGTTTGAATTAATTTAGCCTATTATGTAGCGAGTTTTAAGGAAACTCAGTCGAGCGCAGAGCTAAGAGACTCATTGGCGATAAGAAGCTGGTGGAGGCAAAGCTTCACAGTTTGGCTCACCGGCGAAGTGTTGCCTGTCTGTCCGTCTTCTACAGACTGTACCTCGGGGAGTGTGCTCAAGAGCTACATGAGCTCATCCCGCCTTCACCTTTTTACCATCGGGAGTCCAGACGCACTGCGGGATACCACCCCTATTTGGTTAATATACCATATATACGCACTAAGCGCTTCTCGTCATCTTTTCTGATGCGCACAGCAAAGGAGTGGTATTGTCTGCCTGCGTCTGCATTCCCGAGTTCATACAACCCTAATCTCTTCAGGGCGAGAGTGAATAGGCTTCTTCTGGGCAAGCTCGTTTCACCGTAGATCTCATCCCTGCCTCTGGGCTGGATTGAGGTCAAGAGTGAGCCCATTGTCAATAAAAAAAAAAAAAAAACTTAAAAAAATCTCTAGATTCGGAATAAAATACGTCCAACTGAGTACGGATAGACTGGAAGTCGACCCAGCCACAGTTAAGAAAAGGCTAGGCAGATGGTGATGATTATTTAGAAATAAATCATGAACTCATGGACTAGCATACAGGGCACATTTATCACTATCGGCACTTAAAATGTTCACATGAACAGAGCCACTGAAGAACGTATATCAAAAATCCAAAAGAACTTACATGTAAAACGGAAAAATTGTCCACATTTCTGCGTAACATTTTGTTTTATCAGTAGGTGAGGGTAAGTCCTCAGAGGGGGTACGTTTTATCTCTTCCACTACATGGCCCTCCCCCGGGTGTTTGTTTCTCGCGATTGATACGTATTATGTGACATCTAGTCGAGCGAGTGCGCGCAATGGGGAAATCAAAAGGAACCCTGTTTGTATTAGGATATATCAAATGCAATTACGAGTATCGTCTGTCTAATCTATAATATGTGATTGCTTATTGATTCGTTTTAATTTATTGGTTTTAATATTGGATACGGGTTTGGGAATATTTGTTTTGGAGAGCTATGTTAGTTGAGGTATACTAATGGAGTCCCATACGACTAAAGCAATTGCTTATCTAAAGTGGGTATATTCTTTCATATCATTGGATGCTTCCTTCGTTACTTACGGTGGAGTTTCTTGCCTATTCTACACCATACAAAGCTACTTTTTGGAAGGGGCGACTAAAATTAATTACATTTTTAATATATTTTGACTTTCAAAATTGCCATTTATGTGCCTATTTGAAATAAATAATGACTTTAAGCATTACAATGGTTCCATGAGGTGAGCATTTACTTAAAAAAATCGTAAACGTAATGTATGCAATATCATATGTCACAAGCTCTAAGTCGTTAGTCAACAACACAAAACCGAAATAACTTTATGCCATCGGTATTTTCCTACAATTTCCCTTCACAAAACTCAACTCTTTCGTATTTTAATCCAACCCTCGGAAACGTGGCAATATTTATCACGGTGGTATTAAATAAGGGTAATAATGGAATAACAAATGCGTTCCCGTCGACCGACATGACAATACCTCGTATACATCTTGCGGTAGCTCTAGAAATATTTCTTGAAAACTTTACAAAAGAAATACACGATGTTACCTAGAATAGCCACCTAGGTATACGTAGAAAATGATATGTACCTATGTCTATTGTTATGACGTCTTCGGTCTGCTAGGTTTAAGTGCTCGGTTATGGCTGGTCGAGCGAGGAAAGTATGAATTTTCCGAAGCCCAGGTCAAGTTGGGTCGTATGTCAGAATTATGAGAATTTGTTCCGGGGAAATTGCGGGTATCTACGACAAATATGATGGTAAGTAGGTAGGTATTTCCTTTTTGTTGATAGCTCTTTCCTGACCTTATTTTCAAAAGGTAGAGAAGGCCGTTGTCATGTGACCAAGTTTGTTGTAGAGGCGCAACTTTGTTATTTTGAAATGGATAGCTCTATATAAAATCCACTATATGTATATGTATTTTTTTTTTCGATTACATCTCATCATCATCTGCCTAGCCTTTTCCCAACTATGTTGGGGCCGGCTTCCAGTCTAACCGGATGCAGCTGAGTACCAGTATTTTACATGGAGCGACCGCCTATCTGACCTCCACAACCCGGTTATTGGGTAATACGAACCCCCTTTGTAAGACATGGTTGTCAGACTTTCGGGCTTCTGACGACCCGTGACGATTGTCAAAGATCCACGAATGACAACCGAGTCCAACGGCTTAACGTGATTTCCGAGCCACGGTAGGGTATGTAAAGATGGTCAGTCATCCACGGACCAACCGTGGCAAGCGTAGCTTAACCTAATCGATCGACCCGTGCGGCTGTTATTACTTAGCCATAAGCCTTCCTGATTACATCTATTAATTGAAATACTTTTTACATTAAACTTCCTATTAATGCCATGTCATTTTTAAATAGAAGTCCTATTTCTCACTCTCCTCTTACAATAACCGGTTGCGCTCCAGTGAAAAAGGGGTACAAATATTCCCCCATCATCTTTGTATTTTCACGCACGTTTTCCTTTACAGAGTAAGCAGGGGTTTTCGAAGAACCCCTTTGCTTAATAGGTTGGTGCTCAATTCCTGCCGGATCGGTGCTTAATACCAGACATGACAGGTGACACGCCCTGATATCTAAGTATCTTCGTTGTAATGGCATTACATTTCCCAGAATGTTATTCTTTACTTTTAGTACTTCTGATAGAATTATTGAGATTGTAAGATTGTTTATATTACTTGTTTATTGGCGTTTAATATTTTAATAAAATTTTAGGCTAGAGTTTATAAAAATACCAAACCGTTGTTGGTGTAGGTGTCGGTGAATACCTAAAGATATTTGCCATGTTAACTGAAGGTATCTTACTGCAAAATTAGGGCAAAGTTGGCATTTATTTCGTCAGAGGATGCTGCTGATCGTATTCTTGACCTTATGAAAGGTATACCCAGTTAAGTGGTTAAAGGATTAACCATTTAAATATAATGTAGATACGTTTAGGTAGAAAATGTACTTAATCTATTAATTTCCGAGAATCACATTGTTATTTGTTGTTATTCCAAAATTTGGCCTTTAACTTAGTTCTTCTGTTGTTTTCGATGATTTTGGGTTTGAAAATTAACAACAGTAATTGAAGGTGTTTTGTCTAACTTAAATGGAGTTAAACTTTAACAAGTTAAAGTAAATCTCAAGTTAAAATTACAAAGTGTAATATTTCTCTAAGTTGGCTAGCGTATGAATAAATTTGCATAAGCAGTGAGGCCACATTGTGTACTAACTGAAACTATGATTTTTCAGGTATTTTTTTTTTACTACTTACAATTACAAACCAAAATATGTCTAAAATAGTTATTATTTTGAATACTTTTGTATTTAATTTAAAAATCTTACAACAACAAACGTTTTTGTGATTATTATTTCCGTATATTGCCGTTACCTTACCGCGGACAGTTCCAGGCATTATAGAAGTCTAGAAAAGAAGGACAGTTTTGACTGATTTCATGAATTTTCCGTAGTAACAGCCTAGTCGTTTTCCCTCTAAAATATATGGCACTTTATGATGTAATATCTTCGGTAGAGTTAGGACTGTGCATAAAGGTAGTTTCACACTTGTGATCGTCATAGATTTGTCAGCGTCGGTGATCGCTATGGCGGTAAGCTTGGCGATCCGTCGTGTGTCGACGTGTTTCGAGTTATGAAAGCCTAGTACTTTGTTACCTACGAATAAAGGTAAATTATTTGTTGTGAAAGGTATTTCTGTGAAAGACCGTGTGTGGTCTGAGATTGCTTCTAAAATAGATCCGGAATACTTGCATCTAGTCAACTGGCGACGGTCTGAAAATCCAGTCAGAAATTAATAGACAGGTACATAATAATACCGAAGCCTATAAAGTGCAGCAGTGGACTGCCACTGGCTGAGTTAATTAATTATTGAAACTGTAAGCCAACCCACAAAAGATGTTTGAAGTATATTTTATTGATTTTAGATTTTATTAATTTCCAATAGTTTCGTAGTCAGGCACGTCCAGTGTTCGAAAGAGTACTTAAGCTACCTTTGAGCCTCGTTCACGCTCGTAGCAGCTACGAGCGTAAGCCTATTATCTCATCGTCTACGAGTTTTTGCCTACGAGCCATTTGCTACGGTTAATTTTTTGCAACTTCAGGAAAAAGGCTGATGTAGATACCTACTTGGTTTTTTCGTAACAACGGAAGGCCGATATCGTAAAACATAAAGTGGGTAACTGACACAACGTCTCCGAGAATGATCCAGGCTTTAGCCAAGAGGAACGTAACCCTGGCGATCTAAGCGAGCATTTGAGAAGAAAGGGTACAATAAATAAGCGTTGACACATTTGGAGGGTTAGCATAGTAAATCTATCGGTAGTCGTTCCTATTGTGAGTGTATTCTGGGCCTAAAATGTTATTTTTCTTGACTAGCCTAAGTATAACGTTTAGGGTATCGTATTTAGATAAAAGGTTTCTAAGTTATCTAATCTAAATGTGTATTTTTTCGTTGTCTTTGGTCAAAACATTAGAGAAATTTGTACTAGTCGCCAGCTTACAGCTGCGTCTCTTAGAAGGATATGCGTCTCAAAAAGAATGAGAAATGAGCTCCGATTAAGGCTAAGATGTACTAGAAATGGTTACTTTAGTTACTACTACGTTAGAGTGTGTTAGATCGTATCTAGAAGAATTTTCTTCAGCTAAAAACATTGAATTTATCGCGGTTGTGATTATACATTATATAGATAACTAGCAGACCCCCCAGACGTTGTCCAAATTTCATTAGTTCTTACTAAAATCCCATAGAAAAAAGACGTTACATTTTTCCCAATTTGAAAAATTTTGGGCATTTATTGTCGTTAAATTTTTCTTTCCCTAAATACCTAATTCAGTCTAATTCAAATATTTCAAAAGTAAATAAAAATTGCCAAATAGGTTAACTCTTTCTCAAGTAATGCGCTTATCAATGAACAGCATATTATAATTTTATGTATTAGGGTGGCAAGGACGCTCAAACTGAAACAATGATTAGAAAAAAAAGAAAAAATTGAAAACATGATAGCCGACAAAAAAGGTACAAATATTCTTTTTTAAATAGCTAAAAATTTGTGAAATATATAAAAAAAACTGCTGTTTCATAGAAAAGTACAATATTACGCGGTCAAAATGAATGAAAAAGCATTTCTTTTTAAATAACTGACGAAAAATTTCAACTCATGGATCACGAAAAAAATTTATCATCATTTACTTAATCCATGTGATGGTTGCGCGTCGATATCCCTGCTACTCTGTAAAGATGAGTAGTTTTTTTCTACAACACGACTGTAAAACTTCACAAGAAATAACTTGATAGTAAAGAAATTATCATTAAGTACAGTACTCGTACCAACATTCTTCCACGGCGCACACCGCAATGTAGAGGTAATTCGAATTAATTGATCGATTCGAAGAACTTTGTACGTATTGTTTCTTTAATTCGTTCCCACTGGTTTCATTGATTGTTTCAATCATTGAATTAGAAGCAATGGGACTTTTTCTTGATTTCTGGTTAATTTGAAAATTGTCTGCTGTGAACGCATTCTTCGGCGCATTGTTGACAGCTTTCTTTGAACTAAAGTTCGTCTTTTAAACCCAGATAGTAATTTGACAGGTGTAATGTCCTTTTTTTTTCTTTTGTTCCTTGTGGAACAGGCTAGGGTCAGAGACCATGCTGCCTAAGTCAAATTACTATACCGAAAAAACGCAAACACAAAAGACTTAAATGTCAGATTAGTATCTGGGATTAAAAAAAAACAACTTTAGAGACGTTAAAACTATTCAATCCATTCTTAAAAGGCAAACTGGAATATTGTTGAAGCCCAGAATGTTATACTACATAGCAAGGACTATGAACTATCACAGCAATAAGATAATCAGCCTATAATGTTCCCACTGTTGGGACACAGGCCTCCTCTCTGTGAGAGGAAGTGGGCCGTGGGCTTAGTGCGTGTTGGGAAATACCACATCTTCATCTTCGAATTTTTGGTTCTAGGACATACCGGTTTCCTGACGAGGTTTTCCTTCACCGTTTTGAGAGCAGTGGTGATGAAATTATTTATACAAAATAAGGCACCTGTCAGGGATCGAACTACCACAGGCTCTAGAGAAATCAACCTCTTAAGAAAGTCTGTTTGTGTTCCAAATGTGCACTATGCTTATCAAGCTGCGCTACAAATTCCTCTCCTAGTCTCCTGTTCCTACTCTTTGGAATAAATCGCGATTGATTCCACTACCTACACTTAAAAAAATAACGTCCTCCCAAAAATCACAATACCCGGCACAATGAACAATCTAACACTGTTTTATGTTTGAATTAGTGCTGTGCAAACACGAGCGTGTTACTTGGAGCGTGTTTATTGGCAACATGTTAATGGAGTGAGCCGCGCCGTGCCGTCCTGAACTCCTGATATTGTTGCTCCCGAACGCCCGAGTCCGCCCGATCCCGCACGATTCTCGACGCATGACGCGATCCCGCTAAAATGAATAGTGCACCGATTGAGCTTCCACTTTGAATAAACAAATATTTGTTTTAGGGATCTTTTTTGTGATACGGGTATGGGAAATATTTGTGGATCTTTGTCAGCGTAAGTTGTTAAATTCAGAGATGCCTGAAATTCATATACCTAACGTAAGGATATACTCATGGTTCAATACTGAGCAGTTTCAGACTCCGTAATTGTAGCAAATGGTGTGGTCTTGTGGCTAACTCATAACAGCCGTAGGGTCGATAGATCAGGTTAAGCTACGCTTGCCGCGGTTGGTCCGTGGATTGCTGACCATCTTTACATACCAAGACCCCTCCAAGGCTCGGAAAGCAGGTTAAGCCGTTGGTCCCGGCAGTAATTTGTCGATCTTTGACAGTCGTTACGGGTCTGACAACCATTACCTAGTAACTGGTTTGTAGACGTCAGATAGGCAGTCCCTCCATATAAAATACTGGTATTCAGCTGCATCCGGTCAGACTGGGAGCGGACTCCAATATAGGTGGGAAAAGGCTAGGCAGATGATGATGATCGATCTTGTCAGGGGTACGTTTATATCACCCAGGTTAGCGCCTACTGCTAACCTGGGTGATATAAACGTACCCCTGACAAAAAAAAATATATAAAAGGCTATGAAGTTTTCTACCAATCTATCTGATCGTTAGATACCTATGATGACTAAAGCAGAAGTAACTAAAATTTATTCTTCTTTTAAACTTATCCTATAAGCATTACTATTATAATATATGCCTTATTAGGGCTGATTTTTCGATCGACAGATAATTTTTATTCGAGGAATAAAATTGACGTCTGACAGTTTTTATATGGAAGAACTGTCAAATTATCAAAATTAATCCTCCCATAAAATTATCAGCCGAAAAATCAGCCTTTTATTACCCTTTGTAAAATGTATATTATATGTACTTATGTTCTGTAATTTATATGGTGTACATAATAAAGAATATTCTATTGTATATATTTAGCTATTCAGTTATCTTTCACTTATTGCATTCAATAACGTCGCAGCAAGTAGGCTATGGACCGTGTCGAGCAAACCAAATTAGAGGAGAATTAATGTACTGTGATGTGTTAATGTCAGCCGTTGAATGTTAGGTGTCGATGCAGCTACATTAGGCCTGGCTAACATTAACTGGACCATAAATCATGCCAATAGCACAATTTGCACTCAGTATTGGTTATTGACATGCGCATACGCAAATAGCAGCACGCGATTGGGCTCGTTAAACGAGAAGAAAACATAGTGGTTGTATCCTGAATTTAACTTTTGGATTATCATTTAGTTTATTAATCCGTTGTTGCTAAATGTACCTCTTTTTGTTTTTGTAAACTGGAGTTTAAGCTGAAAACCAGCGCTTGGCAACCCGCAAGGGGACCTAAGCAGAATGCTTAAACGATATTCTATTTTATTCTAGTCTAGATAAGGGCCAGTATCTACAATCTATTAATACACAAGATTCGTGAAAAACTGGAACAGTACAGAACCGTTTGTACAATTTCGTGCCACGTAGTTTAATTGGCACTTAGGTATCAGACTGTGGCAAAGCAAGCTCTTAAAGCTTCCGCAGACAGGCGCGACCTCACAGCGCGACGCGACTCTAGTAGACTATTTTTTTGAAAACTTAACGGAAATTGTGCTACCAGAGTCGCGTCGCGCCTGTCTGCGGGAGCCTTTAATCTTTCAAATAGTCCGTGTAAATTGCAGCCATAACACGAAACGTTATTACAAATGAATACTTTAGGGCGCGTCTAACAGCACAAAAGCATCTGGAACAATACGCGAAACAAAGCTAGTATCAGACTGTACCAAACTACGTTTCTATTCAATTTGCGATTTTCTATCTGTACAGTGTACTCGCGGAATTTTTCATCGGTTTGTAATCCAGTGCAATCGCGATGCGGACAATCTGTTCGGGTCGGGTTCGTCCACAAAAGCTCTTTTCACGAAAATAGTGGACGAAACTTCGGGAATATCTGAGGCCGTAATAGAAAGCAGTCTATTTTGCAATATTTTGGTTTCGATATTTGGGTTTGTGTACTGAAAAATGTATTTTCTGTCTCCGTTAGCGGTAGTTATGTACGAAAACGTTTAATCCTTAGAACCTTTCTGTCTGAACTCAAATGTTAATTTTGCTGAGTTATTTTTACCTACGCCGCTGTTTCGTTTGCAAAGGCTGAAACAAACTCAGGGGCGGTTTGGTTTTCACTGTCTCAATGTTAAATTCTCTTTTTTAGGTGGGAATAAATTTTAAACATATTTTAATCTTTTTCTGCGCTACAACTGTGTTGCCTCCGAATAAAGGATGATTTCCACCAAACGGTTCGCTTCGCATCGGATCGGAACGGATTTTAAAATCTTTAAACGATATTAAATCGTGTAGGTACACAGTATTTAAAGTCTATATTATCAAGCCGCTCACAGCAGCTTGACCGCGAGCGTCTTCCAGCGGGCGTTAGCCGAAAGTATGCTGCGACGCGGGATTGGCTCCGTTCGCCTGTCATCGAATCGAATCCTATCGGCATTATAAACACGTCAACATGGTTGGAATGAATCTATTTGACTAGGCGCAGAAACGGATAGGTTCGCAAGTGATGGTACGGAGCCGATCGTATGCGTCGACATCCTGCCGGACGCGATCGGCTGTCGCCGCATCCGTTCGTATCCTTTCCGATCCGATGTGATGCGAGCCGTTTGGTGGAAATCATCTTTTAATGCATGTTTAATTGATTGTCTGCCATGGGAAATTCAACGCTATTTTTATCATATTCCCTCAATATTCTGTGCTAATTGCCCGTCGTTGTTTATTTATGTGCGCATTGGCAGACGCGACCGTTCCAGTGCGGATGTTCGTAATCCGTGCCTTGTTTTAGCAACAAAACTACATTCATTCCGATTTTAATCGCATACGTTTTATTCGCGTTATGTAGATTGTAGATAGCCGTGTATTGCTTTCGGCGAGGCTGGTATCAGATAGTGTTTTTTTGAGGTAGAACATTTAAACGCCTACAACTGTAGACTAACGTTATATCTTGATCGAATAATTTAACGTTGTATAGATGACTCACCCAATTTTAAGATAGATATCATAATTATTATGTTCTCAGTGTCGAACCAATGACCTACAACTCGTAAACCACGGTTGTTACCACTGGACCACCAGTGCTCTCAATTTAAGATATATGTGTTAGTAAATAAATTGTTTTTACTCCTGTGTGACAAAATAGGCGACTAAGAATTATTTCATTCGAAAAAGACAGCGACAGAGCAGCAGTAGATTCATATCGAATAAGAAAAGAAATTGGGATTGGTGATCTGTTCGGCATACATGGTGATCATGCTACACGTCGGCTTAAACGTTTACTAGCTCATTTGTTAAGACATAAGATAATTCAGAGCCGTAAAAATGTTCCATCAAACCACCTTCAAGTCAGAAAGGCGATTAAATAAAAACGACAGCGATACAGATTCGAAGGATGTTAATCTAATCTAATTTAAAATTAATCTGCAAGATGAAAAGCCTGCCTGAGGGCCTGCCCGGTACGGCACGATGCGGGCGGGGGCAAGGCAAAATTGAGATGTTACGGTATGCCCGTAAATTTCATTAGGGACAACGTTACCACTGAGAGTATTTAAAAGTAAGTAGCTGTATATATGTGACTTTAATATATTGGAATTGCGATCCCTTCGCAGATTTATGGATATCGACGAGATTGATGTCCAATTTTGTAATTTGTGAAATACTTCGTCTTCTTTATTCTTACGGTAGGGGAGGTCAGCTCAAAGCGGCCACCTTAACTTTAAATTAAGAAAAAACCTATAAAACGATTAATTTTTGAAAATAATTTTATACTAATAGGTAGAGAATTTATTTAATTTTTGTAATTTGCAATTTAAATTTCGCGCAAATTTAAATATAAGCCTTAGATTTGTAGATTACAAAAACTTGTCAAAAAACCGCTTTGCCCGAGGGGTTGCCCAAAGCGGCCATGGTGGTAAGGGCATAGAGGCCACCCTAAAAATTCTTCGCAAATGTTTATTTTTTGTTGAAATATATCGTGCTAGACAAAATAAAAATAAAAAAAATATATATTAAAACCATTATTAAACATATTTTTAATAAAATAATCAACATTTTCTACCCGTTTTAATCACAATCAGTCTTAAAAGTAATTTAACTTAACTTTGTAATATTTAGTTAACATTTTAGGAACTACTGCTACCTATTAGGTTGATACTTGACATTTTTATTAATCACAGTTAGGTACTTCTATTACTTAAGTCTTTCAACAGTCTTTATCTTTTATCAAAAATAATCCTCTTTTTTTAATAAAACAATTAAAATTAAATTATAACAACAGAGATCAGATTTCTTGACAGTTATCACAGTAGTAAGCTCCAGTTCCGGAATATGTCGTACACGATTCATGAGCCCATAACTGGCAGTCATCACAGCGAATCCAGTCCTCCACGGGTGGATCTTCATATGGCTCCATGCAAATCAAACAAAAATAATTTTAATTTTAACTTCATCCCAAGACGCCTGGGTAGTTTTACGTTTGTAATTGTTGACCATCTAAACAAAATAACTGAGCATATCAATCGAATCATAATATTTTAATAAGGGCAAAGCGGTCACCTGGCCACTTTGCCCGAGCCGCTTTGCCCTTATCGCCCATTTTGTTATAAAAATTAACTACTCCCACATTTTTTATCAAATTTTGGAGCTAATACTAAAGAAACAAAGCCAAATAGACAAGTAACAATACACGTGTAATGCAAGCATTTAAACTTAATCAGGTTTGACCAAAACAGGTTAAACTTACCTTGTATTATTTTAACAAAAGACGCGAAAACGTATTTTTCGTCACTAAGTGCCACCCGCTCGCTCCCACCGCTACCGAATGACTTATCGGCACGGGGCGGGAGGTGTATTACGCGTGCAGAAAGGCAACGTCGCGCTATCACTTCAAATATCCGAAAAATGAATCGTGGCCGCTTTGCCTTCTATGGCCGCTTTGAGCTGACTTCCCCTATGTGAAATTAGGCTTTTTCTATTGATTTTATCGATAATACGGAACGTGCCTAGATTATATAAATAAAGCTCAAATCTTGTCTCTTCTTTAGAAAAGTATACTTACTATCTGTCGAGAATGGATGGGTTTTTTTTTTCTTTAGTTTTCTGAGAGAACGTAAAAACAGTTGAGATGGATAAAAAACGTGGTAAGCTAAATCGAGTGTGATAGCGGACAGATATGACTGTCCGATCTTCAAAAAATGTATGCTTTTATGTGTAAACTAACATAGTTTTAATTTACTATCGAACTGGATCTTGTTGTCTGAAATATAAACCTGAAACATCACGTGTGAACAAGAAAAACACCAATTTGTCGTCACCGAAACATTGCTAAAGTGTCGTATAAAATCTGCACAGCTAGTGATTCCAATCCCTTGGGAGGATGCTGTCCGATCCGTTCTGGGGACAAACACTGTCCAACTCTAACGGAGCATCGATAGCTTGTTTGATTGATTTATTACTGTGGCATGAAATTCTATACGAGGGATCCGATATCACAGACCGTTATGGCAGTGGAATCTGTAACTTTACGCATATTTTACCATATTACATCAGCCAACAATGAGCAATGGAGGCCCAGTGGTAACGGCCGCGACTTACCGAGTTGTAGGCCGTAGGTTCGAACCCAGGCAGGCGCTTTACTTTGTGTAAAATATATCATTACCACTGCTCTCAAACGGTGAAGAGTCGTGACGAAACCAGCTTGTCCTAAATCCAGACAATATGTGACATCTACCAACCCGCACTGGGTCCACGTGGTGCCCACTCCCTCTTACCGAGAGGGGCTTTTGTCCCAGCAGTGGGGACATTATAGGCTGAATATATGTATATCAGCCAAGAAATTTCTACTGTTGAAGAGCATGCTTCGTGAGCAGCCAAAGATGGGACGGTTTTGACACAGTCCTATGCCAATGAGAGACTACTGTCACTGCCCTGTCTCTAAGTATAAAGATTGATTACTGATGTAACACTACTGCCTATCCCCTTGACAACTATAAGCCCCCCCCCCCTTATAGTTGTCTCTAACGATACCTAGAGTGGAGAGCCTCGGTTATAGCTTTCATATCAAAACCTACACGGTATACCGCGTATTCGAAATTCCTAATATTAGTGGGTCGTAAAAGTGAGTTGAAAACTTATCAAATATTCACATAGTCGGCGCGATACGTCGCCGTTGAAAGCAATGATAAGGATTTATGACTCAATAATACTTTGATTATTTCACAGATTCGAGGAAGTTGAATTTTATGAGGCATACGGCTCCTTATTTAGGCAATAATGTCTCGTTATTACCCGTCCCGCAATCCCGTGAAGGCAATGGATCAATACTTTATGTGCTCAGCTTCGGATAAGGGGATATATCCGATGCTTTCTGATCGAGAATGTAGCGAGGACGAGGAGTAATGCTTATCAGGCGCGTTACGCCGATAGGTAACTAATTTATGTTTGTCCTTTCGTGTTTAACCCTGATAAAGATTGGTTGGGTGTGCTGTGATTCGATAATGTCATCTTTTTTAGAAGGTAATTTTTCTACATATTTCATAATTCTTCTACATATGCAAGCTTTCCTTGTTTATCCCGTATGTGTAAACCTTTCATATTTATATTCATGTCTATGAAATTCTACTGTCAATTATTTTGTAACCAAGCGTCCATCGGTATATGATGACGTATGTGATCCAACTCTGATGGATGATACTGCGATCACTATTGAGCTTTTCTTGAACTACCGATCGATTCTGTAAAAATCTCACCGTGAAGAGTTAGGTGAAGTGAGCTTAGAGTGAGCTGTCAACAGTGTCAATCCCTAGCATTAGTTGGAATGACAGCTTACTCCACGCTCACTTCACCTATTATATGTTTTCACGGTGAGATGGTTACAGAACCGCACTGCGACTTTGCACGCCTGATCCAAATGGTTTCTATAGCTATATTTTAGACCAGCCTGGTGTCTAGACATGACCCTTGTATTTTAAATATTATAATAGTCATAACATTTAAGGTTTAAAGGATCTGTGGGAGGCGTTTGCTCAGTAGTGGGGCAGTGTAGGAGCTATAATTCAAATTTTATTTCTTTCAAATTCACGCTATTTCAAGTTAAACAAATATCAACTTTATTTAGTTGATTTCAGAGTGACTAGCACTATTGAAAAAGTTATAAAAATGTTTGAAGTTGTAGCTTAAACTGAACTTTATTGTGTAGCAATTAAAGTTATTTTTCCATAAACCCATATTTGTTTACATTTCGGGCGAATATGTCGCAAATGCAGATTAAGTAAAAAAGTTTGATTCGGCGGCATATTGATACCAAATTATTGACGTTTATGTGTAATATATTATATTAATTATAATATTTGACTTTGGTAAATTACTCGGCGTTTAAACAGTAAGCAGTTACTGCAGCGTAAAAGTTACTTTTAATTATGGTCGTAAGTAACCTATAAAATGAATGAATAGGTTTATAATGCGTGACGCAACGTAGGTAAAAGTGTTTTTATTACGCCTTTTATTTGGTTAAGTTTTATCGGTCTGGAGGTTTATGTTATGGGTGTTAGCTGCAAGGTGAAATCCCATGGGAATGACCCAGGGCAAGTTATTTCCTACTTGACTATAAGCAGTTCCTTAACAGCAGATAGGTATCACTCAATACTCATATATCTATTGCTTCCATATGTGAGCTTAGGTGGTAGGTTTTACAGAATATGACCATTGTGGACCCTGTTGAGCACAGCAAAAGAGAGAGGAAGAGGGCTTTTATTTGACTACTTAGTTATTATACCAAATATTGTAATTATTTTATAAAAACATGTACTTAATTTAAAATTTATCATTTAACTATTCATTGATATTATAATAGCATTTATATAATATAAATTGTTTTAATTTATTTGTGAATGTAGGTATTAGTGTTCTTCTTTAATTTTTTCTGGTAATTAATTATATATTGTATCACATTAAAATAATTTGACATCTACCAACCCAAACTAGGCCCGCGGCGTAGATAGTAGCCCACTCCCTTTCGACGAGAGGAGGCCTGTGTCCCATCAGTGGGAACATTATAAAATTATGGTATACCTACATACCATTACCTTGTTTGCTACATGCCTTTGAAGGAAAACGAATTAATTTTACCCACAAAGCATCTCACCAAAACCTCACCAAAATATTAGTACTTTGCGAAAGTAATTCATGTGCACTCATGCGTCATTACTCATTACCCGGTGAAGCTGTGTCATCAAACTCAAAATTGAATTTGATAAAATTTCGCGAACATGTTTTCTCATAATCGCGTCCTCATTGACACTTCATACGGCACGTTTAATGGCTTCTGACTGAATTTAATAGCCCATTAGTGAATTACTCACCGGGACTTAGTTAGGCTCTGAGGGCTTTTGTCTACGCCTGACAATTAAAATTTTAATTAACACATTGATTACATTTTATATTAAAAACTTTAAAATTAAGATTTTAATGTTGGTTTTCAAGGTTTCTTGGCTGTTTGATACTGATAAATTAATAACATTTTTTTTCTTTATTTTAGTTAACAAGTTTTTACGTAACAAGACATCATCATCATCTGTCTAAGGCTTTTCCAACTATGTTGAGGTAGGCTTCCAGTCTAACCGGATGCAGCTGAATACCGGTACTTTAGTGGATCTTTGACAGCCGTTACGGTCGTTACGTTTCGTCAGTAGCCAGAAAGTCTGTCAGCCAGTCTCAGGCCGCGTGTCCACGGCAAGAAAAATCGCCGGGTCTATGCAAGAATTCGTGTCGTTTCTACACACAACTAGCGTGCACTGCGTCGGCGCTGCACAAGACAAAAATCTTGTCTGCGCCAGGCGCAGTGTACATTATTAGTCTCGTATTGATATAGCGGTAGGTAATATTTGGTTAGCAGGGATAAAAAAAATCGAGAAATGAAAAGGTTTTGTTTCAGACATACTATGCATTATTTGGATACAATATGTAGGTAGTCAGCCTCACTCTAACATTTTTCAGATCTAGGTCTCTCTTTTTTTTTATCGTTACTATACCAGTATGTAGTACAGGATGTTAGGTTAAGCGAGGGACATACTTTGAGGGTGTGAGTAGTATTTATGAAAATTAACCACTTTACTACAGAAGCAACTCTGGAATATGAAGTGCAAGGGTAACTTAGGTACACGATCAAAATGTAGGGAAAAGCTAGTTTTATCTATACTTGGGGGTCACTCCGGAACTAATGATCCAATAAAAGTAATAGCGCGGGCGGGCGATGCAATGCGATCCGGTGGAACGGGGCCCGAAATTTCACGCGGTCGAAGTCGTGGGCAGAAGTCGTGGTGTTATTTCAGAGTTAGTCCCATAGTAAAAGATGTTTCCTGTCATGAGTGCTACTCACTCCCATAAAGTATGACCGTCGTTCATTTAACCTAACATTCAACTTCGTTTACTTAGGGTAGATTTTCCCAACCCCAGATAATTTTATCGGAGGAATAATTTTGAATTTTAGTTCTTCCAAACAAAAACTGTCAGACGTCAATTTTATTCCACGAATAAAAAATATCTGTCGATTGAAAATCAGCCCAAAAAATCAAAGTCAACTTAACAAAAAATCCATCAACCATCAGTTTATACAGAATGATCTCCCATGGACAAGCCCAATACAATTTTAATAAAGGGCTCGTAATATTAAATATATGTAACGGGTCGTATCGCTCGCATCGTACGCGGGCCAACCATGCGTGTAATGAAATTTTTATTGCGACGAATTCGCACTTCAGTTGATGCGATGGGATCACGTTAGTACATTTTATGTGACTATTTGCGACCCTTGATGTAATAGTATTACCTTTTATTCCCGTCTGGTGGCCCGGTGACCTTGTGGCTGAGTGAGCGGTCTTCTTGATTCTTGATGGTGGGGTATTGGCTTCTGTGCTGTGCATCACGGATTTGACTCCTTCAAACGCCCTCGACTTACATGTTGTAGGTCAGTTCGAACCCAGCCAGGGGCTTTGCTTTGTGTAAATAATTTCATCACCACAACTCTCAAAACGGTGACGGAAACCGGCATGTTCTAGGACGTAAAATTCGAAGACATATGACATCTTGGAACCCGCACTGGGCCCACGTGGTGGATTACGGCCCCCTCCCTCTCACAGAGAGGAGGCCTGTGTCCCAGCAGTAGGAACTTTGAAGGCTGATTAGGAAACTAATTAATGTCTACAGATAGTACTTACTAGATACCGGGTCCAAACTGTGTGCGCAAATGTAGACGCAATCACTGGGGTACGGCTTTTTTGTGATCGAGTCTCGGTTCGGTAGTCATTGTCAGAAAAAGCCTGATTGGGCGTTTGTTTCCAAAGCGCGTGTTCATTGCAGGAGGTAGGTAGATAAACAACATGCCCTACAAACACGACTAATAATCTTCTTTCTTATGAAATCTTCAGAATACTGAAAGGTTTAACTTTCTGTCTTATAAGGTCTAAGGTCTTATAAGATTAGCTATGAACGTTTATAATTAGGTACCTATATTTTTATCAGCATGATGAATACTTTGGGCAGCTTTCCTCATAACGAGCCTTTTGATGATTGTACAAAATATATAATATATGTATATACAGTGGCCTACTAAAGTTAGTTGACATTTTTCACTTCAGCTGTGACACACCAAATTATGATTAAGGCTAAGCGCGCACCGCGATAAAAAATCGTTGCGATTTTTTTAATGCGAAATAAAATCGCAAACTACAATATTTCATACACGCACGATTTATTTTCGCAATGCGCGGATTGTAGTGTATTTCTATGGTTCACAGATTTGCGATATTTTTTCGCAACGATTTTTTATCGTAGTGCGCGCTCGCCCTTAGGCACGTAAGGTTCCTCCAAAAGCGGACTTAATGCGTGAGGCATTCTCTACCAGTCAATCAAAAAGGTAAAGAGATTAGATGGCAGAGGTGCTTTGGTTCAGAGGAACAATGATAAAAAACTACATATAAAATATAGCTTAATGAGTTATAAATAAAACAGCTTACACAAATACATACATAGTGGTTTTATGAATATAAAAATACATTCTTGGAAACACTTCAGTAAATTACTTTCCGATCTGTAATTAAAAAGCCCTGAAAGAAAACGAACTGCTAATAGTTCCACAGATTGTAAAAGTAAAGCAAAGGAAATGGGTGGTTGTGGGCAATGGTTTACAATCTCGTTTATAGTGTAGTTTTAAATACCAAGCGGTTTATTGTTTACGTAGTACCCCGCTGTAACAACATATTGCGTGCTGGTATTGCTACTTTATTTGTACAGAGATAATTGCTTCGTCTAGTTACTTTACAATGTTTTCATTGCGTTTGATATTTTTATTAACAGACATTTATATCAGACAAGCTTTTGCCCGCAGAATCATCCGCGTGCATGTCGGAAATTATCGCACGGGAACGTTAATACGTACAGTACAGACAGACAGTACAGTAATCTGTACTGGGATAAAAAGTACCTATGCTATATCCTAACCCAGGTCATAGCCTCACTGTATGCCTTTCATTCAATAAAGTAATAAAAGAACATCAACAAAATTAAAAAAAAAACAATTTTTTCTAAAGATAAGTAAAGGTCATCTAAAAAACATCTAAAATATTTAAAAAATCTCATAGTAAGTAAATTACTTTTCTAGTTAAAATAACTGCGAAATGGATGAAATATTATCTAAAACTTATCATCGAAATTATACAATTGTTTAAATAGAACATTATACTTCCCATGAGTTGATCTTGATGTATTGTATTTATGTCATGGACCAACGTGATGGATGAGGCCATAAAATGGTAAATTTTCAGAATGAATTCTAACTGAGTAACATTTTTTTATAGTGGTATCTTGTCTACGTACCAACAAGCAACGAACCGTAGGTTCCTAGCGACTCAACACGCAAAACCTCTACCAGTGCAGTCCCCGTGCCTCCTAGCAAGTAACCAGATATAAGTAAGTTACTAGGCTCTAGGCGCTAAGCAAGCCGCTTGTTAGTGCGGACGTACGCTTAGGCTTTTTGTGCAAAAAACGGATCATATCTATCCAAATTAGTCGATAGTTTGGATAAATATAATCCGTTTTAATAACCACTCAAATCCTCCTACTCCAGGAGATATACTCGCTAATCACGAAATCCGTACTTTCAGCCTGAGTGACGGGCGATACTCCAGCAGGGTAATTGCGTAACACACTATCAATAGCAATCGGTTTCACTTTGACAGTTCAACAACATTCATTGCGTTATTTACGTTGTTGAGCAGACACATGACACATTTTTGAACATATGAAGCAATGGATTAGCAATAGGTATCCTTGAAAATGATTCAGATTGAGATTGATTGTAACGCAATTAGGGTGCGTATCACCTACAGCCATAAGATTAGTTTGGGGCCGACCTAAGAATGAATGACACCACAATTTGACAGTTATACCTACTCCCGATGTGCTTATGCCCGTCCAAAAAAGTTAATTAATCCGGTGTAGGGTTCACTTTGAAGTTTCGAACTACTTTCGGACGGTCGCTTATCTTCGTTGATGGAATGAGAGAGTAGGCCTCCAGTTTCAAAAAGCTTATCTATACCTAAGCATCATCATTTCAGCCTGCACCCTAATTGCGTAACACACAATCAATCTCAATCTGAATCATTTTGAAGGATATTGCTAATCCATTGCTTCATATGTTCAAAAAAAGTGTCATGGTGTCTGCTCAACTACGTAAATAACGCAATGAATGTTGTTGAACTGTCAAAATGAAACCGATTCCGATGATCGTGTGTTACTCAATTAGGGTGCTGGACTCACTCACTGCTGGCCTCCTCTTTTTTCTGCCATACTTTGCGGTATCGTGTGCTCAAGAAGCTTAGTTAGTCTAAAACGGTGCTTTAAAATGTTCAAGAAAAACCTTCACGGTTTTTAATACAAAAATACCGAATTGAAAAGTTCTCATGGATCGCTGGAATTACGTTTTTACGCCAAAATTAAACCTGTCAAGAACAATCTCACTGGAACTGTGTCGACATTTCAGTGTTTCCGACTTCATTTTGAAGGATGTCGCGGTTTCACCAGCTTAAAGTTAAATTCGAAATTTTCAATACATTTTAATTTAATAAAGTTAAAACAGACGATAATAATTGTATTATTTTGTTGAACTAACTTAAAATTAGGCACAAGGTAAACTGTTTCTGTGCTTCAATGAAAACTGTGTAACATTTAAAGAAAGTTAATATTTACTAGGTAAAAACTTGCATAGTTAGAATACGTAGGTCATCATCTGCCTAGCCTTTTCCCAACTATGTTGGGGTCCGCTTCCAGTCTAACCGGAGCAGCTGATCTAACCTCCACCACCCATTACGTAATACGATACGCCTTGGTAACGTAACGTACCGTAACGACTGTCAAAGATCCACGACAGACAGCCGGGACCAACGACTTAACTTGCTTTCCGAGGTACGGAGGGGATCTTGATATGTAAAAATGGTCACTCATCGACGGACCAACCGCGACAAGCGTAGCTTAACCTGATCGATCGAACCGTGCGGCTATTATTACTTAGCCACAAGCTTAGAATACGTAAGAAAACATAAAAAAATATTGTCTTGTGTTTTCAACCACTAATATTAACATGAAATCAAATAATTCACTCTCTGATACCATAAACATGTATTCAGTCAGAGGGAAAAAAGGCAATTTAAGCGTCATCAAAAGGCAAGACCACACTGTTCGAACTCCTTCATAATAGTAATCTATTTCTGCCAATACTCTCCTTATTAATGGCGTCACAAGACAAACGTATTGGATGTACAATAGAACAAACATCGTGTTGTTTGCGTGCCAAAGCCGTTCAGGTTCTATAAAGCAGGATGATGTAAACACCGCTTTACAATAACAATCACTTGTATAGAGCTACTGAATGTGCCATAATTGGTGCGATAATAATGACGAATTCGATGAAAGAAGACAAGATCGATTTGATTAAAAGGGATTTATTAGATATCACCGGAAAACACAAATGCATGATGAGACAGTTGACAGCGCAAGAGAGAGAGAGAGAAGACAAAATGAAAATGACAGAAGACCATTGCGTTTCGTTTACATCTAACTGATAATTCTTTTAATCTTTGTTTAAAGTATTTACAAGTATAGCGAAATTTATTTTTGGTTCGCATTCCTCCTCGGTTTAGACAAAGTTTTGGTGCAGATAAATAAAGTTTTTATGTATAATACCTATTTTACAGTACCTATTTAGATACAGCTCGTGTTTAAATATCACTCCCATTGGCGTAGTTTTGAGATCTTTTGAAATATGTAATATGAAATTCAGAGGCACTATGTGATTACCAAATCACGCTTAGAATCTAGAGTGTTACTCAGAATACCTACGCTTGGTTTTAGCCCCTAGATTTTACGAAGTCCGACCTCCGAGTTAATATCTAACAAAGATAGCGAGATTACTGAACTATTTTCCTAAAAAATATTCATTTCCTACTTAAATTGCTGCTCGTTTATCCCAAGACATATCCAGAAACACGAGTCGCACATCGGTGTGAGTCGTGTCTGTCCGGTAATTGATGACACGCAATAATTCATCGTTTGTGAGGAGTCTCACGCTCGCCCTGCCGGCCACGCTCGCTCTACGCTCACTTAATGTTGCCAGCTTATGGAACAAACATACCAGACACTCTTGTTCAAGAAAGGGACACGACAACACATATCTTTTTATTTAGAACAAAATAACTTCAGCTTTCTTTTTCCTTCGGATTGATGCGGTCTAATGATCTGGATTTATCGCGACTACGTTCACACGTTCGCTCATAGGTCGTTACAAAGTTCGCGTGTAGTATATCTTGTCACTTTCAGTGTCTATATTTCAACGATATTGAAAAAAAGTAGGCATTCTTGATACTTTTTTCTTTCCACCTATTTGATCTCTACATTTTTTCAAGACCTATTTCTGAACATAAAATGTAATTAACTTAAACCGGAAATTATCTGAAGTTTCGTTTACTTTCCGCATAGTCTGATGAATTCTGAATGAAACGTCAATCACACAATTTTATACCAATTTAGACTATTGATTCAACAGAGTTTGCACGAAACGAAAAAAATGTTTTAACACAAAGTGTATTTGCCAAGTACTCGTAAGCAATAACTATTGGATAGCGTTGTCAAGTGGTTCAGTGAATTATCAATATCGTAGTAATCCATTAGGGTGCCGGCAGGTGGATGGGTTGGCAACGTTTAGTCAGAATAAGGGCGTGTATTGGACAGTGTAAACAGTCCATTATTGCTCGGTGAACGTGGCGTGCTGTTGACATTTCAACTACAGTGTGCTGCTACCTTGTCGAGCTATTGCACTTCATTGCATACCTACAGTTGCTGCGTCACAATATATGCGAGGTACACATACATAAACACGTTTATCAAAACGCTGCTGTGATGCAGAGTTTGTTATTTTATCTGGGTTTGTTTTCGCTTGTACGCAACATAATTATAAACGTAAAGGTTCTCGGGTTCTTTTTACGTGGCTTTTTCGTTAAAGTAACATGAAAACTCTTCTAATTATTAGATCATTAGGATGGGTAAGGTGAAAGATTTCGAGCTCAAAGAATAGTGGGTTTCCCTACGTTCAGAAAATTCCGTAGGATCTAGACATACATATTTAATATACAGATTCTTAGAGATACGAGTACCTACTTGCTAAAATGAGTTTGTTATGTAATTTTATTTATATTACGAAGAGTTTAGTTTGATATTATAATTTATAATTTCAAGCGCTGAACCTGGGAAAGGCGGCTTTATTATTCTTGAATAAAATAGCAAGAGATAGGTAACTAAAATAGACAACTAGATTTATGAAACCTAGTGAGTTCCATTGTTAGCTTAGGCTGACAAATTCATTCAAATTGTTCTATTATTTCTGTAAATACTTATTTGAAACAAAGAGAGGTTTTACAGCAAATACAGAGCTGACTAATTAAGGAGTGCTGGAGTCAGCTCAGTTATTTACCTAAGCAGGTTCACATAAAGAAACAATTTAGTGGCGCAACCGACACGACTCGAAACAAGCAAAAAACTTGAGTAGAAAGTTTTTTAATTAAAACTTGAGGTGGTCACGTATTTTTTTCTGTATCTACGAAATCTTCAAACTACTCGGCGTTTATAAAGTTTTCTGATTGTAATCTATGGCAGGTACTGTTAATGGAAAATACGACAAAATGTTTGAGGGCTCTGGACGCTTGGTGTTCGCTGTTACTTATTCTACTTTTTCTCTTTCAGCGTGTTCAAAGTCAACGGATTTTCCGCGCAATGAATTTTATTTCGGCTGCTTAGCCAGTGGAGAAGACTTCTTTAAAATAAGATTATACAAAATATTTCCATGTTCGTGACGCTTTTTGAATCAGAATTTATCACTGAATTTATCCAAATGTTGTTTCGTGAAATTCTATGTAAAACAACCTTTTTAATTCAGTTGAGAGTATTGCTCTAGATTTAACGTCACACCTCCTCGGTGTTATATCAAATTAAAAAAATAAATACACCTCGCACACCTGAAGCTCACTGCTCACATGACCCACATTTTAAACTCGTGTAACATTTTGCATATAATTCCGCGTGTGTCTAAAAACTGCGTTTGAAATTCACAATTTCACTGTCCTTTATAGACGATATATTTTTAAGGTAAAACGAATGTGAAAAAAGTATACAAAATCGGACGAACGCGTTCCCGGAAATAAAAATCCCTCTCAGATTTTCCAAACGCACATTCCGCCGGCACATTTTTAGATGTGAAATCAGAGTAGGTACTAAAATCGTACATAAAAACGATTTCAAGTTTGTCAATTAAAACATTTTACTGACACACTTGTAACTTTTAGGCACTTGAAACTGATCGTAACATTTTAGTTATTTTTTCCTGAAATTCAAGTGCTTGTGCAACGTAGGCTGCGTAGGTATTTCCACATTTATTTCTGGCCAGCACTTTGTTTGATTGTTTTTAAATAAACACCATTTAATTTCAATTCACAGGATCGCTCTGTTGTTGTTTGAGTTGTTCTTAACTGTAGACTTTTTGACTATTAAATTAAAATAAATGGGTCTATTTACATAACACAACCCTGGAGGATTAGGCAGAGGTGTATATACCCAAATTTTGGCAGTTATGTTTAAGTCCCGTGTAAAATGGGGCGAACCTATTCCCATCAACCGCGCACAAACCCAGCCTCCGGGTTATTACTGAGACAGACCAGCACCCCAATTTCGTAACACACAATCAATCGGAATCTGAATCATTTTGAAGCAAATTGCTAATACATTGCTTCATAAGTTCGAAAAAGTTGTCTGCTCAACACGTAAATAACGCAATGAATGTTGTTGAACTGTCAAAATGAAACCGACTCCGTTTGATTGTGTGTTACGCAACTAGGATGCAGATGGAAAAACCCAATAACATTTTGCCCGACCTGGGAATCGAACCCAGCACTTCATGCTTAGTATTACTTAGGTTATTTATTCTGTACCTAATCAAAATCACTTTCGCACGTAAGTTTTTTACAAGCTTGCCACAGTCGTAAAATTCTATCCGAAAAGAAATATCTTGCGGTATTTCTTTTCAAACAGGTCGAGGTCTCTTATTAGGTTCAACGATTACATATTACATTGAAATTTATTGAACATGCGACAATTTATTCATTCTCTAACCCTTAAACCGTCACGTTATAAGTTATAACATTTTAGAGCCTCGTCGACCAGCTCGTAAGTTTTCAGCTAACCCGCGACCTTTGCTCGTTATATGGCAACTTTATGGTTTCTCGGATATCGTTGACTTACTTTCTTAACACTTTGGGTACTAGGTTTCTTTCAGAATACATGAAAATACGAGTATTATAGTGATATTTTCGTACTTAAATATCGTTAAAATTCAAGTCGCAATTACATCTCAGCGACAATCGGTGTCAAAAAGCTAAAAATTTAGGGTAAATTAGAGGTTTTTTTTTGACAGATTGATAATAAGATTAGTATGCGAACATTCATAAAAATATGGGAATTGTCCTTCTGATGAGTCTACACACATATCAGTAGTTTATCGATCTATTCGATTCGTTTTGATTATATATGTTTGATTATATCGATTCGTGATGAGTTAGTGCCAAACTGTTTTTATGTTTTGATGCAAAATAAAGCTCTATTACAATTGAAATTTCTATTTGAATTAATATAATATAATTATCACATAAACATAAGTCTAATAAATATAACAAATTGTAAACTATTGTATGCCTAACATGGTGGAGCAGTGCAAAAGCACACCAATTAACATATACATAACAACTCTGTAACCACTGTCTCACAATAAAGATCTTTGACTTTGACTTTTGACTTTGACTATATAATATTACGTTAAACCCGACTCTTAAGCAAATATTCAATGGCCCAGATTAGCCTTGGATCTAAATAGCTTGCAGTCATAGGGAAGGCTTTTGGCCAGCAGTGGATGGTGCAGTGCTGTCAGTAACTACGACCCAGTAAGCCTGCCTCTTTCGTTACCACAAGACATTTCTGTCAAAACATTCATCTAAAATGTACCATCTTAATTTTCGTTTCTACGCCCTATTTGTTTCTTAGAAATAATATAATTTTCATCGCATCATCTCGATACCAACGAAGCTCATGACAGTTAAATTAATGATACTTTAAAGGCAACAAGTCTCTGCCTACTTAATTTATTTTCCTTCGGTTGACTGATTCCATTGATCTTCTTTATGAAGTGGAAAGGTATTCATTCGGTATTTTTATGAAGTAAATTATTAAAACATAGCTGTTTTCTAAGCTCACTATAGGTAGGTACTTAATTTGATAATAATGGAGAGAAATGTTATATGTTATTACAAGATTTCTTGTAAGAAAATACACGTAATTACCTACCTAATTAGTTTCTGCTGTAGGTTTCCTAGAAATATGTTTGCTTCATTCTGCGGTGAACGGTACTTCTATTGCTTCAAGCCAAGCACAAGGAAAAGTTATTATGTTTGAAAATTGCAATAATCCACAACTGATCGTAAATAAATTGGTTTTTTATTTGTAGAACATTGATCTATGATAACATTTTCAATATGTGGCTTAAATATGTGAAAATAAAACCTAAGCGAAAATATCTACACTAAAATACTTATTGGTTAACATCCACTTATTTCAGACTCAAATGACTGAAAAAATACTACAAAACTTTTGATATAAACCCGCACAACTGAACAACGTTTCCCTCCACAACTAAAACTTAAGGGTTAGTTCGACGATCTCGCGGCAAAGTATAAAAATAGCTAACTGAAGCTGCTTACCGCCGTGACATGTTCAGAAGCCGTAAACGGGTGCTATCCGGCACTCCGGCATGGCCGCACTTAGAGCGACCGCCTCGGGACTCTTGACATGAATTAAAAATGCACGCTGCATTAGTGTTCCAATGGCGGGCCGTCCCCAGTGCACATGTGAAATGGGACCGGGAAGCTACTCCCGTGTCATGCCGCTCGCTACTCGGGCCCTGCCTTTGATCTATTAATGCTGAGCTCGTATCTATTGCGTTTTGTATCAAGTTTTTTAAATAAATTACCTGTAACCTAACATGTAACTTGCATTTAGTTAACAACCATGAAAGGCCGAGGGTATGACCCGAATGAGACTCGCGCAGACCAGGGAAGCATGCCACCAAGGGATTGAGGTCTGTACTTAACAATGGAACATGGCTGCCAATGAAAATGGTGATAATAGTGTCGCCATAGAGCAGTGGTATCCTAGTGATAACGGCCCTGACTTACGAGTTCTAGGTCGTGGGTTCGGATCCAGGTAGGGTAGGGTAGGGTTTACTTTGTGTAAATAATTTCATCAGCACTACTATCAAAACGCTGAAGGAAAACATCGTGAGGAGACCGGCATGTCCTAGAACCAAAAATTTGAACACATGTGACATCTACCCGCACTGGGCTCACGTGGTAGATTATAACCCACTCCCTCTTGAAGAGAGGAGGTCTGTGTCCCAGCAGTAGGAGCATTATGGGCTGATAATAGTGTGTCCATGTAAAAGTTGTAGCACCGGAAGTCGCTTGGTGAAAATCCTTTATATTTAGCAACATCGTCTAATAAAAGGCTGGCCTCAATCCACTCGTTTCACAAGTAGATTTAGGCTATATTGATGACGTACAAAGTAGGCGGTTTTCCCTTAAGGGACTCAAAGGTAAATTATGATTACTTTAATAAACCCGTGCCTTATTAGCGTTTTTTGAGCCCAAATGTTGAAAGAATATAGCCGATTACTGTTTACTTGGCAAAGCCAAACTTGTTTGTATATATTTTTCAATAAATGCATAATATAAACTACTCAAACAAATCGATATGGCTAGATTTATAGAGATACATATATCTAGCTATATCGATTTGTTTTGATCTGATTTGATTCGTATGAAAGTATAAATAAAAAATGATAGATACTATGAACAAATGTTAGCTATCACTTAAATGATGAGGCGATTATAGAATGGTACACCCACACAATTTGTACAGCAAACGATCAATCAACAAATGCATCAACAACAAAACTAATCGAGGCGTAACAAATGAAACATGTTATCAACGTATTAAACAAACCGTTCATTTTCACGTTCCATTACCAAATTAATAAACAGACACTGCAAACAAAGGACGGATACGGAGGGATATGAAAAACGCTTACAAAGAGCGAAAAAAATTAAGCACCTTACCAGAGGCGCGTGGGTCAACAAAGATAATTTTCCCGCAATAAATTGAAGTAGCGTCGTGGTTAATTACCGTACCTGGGTTCCGGAGATAGAGAACAAAAATCAGCTGAAGCCGCCAGCCTCAGATAAGCTCACCATAATATAGACTTTAAAAGAAATTAGCAGTTGCTCATTTTAACTGAAACTTTCTGTTGCATTTTATGTGGCTGTGCGGATTAGCGCGGTCCGGGTGACTGACGTAATTGAGCGAGTTTAAAAATGGAAGCCTTTTTGTCGCTTCATTTTCCATAGACTGAAGTTTTGCTTTTTGGTAATGCTTTTTATGTCTCTATGGTGAAACGACATTTTTTTTTGTATTTGAAGTTACGTTTTGAAATACATGTACCTATTTTAATTTGTTTGTTTTTATTTCAAACTGAGTACGTGTTTCCCGTTTATTTTTTGTCAAAGGTACAGTTACAGTAGTAGTTACGTTACGTTTACATTGACATTTTATTCGATTTTTTGTACTTAGGTTAGGTGCCTACAATACATAGGAAAAGAAAGGGTAAATCGGGTATCCAATATTATATTGGAGATCTGAGCATATTATTGCAGTCAAATAGTGTATACCCCCTCCCCTCCCTCTCCACCGAAAAGAAATAATTTTAGATCGCTGAAACTTTTGATCGTGTCAAAAGTTTATCATGACATGGCCACAGACTATAAACAGACCAGGCAAATGAGTTTCCCGCTGCATATTTTTAGACCCTTTCATGCCGTGTATTTAGCGGCTGTGTTATTTATTCATAAGTTATTACGTTACGGGATGATGTATGATGGCTATGTGATGGACGAGTAATACAGGGCGTGATGCATCATGCATAATCACTTAGCACGGCAATGGAACTACCGCTGTTGTGTTTTGTGTTTTTTCATAAGTTTCTTTTAGTAAAAAGAAAAAGAAAATTGGTCCATATATTGAGGGGAAATTTTCTTTTTGTTTTATCTGAATTACTTTCTGTCAGGCCGTAGCTCGTAGCTTTGAAAAGTTTTACTTTTCGTTTGGATAAGTTAGGTACCCACTAGTGGTACTACTACTAATGCAAACCCATAAATTCAAGTAAGTTGATCATTAATTTAAGTAGAAGTTACTGAATGCCGCGTACAACCTTTACACCTTCATTTAACATTTTCAAACATTTGCCCGAGCTTTGACGAATTAAAGTTAAAGCTTTTCCTGTATACTTAATTTATGAAAAAGCAAATGTTTGTACTTATCAATCATCATCATCTACCTAGCCTTTTCCCAACTATGTTGGGGTCGGTTTCCAGTCTAACTGGATGCAGCTGAGTACCAGTATTTTACAAGGAGCGACTGCCAATCTGACCTTCACAACCCAGTTACTGGGTAATACGAAACCCCTTGGTAAGACTGGTTGTCAGACTTTCGGGCTTCTGACGACCCGTAACGAATGTCAAATATCCACAAATGACAGCCGGGACCAACGGATTAAAGTGCATTCCGTGGCACGGAGGGGTCTTGGTATATAAACATGGACACCCATCCACGGATCAACCGCGGCAAGCGAAGCTTGGCGAGCGATCGACCCGTGCGGCTGTTATTACTTAGCCACAACCCCTCCTCAGCCACAAGTCCTTATCAATCGTCCGGCTTAATAATATAAGCTATTTAACATTAATTAGACAACAATAAACTGAGTGTTTAGTATTTTACAAAATACCTAATTAATATTGTTACAAATTTTTGGGATTACATAAATGAAGAGGGTTAGATAACTGAGGTGAAAAATTCTGGGATTTGTTGTTCAACCTTTTTCTACGAATTGAAAAGATTCTTACCAAGCGCTGGATGTTTTCAGATGAAATGAAACCTGGAATTAGTTTAATTCCAGGTATATTTATTTATGGAGTAAAAATAAGTCGAATGCAGTAGCATAAGCATACGAGGGCGGCCTTTTAAGTCGTGTCGTTTGCAAAACTCCCGCAATTATTAAAAAAAAAACATGGCTTTTTCATCTTTTTGAACTTAGAATTCGAAAACAAAAGAATGTTTTTTGATCGGTCGAATAGTTTTATTGTAGCGTCTGTATTCAAATTTTATGTTTCAAATTGGCGTAATTTAAAGTTAAAAAAATATCAACTTTATTTTAATGGCTAATAAGTTGATTTCAGAGTGACAACACTATTGAAAAAGTTATGAAAATGTTTGAAGTTGTAGCGTAAACTGAACTTTGTTGTGCAGGAATTAAAGTTATTTGTCCATGAACTCATATTTGTTTACATTTTTGGCGAATATGTCGAGATATTAGATTAGTTAAATTATTAACTCACAATGTGATTATACTCGTAGCAACTAGGTCATTGTAAAAACATTATTTCATCATCATCTTAACCCTTAGCAGTCCACTGCTGGCCTCGCCTATTGCACGCAATTAAACTCGTTTTTCGGCATAAATATTAAAAAAAAGATTTAGGCTTACTTTATTAATTTAACACTGCACCGCACTGGGCCTGCGGGGTAGATTACGGCTCACTCCATCTCACAAGAGTGGAGGCCTGTGTTCCAGCAGTGGGGACATTATAGGCTGATTATGTATGTATGTAATTAAAATAAAGTTCATAAGATATTGACAAATAGTCATGAAACACCAATAGGTAGGTTAAATATTTCCCCTGAAATTCAGAACGTTTCGAGTGCCGTCGGCTTTGTTCGCAATATTTTATTTTCAAACCAGAAGGGTAACATGAATATTTCAACAATTCGTTGTTTTGCCTCGCGTAGCACTCATTTTACAGTTCACAGAAACAAATGTAAAAGCAAGCCAATCTTGGGTTCGATTCTCACCGTCTCTGCGAATGTGCACTCTACTTGAGATGACTCGCTTTTTCAAATGTATTTTTCTACTGAAATCAAATGCCACGTGGTTCTAACGTGTTTCAAGACTAAAGCACGGAGGAAAAAGGAACCTAGGTAATTAGGTGTGGTTTTTCAGTTACAAATAGACGCTTAGTAGCGCAACATTCTATATACGCTCGTATTTTGTTTTCGCATGACACAGTTTCCATAAAAATTCGTTGTTTTTTGTATGCAACATGAGTGCTGAATCAATGGATGTGAACAACGACGTAGGCACGCTCATAATTCTTGTGGAGCAATAATAAGTTGAAGTGTATGTGAACGTGTGCATTAAACTGCATCGGGCATGGTGAGCGTCGGAGTGACCGCTGCCCGCGCCCGACGCCCGACCAATTTAAATTTATTCGTGCCTCTTCTGCCGCATCGTTAAAGTCAAGGGCGTGCTTAGTGCCAGAACCCATTAACTTAATATATGGGTATGAGCAATCGGCTTTTTGTTATGTTCCCCAGTCAAACGTTACTCCTTCTCATTCGTAATTGCTAAATGGCTCGTATTACACAAGTCGTTACTGTCAATGGGAGGACGCTGTGATCAGTGTTATTTAACTTAGTATAATAATGGAAGTCTTTGCTTCCAAATAAGTTATTAATAAATAAAGAACTATCATAAATTGTGACTCGCTGACAGTTGAGCGCTTTATCAGAGTTAGTTTGGATTTTTTAACGTGTAAATAGTCGACAATTAAGTAAAGCATTTGTTTATTTAAAACTTGAATGTAAATAAGAACAGTGTCCAGTGATATTTGCGTCGGGTTGATTGCCTCCAGCCGACTGAGCTCACCATACATATATCTATTTTCCAGCATATGTAAATTTTCAACAAGCCTTTTCGATTCGACGGACGCGTCCAATTCGCTAGTGGAATGGAACTGGAATTGGAAAAATCGCCGTGAGCCATGTATGAAGGTTCCCGTACTGATGAAATAATACAATTATAGCCCTGAAAGTATTTTAATAAGGCCTAATTTTCAGATTTTAATAACTTTCTTCTTTTAATTTCTATATACATATATTAAACACATAATAATATTAAACACAAAATAATAACTTAGTATTACCCAGTCCGAAAATAACTTGTTTTTATGAGACTGCAATGTTTTGATGTAAAAAGAACATGTTTCGTGTCCCATGTTGGTAATTATTTTTCGCAGGTGAAAAAGCTAAAGCCGTGGTCCCACGGTCCGTTAACTGACAGGACGCCCCCTGCGTTGCTACGCCTGTCGAGGCCTGTCGCGGCCCGTGCTGAGTATCCCCACGGCCCGTTAACTGACATGCTGCACCAGGTATTCCTATGCCTATCGAGGCCTGTCGCGACCCATGCCAGGCATGCCCACGGCGTGTGTCGGCCAGATGCGCAGGCAGGCTATTCTGCAAGTCATGCGCTCTGTATCACCGGAGGGTGCTGGCTGCGTGTGCAGCTGCTATGGTCATTCAGTGGTCAACATTTGATAAACAAAGCAAAAAGAAACGCGCCCGTATAGGTCGCGACAACCAAGGCAAGGCACACAAAGGCAAGGACAAGTCAAGGCGCAGCGTGGCGCCGCGCCACGCCACCCCTTTGAACTTACGGACTCCTGACGGACGGGACGGGTGATGACAGGCCACCACAGGCCTCATCGGATGCGACGGTTGCCACGGCCTGTCGGCTTGGATCTGGCGATCTGGCCTGTAAGTGAGCGGGCCGTGGGACAGCAACAAAACTTGCAGGTAAAACTAAAGTCATAGTAAACATGCGATTAAATTGCATTAAATATGCGGGAGAAAGCAACACAACTTTGTTATAATTACCCTTTCTTTGTGCAACTTATTTTAGACAGAGTCGTTAAAATTTCTTGGAAAAGGAGACTGAAACGATAACCTACATACAATCTTGGGCCTGGGTGTAATAATATGAAAGGTGGTGTCAATTATTAATAGCTTAACTATATATTACCAACCTTTCACTAAAAATTCTGCGGATTTTGTCAATCTGAGAACAGAGATTAAGTAAAAGTGAGGTTTTGTTACAATCTTTAACTAACAGCTGATTCCTGAAGTGCAAAATATGTTCTTTTGCACTACTAGTAATTATATTTAGTAGAAAATGATTGAAAAATCATATGAATGAACGTCAATGATTTCAAGTCATAGGTAGGTAACAGGTATGGAGTTATGGAAAGGATGTCTAAAATAAAATAAAAATATATTTTTATATAGTCTTTTATTAGTCTTCTATCATAATTAAAATGTCGTATAGGAATTGTGCATGTGGTTTTATATGATCTTGGTACCTAGTCTAGCTAAGGTACCATATAATGCACATTATATGAGCTCAGCAGCCTACAGTTCGTCTCCCTACAGTACAATTACAGTATTGCATTACAGCCTTTCCTCTACGAGAGCCGTCGACTAAAATATAAATAAAATAAGTTTTTCCACTTATATGTTGGGATTGTATGCGACCCCTAAGTAACCACTAACCAGGAGGTATTGGATCATTGTGGAAGGTTCGTCGGCCCAGTGTATTGCATTGACCTGTTGTAATCCCACAATTCACACAGTGATCCATAGTTTGAATAATATCCAATCCACAAGCCGGCAGTAAAATCCAAATTAACAATTCCAAGTCAAATATAAATAGACTGATTTATAAAGACTAAATATAATACTACACTAAATATATATATGATTAAATAGAAGACTGATTCTGTTTTTATCGGTATGAAATCGATAATCATTAATATTTGTTTTTCAGTAATTAATTGATATTTTATTTATTAATATGACTGTTATTATATGCACTTTGTTGCATATAAGTATATACACGCATTTAATTACTTTGAGTTAATTATTTAGTGCAGAAGCTTTATTTTCGTAACCGTGTAATCGATTACTCAATCGGTAATCTCACAAAAACTATCTTTCTCATATTTATCCGCTTCCAGATTGTGAATTGAGGTGATTTTTCATATTCTAAGATAAAAAAAATATAACATTTTTTTTAGATCACCCATATCTCAACTTATTACACTTGGGCCCTTTTCCATCTCCTTTTATCATGAGGACTTCCTCTATAGCATACTAACTAATGAAAGAAGGAATGGGTTGTTTCATTTAGAATAATTATCTCAGTGATCCCGTGGGAATATCGGAATAAAAAGTATTTTATGTGTTTATCCTGGTTATAAGCTGTGTACCAAATTTCATCCAAATCCGTTCAGTACTTTTTGCGTGAAAGAGTACCTAATAAACATCCATCCATCCATCCATACAAACTTTCGTGTTTATATTATTAGTAGGGTAGGATTTTCACAAAGTTCAAGGTGTTGCATGAATTTATCTGACGAATTGCTGAATTAGCGAAACCAGCCTTTTCATAAAACTTCAATAGTTTATATTTGGCAAGTTTTAACCCAACTTCACACACAAATAGTTTGATTAATAAACAATTCAACAATAATAGTAGCTAGTAAAAGTTTGCAGACACCTTGAAAAGTCTAATTATAATTAGCCTTTTTCGTGATAATTCCCAGAACCTAGAACGATTAATACTGTCTCAGAAGCAGAAAACAAAGCCTTTTAAATCTTCTTGTACCTATTATTATCCTTTATACCCCCGTTAACAATGCAGACTAAAGCTTATTTATTAAAATTAATTACAAGGATAATTCAACAAAAAGAATGTTCATTTTAAAACATTTTGTTAGAAGGTACAACGGCTAGGTATTCCTGGTATTTGCGTCGTCTGCCTTATAATGAAACTGTACCTAGGACATGGGTGCTTCAGATAGACTGTCGCAAGCTAAAATAAACTTATATTGGCTGTACTTTATTGTAATGCTTAGAAAATAGAACAGTTTTAAGAAAATATAGCTCTAGAAATGTTTACATTTGGTTCGTACACAATTTTCTAGTGATAATTTTATGTGGCTAAGTAATAACAGCCGCACGGGTCGATCGATCAGGTTAAGCTACGCTTGCCGCGGTTGGTCCGTGGATGGGTGACCATTTTCACATACCAAGTCCCCTCCGTGCCTCGGAAAGCACGTTAAGCCGTTGGTCCCGGCTGTCATTCGTGGATCTTTGACAGTCGTTACGGGTCGTCAGTAGCCCGAAAGTCTGACAACCAGTCTTACCAAGGGGTATCGTATCACCCAGTAACTGGGTTGTGGAGGTCAGATAGGCAGTCGCTTCATGTAAAATACTGGTATTCAGCTGCATCCGGTTAGACTGGAAGCCGACCCCAACATAGTTGGGAAAAGGCTAGGCAGATGATGAATTTTATGTGGTGTCTCATGAAGTCACGCCAGATGTAAATGTAAAAACTCGTGAGGTAAAAAGCGAGAATTACGAATATATACCTATGTTGGTAATCGGAGTTTTTAAATTACTCTCTTTTAAGCGTCAGATCTTTTGCAAAGATTAATTTCCTTCTCTTCTCATGTGTGGCTTAAAAAACTTCTGTCAAACATAGTCATCTTCATCACCTACCACCTACAGAGGTCCACTGCTAGAAACAGGCCTCTCCAATTGCACGCCATTTAGCTCGATTCTCGGCAACTCTCATCCAGCTGCTACCAGCCACTCTGCGAAGATCGTCGCTCAACCCAGCGTCGGGGCGCCTTACCTTACGTTTGCTGATTCGCGGTCTCCGTACTTAGTAGCATTTTTATTCACACTGAACACTACATATGTACTGTGAGTGCTAATTAGCGGTGTATAAGAATATTAATCTCACCTTGCTGATATTATTTAGCATGTTCGAGGTTACATAAACTAAATATTGACTTCTGAATATACGAGTTTGTATGCATTAAGTAAACTGTGGCTTCCTAACCGGTACTTCGTGGTTTCAAATCCTAATACTACTGTACTGATGTTTGTTAGTTCTGTGTAACTTGGTCTAAATAGTAAACAAACTATTATACATACTTCGGTAAAGTATCTTGTTATTGTTATGTAAACAAATCGACCCATAGCTTAACTTGTTACATAGAAACTACCACAAAATGAACTGTTTGATCGAGTAACTTTTGTAATGGCCCAAAGCAGTTGCAGAAACTTTTGAATATAAAATTACTTGTTTGTCAAAACTTTGGATATAACTCAAGAGTTTTCATGAAATATATTGATTTATATACATTGCTCGCAGAACAGATGGAAGATGGGGCCGAAAGGTTCTGGAGTGGCAAACGCGAACCAGAACATGTAGGTAGCATTGGAAGGCCTCCCAAAAGGTGGACCGATGACTTGGTGAAGGCTGCAAGAATCCGCTGGATGCGAGAAGTACAGAACTGGTCGATGTGGCGATGCTTGGGGGAAGCATATAATAATAATAATAATATCCCTGGACATTTCACACAGCACCATTAGTCCCAAGCTAAGCAACCTAATATGTTTAGCAGTGGACGTCTTTCGGCTGAAATAATGATTACTGATACCATTAAATATAGTAGCATATCTTTAATCGTGATGCATGAACGAATATGTGTCTCAAATACTGATGTTATACTATTTTTCATTAGGCTAGGAACACACAAATCGTTTCTAGCACTTTTAATAATATTAATATGTAAGTACCTATACTTATTGCGACAGTAACACGACCGTGGTTTTTAAGCTACTGGTGATTTATTTTTCCGAAACACACGAAATGACTGACCCTCAATGTGCAGTCACTGCATTGATTTACCGACTGCAATCAGGATACCGCAGCCGTCGGTAGCCCATGTGTAACCGCCCTAACATTTAATATGACAATGCCGTAAACATCAATTGGATTAGCTCGGTGTGGTCCGAAAGCTGCGGTCAGTGAAATTTTGCAACACAAAGCGAAATGAATGAAAACCGACAATGTCACTGTGAATAGTGTTATATCCAGATACCTACTCCTGTGCTATGTAACTATTGTTCTACATAAGCTCGTTGACAATAGCTTTTATATGCATTTGATAGAAGCCGCTAAAAGCTGTTGTATCTGCCATTATATTGGCCAGGGAACCTTACTTAGTATCTTAAAACGTCGTAGGTAAAGTTAGGTTAGAAGATACGTTTTCTCTGAAAATCTTTATCCAGTTAAGCTAGGTTTCTAAGGCTGCGGTGGCGCCGGATAGCGTCTTCAATTTACCGTCGAATGACGTCGGTGAAACGTTATTTACGAAGATAACCGTGTGTCACCGTGTCGTCATTCACTGGTAGATTGCGGACGCTATGTGGTGGCCACCGCAATCTTCGCGAACCCTAGCATAACTGGATAAAGATTTTCAGGGAAAACGGTGTTCTTTCTAGCGGTGCAGATGTCGGTCTTTAATGGAATCCTATTTTACAAAGACTTTAAATCATTTGATATGGCTTGACAGAAACAACTTTTAGAATAATGTTTTCGCCTCATTGCAGTGAGATTCCAACGGAACCTGGCAAAGTCAATGTCGTTCATCACAGCAACTTGGGAAAATAGGTGTTATTGTACGTCTATAAATAATAAGATGATCAGTATGATCACGATCACCCAACTCTAATGAGAATATAGTAACACAATGTTCCCTTCATCTTGGATCGAAACAAAGAACAGTGTTTATGTTTATTTCGTCTGGCGTTAGGTACTACAATAATCAATTCAAACTAACGTTATAAATGTTGCTCTCATATTTATAATATTTACGAGTGATTGTTAATCATATTCGGAGTCGCGGGTGGTCGGCGCTTCACAAGCTATACGGAGTGTCCACTATATCTTGACAGACGGCGAAACGAGGAACTAAACGTTTAATGTACTGATTTTGACATTTCGCCGTTGCTAGCAGCGCCACCCTAGACTATCAACGTATACTGGTCACTCTGTAATTAATTTGACGTTCATGAGTGCTATATTGTTTGTCGTACGTTATAAATTGTACAACATATGTATTTATAATGGATTGAAATAATCCTGTATGTGTACCTATACATTTTGTTTGGGGTTTTGTGAAATGTTCCGTGAGCCGTGAGCTGCTTTTTCGACAAATCTGTTTGCGTTTATGTTGCGAGTTTTGGCTTTATGTCAATTTATTATACTGGTAAGTTGGTTTGTTATTTTTATAAATAAAGGAGATAGATTTTTTGCCCCGTGTATTGGAACGTACATAAAAAAGTTAACAAAATATAATTTAAAATGGTCGATTTTTTAAATAAAGGCTAACCGGAATCACGAAATCGTAATAAAAATAAAATGTTTTGTATTTACCCTCAGCTGATTCAATTTCAGATATGGTCGTCAATGTCATAAATATATGTATTGAAAGTGTTATCAACGATTTTATTACAAAAAAAAAACAAATTACGGGCTTAGACATTTATTCTCTCTTTCTTTTCTCAAAAGATTTACACAACCACTTACAGAGAAAATACAATATTATAACTTAAACAACAACTTAACTTATTCAACTTATGATCATTCTCATAGTCAACTTCAAAATAAAAATTATATTAATTCACATATAAACCTAGAAAAACACTTAGGTATGATAAGTTAGAAGCTAAGCACGGTTCCAATTGGTCGTTCCCTATGGAGAAGAGCCGACCACAAACTACACGGTAACTCTTTTAAAAAAAGAATTGCCTTTTACAATATTTTTAAATGACAGTGTTAATATATAGGTATGGGGAGACAGTGTGGCCCTGTCAACAAGTACCTACCAGGTACCTACTTAACAAAATGGAAAATGGTCAACAAATCGAAACATCTATGATGGCAAGAGCTACACAACATTTGCGCCCAATCATCAACATCTTTGCAGGTGAAGAGTTGTGTTGCCAACAAGTGACGTTCGCCCAGTCATGTGGAAGCGCACGCGTCACTGAGTACAGGGTAAAGGCCACGCCACATTTGCACTTAATATGCCAACAGTCAACTTATTTACATACATTGCAGAGAAATATAAAAAAATGGCGAAAACAGATTAAGCGGGAATGTTACAAAATTACCGGGGGATAGACATTGTGTAAAGGTTTTTTTAACACTTTTGTATCTGATCAGTGTTATTTTCTTCTTCCTTTGGTCTTTATCTGCTGCGATAGACTATCATAATGTAGCTGGCAGAGCATTAATTTTGCTTGTAAAATTAGTATAGATACCTACATCATTTAATTTCGTAGATCATCTTGTGAATTACATGATTAACGACTTACTTTTTTGTTTTTCTAATGTGGATATTATTATTTTAGGATGAAGAAATAAACGAAACACGAAACGGACATGCTCCACTTATTTATACAAACGACCTCTTTCATCACATTTTTAATAAATACTTTATTCATCAAACAGGAATTCCAATATGTTGTGGGCTTTAGTACAAATTTATAACCGGGTAAAAGGGCAAAAAGGGAATAGCTATGACATGACAGGCCTAATATATTGTATGGCCGGTGTATCCGGCGGCCACGTGTGCGGTGCGCGAGCGCCGATTCCTTCACGGCTTATTAGCGCGGGAAATTAGTGCGGGGACAAACCACCCAGTGTTGGGACACAGAAAATAGATTTCTGATTAATGACTGATATTAATCTGGTTGAAAGTGTGTTTAGTTGAGTTTGTAAGTGTGTTTAATGGTCTGTGTTCGTGGTTTAGACTTTTGTGATTATCATGTTGTGTTGAGATTTTGTTGTCCGATTTGAGTGAGAATTTGTAGTGAGAGAACAGCGTTTAAAAAAGATACTTATTTCCCCATTGAAGCAAAATAATTATTTTTTGACTGAATTTAGTTAGTTCAAAAATAATGACTATACGTATAAGTAGACATTTGGGTAACACAAAATTATAGTCATGTTCTTACCTACCAAGTAACAGAGACGCTTCTTCCGTAAAAGTAAGACAAGTAGTAAGACAAGTAAGTTCTTAAAACAAGCAAACCGTGAAGTCAAAGACACTCGCACTATAATTTAGACGGTAGCTGATACAAACGGGGTCGGCTGCAAGGCTTGTTAATTTTACGTCTTGCTGGGAACTGACACACGACCCGACGACCCGCGCCAAGAGATTCCGTCTCGCATATTTCTTTATTTCTTTGGAAGTGAACGAAACTTTGGATACCTACTTGTCGAAAATCGGGGTATGTTCTACGAAATTGGATAGTCAATAGAAAATCTTTCTATTACGTACTTAATTTTTAATGAAAAATGCAAACATACTATCGCGCTTTACGAGTTGTTGCGTAGCACTTGCTCGGAATACTTTCCCTTTAAGACCTTCTATGGACAGGCCTAAAGGGATGTTGAAACAGTCGCTCATGCAGCTATGCCTTACATATGAATTCTGACTACACAATTAGGCCCTTGGTATGGTACACACACGTTTTTGTTGCCGTGAATACCTACGGTTTATTCGCCGTGTGTAGGCACGGTCGTCAGTGTTGTATGGATCACTATGGAAGCTTTTTGACGGACATTTATGCGCCGTACCGTAAATAAACCGAAATCACTTTGGGAATTTATTGAAATAAGGCAATCTCAACTCTCTTTTAAAATTTATAGCAGCCCTTCTTATATTAAAGTCTGGTTTCAATGTAAAGTCTGCTCAACAAAATGAGTTTCGTTGAATTTGGTAGTCCAATATCCCATTCTAAGACGTATCTGGCTTGTTGTTCTAAATAACAACGGCGTTCCTGGGAAATACAAATGTTCGGGACCCCTAGGGCTCCAAAGTTTCAAGCCCGAATGGCTGTTACACACAGTCGTTTGTTTGCCGGCTCGGGCCGGTAATACCGGCGCCGGAGACCGGAGCCGGCTCACAGATGTTGCACGTTTGCTGCCGAGGATTCCTGCCACATTCTACCCTACAGAGATGTTTGGAACACGTGATCGCACAATCTCATAACACGGCCGCAACAAACTTGCTCACACGATTGTTGCATACGAAAATGATATCTATGGTGTGCGTACTAGCACATAACAGCGGTATTATAAAAGTTTTCACGGCGCACAAGTTGTCACATGGGGGAGAATATTGCCGGGGGATTATCACTCTTATTGTTATCGCGATAGAATGTTTTGATTAAGGGTTTGTGCTTGGCAAAGAGTAGAGTAATATTGGCGTAGCCTAGTGTAGGTGTAACAGCCGCCAGCACTATTATGGGGGGGGTCAATAGCTGTATCCGTCGGCGATCGATACAGGAAGCCGCTTGCCAACACCTACCGGAAGTAGCGATGCCTGTCGATGGCGAATTTTTTTTTTGACTGACCAAAGGGTGGAAAGGTTTGTTGTGTACCGCTCGATTGAACTAAAACAATTTTGGGAAGTGCATGCATTTTATGCTTTACACCTTTTTATTGGTTGATTGAATTACTTCTACACCTTCCGCCGAGAAAATTCGCTGGTGTTGTTTGTGTTTGATGTTGAGGGGTGAAACACCTTGCTACATGCCTGCAGCTTATTGGCTTAAAAGCTTCGACGACCAGCATAATGAACATTAATTTGCAAACAAAATTAACGAGAAAATAAAGGTAGAACCAGTAAGTACCCAACTAGAAAAAAATAATTTGATATCTCTTAGAAACAGTAAAGTATTAGGGGTTTTTATTAATATTCTTAAGAATAACGTTTCTATGAAATTATAACAATATTAACAATATGTATCTCAACATTAAACAAACTAATGCTTAGAAAACTAAATTTTTCTCACGAAAGTAAATAAGGTTTTCATAACAACGAAGAGGCCTTCCATGAATTAATGAAATATAACGTCGTTTATTAATTTTCTAGTTTATGAGACTACAATAAAGGTTCTTTGTGTATCTAAATTAAATAATATCGCTGTCCAGATTTTTTTAATTCCCATTGTGTGCTGTAATTAGGTTTTTAGCTGCTAACGTGTTAGGAATCAAATTAGTAAGTCGGCAAACCGACTGTAATGTACTGGGGGTCTATTTTTAAAACCACTCGTGTAGGTTGCCGCTCGCAAATGTTGTTTGCAAGGGATTTTTGGTATGAATTTTCCTGAAACTACATTCCGATGTAGGCTTATCCACTGTGGCGACTAATCAAAAAGCCAATATTAGGTTTGATATATGTAGGTTGGTAACCAAAAAACGAACACCGTATACATATATTTATTGACGTTTTCCTGTTAGGCACACAAAATGTGCTAAAAGTTTTTTTCAACACTACTCAAATTAATCTTCATCTATATTATAATGTTCTTTTTGCCTATATTGTGTCCGTCTGCTGGGTAAAGGCCGCCGGCCCTTTATTCTTGTCTTGTGCGATCTTAGGCCATGTTGGCCCTGCAAATTGTATTAGATCGACACACCACCTAATTGATCAATACCAATTAATTAATTAAATTAAAAAGCTTTTTAATCTACACATTTCACTTCACATACCTATTGTTACAGTTACATATTTCATTATCATTTAATATTATTGTTTATTATTTGAGTTAAATTAATATTTATAATTTTATTATTCTTACATATTTGCAAGGAAAATTTAGGTTGAAATATGTAAAGATTAATCCTTCGTGTATTCTTGTTTTATGTTAAAATTGCCTTACAAGTCTGTTTGTGTCACCCGTTTGTTCTTCTATGTTACGCCACGGATTTTGATGCGGTTTTTTCACCATCATTTAGATAAAGAGAATTTATTCCGGAAGGTTTATGTGTATATTACAGTAATATTAAATTTACATATAATAAAGAAATCTTGATGTTTTGTCAATTCATAAAAACCGTGGAAGCGAAAAATGTTTGCCTACGCAAACGAAGCCGCGGACAGCAATTTGTCAAATATATGACGACATGACTTATTTTTGGTCACCAAAAAGTCAATCCTTTCAGATTCAAACGTAAGATTCAATAATACCCCTCCTACGTTACTTATTTGCACAGGCTCCGCCGTGTGTCTCCATTAGCCATGTTTTCTTAGGTCTGAGCAGCCAACTAAACCAACATGGATACTTATGTCGCACTCACTAACACCTAACTACTTAGATTTTATTTTGTACTTATTTGAAAGTGTTAGTGCAGGTCTAGTATGGTTCTAGTGAATGTCAATGGTGTATTTAAAGTTTGAATTGACTTGAAAGATTTTGTGGGTAGTTTTATCTTAATTTTTATATTAAAAGTTTGGCTCTTGTTTCTCCCAGTATTAATTATGTGGCACAGGACCTTGAATATTTGGTTTTAACTTCCAAGAAAGTAATTCGAGAAAACTATTGCGAGTTTCTTAGGTACCTCTTCAATTTAACACGACAAACATAATGTAAACAAGCGGTATTTCCACGAAACCCATATTTCGTTAGGTACTTCTGTCTTCGCCTCCTAACAATTGGATAAAAAGTATCTTGAGCAGAAAATGTCCTTACGGCCGGCACTTCACTTGCAACTTCGGGAACCCAACGACACTCCACCCGAAGTACGTTACACCGTCTGAATATTAAAACCTTTGTAGCTTTTTTCATACATAGGTATTAAAGACTCTTAAAAACACAGTTCTTTGGCGCTACTCATCAAAACTGGGCGTTCAAAGTAAGTGCCTTAATTTTTCCTGCCCCACAATACCTAACCGTTGTGTTGGAAATGTATCCTTGCCACTTACAACACAAAGTTGACTTTGAGTGTGACATAGAGGGAACATAAGTTTTCTATTAATATAAGCCGGCGCGGTACTAAGTGACGGAAAATGAGGTGCGACATTTGGTTGGAGAAGAGTCTGCGATACAGGCCGTCGTTTGACCCAAATTCCGGCACTTGGCCGTCCACTTGGCGTTTTAAGAACCCAATTCTCCACTAGCGTGGAAATGGTATTTAGCAGAACCATTAATCACATAACTCGCTCGTGTGTAGATCGCGCGTTTTAAATAAATAATGAGTTCTAAATTGCTGTTGGGACCGAACGTTGTAGGTATCGCTGTAACATATTGTTGAAACCTAAACTGGGTCGAAGCTTTCTCGGAACACTCGTATTTTTAAATCTTGCTTGTTTTTTTCAATGTTTACCAATTTAGTTTGGACGTTTACGGAAGTTAATCGAAAGTAGAAAAATAGTGTTTTTGAATGAACTCTTGTTGGTTACCAAGTTCATATAACCTTATTGATTGATATTTCATGCAATAGTCATTCAATACGGTTATATGAACTTAGAGGGTAGTATTGATGATTTTAATGATTATAATTATGTAAAAACATGCTTGTTACGGTCGCGAATCATATTCTATTCAAGTTACAACCTAAGCTGACCTGCAAATTGCAAAAAAAACGTAAGATAGTCTTTGCCTTAATCAATGAAAGGAAGTAGGCTCTACTGTGTCAAAATATAACCATTTGGCCTAAAATCTTTAGCACCAACTTTACATTTATTCTATCTATATATATTTTAGTACTCAATCAATCAACTCAGCCTATCGCAGTCCACTGTTGGACATAGGCCTGTCCCATGCTGCGCCACTACACTCAGTCCTCCGCCTTCCTTCCGCATCCAGTCTACCCCAGCCTCCTTCTTTAGGACGTCCGTTCATCTAGCCAGAGGGCGTCCCATACTACGCTTGCCGATAAGCTACTCTCACTCCAGGACTCATCTGTTCCACTGGCCATCGGTCCTTCGACAGACATTAATTTAATTTACTACTGAATAATAAATAAAGTGTAACAATTATCGAAACCCGACCCACCCACTTAGCAGATATTATAAAAACAAAACGATTGTATTATCGTAATGGAGTACTACATCTGGCCTTATTTTAACTGAGAGTTTTCTCAGTATTATTGTATTCTGTATATTTAAACATTGATGCTGGTATAATATGTCGGGTTTCAAAGAAATGTAGGATACAATCAGTATTGAATAAACCTTTTGTATGTTTTATTACGATTGTCTTATTCAATGTAGGTTTTATTTGACTGGCTCTTTGTCTAATATTGTTTACTCTGCGGAGACTGTTCTGTTATTTACAATAGATATTGCGTTATACCTTAAATAATGTTCCCTACTTGTAATCGATTTATTTTTTAGGGAATACGTACAGTAGTATATTAAAAATAAATGGTTTACATATCAAAATATTATCTATTATATATTAAATAATATTATAATAATAATATTATATATTAAATATTATCCAGCATATATTGTTGACACATGTATTTTTTTTTTAAGTTTTAAAATATACCTGTGTCAACAATATTAGTTGGATTGGTTACTGACTTACTGTGTGTGTTCCCTAAAAATAGTGTAAAATTACTTGATTTTATCTGTTCTGGATTTTTGTTGGTGCTCAATGAGCTCTCCCCCCTTTTTATATACTTGTGCATAACATATACATTTTAGAGTCATCTTGTATATTGTAACTTTTATTTTCTTTAAAAAAAAAAACGTTGCCCCACGCTAGAAATTTCTCCTGTATCGTGGGTGCGTTTACAAACATTTAAACTCACATACACAAACAGCCAGACCCGGAACAACTACTTGTAGGTCATACAAATATTTGTTCCGTGCGGGAATCGAACCCGTGACACGCAGCGCAGCAGTCAATCGCTGAACCACTGCGCCAACCGTGCCGTCAAACATTCAAAATTAAAATTCAAAATTATTCCTCCGATAAAATTATCTGGCGTTGGAAGAATCAGCCCTAATTCACAAAACTTTTATACCTAGAATAAGTCCTGAGAATAAATTTTGAATATTTGACAGTTTTTCCATACTAGAACTGTCAGACGTCAATTTTGTTGCACGGATAAAAGATTTAGGTTAAATCGGCCTTTAATGTTTAAATGACTTTCTTTTGTTTTCAAAAATAAAATAGAAAATTGCCGGAAAATTGGCTTATCGTAAAGAAAGCTTAGTTAATTAAGTCTTCCTTGACGATAAGCCATTCCAACATTCATATACCTGCCAATTAAAAGGTAAATCTGGTAAATTATAGAGATTAAATTCGCTTGTTACTAAAATATAGTCTTCGGGAAAACTCGACACTAAGCTGGTCTGTACAATGTACTAACTAGGCATCGTATCGAAAAGATTAATGAAACTACTTATGTTCTTCTTATTGTATAAGTAATGTGATCCAGGACAAAATGTATGGGAAGCTAAACAAGTTGTATGAACTATATGATTAAAAAGATGTAGGTAGGTATTGATCTTTTTTAGGGATTCGATTTCTTTTGAGCTTTGAACGAGAATATACTTCGTTCTATAGATTTACTGCGTATTGAGTAAGATCTTAATTTAGTTAAACATCTTATTGAAGGTTGGTTTATTTTGAATGTAAATTTTTATGGACGAATTTTTCAATCGGTTAGGTAGGTGCTCGCTTTTTGAGAAGCCGTGCTATGCTGTACATTGTTGAACAGACATTAATATTATTAAAATCAAAGGAGTATCATATATATACATATAGCATCATAGAAAGTGATAAGGCCGTCCATTGTATATTTTGTAGTGTTTGGGTGTGTTTTTTTTGTGCTATGTATATTTGTGTTGTATAATAAAGTGTATATAAATAAATAAATATCATTGCAATTGACATAATATCTGCTGTAGGCAATTTTTAAATCACTAGCTGACCGTACTTTGTACTGGCACAGAATCAGTCTTCATTTTTTTTTCGTGATTTTTTTCCATGTTTTAATATTCGGTTTAAAGACATTTTATTTCTCAAAAAAAAAGAACATTACGGTTCACTTACATAATGAGAAATGTATAGAAAATATTAATAAAAGTAGATACAGTCTCTGTGATCACATACAGTTATACAAAACACAAAATTAAAATATTCAATAGGTGACATTCGGTGTTAGTACTTCGTTCTAACGTATTCTTCTAGAGATTTTTTATGTGTATACCATCGGTTACTGTTAAACACATCATCAGGTATTTCATTATATATAGTTTTGCTCCCACATATAGTATATTTTTCCTACCATAGTTGGTTCTAGGTTTTCTTAATTCTATTTTGTCTCGTCGTCTTGCGTTATATGCGTATGTTTTCTTTTTAAAGTTAAGTTGTGAATGTGTGTCTTGTGTTATGATTTTATGTATTAGGATGCATGTTTTAAGTGTATAGAGTTGGTTAATTTTAAGTATTCTGGTATCTTTATAGATTTTGGTGGTTGGTGTAAGGTAGTCGTAGTTGTAGAGTGTTTTTATTGCTTTATTTTGTAATATTTGTATATCCTGGATTACCGATTTTGCTGCAGTTCCCCATATCTCAATGAGGTATTCTATGTGGGGCCTAACGAGAGAGTTATAAATCATTGCGCGAGCTTTTTTAGGAATGCAAGCAGACATTCGACGCAATATTTATTCTGCTATTCGGAGCGGAGACAAATTCAACAAATCAAAGATCATAAAAATCAGTCTAACTGTTCTTGAGTTATAAATGGTGTAACTAATCCGACTTTGTTTTATTTATGCGAGTATATATATTAAAATTTTATTTATGTTTCATATTGACGTTATTTCAAGTTAAACAAATATCAACTTTATTTTAATGTTAATTAAGTGGATTTCAGAGTGACTAGCACTATTGAAAAAGTTACCTATAAAAATGATTGAAGTTGTAGCGTAAACTAAACTTTATTATGTAAGAATTAAAGTTATTTTTCCATAAACTCATATTTGTTTACATTTTTGGCGAATATGTCGTAATTTTATTTTTAGGTATAAAAATAAGATGATTATTTTTTTTTAAGTTTTGTTAATAGCAAGCAGTTTATAAAAAAGTCCATCATTACAGACAAGCAAAACTGAGGATCCATAAACAATAAATATGCAGAGTATAAATAAGCTAACCATTCTATCAGCCGCCATTTTTCCCTTGAGGACCAACCGGTGAACCAGTCTATTTGGCTTTCCCGTCATACGCGATAGAGGTGACATTTTCTTTTGTCATTTTTTACTACGCTAATGACACGCAGACCTAGTGAGTCAATTATCGAACGTTTCGTAGGAATATGTGAGGTAGGTTGTGTTTACAAGACTGTTGGGCGAGTAGCGGGGCGTTTTTCACTGTAGGTACTAAAGCTAAGCTATGGTTTCCAAGACAAAAAAAGTAAAACAAAAAAATGGGTGAAAAAGGTAAGACTGCGGTGGCCACCACATAGCGACGAGCGCAATTTATCGTCGAATGACGTCACTGAAAGTTTATTTATGAAAGTAAGTTGATGTGACTTCCTGGAGAGCGATTTTTGACACCGTATAAAGTCAAGCCTCAGTGCCATAACTTTTATGACGTACACTCGGCCATTCACTGCGGCCCGTCACTGCGGCCATTATGTGGCGGCTATCGCTTTTCTAGGAAATTACTGAACGCTTTATAGCACGTCACCTATAAGATCAGTTTTGGTTTGCCAAACCTTCTCTCTTTCAATTTTGATTTAAAAGTGGGGTATAAAGCTACGAATGACGACATTATAGCATAGCGCAAACTGGCAGTCAACGCCACCATCAAGCTTTTCAGCAATTCGAAAAAAGAAGGACATTAACCGCTACCCGACCCGCTGTTCTATAACCGAAGTCTTATTTATACGTTCATATTTGCATACCGTGTTAGAACGAGCTCACTAACCGTGTACTGCGACTTGGGAATGGTAGAACTGCATCCAAATGGTTTGAAGTAGTGGCGTTGCGTTCCCGACAGGTTGCAGTCAGTCATACGTACCGAAGATAGTTTACACGCAATTATATTTAATTGACTGATGAAAATGGCATGTCTCTTGGAATATGTAGTACTTAGTATTGTTTTGAGAAGAAGTGTTAAATGTAGTTGCAAAGGTACTCGTAACACTAAAACTCAACAGCGGGGTAATTGAGTGAGAGTAACACACTGTATTGCTTATATGGCATTATTTTGACAGTTGAAGACACATTTTTCGAACATATGAAGCAATGGATTATCAATATCCTTCAAAATAATTCAGATTGAGATTGATAGTGTGTTACGCATTTAGGTGCTGATACTAATAAAAGCTTATATTCAGAATTTGAGACCAGCTATTAAGATAATTATGAAGTCTTCTTTAAAAACAAGAGGATCACCCACACGTGGTACCTTCGTACTTTTATGGAACACGTCACGAATACGTAGGAAAAATCTAAAATTTAAGTGTCGTTCCCGTCCCCAGGCAGGCCTCCCTCGCTGCCTCAGAACTGGTATTTGACCTGGCAACCAGCCAGCAATATGCCTAGCGACCGAAAAACTATACATCCACGTATAGAATTTTTATAACCTAGATAAATTTTATGCCATGTCGTTCTTTTTTCAACGATGGGGGTGTAAGAAGTTTAATGAAACGTGGGTGTTTTTGCACCCACACAAACACTAACTCTCAATGCTGTGGTGATACCTGTTTAAGAGTAGACTACGTAGTTTTGTATGGATAAAACGTACTACAGTATGACTGACTTTTTATCAGAGAAAAGAATTGCCTGAATTGCTCTGGATTTGGCTTTTGGTTAAACTTAAGTGAATGTTAAAATAAATGCATGCCGAATGGTGAAATATGAGCTTTAATGTAATATAACACCTATTAATTATTTACCACCCATATTTGCAAAATAAATGACTATTCTATTGTGTTAGTCACCTAATTTTGTTTCCAAATCGAAATCGAGCCTTCGACATTTTGTTTAGAAAGCTAAGTGTTGCCACGTCTGCTACCCAAAATTATATACGATCGCCAAATGGTGATAGCAAATTGATGTCCATTATCAGTAGAAATGGTATACCTACTAGCTAAATTGATGCTAAAATGTTGAGAGAGTTTATTTCTATAAACATTTCCGTAATGTCAGCGAGTCTACTTAATCTTCAGTTTGTGACTTGGAATTATTCGGAGGTCTTAACTTGGAGCTTTTATTATCCAAGGGGTTTACGGGGTACACAACTTTGATCATAATATCAACAAGTCAAATGACCTAGTTTCCTACTTTTGTATTTATATTTTAAGAGAATGATTTATGTAAAAGGTTAAAATGTATATTTTGCTGAGCTATTTGTTCAGTATTACGATTGTAATTTTAATTACAATGTAAACCAATTATATTTATTATATAAATGTTTCTGGTTTTATGCAAATTATGTGGTTACCACAATATGTTGTTTTCTTTGTTGCTTTGCATTGTAATTTAGATGGAATTTTCCACAAAATTAACAGCATCGTAAATTATATAAATAATATCCTAGTTTGAAAACTAAGTTCATTATTTATAATGAACTTAGTTTTCAAACTAGGAGCGGCAACAATTCAAAGACTACCATTACCATTCCAAATGGCGACAAGACGTTACAAAATAAATCAATGTAATGTGACAGGATGCCTGCTTAGTTACAAGTATGTCCTGCGGCCTAGTAATCGTAGCAGGTGATACAGATGAGATCGTAAGTCGCACACAAACACACACACGCTCAAACAGACACACAATCGACGATTCTGTGTGACACACTTACACACCCACACACACCCTCACACCTCACAGGTGCACACACACACGATACTATGTGGTTGCAATTTGCGTTAGCTAAGTGAAGGAACCAACCATAAAGTTATGCCAGGTGATAGCGCAAGTTATTGTTGCTATTTCAGTATTAAATCTCGAATCTTTATAGATGTTAATTTGCTTTACATTATCCTATCTGGCGGATGCATAAAGAGAGCCAATGAGTTTTTCATTATACAGCTACTTATGCTGTAAAGCGCTTTTATGGAGTTTTTTAATATCTTTTGAAGAGTGTGTGGGAATTTGAAGATAGGGTTTATGTTTGGGTATTAATAACAGGTGACTGGCAATTGATTTACAAAGGGAAAGCAGAATTTGTCTGTACCTACTCGCTGAAAATCACGGTGTTGTACCTACCTGTAGTATACGTTTACGCAAAGACATTAAATTATTTACATAACCGTTTACGTTTTATCAAAAAAATCATAATTGTTGTTATTCCCTTGATCGAAATAAATGTCCATGTAAGCAAGCTGGGAAATCAATTCGGACAGTTTAACTCACTGTCGAAATTCAAACTGTGAGAGTTACACGCGGAACCCTGTAACTCTTTGTGGTGTAATTAAAATTTCATAATGTGAAAGCTTTCAACTTTGCCTCTGCCGTGTTCCTGTATTCAATCATTAAGTCTAGATTCGGTTATTTTGTTCCAACGACTGATTACATACAATGATTAGAAGAAAATACAACTGTTCTGTATCTAAATAAAATACCAACATGTATTTTTAAACATAATATGTTATTGTTGCCAACTTCCAACTTGAATAAACTTTTCTGATAGAGATATTATATTGTCCTGTCCATTGCGGTAATTTGTAAAAATATGTTTTTCATTTAGTTTTCACTGCTACATTCATGCCAAATATTTAATAAACATATCGTACAGTTTCTCCGAATTTTTAAAAACTGAAATGAATAGAGAATACAGTTGTTTATTGCTGGACAAAATTTGATTATCTCTGGTTGACTGTATGTTGAACAGTAAATAAACAGTCAGAAGTCCAATTAGATTCCTTTGATGTGCCTAACATGAAATAAAATGCTCCCAAAGTCAGTTGTCGCGGAACAATTTTCATTTGCGTATATTACGTGACTGGAAAATTAAGAGGATGTTTATGACTTGCCCTGTGCCTTCTTTAAACTTAAGTTTAACATAATTTTCAACAAGATTTGCGTATTCATGACAACGTTTCGAAATTGTGCCTTTTTATTCGACTGCAATGTTGAATTGCAATTTAAGGCTGATTGCGTATTGTGATATGTGCTGGAACCAAGCTGGCTGAAAAGCGACCTACGATAGCCTATGAAAGAGACTTACTTAAATAAAAATCATAAGTCATTTATATAAATTAGGTTTAGAAGCAGTATTTTTTTAACGTCAAAATTACTTAGGGGTAATTACATGCATGTGCGTGTATGTTATTAGCATGCATTTGTTTTACATGGTGGTGACATCGAGGTAGCGAGCTACACACCACGATCGCGAGTTATCGCAGTGAAGCATCTTCGGTATGTAATTACCCTAATACAGTCCTCAAAATATCCGCCCTTCACCACTTCCTAGTGGTTTAGCTGGGAAAAAGAACTGGCGCAACAAACTCCCCGGCAGCATAGCTGTCTGTTCTGTAAGAAAAACTTGATTTCATACAATATTATGTAGACTTTGGATAGGTACAGACGCCAGCACATCAAGCTACTACAATCTGTCAAATTTCTTTGATAGATTTTCAACTTTATCGTTAAAGCATTAAGGTTCAAGGTTGATTGGGAAAATTTGACAGTTTCGGGTAGGTTGACCTGCTGGCGTCTGTACTACAAATTATATTAAAAATTATAGACACTGCATGCACTGCGTATTGAAAAAGCAAAATTTGCTGATGGATTCTTCAACAATCTCATTGTTATTATTATCGCTATTAGTCTGTAGCAGTACCTACACGAGACAGGTATTTTCAATTATATATTGAGCCGTTCAAATCTCTTCGACTGTTTACTATAGAGTTCAATCAACCTCTGATAATTAAAACCATTAATAACTAATAACAGTGCATGCCCTGCATCTAACATAAAATTATCTAATCAGAAACCACAAGAGAAGTACCGAATCGTGCTGGTTAGATTCCCTCTAGTATGTTTGCATCCCTGCATCCACGTAGCGGCAGTAATTCATACCCAGTGCAAGTGTATCTGGTGGAACTACTTTATGCTCCTGTCAGCAAAAATGTAGGAGATGCACGATGTTTGTGGGGAATGGATAAGTAAGCTCACGTACGTGTTAGTGTTGACTTGCTGACATCTTATTTGAGTTTTGCTTTCAGATTTTTAGAGTCGCATAAAGTGCCTGATGGAGCTAAATTACTTTGTGTTTATGACTTATAAAAGGCTTCTTATGCGTTGCGCCCGTACCCGTCTTCGTCGATCAAATATATAGTGCCGAGTTCTGCATAATCATAATCAGCCTATAATGTTCCCACTGCTGGGACACAGAGCTCTTCTTATCTAGCGGGGAGGGGCTGCAATCTACCACGCGGGCCTAGTTAGAGTTCTGCATGCCGTAAACTAAAGTAGTTGTTTCTTGCATGTCTACTTAGTCCTTGAGGTTAATGATGATACTTTTACCTATACTGCTGCGGTGAGATGAGTAAATATGGAGTAATCGTAGGTAGGCAGGTAGGCTGCAGCCTATTTATTTACCTGTTGCCTAAATCCGTGGTTAACAACACGAAAGCGTCTGAATAATTTGTTTAAAAACAAGCTCGCTTTCACATTAATTATAATTATTATATTAGTTAGGATAAATGAGTTTTTTTTTTACCATTGATCAATCGGCCTTAAATTATTTAGTGGGACCAATGGGAATTAATAATAAAATTATTTATTAAATTCCCATTCGGAGGACGGCAGTGGGACGAACCCTAAAGATCACTGTGATTTGGACAGTGATGCAAAATCAGAGGTAAAATAACTGTAAACGAACTGTACTGACTCTATGAGTCGGGGGAATACACGACAAATTTCACGGACCGTGTGTGTCTCATTATTGTGAATAGTTCATCAATGTATAATAACAGTACAACTCCTCATAGAAAAGTGAAGTTTCCAAAAGACGAAATAATTAACCTTAAATTCAGCGAAAGAAGTTAACTAATTACAGTTTTAAGAGCCACCTGTTACGAGAATAACTTTATTTCCTTCATCATTGTTAACTTTATCTCAGTTTCGCCCTCAATGTTGTATGAGCTATCAAGTAACAAGATCCACTCAGGTTTCCTTTCTAAGATATTTTCTAGACTAAGCTAGTTTCCCGTCTCAGCTGGATTCTTAGAAGCGTCTAAGTATATCCCGCGCAGGTGGTGGGCGAGTGATGCAAGCAGTAATAATATAATTAAAACTTTTCAGTTGTTGCAAACCGCGTCTTGAGACACATTATGCAACTTCGACTTACTCAGTTTTTGTCTGAATTCGAGGAGTGCTAGTCATAATATACAGGTTGGCATTGACATCGCGTCGACGCGCAACCTGTCACCATTTATTCAGTATATGATTCTGAACCTTTTCGTCCTGAAATTTTTCGTTCATACATTTGGACCACGTAGGTATATTGTATATTCCACTAATTGTATAAAATAACTCTTTTTCTATAACCAACGAAGAATTTATCTGCTAGGGGATCTAGAACCATGTGCTGAATTCATGCTTACAGTTTGCGCGTTGATGTGCCACCCCTTATGTTGCAGGAATGTTAGTGATAGGTGAAAAAACAACCCAATTTCTCTCATAATAAGACTAAAAAAAGCTAACAAATTGGACACACATCGCAACTGACAATCAGAGAACAAATTGAGAACTCACATCAACTTGCGAACACTGTTATTACCTACTTTGATGTTAGTGTTAAAAACTAATTTAGCCAGAGGCGAGGGTGAGGTCGGGAGAGATCGGGAGAGGTCGGGAGAGGTTGGACTATCGCAAGTCAGATAATGTTTACTTAAGGCCAACTTACCCCGCGCAGATAGTGCCTATCTCCGAAGATTCCCGAACAAAAACAACGCCCAGAGGCGTTTATTGTTACAAGCCCGCTCATTATACATAGTTATCTCTACTTTGTTGTATTAATTTCGTGTTGCGGTTTTTGGGTCGAAGCGGAGCAGTTTAATGGTAATGCTCCATTATATTTAAGGTTATTTAACACTGCTCTTCCTTCTTGTTTAGGAGATTAGTGGGTAATGAGGACTTGTTTATGCTGTCCGTTAATTCGGAGCCTTAATTAACTGAAAATTATTTTTTGATGTACTGAGTGGTAATTAGACCTCTCACTGGCTTTGTTAAATTGGTGGATGTTAATTTTATGTGTTTTTTTGTACATTCTTGTATAAACAGGACGTTTATTAATATATCACATAAGTTAGGTGCTAAATAATTAGGAGATAGGGTGTAACATAACACTTTGTAGAAACTGAACTGTATCTTACATAACTTATAGAAGAGATGTCAGGCTGATGAAACTGTTTGTCTGAAGTAAAAGCAATATGTCTAGTACTCTAGTTTACTCGACCCTAATCTCTTTGTAAAGGCGTACACAGTTATATCACTAGTGTGATAACTTGTGAAACCTATTTGCAGAAACTATAAACACATCCTACAAATCCATAATAAAACCCGCCACAATGGCATTTCAATTAAACAAACAAGATAAGTGTGCAGCTCGTATCCGTGACAGATAATTATTAGTCCTAACAAACGCTACGTCAGAGCAAACAGATTTCCGTACATCCATCAAGGCACTGGCAATATCAATGTCAATAGATACATACGGTATTCATCCGACCCGCGATCCATTCGACGCGAGAATTCATCCGACATGAGGTTCACTGTGTGTCTAACTCTAATTTATCGAGCCGAACATTCGTTCAAACAAACAATTCGAGACATGTAATGCCCGCCATCTGTATGGTATACTCAAATCCCTGCACGCTATATTGATATTAATTGGACGACACAGAAACCGCTCCGATAGGACTAACAACAAATTAATGAAGGACGGGCTCGATTGTAGGAATTCCCTTTGTGTGTTTGTGATACACGCGTCAAATAAATCCCAATGAAGCGAGGTATTTTAAAGCTATTTTTATATCTTTCGGTATAATTCACCTGATCAAATTGAATATTTTTAATTCATGCTCCGCCGGTGTGTTTATATTACAAAGTCAAATGAGATGAGTAACAACCATGTTCAAGTTCACTTAAGATATAATCGATGAGCCCTCAGACTTCGATTCGACCAGCCCGATATTTTGTAAGTGGAGTAATTTTCTATTACATTGGTTAAAGTGGTCTTAAGTCTAAGGGAGTTTAATCATTATTCACTGCGGTCAAGCAATATCTTCAAGTAAATGTATCGCCTTTTGTATTGCTGGCAATTTAATTAAGCAAGAACACAGGAGTCTCCTTGCGCTTAACTTTTTCAACGAGGAAATTTTAGAATTTTGAACCAGCGTTTTCTGTAGTCAATGGTTTCTTAATGCGATAGAGACTCTTAACTTCTTAACGTTTGTGACTTGACTCTGTAATTTAAAGATTCAACGAAAGTATTTCTAGTCCAAGGAGCATCTAGTGCTTGATTTATGTTACCGAGAAGCTTGGTGACACATAATTTTTCCCCTTTAAAGTTACCCCGAAAATTGATCCGTATTCAAATTCACATTGTATTGATACCTACACCTACCTATACTCTCTACCTTTCATCGTTCGCGATTTAATAAACAATCATTTTACAAGCAGCTGTATATTGCATGTACTCGAACAAAGAGTATGTGTGCTCTGTTTTTTTATTTTTATTGGCAATTAAACAATTAACCCGTCGAGAGGCACAAAGGAATGGAGGCTCCCCACTGTGCGGGGCGAAATTTTATACTCATTGAAGGCGTATTGTGGTGAATTTAGGGCTTGTTCTCCGGTTCACGAGATGAAAGCTTCGGACTCGTGAATGAGTATTCCCATAATATATAATAAAAATAAGGCAGCCTCACAGCTGGGTCCTGAGCGCATAGGTAAATTAGGTCGCGTTTGTGCACTCTTTGTATTATTCATGTTATGTATATTTTGCTAATGTACGTGTATCGCACGTCTCTCTTCTCTGTCCCGCTGACAATCTCGAGGTTCCTGTTTATAAAATAAAAAGCAAATACTTTTTGTAATTTATTTAATAAAAATCTCTTTTGACTTGAACACGATCACTAAATTACAGACAATTAAAGAAATATTATTTCATGTAACATTGAGATTATTTTACGTCGTATCAGTCGAGCTTAGAATAATAATAGTTACAAGTAAGACTCCTTCACTGACTGATAAAATGAAAATTTACATTATTACTACTTATGTACATTGCTCTTGTGACATTCATAATAAATTATAATCTTAATCACGATAAAAGCCTTTCACTATACGCCTTTCTTTTTGGCTAGGTAAATGCACAGACTGAAATATCTCAAAGTAGGTACCATTTGGTTTATAAGAACATGATAGTTGTTATTAAATCATTAGTTTGAACGAGCATGAGCTCTGAATCTGAAAGCCACAAGCGAATTACAGGAAGGATATTATTTTTAAAACATGTAAGTAACATCTGTATATCGGTCGGTAGCCATAATACAAAATCATGAACCAATTACTGGCAACATGTGGCGTAGAGTGAAAGCTGTACAGTTTTATTTATGTTTGTAAATCAGCACGCATAGTAATTCCCATATGTCAAATCTGTACACGTAAAGCCGGTGCTCTGTCTGAGACTGGCTCGAGCTAAGCGACTGCTTCGAATACAAACGACGCCTCGCGCCGAGTACGCAAATGTAATGGATCAGCGACTTAATATCAAAATACTACTATAAAGGCATGTGTTCCAATTCAACACAGCATTAGACATCCATGAATGAGTTACTCAGTTACCATTATACAATAAATATCCCACAAAAACAAAATACGATATTCACTGACATTTTTATTTCGAGCTCTTATTACGAGGACACTCAACTGTTTACGAAATGCATGTAAAATAATATTAAAGCGTTACAACTGTGACTGTTTACGTACATTTATATCTATTTACATAAATTATAAACCAAATAGTGCACCATGTTTTTCGCATGTATTTACAAAATATACAACTATGTACTAACAATTATTAACAATATTTTTACCGAATGAGATAAACGTTTTAAAACTTTATGAAACAAAATTTTTACACACGTTTTCATGTTGGAAATAAATCGATTGGACCTTACAATTCTCGTAGCTCGGGTCATGAAGTTATTTATTTACAAGATCGGTAAAGAAAGTAGTGGCAGATGTTACAGTAATGTTATGTAAAGCACCATGTTTTGGGCAAAAATCTGTAGCTTTTAGAATAATAAATTTTCTTATATCGAATTACATTTATCTAATATTTCTGATATAGAAAAGTCGCAGATAAACGCCAAATCGGTAGACAAAACTGAAGTATTAGCTAACATGGCAGCTTCATATCATGTACAAAATCGGATTCAACTTTGTCAGCCTTTTCATGTACCTATTAACTACTAAAAATTGATAAGTAACAACAACGGAGTCATTACGTTTCTATGAAACGATCGTTATAACAATACAAATAATTAATTTAGGCGTTTCTATCACTTCAACGTATACTCTCCTCGTTTGTCCTACAGTAATACTTCAACGTCTGTTCACTATATTTACACTGGATACACCTACGAACAGTTTGTCTTTGAGACTCGCTGAGGTGTCGACAACTTAATGGTGCCCATCGTTGGGCTCAAATGGAATGTTTCTTCGCATGTAACACGACAGAGATCCGAAAAGTTCCCCAGTCGCATTACGTCACTAGCTTGGTGTTCATCGTTGTCCTGCGGTGTTGAGGAGTCCCTCTGAGGAGTTGGAGGCGGGAATGCCGCGGGGGACCGGCCCCTCAGCTCTGTGCTAGGGAATCCAGCGGCACCACCAGTTTTCCGTTGGAGTAGCTGTAACAAAGGAAAACTATTGAAATTACACGAACATTTTCCACTCCACAATTAAGTTAGCGTTTGTTTATAAAAGTTTGAAACTAGTTGCTATGTATGTTTAAGTTAGAACGAACGAACAGTAAGTAATAAGTAGTTATTAACCTGTATGGTATAGTGGCTGTTCTGGATTTAGCTCTGCTTGGCCTACACGCGTCATCTGCAACCAAGACATTTCAATGTGAACGATTTTAAATTGTATCTATGGTCTACTTTGTAATGAACGTTTGTCTTGGCGGATAAAACGGAAACTTTCCGCTTGTTCATAGTTTATATCGTATCGACGAGGTTTAATTAAGTGGTAGCGCACGCTATTGTCTCGGCTCTTGCGGAACAATACTTATCTTAAGCCGAAGTTAGCAGAAGTAATATCTGCGATACCTTAATGAGGGAACTTTGTATCGACTTCGTTAATCGTTTCTGACCCGACCGATGCGATCTGTTCTGCCTTTATCATTTTAAGTAGTTTTGTTTGTTTAAAATAACGTTGTTAAGTGTTCAATTGTGCTGTGTATAGTTGTGAGATGAAAATAAAAAATAAAATAAAATTTGATGTATGAATTTCTCTAGGAGAGATAAATTTTTGAATGGACGCGCATTGGCCAATTCCAGGATTTATTCATATAATGTATCATATAAGTTACTGGTAGAAAGTTGTTTATATAATGTTTTTATAATTGCCAGCTAATTAGAGATGAAAGCCGGTGTACTTTCTGCCAGCAAAGTGACAAGTGTATTGGCGGAGAGCCTTACCATAGAGCGGCTAACATCGTTGTGAGAGGCACGCATCGCATTGGACGGGCTCGGCACGCCGCTTGCCCTGAGAGCCCTGCGAGCCGGACTTACGCCGGAAAGTGTACCTAACGAGCAGACCTGCAATGCAAAACGCCGCACCGTTAACAAAACAAACAACTAAACCAAAATGAAAACAACAAACACAGAGCCACGCGCGCGCGTCCATCTGAAAAACGCCTATGGGCGGACGAAAGCGGGCCAAAATAAAAAAAAGAAATGATGCTCTCAGGGTTTTCATGACTTGATACCGCTAGGATTCATTCACGTTTTATGGGAGAATGAAAGTTTATGCTTTATGCATCTCTGTACTGGATTTATGTTTATACTACGCTGTGTATCGTGAAACTTCCTAAGTGGCGACAACGAATGTTTGGAGTATGTGCTTTATGTTTTAAGTTTAGTTTGAGCTAAATACAGAAGTTATGAACTCATTATGAACTAAGACATTCTAAGATAAAACAGCTACATTACTTAAACGTTTACATGCATAACTACATAGATGGTGAAGAAGAAAAAAAGTGATTGTGGGAAATGATAATAATCTTACCAGTTAATCCGGCTTTGTTGATGCTGTTGGAACTAGAGAAACCCGATATTTTCTTCCAGGCTTTTTTGTTCCAAAACCCACTAGCTTTGGCGTCTCCACAGCTGGAGCTACGTGGTGAAGGTATATCCTTGGGGCACCGCAGACCACACTCATCAGCCCCTAGGATCCGCACGCCGGCCCCTCGCGTGCCGTACGCCACAGCGGGCAAGTGCGGCACTGATCCTGTCGGTTTACGACGCAAACTACCTACATAACTTGCCCCGCTACTGCTGCCACTAAACCCGCTGTCTAAGTCTGGTGGATTACAACTTGCCGGCGAAAGTAACTCGTCTGTCGGACCAACTCGCAACAATTCCTCGATATTGTCTCTGTCTTCAGCGCGCTCCGAATCGGGAGATTCGCATTCCGGCATGAGCATTGCTTCTACACTAAGATTTAACTCTCCCAAAATTCGTTTGTGCCTCGATTCTACTCGACGAACTTCCTCCTCAACAACACTTCTATCCAAAGAAACTAGTGACTGTCGTGGAGCGTATCGATGTTTGGGACACGTCCTAGATCCATCGGTGATTTCTTCGTAAATGTTTTCTTCAGTGCCGTACCTCGTCACGTAATTATGTCGAGATGATCGATCTCGCGGTATGCCACCCCTTCCTCGCTGACGGTTCACCTTCCTTGATGATGATGGCATTGATAAGTGGTGGTCGTAGTAAGCATAGGAGTAATCGACGGGTTCAAATCGCTCCATAGTTGCTGCGATGTTGCTCCTATTCCATGTCTGAGGGGGCGGCTCCCTCGATAAATTGACAGCAGCTAGTCTCGCTGGGAGGATTTCATCCAGGTCTCTGGCACAGCGTTCATCAAGCGACTGCGCGCCATCGTCTTCCTCCCGTCTGTGCTTCCTATGCGGTCGACGAGAAGTTTGTGAGCGGGCGTGCGCTCGGTCGCAGTCTGATCCATGACCGTGATTGTAATCAGGTGTGTGGCTACGATTATAATCGATGGGCCTATGTTTACAATCTAACGTATGGTGGTAATCAGGAGTGTGCCTCAAACTGTAGCTGGAGTTCCCTTCAAAATCTGAGCGGTCGTAAGAAGGGCTGTCATCGGCATTGCTAGTATGCGCATGCGGGCAGTCGGCTGCGATGCCGGATTCTGACGAGGGGTAGTCGTGAACCTCTGCTGTGACAAATGACTGTTGCACGTGGTCGTCTGGTCGCGCGGGCTCGGACGTGGCATGTCGGTGGTGAGGACGCGGCCGCGTGGTCTCGCGGCAGCTGGCGAAGGTGCGCTGGAGAGTGGGAGGGTGTGGGTACCGTCCACAACGACTGTCGTACACCGCCTCCCCGGGCTCGTCGGGGCTCGGCGGCGCGCTTCGTGATTCCATGGCTCATCGTCTCATATCCAATTAGTACCTGTAAAAAATGAAAGACCATTATTATTTGACGGAACATTAGGCATAAATATGAAATATTTTCTTTTTAATAAAAGCCCCGGACCGACACCGCCGGCGGGGCCGAGGGCAATGAATCCGAAATTACGTGCTGCGTGATAAGGGTAGGGTAAGTGACGATCAACACAGCAGCCGACGTCGATATATCATCATCAGTCGCCGCGTAATAAATCGGGGACTTTGTGCCGTGTTTACATTTCATATGGCGGATTTTTAGAAGCTTTGTTGCTTGGTGATGTACGGTTGCGTAATGTCACGTCTGTTTTGTTATGCGAATTAAAAGTGATGAAGGTGTATTATAAGACAAATTACAGTTGTATAAAATAAAATTTTCTTTATAATTTCGTCAAAACTTGCTAGCAATGCGTTGAACATATATTTTTCACAATGGGATGTAAATTCTATGTGACTACATTCGATTTATCGCCCACAAATACAGTAACTATCATAACCGAATTCAAAATCAACATTTTTATTGCGTCTCGCTCGGATGTTATTGCACGAATTCCAGACCAATTTATTACTATAACGATAAGTGTCCGTGAACTAGTAGCAAGGGCGGGCGTCGGGACGCGACACCCTCGGTTGCTATGGCGACGGGTTCCCGCGGTTTATCGCGTTTCCGCCCGATATTCCTTGCATCTAAATCATCATCAGCGCTGGGAAGCGGATCGTAAAGAGCCCGTTGACCGTCCGTCCGCTATAATTTGTTACATAGCCCACCATCGCACCGCTTGGGGTTTGGGCTCGCCTCTATTGCCCAAACGACGACGGTCTATGGCCTAACTTTCGCTCTATGGCAATTTTCGAGACACTTTTGTGTCTACGCGAACAAAATATTGTTTGGCTTCGAATATTTTCGTGAACGCTGCAGGTGCGATCGGCACCCTCCGTATAAACCAAATATTGATCGATTCTATGTTGTATTAAAAAATGAATTATACTGTCGAAGTGGAATAAATTTAGTGACAGAACGATACATTACCATTGCGTTCTCGTACTGCGTTGTAAGCACATTTTAGCTCCCCTCTCTAGTTTCCCCTAAGCTTAAGAATATATTACGTTTTGTGAGGGTTAAAAAATCATGCAATGCACATAACAGCGTCGTAATTGCAATGAAATTTATTATTGTTACACAGTATTACTGACACTAATTGCCGACATCAATTTGGGGGATTAAAAACGCGCATTAAAAACTTGACATTGCACTGTAATGGTTATACTGATGAATTTTGAATAGAGCTTTAATTATTTTGATCATGGGATTGCATGAATTTAAGTTAGGTTAAAATTTGCTGGGTTTTGGTAAAGTTAACATCATCTGCGACTGTCTTCTGCGAGGTCGAGTTGTCAGCACAATTATTTGTTCACTAAATAGATATAGCACACGTCACCATAAAATAAATTGTATGTCCTAATCCAGGTCATGGTCTACCCATGTGCCAAATTTCATCCAAATCCGTTCAGCCGTGTTAGTGTGAAAGCGTAACAAACATACATATAAAAAATATTTTTTTTCCTAGACTATGCGGTTACGGTTATGATAAAATGTAAAAATTAAAGAAGTCTACAGAAACCAGAACAAAAATAGCCAATTCACTGCTAGAACGACACGAAGAAAACCCGATATTAAAATCGAATAAGCACAACCTGCACATTGTACAATAATAATTTAGCAGCATTACTGTAATCACCATCCATCAGGAGGCGATAAAATACTAAGTGTTTCATTTTCTATGCACCCCGCGACCATCATTATAAATAATAAGTTTTTTGTACCGTGGACTCATGTGGTCGGTACCGCCCATAGTAAAGGCACATCGCGACAGTGCGACGCGATTCTGCAATATATCCTTAAAACAATTTCTATGAAAACGAGTGCCGCAATGAAACACATCGTGCTACAGGTCACGCCTGTCTGCGGGAGCCTTAATCCGTGTCTGACATTTTGTTTTCTACTTTGGATGGCGTTACTTGACAAATTGTTGATTAAATATTTATGAAATGTGTGTGTGCTCACAGTTAGGATTAAATTTAGATCAATTTAGATTGCTTAGACGCATCTGGCCTGTGGTGGGTGAATAATATTTGTTTAGCCGTAATAATTATTGGTATAAAGATTTTCTTATTGTAGCATTGATATTTAACCGAACAGATAATAGAAAATTGTCTGTTTCTTTGTTTTCAATTTTCGTTTTTTACTCTTTACGGATGCCTACTTAAGTATTTTTTTAAAACAAATACCTAGTTGTTATTTGTTTCTTTTCCTATCAGCTAACAGAAGCGCCAGTGTGCCTTTTTACTGAAACACATCCGTTTACCAGACCTAAGTATAGTCTGGGAAATAGTTTATCAAATTAACACAATACGCCAATTCGACTTGCTACAGCCATTTAATACAACTGTCAAAAAATTTGCATTGCGTTTTGATTTAAAGAAACGAACGATTATAAAAGGTGGCAGGGACATCGACGCGCAAACTGTAACCATGAATCCAACACATTATTCTCTATTCTATTCTCAATAAAAAATCTGCTGTTTCATATAAAAGTGCATTACCTAAGCAATGGGGTTCAGAATCATGTACTGAATTTATGGTAAAATGTTGCGCGTCGATGTCCCTGCCACCTTGTATAATTCCCGTCCTTACATACTGAGGTCAATAACTTCAGGGTTTACTCAAAAATGTTCTTCTTCAGCAAGAACACACCAACAATTCGTATCCACTGTAAGTCTACTGAAACATCTCCAAGAAGCTTTACAGTTCAGTGACACCGCACTGGGAACCAATCATTTATGTATCAAGTTCCTACCGTCGCCGCACTAACCGTCTGGTGACTCATTAGGTGACGACCTAATGAAAGCTTGTCACGTTTTAATTTCTCGTTACTTAACTACGGTCTATGATTGACTTGACCGGCTGTGGGGTATGCAGGCGTTATTAGTCAATTGTTAAGTAATGTAAGAACTATTTTCTCAGAACTATCTTGCGGCCAGCCTTTTGGGCACGTTTCCTATTGACAGCGATGCGGACGAATTTTTTGATGCCCTTTGATTATTTCCCCTCCTTTTTATATACTTGTACATATTATTATTTTAAGACTGTTAGCTTTTTAAATTATATAAATATAATGTAGTTTAAATAAAAAAAAATTGTCAGATGAGAATGTTAAGAGTGGGTGTTACGATTTTGCTTTTGTTATTTGACAAATCAGGAGTGTGCAAGAGTGAGAATTTTCCGATATTTTTATCTTAAAGATTAAAAGCTGTTTTACAGAATAGAGAGCTTATGACTAGGAACATACAAGCCACGCTTTTATTTCCCAAAGGAGTTGGCGAAGAACAAGCTCTAGCATTTACTGAAGGCAGTATTTATTCTTAAAATGTCGGAAAACAGATTTAAGTCCGCCATGTCTGTAACACGTGAATAAATTCCACAGATTTTTTTTTTTACAGAAATATTTGTTTGTTTTTTGAAGATAAAGAAGCCAAGTGTATTTACATAGTTAAGTAATATTATATCTATATGCCAGATGCGTCGTTCAGTTTGATTGCCTTAGATAGATAGGTCACGTTCAACTTGTTTATAAAAACCCTCTTTTTAGGGTTCACAGATGTTTGTTTGCGCTGTTATTGATATATATATATCAACTACTTAGAATATATCAATACCTAACTAAAACTAAAATATTTAACCATACTTGAGGTTGAATATTTTACGTTAATGTTTATTGCATGTTTTGCCGATTTAAAGAGTTCGGAAAGTGTAGATAGGTATACCTACCTACATACATATAGACGATGTAATAATTGTAAAACCATTGTAATAATTTCTTCGAGTTTATTCGGTAAACTGGACCATGCATCGAAATTAATTTACGTTTACTTCGGTATTAACGGTCATATGATTTAGATACTCTTATTCTCCAGCATAATATTATTTGTGCTTATATTTATATATAATTAGGTATCTATATTATATTTATAGTTTTAATTGGATTTTGCGTCCCTTTATATTTAAAAATATTTATTCCTCAATTTTTCCTAATAGCACCTACAACTGTTTGTCTCTGCATCACCCAGAGGTTTATTGATATAAAATGTCTATGGTATTAAGTCCGCCTCTGTACATTTGTGTGCTTAAAGTATTAAATAAATAAATAATATTTATAAGTAGCTAGGTCTATTGTATTTGAATCAAAATGATACAGACAGTGGAGAGTAATTGAATACACAGAACTTATTACAATAAAATTAATCAAATATTCTATAGTTACTCGATACTAACGAAGTGGGTTATGCAGTTGATTGAATATTACTACGTAATGGCTCCACCGCTGGTTCTGCAATAATCATTTTTATGTTCAATAGCAACGAAGTTATTTACCCATTCGCATTTTAATTGTTCAAATATTTTCGATCCATTTATATTATTTTAATATCTTTCCGATTTCCAATTAAATAAACAGAGAGTACCTACTTGTTTGTTTTTTGTTAATAAATAAAATTATGGTTCGTTTATTTATAAGAAGAACAGGAAACGCAATATTAATAGAATGTTAATTGAATTAATTCAGACAGTGTTGAATTTATTGCGGAAAGGTTTCGATATTACTAACGTAAAATATTAACAATAACGATATTTTTGCTTTGCTTAGTCATACAGTCTTGGCTGTACAATACGTCACATCCATCCAAAATTAGAGTTAGTACTTACTAATTCCATGACTTAGAGTGACAAGTAAAAAATTAGGTGTCTGTGGTCATCGTTACCCAACGCGACGCATACCACCAATCACTCATGAAATAATTCCTTTTAACTAATAGAACTAACCTCTTCGCGTGATCAAAAATGAAGTATGTGACTTTCAGGTGCACCCTTCGTCTACTTAAAAACTATTAAAAGGTGTACGCTCAGCGGCTAACGTTGTCGCAAACTAAGGTATGTTGCATTATTCTTACTGTTGTCAGCCTAGAACTTGAACGTTGTTTAATTACGTATCAACATCATCTCCCTAGCCATTTCCTTACTATGTTAGCTTTGTTGGGGTTGGCTTCTAGTCTTACCAGATTCAGCTGAATACCAGTAAGGAGATGTTTCAGCAATATATGGAGCCTGGGCCAGCACTGTATACTAAATGTAAATATTGCTATACAATACAGTAACCGTTTTTAAATGTTAATTTTCTATAATTTGACTTCGTTTTTAATGTAATTTCAAATTAACTTGGTCAAGAAAAGCAACACAAAATAAACATGGCGGATCAGCAATATGCGAAATGTCACTATGACAATGACATGTCGCATATTCTGAGCTCCTTAATCCAGTTGCTGGGTAACACGATACCCCTTGATAAGACTAGTTGTCAGATTTTTGGGTTTCTGACTACCCGTAACGACTCTCAAAGATCTACGAATGACAACCCGGACCATTACGTATATCGTAAAATCGTCATACCAATCCTGTGTTCTTCCGAGGGTAGCAGAAAGCCATCATCTATATCAGCTGATGCATTTCCTACAAAGTTGTAATTTTTTTTTATATTTGTTTCCTACCTACTAAGCTTAGGTCTTAAGTGTTTTCAAGTACTTAATACAATCTGTAACGAGTTCCGATTAAAGGATGTTAGTTTTTTAAAGGACTCATTTACAAAAAAAACTAACATCCAAAGTTTTTTTCGTACACAAAGAGAGAAAAGGACTGTTTAATTCTGCCTGAAGTCATTTATAAAGGGTGCAATGAAATCCAAGATGGCTCGTAAAACAAACGCAGTAACTTTCGTTTAAAATATTCGTAAAATCACTTTTATTATGGTTTGAAACAATACGTAAAGAACTGTATTTATAATTTAGTTATATTTTTAATGTAATAATTTGACTTTCAAGATCTTGTTCTTTTTAAGATTAGTGTGTTTTCTGATTCTCATTTCTTTTTGTGCGTAATATGGGCTCATAACGCAATTTTGGTAATCGCTAGCTACACTGTGGGAACAAAGCTAAGTTTTCCCCGCGTGTTTTCATACTTCGGTTCACACGGTAAACTATGAACCGAAGTATGAAAACACGCGGTAGCTACCTACACGAGCGAAGCTAAACGGACTTAGCTTCATTCCCAGTGTGGCCTGCGCTTTTATTTTAGTGTTGACTCACCATCGATACATAAACGACTTAAAACTTTAGCGGTATTTTCTGTATCTGAGATCTAAATGTTCAAGACCCACATAAGCACCTTATAAGTTCCCAAAGTGGTACATTTTACAACACGTATAAGAAAGCTATTACACTGAACGCCGTCGTTCACAGATTTGAATTCGAAACGAGCTCAGCCTTTTTCGCGACAATTCTGTTTATTTTATGCTCCTTTCTCGAAGTGCTTGAATTCCGGAAATAAATAAGTAACAAATGAAAGTTTAGCTAAAAGCTAAGATGAAGCAAAGCCGAGATAAGTGCGAAGCCGATTGTCGGCGAGCGTCCATTAATAAAGATAATGATTCTTAAGACGTGTCTATTAATACTCACTAATTCTATGATCTTATTTATATTCTAAGGCCGATGTAATTACTTATATCAGTTAAAATAGACAGCGGTTAGAATAAGCTAATGTAGTTAGGAAAACAACTTTATTATTACTAGTGTGCATAAAATTCCACGTCGTTGACTTTAATTTCTTCCCGTATTCATTCCTATGAGTCTAAACTACGCAGTAATATATATAAGTAGGTATATTTTCATTTATGTTGGCGCGATAGTAACCATATCATGCCACTGTTCGCTCAGAATGTAATTAAAGAGACTAGGGTTGAGCCTTCGAAACTATTACTTACAAATGTTATAGAGAACAGTTAATTCCGGTACCTATCGGCCGGTTTATGCGACACTCAACGCAGGACGGTTTAAGTGCCCTTTGAGAGAGATCTCCGCGTTTTATTGCTAAGAAAGTAGTTAATAAAATGTGCGAAAATATCTCTGCAGGACGTAACCATTCACAGTTTATTTGACTACTAATACTGCCCTTAAGTAAGTAATAGTTATTTGGCAGTCTTGGCAGATTCAGTCTGTATCTCATTACACTCTTAGGGATACCAAACTCTGATTTTTAATTTCCTAGACCAAAATGACAGTTGCTCTTATATCATGACCAATTCTAAGTCTATTCTACCAAGAATAGAGAAAGTTCTTTCTATCGAAATTGAGATCTTCTGCCTGAGCACAGGGCACCCACAGACTCGCGTTTCTATGAAGACAGAGACTTTCCATAGCAACGGGGAGCAAATTTCGAAATCAATACTTATTGATTCTTGTCTAGTTCAATGTGATGTAGACTATTTGACAATTGTTGAGAAGAAATGTTTCTACAAGTTTTCCCAAGTGTCAAAAGTAGAGAAAAAATGGTCGTCAAGCTTGACATTGTAGACTTTTGGCTATTGAAGAATAGAAACCTTTCTTCTCTTCATCGACATGCATAAAAGACGGTAGAAATCTTTCTAGAATCTGTCATTTTGTCTATTCTTCTGTCGACAAAACCCGTTTCTATGGTGGTCACGCGTGCTGCGATCGACCTTTTTATGTCATGTTGACAGTGTTTATTATTTGTTATTTTAGTTTTGCAAATTAAAAATCACAGTGTAAGTATTATTTTAAAATTAATTTTAATTCGTAATTACTTATTTTAGAAAATTACTTGTTAACTTCAAATCAAAGAAAGTTTCAGAATGTTGTTTAGCTCGGAGAATTTACTTATATAGCTAAGCTGGCGTGCCGGTCCGTAAGAGTAGCTATGTCCGCATACTTGCAGCCGCATCAACTAGGGTTCGGGACGCGACGGGGGTGCGAGGCCGCTATCCATGCGACGCGTGCGTTCGTCATGAACCCTGAGAACTCGGACTGCGTGGTGCTGAAACTGGATATTCGCAATGCCTTCAACACCCTAGAAAGAGACGTTCTTTTGAGTGAAGTCAAGGATAAAATTCCGTCCCTATACCCCTTTCTCTATCAGGTATATTATTATCCTTCTAATCTTTTCTTTACTGATAGTCTCATTTCGTCTCAAGTGGGAGCGCAGCAGGGAGATCCATTGGGGCCACTTGTTTTCAGTTTAGCAATTCACAAAGTCATCTCTGGATTGAAATCATCTCTAAACCTGTGGTACCTTGATGATGGCATTATTGGTGGATCTCCGGAAGAGGTTTACCAGGACCTGGCGGTTCTTGTTCCTCAACTTAAGGAACTGGGTCTGGAGGTGAATCCCTCAAAGTGTGAATTTTTTCCCTGTGGCGTTGGGGCTGGTACAGGCTTCTCACGCTTTAGTTCTCATTTACCTGGCCTCAAGGAACTTTCTCCTCTTTCTTTCTCCCTTTTGGGATCTCCCATTTTTCTTGACGGATTGCCAGAAGCCATTTCCTCCCGTAAACAGCTTCTCCTCAATGCTCGGGAACGTCTCAAGGATCTCTCCGCGCACGTTGCGATTTTGTTGTTGCGCATGTGTTTTGCCTTACCCAGGGTTACGTATCTCTTGCGGACCGCTCCTACCTGGCTTTGTCATGAAGAAGTATGCTCCTTTGACTGTGCTCTAAAATCAACGGTTGAGTCGATCCTGAATGTGTCTTTTAATGATGCGCAGTGGAGGCAGGCGGCTCTTCCTATCCGGTACGGAGGTCTTGGGGTGCGGTGCATGCATGATGTGGGTCTGCCGGCTTTCCTGGCGTCTACACATGGGGTGGCTGACCTCGTCGCTGTAATTCTAGATTCCAATGGTGACGGGGCAAACATTCCATTTATGTTGGATGCCGGGTCGGCTTGGTCTGTCCTCAACATGGGGGCAGCAAGCCCTGACGCAGCGAATGTTCAGCGCGCTTGGGACGACGTCACGTCCAAGCAGATCCAGGAACAGATGTTGGTGGGTTCTTCGGGGGCTGATTTAGCCAGACTCAGGGCAGTATCGCAGCCCGAATCAGGGGCATGGCTGCACGCGCTTCCTTCGCCTCACCTGGGCACTTTGCTTGATGACGACTCTTTGCGAGTGGCGGTGGCCCTCCGCCTGGGCTGCAAGGTGTGTGAACCCCACAGATGCACCTGCGGTTCCATGGTGGAGGCCGATGGCCATCACGCCTTGTGTTGTCGTCGTTGCTCGGGGAGGTTCCCGCGTCACCATGCGCTCAATGATATTGTCCGGAGGGCTTTTGTGTCGGCTGATGTCCCCTGCCTGTTGGAGCCTCCGGGTCTGTGCAGGACGGATGGCAAGAGGCCGGACGGGCTGACCCTGGTGCCTTGGAGGAACGGCAAGTGCCTAATTTGGGACGCAACTTGCGTCAGCACTGTTGCTGCCAGCCACCTTGGTCGCACCGTCCACTCTCCGTCAGCAGCAGCGGAGGACGCCGCTGAGAGGAAGAGGGTGAAGTACGCACCGCTGGTGGACCGCTATCATTTTGTGCCCATTGCCGTGGAGACCATGGGTGCTTGGGGCACTGAGGCCAGGAAGCTCATTAGTGAGATAGGGCACAAGCTCCGTGACAAAACGGGTGACTCTCGTTCCGGCTCGTTCTTGGTGCAAAGGTTAGCCATTGCCATCCAACGTGGCAATGCAGGAAGCGTTTTGGGCACCTTTGCGCCGGGAACAGTTAGGGGCGGGTTATTTGACTAGATTGACGTATTGTTATTTTATTAAACTGTACATTGTTTTGACTAATAAATATAAAATATTTACTTATAAATTAATAATTGTATTAGGTTTTTATTGTTATTTAAATTCAACCCGAAGGCCAATTCTCATACTTAAAAACAAGTTAAAATTCACTTCACAATCTCACCTCAGCGACAGTCAATGTAAAAAACTTACAAAAATGTAGGGAAATTAGAGGTATTTTTGACAGATGGAGAATGAGATCATCAGTGAACGTTCTTAAAATTACGAGAATTGCCCCTCTGATATCATCATCTGCCTAGCCTTTTCCCAACTATGTTGGGGTCGGCTTCCAGTCTAACCGGATGCAGCTGAATATCAGTATTTGACGTGGAGCGACTGTCGATCTGACCTCCACAACCCAGTGACTGGGTAATACGATACCCCTTGGAAAGACTGGCTGTCAGATTTTCGGGCTTCTGACGACCCCTAACGACTGTCAAAGATCCACGAATCACAGCCGGGAACAATGACCTTGGTATGTGAAGATGTCACCAATCTACTGACCAACCGCGGCAAGCGTAGCTTAACCCTCTGATATAATGTAATAAATGTAAATACATGGTTGTATCGTTTAAACTTACAGCGTTTTTGTGGTAATAAATTAAGTCTAATAAAATGTTTCGCTTAGCCTTTTTCCGCCGTCACGCCTGTCTGGCTCTTGTGGTTTTTGCAAGAAGTAAAATGTTGTGGTAAAACGTTCTGCATAATATTCTTATGAACTGACGACGATTCAACGACTGTAATATGTAAATAATTTGTGTTTCTTTAAACCTAAGCTTCCATGACTCAAATACGGGTTTTTGTCTGTCTGTGAACCGCTAAGTTCTTCTAAACTGTACATTAGGTGCGGTTTTTACTATCATTTAGAGAATTTATTCCGGAAGGTTTATGTATAGAACACCTTCCAATATATAAATAAAAGGATAATAAGCGTATTATTGAAATCCTTACAAAGGTCTTTCTTTAATATTTAACTTAGAAATAGCACAGAAACCGATGATGTTTTGATTTGTCACCATATTGCATCCGTGCGAAGAAGGGGTGGGCCGCTAGTATCGATAATTAATTTTATTCATCATGCTATTTCTTTTCGTTTCGATTTTTATAATACATAAACATTTTATGCATATTTCGTTGTAAACAGAACTAGCGACAAGTTCGACTTGTAAACAAAACATTGACACAACATAAGTTAGATAACATTACCTTTACCGTGTAAGAACGCTCAATAAAATACAAAATGTTTGGTCATGTAAATTGACGCCATTGTAGCAACGCACATGCATGGTGGAACGATGGCACGAACATTTGAATTTGGAATCATATACCTCGAAGCTTGATTTAATCGAGCGAGTCAAAAGTTTTAACACAATTTCTTGTGTACAGTCAGGGGTAAAAATATGTAGCGAATTAAAAATAAAGTGTGCGGTCGGGGGACCCGCTTCAGAAACGAAGTTCCTTACGTGATACTAGCACGCACACACACGCTCATATAGGTAAGAGACAGCGCGATAAGAAACTTCGGTCCAAAAAATTAAGTAAATTGGCGGTTGATGTTTTTGTTTTGTTCAACAAGTTTTAAGTAAATGTACTCATACTCACAATGTTATGCGTGCGTTACTGCACAATACCATAAACAGTGAATTTTCACACCAAAAAATAAAAGTCGTTTTCCAGCAATTATTTTTGCACAAAGTTACTTAGTTTGGTGTACAGAATGCGTAGATGACAGCTTCGTGAAGAGTCGTCACAGTATAATTTTGCTTTTGACTGTACATTCTTGATTCCGCGAACTCGCGATCCGTCACTAGGTCGGGAGCCTCGTTAAAATTCAGCAAAGCTAAGAACACATTACAAACGAATAGGCTCACTCGTCTTAACAATTATACCCCAGTTTATACACGCTTTGCAACCGAAATTAGGGACGCGCCCCGAACCCCTGATATGTAAGAAAAGCTATTATATTTGTTTAACGAAATTGGGTGTGTAATTATTATAATAGAGTCTCTTCAGTTCCTCTAGTGTACTTGGTTGATTTAAGTTAGCGTTTTGTTTAAACTTGATCCGTAACTTGTACGCAGCGGGAAGGAGACAGCCACGTAAAAAGGTTTTAATTTATTTAGTTTAAAACGGTGTGTGTACAGAATTTTAACATAAATGAATATATGTACCATCCTGTATAATGTACGTGTAATGTATGTTTTTGTATATGGTCGCAAAATAATTGAATGCATTGTTCATTTAAAATTGTATTGTATCAAATGGGACATGAGAGCACTGGTGACCCCAACTAACGAGTGTAGGTCGTGGGTTTGAACCCAGGCCGGGCGTTTTACTTTGTGTAAATAATATCATCACCACTGGTCTCAAAACGGTGTAGGAAAATATCGTGAGGAAACCAGCATGTCCTAGAACGAAAAAAAATCATACATGTGATATCTACCAACCCGTACTGGGCCCGCGTGGTAGATTATACCCAACTCCCTCTCAAAAAGAGGAGGCCTGTGTCCCAGCAGTGGGAAAATTGCAGGCTGATTATGCTCTCAAAACGGTGAAGGAAAACATCGTGAGGAAACCGGCATGTTCTAGAACCAAAAATTCGAAGGCGTGTGATATTTACGACTGGGCCCGCGCCCGCACCTTCTCCAAGGGAGGAAGCCTGTGTCCTGTGTACTATAAAGACTGAAAAGTGGGAACTATAAAGGCTGATTATGAAATGTGTGATCTAATACATCTCGATTGATCTACTGTCAAAAGGTCTGATGCAGACATAAAAAAATACAGCAGGCTTCACACACTATAAGCTACTCTGTAGGTACGATGTAAATATTCATACACTGTTATACACAGTAGCAAACAAACATCTCAGTGAAAGGGAGTTTAAGAGCATAGTTTACATGGTAGGTAACCGTAGAATATATTAACATTAAAGTGAGGAAAGATATTCGCACTCAACACGTTATTATCGTACGCGGTTCAAGTGATATTCTCACTCGGCGACTTGCAGTTTTTACAACACTCTGAGGAATCCAGCCCGCTAGCGATTTCACATATGAAATTAGAAATGACACAAAAGCTCCTTGCTACGGTTTCTAGATTACTAGAGTTGTGCAGCGGAAGTTGGTCTAGTGGTCGCAAGCGCTACTGCTGGGTATGAGGACCTGGGTTCGGTTCCCGGGTCAGGTAAAGTGTTGTCTTTGCTTTTCCGGAATTTCTCATTTGTAACAGCCCGGAGTCTGTATTTGTGCCGGCACCCCAATTGCGTAACACACAATCAATCGAAATCTGAATCATTTTGAGGCAAATTGCTAATCCATTGCTTCATAAGTTCGAAAAATTTGTCTGCTCAACACGTAAATAACGCAATGAATGTTGTTGAACTGTCAAAATGAAACTGATTCCGATTAATCGTGTGTTACGCAATGAGGGGGCCAGTTGATAGCAATAGGCTCACCCAGTATGACATGTGACTTGAACATAACTGGCGAAATGTGGGTGTAGGTACTACAGGTACACGTCGGCCTTGCACATTCAGGCTCCGGGGAGACCGCTTTACAGTCTACCCAGAGATGTGCCCTAACAGGCGTTGCACAGAGGGGGCTCCGGATTGGTCTTTTGAGAGGTAACGGTGCCCCTTCCATGTGCAGATGGTGAACACCGGGATGGTTTTAGTGCGGTAAAAATCCCACACTCCCTGGCTTTATCCCCAAAGACCAGGCACCTTTTGAAGGTTTCCCCCGAAAACAAAAAAAAACAGCTACACGTCTGCCTAACCCTTCCACCCTTCCGGAAATGCAGGTTTCATGTTACGTGTAAGTTAGTCTTCAAACCACAAAAAAAAATTAAAGTATAAAACACACAAGACTTAATTTTAAACGTGTTGTTCACCTGAAAGCAAACAAACTGTAAGCACCATTATCCAAAAAATAATTTAAAAAGGCCACAAAGAAAATGAATTACATATTTTTATATACTAAATATTTCCGACCTTTGTATTCATCAAATAGTTAGAAGCTAGAATTTAAAACAACTTTAAAAGCGGTTCATTAAAAAGTTGTAAAAAATATAAACGAAAAACCATTTAGAGAGAGGTTAATTCTGAAAATCCTTTACAGTATTTCAAATCCCTCGTATCAAAGAATTATAGCTACGAACATTGCAAAATCTTTTCGTTTCAAAAATAGTTTTTCCACATTTCATATAACGTCTCAGATTATGAAATCGTCCATTTATTTTACGGCGAGATTTTCCTAAGGTGCGACGCGTGACTACCTTCAATATTGCTCCGACCCCGTGGCTCCCAAGGCTCCCAATAACACATTTTTAAGGATTTGTGTCAGGACCATTTTATATGAAAGGGAAAATATTTCCGAAGCTCAACGATGGAATTAAGCTTTACAAAGTCTGTCTTTCATCTTTTGCATTAAATATGTATTGGGTGAATGTTAGCGATTATCGTCTGCCTTTAGAGGATTACAACATTTATACTCCACGACGAGCTATCAAATCGCAGTATAATATAATATTCTGCGATCATTTAAATATAATTATAATCCGTTTTCAAACATCGAACCACTAATTAAATAGCATTATGTTTGTTATTTATGTTGAGAACTTAATTCAAAACTGTTCATTGTGTGTACAATCCGTATTGTTGAATTCTAATTGTCTATTCCATACCTATTTCCATACCCAGACTATCGTATCGTAAATTGTTACACGCAGACAAAATTACTTACACGAATAGCTCGATAATATGTGGCAAGCACGTTGAAAATTAAACTTCGTGAAATTCAAGGTTTCTCTTAGATGTTCTTTAGCTTAATCCGATTGTTAAATCGCTTCAGAGTGTATCCTTTGAAATACCACTAAATCTGAGGGCATTTCTAAGTGAAAATTTCCCGTCAGCTCCAAGGAAACGAGCCGGCGAATTGGCTACCAGCCTATAAAACGTAATGTCACATTCATTTGCAATTCAAGAGTCCTCAGTCTGTATTATGCCTAATAAAATTTACATATTTAAATTAAACTGAGAAATAACAAGATACTGTAACCATCATGGCGCTTAGATTGCGTGGCCGTTTGTATTTTTAAATACACATACATACATACTTTCATATCTTCCGAGTTTTCATGACATTTTTAATTTAAGTCACGATGAACAAACGGAGCCTCGTGGTCCCGGCTGTGAACTAACGCCCTGAATAAATTAGCTTGCGCGCTGGATGAGAACTAACTCAAACAGCTGACTGAAAATAGTAATGTTATTGTAACGTCTAGCTTGTGTCAACTAGCCGACGTAGCAACTAACATCAAATCAGCATTTTACCCGAGGTGCAAAAATGAAAGGTCATTGGCCCCGACTGGCTTCCACAGTAAACAGAGATAATTAATCCAGCATTAGTCACCATGAATGCGCGGCATTCGATGCGTCTCTGATACGTCTGTGGTCACGCCTCAGTTGACAGATGAAGCTGTCTAATGACGTTATCTTAGCGTACACATGTTGAGAACTGACTAGATCATTCTGTTGTAAATGTGAGGAATTCAGCACGATGTTGCTGATTGCTGTACCGGTTATAAATCAGAACGAAGCCTACGCAGTGTCAAATTGTCAAGCGCGCAATATTCATGATTGTATCCGTCCCTTTACAACTAGCCTATCTACACGATGGTATCAAAAGAGAAATGTGAGGAGTTAAAAAAAAATACACGTCGATGTAAAGCTGCGTTCATACTGATATGAATGTGGCATCATAACAGATAGGCACGGTCCGTCATACGAGCTGGCGACCTTTGGCATCAATCAGTCGGTGCAATATGATAATGTAGAAAGCCTTTTTGTGATACCGGCATTCAGTAGGTACTTGTTGTGTTATGACTCTAATAATAATATCGTCCATTTATACAAGTATCAAAATTAGCTAGATTTTAGAGACGGAATTTAGGCGTCGCTGAGTAAGAATTATAATACCAAATTGTGCGACAGACTTTGCCTATCTAGGTTTAATTTTTGCGAACGCCAGCTTGAACTAATTAGGTACATGAAAATTCCTAGGATAAACGTAGTAGGTATTCTTTGGCATAATGTTGAGTTAAGTATATTCGTTATTAAAATCTTTATTTAAATACATACATTAAAATACGACAAGTGTCTGTTTGTAATGTCAAATTAACAGGATTTGCTAAATGCACATGAAAGTTACTTATAACTAAAAAACTATTTTTGTAATGTTTGTCTCTCTGTCTGTTTTTTTCGGCTAATCTCCGAAATGGCTGGATTTTGACTGGAGATAGCTGTTGTTATAAAGAGTAACTTAGGTGACTTTTATTTTTTTTAATAATTAGTGTTCCACGCTAAAAAAAAAAACAAAATCCAACGCGAGTGAGGCCGCGGGTGGAAGCTAGTGTGTTATAAAACTTCTAAGCCTTTGTTATCTATAAAAACGCAAAGCTACGCTGAAACTTATCTATCTAATCGTTCATCAGCTTCGGGTCCCAGCTTATCTAGCTGAAATATACCAGCTATTATACATTTTGCCAGATAAACGATATGTTGAAATATATTGCCCAATCTTCCGTTACCCATCGCAGCTTTTGAGAAAAACACCATTCATGTTCCGTAAATAGGCTAACATCGAAAGTTATCGAAGAAAATATCGCCTAACGCCCAACACACTGATAAAATATTTTAAAAGATATTAAATTGAAAAATATGGTGACATTTTATTGCTTATAATTTGAACGTTAAGAAAAGAAAGCCAAGAGTTAAATTTCAACATTGTCAAAAATTGTTGAAACATTTTTATGTAAGTTTAATATTACATATTTTGAAATAAGTTTTACAACGTATTTATTTACATGCAATAAAATGATGTCCAGAAACTAAATAGTATCTATCATGCATAAGATTGTATAGAAAATTTAGTCAGTAGGCAAATAAAATGGTCATGAAAGCAAGCTAGTAAAAGGCAGGTAATAATTTTACAGAAGTTTATGATCCAATTACGAAATAGTGTGATGAGGCCCGACTTTATTGCAGTGCTATCGGCGATGTGCCGGTGGATACCCCCGTGTGTACTTAGCTGATATCTACCGTTAATTTTAAGTGCATGCGACAGTAGGTGAAAGTCCATGACGTTATAACTCACAACGATAAAGCTATAAAGATAAGAGGAGCTGACTATGATACACAAAGTACCTTCCTACATTTTAATGACAAGGAAAGTTAAACAATAAGGACAATATTTTGTACGACGCCTGCTAAATTATATCAGATAAAGTCCGGCGCTAAAAAACTTTCGTAAACTCGTTCCAAGTAAAATCTGATAAACTCGAATTAATAACCAACACGGTAGAGGCTTAATTTCATTTTTATAGCATAATTAAAAGTTAAAATATTATTAATTAGTCGATTTTTGAGTGAATTAACAACCGGAGTGTTTTTACTTTTATTGCTGGCTCAACCAAAATGAGTCAATTTAGACACTTTAAACTTTTATAAGAGCAATCAAGTTTGGACAAAACAAACAATATAAATAAACATGAGCGTTCTAAATTCGAAACGTAATTAGTGTAATGGAGCCGGTGAATCCGGGTTGTATTTTAAAAGCAGTAAAACCGTGGGGAGGTCGGCATAGGCCGGAGTCGGGAGCGGTCGGCGGTGGTCGGTGACATTCGCTTTTACACTGCAAGTCACGTGGACTAATGAATCCACTCACCTTCACTCGTCCGAACCCACCTTTGTAAATAATTTAATCAATCTATTTATTTTGACACTTTACAAATTAAGCGGTGATCCTTCACAGGCTGATTAAACGTCGCGAGACACAGGCTTTTACGTGTTTTAAGCTTACATTAAATAAAATTATTAATTAATTCGCATTTACTACGAAACAAATGAAGAAAACAACTAAATCCAGTGACGCGGCGGTTTGAGGTTTCGTCGATAATATTTTCAGGGCATGATTTAGATCCCATAGAAGTACTTCGTCATTCATGGATCAACGAAAGGGTCGTCGTAACCTCTTTTCGCGTAGTTTGGACATAAAAAATGTTATCAGTCGAGCAGGGGAGGCATGCAAGTCATGAAAACAATCAAATAAATCCTCCAACGGGGTAAATGTTTATGTGTGGAGAATTTATTACGGGGCTGTGGATTCGTAATAAAAACTGTGATAAGGATCGCTATAAACAAATGACCGTTTTAGAGATATTAAATGTAATTAAAAATAATGTTTCTGGTTATTTAACAATTCATGGCGGTGTGATTATTTTGTTTTGTTCAATTTGTTGACAACTGACAACAAATTGAACTTTTAGGTAAATAGCTTTAATTTTTAGGTAGCCTTAATGAAATGCAGTGGTGTCCCTCGTAGGTTTGATCCCAGCGACTTGCAATACAAAATACAACTCGCAAGTCGTAGGTTTTTCAAGCGGTTTACTTTGTGTAAATTATTTCATCACCACTGCAAAACGGTGAAGGAAAACATCGTGAGGAAACCGGCATGTCCTAGAACCAAAAATTCGAAGACTTGTGACATCTACCAACCCGCACAAGGCTTAATACAATATACCGACTTAACATGAACTTTGCAGTAATCGCACTAAAAAAAAAGAAAACATTTGAATTGAGAACCTCCTCCTTTTTATTAAGTCGGTTAAAAATGCAAGTCCAGGCCCGGCATTACCCGCATCGCACGCGAGACTCGTTCTAATACAAACAGCAAAGCTCTAGTAAGCGTTACAAAACCATTAACGTATCGCATACTCACAATGCAAGTCACCAAACTAATGAATGCCCAGTTTTTAGACTGCTACACGTGAATTTACAATCTCCCCTTTGCATATGAAGTTTAAAGTAATGGCTTCGGGGAAAATTTTACGGACGACGTTCGGAAGGTAGTCCGAACTATATATAGGTACTATACGTTTCATGTAGGTACCTAATGACTGTAAGACCATGCGAGCACGTACACAAAGTACAGTTGGAACCATTAGGAACGACACATTTACTTTCGTAGAAGCGCAAGCCGTGGGGAATATTTTGATAAAGTATTTTATTATGATTTCTGGCATTCCTGTGAATTTGCTTCGAAATTGAATAAGTAAATAGGTACTGGGAAATGGGAGTTGTTTCAGTTTATATCGTGGGTTATTTAGCTTTGAGTTAGCTTACAAAGTTTGAAACAGAAGCTTTGTTCTGTGACATAACCTAAATTAAGAATAAAAAAATAGGTACGTTATTGTTGTATACTATTTATTTTTCGGTAGCGCTAATTTTTTTTTCAAGTTCATATGCGAATTTTCGAGATTTATTTAGTTCTTCCCACGCGTGCTCTCGAAAATCCCTCACAGAACCAGAAAAGCCTGTTCGAAACAATCCATATGAAATAAGGAAGATCCCAATTGTATTCAACGGAATTCCAATAATATACCGTGAAAGGTTCCTATTTTAAGATCCTCCTTTCGCACTGACCTTTCATTCTGGCGACTATATCAATCGGCAGAGTTATGGGACACCGACTGTACCTACGTCTATATTTGTGACTTCAGACAGGAGGCAGACAAAAGCGATTCATCTGACAACGCCTGCAGATCAAATAAATTGTACGAATTTCTTTAAACATTTTTCTTAGATTTTCTGCTCTATTTATGTCGGATAGTTACAATTTTTTAACTTTATGGTGGTTTCATTTTTCCCGTTATGTTAGGCATTCCATTAAGGTATACCTAATTTGTTAATTAGCCGATGGCGTGCTAGTTAACATTACAAATAAATGAAAACAGACAGGCTTGTTTGGTACAATGTGTTAATTATTTTTTCCTAGCTAACAAAACTAATGGACACGATATTAATGTTAAAAGTTTCAGGAATGTCGTTTGTTAACCTCAGAACGAAAATAGCCCAGAAACCTAATTTATTTCTTGTGCTCACATACCTAATTACGAAGGGTTTATTCAATTAATGCTTTAGTTTCGGTAAGTGCCTATGGCTTTGGGGAGTCGCCGACGCATCAATCATTTTCTCATCCACTTTATGTCAACTTCAAATTTTGATACTAGGATGATGGATGGCCACAATGTCGCCGCACCGCCGAGGAACCCTCGCTTATGAAGTAACAACCACTCGTATGAGGAGTAGCTGCTCCAGACTAAATGAAATTTCGACAGTCGCTGCAGAGACCATTAACATATAAATCAACGTTCATAACTCGTAGACTTTGGTTTACGACGTAAAAATAAAAATGAACCGAGTGGTCCCCGTCAGCGCTCCCGGCGGTTCAGGCGACGACACAAAACGAACAAATAAGATTTCTTCCACCACGACTGGAAATACTTAAGACAGAATTGTTTGAGAATTGCGCATTGTTGTCGTTTGTATAAATAAATCGGGGAAAGTTTAAGGTTACGTTGTAAAGCGTTGTTTTTGCGTTTATTGGTATTGACTGTGTCCAAAAATGTTTGTGAATAGGTTGTATATCAGTGGAATGGAACAATTTCAGAGCCAACGGTTCTGGTAATCAGACAAAACGGTCAATTACTCGTGAAATAGTGGTCGCGTCGTTGTGCTCGCGGCGCTGGCGCGGGCGTTCGCCGACAGAGCGCGCGCACGATCGCACGCGTCGCTCACCGGAAAAATGAACCTCTCATGAAATTTAATGTGGAAATGTCTTGAAACGACGCCAAACCCGCGCTTGAATTATTTATGATCCGCTATTTTAATGGCGTCCCCGTTCGTTCATTACAGTAAGAGTGTTTCTTAATTTCGAATGCGAAATAGGTGTTGCAATTCCTTATTATATTAGACGTTATGGGCGAAATAAAACGTTGCCAATTATTTATTGTTTTCGTCCATTTATTTATTATGGAAATGCATTCATTGTGGAGTACACAGGAAGTGTTCTGTCTGCTTGTTGCGAGAATGTAATATGTAAATATATAAAGTACAGTTATTTATGGTGATTCTGTTTTGTTTTTGTCACGAAATTCCCAAGGGGAAGTTAAATGGTGGTGTGGCTTCAGTTAAAGCCAACTTGCAGGTTTGTAATGCAGTTAGGATTCGGTGGATTTGCTCAACTGACAGGAAAAGTTGTTCCAACTCACATAGTACTTTATAAAGCCAACCAAATAAAAGAGCATCAAATTTTTCTGTACTGTCGAGGAAACATACTCGTATTAAAGTTCGTGAGTCAAATAATACCTCTTACTCTCTTACCTCTCTTTTGTCTTTTATGTAAGAGGAAAATATGAAAGAACTCGCATTACATAACCAAGCTATTACTTTACCCTTCGTATGTAAATAATTCGGCACAACAATAAAACCAGTAATTTGATTCAGTACCAATCAAATATTTACTTTGCTAAAGTACTTTTTACTTGAATCTATTTATTTGCCGTAAAATATTAAATAACTCACATTTTTTCTATTCATCCATATTATGGATTTGTTTTATTTTTCGTATAATATTATGGTGAAGGCAATAACTTAGCTAGATATAGTAATTTATCATCATCAAACCGCCATATATAATTGATTACTGTTGAACATGAACCGTTCCTATAAGCTACTGCCGGCAATTCTGAGTAATATTGCTATAATCAACATACCTCATAGACAGCGCAGAATGATAGTATTAGTACCTAAGTACACAAGTGCCGCTGTACCCATGAATAATCTAGTAATTTCAGGACACCCGCAGGGCACGTTGAGGTGGTCCATTCTTATAAAAATAACACTATAAAATTTTCTTTAAAAAAGTATTCCTTTCAGAACCTTACTCGGTAGTTTTGCTGTATAAAATGTGAGTTTCAACTCCCTCGCGACGTGAAGACGACAATGTAGACACCTCAGCGCTTTATAACGACGCCAAACAAGCGCAGTGTGGGCAGTAGTCCTGTAGCAAGGAGACGCCTATTGTCGCGCGATCGATCGCAGTAAATCAGGGCCCACGCAACAGGCTGCCTCGGAATACGACCATCAGCGAAATATACCACAAATCGTAAACACATCAATAGCATAACTTATACACCACATTGTGAGGGCGTCAATAAAATAAATAAAGCTATATCTGTTACGATTCGCGTGCTGTGCGCCGCACTGCAACTTCCAGCGAAATTTGCTTGAAACAGGTCAATTGTTTTAATGTGCTACGTTTTTTGAAAGTTTTATTGCTATTGTTCGTTGCTGTTTTAAAATTGTTTTAATTCGGTTTACCTCGGTAACTTTTATGTAAATTTTGCATAGGTAGTAATGAAATGGTAAAGTTTGGTAAACAAGCTAAGGCAAAATTCGAACAACTTTTAGTTGTTCATCACCACGTCAACGGCTCGTCAAGGAGAACGAAATGACGGCGCCGAAGTAGCGATACATACATTTACTATAGCCGCGTGTCCACCGCAAGCCGTCACCGGGACGCCACGCTCAGTTTCTCGTTGACATCCCGTTGACGGTGGTGGGTGGGCAAACAATGTAACGGCATCAATTAATTTAATGCAAAGACAAGAAAGATCAATAAGAAAGGTACCCTCAATAATACGAAACTAAATACTTGATAAATTCAAGGCGGAAACGTGGGGCGAACAGTCGGCAGCACGAAAATGTTATGTAAACAGCGGAGTATCTCTCAACTGTGGCCCCGGGTCGTCCTACTGAATAAATAACGCTAAAGCAAAAGCAAACTCAAACAAAAGTAAATTTATTCACCAAATACGACGATTAATACACGATCCCACGACAGATTTATACTCGTGCCCAGAAGAATGAGTATACCGATGACTATGTGAGCATTACGTATATTAGTAGTGGAGATATGTCGCGACGCAACGGTCGAGATTGCTTGGACAGGCGTTTGTTATATTCTTGGTAATGATAAATCAATGAACCCGTGAAAGTAATTTTCTTTGGTAAGGATGTTTTGGTCATTTTCTTATAAGACATACCCATATTCTATTTAGAAACTATTCATCTTGATTCTCATATATTTTAAAGCTCTTTCTAAGATGTGAATTAGAAACTTTTGCCTGGTGGACATGTAGGCTAATGAACTGGTTAGTTCGTCGATCGAGTGTCGTAGCGGGAGGCTATTGTGCGGCAGTGGACCACTCATTAAAAACATCTTATTTAGACAGTAGAGAGGACAGTAGATATTCTATCAGACATCTCTGATTGAGAAAACTTGAAGAGCTTTGAATTTAAATGGACTAAGATGCCATGAGTGTATATGTCACAAATATCGATAAATTTCTACAAGGGCGATCCAAACTGTCGTTAAACTCAGTCTTACCCCCTCTTAGATCAAAGAAGTGACAGGTTTCTTCATTATGACGGTCCTTTCCAATTTGTATAAGCATTGAATACGAAATTCTGTCAATAAGCATCTTAATAAAAAGTAAATAAATAGGAGCAGTGTTGCTGTCATAAAGGGAAAATCAGCTTTGGAGCGGAAATTGAAGTTCCGTGGCCGGGGGCGCGCGGGCGCACGCCGGAAGCTACGCCATTAAGTCCACTTCCAACGCTTTATACAGTTACAGTAATTATTATTATTTCATTTTTAAAAGTCAGTGAAACTTTAATTTTTTTTTACTTTGAAACTGAAACGAAGGAAGACGAGGCGAACATAAACTTTAAAACAACATACTGTTTACTAACATACTCACATTTTTTTTAAGTCATTGTCACTAACATTATATGGATTATGTGTACTTGTATGTGTAGTCCGAAATAAAGAATATTATTATTATTAAAGTAAAAATAATTTTCAACAGTGATTAACTCTTTATGAAAAGTAAAATAAGACTAAGTTGATCGGACGTTGCTATCAAACCATTCACTAGAACAATAAACAAGGCAATTGTTTACAGTTTGACGGACAAGCCACTAAAATAATGATTAATATTCATCGTAAACAGACAGTTACAAACTGTACGGGACACGGGTATTATAGAAAACAGAATAACATATAAAAGTTCTCACAGTATCGGTCCATGATGTTCTTTGTTTTGCCTGGGACTAAGACAAACAAATTTTAAGGATACGCGTCCCTGAGTCCAACATGTGGTGTTATTTCTATTTAAATTTTGTTGGATAACAAAACACAGAATATACTTTCTGTGAAAATAACAAACACGTGTGCCTACCGGGCCGTTTCACAAATAACTGAGCTTTGTAAAAACGGAAGCTCAATTATTGTTTGCATAGAAAGAATTATTCGTGAAGCATTCTTTCCCATGTAACGGAAATGCCCAGATGTGTCAACCTTGGCACATATAACTATTACGTCTACTATCACCCAATTAGTTGTCTACCGAGGTGATGATGGAAATATTGCCGTAGGTACGACAGTTTATACATAGGTCGATGTGCAAAAACAAAGACGTTTACGAGCGCCTGGTTCAGAGTCCATAAAATGGACTAATACAATCTTATTTACTTGGTAAATCTTTAGAAAATATATATAATTTTGGGGGTTATTATGCGATATACTGTAAACCAGATAGATTCAAGTTGCATTTGCTTAAAATAGCTACCGTTGTGCTTTTTAGATTGGATTCTGCTACAAAAGCTATGATGGTGTTGAAAATATGACATCAATTTGTTTGGTAGTTAATTTCTCTTCATCGATGTTTTCGAGATTCGAGATTTCGTTTTATCAATCTATTGTACTTGTTATTGTATACAAACGTTATTCTTGGAAGGCATTCAAATATCTTTTGTACGAAATTCTGCAAATATTTCAATTATCTGAACTCTGATTGAATCAGCAAATCTCGGATAACATTACCTGAGGCATTTCTGTTGCTCGAATAATACTACCTCCATTATTAGTGTCAGTATTAAGTAATATTGTGGTGCAAGCTGACAATGGATCAGTGCGGATTGCGATCGAGGATTTCACTCTGTCAGTTGTCTGGATTATGGGAGAGCCGCAACTGTCACGTCTGCGTTTGTCGTGACGTCAGAATGAGGTCATTGCATAACTACATTATGTATTGATAATTTACTTATAGGTACTGTGAAGACTTTACGTCGAACTAGCGCTGCTATAAAGGACAGCTAGGTTGGTGGTGATGATTTTAACGTCATTAAGCAAATTCGTAAAGCATTGATCAATATTTGGACAGTAAGAAACAATTACAAACTGTATCGGCCTTTTTACAAAACAAGGTTTATCTTTAGATCCATTTTTAAATTTCGAAATATAAAAACTGACGATAAACACACACGGGCTTAAAGTCAGTTTTTGTATTTCGAAATTTAATAATGGATTGACCACTTTAGACTTTACAAATTGACAACTTTAGACTTTACAAATTGACAACTTTAGACACCTAAAGTTGTCAATTTTGCATTAAAAACTTTACGGCTGTCGGATTAAATATCAGAATACAGTAACTGGCTGAAAGGTTTAGGCTAGGTCTAAAGTTCTAACTTGTTTTATAATAAGACGGTATATGTTTAACGAAACGAGCGACTCAATTATTTAGATTGCTTAACCTTTTGACCCATATAGGTAATATAGTAGAACTTTGAAGCTTCTTACGCAAAGCGAAAGTTAGGATAGGTCGAAGGTTAAGTGTTACAATTTACTTAGAGTCTGGTTTCGCAAACAATTTTCTGTTTTTATAAATGTACTAGCAGCGCCCCGCGGTTTCACCCGCACAAGTTTCGATCCCATGGGAATATCGGGATGAAAAGTCCTATGTGTTAATCCTGGTTAACTATCTGTGTGCCAAATTTCATCCAAATCCGTTCAGTAGTTTTGCGCGAAAGAGTAACAAACATCCATACAAACTTTCGCGTTTATAATATTAGTAGAATTTCAGAATATTGACCCCAGGGACGAATACTTATTTATGGGAACACGCTTCAATTGACCTGTTCCGATACAAGACAGCAACGACCCACAAACCTAAAGTTAGTCGGATAGCAACAAAGAATTTAATAAACTGACATCTGGAATGCGCTCAAGGCACAATAAATCGCAATTGATTCGCCAAATGGCGTCTTCAGCTTAGTCAGGGAAGGCCGGAGTGACTTAGGCACAAAGAAAGCGGATTATGGCGTAATCTCGACGGGCGATGCTGGGGCACGCGTCGCGGCTCCGGCCACATTAAACCCACATTAGGTCTCCATCGATTACGACTTGACATTTTGTTACGCGGAGGTTATTTTACGTGATGTCGCGAAAAATGTCTTTTTCGTGTACCGTGCCATTTAGCCGGCGTTTTGTTTCGTTGATCTTTTCTGAGTTTTTGTTTAGATCGCTTGTTTTGTATAGTTATATTTCAGAATTAATAAAGTAGGTAGTAAAATCTTTATTTACTGACAGAGCGTACAGCCTAAACCTGGGTCTAGAAGTATGAAATTTTGCACTTGTAATACTTAGAAAGGATTTTTGAAATTCACCTCCCAAAGGGCAAATAGGGGATGAAAGGGCTTATACTTGACAGGGTTGTATAAACCCTACCTCTAGATAGATCGTAATCTTCTATAATATAAAAATGAATCGCTGAATGTGTTGCTAAGCGCAAATCTCGAGAACAGCTGAACCGATTTCGCTAATTTTTTTTTAGAATATTCCTTGAAGTGCGAGGATGGTTTTTACGGAAAAAAATGTAATAAAGTTGCTTCACGCGGACAAGTCGCGGGCAAAAGCTAGTTCGAAATATCTTCATCTTGATCTCAACGGTGGCTAAACTAAGCAACATTTAAAACAATCATAGGTAGATCGAATTCAAACCTGCGCTGTAACTAGATAAAACAATACTAACTTAGAAGATCAAATTTTGGTCTACAGCACCAACTCAAAATTTGGGTTTTATGTAGACAGGTACATTAATTCAATTCTAAAGTTAATTGTTACGCCAAAATCAAATATTGATATTGTAACTCCAATAATGGGTACCCTCACTTTATCAGCTACATTTCAATTCTTTTTTAATAAAGGTATTGAAAGAATAAAACAAAGTAATTTTAAAAGAAACCCAGACAAGTAAAATGTTGTTTCAGCTAAGAATTTCAAGTACAAAGTTGTTTAAACTCTTTTTATTTCTAAAATGCTTTCTTTTTATTGAACAGATGAAGTACTATCGATATTAAACATTCTGAAATGTTTAACTAAGTAGGTACCTACTTTGCGTGTTCAAAGACGAGAAGAGCTCAAACATACTATTAATTAATCCACTTGTAATATTATAAGAGCGTAGGTACTTGTTTGTCTGCAATATCAATATACAGACTGAATCAATTAACGGGACTGGCCAGTTGTAGATATATTATATTTCCTGGACCAGTAATAGAATATATTTTATCCTGCCCATAAATTACCTACTGAACAATAAATAATTTCGAAAACAGAGCGCCTGGGCCTGAGGCAGAAGGCACTAAAGGCAGAGATGATAATAATTTAGCCAAGCGTGTAACTATCACCCAATAAAGCTGTGTAGTGGCGCGTACAATATACATCACAGGGTCTAAACAGATTCGGGCCACTTGACGGGCTTCGGCAACATTCTCAGCACAAAGCAATGAAAGCGGCTTAGTTGAGAGAAAGGGGATTAGAGCATAATCTGCAGTGGAGCGGTTGACATACGGCCGGGTGCCCGGGGCGAGGCGGCGCGCGGCGTGGAGCGCCAGATCCGTGTGTCCACGGTAAATACGCGCCAGCTACAACCACACAATAACTGTTATCGAAGCACACCGATGCGAAAATTGACTCCAAGGGCTTGTGTTTGGAGACCACTCCACTTCTCTTGTTTTCGTTTAACAATTCAAAAGCAATCTACTTTTAAAGCTACGAAAATATGAGAAGGTTCTCAAGTTCACGCGTATACATATACAGTGCCCCCCAAAAGTGAGTTGACATTTTTCCATTTCAGCTATGATTTCACATTATGATTTACATCCTAGTTTCAAATGTTAAAACCGTACACTGTAACGTTTTTATTGATTCATTCATCCAGTTACAGAATTCTTTATTGTATGTATAGACAACTAACTATTTACACTAGATACTAAATTGAAGGACTAACGAACTTACTATACAAATAAATAAAAAAACACACAACAGACACTTAGGCGTCGAAGTTACTTATCATAAAAAATAAGATTATTTAGTATTTTATTTGAAATCATAATGTGGCATCACAGCTGCAAGTGGAAAAATGTCCGAATTTAGACGATTCTTTTTTTCTGTATTGCTCCCTAATATTGCTTATTTGAACACAATGCTTCGTTAAAAACTTTACTACTTACTTTACGTCATCACTTCTAGTCCACTATCACTTCTAATCATGGTTCCAATAATCTAACTATAGTAATTTCAATAGTTTACCAACAAACCTGGAAATCGATTTATTTTGCACCAGCGCAGCGCACACAAATTAAGAAAGATTTTGAACAAGGAGTATTTTGGCATCAACCATAAATAAGTTATTAATTTTGATTTTAATAGTGCACGACTTGACTTTTCTAATATTTCCTAATATCTCGTCATACCTAATATGTTTATTGTATTGTACCAAACTCAAACTCAAAGTATTTATTTCAATTAAACCAATTACAGGCACTTTTGAATTGTCAAGGGGTCGGTCAGTCAGATAAATGAAGCTAGTTGCCCATTCCAAAGCGTAGGTACCTATGGAGAAGAACGGGCAAGAAACTCCATGGACACTCTTTTAAATCAGAATAATATGGTCACAAAGTATTATTACCTAATTTGTTTACTCAAATCGCTGTAACTGCTGGTCAACGCAAATATGTAACTCTTAATTAAGTAGATGTGTACATGTGGAAGCTTGTAATTAGCAAATGTCCCTACTTATGCATGATATTTAAGTTTTTTATTAATCTGTAAGCTTTCTTTAAAATAAAAATGAAATTTTATTACTAGGTATTATTTGAAATAACTGCTTTGTGGTTGATGTTGGTAGTTGCTACTTTATAATCATCGGAATTAGCCGTATGACTGGCTATTTCATTAGGTGTAATTAAAACTACTCGTAGTATGTATTCCAATTAATGGAATTGTTTTTGTGGTCATGGCGTGTGGTTGTCGTTTATTTGTTATTTAAATTAAAGTTTTGTTTAGTAGCATAATATATTTTTCTAGCTGTTGAATTGCATGTTAATACATAACTGATAACATTGTTTAATGAACAAAGAATAATTATTTTCCAATTCCAATTGTAACAAAGGATTTTTTACTAAATTAAAACCAATGATAACTTCATTACGTAGGTACTGTAGAGATTATAGCCGTATATTATTGCTGTCTAGCTGACAAGCGGGAAGACAGAAGATGATTCCATTCTAGGAATAATTATGGATGTTATATAACAAACTGATTGTTTAATTACTCATCCCGCAAGAGCTCTCACAGTACTATGTCCAAAAGTACGTAATAAAAATAAGTATTTATAGGAACACGTCGTTCCACTTAATTTCCACAGTGAATAAACTCGCAGTTATCGTGAAATAGTATGCGTATCTCTAGAACCTCATAAATTTCATGAATTGATAGCTGGATTCTACAATGAACTGATTTAATAAGGACAAGACTAACACAATTCAGAGAGTTCGCGAATAAATCAAAGTTGTGCACTAACTTCGCATCAATATCAAGTGGCTGTTCTCAACTTATTTTTATGTTCTCCATTATGTTTAACTTCAACGTAATATTATTTATGAACTTGAAAGTTTTATGTTTTCCAAAATCCTCTTCTTTCAGCTTTAATAAAATACCCGGATAACTTTGTCAGGAATTACCTGTAAGGACCATTATAACTTTTATGGGTTTTTATAAGTTATTTTCCAGTGTTTTCGCAACGTGACAATGAGCGGGATCTACTTGAATGTTTTCAACTTTTTATTTCAGAGATGGATATCATTTCACTGTGGGTCTTGTGCACTAAGGTACAGGTTTTCATTGACTGTCATTTAAAAATTAACGAAAGAGCCCACCTTTTGAAAATATAAACACATCGTTTACTTTGTAAATCGTAAAGGCATTTACAATAGCTCATAACTAACGTACTAACTAGCCTGTATTGTCCCAGTATATGGCAAAGACGTCCCTCTGCCTTTTCCACACATACTCATACTTCGCTTAATTTCTAAACACAAAAGAAACAAAGGAAATACCTTATGACATGTTTAAGCTGCACTCTCTCTATCCGTCCAATTCTGAAAAAGAAAAGAAAAACAATGTTAGACACAATGGAAGCAGACTACCCAATAAAACTGATATAAAAATGTCGTAATGTCAATATGACGAGGAAGGCATACGTCAACTGATTAGTGAGTCCTGAGCGCGTGAGAGCTTGACCGTCACGAAGACCGCCTCAATTGACCGATAATAGAGCCCACACCCACATGCGGGATTATTGACTGACAATAAACGTCACATATTTCTTAATAAACAAACACGTCACTCTGACGGCACTGACAGCCGCCTGAGTGAGCAACCATCATTATAGCACTTTCCGTGTCCCATACATATTATGTACAATTACACCTACACAGGGTGCAAATAAATCACCGCTTTCCTACCTATTTACTGTTTATTTACGTACCGTGTTTGATAACCTCCTGTCACATCGGGGTATAATTACGTCTACGTGTTGTAGCATAAATGATAACCTACCGCTGATAATTTATTGAATATTCAGCCAGTTATAAAGTAAATGTTTGGTTTCAACGGATTATATTAGACATATGTAAAATTCGTTCTCTTCGATTAATGTGACTGGCTGTCGGGACTATTAAGCTAAAATATGGAAATATTAAGCAAAATGAAAAAAAAAAAATGATTGACGTTCCAATAATTATTGCTCGGAAATTAAAAACCTGAGAGTCATAATAATCATTATGAATATTGTTTTTATGTTATTCATTAGATATTATAATTACATAAACACGGTATAATATTACTAAATGTGTAGAAAAATAATTAAATTCTAAAAGAAACAAATCTTTATTTAGAGTGGAGTTCTCGAATTTCGGGTGCGCCCTAAGTGGGCACTCGGACCTCATAACTCTAGAGTTTTTCGAGATATTACCAAGCGCTTGGTCGACTCTTCACGTGACCAGACGGCTGGTCTATTTTTGGCCAAAGAATCAGCATTGCCATACAAAATGGCAATGCTGCCAGCCTGTTGGGCACTTTTCCTGTTGGTAAGTATTTGGACATCGAAAATTATGTTAACCGACCTAGTTCAGATAATCTGAAGCCTTTGTAAATGACTGTAATTTATCCTTTGTGTAATTGTATTGTAGTTAAAACATTACTTTCATATTTTTATTTGTATTTTCTTTGTGCGGTGCCTTCTCCGTCCAATCAGTTAGGAACGAGTCCAAATCGTCACGCCAGCATTTCTTAGGTCTAAGAAAAATATGGGACAGGCCTTTGCACAGCTGTAGGACAATATAGAAGAAAAAAAAAGGTATCTTGTGTTTCAGGAACTGTGTCCAAAAACGTTATTCTTTCCTTCTTTCATTGTGAACTCAATCAAATTGTTTATACCTTCTTCAACGTACGGGGAGTTCAATCATCGCAGGATTCTAGATCGGAATCGGCTGTTTCATTACATTATTCATCTGCTCGCCGTCCAGACGACATGCCATTAGCATTTTAAATTAAGTAATGAATCTACTAGGCAGACGACCTGTGGAGGCGGCCTAAACTTAAAACGTATGTACGGACAGAATTAAACAGGAATATAAACCATACAGTTGAACATAATTATACATGTGGAAACAACAATACGACAATACATGATTATACAGCAATACTAATTCATGAGAGTATTTTGGAACTATCAAATAAATACTAGCAACGAAATAAGAAAAGTTTTTTTTTTCAAACAAACTAAATAAGTTCTAGTAATGAGCCGAATATGGGTTTTGCAAATCTTTGACTAGCTTTAGTGACTAAACTATTCGATATATTTGATTGATTTTTTGTATGCAGACTGCAAACGTCATTTGATATACGAGGTTTAATTTATTATCGTCTCCACCTAGTATTTTGTACCCGTAGCGGTCCTTGTTGTACCAACCAAGTGTTTACCTTGCATCTTAAATTCTGTTGTACCTATTTATATACAACGGTTCATGTAATTACTTAAAGTTAAAGAAAGTATGTTTTTTTGTTTATTTATTAACGTTTCACACACAACACATTTAACATAAATACCTATACATATATTTGATCACTACACAATTCGCGTACAAAAACTCTTGTACGTTGAGCGTAGCATTGTAATATGAATAAAAAAGTATGCCAGAACGTGATATACATCTATAGTAAGTGTTTGTATAGCGGCCTAATTCGTTGTAAAAAGCCCCGTCACCTGACTTACGGCATTATAATTACGCCGGCGGTACACAGATAAAGCTTTTTTTAATTTTGTAGGGCGAGTCGACTAAATTTCGAGTGAAGGTTAATCCGCGCCCACGCTGCGCACGAGACTCTAATCGTTCATTTGGATTACGATTATGTAGACGAATATGCATGAGGACGTTATCGCGCCATTGATTTTAAATGGGATAAGCCGTTGAGACGACTCAGACCGGTCCCAGCCGATCATCAATTAGGAGTTCTAAGCTGGTGTGAATCATGTTTATAATTCAACAACTAATACTGTTTCTTGACACCTGCTCGGCGAGCTTACATCTAGATATATTTTGTGCTTGTTATTTTTTATTGCTTCCGCCATAAAACTGTAGCACATTATTAGCTTCACAATTTCTTTAAGACCTCCAAAGAGTGGCAACACTCTTTCTTGACGACGGACCTTTATACTTTTTGTCCACGTTTTTAGACGCCCAATTCTCGTTAACTATTCAACGAGGTGACTAAACGATTATAATATTCCGTGATACTTGTTGAAAGTGTTTCGAAATAATTAGCTTATTTATATTCCTTTATAAGTTTTGTTTGATACGTCTGGCTTTACTTGTATTTCGTGTTTTACTTTCAAGAACTGAGTCACGTTAACTTAAAAGTACTTGGGATTGCAAGCTAGTTGAACTTGGGTAATGGCTAGCATCTGTAGACGAATATACATATAAATAGCAGATCAAAATATACTTAAATAAATCTTGTAACACATTTGATGGACCGAATCTATATCAATTCAAATTGACTTACAAATTCTGAAACCTAAAACAATAGTCCGAGTTCCAAGAAAGAGCAACTTTTGCTCATTTTAAGTCTACGAAATGATTTCATTTCGAATCAAACTTTGTGTCTTTCGTCTGTATTTCAATATCGAAGTTCAAGAATCGAATGTCACTTGAGTCAACGTAGTTACGAGTATAATAATAGTTGGAAAGAGATCAATGGCCACGGAGTTTTTACTGCCTTCATCCAAGTATAACATAATACATTTTATGCTTATAAAATGTCACTATCAGAAACTGCAAGCACATAATCCTCATCATTTGGATTGAATATAATTGTGAAAGCTTCATTTATCTTAACAGGCCGACGTCAGGGACAGATCTGAAGTACAAAGGGCCTGGCTACATGTGAACTTGCCTCGGGGGCGTCGACAATAGCACCGGTCCCTAACAATAAGAGGTCTAAAATTTCATCGTGTCTTCTACTGAGAGATCGGTTAATGAATTGGGTCCATTATTTAGGCTGTCAAGCTTCATGTCTGCGACGGATGTGGTACCGAAGAGAGATCCTATCTGTAAAGTGTTTGTGATAATCCTTGAATGGAAGGTTTTCGAAAATCCAATGATTTAAAATGAGGATAAATATTTATGAGCGTTAAAATTAAATGGCTTCCGAATGGAAGAGACACTTAACTGTTATAGTTAAGTGCTTCGATATACTTAAGTTGCTATCCCAAGATACTAACATTCTCTGAGCATGAGCATTGACACTTCAAATTAATATTTTATTGCACATTCAAGTAGTTATTTTGATTTCGAAATATGTAGAAACGTAATGAAATAATATGAGTAGGTATGTTGAAAATGTAATTTAGATTGCTCCCAACGATGTCACAAAACATGATTAAGTTTTGTGACATCTTTCTCACCTTGTATTATTTCGCCATAACAAACATTATATTTAGTTTTCCTTTACTAACTCTTGACAAATGTCGACTAAGTAATGCCTTGTTTTAGGCTTGCATTAGTCGTAACGTCTGGTAATTACGCCGGTAAAGAGCCTGTCCCGTCGCCGTCGGCGTCACCTGTGATTACCAGCTCTTTCACCATAATTAATGGTGTGTTTTTACCTTTATCTTATCACCTTAATATGTGAGATAACTTAAGGTCTGTTTTACCACTTAGAGATATCTTAAAGATAAGAAAATCCCAATTCGTTTTTGTAAAAACTCGAATGGCTATCGCTGACGGGAAATACTAATTGATATAGTTAATTTTATTGGCCGCAAATATTCTTTTCATGTTCACCGATTGCGTTGTAGTCAGGTATTTGCTTAAAAGTAGTGTTATTACTTACATTTTAACGACTGAAAGCTTTTAGGGGGATTGCGAAATAAACGTAGGTATGACTAAATGCGCTGTGAAGAAGATGACAAGCCTACCAACAGTCAAGGTTCTAAGAATTTAGAGAAGACGAATATAGGCGAAGCGAATAACATTATTTAACTTCATCAGATGCGAGCAAATTCAAAGGGACATAAATAAAAACGAATATATTATTATACTATATTTGTCTTAAGCTTTTTTTTACTAACAAAATTGATCTTTCTGTCTGAAATATAAATAAATAATAATAATAAGGATAAAAAGACATTTCAAATAACAAAACCACAGCCAACTCCTGGCAAGTCTAAATTCTATAAATTATTACATCAGCGGCGATAATCCAGCGAATCCGGGAACATTGCGTAACGCTGCACAATACATCAGGCAGTGCGTGACAAACCGTAGTAATGTCACCTGCTTTATTTCAATTATTGCCCAAAGTAAGGTACGAATGTTGAATACCCTTACGTGACCGAGCTGGAGTGTTTCCTGACTTATTCGCTGAAGTAGAACAAGGTGAGTAATGTCCTCACATCGATGTTTAAACGGCTCTTGAACCCCTGATAACGTTTCTAATTATATGCTCGTTAGATTTATAGGTTTGACAGCGTATGTGATAGCGTATTTCAATCATATTGTTTCCTGCTTGATTGTTATTTGTGGGGCAAATAGATTGTGTATCCTAAAATACACGGTTGCTTCAAGAAGTTAAATAATTATGTCTGTGTTATGATGTTTTACATTAATATTATGTTTGTTTATGTTTATCTAAATTAATTTTATATGTTTACTATTTAATAAAATGTTTCTGATAAACGACTTACCGTTTTAGTTACATAAATATTTTATTATAACTTTCGTTTTGTAATTTACTTAATAGTTTCCTAATGCTAAATTAATTAATCGTTCCATAAAAATGTAAATGCCATCTTACGTGAATTACGTATTACAAATTAAAAGCTGTATAAGCTTAGAAACTTGTCCCGCCATGTCAAATACACAAAATAACTGTTAACATTGCCTCTTTTAAATAAATTGACAGCAATAACTTCTCAAATAACAGGTGGCATGCATAATATAGGTGTGGCTAATGTATTCCGTTTGTTAATCTCACAATAATAAAATACGCAACATTATGTGGCGTTAAGAACTGTGAGGGGGCAACATCGTAATTTACTACGAAACTGAGCCCACCGTATTCTGTACGAATTGCGTGATACGGAAGGAAATGTCACTCGTTTTGTTTCAATTATTCTTATCCACATTAGTTCTCATATGTATACGTAAATCGCCCATAAAATATACATCGTGTCATATGCTCCGTGGTATATTGACGGAATTTTTCCGCAATGTTTCGTGTTCCGAAAATATTGTTACGGATTTTACGCACGGAAATGTCGGGGACACATGATAGTAACTGTCACGGCACGTTGACACTTTTGTCACGCGGATTATATACGAGCTCCTGTAATTTTCACTTTATAAATGTCAGTCACATAAAAATGCATTAAAGGGTAATAACCGTATTTGTTGTCATTACAGCGAACCGCAAGTCTATTATTATATTGATCCGGTTACGATTCGGTTCTCTTTATTACTTTTTTTTGCGGTTGTCCAAACAAAAAATATGGCTACTCCAATTGTAATTGATAGTTGAGAGTTAATTGAATATGTATAAAAAATATCAATCGTTATTTATTGGACTGGAGCGGTCACTGTCCGATATTAATATTTATAGAACGACTATTATTTTCATACTATTAAGACAGACTTTAAGCCAGTTGTGGTCTGCGCCTCTATACGCTGACCAACGGTATTTATAACGAATAACGTCTACAAGTCTTCCTTATTACCTACTATTATCCAGGCCCTTGCTCGGTTAGGTATTTCTTTACAAACGTTATCTATTCTTTGACAGAGTTAAGTACAATACTACCTAAAATTAACTGCACTTTTGAACTTAAAATGTTAAGGAGAAAGCTTTTTACGACCGATCAAATTTAACTAATTTTGCACTCACATAATTCCAAGAAGGCATCATTATGAACTTATATCCCTAAAGCTTAGGTATTTATTATAAATGATTCATGAATGACTAAGTGGCTTTATCTGTTTATACCTATGGTATGCAAAAGAGCCGAGTGTGTACCGATAAATTGCGACCTCATTTTACATTCCCCCACGAATGCGATTCAGTACGAGCCAATAATAAAGTATGAGCCATGAGCCACTCATCCACCATCGACGGCCCTCAAGTCTTTGAGCAGCTCTGCAGTGACGAAACAAAATGAAAAGCGAATTATTATTTCTCACATCCGAGTGTTTACTCGCCCCGGGTAACACTGGCCCTTAGTCGCACAGAAACAAATGAATTATAAAAATCGCTTTTGTTTATGTCCCTTTGAATTTGCGCGCAATTTTTAAAAGTAAATAATAAAGCGCTCTTAGCTCTTAGTCCGCTTTTTTGTCAGCGTTAAAACTTTTGCTGGCTGAAAATGGGACGGTACGGGGACGCAAGTAGTAACAATATATGTAAAAGGAAACTTCCAGAAGAAAATATTTGACATATGGCTACGTAGTGACGGTTGACGATCCTATGTAAATATCGCACCGAATATTCCGTAGACTTGAAATTCTGTCCATATTTCTTTTATAAGTTTTTCATAAGGATAAAGCTTCTTGCAAACCATAGGCAATTCGTGAGATGGATACCAGAGAGGTAAAGGATGGTTCAATAAGTGTCAAGTCAAAGTAACGAGAAAATATACTATTATTTTGAGTATAGTATTTTAGATGGCATTGTATGTTTGAAAGTATGAGTTGGTTCATGTAGTAACTTTAGATCCAAAATATATTTTATATGAATTACCTACATACGAATTCGTGTATGTCCAAAACGCATACCCGTACGCAAAATATGTGTGTTGACGCAAAGTTGCGGATACCAGCCCGTATTGCATAGGAAAGACACATTATCATTCTTAGCAATTGGCGAGCAATGTATAAACTGACAAATACCTAATCATGTTACTTGTACAAAAAGTTTTCTCTTTAAGAAAATTTCTTTCTCCACATCCTTTCTCAAGGAAAATGTGTGCGCGAACAAATTTGTCTCCCAGCTCACGTTCAGCACAATTCGGGGAATGTAAGAGATACGTAAAGCGTTGGTTTTGCGCATATTTCTATATTGACATGCGTACATCGCTACATACGCTTTACGGTAAAAATAAGGAAAAAAATCGCGAAATCTATCGACGGACTGGATTCATCTTGAGCAAAGTTTACTTTGAGTAGGTTCATGATTTGAGTCCTCATTTGTTTACCACAGTAGGTAAAATGTACTTCAAACTTTACAAAACACAGATTGCCCAAGAAGTAAATGTGTTATTTGTTTACCAAGATAGAATTGCTGGAAGGTTTTTCAAGTCCTTGAATTTACAAGAAAATAAAACACTTTGTTCAACCTTGAAGTTGTTTCAGGTCGCACCGCTCCTTAGCCACGCTCGTGTAGGCAAGTCGGAAAATGGACCGGAAAATACCGACATAAACATAATGTTATTGTAGGCCTTTACGTTTGAAATCATCTTTCATTCAAAATAATGATCCCGTAATTTAAAATGAAATCTCAGACAGTAATTGTTTTAAATTGCGCCTATGAGTTTGTTTATTTAAGAAATTTCTTTGTGAAATAAATTATGCCGTCTCGACAACCCCTGCCGTTAGGGGTTGTCGAGACGGCTCGAATAAGATACGAAGGGTCAACTGCGTGGGGGAAAATCCTCTGTACAGCAAAACTCGAGGTGAACCAACTACCAGCTTATGAAGAATCCTGCTACAGCACTTTTTGTTCACGCTTTGATGTGAGGAAATACAATTTTATACGATCATTCGAAGAATCCTGTCAATTTAGATGAAATGCTTTACGTGGAGTGCCTTCTCTGATGTTTATGAACACTTGAGAGCTACAAAGACGCTTTTGGATCACGGAATATTCATACTGATAGTGTTGAAGGTTGAAGATTGTAATATAGAGGGTACATAAAGGCTTGAGCTGATAGATAGTGAGAATTTATTGACGCTGAAGCAAATGATAAAACTGATAACTGAGTAACTGATTTGATTTTGATTTGAAATGTCTTTGACCAAAATAGAAATGCTTACACGATAGAAAAGACATAACTTTCACACAATCTTATTTGTTTACCCCCATCCCGGTTGTCTATCCAACCACACCATCCAACCTAATATTTAATTTCTATACAAGAGAGATGGATCGATAACCACCTTAATGACCATCACCACTATTTTTATTCCAATTTTTCTAATATTAGTGGTAATTAAGGGTGCTTAAACACATTTGTCGGTGGTTACAGCTGATGGTGGTCGCGATACGGACAAAACGCTTCCTGAGCAGGCGTCTCGCTGGCCACTGGGCGCATTAATTATGATCTACGTTGTACTAGATTTAGATCGAAGTCAGATAACGTATGATTAACTACCAACTGTTGGTTTTCGTAACACAATACTAGTAGTTAATAGTAATACTAGTCGTTATTTGTTAGCGATCGGTGACCGCTGCGATGTGTCAGCGGTCGTGTTCCGTTCATTTGTTTTAATGAATAATGCTGGAGCGTGTTCTTATTCTGGATTTAATTAACGTGGCGTTTCTGATATCTTGAGAATTTTAGAACGCTGTTCGAATAGATTGTTACTTGCTTTGCTTATGTTGTCAAACTCTTACCTACAATTTGGAAAGTAAATAAATACTTAGTCGTAGTCTTCGGTATCTGGTCATTATTTTTGATATATCTATTGTATTTCAAAAAGTTTTAAAAATATTGGTAATTTATTATATCGCTTAGATTACACTCAAATTAACACACTAAAAATAATTATATCCCTAGTATTCATTTACGTGGATGGTTTTCGTTTATCTATTATTGTTTCTGCTAGATTTCTAAGAGCTTCAAAATATATTTTTACCGGCCTCCTAGATATTTCTATTTATTAAAAACACAAAAACAAAGAGCGTTCGTTTTACATTCAGACACCAAATCGTTTCTCAGAATTAATAAATTCCTAATAAAGATAATCCATTCCGATAACGAAATAGCTAAGAAATACCTACACTCCTATTTACATATACAAGATCTTCCATAAATTATCGTCGTACAAATGACCTTCGGGACTCGAGAATAGGTACAATTTATTTCCGTCTCGAGTCGTTTCAGTGAATCAGGATTATGGCAACGTTTGAAAACGTAAAAGTCGGTGGCTTCTCGCCGCCTTCCGGTTTAACATATATTCGTTTTGCCGGAGGTATTAGGGGTGGTGATTAATGAAGCATTCCTCCAAGGTGCCTGCGCCTAGCCACCCTTCGTCTTATAAATAAACGACAGTTAAAATTTATAAGTTATGACTACTATTTCAATTTTTCGTGTTGGAGATTTTGAGGATATATTTTTGTTCTTCTAGATAGGTTTAAAATAACGGTTTGATTCTGTTTGCGTAGTCGTGGTTGTCATAATCATAACTTAAGTAGTATTTAGGTTAAAATTTTGCAGAGAGAGAGATTTTTCTACGTTTCTATAATAACAAAGACGGAAAAACACATATATTTAAACTTTATGAGCAGAGGTCATACGAACAGAAAGATTTTCGAAGATCTATCGTAGGAACAGTTACAGGTACAGTTGTTTTAACCAACTTCGAAAAACGGAGGGGGTTCTCAATTCGAACCGCATGTATTTTCATTTCCGAAAAAGAGTTTAAATAGAAGAAAACGATTTTAAATCTTATCCTTAGAATTTAATTATATCACTGCCAGATTTAAAATTATTGAATTATTTCAGAGTACACATTCATCAGCAATGTAGAACCACTTTATCTCACATAACTGCAATTAAAACGATCATGAATTTGTAAGCTACACGTCGAGTGACGTCACCAAAACAGGGCTTAAATTACATTTTACATAATCGCGAACGCTAGTATGGTGGCTATACCCACTACTTCAGCCCTATTCCGCCACGTCCATACATCGCGTGCATTCGAAACATAAGCATTTGTTACCGAAGCTTTCCTCAGTCGCTGTCACTGTATAAATTGAAAACCATTTATCATGCAATACATAAGGAGCTCAGCGCTATCATATTTTTACATGTCAACATTTACGTGGTTAATACAACATTCGATTATAGCATCTATTTATTGTTAAGTCCAAACATTAATCTAATATTTATCCAAAATAAAGGCTTAGAATTATATTAAATTTGCTGTCATAACAGCTTTTCGATATAAAAACCCATGTAAGATTAAATTTAAAAATATTTTTGGAGCTCAAATAGTTTAATGTGAAAGGTCATAAGAAAATAAATGTTAACATCAAAATGAAATAAAATTATCCAATTGCTCATGACACATGCAATATTTTTCTGAGTAGGTTAATTCATATTTTTTAGACCATTCTATAAATCTATGTTATTGCTACACCTAGCTAAGCTCTCTATAAACGAGGAACGCTTACACAATCAAGAGAAAACACGTTACCGTAGTTGATTAATTCCAGCAAATCTACACTTTCGTGGTACCTGAACTAAATAACAACATTTTCCTTGAAATACAAACAGCTAAACTTCAGAATAAAAGCCTGCGATCGCGTGTTTTGTTATTTGATAAAAAAAAACCTAACAGTCGGCATTTCAAAATGTAGTGAGATACCATCCGCACAAACAGAGAGGCGAGCGTGGCAAAATGTGCAATATCTCAAACAAAACGCCCCACTTCACGTTCTCAACGAAATGAAACCTTACTGAATGTCTGCTCAAATTAAGTTTAAACATTTTCTCTTTGAGAAAAATATAAAACACACCTCCCTGTTTTAATGTTGCGTCTTTAGTGATTTACGAGATAAGGGCGTCGTGTTACCAACCATATTTCTGATGCAATTACTTAAAGCAATAAACTCTAATAGAGAGTGACAATCAACGTATTGGGATCAAATATCAAAGTCTTGTTTAATTGGATAAAAGTGTTTTACGGAATTGTAACTTCACAATAAGAAGTCATTAGATTCTAGTGAGTTCGTTAATGGACCAATAAACAGACCTATAAATTTAAGTTAATCATGACTAATTGGACTGACACAAGGGGGATACGGACACATCTAGATCGAAACTAGTCGGAATGTGCGGGTGGTCTCGTGGATGCAGCCTTGAGCTTTTATGTTATAAAGATAATACACGACTAAAAGGTTAACCACATAAAAATTAAGATAATACTTGTATGCCTAATGGAAAGCTAAATAAAAACGTCGTTAATACTATCTATTATAGAACTACATTCGTGCCGACCGAAATAAGACACGACTATGACATAAACAAATATTTTTGGAGATTCAACAATTATATTATGTGCTTTTGTTTTAGCTGAGAGTGAAATCGAGAGCCGATAGAATCACCAATCCAGTGAATTGTACTAAAGGATCTCGGTTTTAGTAAAACCCTTCATTAAACTTATCCGAGTCGGATCTAAGCTCGAATCCGTGTAATGTAATCGATTTCGGAACGAGAAGCCGCGAAGGACAAAGTGCGGTCACAAATTTACATATAAATTCGGGATTATTTTAATTTAAAACGCATTTGGAAAGTTTATTAGCATATATATGAGGGACCATTACCGTTTCTTTGTCGCAGTCGGCTAATATAGCAGTTCAGTGAATTTGTACATTATGAACCGCGAATAGAGCGGGGGTCGCCTGTCGCGGAGCTGTAAATACTTCCTAGCGAACAAACACTGCACTCAGCCCAAGTGTACCGCCACTTAATAAAATTAAGCAATTTGTCAGTGCGCTGCGCCTTTATTTGTTAGCAGTGGACACATTAACTTAGGCTCATTAAACAGATTTTCATCGTGAAATTGAATTAGGTACTTACTGCGTTAATACTGGCCGTACATCACCCTTAACAAGGCGTCAGGGATTAATTCGTACACACTCACATTTGTCCGTCGAATTAAAAAGCAAATAAGCTCTTACATCGAACATGCACAGTTTTTCTTCCAACTCTCGGATAAAAAGCACAATGGACGTATATTTTAGACCGTCTATTTTCAAGCTTAACGGCGAAATAATGGGAGGAAATTGTGCCGTATAAAACTGTTTACGTTTACCTAATGCCATAATGGACGTGTTATGTTTGAGTGTTGAACGTTATAATGTTTCAATTCAAACTTCAATAACGCGAAATTTCCCATAAAATAATTTACTGATATATTATGTCTTAACTTCAAAAGATACGAATATAGCAGGAGATGCGACATTAATTGCTTAGGCTTAATTCTGTAGTGGTGTTAAATCAGTGATGCGCTAAGAGACGCCTGTGATCCGGCCTCCGAGACGCATCTCGACTGCGTATTTGTTCTTGTTGCGCTAATAGCTCGTAAATATTTCAGCGCACAGGGCGGACACACATGCGCCTCTAGACAAATGGACGCTTATAAAATATATGTGCCCCGTCACTTTTAACATTCCCATACGTTACTTCGTTACGTTTCCGACGACTGAAATAACAATACTGGCCCATTACAACGTCCCCAGTTTTAAAAGTCGAACGGAAACGCCCGTGCTATCCATCACTTTTGGCCAGCACTTGACAAATGACAGCTGTTAAAGCATACTTAACCGGAGTTTAAACAATACAAAGTAATGAACTCTTCAAAATGTAACACGAAACTTGTAAGTTACTGTTTACTGAATCTTCTTTCCGAGCGGAGTAGCTCATTGGCTCGTTAGGGAGCGGTTTGAAAGGGTGCTACGAGTATGTTTCAAGTTCAGATTCTTGACATCTCGACGTCTTTCCGTACAAATAAGAATGTTCTTGTTTGTCCCGGCATTCTTTAAATATACCTTCTATTTTCGTTCGTCTTGTTTGCGTTCATTATATCTAAATTAGACATGTAGAAGAAACCAGTTAGACTAGTTTTAGACAAGTTTATAGTAGAAAAAACTGTGCTAAACAAAGCGAAAAACATTCAAATGTGTCGCCAATCAGTCGCTCTCAATTGAGACCTAACATGATAATATTCAGAAGGCGTTTCACAAAAATAATTTTAACAAATAATAGATAAGTGAGAGAACCTCGGGAACTCGTTGTCACAGGAGACAAGTCAGACAAGGTGGGCGTACTTGTCAGTCGTTCCTCATTCGACGCCCCGAGTGGGTCTCGAGTCTAACAGATTTTATGGGGCTCCGGATTAGACGCGTGACACGGCTGCCCCACGCGCCGTGCGAGTTTGTCAGACAGGCAAGGCAATTATCTAAACAACTACAAAGATGACATGTTTTTTAGGATAATTCAATACATCCTCAAATTAGGGCCTTGTCGCATGTAAAAAACGTTTATCTTTGGCTGTTTGAGGACAAAAATGGTCAGTATTTTTTTTGTGAAAAATCTCAAAGTAAAAGGTACATGACACTAAATTATAGTCATTATTGTAGCAACAAAAAACATGAGCTCTGCGTACAACAAGAAGAGGAGGTCGATATAGTCGTCGGGATCACGTCTCGTCGCGTCGACTATGAGAAAAGTTCTCTTGCGGGACGGGGGATTTATTTGTCAACTTTGCGCTGATAAAACTTTGTTTGACATTTGATTGTGAGGTCATGCCCCGCTCCAGCTTCCTCAGATAACTTTCGAGGGCTCCCTTTTAGCTTCAGATTAATTTCTCTCGGTAATATTGACGTCGGAAAACTTAGTTTTATCATTTTTGTATAACCCCTTCTTCTTGTTTTAACGAAATTTTGAATAATGCGAATGTAAACGACCGGACTAACTTTCAGATTGGGTCAAAAGTTTGAGTAAGTTTAAAACTTTATGAACAACAAACCTCTTAAACAAAATTAGCAACCTTGAGGATTTTGCTGAAAAAATAAATAGGTATGCTTTACCATCCCAGCCACCTGATGATGCGGAGGGTGGAGGACAGGGTGTGGTGGCGCAGCCTGGGTCAGGCCTATGTCCAGCAGTGGACTGCGATAGGCGGAGTTGATTGATACTTTTGAAAACCGCTAAAGAATGAAATAATTGTTTATGATGTAGGTAAATTAAAAGTTAATTAAATAGATTTAAATGCAAGGGCGAGTGACAAAGATTTAGCGACGCGAAAAGCAATTTAGATAAATTATTGGCAACATTTTATTCTAAAAACAAAGCACTTAGGTATATTTAAACTTTTTCCATCAAGAAACTTTGGACAACAAAACTTCGTAGACGAGAACTTGATTCGGCAATCAAGATTAATTTGTTCTGGCGATGTTACTAAATAATACGAGGTAGTAACACGGACCACCCCCAAAGTTCAAAATAATATTTCACAGTCACTTAACGATCTATTTGGGTACCTGTGTGAGATATTGTATGCGTTCGACGGCGATGCTTCGTCGGTAGGAGTTAACCTCAAAGGAATGCCATAAAAGCTCGGAAGTTGACAAATCTCTCGATGTTATTTCTGTACTAATTAGGGGCGGGGGCGTGGACGATGTCACCCGAGTGACAAACGAACACGTACGATGCTCGGTTCTCAGGGATAAATTCATTTGTTGATCGTCTCTAGCCATTGGTGAGCACTAAAAAGTTAAGTTAAACACAGTCGTCACGTACAAATGATTGCCGACACTCGTTGAGTTTATGTTGAGATAATTATTTTTTAAATTTTTGTTGAAGGCGCATACGTGTTGTTATGAAAGTTAAATAAATAGTCGGTTTCCATGATAAAAATCACTTTGATGTATTAAGGATGTGTTCATGTCAAAATTCATAGAAAATATTTTGTAGCCATATTTTATACAGTACCTAAATGGATTTATTGTTTTTATTTTTGAGAATATATCACACGTTTTGATAATGTAACTCATAAATGAGAATTATTTAAAGAAAAGGTCTTAATGTCGTACCTGGTCCAAGAAGCGAAGAGATAAATGACGCTTAATGATCTGAAACAAAAGACAAACACTGTTAGGACTTTGATTTATAACCTTTAGCTTTTACCACAACCCTTGCAAATATTAATCATCACTCTAATTGCCATTGTTATAACACGAGTACATATTAATAAATAGTAAGCTGCAAAAATTTATTAATTAATAAAAGTACGTAAATTTTACGCAGTCAGGAGCTGCTGTCAGGCCACGTCAACGAGCCGGTTGCGTTTAAAATTTATATGAACGCAAAAACGGACCAATTTTAAATTAATTTAAATCAAGTTACATTCATTAACGCATTTCAGCGATCCCCCTTGACGGTTGCAGTTCTGCGTAAAACATAATAATTGATAAGGTTCAATTATCTGGCTTATTAATTTTAATACATTATCGGATATTTAATAAAACAATGTGGGTATATTCCGTAGCGATAATTCATGGTATGGTATGGTGGTATTTCAATGGTATATAATAAAGGCATGAGCTGAATTATATACCTAGTGTTGAACACAATATATGGAACGCTATTAGGTATATTGGACTTAAACAACTGGCGAAATGTGGGTGTAGGTATTATACATAGGTACACATCTGCCTAACCCTTCGGAGAAATACAGGCGTAATGTTTTGATATGATATATACAAAATAATTTAAGTACCTAATTAATTATGAACGACAATTATCGAAACTTAGTGACTGAACGAATTCAAGCACATATAGAATAGAATAGTATAGAAAACTTTTACTTCAAACAGGAGTCCATAGGATACTTGTGGTACTTATTAGGATAATTTATACATTGATTGCTAGGTACAACAGTCAATGTATACCTAAATTATGTACATTCACCAAAAGGGATAAGTAACCAGGGGGTCTACTCCGAAGCAGTATCGGCCGAATGTTCGGCCGTTTCCTGCTACGAAGTTACTACCTATTTGGTTCGGTCGGTCCCGATCCTACACTCCTACACTCTTTCGAATATTGACTATGGTCCCGACCCAACTGAGCCGATCCGAACTTTTTTCGCATTTTTCAATAATATTCAGTTCGGCCATTTGTCGGTTCGATCCGAACATTCGCACTTTGCACTTCGGAGTAGACCCTAAGGGTCGTCGGATATAGTTGAAGTTTAGTAAGAAATCAATGCATAGGAATTTAATAAATGAACTGTTTGTTTTCTATTTATTAAATTAAATTTCATTCGAAAATATCCATCGGTTTCTTACTAAACTTCAACTATATCCGACGACCCTGGTCACTTATCTCCTTTGGTGACCGCACCTATAAGAAAGCTCGTGATAAAATAAAATAGAATTTTTGAGGTATGAGGAACAGGGTGTAAAGTTCACTCATCCTCTATAGAAAAGGGAGGATCCTCCGACCAGACGGGTGTTGTGTCTGGTGGGCAACTGCCCAACGAATAATGTTGGGAAATTGTATCTATGCTAATTGCGCGGTAAACTCTGCTTGCGAGATGCAGGATTTGCGCGACGTCAGTATGACGCGTTGATCGCGTGTGGCGTTGTAGATACCGCTACAGAATAGTATTTATTGTGTACACCATATAATACTATAATATTTGATTAGTATTTAATTAGAATTGGCCATCTTAAAATCACGAGAATGACCTAAAACCTCAGTGTAATATGTTACTCTCTCTTACCAATCAAGTCGACGTCAATGATGACCAGCAAATAAGTCGAACCGAACGGACCCATGGGTAACGAAGAAAAGCAATTCATGTTAATCCCAGAATACATTACACCCTCCGCTCAAAGATTGTATTCACATTTGCTACGGTTTTTTAACCGTCTTCCTACCGGCTACCGGTAGCTTTTCGTTTTTTACAAGGACGGCCGGTAACCGGTCGTTTGTGGCCTCTCCTTGATTCCCACACTGTTTTTATCTGATCTGTTCAAATTGGAACCTTATTTTGACTTATACTTAACAGCCTAATAGGCTATTTATATTCTGTTAAGTTTTGCTTGCATTATGTTTATAATATGGATTTAACATGCAGTTTTCTGTAAACTGACTCGTGCATAATTAATGAATTCTGTTTTATATTGCGACGAAGCTGAGCACGCCATCCTTCACTTTGTAAGTAAAACTTATTACTTTACGTTTAGATTAAAATAATTAAATAAGTGTGCTGGCGACTCCGCCCTTTGAGAAAGGTTAGTCCTGAAGGATGAAAATGTAATTACCTTTATGAAGACTATAGATCATATAATTTAATATTACTTTTTTTGCACTATATTTTATCCAAAGGGTACCAACGGAACCCTATTACTAAAGCCTCCGCTGTCCGTCCGTCCGTCTTTCTGTCAGCGGGGTGTATCTCATGGACTGTAACAGGTACACAGTTGAAATTTTCACACACTTAGTGTATATTTTTATTGCCGCTCTAACAAAAAATAAAAAAGGTTCCATACAAGATACCCGTTTTTCCAGCGTTATTTGCCGTGTGGTACGGAACCCTTCGTGTGTGAGTCTGACTCGCACTTGGCCGCTTTTTAGAAATAAATTAAGCAAACAACAGACAAAATACCTTTCTTTCATTCATTTTTCCATCTATAAATACAAATCATAATTCTGTTAATGCGACCCTAATTAACCTCCTTCGATACAAGTTATACATACCTACAGTTACAAACACAGGGTTTCCAGGAACAAAGAGTAATTTTCGTTTATTACATGAATTGCGCTGGTGGGTGGGAGGAACAAGTCTTTCGGTTTTCCTCTTATTCAACCCTTAGTTATACCGGTAACAAGCTTATTGGACAGGCCGTAATAGTGAGGGAAGCTTTTAGGGTTTGTGTTTCATATTTTCGAAGTATTTAATTCTTAATGTTTTAATGTGTTGGGCCACAAAAGGGATGAATGAAAGGCAAATGCATGTAGATGAGAATGCTAAGAGGAATGTGTGTTACACGAATGCATAGAATTAGAAATGAGTACATAAGAGGAAGTCTGAATGTTACACCGGTAACTGAAAAGTTGAGTGGAAATCGGTTGTCATGGTATGGGCATGTGATACAGAGGAATGAGGACAATGTCGTGAGGAGAGTTTTGAGTATGAATGTTGACGGCTATAAGAGTAGGGGAAGGCCAAAGAAACGATGGATAATATGGTTGGAATGGAATGATGATATGGGTAGAAAAGTGGTGACTACTGAGATGACGACTAACAGAGAAGTAAAAAAGACATGTTGCGCCGACCCCAAATAAATTGGGAAAAGGGCAGAAAAATAACGATGAAATGATTTTCGAAATATGTATTTAATAGTGGGAACTGTGTTCATATTAGGATCTGTCTTAGAGAATATAACTCATTCTCCGAGGGAATTATTCAAGAACGTGGGATGGATTTCATTTGAGTAAACGCTGTCTAATATAGAGCGGTATGGGTATACGTATAACCCATTCGGAGTCTGACTAAATATTTAATTTACTCAGACTTTGCTAGTATAAGTTTAGTCTGAATTTCAGACTACGCAGGCAGTGAACATAGGTAAATAACGGATAATTGTGCGAAGAAATAAATACTACAATGACATCCGATTCCCACTCTATTCCGTGTGACTGAAATACACGATACTCGACTAAACTACAATTACAGTTAGCTTAAAAACCATAATAATACTATTATAATGGGATATCCGAATCTATAGCTAAACAAGAAATTAAGGACACAGTATGTGACTGTTGAACGACCATCTATTATCATTTCGATGGTCTAATAACTAAGCCATAACACAACATAACATCACGCCTGTATTCCCCGGAGGGTTAGGCAGAAGAGAAGTACTATACCAAAAAGAAGTACATCTCTTCTGCCAAAAACAAACACTGGTGGAGCCTGGAGATCCGTAACACAGGGTTTCCCTGGCACGGACTCCATCCAGTCTCTCGCAATGGAGCTTTTGTCTTGTACCTACTTATTGTTTAGTCCTAAGGTGTTCTTTATAACCTAACCTTTGTGAAGGAAGAGATAAATATACTTATTATTATTACTTTATTATTCACATTTTGTCAATTTCTTTTTTGTTAATAATCCATTTGCCACAACAACTAAGCAACTAAGACATTTGGTTTTCTTTATAATCTTGTCATATACACACGAGTAGTTACATTATTCACAGACTAGCGATAAAACCAATCAGTATTCGATGAATAGTAGGTAGATAGGTTAGAAAAGCTTCTATATTTTACCTCATTAAACGTAGATTACGTTACTATACTCGTAGTAGCACTTGCCAAATAAATTGCGAGCCAAAGTAATTAGAACGGATATTATTAAATGTAATCGAAACTACACGAGGCCTTTTGAGTCTTCTATGTATTGATCTAAATTTAAGGGAATTCTGGTAGAAAATGAGATAGATAATAAAGAAAAAGGCAGGAGCTCATTGGGCATCAAAACATTCGTCCGCATCGCTGTCAATAGGGCAAGTGCCCAAAAGGCTGGCAGCATTACCACGTTGGATGGCAATGCTGATTCTTTGGGCTAAAAATAGGCCAGCCCTCTGGTCACGTGAAGAGTCATCGAAATGCTTGGCGATGTCCCGGAAAATTTGATGAGCACTCGGACCCCAAGTCCCTAGTGCTTCAACCCCAAACGGCTCAAACATATACGAGTAGCTCCCAATAAGGTGGTTATCCCTATTTTAAACTTTAACAGAACGTTAGGCTAATAATTAGAGCCGTCCCCCGACGCGACAACATTCAATCAAAAAATTTCATACGTACTTATACGTAGGGTCATAATTTCAAGGTTATTTTTTTTATAAAATTAAAAAGTGTTCAAAATTAAACTTGACCGGGCCACATAACATCTTCTTTTAAAATAGAATAATAGAAGATCCTGTTTCCGCTTACATAAAACAAGGCATCCAAGCGTATATTATATATTTAAGTATTTATAAACCCACTTTAGCAAGAATTCGCTGAGAGAATACGGTGACAAGTGCTCTTCAGTGTACGGAATACCGCTCATTAGATCCTATTGCGCCCTTTAAATTATACACTTTGCAACTTTACCTGCCGCATACGTTTTCAAGCAGCACTAAGCCCTATTCATCTCATCTTCAGAACATAAGCTATTCACATCGCGCATAAAATCCACAATGTTAATTATATTTTCTATAGAGTGTCTTCGTACCGAGTGTTTGTCTTTAGAGCGTAGGCGGCTACGCTGCGTAGACGCGTCGTAGCTGCTGCGATCGAACTTCGTAGTGCCTGCGAAGGCGTCTACGTGGCTGCGCTACGCTAAAGTAGCACATAGGCGTAGTCGCGGTGTTGGCATTGCGTTTACGCAGTTTCTGCGTTGCGCATACGTTTTCTTTTGTTTATTCAATTAACCATATTTCATAAGTATTTGGAGGTATGAGGAACAGGGTGTAAAGTTCACTCATCCTCCATTGAAAAGGGAGGATCCGCCAACGAGACGGGTGTTATGTCTGGCGGGCAATTGCCCAATGATTGATATTGGGAAATTGTATCTATGCTAATTGCACGGTAAACTCTGCTTGCGAGATGCAGGATTTGCGTGACGTCAGTATGACGCGTTGTTCGCATGTGGCGTTGTAGATACCGCTACAAGTATAATGTTATCGTCGATTTAGGCCTAAACGTCTTTGATTAAAATCCCACCAGATTTGGATAAGTGCAGTTAAAACTACCACAATTCTGGCATTATTCCACCTGTAATCTTCTTAAAAACTCATAGTTAGGTACTACAACATGGCATTCATAAAGGAGGTCAATCGGCAGTCGATTCTTGTAAAACTAGAACCTCGCCAAATCAGAACCAAACGTGCGCATAACATGCAGCACGTGACCAGTTTTATTGAGCGAAGTGGACTCGGACAATAAGCCGGAAAACGATAGAACATAGCACGATTATTATATACCGATAATTGGTTACAATATCTCCAATAAAATCGCCGTAATTTGAAGCCATAAAATATAAGGAAAATTATTTTTGATGTGCTTTTATCCGTCCAGCGCTTTGTCTGGAACAAATCGAACCACAAAAGGACTCCATCTATGAAATTTTATTATCTGTAAAAAGCTATGGAACTCATCTGTATCTATACAAATATATAAGTATTATACGTTACACATTTAGTTTTGTCTTTTGTTGTTAAAAGTTGTTAAATATAATATTGATTCCAGTTAAGTTCAGCAATTTCTCACTTTGTTTTGTCGACATAATTATTAAACAAACGAGCTCGGGGTAATGTCGAAAACTTTTTATAGAAAGGTTTCGTTGTTCTCATTTTAACACACAAAGCCGCTGGCGGCCGCTCTTTAAAGCTTATATTCACTTTTGCTTGTCAGTTAAATCTCATTCAAGATAATTCTACTATTGTTTCAAATTCATTAATGTATTTTAGACCCGTTTTGCGCAACAAGAAATATGCTCGCTACATAGCGGCTAAATTCCCTTTCAACGGAGTTTACCCACCATACATAATCAGCCTATAATGTTCCCACTGCTAGGATACAGGCCTCCTCTGGGTGAGAGGAAGTGGGCCGTAATCCACCACGCGGGCCCAGTGCGGTTTGGTAGATGTTGTCATATGTCTTCAAATTTTTGGTTCCAGGATATGATTTCCTCGCGATGTTTTCCTTCATCGTTTTGAGAGCAATGGTGATGAATCAAGTTACATAAAGTAAAGTGTAAGTCTACCACTGCGCTCGCAACAAGATATATGCTTGCTACATAGCGAGTAAATTCCCTTTCTGCGGAATTTACACACCAAAATAAGCAAACTGCACTAAAGTTCCGCTGATTGTATAAGTACGTCTAATCTCTGCAGCCGAGTAAGCCTCATAATGCTGACTCAGTGGCAACAAAAAGGCTTCTACAATACAAGAAGCGGTCTCAGTGAGGCCAATGGCTAATTAACCGAGTGTATGCTCAGTAGGAATTAGCTGCTCAATTAGAATCACATTACGTGGAACAATTTACCGCTAACCGGTCGTGGGGCGCCCGATGCGCTCGGAATAACAAAATGGCTGTACGCACGAGATCAAGGAGAGTGTAGAATTGACGCGTTTTTTTATTAAATGGACGAAATTCCTTCTTCTTTTTGTGTTGATGGTACTCTTCTTCGATGTTTCATATTGTTAGAGCCCAGTAGGTGGCCACGTTGATAGCGGCATCTGCGGCATTCTTCCAGTCATCCAATGATGTGCAGATGAACAAGCACTCCAGCAAGTCAGATCATGTAGCATGGTCTAATTATTTATCCTTTTATTTAAAGGTCTTATTGGAGAAATGTTGGTGTGTCGAAGGTTTTTCTGTACTTTATTTTTTTTGTCAGTGTTTTCTTCATTAGCTCTGCCATATAAAATTTGTGTATTTCTTCAAATGTGCTATTTCCTCTAAAGTTATGGTAAGCTGTTAATGAAAATAGCTTTAACCGTAAAAATGTCCAGCTGTTACTAGGAACGGGTTGCATTTAACACAATGAGCCAAATTATGGAGCCTGTATAGATTGCTAGCCTGTGCCTTGATGTACTTATATTTAAGATATATAATTGTGTTTCCTTTATATGTTTGCACTTTTTTCCTTTTGTCAGTGTAGAATCTACTAACTTTTCTTACGAATCAAGAATTTTATTGGTATTAAATTTACTTTATAGATACTTAGGTACGACACAAAACCATCTCACCAAAGAACAATAAAAGTGAAAAAATAATAACAACAACAAGCCTTCCCAAAGTTAATTCTCCGGAGTTATATTTAAGGACGCAATAACATTTTCTTGCTTTATTACTTTACTTCTGGGAAATTAGCTATGTTTATCTGTACAAATTCAGAGGAAAATTAAATTTTCTTGTGTACATCATATAATTCTCACGATAAAATTAACTGGAATCGCGAAAATTTCATAGACGAAAATTTTGCTCATAAATACATTTTCGACTCGCCCTTTATGTTTCGGTTAATTATCCTAAGTGTGGGGAAGATATATGATCCCAGGTATTAAACCAACTTTGTATCCGTTTTGATTTATAACGTGAGAAGTTAGGAAGGTTTATCCCTACTAAAGCTAATGTCCATTTGAAATATGTAAGCACTTGTGAAGGGGAAAACTCTAGTACATATATTATTACGAAAACTGTTTATTGCTTAGGGATAATATTAAGAACTTACAATATCCCTTTCAACCAACCACAAACCACAAACAACCTTGTTATCACATTGCTAACTCTATGGTGCAATCAGTGGAACTTATTGGTGAACATCGCAACCCAAAAATCGTGATCGGACCACCCACAGCCGCTGTGAGAAGGCAAATGAAATAAAACAACGATAAATAACAGTGCCCTCGCATAATTGATCACAAATTAAAACTCGCGCCGCGTTCCAAATGTTAAACGTCGACGTCGCCGAAAGCGAAATTAGTATCTGCATACACGACCCACTCACACATGCGCAGGGCAGGGCTGTCCCTAGAGAACGAGTCCGGAATTACGTCCTATATGTTTTGATTTGTCATTCGAGAAATACAGGAGGGTATATTTTACTTTAAAGTGAATTATCCGTGGAATTTTAAACCGCACTTAAATCAGAATTCCAGAAATGCTTAGTATTAGTAAGCTATTCATTCACGAGCAATTCTTGGCTCACGATGTATTTATTATCCCATGAATATTTACAAGATGCAGTTAAGGCTTGCTAACCCTAACAAGTGCACACACGCGCATTTTACGACGTCAAACAATGGGCCACATACAGGACAATATGTCACTAAAAATAAATGGATTTTGTTTAAGACATTCAGTGTTTTATTATAAAAGCCGCTTATTGTTTCGAGCTGTAAAATTGTTATTAAACTATAAAATGGATATAAACAAAACGTTTATAAGTTTCTTGTAAGTATCGTTATTACTTTGTGGAAGAGCTTTTGTGGATACACAATATACTTTTGTCGCACGTGTTTGAAGTTGTTCAATATACCTTGAAATTATTTAATTAAATTGCGATAAAGTATTTTTTTATATGTGTGGGTATGAAATGACATCAGACCAATAAGAACGAGTCTTCTCCATATTTCAATAAAAGAATAAATATAAAAATAAGTAAGTAGGTACCTAAATTAAAATACCAAATGGTTATACCCATTCCAAAATGCTGCGTAAGTGTATATAGTTTCCAAGAAACGTTATTCAATTTAGTGTTCTGCAAGAAGGCTAATTCCAAGAAGGTCTGCCATTAACTATAAATAAATTCTTCATCGAACCGATTCTATAGTTCTATCGAAATGTTTTCTGCACTTAGTTATGGCGCTTAAACTATTATATTGAAACAGAACAAAGCGAAGAAACCAATAGCAGGCATAGCAAGAAATCGGTAGCTAGAAAATTATAGGTAACTAGCAAATTACACGTAATAACATCACGCCTGTATTCGCCGAGGAGATAGGCAGAGGTGTACAGTACTTACCATATTTTCACCTCTCATGTTATCTTTTAAGGTCCATCATGAGGTCCCGTGCCTATTGTAATTTTTGGGAATCTGAAGAAAAAACCTATAACACTGCTTGAACTGGAAATTGAACCAAGCTCAGCAGGAGACACTGCGTAAAAATATTCCACTTAGCTCTCAAGATAAATTAGATACATTTGAGACATCTATGGCTATTATATCATAAGGTAGAAGGCTAGAATCCCCCATCTACGCCGAAAAGCTTGTTTTATTAAGGAGTGGAGACGTCAGACAGCAACGAATGTTATTATTACGTTCACAGTGATTGAGCTCGCTTGTTTTGCTTACTAATTGCTGATTTTAATAATAACGGACGAAAATCTAGGAGAAAAACGGTAATATACATACACACAATAAACATGCTTCAACTTAAAACCAAACTTTAAGTTGAAGCATGATATGATAGACAAAGCTCTACTACAAAGCCCTAAGAGTCTTTGATGCAGGTAAATACGTCTTGATTATCATCAATATAAAGGCAAACGGGCATAAAACGATAGAATAGCGAATAAAATCACAACATACGCCGATTAAATCGATATAAGGTCAGATTACTTGAACATTCGATCAATCACTGCACCCGACCGCACTGAATGGGCGATCCCAAGTCCGGGGCATCTTGGACCGCATTAAAATTCATTGAAAACTTGTCTAATATGGTGGTACGTGACGCGATTGCCAGTACGTTAGCCCCGCTGTTGGCTGGATATGAAAATTTAACATCGATTTGAGTCCATGTAAGATGTTATAAATATGTAATGGCTGAGTTGGCGCGACGCACTGACGGACAGTGATGTGTTTATTTTGCGTTCCGACTGCTAATTTGAATCCGTAATGTTAATCATTTTGTTAGCTATCTACATACAAAACATGGCCTGTGTAGCGCATATAAACCGCAATGACTAACGCCGCTTAACGGATGTTCTAGATTTTTTGTGTCTATGTAGGCTCGGATTACTACCTACCATATTTCTACATACTAACGAGTTACTTCACAGATATTCGTCGTAGATTTATGGGCAACGGAAAACGGTCCCATTTCTTCTTAATTCCCATACATATTTATATTCCGGTATGTCCTAAATAAATAAAATATAACAACTAATATTTGCTTTCAACAAGTCATAAGTTCATAAGTCGAGGTTGTGAAACGTTACATTTGAGCAAGCGTGATGTTCATAAAAATAACTGGAGTCGTAAGAGGCGGACGTTCCTTATCTGCACGTAGTAATATGTAGTTTTATTTTAGCTGTGTCCTTGTTGCGGCCACCGAGAGCATCATTCGCGTGCCTATCTCGACTACAAATCAGTACCTCTGTGGAACTGCCAGATAAACGCTTTAAACACAAAAAGGAATCTTAATCCGTTGCATTATGATTCGTTTTTGTCCGCATCAGATAACAAAGGTACACTCCAGAAGTGCCTCATTCTATGCAGTCCACCAAGGCTTATCGAGCTGTGGCAATCTGCGAACACTATTTTGTTATTTTTGCAGAAGTAATGTAGATGAGGGAAGAAATATTACGGGCTTTGCCATCAAGGGGGATATTTATGGGCTGAGCAATGTTTTCCTTGGTGGTGTTGAAATTATTAATGGCGTATTTCACTGCTGATATAAAAACAGTAGAGCGGTGCCTACTTACGGAGCTTATTTTCTTTTGGATGGGCAGAATGTAAGGAACAGCAGGGAGTCGGCTTCAGTATATTTATTTTTAGATTTCCCTGCCAGAATTAGGAACGGGAGCGTTTATTGAATCTGCGCAGACTGTCTGTCTTGTTTTCATTCAGAATGTTTCTTTTTCATTTTATTGTTGCATAAACAGAATGCAGCTGTCATAGCTGTGAACGTTGTAAGGTATTCTAAACCAAGGAGTATGGACACCGAACTATGGCTTTCTGATCTGAAGCCCAATAGCCATAAAATAGACCTTCTCAATTAGAACCTTTGCTACTTCAGCACCGAAGTTAAAGAAATCTTGGAGCCCAATAGCCATATGATATGACACCGATGGAAAGAGCTTTTTAAGGAGAATAATTAAAATATATTTGCTGAAAAACTATGTTAACGTATAAGCGTTGTGTTATAAATTGCTATTTTATTTTAACCAGTTTGTTATATCTCACTCTCAATTGAAATAAAGTAATACCGTTTTCCGGCTTATCATCTGGGTATCAAAATCATTTATAAATACATACATATTATTATCAGTGCAACTCAATACCTCGGATTTTAATAATATCAACAGACAAATAGCATAATATTTAGCTTTAACAAACTGTTATTTGAACTACCGTTATTAACTTAATATGCACTACATAATTTAATCGTTGCATTCATCAATTGTATGGGCTGATATAACAGTTCGTTGTTGATATTTTCTATTATCTATCAATCTAAAATTCTAAATGTAGCGAACGATTACTAATTCTGTTTGTATTAACGCGCTGATCACATAAACCGCTAAATATAATAGATATGAATGTGGTTTTCGCATTTTAGAGTTGTTTTCAATGTTTTGTATTTGTAATACTGTCATGGCGGATTTAATTGGCAGGTGAACTTTATAATAGACTAGCTTCTGCCCGCGGCTTCGCCCGCGTGGATGTCGGAAGTTATCCCACGGGAACGTGCTACCAGGATAAAAAGTATGTGCTTCCCCAGGATGCCATCTATCTCTTTGCCAAATCAGAAGTTCAGTGGTTCAGGTGTGAAAATGTAACATACAGTTTCAAGTTCAAATCCTCCCCTAAAAACCGAATTACCCCTTTTTGCCCCATCAGGGGTCAATTTGCGACAACTTTACATCCTTATTATTAATTATTTTCTGTCGAAAGTATCAATACTGAGTTTCGAGTTAATCGGATCGCGCATTCAATTTCTTCCACACAAACTTCAACACCCCTATATCCCCCTGAGGGGTAGTTTGAAAAACTTTTAATGATAACCTTTATTACTTACTTAGGCAAGTATTGTTGCCCAGTTTCATGTTTATTAACTAAATTAATAAGATTTTTCATATAAACTATATCCCCGCTTTTCCCCTCACAGGGGTGGAATTTAAAAAAATTAATTACTTGACTCAAAGATTATTTTATTTATACCAATTTTATAATTAATCAAGCCACTTATTATAATCCTCCCCTGTAAAATTAACTACACCTTTTCACCCCGTTAGGGGGTGATTTTCGAAAAACCCTCATACGTGTTATTATTTATTTTTGTCTTAAGTACACTGAGTTTCGTGTTAATCGGACGGCGCGTACAAATTCTTCCACACAAACTTTAACACCCCTATATCCCCTTTGAGGGGTAGTTTTGAAAAACTAATAATGATAAACTTTATTGCTTACTTAGGCGAGTATTCATGCTAATTTTCAAGATTATTAATCTAACGAATAAGATTTTTCATATAAACTGTATCCCCGCTTTTCACCCCCACAGGGGTGGAATTTTGAAAAATCATTTGGGATGTGTTCATAACTTGACTCAAAGATTATTTATACCAATTTTCGAGTTAATCAAGCCACGCTGTAAAATCCTCCCCTGTAAAATTGACTACCCCTTTTCAGGCCGTCAGGGGTACATTTTCGAAAAACCCTGATACACATTATTCTTTCCTTTCAATTTTAGGTATAAACAATGAGTTTCGATTAAATCGGACCGCGCGCTAAAATTCTTCCATACAAACTTTGAAACCCGCCAATCCCCTTTTAGGGGGTAGTTTATAAAAACAAAAAATGCCCAACTTTATAATTTATTTACATAAGTATTCGTGCCAAGTTTCAAGTTTATTAACTCAAGGAATAAGATTTTTCATACAAATCCCCAAATTTCACCCTCTCAGGGGTGGAATTTCGAAAAACCCTTTCTTAGTGGACACCTACTCTTCACGAAGAATACACTCTCCTTTCATGTCTCTAGGACCAGCGGTTTAGGCTGTGCGTTGATGTCTGTCAGTCAGTCAGGACTTTGAATTTTATAGGCGCGAGACGCGTCGAGCGTGATTCAGTAATTCACGCGCGATGGCTTATTATTAGCGTATTTCATGTATAACTTTGGTGTTTCTATACCGATTTCTATGATTCTTTTTTATGGAATAGTTAATAATCTTAACTTTTTTAATTAAGAATGACTGAGAGTGTTATAAATGTAAGAGTAGACAAATATAATCAGAAAGCTTCGAACTGCTAAGCTATCGGGAGTTACACGTGTTATTGTGAGTCAACCATAAAAGATAGACATATGCTGTCGTGGGATATTTTTTATATAATTTTAAGGAGAACATTTCCGTCATACATGATTTCTGTGTAGCTTTAACCATTAAGGTTGCACACGCGACGGAAGCGTAAAAAATGGAGTAACTTCTCCCGTTTTCCCAACATTTCCCTTCACTGCTCTGCTCCTATTGATTGTAGCGTGATGAAAAGTATACTATAACCAGCTCAGGAGTATGAAAAATAATTGTACCAAGTTTCATTAAAATCCGTCGAGTAGTTTTTGTTTCTATAACGGTTATACAGACAGACAGACAGACAGACAGACAGACAGACAAAAATTTTACTGATTGCATTTTTGCCATCAGTATCGATCCCTAATCACCCCCTGATAGTTATTTTGGAAATATATTTCATGTACAGAATTGACCTCTCTACAGATTTATTATAAGTATAGATTATGTATTTACAACAAGGGCGAGTTTCACCAAAGAAACTGACAGCGATCAACACATCTAAACCGAGTTTAAAAGCTGCCATTGTCATCATTGTTTTGCAATATTGACACGGACAGCTCTTGGACGCGGCTTAAATGTTCTAGGCCTCTGCAATTATACATACCCCTCGCACAGAGAGGAGGCCTGTGTCCCAGCTGTGGGGACACTGTAGGCTGATGATTATGCGATGCAAACTTAGGGAACCTGCCACCTAGTTTGTTTTGCTATGTACCTAATTCAAAACTCTACGAAATTTTAATTTTGGTTTCAAGAGTCATCAAAAGAATGAGTGGTTTTCTATCTTCTTAACTCCAATCGAAATCCGTTACAGGTTTCGTGAGAATGAAAAATACATCCAAACTTTGCATTTTAAAATTCCTTTGTTATGGCAGATATCTACTGCAAAACCGAGTCTTCTTTACTTATTGATGAAGGCAACTGAACTCATGTATATTCTATCGCTTGAGATAAAACTTGCAACCACGACTTTGCATTCACGACAGCAAAGAATTAAGTTGCATTATCAAAGTATGAACTTCTTATCCGATCGATATATTCTAATACTATAGCGACCCGCCCCTGCTTCGCACGGTTTATACCTACGACTTGACAAAACATCGATAATATATATTAATGTTTATACACATAAAACTTCCGGCATAAATTCTCTAATTGATGGTGAAAACCGCAAACAATGCGGTTGCAAATACAAGCACGAAAAGTGACTTTAATTTATATGATGTATAGATTCTAGGCACATGATAAGACAGGCCAAAGCTGAGTAGTGGGTGAAGTCGGGCTGAGGATAATGATAATGATGATGGTAGATTCTAGTGTTGATTGCAGAAAAGAAATAAAAATTCAATTTACGTCTGAAACTGTATATACCAGCCAGTTAAATAATTGGTAAACTTAGATTTTTCATTGAAACCAAATACTAACTCAACATATTTTTATTGGGATTAATCAATTTAAAAATGTCTCAGTTTAGGTTGGTACCTACATTGAGATCCAATAGTGATATCGGACGCTCACAGGTCTCTGAAACGGTATTAAGCAGTCTACTCTTAAGTACATAGGAAAGTAAATAAACGCTGAGTTTTGATTTTCACCTGAAAATTTTCGTTACAGAGAAAAACAAATAATAATTTTATGCGACTTGAAATTCCAGCATCATATACAAGTTGCTATAACTCGTTCAAGTCATGTTTGTATAACGCTATTTACCCGACAAGCTGCCCAAGTTGGTATGCTGCATTTCTATTTCGGAAGGAGAGTATACCCAGAAATGTACAAAGCTAGACTGAGTGGCTACTAGTACAGCTTCACTTTTACAAGATACAAGCAAACACAATTTGTTTGCAGAATCAGCCATGATTGAACAGTCGTGGTTCTTCCTCGAATATGTTCGTACCATGGCATGTAAATATGAAATACCGTTTTGTATTCACGACACACTTGCGCCGTGGTGGCTGGTCACTCATGTACCCGTCTATTCTGTATTAAAGCATTTAGGTCACTCGATTCCCTGTATTTAGCTTTTAACTCCGCACATCAGACTCACTGCAGAGCTTATAAATGATTCGTGCACTGGCTCCCAGCACAATGTACATAAATCTAATAATTCCGTGATTTACTACGTATTATAAACTAGTAGCGTATTGTATTGTTGTTGCCGTTGAAAAGAAGACAGTGCACGAAACATGAAATTACGGTAGTTATTTTTCAGAATATTAAAATCTATCTAGGAGGATAACTCGCATTCTAATTAAAATAAATAAGCATAATACAAAAACCGACAATCAGCTCAAGTCCAAGTAAAAGAAATAAGAAGATTAAAACTCAAGATTTTGGTGGATAATAACAGCTATTAGGCAGTAACGGCACAGACAAATCTGCAGTATGTTTTGTGATTAAGTTCCCTTTTAGAAATAAATGTTAATCGAAAACATTATTCACATCTATAATTTAATTCTATAACAAACGTCGTAATATTTTTTACTTCAAACCTTGTGAACTGTAGGAGATCGTGTTTGGACGTTAGCATCACCTTTTCATTAGAAGAACCTTTGTTCGGGCACCACAGTATTAGTTTTTGTCTCGGACCACGGACAAAAACGTTAACGGGCTCAAAGAGTCCGCAACACGACCGACGGACGTCGGTTGGTAACGAGCAAGTATCACAACATGTACACAATTGTACAAACAAATCAACATTAACCTCTCGACCTCAAATCTCGGAGATCCCCACTCATGATTACTTCTTCACTCTTGCCCGAGGGCACTCACTGATTTATTTTATTATGTTAATAGAATCAAATTTAAAATTAATTCAGGAGATGAAAAAATGACTGCCGCGCTTGTAATGATTAAATACGCTTCACTTCCTGCCCTCTCTTTTTATCCACGTAGGTAGAAAGTACGTTCGAAACTTTTATTCAGGGTCGACGAGCGAGTGATTTTAACGAGCTTTTATTCGCCGGCTTTTTTATTCCGAGTTAGAGAGGTATTTTTATGAAACTAATGAATGTCAAAGAGAACTTAATTTACTTTCATACGCGATCGATGCCATTTTTTTTTACACTCTGACATCGAATCAAAATGGTGGCGTTTCCTTTGAAAAACATGAACGCGAGTGATAAGCTTAATTTGTAAGCCTGTATCGTTATTGGAGATTATAAAAGTAATAATCTGTTCTATTTCGGACATTGTTAATCCGAGGCTAGTCACCCCTGTAATGAGTTATATAACGACGGGCCACGTTCCACAAAATGATACACGTCAAGCGTATTTGAAACTTGATCATAAGTCATTATAATCGCATTATATGGCGTCTGCGTAAACCGTGCGTTAAATTTAATTATGAAACGTTGCTTCCGAAAGAAAATGGTGGGTTCACAAGGCAGCGCGGACAAGGGAATTATTTGAAGCATCATAAGTTATACGCGTGGGCATATTTAGTCACGGGTTGGGTACGTCCTACAGCGACTATGGCTGCTTAATAAGCGTGCTTATAGCGTTCACGTCGAAACTATTCCTCTCGTACGACCGGTTCCGATGCACCGAGAAGGGTCACTACGATATAACCGCTTAGTGTGGACATACCTTTATTTCTGTTGTGAATCGATGTTCGTGTTATTGAGTGTCGAAGACCATCGGCGGCTTGATTTTTTACTTGTACACGTCTGAGCGGTGTAAAATTCGATTTAACAGACACTTGTCATAAACAGTTCTCACCGTGGGATTATCAGATTTTTATTTTTTGGTCTAAAGAAGTTTTCCTTTGTAGTTTGAGAGTTTGTCGTGTCTTTTTTATTGCCCTCTCATAAATAATAATCAAAGTCTAAACGTTCTGTTAATGCTATGTAGGAACCGGTTGAGTTGTTATTATTGTACGCTGTGATTTAGAACGTACTCACATAATGGGTGCGCATCCATCATCGTCTATTTGTACGTATCGTTTAATTCTGTCGTGTTCCGACCCATATAGAGGCGAATGGTAGATTGTTACCACTTAAACCCGGCGGCAACCTGTACTTTTATGCAATTAAAATTTATTAATTTCAGTCGAAAGCTTTTATTTTTACTGTTCGTTAATGCGATGCCGGCCGGCTCTCTGCAGCTAACGATCAGCTTTTTTTTTACGGCATGTTATTGGAAAATAACATTTACGAATATTGGGTTTACACGTGTAATTGTATTTTGTTGGGAACGTGCCGAAGTTTTTCGTCTCACCGGAATAAGCCGGAATATTTTGAATTAAAAACGCCAAGCAGCGATGGCTAAAGAAACCTTAAGTGACAAAAAATGTTTAATCTTATCTGAAATTTTCTCATACTTTGTTAGCATAAAAAGTGAACAGTTACGAACTTGGAAATGCTTTTTGTAATACGGTAACACTCATAATAAGCCGGCAGATTGACAAGCGTCCGCCTAAAATGGCCGGGTTCGTGTGACGAGCCGCCGGCTCGCGGGCTGAAGAGCAGGCGTCCGCTGGCCGTTTTTTACCCGGTGTTTTTTCAAGCACAGGTGAAGCGGCAACCCACACTTAGTCGGCGTTAACCTGTAATCTAAATTCATTTCTCGATCCGACCCACCAGCGCCATATCTCGGTTTTTATTATAGGCTTAAGGCCCATTTGCAGGTTTTTTTACTCTAAACAAATTATCTATCATTGTGGAGAGTGGTCGATCTTATTACGGCACGACAAACGATTGCCTTTCGGCTTGCCGGCGCTCAGCACAAAATATTGAAGTTTACACTTGAATTTTCAACAATAACGAGAATCGACAAGGTCGTAAAGCATCGTCTGAATCGATTTGCGTTCATTGAGTCGAGTAATTGCAATGTTTCGTTGAGGAGTGGAATTTATTTTGCTGTGCCACGAAAGCCTTCATTGTCTTTATTACAGGACGGCAAAGGTTTGTTAAATATGTATTAGTCACCGGTCTATGTCCCACGGAATAACGATAGCGACGTATGAATTATTTAAAAAGTACATACCCATAAAATATTCAGTTATCGGTGGTCTCTTTTGGGTACGATCGTAGGTAGCTTATATTTATTCTGGGTGACCGACAACTCGCGAATAATAAGCTCCTTACATTTCCACAGTTCGCAGACTTGTGTAAGAGTCATACGGTAGAATAATAGTATATGTTTGAGACTGGTCTACCTCAGTGGTTCCCCAGGGTGTCGTGAGAGACGACAAAGGCATAAGTTTTGCTATTAAAATTGAATGGACGCCTGCATTCACCTGTACTGCCAAGACGTGCTTGTTCTAGAATTCTAGAGTTGAATAAGAAATTATTTACAAAGAATTCTAAGGAAAATATTTGTTCATCTATAAATTGTTTGTATTACCATTTACCTACTAAGACTTATATACAGGGTGGCAGGGACATCGATGCGCGAACTGTAACTATGAATTCAGCACATGATTTAGGGGGCCAAGAAATCAGCTGTTACGTACAAAAGTGCAATTTACCTCTACGCGGTCAAAATGTATGTAACAGCAATTTTTTTTTAATAACCGGAGACAAATTTGAATGCAGGTTTTCCAGAATCATGTAAGTACTGACTCCATGGTAACATGTTTAGGTATATCTAGACACTGAAATTGTGCCTTGATATACCTACTTAATTCTTGATTGGGACGCAACACCCGAAGGTATAATTTCGCATCTTCAAAACCCATTTATTTGTATGCTGATTACCTATAATTAAACAAAATGGTAACACAAAACTCATTGTAAAGATCGAGTCACGCGAAAGAAGAATGCTGCGACATCCATTACAGCCCATTACAGTGCCGTGAAGGCGTCAAGCATTACAAAAAGTTACCCAATGCCGCCTGTTCGTCATTCGAGAATCGTTTTACAGCCATAATAACAAGAATTACAACTATTAAGTTAATGTCCATGATGGTCCATGACCACGACAGGAGAAGAGTTTTGCTTGATTTTTTTAAATCTTGCGACAGAATACTGAATAAGTATTTCTAAGGACATGTCCTATATGTAAGGACTCTAGAGACGCAACTTTAGGGGCTTTATTTTTGTAATTAGGCCCATGATTATCCTCTGCTCCTACGTTCAGCTGTTCCATTTTCTGTAAACGTGTCTGTAGGTAGGTACTCTTAACAAAAGCGAAAATTTTAAGTGGTGCCTAATACGGATGAGAGGTGCACAGGGACAGGCTGAATATGTAGGTACGGCCGTAATTCCAGTCCATGTGCTTCATTTTTGTAATTTGGTCCATGATTATATGCTGCACTCTCGTTCAGTTGTTGCACTTTCCGCGCAAATGTACCTATGTGTACTGCCTAGCTGTGGGATTATAAAGGCTGAGTACGAAGTGCTTATATCTACAATCTACATGACATCCCGTGTGCCTTCCAGACGCCCAGTAAAGTATAGCCACCTCTATTTCCTTTCTTTCTATGGGTGTTGGTAATATCTTGAATCTTAATGCATACTAGCAACCACAAGCTTTCAACACCATCAACGATAAATAAATAAAATAAAAACTTAGCAGACTTTAATAACGCCTACGTAGAAAATATTAGAATTCTCTTAATTATGTTCACCATATAAATATAGAAACTTACATAGGATAACCAAACGAGCGGAAGTATCTGTTAAATCTCTCTACAGATCTATTAAAAATAACCTTTAAATGAATTAATGGGAGATGGAGAGACAATACTGCTAGTAAATTAGCACGTAAGTTTAGCAGAAGACGTTTATAGGCAGATGTGAAGTTGTCATCTAACTTTAGAAAAATTAGTAAGCCCAGATGGTAGCATCTAATTTAAAAAAAGATTAGATGGTAGGGCTTAGAATCCCTTGCAAATACCCACGGTCCACGAAACGGTTCATATCAATTAGAGTCGGATCTCAGACGAGCGCGATGAGATCACCCACGATCATTTAACTATAATTATCAAATGTGTTTCTAAATTAGCGTTGAAAGACGTGACAAGGACAAGTACTTACCTACCTTCCTTCCTACACAATTTTGGGATCAAAAGGTTAAAAAAGAAACAAGGTTTTATTCAATCAAAGGACCTGTTTGTGCCTGAGAACTCTTCTTTATGTGAGATTGGAACGCCTATGCCCAGCGGCTATCTTACCACTAATATTATCGATGATAAATAAGATGATAAATTACCTGGTTCATTTTTCCTTTTTTTGCGTGTTAGGTAGGTAGGTATGTCTCTTATTTCTGTGTCAACGAATTGGTCTGACATTCAAGTTAAACTATGGTTCTCAATAATGTACTGCCCCTCTTAGTTAGGCTACTGTATGAAATTACCACAAGAACATTATTGTCAAGTATTCCAAAAAAGGGATGCTTGACTTTTGAAAATTTCCTTCAACAAATCATTACATAGAACGCCCACTCACAGGACAACCGTATTTAGACGTAATCTATTCACCAAGGGGCCACGCCTGACTAACTGGGACCAGGAACCGCGAAGGTTACATTATAAAAAGTAAATAAATTACAATAAATCAGCAAGAGTCGCATGGTGCACCTGTTCCAAACATGACGCATGGGAGCCATTGTCTTCGTAGCTTGTTTTTATATCGCTAATACAATATTTAGTGTTATTCTATAAGAAATACATGCGTGTGTAGCACTCAGGACAGATTTGTGATTCAGAGGGGCAATACTCGTAATTTTAAGATCGTTCGCCGTCTGATCTCAGTCTCAATCTGTCAAAAATACCTCTAAATTCCCTACATTTTTGACAAGTTTTAGACATTGATTGTCGCCAAGATGAGATTACGATTGGATTTTGAACGTTTTTAAATAGAGGAATTGGCCTTCAGTTGTTCGGAAAAACTACATGTTTCAGTCCACAGTCCAGGGTTAGAACTTGGAATTCAGTCCTAAAACATTGCGACTGGCCGCCTGTCTGCTTTATACTTTTGGGAATATACCTATTACCTGTACAAAGTAATTATCAGTCCATGAGAAATTAATTATTCATACTTGTTAACAGAAGCCACGTGCAACAAATTATAAACATAAATTAAACTCAGTGAATTTCGCAAACGATTAATATTAAACGATGCCGTAATCAACAAAGTTATGATTATAAATCAGACAGTTAATTGTTTTAACACAATATTGCTGGTTATAAAATTAAAACGTTATTAAAGAGCCTCGCAGTAAAAATAAAGTACCGGCTAAGCTGGACTGAAAGTTATTCTCGTTTATAAGCCTAGTTTTTCAATGAATGCGAGCATGTTTTTATAATAACTGCACATGGTAAAGGCCGTAAATACCTGTATGTTCTACCTTTTATGGTCACCCATATTGCGGACCTGGACCTCGTAAAGTTAAATGTTACTACAAGTTTATATGCATCTCTCGTTCCTGGTAAATTAATTCAGCGTGCAATCTTAACTTTTTACGCAACAAATTGAAGCTGACGAATGCGCCGGCGATCCCGCGCTGACGGACGTTAAGAAGCACAATCTTGGGAAAACAAACTAACAGAGCTGCCACTGATTGGCTCGTGGCAGGTACTATATTCACCGGCCGCCATGCCCACGCAACATCGTGCAACTTTCTAACTAACGTAGGTAAGTAATCGCTAATTTGAGATGTTAAACAAAGCGGCGAGCAACAAAGAGTGCGCTCGACCAATCACCGCCAACAATCAGCTCTGGGCGTGGCCAATCTCGTGCTTTAATCTTTACACGCCGTTAACAAAGCCACGCTCGTACAATTCGCAAAGGAATGGAAAATAATTAACGCATTGAATGCTAAGACGCGAGCATTTTCTAAAGAACCCTCATATTATGAAAGGAAACGAGAATTACTTGCATCCCAATTTCTATTATATATCTGGAAAGTAGGGAATTATGTATACAAATATAGACGGACATGTCTTTTAGGGCCAGTGCCCAGGAATTCAAGACAAACATAGGTACTTACTGAAAAGTTAGCTTTTTACAAAATTAGCACTAGTTGAGCTTTTTGTAAGTCTTCTTTAAAATGAGTATGGAAATTGACATTAAATTGTCTCAATTGTCATGAAGTCTCAATTCATCTTCATGCATGTTCCTTAATTCATAAAAAAATCATCATAAATAAAGTACACATAAGATTGATCTCAACTATAAAATAATACTAAAATAAGATTAATCTCAGTTATTATTTAAAAAATGCTATAATCATTTGTAATCATCTAAACTTATTATCCATTTAAGTATGTCCATATTTTATTGTTTAAATTTAAATCTTGTCCTGTTACAATATTTATAGGGCATACCTAACTTTAACTATCCTTTTGTTACATATTTTTACAATTGAGTGCACTAGATTAATGTAAATAATTATAATTATTTATTATTCCCAACACGTTTGCGGTTTGGGGCTAGTTGCATTACAGGTTGCCCCAGATCGGTAGCGTGGTCTTATACCATAGATTTTACATTTCTATGTCTTAAACAATATTTTTCCATTAAGTCGAGCATGTGATATGCAAAGTGAGGGGCTTGTGGCTAAGTAATAACAGCCGCACGGGTCGATCGATCAGGTTAAGCTACGCTTGCCACGGTTGGTCCGTGGATGGGTGACCATTTTCACATACCAAGTCCCCTCCGTGCCTCGGAAAGCACGTTAAGCCGTTGGTCCCGGCTGTCATTCGTGGATCTTTGACAGTCGTTACGGGTCGTCAGTAGCCCGAAAGTCTGACAACCAGTCTTACCAAGGGGTATCGTATTACCCAGTAACTGGGTTGTGGAGGTCAGACAGGCAGTCGCTTCATGTAAAATACTGGTATTCAGCTGCATCCGGTTAGACTGGAAGCCGACCCCAACATAGTTGGGAAAAGGCTAGGCAGATGATGATGTGATATGCAAAGTAATTTTTGTGAAGTCTACTACCAATACATAACCAATGACCCACAACCACAAATCCGTTATGAAAAATACCTACTACAGATACATTACATGAATCCACAAAAGCTATGAAAATCGCAACAAACAGACTATAAAAGGGATCAAATGACTACCATAAACCTAACAAACGTTGATAGCAAAGGAAAAAAGCCATTGAACGATTTCTAGGAGTGTGCATACGGTTTTATAGATATTAAATCACTCGCGCTTAATCCGAACTTCATTCCGAATATTTCTGAACCTGCAGTTTAATATTTAAACCTGGTTTTATGTGAGGCTACGTCATCTGAGTTAAATATAAGTATTCTATTTAAGGGTAATTTCATCACAGCGAGCATTTTAAAACTTTATGGCACTTAAGTCCTTCATTTTTAATTTGCTCTCATAAAAGCTTTTATAAATTTGTTATTCGTTAATCATAAAATAATAAGCCCTGTATGCATAGCATTATCGTGCGAATAGCGAGATGATTCACCTGTTTATTACAATAATGGCTACTTGGCCTCATAATTACCCCTCCCATGCACTTTAAATTAATTTCCAAGAGCAGTGAACCGGCGGACAAGCGGCCATTAACTTTTGATATTTCTCACTGATACAATAATAAGCACCTAGGCTTCTGTACAGTCAGCCACAAAAAGAAGTATACACGGACAAGGAACCATTTTATTGTTAACAACCTTTGTTCCACAACTGTATCCACCGTATAGGTACAAACCTAGTATTAATACATATTTTGTCCCAAAATTGTCTATACACCCTAAGACCAAAACAAGGTAAACCTACATAAGTCTCACAAATATGTATGTATACAGCAATAATTCATTAGCGGGGTAAATAAATCTAAAAGTTCATTCAATTCAAAAGTTCAACTTCGAGAGCAGATCTTGTTGGGGCTGACTGTACAAGCGCCCACGCAAGTCGAACATTCCATGTCGTCCCTCTATCTGGTGTTACTTTCTTCGTCAAATACGACATTGATCAGTCCCATCTAAATTTTAATTATATAATTTAAGTAAACAAACTCTATAAATATTTAAATCAATGCAATTCAAAACTCGTTCCTTCATACGATTTGGATTCAAATAAATAGTCTGAACGATAAATTGTAATGATAGTAGAACATTAGAGTCAAACCTGCGGTAATCATTGGCCGAGCCGGTCTACTAAACTACAGGTGGTATTTAATTTGGTGGACCATCTGCTTCAGGCGAGCCTCGGGTGGATATAATGTAATCATATTATTCTTAATGTCTTCCAAACGAATAGTATTTTCCCTAAAAGAATTCAACAAACATGAATGTCAGTCTTTGGTAATTCTGTTTTTATTAGGTGGATATGAAGATTGTTTGATAGGTATAAAAGTTGATAAAGTTGTCGTTTTGTTACTTCATCATTTCTCCAATATGATATGGAAATCTTGCGATAAACATCAGAGGGGCAATTCTCGTAATTTTAAGAACGTTCACAGTCTGATCTCAGTCACAAACTGTCAAAAATACCTCTAATTTCCCTACATTTTTGGAATATTTTTGACATATGTTTGTCACCGAGATGAGATTGCGACTAGATTTTGAACTTTTTAAGTTACGAGAATTGGCCTTCTGATTGATTCACTTTTCGTGATTAGACTTTTTATGCTGAAAACTTTAATTTGAGTGCCCGCCTTTTTTCACACTAGCTTCTGCTCGCGACTCACGACTAGAAGTCGTAAGACACCACATTATACAAAAAAATACATCTAATGTTACTCGCTAATAATGTAGCTTTCTATAGGTGAAAGATTTTTTTAAATCTAAACAATTTGAATTTAATTAATTGTTTATTTAAATTTTTTTAAAGTAGTTTTTACCTTTATCCATTACAAACAAACACTTCTCAATAAACTCATCAAATATTTCCTCTTTATAATATGATTTAGATAAAAAATTTCAAAAATAAACTACCACTATTCTACTCTAGCCCTGGATCAAAAGACCTCGCGTTTGCCCAGCAGTGGGATGACAGTAACCAGATGAAACTAACAGTAACCAGTAAAAGCTTTCATGAAAACCGAAAGAGTCAATGTAATTAACGCAGACAAAACGTGTAGAAGAAAAACCGTAGGCATCTAAAAATAAAAAAAGCGATGACTCGAACCTATTTCAAACGTCCATGTAACACACTGAGCCGTCCTTAAAATCCTCCATATCAAACACAATCTGACCTCTACTTTAACTGAATCATATAAAATAGGATTTTGCAAACGGACATTTCTATTTGTTGAATATTTAGTAGGCATTCCAAATGACGGAACCCACATAAAATAAATGGCCAAGATTGACCCGTGATAAATCTTTGGAGCGTTAATTAAGCAAAGGCTTTTAAGTAGGAATAATTTTGTAACGGCCCCGACATGACCCTGAATTTAATCATTTAATGTCATTCGGCTCTGGTTTCCCAGTTCCTTTTGACAAAAACATCCTGTATTTCAGTGGCTTTTGCGTAAACGGTGAAGATTAATTTTAGTGACACAAAGACAGAGCACATAGTGTTTTTATATGGACCTACATAGTAATTTGTTTTGTGTAAAAAAAAAAAATATGGTTACACAGTTCATCATCATCATCTGCCTTCCTTGTCCCAACTATGTTGTGGTCAGCTTCCAGTCTAACCGGATGCAGCTGAGTACCATTATTTTACATGGAGCGACTGCCTATCTGACCGGATTGTTACACAGTTATTCAGGAAATAACTATTGTGAAGACCCATGACTGACTATTTTCCAAAGGACTTCGTTCTCTGATATACAGTATTTTATTTGTGTAGCAAAATAATAAGTAAGTATAAGAGAGAGAATAATGATGAAGTAAAAAGGTCTCGCTCTTCATAAGATCGTCAGCAATTCTCCTTTCATTAGTTTCATGGTAACTGGAATATTGCCTACCTACAGGGCTATAGCTTATTCCGGCTGTCGTTAACACCAAAATAAATGTACAAAGAGTATAAAGCGTGATATTTAATATGCGGTAAGTTAATATTCTGCGTATAAAACGACAGTAAACTCTTATTTTATTTGTACCTTCAGGTCGATTGAATACTCTCTGATACTCCGCCGACACTCAATGGATTTTAATGGGACGGTCATGCATTAAATTATTATAAGTTACATACGACTATAATAGTGTCTGGCCACGCGTAGGAGGCAACACTCGTAAAAAAGGAATTAATTTAATTTAGAATGGGCATAAGCTTCTCTCCTCATAAATCGCGCCACGACAAAATATTTAATGGCGCTATTTATTAAGATATCAGCAATTCTTGCCGCATAATCCGTGCAGTGAGAATGTAACGGGTAATATATGAGAAGTAATCGAACTTCCACATGAATATTTATTAGCAATATTTACGCGCGTCGACTCATGATTGATAGTACAAAGTGAAATATTATTATGCGCGCGGTTCGTTAACCAGAAAACAAATGTGTAACAAATAGACCGCATCCGAATTACACGCGCATCAGACTTCCTCGGAGGCCCGAAGATCATTAATAAAAATTTCGTTAAGGCAACAAGTTCCGTAGCGCTGTGACTAAGCATTACCGTGCCCGAATACTCTATAGAAGCGAACCCGTTGTAAACACGCCTCGAACGTGAATACCTACTTAAATGGACGCCACTTCCCATTTTACCTCTAACAGGGCATTGTCAGAATGTTAACGCATCATTGTCATGTCACAGTTTTAAAAAGGTTTTTTAGACGGTCGGTAACTGTATGTTAATATCGGAGGGCGGTTCCGGCTGACGAAACACATGTCGTTGCTTCGGCTATTGTTGAAAAAATTCGAAACCGACTAGCTACATGGATGGTTTAGTGATAACATCGACAAAGGTCGTTTTAACATGATACATACATATTTTACATTCGATTTCATGAATAAATTACGTGTTTATTAAACTGTTCGAATACCGGGTTTCTTTTTTAGATCGTACTAAATTTTCCATGATGGTTTGGCCAACTTAACTTTTTCAACTATTTTGACTTCTCAGCGTATATCCACTTGTGCGAAAATTGTTCCAAGATTACCGCATACAAAAGTTCCCTTATAAGATATTTAAATTGGAGAGGTTCGAGACTTACCCGCAAAACAAGGACGTATTAAATTCCTAAAATAGTAACTTGGAGTTACAAAGATATTCGTGGCGTAAAGTTTGCAGCCAAAATTAATTATAAACGAAAGCAGTCTGCTCTGCTTAGCTGGCTTTAGCAAAAGACATTTTGATATACGCCGTGGAAAAACTTTCTCGTTGGTCGAGTGTTGTCTCCGAAAATAAAACAAGAGACGGTCGCAGCCGTAGATGCGTCTCCACTCCAAATTAGACGCTTTTTTAACACGAACACGCGAAAGTACACGAGAAAGTGTGTGTGTATGTGTAAACGTATTGCATATAAAAAATCTTGATCAATATCGGAATTTTACATTGTTTTTTCTATCTGTAGGGTAATTAGACAGCATTATACTGTTTTGCATAAAGCTTCGTTTGCTTATTGTTGGATTATGAGTAGTCAAGCGTTTTATACGAATACCACATCTGAGTAATTCTTTACGACAGGTTTTCCTAAGCCATTTTTCATGTTAATCTTAATGAATTAAAAAGCAATGAATTCCTACATAAAGTGCTTTTAGTCGTCACTGAAAACCAAAGTAATAAAAATCGTATAATAACAGAGCACGCCGGAGTTTCGGCAGCAGCGCGCACCGCTTCCAGTCACCGCATTTCTGTGGTATAAAGTTGTTCGGGCTTTGAAAAAGCAAGACCGAATTCCTGCTGCGAAGAGAAGTTAGATCACGCCTGCACTCAGCTACTACTTTTAACTAAATTGAAGTTGCGGGCAAAGAGTGCACCAGGGTGCACGTGACGCATCAGTCCGTCTGTCCGTTTGTACTTCTACGTGAGTGGATTGCAGTGGACTTCTTTATTCAATGGTGCGGATGCATTTTCGAGGACGCTTGTCGTTCGCGGTTGATCAGAATGACAAGTATTTGCGGTGGCATCGCGACGCCAAGTCAACGTTTCATGGCTCTTTATTGGCACGAGTTCTGTCTGATGACTGGAGTTACCTACAAGAATCATAAAACTTAAACACGTTTCGTTTGACCTAAATGTACTGAAACTTGGACTGACTCAGAAATATATCCCCATACTTAAGCTTTTACTTATCTTTTGGCCTACAGCTATCCATCTTGGGTTCTTTCGTAAAGATATATGTAGGTACCTAAGTAACGTTTATAGTATAAGCCGTTACTTATATCAGACGTTCATAAGCAACTCCAACAGTGAAATATAGCTACTTACGTAACCATTAAATCATACTTAGGACCAGAGAAGACTTGTTGGCCTGGAGCGCTTCTGATAGAACAGGACCTAATTGAGCCAGCACGAGTAGGTACCTTAATAATTTTACAAGGTTACCTTTCAAATTAAAGGAAATATAACATAGACATTGTTAAATAAAACAGTGGATAGTTTGTGGTCGTTACTTACTCAATACGACGGTAAAAAATCAAATATCGTTGTCAACGCCGACCTAGCGTATTATTTTATACAGATAACTGTCCTTCATCGCAAACCAAATTACTGTAATTAGAAAAGTTCACCTAACGAACGGAACTCAACAAACAAAATTATAACTTGTACTAACAAACCACTGATATATCAGTATAAAATCCAAATAACATCCAATTTAAATCGAGTTTACCAATTTTCAATATTTTTACATTACACATACTAAAACCTTACATGCGACGCCCCGGGAAGGTGAATAAACTCTTCAACCCGTATCCTGCCATTTTGGAATACCGAAGAAATATTCTCGATTCTTTGATTAAAGAAGGAATACTATTTACTATGTATGAGGCTCACAAAATGATCAAATTTCCAGAAGTTACTCGTGTAAAGTTGTTTGTTATCGTTTGGACAAGTAGGTACTATTCCCTTGTGGGCTCGAAGATTTCTGAAACCCCGCGTGGTAAGGAAAGTTACAATAGAAGTAGGACGATCTAAAAACATATAAGTTAAGTAGATTCGTACTTGCTTTTGATGAAATGTTTCTTTTATAACAATATGATTGATGACCCAAATTTTAATATAAAAATATTGAGATATTCAAAATGTTATTTTGATAAAACATGTAATTTGAAGTCTTTGTGGCCTACGAGCTACGAGCTACGAATGAATCGCTACAAGATCGATCCATCCATGCCGCTACGAATTTTTCTTTCTAAATAAATTCAACAAATGTAACGTGATTTCCGTAGAGTATTAAGCAAATGTAGGTAATGTAAGTAAAATACCTCCATCTGTAAGTACTTTACCTAAAATGTTGGTGAAGCTAAGTACCCACACTAAATGGCCACGCAAGGGACTCACCAAGTGACACTAGAAACCACTTATGTAGCTATCATGGCGTATCTACCTATCATGTACTATACACTCAAACGTAATAGTGGACGCCTCGAAATTAGGCGCATCCGGTAAGCGGCGTATTGTGAGGTGTTCAAAACTACATTAACGAATCAACCAGCGGAACAATACAACACGATAAAATATTCAAATTGACGGTTGCTGTAAGTTATGGTATTGTACTGTTACCTACCAAGAAAAATTGAAATAATTTCCGAATGAGTTTTGTAAAAGTACCTTTATTATTAGAACCTTTTTCATACCATGAAGTAGTTTTAGGTAGGTAAGCATAGAAATCGCCTTTGCGCTTTTCACACAAGAGAGCTAGATTCAAATTATAACTGTTTACTTATTACAAAAAACAAACTAGTTAGTACAATATGTGTGTCTTAGCTAGCAGCCATTTTCTTACTAATTAGCCACTAATAAAGGCCACACAAAGTCCAACGGTCGATAAATACAAAAATTTCCAAAAATATCCGACAATCGTGCAAACTAAATGTTCACATAGTTCGGTCCGTGACAGCGACGGCTGAAGCGCTGCTACCGGCTAATTGACAGGTCCGGCCAGCCACAGCTACACAATGCAGTGCCACTATTTTAGCTAGCTACTAATAGATCGATGCTTTTATGTGCTACTCTGCCGAGTGGCGACTGCTGTAGCCAACCATCTATACAGCTCCGAATTATATTGTCGCGTTCGACGGAAATGAGACGCAGCGTTTGTGTTAAGAATACGTTCACTAAATTCCGCGCCACTACGTAATTGGACATTTTGCAAACATTATAGAAAAATAATGGCCCCATTAATAAAATTGCCTCTATGCAAACACTACTCAGAAAATAATATTCTGTAGCCGGTTACGTCAGCAAAGCTTTTTGGCGAACGTTAATTTCCGACAACAATAATTTACCTTTATAATTGACCACCCACGTTCTACGAAACAAAAAATAAGACGCTCTTTTGCGAATTTAAGGAAAATGTTAAATTTAAACGTATGTGTAGTTGTGTAGGTAGGGATTCAATTCGTGTAATTTCTTTATTATTTGCTTAAAAGGACTAATCCTTAGAGTAAGACGGGATTGTGGCAACAGGCGGGCAAATGCGCGGTGTCGGCTCGAGCCCATGAGACTGCGAAATTAGTAGAGCCGTGTTACACCCCCCACCCCCCACTCTTGCTTACGTCACACCCTGCACGTGAAGCCTTCGTTACAAGTGGCCGACTGCAAGAGATGGTTGCTACGATTCAGAGATATATTCCAAGCTTTAGCGGTATGATTGGTAGAATGTGCCAAGACAGAAGAATGTGGAAAATTGCAAGCTTTGAAAGTGTGTAAGTTGATAAATGTAGTAGTCTCCTTGGTTCAGTTGCTTACTTAGTTATAAGACATTGTGAGTCGAACATTTACAATTGGAGAATTAAAGACCAAGACAAAGACGGAACGCTACGGGACAGAAAATCAACACAAAAAGAGTCTGAAAGAAACTGAACAGAGTTCCACAGAGAAAAATAAAGTAAATACAAACATTGTTGAGTAATTTAAACCTAACCACCTAATCATTCAGTCGTCCAATCCGTTCACCAACTAAGTGCACAACAAACAAACGCGAATTCAGAAATGATTCCCCGAATATGTACACATAGTAGCGTGAGCAAACTCCAAAACAATTACCTTTGTTGGCACTACCAATAACAATAACATTTATCAAATTATTCGGGCTGGTAACTCGAAGGCGATACGAAGAGGAGGGAGGAACGAGAACTAGGAACAAAATTGACAAAGCAAGCAAAAGGCTTTCAAGGCTGGCTCGCGTGTTGCGACGTGTTTGCATCAGTAATTTGTTTGTTGGCGGCAGCACACGGCTGACTACATTAATGGATCTGAGCTCAGCACGCGAGCGACCAGACATGCCACTCAAACAGGAACACGGGTTATCTTCAACGTCTTGCTCGAAAAGAACAAAGACAGCTTTGACGTGACGCTCACTCGTGTAACGTTGTGTCGACTTTTTTGGTGGCTTTGTCCTGATACGATGAACTGATTTGCATGGTGACAGCTCGGTTATCGAAGTTCAAAATACTTTAGACAGATACTATATTTACTAGAATATAAACTTGATATACGATCCTCATAGCTGTGGGTATTAACTAGAGAATATATTAACACTAAAACACCTTCCACGTTGGTAAGTCTCCAAACGCCGGAGTATGGACTGAACATATAAAACTAATGTTAAACTTAAACTGCAACTCCATAACTCGCTCTGTATCGACTCTGCCGCGCAACTGTTTCATCTGTTTGAATAATAGTTAAATATAATGAACTAGCTGCGCCCCGCGGTTTCACCCGCATAGTTTTCGATCCCGTGGGAATATCGGGATAAAAAGTATCCTATATGTTAAACCTGGTTATAAACCACCTGTGTGCCAAATTTCATCCAAATCCGTTCAGTAGTTTTTGCGTGAAAGAGTAACAAACATCCATCCATCCATACAAACTTTCACGTTTATAATATTAGTAGGATGTTTTATTCAAACTTATGCAAATTCAAATTATTCCGTCTGCAGTCTTCAAACTCCGCCATTACTATTTCTCTACAATTACCTCACCAGAACTATTTCTGTGTCGTTTCGTCTTTAAGAAAGTTGTGGCTGATTTTAATTTCGTTTTGTTTTTAGTTTTCATAAATGTCAGTACAAAAAGATTGTTTTCAACAAGCCATATTTTTTGTATAAAATGTGTCATGTCGAAATTGAATTTCTGAAATTTAATAACACCGACACCCTATTGTATGTCGAATTTTGTAAAATATCGCAGGCAAAAGAAATATTGGTTTTTAATATTTGAGTACATTGCACTGCCAATACAAAATACATTCACTGAGCTTTAATAAGCTATATCAATATCTCCCATTCACGTTAGCTTATCGAATCTAAAATTCCGGGCGATTGTCATAATTTATTTTTAATGCCCACGACCCGAGGCACAGGAAAGCCATATCCGAAGTGTTATCGTTTAATAATTGTCCCCATGCTTCGGCAAGTGGACGTACAGCGTGGTATAACCGGGCTAAGTTAAAAATAGCCCTTGTAACGTGGAGAATATAGTGAGGAGAATAGTGCACACTCTTGGAGCGTGTTATACCCGTGGTGTTATCTTACACGCCACACTGGACGGTGTGGTGCCGGCCAATTAAACGGACTTGCCTACCCCGGCTGATCGCAAACAATAACTAGCTGTCGCATGCTACGATGTTACTTTAACACGTAAAAAGGGTATTTATTATCAATTGTGAAACGCCATAATATGATATTGTGAGCATTAAATTGTATGAAATATATGATAGGTTTTATTACATTCAGTATTGCTTTCTGAACGCTTTGTGCAATAACTTTTGCGCATTTTCAACTTACTATATTTATATGTGCGAGAATTATTTATCTTATATTGCTTTGTCTATTTCCACATCAATTACGTTAAAGTCTTTCTCTTTGTCTCTTCTTATCTTAAGTCCGCATATGTTGTAGAGACCGACCTTAAATACATGACTGTAACCTAACCATGACAGATTAAGGCCCCATATCCACGATCCTTCTTATTATTCAAGGCGGTACAACGGGGTCTTTTATCGCATTTATTTAGCGGTTAAAGCATTATCGTGTTACACAATAACGCAGTGCCTAGCAAGTACACGGTAGTCGTGTCGCGCCCCTCACTATAAATCCATCAGGTCGACTACAGTTTAACACTGGCAGCCATACTTTCGTTCATGTAAATATAGTGATATACTGTAGTGTTGTAATATTTACATAATATACGTCACGCTAGTGAGTCAAGAAGTTATAGGTGTAGCCAAATCTAAGGATCGGCCAATGTTGGAAGAATTTACGATGAAGTAGTAACTTGTTACTTACTGTGACTTGTTACATTTGCCATTATGTATTCGTTTTTAATAATTATGTAAATTAAACAGAAGAAAGAAATGAGAGAGCAGTGGTGGCCCAGTAGTAAGGACCCGAATTATTGTACGCAGTGGCTTCGAACCCAGGTGCTTTACTTTGTGTAATTTATTTCATCACCACACTGCTCTTAAAACGGCGAAGGAAAACATTGGAGGAAACGTAACGTCCAAAAATTCAAAGACGTGGCATCTACCAACCCGCACTGGGCCTGCGTGGTGGATTACGGCCTTATTCCCTCTCACACAGAGGAGGCCTGTGTCCCAGCAGTGGGAACGTTATAGGCTGATTATGCTAAACAGAAAATAAAATACTTGTATCGTGTTTACTGGTTAATACTGAAACTATTAATGCATTTCTAGTCATAATACATGCAACGATAAAATTAGAGAACGTATATTGAATTTAACGGATAAAAAATTTGCTAGTTCGCACTTCAGAAACGTACAACAGTCTGTATCCAATATAACTTGCTGCATTCCGACACTGTGTGTATTATATAGTACCTACCTCAGGTTTCTAATTATATCTTAATTAAAAAGCTATAAAAACATTGGACATTCCTGCCTGAGTGTTGACAGCATTTTATTACGTTTTTATTGAAGCAGGTGAAATGTTTTAGTGAAATGAATTGAGTGTAATGTTACTGTGTGTCATTAAGCTTAGTGTACAGCAATGTTATAAAAGGTTGTTATTTGACACCTTGCAAAATAATAGCTAAAGCGCTTTGATATTTTCGCATGATAACATAATTGTTAACAATCAACGGGGTGACTTTTATTTATTCAGGTACTTGTTCATATAACTGCCGCCGCACGGGCCGATCAATCAAGTTAAGTGACGCTTGCTGCGGTTGGTCCGTGGATGGGTGACCACCTTTACATATCAAGACCACTTCGTGCCTCGGAAAGCACGTTAAGCGTATTTGGTAAATCTTTGGCAGACGTTACGGGTCGTCAGAAGCCCGAAAGTCTGATAATCAGTCTTACCAAGGGGTATCGTATTACCCAGTAACTGGGTTGTGGAGGTCAAATAGGCAGTCGCTTCATATAAATAATGTTAAATGTAAATATTGGTAATCAGTTGCATCCGTTGAGACTGGAAGCCGACCCCAACTCAGTTGAGCAAAGGCAAGGCAGATGATGACTTGTTCATGTAACTATGCCATTGAAAAATTGTACCTATATACTTAGTATATAAGAAACTGTAATGTAAACTATTAGGTACTGAAATTGTAGCCCAGCTAATTAAATTAGTCGCAAGTCAAGACCTAGTCTGCCAAACAGAATCATAACATCAAAGTTTGTTCCACCACATTAGATATGTTAAAGACAAGTTTGTCAAGTGTTGACTGGTGGACGAGGGGCTTAACGTGGCTCCACTCATTATTTATTCAACGAGAAACCTCAGTACATTGTGGTCGGGGCCTTAAGTGGAGAAACTTCACACTATGATTTAATAAACCTCGACTTACATCGAACTAAGCAAAACCGTTTTGTCATGGTAATGATCCAAATTACATTACCTATCTGGTGTTATTATAATTTATTTCATATATATCCTGTTTTCCTTAATCCGAGCGTTGTAGGTACTAACAACACAGGGTGGCAGAAAAAAAAATATCGCGCAAACTCTAACCATAGATTCAGTACATGATTCTGAACTCCCTATGCTGAAACTATACGTCGCGTCGGTTATAAAAAAAAACTGCTGTTTCATAGAAAAGTGCAATACATACGCGGTCAAAATGTATGGAACAGCAATTTATGAATCATGTACTTACTGAACCCATGGTTACAGTTTGTGCGTCGATGTCCCAGCCACCCTAACTCCAGGGTACTAACTTATTGCCAGATTTCGTCAGTTAGAAGCCGCGTTGCCTATGGCGTTAGGAGGACGATCAGTCCTTTATTTATGTAGGTAATAACTTTTCCACAAAGTCAGTTAAAGCCAGACATAATGTATAAACCAAGACAAGTCTTTTATCAGTTCGCCAGAAAAAAAAAATTGCTTATGTTCAAAAAAATCATGGGAAGCTCTTTTCAGAAATAATTACTTCCCAATAACGAGGTATTGATCAATTCAACGGAGACCGTCTTTGTTCTGATTCGATGATAATTATGATTCATTGTTTTGATATGAAACAAAGACCGATGGTCGGAGATTAAGTAACTTAGTTTAATATTGTGTATGTAGCATCTTTTCTTAGCAACAAAAGATCTATTTAACTTAAGGCTGATTTTTCAATCGACAGTTAGCAGGCAGTTTTTCAGTAAGTTTGACAGAAGAACTGTCAAAAATTCAAAATTGTTCCTCCGATAAAATTATCTGGCGTCGGAAAAATCAGTACCTAATAATAATCCTTCGATTTTATACATGGATATATCAAAGTTAACAAAGAGGTATATATCATCAAAATTTCTAGTCGATGACATATTTCACTTCGTCCTTATGTAGTTTAATGTCCTGTCATGTCCAGCTGCGTAGAACAAGATGAATTATTGTATTGTATGCCAAAACTTTGACCGTTGTTTCGCTAATATCAAGAGTATACCTACTCTACTATTCTGAATGATAGAATCTATGATATATGTAGATTACCTAAGTAGTAAGTACTTACGTAGAAAGAAATGTAGGTGCTTCACTCAAAGGACAGAACGTCAAAGTCGAAAGTAATATTAAGAACGACCTTCGCAGAAAACTTGCTACTTTTACTATGGGTGTTCTCCTCATATAACGCCCTACTACTTTTTCACCAAAAGTTCACTTCATAAGTTTTTGAGAGTGCTATAAATTCAGTCGAATGTGTGCAATGTTTTTTGCTAGTTTTTTTAGACATCTACCAATCTGCACTGGACCCGCGTGGTGGATTACGGTTCACTGTCTCTCACACAGGGGAGGCCTGTGTCCCAGCAGTGGGAACGTTATTTCGATAAAATTTGTCAAGGAGATAAATGGTATCCTGGGTAAGGACATAGGCTTTACATACTTTTTGTCTCGGTAGCACGTTCCCGAGGGATAACTTCAGAAAATTTCAGAAGCTAGTAAGTAATAAATAAATAACCATAGCAGATACTTCAATACATCCAGAATACATCTCTCATACACACACTCATACCACCACATCACAAACGATTACTCACACACTATTGCTGCTGTTCCATGTTTTAGCTTCCCTAATTTTGTAAAACAATCTTAAAGGACGAATGTATGGTCCCTATAACACAGGATTTTCCTAGCTTCGGGGTCATTATTCACAAAAGTTGAGCACAATAATGTCCAAATGTCAAATGTGTGTGGTGTCCTATTAATGTAACATGCATTGTATTTCTTCTTTTTGCTAAATAAATTATTCTTATTCTTATCTACCATCCTTGCTGACCTGCTAAATATTTTTACCACGGCATAATCCGTTGTCGAGCAGACGCAAGAGTGGAAGACAAACCAGAAGGCAGTTTAATGAGAAACGGATGACATTATCCGATTCCGTTAATACAAAAATGTATTCATAAATTATTTATGGCTCTATTATACATTTTCGAGTATGAAAATGTTATTAAAAATATAACGTAGTGTCTACATTTTTGATAAATGGTAGAAATAAATGTTGGTCAAAAATTTACGCTATCAATAAAAATCATCGTAAAGCTCGTCGCATCTTAAAGCTTAAGCATAAGTTCGTTTTTTAATGCTAATCTATGGAATCTTATCTCTATGAAATGAGATTAAGAATTTACATATTTAGAACGTTGGTGGTACATTAAAAACTACTCAAAGTTGAAACTCAAATCCTCTAGCTTTTTGAGTGTCTATGTTGATATTAGCATAACATCTGGTGTTACAAACTACACTTTGTCTTCATTCATTTTGAGGATAGAATTTACTCAAGAGCGGTCAGTTCATACTACCCCACTTTAAAGTTTAACGTCCGCTTTTTGTATTAGAATGGCTTACGGGTTAGTTACTAAATGTTGTTGTAAAAGAAAATATAATATAAATAACGTTAGAATATTCTGTACATATTTTTAACACATTATTTTGGTACCTAAAGAAAATTTTTTTTTTCAGTGAAAGATCTATTTGGCATACCCGTAGCAGTTTCGTAGCACTTCGTAGCAAACACCACAATTTTCATTTTAAATTAATTTCTGTTTCCTAAAACATACTTTGACCACTTAAAAAATACTTTTACAAGTTCGCCACGCTACATAAACCCAGGTGTATCAAAAACTATCCAGAAATATCCACCGTGAACCTTTTGCGGGTGTGGCTCTGACAAAAAACATAACATTCACATGTCACCGTAAATAAAATATGGTTGTACAGAGCAAAAGTTTTCGCGTACCCCTAAATATTCCATTATGGTTGAAGTATAAATGGGACATAAATTCGAGGAGCTAAGTTGTGACGATTACTCAGCGGGACACAAAGCGACGTTGTACTGGTTAAGGGCTGCCATCAATATGCATTTCTCAGGATTTGGCCCAGTTTTTAAGGCGCCCCCGGATGGTGAAATGGTTTTTTTTTTTCAAACGAACTATTTAGGTGTTTGTTTGTATAGAACAAGCACTAAATAATTGGTTTCGATTAGCTAAGCGTACCAATGAATAATAATTAATAATGATTTCCAAATTCAAATATTTCAGTACCTATACATACTTAATATTTTTTTAAGTATGAATAGTTTTAAATGGCGGCATGACTGAAGAATCGCCAACCCTGCAAAGTTCCAGTTGAAAGTACCAAAAATAATGACCTTTTCCATTAAAATAAATATGGTGTGACACCATACAGTCATGATTTCAATGTTCCATTGTATGTCTGAACGAAAACATTTGTTCTTGGCTGTGAACCAAGTTTTTAAGTAAGCGTATTATGATTTATGAAGGCTAATTTAACAGTTTTTGTGAGAAATACAATTTTATTTGAAATTAATGTTTGCTAGTCGCATTAAAATTGATGTATGAAATATTTCTGGCAGTATAACATTGTAGTTATTACTGTGGTCTTAAATCACTTTACTAATGCTATAAAAACTGAGTCTTTAATGAGAACAAACTGTTAGATTAATGAAACTCCGTAGGTCTTAAACCTCGATGCCGGCAATGTGGATAGCGATCGCGGATTTTCGGAATTTTCTTAATTCAATCACCGAGAACGCTCTGAGTGGGAGATGATGCAAATAATACCGCTACTCCCCTGGTCCATTGCAATCGCCCCAAAAGCTATTCAATCTTATCCAACATAAAGCAAAAATATCGGTCAAAGTTAAGAAACTTGATTAAGATACCCTCTTTCCTTATTGCTTTATGTATGTTCAAGTCGAACCAATCAAATCGCTCAGCTTCCTGGGCTTCCAATACATTCACTGTAAGACTTACGAAGGAGATAGGTCCTCTATTTCCTCCCATTAAATAAATGTACGCGATTATTTTGTCTCAGGCGTGACAAACAATAGTTTTTTAGTTTCTTTCACGGAATAAATACTCTATTGTGATGCAAGCTGGGACACTAAATCTCCACAGTTAAATACGGCAATTATTCAGGGAAGGCACAAAGTTTCATTGTGCGTGGCTCGCCGTGTTCTCTCGCTCCATAGTAATATGCTCAGTAAATTTGGATTTTCATGCCTTGTCATCCGACATAAGTGTTTTAATGCGCTCCGTATTATACATATTTAATAGCATGTGACATTGATGAGATGACGTCGGTATCTCCATTATTTATGCTATTCAGAGCATCTCCAAGCCTTGCTTGAATTCGACGAGTTATTAAATAAATTCCGTTTCAATACAGTCCGTTGAAGAAATTAAACCACAAGGCTCGTAAAGTAGGTACACGTTCATAGAATTTGATCCCCTCGGATCGATGGAAGATAAGACCTCGTAACCAGAGAAACGTCTCGTCTAACAAACTGTACCCTGCCAATATTAAACTCACTATCATTCACGAAAAAAAAATGAGCGCAGAGATCTCGGAGATGTTTATCGCATTAATATAATACGGCATTAAGATTACAATGGGTCGGCTCAAGAGAGGTCCAATATAAGAAGCTCACAGGCTCCGCGTGCTTTGTTGTGAAAATAACTTTATGCCTCAGAAAGCGGGGGACAGTATAAAGCAACCACGGCTTTCAATAAAGCCAATGGTCCTTCTTAGATGTTATACTCTCTTGTTCATATCCTTTGTGCAATAATGCAATGTTATTGTGCCCTCATGATAATATTACTACGCTTAAAAGGTTTAATAGCAACTCAGCTTAGAATATTTACGTAGTCTATTACAATGACATATTGTGCGCACTGACAGCGTATTACTTAAGCAATGACCGAAAACGGTAACACGCAAACAGCACTCCAATACGCAAAAGGTAGGAAGGGGAGCCGAAGCTGGCACAAGCAAGATTGCTATCAAACAGCGCCGCCCTCCTTATAGTAGCAGACAATCGCGGCTCCGCAATTACAAACAAGTTATTTACAGCCAGACCATACGGAGATATTTTAAGCTTATTTCCATCTAATCTATTGATTCACGCACGCGGCATTGCACGCTTTTAATGTTCTTATTTAGTCCAATCGGTATCCCGACTCGGTACCGAATAAGGCAGAGCCGCATTTATCACTGCTCGAGTGCTCAAGCACCTATCTTTATTCTACATGATAACGATGAAACTTCAAAATTGCTCTCTTTATTTACTCCGAAAGCTCGTACGAGTGAAATCGTAAGCACGATCGGCATGAAAAGACCGAATTTATTAGTTCATAAGTCATGAGGGTTAAGTAATAATCGTCGACAATGGGCAATAAAGAGTTTATAGGCAGTAAAGTTCGATTCCCTCGCACGTCGGGGCTCCGAAGTCAACTGCACGAAATTCAGAGTTATAGCCACCTAACTTATACACACCCTGAACTCAATAATCGATTTTCAATGTAAACAATTTAATTACATCGGAGTTTGTCTCTCTCGTGGAGTCGGATTTCGTGTTGTTACTTGGGAACTTTTGATTATATCATTAACACGTACAGTTTACGACTTGATTGAGTTCGAATCAATAATCTTTGTCAAGAATGTAATAAAGTACCTTCTAGATTTACGATGTTTCTTGTAAATAACAAAATAATTATTTACGTGACGCCGTAAAGATTTTACGTCGATTTTTATGTTTGACATTAAATTCCGAAGTGAATGTTATCTCCTTTTAAATAGAAATTACTGAACCGTTTGCCCACAGAACGGATCTGATGCAACCCGTTTAGTATTATTCGAAACCAGTCGCAGTCGTTGAACGATTTAGTTAACGAGAGTATTACATACAGAGCATGTTGTGCCTCGTTTAATCGTAAAACATATTTAATGACAACTGCTCATCGACTATCATTCCGCATTAAGAGATATAAACAACATTTCAGTTATTTATAACCGAACACAACAGTACCGTTGAGAATGTTGCGCTTGCGCCGGTGGAAAGGAAGATTAATAGGTAGTTATTATCACAGACTACCTGTTATGAAATAGCTGGTGTTTACCGAATTGTTTAAAGTAATTTGTGTAAACAAAGTGCGGGGCCGTCAAACAATGGTTCGGAGGTAAAGCACACAGCCCTTGGGTATAGCATTACAAGGAATATAATCTTACAGCGGCTGGCGGCGAATGTTTAAAATAAACAGAGATGGTCCGTGGCCGCGCTCGCCGCCTCCTATCATAACATTATTGTTTTCATTGCTCGCCCAGCGCTGGACGTAGCTAACCGTAACCAGTTAAGTTCCCGCCGTAACCTTAGATCAACCATCAACCTTATTTGAAATTTAAAAATAATGTAAACAAAATGCCTGTAATATAATATCATAACTAAAGCAACCACTTGTACTGACGAAGAACTTGTCAGAACTCTGTTTACATTGCATTAACCATACTTTATAACGGAGTTGTGTTTGAACAAATTAATTCACACCAACAAAGGTGTACTTAATACTATTTGTTGCTAGATAACATAGTTACGATAATATATGCATCTGCTTATGAGTGAGAATAAAAAGCTCGCACCTAAAAGTTTGTTCAATCGTGCAGCGAAGGGACAACAGCTTTATTAGAAAGCTCTAAAGATTCTTAACAATGCCAATCCACTGCGAACAGTATAAAAACGTAATTGCTATCTTCAAACGCGTTTCACCGAAAATCAATCGGAGATATCTTCTATCATTTTTCTTTGGAACTGCAAAAGTTCATTGTTAGCTAACTAGAAAGAAAAGATTCGTCCTTTTTGTCCATACAAACGCGGTGTATAACCTCTGAAACGACCTTTACGTTACCTTTGTGGAGGTTAAGTGGGCTATGCGTAACAGTTTACACATTGCTCTGTTTTGATTGCCCGGCCACCTCGCTGTATTAGATGGAAGGCGGCGCGGCGCGGGCGACAATGGAATGTAATACAAGTGCGCTGTCACAGCCGGTTTAAGCTCTTACAATGATTAGCCGAAATCCAGTCACGAAGTATTGATGAGAATCAATACAGAGGATCCGAAATAAGTTGAGATGAATGTACCCACGGATATCGTTTCTTGACATGTGTATTGTCAATGACCTCGAAATGTGTGGTTGTAGAGCAAACAAAACCGCTCTCAGAATCAATGACTTATACATGGTAGTAACACAAATAATGCATTATTCTGTTTTGTTTCCCGAAGCGGATGCGTGTCGCAACCAGCCCAACTCATTCATTTTCATTAGTTCCCATTATGTAATCAAAACACTAAATGCAACGGACGCATCGAGGAAGCAAACCGTATAAGGTACAATCGACCGCAATAAAGGGGTTGCCAACCGAAGACCTCCAAAAGCCCTATCAAAACGAAAGGAGTTTTTTACATCATGGCACCATATTTGTCGGAGAATAGAAAAGAAAACAAAGTTTTTATTCTTTCCAAATGTTGCGAAAGATCATTGTTCCATTTCACTTGCATAAAGTGACTCTTTACACAGCAGTAATAAGATGTAAAATCCTTCACCGGATTGCGCATATTTCACTTTGTTGGGCTCGTAAAGATTCGCTTACCTGCTTGTTTGTTGTGAGTAGGAAAGGGGCCATCGGGCGAACCTTTTTTTTATCATTGAATTTTATGTGTGGGAATTTTAATGTGCAGCCAGAACGGCACGTTCTGCTCCTCACAGCTGGGCCGCAGTTGGTGAGGATTCTGGCAAAACACGTGTCGCGGTGGTCATAAAATGTCTAGCAACGCTTGCTTTAACGCCGGAATAAAGAACATATTTCTGAAGAACGATAATGAAATGAACATTTTCTACGGTACTCGGGTCGTGTAGATTATTTATTGTTTTATCGTAAAGCCGCAGCTGCATGTTTTCAATTACTACCGGATGATTGATGTAGTAGTATAGTATCTTTCCACACTCAAACAAGTTTATCGCCGCCATCGATAGCTGGGCTAGTATTAATAATATCTGAGGGCTCGCAGACGGCGCGGCAGAAAACGCAACGTCATCGATCTCACACTCAGCTGCGGCTCCTCGTCGGACCCTTGGAATTACTTCAATCATTTAAAATAAACACGCCTTCGTCGAAATGTGCTGAGAGAGGTAGCTATTGGTCCCATCGTACCATCATAAAATCCACTTTGATTTATGATACACTCCGTGATCCTAAGTCTCAGTCGCTTTTGCATCTGCCGGTGTTTTTTTAGGCTGGAGGATATTGAAACTTTTTTTTTAACTTAATGAATACTACTTGTTACTTCACATGTGGTTACAACGATATCTAATTAATGACAATTATCAGAATTACAGCCCCATAAAGTCTAATCATGAAATGTAACATTTAATTCGTTTTCGTAATCAACTAATAAGAAGTAACTAATGTTTGAAACAGCTGGAATTCTAGCAAGAAATCCAACGGGCGGCGCGCAGCGGGACGCCTCGACAATGCCAACCAAATTAAAAGGAACCGTAAACGTTTCCACTTGAGCCTTGCTAAAATTTATTGCTCTGAGTTTTTTCTCTTGTTTCACTTGCTAATGAGATTCGAATGCTGCAGCTGTATTATTCGAGATGTTGGACGAAGATTAAAAAAATCTTGCTGAGAGTTTCTATTTACGGTATTGCAGGAGAAAAGATGTTTACCGCAAATTAAAGCCCTTCCTTTTGTTTTTTTGTTTACGTAATACTGATTTCGTTTCTTAGCAGAACGGGACGGGCGAACCGACATAAAATATTCTCCCGCTACGCATATTGAAATTTGCGCGAGTAGACGCGAGTAGATTGTAGAGCGTCTTATTGCAAGCGATAGGTATGATGAGAAACGAGAATCTTGATTCGAAATTCTATCTCGATGTTATAAAGTTGGTATTGAATCGGAGGCAGTTCAACGCGGGTGGTCCTTAGGCTATGTCGGCTGAGCGAAGCAAGAATGCAAATTTCACTAGTGTTGCTGGCTTGTATGTTCTTGAACTCTGTTGCAACTAAATGAAGGCGGCTAACCATAAGCCCGGCTAGGAAATGACTAATTAAGAGCTCCATAATAAGGCTTTAAATTATACGTTACAAACTATTGTGGTACGGGTATATAATTATAAGCTAGCAAATCGCCGATTGAAAAATATGATAAGGTAAGTAGTGTAGAGAATTTTGTTACGAATGCACGACACGACATTGGGGGGAGTTATCGGTACGATCGATGTTAAAAAAGAAAATGGTGTGGAACGAATGATGCAATACGAATTAAGTGCGGCAAACTAGATCCATGGAATAAAGAGGCGCTCTTTTGACGGGCTGACGGAGCTAAGTACGGACAAAGGGACAATAGTGAAAGAGCAAGTACTGAAGCGTGGCGATCCAGTGCTTGCTTCCGGCAACGTGGGAACGCCTTTTATGGCTATCGATAATTTCTAGTCTGATATTCGATATTCATAATCCACCCCTCCCTTAATAGTGTTTGAGTCCAATCAATTTGGTTTAGATAATAATGTTAAGCATTTCGGATTCATGAGTAAATGAGAATATTGACATTTTTTTCGAAGGCAATAATAATTACAAATACAACAAATTTTATATTAGTAGTGAAACTAGTAAAATAATGTCTTACTAGAGTACCCATTTTTTCATGTGTGTTGGGGACTCCATTAAAAAAAATGAGATAATGCACAAATAAAAACGATAACCCAAGCAACTTTTTGATAAATGATGCAAGTCTTGCTACATCTATTTCATACTCTCATACTTTAATCGTAATAAGTATATGTATACAATGCCGAAATTATCGACGACCATTTCAATTGAATCTAACCAGAATCCTAATCTTGTCTACATTATCAACCAAATTATAAATAAAAGAGTTTCCTAACAAAATTCCAATTCATGTTTCGACCGCCAGTCTACACAAAATCCAAGTGCGAGTCCAATCCGCCTCCGCCCATCGCTACATTCCTAAACAATAGTTCATCAAATGGTATCGGTTCAATCGACGTGTCATTTCACGGACCATCGGCCGTTGTACCATTTAGCACTTCCATCTTCTTGACGAGAATCGCTTTTCTACAATTACCAGTTTTACCAACCTTTCACAATCCCGTTTAACTCAAAACCATGCTGATGCTCATGTTCTATTAGCATATTATCCATCGTGTTTCATGACCAACAATGACAGATTGCGTAGCGTAAGTGGACTTCAATTTCATTCATGTAAATGGGCTTCAAGTACCATTTGCAATATTGTCTTCGTGTTATTTTCTGCTTTGGTAATTTGAAGCTTTTATCGCTATTGATCAATTTATCCTGTATTTGCTTCTCATACATTTCTGCTGTCTGGGGAATCGTCTACAAAAACTGTAACGATTATTTTTTCTACACCATCGATTGCAGTTCCGATAAGTGTATGAAACTGAACTAACAAGTGAGGGTAGCTCTTGCCAAATACTACCCCAACGTCGGAAGCTCCTCACAGTTTCGGGAAGCATGATTTATCGGACAAACTTACGCCATTACTCATCTCACCATTCGTTACTCCAATAAAAAGAACGTCTTCCGATAATTTATTGGGAGGAGTATGGATTTTTTATTATACACGTCTATTTTAGAGTGCACTCTGTCGCACTGTTATTACTTCATAAATAAAAGATTTGATTTACTGTATCCTCAGAATGCCATTAAAAACTTTTTGAGAGGTCGTATGATAGTTTCATCCATGTTATGGCTGTTTTATCCTTTATGGTGTTTCCATGTATTCAGTTTTGTTGGAATATTTGGGGCTCTTCAAATACAATTCGTAGCCGGTTCCGTGGGACAGCTGACACGGTGAACAGGTGAAACATTTTATCACTAACAAGAGCTCAAACAAAATATACAGAGACTGTAAAGCAATAAAAACACAGATGTTTGTACAAAATAAAATTATGCATGCGACAGATATAACTGACATTAAACATACCAAAATTGTTGTCCAAACGACTCTACACTTCGTTGGAAAAACAAATATTCGTCAGCTTAAAGATAAATAATAATTTAATTGCTGCATAATAAACTAAATAATAAAAATACAATTTAATAGTAAATACAATACCTTTAAGGATGCGATCATAAGTTGTTGAACTTGAATCGGATGAAACACACAAATGTACGAATTCAGAGTAAGTTGTTAAAGTTTCAACTTTACCAAATTACTAAATAACTGCTACTCGCATCAAACTTGTCAAGTAAACAGACGCGGCACATGAAACACGACTTCAAAATACAGTTTAGTTCACTTTGTAAGACGTATCACTGAAGGAGATAAAAATTAAACTTCTCAAAAACTTACACTCACAGTTTAGTTAAACTCACTTAGAAGTTAGGTCCTGGTAAGTTGGACAGTAACACTGTGTCCATATAGCGAATGCTTCTCAAATGTCCAAATAACACTGCACAATTATAATGTGTCGCACAAGGTGTAATCACAAGACCGGGCGGACCGGTCGGCGAGCGGCGACGAGCGGCGGCGAGTGACGCGGAACGTTCGGCGGCGTGGAGTCGCGGCGGCCGCGCGAGCCTCTCTGCCTGCATCACAGAAACCCTACGGCGCGCGCGGGGACCGCCGATAGACGAAAATGGCTTCACAAGTTAATTTTTTTCTCTTTCCTCCTTTAATATTCCGCATATGCCGTGCGCGGCCGGCGGTGCGAGCGCATGCGTCCCAACCCCGGGCCCATGTAGGGGTTGTAATGTAACGCGATGCACCCGCACTTTACATAACTTATTGGGTCGTTTATTGAAGCCACTGTTTAATACCCTTTCCATGTCGGCTTTGTGCGTAGCTTCCTCGACATTCATGTACAAAGCGACAGGTTATAAATCCTCGTTCAAAATACTTTAATCTAACAGAAACTGTTCATCAATCTCAATGTAGAGTGTCGGTGTTGCTTGCACGTGAACTTCCACCGAACAATGATGGGTAAATTGTACATAGTTTGTTTTAATTACCGCTTACCTCTTACACGCCGCCTCACAGAAGTTTAAAATTATGTTTTAATATCAGCTCTACTGTACTAGTTTGTTAGTAACAGGGATTACACGAAACTACTTTACCGCCGACTCTTTTCAACCGAGGAAGACTTTTCATTATAGAATTAGTCCTGAAGTAAAATTCTTTAGATTCTCTCCATAAACAATTTTATAATTTATGAGGAAATCTCTTTATGAACTTATTCTTTGTCGGTTTATTTCGAGCTTTTAGTTGTTTCATAAAAAATGAGTGGGGAAATGGAGCCGGGATAAATTATTTATTGCTTAACTCTTAGACACCCATTAGCACAGCTATTACATTTTATTTTAGTTTAACGACGGATTGACGGACTTGTTTTAAAATTAAGAGGATCCAGTTATATGACAGACTTTTAACTCTTTAATTTTTAAGTTTAGGAGATAATGTTAATCTAGGATTAATGACAAAAAAGAGGCGAGAAGCTGTAAAATACCTGTTCCAATCAAGTTTTCGACAAGCCGACTGACTATTTTTACTCCCACAAATTGGTTAACAAAATAACTTTAATAGCTGACATTTAGCTTATAATGTGGGTAAAAGGAAATAATCTATGGTTTTTATATAGATATAGTCGAGTTATCTCATATATGTTATATACAAATAGTGTTATGGAAACGACAAAATTAAATAAAACAGCGAACAGGCTCCGCATAAAAAGAACATTGAATCGAAATTAGATAAAAACACAAAAGCTCTAAAAGACACGTCACACACAGCCCCTAGTCACATTATACACTACATTCCGAACGATTCTCATACAAGTAAAATAGCAGTTTTTTTACCGAAGCTCGTGAGCAAACATCCGATTGTTCGAAGTTTTTGCATTTCGTCCACGTTCAGTGCACACGTAGTAGGACAGGTACAGAAGGCTGTGTTACTCGTTGACAGTGCGCCGAAATACGGCTGAGCGAATTAGCATACAGTTCCCATGTGCACCGTCAAGCGCCCGCGTCCGCTATTCGGCGTCGCGCCATGCTTTCGTCTTTTATGTCATCAGCGAACTATAGCTGCGCGAAATAGTGATGTGAAACAGTTTGTGGAGCTTTTTGTTGAGCTATTTTATCGATATCAGTTTAGAAATAAAACGAACCTCTCTTTTAGTGGTATCCGTTCGAGTATCCAGTTATTATGAAGTGTAATAAATACTTATGAATGTTTAAAAGTACGTATCGAGTTATTGAATGTGTTAGTCAGTATCTCATCGATTTTATTAGATACGTTTTATTATTGACGTAATAGATACGATCTTTAAATCAATACATAGGTTGCAATATTAAATTTCTCACTAGGCGCATTCGTAGTGTGACGTTAATGTCAATAAAAATTACATTGCTTGAATATTTATTATATGTTAATGATAAGAAAGGTTTAATTAATGCTCGCACTGTAAACATTTATATTTTATTTGCATTTTAATAGATATAAAATATACCTACACCAGAATTTGGAGTGAGAATTTTCTAATAGAAACGTAGATTCCCACGCTTCTGTGTCGTTTGATTTCTTAACTTTAAGGGCGAATTTTACCAATGAAACTGATCACGATCAGCATATATAATTCGCGTTCAAGAGCTGTCAGTGCCAATATTCCACAACAATGATGACACTTGAGCTTAGTTTAGATTCATTGATAAAATTCGCCCTTAATAGCTGTTCCTTTGTCATCTTTTGTGTACCCTTAGTTCAGGATAGGCTTTGATCACAGCCTTATCTGTAAGCCAAGATGTGGCCTAAGCTTTAGCACGCTTGCCTAAAAGATGCCTATTCACGTTTGCCTTGAGGGCTCTAAGGTAAAAGCGTCCCCGTTTTGTTATATTTCTTTCAAAACGTGTTCTAGTTGCATAGTATTCATTTCAGGGTTACCTTAAACTACAAATACATGCTATAAAGTTTATAGCGTAACTCAAAATTCAAGACTTCATAAGTAGAATATTCTAGAAATAAGGCAGTATTTACTTCATATAAATTAAAATGTTTATATACAATACGTAGATATATACTAGACTAAGTAAGTAACTAACTATATAAATAAATACACAACAACAAAAGGACATTTACGCCTCGTCCGGAAACGTGCCCAGAAGACTGCAGCATTGCAACATTGAAAGGCAATGCTATTCTTTAGCCAAAGAACGAGCCACCCCTCTGGTCACGTGAAGAAATAAGTAATTGTGTTGCAATGATATTTCTCCGAATGATGTTGGTGGTTTATCTACTTTGGCAAATATTGTAATAATTTCTACTGAAAATGTCTACGTTTCATTTAGATATCCATTACTTTTTACTTTTGTGATCTTTTAAAGGATCTTAGTAACGTTATTACGCTCATCAGTACACTTCCAGATACTTCCGAGTCTTTCAGCGAATTTACGGGTTTTCATCAAGCTATCCAATTTTCCGAGATAGAGAGAGAGATAAACCATTTTATTATACTTTCAGTAAACAGTTATTTTTTTTATTAAAAAGGAAAATTCGTATAAATTGACAATAGAAAGAAAGTCACTAACGAACACAATTATAATGACAAAGGCTAAATAAACGTTGACCTCAATTCGGCTCTAAACATAAAAGAACGCCATTCCTTCTTTTCAAAGTTTCGAAAAATCACGGAAAGGCATTATGAATGTATTGTTGAGGTGCTAAAACGTAGTTTCGATATGCATTCATTGTGGTCTCAAGCCTGATTGTAGGATTGCGTGTGCCGACTTGATAAGTAAGTTAAAAGCGCACTCTGCTATTAAAATATGGATATTCCGTACGGTAGCAATGTTTCTTTTTAATTTATCTGAGGAAAAAATAAGCTAGAATTATTTATGGTTTGTTAAAGTGATGCATCACCCTTGTGGTTCATTGCCGAGCAACTGAAGCTATTTAGCTATCGAGTTAGTTTTTGTTGAGAAGTCTTTGTAGTTATTGGAACTTGTAATGATACACATATAAGGCTAATTGAACCTTACTCAATTTACAAACTTGTTGATATGTATGGGTGCTGTTGAGAAAATGTGAATTTACTTAATATGGTTTGTGGGAATACGACATTTAGCGCACAAGCCACATTACTGTATTAAAATAACCATTACTGCATGATTAATTTGATATTGAAAACTTTTTTTTTTTTTTTAAGTTGCCGGAACAAAGACTGGACAGGTATTTGTCCAGTAGGAGACTGCTATCAGATGATACGTTAGTACCGTAGTAATAATTGCTATACGTGCACAACTATCTAAAAAACCTGTGCGAGCTAAATACCTTCCTATATTCCTATTTTTCTCCTTTACCTTTTCGGTCGCATCCAGCATAGTCTTTCCCAAAATTTTCCACGTAGAGCCGGCATCGTCTGGTTGCACGTAAACACAAATGCCATTAACAGCTGACTAAGCGACGCGACGCCTCCACCACTTCTACATAGCTATTGCCTTTATTTTTCCATTTCCGTTCTTATTAATATTTCACTTAACTTTGCTTTTAGTCCGTAAATTTCGGGTTTTAAAAGTTTACGAACCCTGTTAAAAATTCATGGAGTGCAGAATACAATGTGTTTTGTAAAGCTCATTTTAAATACATTTAACCTGCAATGCAAAATTTCGTTTGCAACAAAGCACGATTGTAAAAGACAATCCGTGTTTCCACAATTAACTTAGAAACAACGAATTAGTTTAACAGAGGCTGCTTTTCAAATTATCGTAATGGAGATCTGTGTACTGTGTAGACAAAACATCCCGCTAATGAACGGTACACAACACAAAGTTGTAAGAAATTATTTATTAGGTACCAGGATAGGTGAAGTGGTAGCATCCAACTGGTTATTATGGTCTAAGGCCCACAACTACTCGTAGGCCGTAAATTATTACTACTTGTGCACTGTTACCGTCCGGTCCTTGGTCAGATGTGTAATTATTGTACACAGCTTTAAGTGGGTAATATGTATGTATGGATGTTGGAAGCACAGGTACACAATATATGGGCTACGCAAAAAGCATGTTGCGAATAGCGCAGCCATGCAAAACTGCAGATACTATACCTACGTATAGTACCTATGTGCAGAGGACTGGTGCAGTTTATTGTATATGTTATTTTTATTAAAAAATGTTATAGTTTTCTCTTAAAACTTTTCACTGAACTTGAAGTACGCACTCTCAAGTTACAAAGTGCAACAATTTTACACGTAAGGACTTCTTTTATATTTAATCATATTCAAGTTGTCGAGCTTGGCTGGCAGACGTTATTATTCCAGTAATTATAAAACTATTATAAATGTCTACTTAATTACTGTTACGTTTTCAATTAATTAAAATTAATACCACAATAAGAATGTTAATAAATGTCCCACAGATATAGACATTCAATTTGTAATAAACTTCTCTCTATCTTTCCCTTCCAGTATTAAAAACAACAGTTTTAGATAACATATCAATTAACTTCATAAATAACAGTCATCAGAGTATAGTAAAGAATTTTATGAGCTCTATTTTATAGTTAAGTTTTATTGGCAGATATCAATAACAATTGCATATATTAACGTCAACGACAAACGACTATAATAACTAGTTCTTGTAACGTGTTATAGTTATCGCCTCATTCAATAGTTAAATGCACAGAGGTTTGAAGTAAGCTGGATATGGCATACACTTTCCTGCATACATACATATACCTATGTCTGTGTTCCCTTGTAGCTATAATATGGGAGTCTTGTAGTCTTCAGTGAATTGGTTACTTCTAGGTAAGGGTGGCAGTTGACAGGGCACATTGCATTGTTCTGGTGGAAGCTGGTGATGGCACCAAACAAGTGTCTGAAGAAGAAGATTGCTCGCAGAATGGATGGTTCTGGAGTGGCGACCGCGTACCGGAAGACGTAGCGTTGGAAGCCTCAAGGTGGACCGATGACCTGGGGAAATCCGCATGAATCCGCTTGATGTGATAACCACAGAGCCAGTCGATGTGGCGACGACAGTCTTAAAACGCGAGTTCGCGAGAAAAAAAATCGTCTAGAACTCCTTAAATTGAATGAAGAACAAAAAGAGGCTGTTTAACTATGCCAATACAAAACATGTATTTCGTTTTTAAATCGTAATTTATTTACAAACTAATTTGAAAGAAGTTAAGAGTGCCACTAGTTCCAAAGCTTTTATTTATTTTTTAAAGTAAATAAAATTATAGCACTGCTATTCTATTTGAAAGTCAGTTGAATCAGTTGAACTTGTCTTAAAAAACAATAAATTACTGTAGTCTATAAGTTAAAGCAGTACATGATAATTAGTTTTAGGCTACTGGCCAGCAGTTTAATGGTTTTTAAAACCTGCCATATTCGCACAAACAAAATAACTCATATACAAATAAAGTGTGAAAAGAGCAATTCCCCGAGGCCATTTCCTGTATAAATCCTGTAAGGTCTACTGAGGTGTGAATAAAGTAGTGTTACCGGATAGCACCTCATTAGTTTGCTCCAAACGAGCTGGCTGCAAAAATAAACTCGCGTTACTATTTACATAATTGAATTACATTTGAATACTGCAGTTTTCTTGTAGGCTAGATTAGTTGGTGTTGAACATGGCCTCAAATACCATCGTTAAGAAGACTTTTAAACTGGTAAGGCAGGTAAGGAGGATATTTCTAGATCTGTGAAGCGGTTTAGATAAACGTTGTTAGTGTCTCTCTACATTACGCTAAGTTTATCTCATCCATTACAGATTATTGTTTGTTTTTTAGAGTATGTTGTAGGTAAATACAGTTATTTTATTGACAAGAAGGCTTCCTCGTCGTATCTTTTCATTAAGTGAGAATTTATAGTTATACAAAAATTAAAAAAATATTTATATCAACTTAAACATTGTGTCATACATAAATTGAGGTAATATCTATTATTGTTGTTACAATGTTACTTACACTACAAATACAGCACTAGAAAAACCTCACCCTTTTCCTCGCATTACCCCCGATACCTGAAACTAAGGATACAAAAAGATAAGCACGAATTTCTTTTCACCGCTAGCGGTACCTAAGTACACAAGTAACTTGCCTGATTGATAAAAAAATCCACCCTCTTGACATGATGATTTTATAGCTTATTTGATTACCGCAGTATTACGGGGTGGAACAGCGGAAATCCCATTAAAATCCGTTGCGCAAACAAAATGATTTTTGATGTGGTTTTCGCGAATATCCAGTCTGTGAGAATGTTCATATTCGCATTCTAATCACGTACTTTATCATGACAGATAACAGCTTCTGTTACACACCACGGAATCATGAGACAAAGTTTCTGAGGAGGATTAGTGTATATATATATTATATAGGCATATGATTATAGAAACTTTTCATTCATTCACTATTGAACCAAAGCAAGCCGAAGGTTATTTGAAAAACAGGTTTGTTTTGATCCTCCCAAAATGTACTACTCACCTATACTTCAACCATATTAATCCCGGACCCCTACAGGGACTTTTTCCCATTAGAGTGATTAAATCCATCAAATAATAAAATCCATTATCCCTTTGACTAGGAGCTTAGATTCAAAACTACAAATCTCCTCGATGCCAGTTTTATCATTCAAACGAATGGACAAATCTGATACATGAAAGCCTTTAAAGAAATTAACCAACTAAAATCCGAACGTCGGAATATCGCACACAATACGTATGCAAAAGCATCCTCCATAAATGAAAAAGCCTAACTGAAAAGGCGAATCTGCGTCATTCTGTTCTCATCTAATACGTGAAAATACACAGAGAAACAGTCTCATCAGTTTCGATCTGGCTTTTTCAGAGATGAGGCGAAACTGAAACTTAAGCTGAAGGCTGATTCTTGTAATATAAACTTGTAATATGACATTCAAAATCTAGTCGCAATATCATCTCGGTGACAAACATAAATGTCCAAAAAATGTCAAAAATTTAGGGAAATTAGAGGTATTTTTGACAGATTGAGACTGAGGTCAGACTGTGAGGGTTTTTAAAATTACGAGAATTGCCCCTCGGGGCATGTGTGTTACCCTTTTTAAACACTCGTATACCCCGACGTCAATTGACAATCAGTGTAGAATGTAGAACACAATATTTACGTTCAATTACAAGCTTTTTGTTTATCACTAACAGTGTGAATGGCGAGGGTGTCTCCCAAGTTTGTGCCATAAAGGCGGCGATGACGACAAGCTCCCTTGTTGATATTCATGTCGGGAGAGTGGTCCGTGCCTCCGTCGAAGCCGCGTCAGCTAAATTACTTTATTACCGCCGTCTATAGGTAAATAGCTACAATACTAACTGCTGTTACGAGGTACTTGGGGTTAGAACAGTGTATTCTTGTTTTAAGCTGATGTTTTTGATGGAATAAGTGTAGAGCTTTACTTTGTGAAAATTATTTCATCATCATTGCTCTCAAAACGGTGAAGGAAAACATCGTGAGGAATCCGGCTTGTCCTAGAACAGAAAACACGAAGACATGTGACATTTACCAACCCGCACTGGGCTTGCGTGGTGGATTACGGCCGACTTCCTAACACTAAGAGGAGGGCTGAGTCCCAGCAGTGGGAACATTATAGGCTGATTTATGATGAAGTGTAAAGCTTACAGCTTTTGACCCTAAAACTAAATCTGTTTCGATTTTTTTTACTGCCGCAGAAGGAAAAAACATTATAATTGGCAGGGTAGTTTTATTAGGTTTGAGGAATTCTTCCGACCGTTATTATGTACATACATAAAACATATCGGGAAGAAGCCATATTCAAATGTCTCTTGATAAATGTCACCATTATTATTTTTATCTGCGGGAAGGGGACGCGCTCAGAGGGATGTGAACCCCACAACTGAAGGGTTCACATAAGTAAAACTTTGCTTATTAATGAATTGAAGCATCTTGAAATAATATTTGTGAAATAATATTTCCATTAAAGCCACTTGTTTTGTATATGAATAAATATATACGTACCCAGCTTACCGTGAAAATGCTTTGGTCATGTCTTAGACTCTTTAGCATTTCATAGTTCTCAATGTTGATATAAAAATATCCTCAAAACAGATCACAATAATACAAGATTCATACAACCCCATAATCACATCAACGGAGCGAAACATATCTATAAAAGCGATGTTCACAACCATTCATAAAGCGTATAAATGTAAATGAGAGAACATGTCACAGGAATAAAAGACTCGAGATGGACGAATCATGTGAGCAAATGAAATCGTAAGAATGTGTAATGAAACCACAAGCCGAGTGCGATGGACAGACATACTTCTAAAGAAATGTTATGATACTCCTTCTCATAGAAAATACTTGAATATTTAAATATATGTTTATTAATACAACTTCATTTTATTTAAAGGTTTGTTATTTCTAAAGGTTGTATTACTATTTAATACTGGGGGTAGCTATTGTGTATAAGCATCCTAGCGTGTTGGGACGAAGCTCATTTTATCTAAGGAGCTTAATATGTCAGTCAAAATTTAAAACTAGATCTAGCAAGTGTCCGAGGTCTAAAAAGATGAAAGATGGAGACTATGAAGTTAGTAAAAGTAGTGTGTATTAACACATGTCTACAACTAGGCAGATGGCGGTTGATTTTTGTATTTACCTATGTTTAACTTGAGAGAGACCATAGATTAGTTGAATATAAAAACATAATATACATATATGTATAATCAGCCTATAATATTCCCACTGCTGGGATACAGGCCTCCTCGCGGTGAGAGGCAGTGGGCCTTAATTCACCACGCGGGCAAAGTGTGAGTTGGTATGGTAGACATGTCTACGAATTTTTTGGTTCTAGGACATGCAGGATTCCTCACGATGTTTTCCTTCACCGTTTTGAGAGCAGTGGTGACGAAATAATTTACACAAAGTAAAGCGCCTGTCTGGGTTCAAACCTACAACTCGCGGCCGTTATCACCAAAAACATAATAGGTACTCACATAAAGATAAGGCCGCCCATAGTATGTTTTGTAGTGCTAAAGGTATTATTTTTTGTTATGTATTTTCTGGTGTACAATAAAATATATATAAATAAATGAATAATGGTACTTATTCTTTGTGTTGTTAGTCGTCAAAAAAATAAGTAAATCCAACTATTCCTAAGCCACGAAAACTAATATGTATTTCGATGTCCAAGCAATACTAGTGGCATTAATAGTTCCAATATTTGTGTTCCTACTTTAGCTCTGACAGTTATTACTGCCTTTAGTTGGCAACAAGATTATTACTATATCCGCCAGCATGATTTGTAATAATGGCTTTTATTATTTACAAACAGAAACTCATATTTCTTACAATGGAGTCACCAATCAAATATTATTTTCGTCAAAGTTGGGTAGACAACAAATATAAACAAGTGCCACTAAATGAAATTGCAAATAAACGAAAACGTCAAGTTATACAAAGTTTAGTGCTTTCCTCACAGTTTTAATAAACAAACAAAGAAATAAGGAAAGTTTTGGCCGGAGGGTACTTATTGTTTTTGCTTGACCTCGATAACCGAAATTAGAATAGCGCCGGGCAAAACAAATTTGTGAAAATACTGTGACGAATATTCAACATGTTTTATAGAGAGACGGATTTAAAAATGTTGCTTTTCTCCTCCGGTTTGAAAAGAACAACCACTATTCTAGATTGTTTTTTTAATACAATGAATACACCTAATTATGGTAACTACTTTTATCCACTAAAATAATTAATGAGCATCACACCCGCTTTGCTTTCGAAAAGCTTTCAGTTTATACGGCAAAATCTTACTTCTTAATAGAGTAGCCATTTTTTTATTTTTTAGTTTCGCAACCCGAAGCGTAGCAGTGAATCGCTACGGCACCAATCGTGCAGTTAAACTTTAAGCCCTTTTTGTCCCGTGGTGATTCTTTTTCTCACACTGGATTTTCAACGCACTGCTTAGCGCCGAGAGTTGACAATCCAGTGCGCGATAAAATCCCGCTCCGATATTTTTACGTCCTTGAGAACGTGAGCTAACTCTTTGTTCACTGCTACGCGGGGTAGTTGCTTAACACACTATCAGTAGCAACGGGTTTAATTTTGACAGTTCAACAACATTCATTGGGTTATTTAAGTTGTTGGGCAGACACATTTTTAGAACATATGAAGCAATGGATTAGAAATATTCTTCAAAATGATTCAGATTGAGAATGATAGTGTGTTACGCAATTAGGGTGCTGGTCTGTGCTACGCTTCTGGTAGTTTTAGCAACGTAGTATTAGTTTTTACATACCTACTTATAACTACGATTACGATCGGAATAAAAAAAATAATTTTCCTCCATAAACAAACCGAAAAAATACCAACACAATAGTTCCGGGAAAGCGAAAACTAATGACGAGATCGTCTATCTCGTAGGCTTATGTTTCCCACCTAAAACATTTCGATTTGTTGCATTCATTCATTCAGTACTTCAGCGGCCATGATTACTCGTTCGCGTGAGCGCCTCTGATAGTTTCATGGGCGCACAAAAACTACCGGTTATCTGTTCAAAATGAACGATCGAAATGAACCATAGATGCATAAATAATATAATATATATGCTCACGATATTAAATAATGGTATTCGTGACCCATGCGTCCATTCTTTTCAACGCAGTGTTTGTTGTGTGATGTATGGCGGGTTTATTATTAAATTAGACAATGCGGTGACAGTCACAAGATTTATATCACTGATTTATTAAACAGGCTTCTAAGATTGAGATACCGTTCTAATGTTATTTTTAACCTGCAGGGCACACTCACACGTGCATATTTCTTTGTAAATTTTCAACGTAAGTTTTTATTCTTTTCTTTTTAAGAGAAATTTTAGCTCCGTCTTTAAACTTAAAAGCATACGTTAATAGTTAACGATTCTTAAATAATTGGCTTTTTATTAAAAATTCTTAAGTTAGACTATTTAATGGTGTGCTTCAAATGTCTTACGCAAGACTACCATTAAAATATTCGTAGCTTAAACTGAACGAAATATCTCCGCACAATTTACCTAAATTTAACCAATTACTGACATTATATTTTCTTAGGAAGTTTATGTAAAGATCGCTTTCACAAATATCGAAGGAAGTTGCGTCGTCTTTCTTTATGGATCGCAATTATTTACAATAAAATAACGGTTTAGGTATTACTTAGTTGGGATAAATATTCGTAAATGTGTGGGTGGGCTGCCCAAGTTTGTAACTCTAGACCGGTAGTAGCAGGAAGGATTCAAACAACGAAAACCAACGAACTTCGTAGCTAAAAGTTGTAAAACAAAACTTTGAAAAATCGATGGAACAGGAACTGCACACGCTCTAAAACCTCGCAAAGTTAACAGACCTGCCAACGTGAAATGTGCTTATACTAAAATAAATGCAGAATCGTAAGTAGGTATTAATCTGAAAAGCCAGCCGATCAGATAAGTTCCCGCGTCCTACCTACGAAGGCATTGTCACAGTTGGCTGAGAGTCCGGCGCGCTTGCCAAATATGTCGCAACAGATAGCGTGCCGTCGCGTACGCCCGCCGCCGCCGCCGCCGCCCTCGGCCGCGCTCCGCCAGAGATTTACTACTGAAATTCTGTCACACTCCCTTCCCAACACGACGCGCCGAATGCACTTTCTATACCAACTCAGACTTCTATCCAACAGTTCGGGAAGTTCGCTGATTTATTTTCAAAATTTTAAAGAACTTAACAACAAATATTTGGTTTCTTGTTGGTTTCGCTTTGTACAGTATTTTCCTATTGAAGAATTTTGACGTATTCGGTAACACAAAGCTACGCGCCATATTTCAAATTTTCAATCACCAAACCTAAAACCGTGGCGAGCACGCTGAATTGAACGGTAGGGAGTTTTAAATGGTGTAAAAACACCGTATGCAAGGGACGCGATTATAAAACCACACGAGAACGACTGATATGCAAACGGAAAGTCGGTGTGTCTGGTTTTAAATTCGGGAAAGTTTTTTAATTTGTTCGCTCGTTCCGGCACGGGGTGACGTCACGAGTGCGACGAGCACTTCGTCGCCGCCGCACCTCGCCGAGGTGACGGTATCATAACATTTTCCGCTCAACTCTTGGCGGCACGGTCGAGTGAGCACAAAAGGCGAGCGCAAGCGCCGATTCAACTATTCCGCAGCTCGACTACGTGCTCTCGGTAAATTCACGCGTCGCCTCATTATTTCGCTTCGAGTCCGCTTCCTTCTAAATAAATGTTATTAAAATGCAAAAGTAATATTTTAAAAACGTCAAGTGTAAACGTTTCGTTGGACTAGTGCGGCTCGGGCGGCGCGGGCGGCTCGGGCGCGTGCAATTAAGATTTGCACGTGTGCTTCGTTCTGTGGAATGTGTTTTACGCTTTCCAAAGGGTTTTTTTTAATCTTACGACTTTCAGGAGGAATTTAATAACTTTGCCGAGTTACGAGCGTGTGTGAATGAATGCATATGAGTTTACTAACATAAATGATAAACGTCGGTGAGGATATATTACATCGTAGTTTTAAACTAAAGGTGGATGTTTCATTTTAACAGGTTCTAAATATTTTGAGGTTGTTAAAAAGTTACAACCATGTCTAATTGGCTAAAACTCGAAATTTTGTAGAGAAAACGAACTTTAAGGTAACGGTATGACTTTACCTGTAGCTAGCATAAAATTAAAACCTATTCCTATGCGGGCCGAACGTTAAACAGGCCAACTTTTACAGGATTCGCCACTGTTATGAAACTCCTAAAAAGAGCCTGATTGAGACCGAAACTTTCTAGAATAGTAATTAGTTTCCTTCGTCTGAAAACTCTGAGATTTTCATAACCGGATAACTTTGATAAACTTCAGTGAATTCGGTGGCTCCTGTTACACTTGCGAATATTTGCAAGGCTTAACTTGGAACAACATAAACTGCGAGTTTTGAAATCAATACCTGGCTTGATTCTCTACTAAGATAAAAGAATTAGCTTCTATAGCTTCAATAGAGTGAAGTACTTTAAGGTTAGATCGAAGATTCGAATAAAACTCGATAAAACTTGCGAACTTTTCGAATAAAGATCTTCGCTTCGGCACAGATGACCTAATTTTTCAATGCTATAAAGTTTCTTTAGAGAAACTAAGTAGTATGACTCAATAATATCTTTGTAGAAGTAAGCATACCTACTATGTAAGTCATACCTAGATAAAATAAAAATAAAATGACTTGTTTTTAAATAGAAACAACTGTTAAAAAACTACTGAAAAGGGTAAATGGTACATAAGTAGACATTACTAAATATATGTAAGCTAAATATAGGTACATACTTAATCCTCGTAGCGATCCTGTACTCGGAAAATTGAATTAAAACTATGTAGGTACCTACTGAAAATAAGTATTTTCGCTCATTCCTAGTATTTTATTATCCTTGTTTTCAGAATTTCATAAATGCACTAATTCACACTAACTAGGATGTAAATTTGTTTTAGCAACCTGTCCTTGCGTTACAATAATTCAGATTATTTCTTTGAAAATGTTTCAACAGGTTACAGTCTGATTTCTCTGGAAATGCTTCAATTAATAGTAGCATTTTCAGAACATAAGGGCGGTACACACAGTAGGTGGAAATAATGCTATTGTTAGTGCAGGCGATGTCTGGGTATTACATCAGCACACATCAGAAATGATTCAAGAGTTTTATTCCCGCTATTAATATACATAGTGGGCCGGACCTGTGGGCGACCGGGTCAAAAAAGCGCCCATGTCTCGAAGCGTCCATTTGGAGCAAAAACCTAGGCGGCGCTTCCGTTCGCCGACAAAAGGAAATTCAATAAGAACGAATTTCCCGTGATTTACGACCACTATTTCCTCGTTAAGGCTCCGCCGGCCCTCGAGGTGTGTTGCTGCACGAGATTTCATAGTAAAGACAATTCAGTTAGTATTAGATGTAGAGAAATACCTTAGTGCGTTGTGTGAACCTTTCACGTGACCGGTATGTTCCTAGCTGAGGGAATTGTATTTTTATAGAAGATATTCTGAGAGGACGTGACGTTGTATCTCCTTGCTACGTTGAATTGGCGTTAGTTTAACTTGGTATTTTTAAAGTTCCGTTCTAGAAATTATTTATAGAGAACAGTTCGTGAAGTGATGTTTAATCTACTCGTGAGAATTGCGACGAAGAATAACAATAAGTACCCTGTATCCTATAAGAATCCGTATCCGAATAAACGAGTAAATCCTGTCTATAGAAAACGTGGACAAATATAGAAAACATTTTCTTATATAATTTCCGCAGAAAAACGAAATAAATCTGTCCATAAATGTTTAGTCGATGACCCGAAATAGGTTCGAAACCGCCCAAAGCGCTTAGCTCTACCTAACTAGAGGCGAACTAAACTTGTCAATAAAATGTACCGACCTCATTTTATTGCGGGGAGTCGACCCGGAAAAAAGAGTTTGGTAATCATTTTAACGTTCTATGTTATAGTTATTTGTGTGATCCTTTCTGATCTGAGGCTCATTTCGTGGTGATGTAACGACCTTTTGAAAACCTATATAGGACCTATGATAGGAAAGTATTAGTAAAATAGTCGATTAATACAGAGTGGGCAACTTGGAGGTATACAACTTTTTTTTGCCGCCATTTTGTTTTGGCACATGACTGTGGTTTCGTGAAAATTATTTTGTGTAGATACAGCAAATTTGTTATGGGGCGTTTTACGACTGAACAAAGTGTTTTAATTATTAAAACATTCTACTCAACCCAATCATGTATTGCGGAAATTCTAAGAAAATTGCGACTAATTTTTGGTAGAAATCACTTACCTTCGCGGCTAACAATAACTCGTTTAGTGATTAAATTTGAGCACCATGGCATTGTAACAGATTGGGCACGCCACAATTGCGGTGATAAGTTCTCTCTTTGAGTAGTGGTAGAGAGGCGCCACGGCGCCCTCACCTTCCGCCTATCGCCCGGAGGACACGATGGAGCATACGGTGGAGGTCTGACCGCCGCGTACTCGTGGCGGCGATCGGCGGCGGCGATCGGCGGCGGCGATCTCTCGCGTCCGGGCCTAGTACAGGCTATGGTACGGAGCGAGAGTGCATGGGAGGCAGTCACCTCCTTCTGCGAAGCAGTAATGCTCGCGAAGGAGGAGGCGGAGCGCGTGAGGGACAGGCAATCACTGCGCCCTCACGCCCCTAGTCGCCGCAGGAGACGCCCTGGACGGGAGTCAACAGCCGTCTCCCGGCCACCGTAGGCGCGGGCTTGCGGGCGGCGAGCAATGGGCAGCTCGCCGCCCGGTAAAGACCAGGCCCGGGTCGACGGCGCGTTGTGTTCCACGCGCGCCTCAAAGAGATGTCAGCACGAATTGACGGGGTCCGCTAGGACCGATGCCTGGCAGGGCCGCGGGTTGTTCGAAAGAGATACCGTGGCCCCTGGCACAGGCAACTGAAGGAACACGGGTGGGTTTTAGTCAGTAAAAGTCTGACACGCCCTTCCGCTCAGCCCAGAGCGGGAGAGGTCATTTAATGATTTCCCACCCAAAAAAAAAATGGCATTGTAACAGATAAAGCAATTTTCTTACATCAAGTGAATCAGTTGGGCTTAGGAAACATGTGGTTCCACAATATGGGGCCACATCTCATACGGCACGTTTCCGGGTCAATTAATTTCGAGAAACGATGAAATTGATTGGCCCCCATGATCCCCAGATTTAACTGCTCCTGACTTTTTTGTGGGTCTGTCTAAAGGGACGTGTCTATGCTAACAGGCCAATGAACCTTCAAGATATCTGAGACACAGTCACTGAAATAACGCAGGAAATGTGTGAAAATATCATGAAAAACGCAGTGAAAATGGTTCACATCTGCCATGCTGCTAGAGGTGGACATTTGTCTGAGATTATTTTCCATACTGAATTGCCGGCCCTAAATACTACTCGTATTATTTATATAAAAATCATTAATAATTTTTATATTTCATAGAATATTTTTTATTAAATAAAGTGTATACCTCTTATTTGCCCACCCTGTATATTCGCGATTCAGAATATAAACAGGCACATAAATAGATGTGCCATTTCTATGAAGGACTAATGACAGGTGTGGCAATAAAGTGCTGAAGCTTAATACCAAGAACTGACGCAGGAATGTCATTTATCACTATGTTACATGTGGGTAGATTAACCAATTTTAGATTTACAGAAACACTATAACATATGGCTGCACTCAACGAACAAGACCTGCTGAAAAGAGGCAAAATAATATACGCAATAATTAATGAATGAATTCAAAAAGAATTAAAAAAAATTATACAGACAAGTCAGTCAGTCGTAATTTTCGAACACAAACGAAAAAATCGAATTTAGTATACACACATCCCGACGGTATATCCCGATAGACATCCCCGGTTCACTATCGATCTGTCATTACTTTGCAGTTTACTCTTCTTTGTACATAGCACAACTCAATCAAATCGCAAACTCGATTAATTTGTCTTTTAGTCGACAAAAGCCGTCGCGGAGTCAGTTCAATCGACTAATCGATTGCTCGAACATCCCTATTGTAGTTTTATGCGTTGCTTTCATAAAAGGATATATACGAGTATATAGGGAATATTCGCAGCATGGAATATCCGTGTTGTTCTTGTAAATTCACAGCAGGAAACTTGACCCAATAAAATTTCCGTATAGGTTGGAAAAGGTTCCGGTCTGTATCATATAGCAAGTATGGTTGGACGCGCGCTTTGCTTGTGTTAACCAAGTCTACAAACACGCTGTGAATGTGTGCGTGAAGACGAGTAGCGTGAGCACATAACACACACACATACCTACGATACTTCCGACTTCGCCATTGTCTTGGACGGTACCGAGAGCTCCTGCGCTTACACATTCACAGCATGTTTGTATACTTCTTAACCACAAGGAAAGCGCGCGTCGCTTCGTGAGATAAAGATTATATACGTATAACACAATTATGTCAATATTTAGAGGGATCGGTGATTCTTGGGGGAGACGGAAACCTATGTCCATTGTCCAGGAGTAGATGACTTTCGCTGATTCGATAACTAGTAGAGTGGCTGGACCACGTCTAATGATTAACTGTTTATTTTCTTCAAAGAATAACAACTACCTTTTAATTTAATTACTTGTATCAAAGAAGTATGCTATCCTCTGTGGAAAACTACTTGGATCCTAGTTCTTGTGCTTACGTGCTTGCTATACTAAGAAGCTCCTGTTAATCCGCTAACATGTGACGGAAAACGTTAAAGAACGCTAAAATAGGTGCAGTAGTACGGTTCTATCTTATCGCACTTTATATCGGGTGTACCCTGTCGGAGTTAATGTCTACAATATCAAAACAAAATTCTCAACTTTGTACCGCCAATTATTGTCACCGCAACTTACGAACACACATTGAAATTACACAAGACCGCATCAAGATGCCCTGAGACAAATTACACCGCTTCCAAAACATTGTAAAAATGTACGCAGCCGGAAACTTCAGTGAGACCAAATAATGGGGGATAAGAACGTATGTGACGTAATTTATGTGTAAAATTTTCTCGTAAAAACTTCGTTCGCCGCGTGTTCTCTGTAACATCGACTTTTTCGAGTGGGCTCTCTCTATCGTCATGAGTATCATTAAGTCTCGATTTTAAAACGATCGCCCTTATTTTTGTTTTGTTTACTAGGATACTCCATATTTTGTTCCTTAAACACGCTCCTGGGAAATCCTTTGATGGCCTGAGAGCCTGTAGGTACTCGAAAACCTTTGAGCTGTTTCGTTTGTGTGACGCGTAACAAAACACTCTTCTAAGAATTTGACGAAAATGGGGATTAGGACTTGAGGACGAGATGACAGAGACCAATAAGAACACTGGAAATAATTACATGAGATAATCTCAAGTAAAAAACTTGAGATTATCTTGACTTCTTACGAAACGATGGTTCTTCTTTATTGGATCACATATTGGGCCCAGTTAGTGGCCATGTTCAATCGCGGTATCATCTTCGTTCTTATATCTATGCGCGGTACTATTGGCATTATTAACATCCTTAAAAGTGCAGGGGGACTCAAGCAAGCGGAGCATGTTATGCTTTATAAATCATCTTAAACAAACAAAGGAAGCAGGTTCAGTAAAAGAATATTAGCTAAAATGTTCCATGTTCATGTTTTAGTAACGAACTCAACGAGTTACCTACATGCAAGGAATATATTTCGCTTCCGACCGGTGACTATGGCGACTACAGGCCTTCAGAATTTGCTTTGAGTACTAAAACCATGATACAGCGACCAATCTGCTAACGAAGTGTGTAATCATAGCAACGTTCCACAGGATGGTTCGTTATACTGCTCTAGATATACGGGAAGCTGTAGTATTAATTGGTTGCCCCCTTTTGTAAGGTATTTTACCCCAATTTCTAATTACTGCAGCCTTCTGTATACCTACTATAACGAACTATGCTCTACATAGTGCAGGTATATAAAAGTGGTTTCATATTTAGGTCCCGAAGACAGAATTAACGTACAATGGTATTACATACATAATTTTTTGGTGGAATTCTATAAATACGACAAACATAAACCTTCCATTTGGTGAAATAGAATGAGAAAAAACTTCCAAGAAATGCTTTCAACCAACATGTCTAATACCATATTCTCGCAGGATAATCTACAAATTCGGGGAACGTGCGGAAGACAGACGTCGTCGCGTGGCGGCGTATGCACGCGATCTCTTGGCAGCCCCTCCAACACTTAGATTTACATGGCAAATGTTGTAGCACAAACATAACTGCAGTAACACGCTAACTGCGGGACGCCGACTCACACTGCCATTGGATTAAAATGCGGCTCCATTTGTTTGTAGTGAGGAAATCAGTGCTGTTACGAGTGTCTTTGAGGCAATTTGGTATTTGATTTCGAGCTAGAGATTCAGCTATTCTCGAGTCTCGAGTTGAGAGGTAGGTACTATTTGCAATAATGTAGTAGCTGTATTGTGGTCTTTGTTGATTATTACCTACACCTATTGTGGTGTGGACCTACTGTTAATTACAGGCAAATTGTTCACAAATATGAAAATCATGTTTTCAGATAATTGAACCGGGAATATGCTCGGTTCAATTATCTGGAAACATGATTTTCATATTTCAGAACTTTCACACACATTAGACACAGCTAAAAATTATACTGAGTAGATTCAAACAGAAGCTTAAAGGACGCGTAAATTCTACACTTTTCTGCACAGAAATCATGGCAAGCAGCGCTTAGTTTCACTAGATCCGACATAAAGATAAGTACACACTAAAAGCTAAAACAATTATCAGTGGAATAATCGTCAGTTTAACTAATTTAACGCAGTGCAAAAGTAATTGTGTCGGTTTGTGGGGGACCCTAATCTGGACTCATAAATAGTTGGAGCGGGCAGGCCCTTCGCAACCGCAAGCCGGGGCTCTAATCGCAGTACCTTCCATACTGACTTACCAACCTGCGTATAATATCGTGACTGCTCATTAGACATGCAGTTACAATAGTATCTTTCAATTTGTAATAGGCAATTGCAATTTAATTTGGAGTAATAACTCTAAAGTAACTCTTTTTAAGGAAATAGAAAGACCGTCACCTTGTGTTCTAAGTGCAGCTTTTGAAAAATTGGGGAAATGGCCTGGTTAAATGAAGATGAACGTTCCAAGAAATTACTTGCACCTAAATGAATAAGTTAACAATAGACTAATATTTTTTTTTAAATATTGTGTGGACGTCGACATTTTCTCAAGAGTAAGAACAAAAAGATTGACGTAAGACCTCTTCTGATTGAGGCTTACACAATGCATAATCAGCCTATAATGTTCCCACTGCTGGGATACAGACCTCCTCTCCGTGAGAGGAAGTGAGCCATAATTGACCACGCGGGCCCAGTGCGGGTTGGTAGATGTCACATATCTTCGATTTTTTTCAAGTTTCCCTACGATGTTTTCACTGTTAAAGAAATTAAATACACAAAGTAAAGTGACTGCCTACGGTCGAACTCACGACCTTCTACTCGTATTAAATCGTGGTCGATACCACTGGGCCACACTGCTCACAAAAAAAATACAAAATACGAGTAGCCCAATGAATTCTCGGTATCAGTAAAACCTCCATCAACGAATATCAAAAATTGTCGGCATCAGTAAAAACTCTTACCTACTTGGGTATACTGAAATATAAATATCGAAAAAGCTGGCAGCCATGAATTTTTAAAACCGGTACTTCTAAAATATAACAGAACGTATCAATCATGTGCTGTAAAGCAATTCAAGTGTGTTTCACGGCATGAGTAACGGTAAAAGTTTCCCTCTATGTACAGTAGGTACTAGAGTACACATACAAGTACTCAGCTCACTTCTATTGCCGCCTCGATCCTTCATGAAATTGCATTATGAAGGTTTTACTGAAATAAAAATAACTGCTGCACATTTATTCGCTGACCGTGGTAATGGTGAAAGGGCTATGGTAATATTTTGTTATGAGAATACAGGAGGATATTGCTAAATATTCGTCGTATCAAGGGGTATCGTATTACCCAGTAACTGGGTTGTGGAGGTCAGATAGGCAGTCGCTCCATCTAAAATACTGGTATTCAGCATCCGGTTAGACTGGAAACCGACCCCAACATAGTTGGGAAAAAAAAAACTTTTTTTTTGCTGCCCTTTGGATGTCCTCATAGACTTCCTCCATCGTGGGGGTGATAGAGGGGTATGACGGACTCTTACTGGCTAAAACCACCGCAGTGTTCCACCTCTGTTTATGGCCGGGGGTGCAGGATTCGCATAAGCATTCACCGCTCCCTCGACAGTTAGGGACAAGCCTAAGAGCTGGTTCACATTAGGTCGGACCGACAGTTTTCAGTCTGTCGTCAGTGCAAAAAAAAGTCGTGGACGACAGTTAATATCTGAACACCTCCATTTAAATACAAAAGCCACAACGCTTTAAGCGACACGATAATCTGTCGTCACGACATAGTGGGAACGGCGCCTAAAGGTTCATTAGAAAACCGGCGTTAGACAGCATCTGTCCAGCATGAATGCTGAAATGAACCTTTTCGGCGCAGCCGTGAGGCACACACTATTGTTGTTAAAACGTTACTTTTACTTTTTTATTTAATATTTGTATTTCACGAACGCTGTGTCCAAATAAACTTTATTCTTTCTGTCTTCCTTTGATACTTTTGTTTTTTACAACACCCACATTAAAGGGAACTCGAAGATATTATTTTTTTCTCGGAAATATACGGTAAGAAAGCTCAATTACGGATCTTTTTATGGAAATGTCTATAATAGTTACTGTTCTGAATCATGACAAAAATATAACGATTCAGACTTCATTATTTTGACATTAAAGAGCTTATATTTCTAAAATGTACAGCAGAAATAGTGGCAGACAAGTTACTGTTCTAGTTCTCACAGTTTGCCAAGCAAATCTAGCCGTAGGTATGCCGCAGAAGGTGATTTATAATGAGCAAACCTTAAGTGTCAACTGCGAACACGACGGTTTCCAAAGGTATTTTGCTTAGATAACTATGATTATTTATTTAAATGTATACTGGCCTACCGCAAGACAAAACACCTTGGCGTGTTGATAACAACGTTTGTTGTCTGTGTATTGGCCAGTAGCATAAACGTTGCTTAAAGTTAAGTAGTGATTAGAGACTGGTTAACCATATACATATTTTTGACGTTTGAACGTCACTTAACTTAACTTTACTCATCGTTTATAAATAAACCTCTTAGTTCGAGTTTGTTCAAAATACTTTCTTTGTTCCATCACAGTACGTCGTACAGTTTCTTTCTATCTATATAGCTTGCATGTCTTACTACAGGGTGTCCTTCCTACCCACCTATCCTATCGGGTGTCCTATCTTCTCCACTTTGTTCTCTGCTAATGCGGTTCAGTCCTTGTGATAGGCGTCAAGCTCATCTCATCATTTTATTTGTAACTATTAGTTGACCCGACAGACGTTGTTCTGTCCAAAAGTTCATTCAAAAGTTCATTCTATAGAAAAAAGATACGTTTCATTTTCCCCGAATGAACGCTTTCCGGGAATTTTTTTAGATTTTAAATTCCCTAAAAAACCTATTTCGGAATGTTGTGAACATTTTAGCGTGAAAGCGTTACAAACTAACATACAAATATACAAAAAATCTCATATTTTCTCTTTATAATATTAGTTTAGATAGAAGATAGAAAGTATGTTGCGGTTAGTCTGTAACTGACCAAAAGTTCAGCATTAAAAAAGTCAAATTGCAGGTAGGTACATACGAGTATATACAAGATAAATGATGCAGGAAGCCGATAAGCGAACCCACCTCAACATCTTGTAACGCTTTATTTTCCAAAATAATCTTTTCACTATAACATTACAGCAAAAATAACATCCCGCAAGTATCCCTCTGTATGGGTACAGCATGGGTTGTTAAATCACGGCGGCTTAGCTCGGAGATGTCCCTCTTTTCTTCCAACTGTCCCTTAGGACTTGAGATAAACAATGTACAGAAATCCTTTCTAAAGCCTACAGCGGTATCTGATAACTTATTTCGTGTCTTTTTTTCCACATTTATAAACAAAAATGCGAAGTAAAGTCGCTTAAAACATGAAAGTTACGTAAACTTAGTAATTATTTAATTGAATCTATTAACATTTCATTTTTATACAGACACATTTTTACCTTATACATAAGCAATCAAATGTTTATTTTTCAAATATTGTTATTTATTACGAACCTTTTGAAAAGGAAACCAAATTATAAGGAAAATAACTCGCTGCGTCGCCACAATGCGTGTGCAATTTGAGTGAAACTTTTGACATCAAATCTCTAACGAGCCCAAAAAAGGCGAAAACGACAGATTTTGTGGGTAGGTAATGTGACAAATGTGAAATGGAGTCACAGACGAATCCCTCTGGAACGGGAATTCCCGATAAAAAAGCTCCATTGTCCTGCCCTCCTTATGATTGATGCAGTTTTCGCGTGTCGCCAACATCGCTCCCGCTCTTGAACGCGCGGCACGTTTGTCTGACAACATAACACAAGTGTGTGCACTGTGCACAATCACCACACAGTTTCGGTCTCTAACTGTATCCACGAAACTTAAATGTCACTGAGGTTTGTGAATGTTAGTCGTAAACTACTTTGTTACCTACTGTCGCTGTTAGACACACACTAAATTACTGTATTATGTGACGTGAATTTATTGTTGCCGGCTTAGTTATCACATAATTGAGTAATGAAAACGCAAACACAAGATACATCAACGCGGATACAAACCTAACAATTACAAACGGACTATTTCGAATTTATTGTAATGCCATTCAATCCCCGTGGCGATGGTTGGAGCACTCCTACAGCCGAGGGTCGGTATCAGAACGTAAGCCGCTCTCAACAATTGCTGCTTTTGAACTCATTAAGAGAGGATTAACGTTGACTTTGAGCGATCGCATCTATTTGAGAACGGCGACGATCAGATAGAACAACGCGCTAATCAATTACTATTCGTACAGATTCCTTTAACACCGTGTAATTAATATCGGTAACCCCGACTAGAATACTAATTTACTCCCCAAGGATTTCTGCGAAAATATAAAGGTACTGACAAAAGCAGAACGGATGTGTGGCTGTTTATTATTTTAACATACCAGTTTCAAAGTTTCTAGGAAACAAAAGAAGTTGAAAACAAACATAGCGACACCCCACCGCACGCACCGCCTGCGTCTCAGTAGCAATCACAAGATAAACAAATAGGGAGAGAAACTGTATTCGAAGGGATACCCTGTATGCTTGCAACTTAAAAAGCGGCTACAAAGTCGTATCTTCGAAGTTAGATTCTATCTGAAGCACTGGGGAATAGGCTAGGTGCGCGAGGCTCCAGCCAGTGTCAATATTGAATCAGCACGGTTCGTGTTTGTGAGAGGAATAAATTGCGGCCAGCCACCGGAAACTGTTCGCGTCAGATGAATAATTTTCTTATCTATCTTTTTTTATCTTACTTTCTTCCCAAAATAATTTGAAAGGGATCGCGGCGGCGCGTTATTTTTAATTTCTGTCATCCTTATTTAGTGTAGCGTCGTTTACAAAATTGCGTCGCCATTTTTCGGCTTATGGGTGTGAATAACATGAATTAAATATTAACTTTCAAAATTGTTGAGCAAACACCACTGTTCAGTTTTAGCTTTTATATACACTTTAATATATACTAGTTTGGCACGTTCCGAAAATTAAAACTTTATCAAACCTGAACGCGAAAGTGATGAGACAAATTACATTGCCTTCTATGATCGAATTCCTAGACAGAAACGAGAGCGTCCACTTTACAAAAATAAAAAAGTAGATGCACTATATTCTTTGTGAGCTGAATGCGTTATTGCATGACAATATTATTGGGGCAGTGTAAGAGGCACTTGCGAAAGGAAATTGAAGGCAATTCAACAATCTCGAGGACGTAGTGCCTGATAATATACTTTACTGGCTCTTTGAAGTATCCTCAGAATGCCGTGTATTCCCTTGCATATACGAGTTATGTGACTCTTACTTTTATGTAAAAACCCGTTTCATTGAAAAGGGCGAGGAGATTGGCGTCGTTGAGTGAATATGAATAATATATATACTTTCCTTTAAATTTATTCGGCCGGTCAAGACGCTCTTAGAGATTGGGTAAACATTCATATCTTTCCTGTGATGAAAGGGACTTTTGTTATCCTTCGTAATTTAGGTTTTGTAACGAAGACTCTTATGTGGGATGACATTGATCGATCAATGAGAATACGTTTACTAAAATATAGCTCTCCTTTTGTCCAAAAACAATCATGTAGTTTCTTCACTTGCCTGAGTACAAAATTGAAATGATTGACTTTAGATTACAGAATAAAATACCAACTTAGATTATAAAAATTAAGATTAGAATTTAGATAGCTGATTCTATAGAAGCTATTATCCAATTTGTCATTATTCGAGCTCTTGTTTCAAATTCACATTAAACCTAAAATTGGATATTGTGATTCCAAATTCAGACAAAGATATTACAACTTTTAAAGCAATTGTCAGAAAAGAAAAGGTCAGACAAAAGCGCAAAGAATTTTAAGTAAACGAAAAGTGGCTAAATCGAGGAAGAAAAGAAATTAAAATCCGTTTTATTGTAGTGCGTATATTCGTATAGCGTAATAAAGGCTAAACGATCACTGGGTGTATCACTTCCAGGGCATTTGATCCGCTATAGCGCCATAAACGGGGAGGTTCGTCCCTCCCGCCTCTTCCAACGGCCACTAACCGACAGATAATACCGACACTATAAACAATTTGTTATTGTATTCGGGCACATACATACATCGATAAAATTATTCACAAATGGAACTTTCCTACCGAATATTACAAAGGTTTTCGGTATTTCCTGCAAATTGCGGCCTTCGTTTAAGATTAGGATACGAAAAGGTCTTATTTATGTCTCCTTGTTAGATTTTTGCGTGTTGCTGTTAGGGTTTTATTCTATCTTTAATGGGTTTTCTACTTCTGTGGAAACGATAAAAGTTAACGATTTGTTAGTCTTAATGTCTTTCACTTTCTATGAATATCCTTTATTGTATGTATCTATAACTAACTAGGTATTTACACTAGGTTCTAAATGACTAACTGACTATACAAATATGTATATGCAAGAACCAACAAAAGGACACTTACGCGTCGAAGTACTAGTCCGCATCGTTGTCATCCGGAAACATGCCCAGAAGACTTTCTATGAATTGTATCCAGTATTCCAGTCAATTCATATTTATGTATTTAGCCGCAAATCCTATCACCACAGAGCCTTATATACTTATGTAGTTAGTAAAAGTACATCGTTTACATTGAGACAGTTCCTGATCGGCATGGCAATCGTTTCGCTCATAGTTTCCGGAACACAACACTTTATAGTCACCCCGGAGACGACTGAGCATCACTTTTATGTCGTCTGCATATCGTAATGTGCAACAAACACGTACGTACGTTTATAGTAGGTATTTATAGAGATAAACATTGTATAGACAACAAAAGAGGCAAATGTGCTGGCAGCTACTTTTTAACCCATGTTGTGTGAGGTGAGCACTTGAGCAGTCAAGTCTTAGACTTAATAAGTCCTTCAATTTGTTTTTTTTTTAAGTAGTGACACACGTATTTAACAAAAAATAAAACAGAGCAAGTGCGCGTCGTGCACCCACAATGAAGGGGTCCGTAGTTAGGATGAATTTATCCCAAGAACAAGCTTAACTTTGTAGTTAAAAAAAATCTATACATCGATATACGCCACGGTCAATTCTCCAACTGCAAATGTAAGTTTGTAACTAATCTTTTTTGATCTACCTACAAATTAGCTATTTTTAGACTTGTTCCTTTACTTTTGCTGTGAGACCTTGCTACTTACCTAATTTCATGATCCTAGGTCGATGGGAAGTCAGTACCCTATAGGTTTTGATTTATTTGCGAGTGTCAAAATATGTCTGATTAAAAACCGTATTTTTTATTGTGTTGACTTAAAAGCTTGATTTTTTTAATATTCCAAGGGACCATAGACTTATGTATTTAATATTAATTTCATCTTTATACGGGGGTTTAGAGATGAAATGACAGACAAACAAACGACAACGAAGTGGTCCTATACTTAAGGGTTCCGTTTTTTCCTTTTGAACTACGGAACCCTTACAAGTGTACTTATTGTCTAGATGCCTATTACTTAACTCTTTTACTTTTTGTACCTTGTCCATGTCCATAAAACAGCCATGAATATATGGGGCAAACTATGTAAAACCTTGGCAATATTAAGTAGACAATCTAGTAACGACTAGGCTATTTACGTAATAAAACAAATAATTTTCTTGGTCCTCAATAATATTCTTGGCCTCATATATTTTCTTTTGGCGACACAAATCAATTGGATTAGCTATATTAATTCGATATTTGTACCTACCACGCAGAAAAACAAAGATTATATTTTTATCTTATAGTATTAATCTGAAAGTAAACTATCCTCTTGGTTGTATACATACAAAAATACAAAACTAAAGGGAAATTCTCGTAATTAAAAACGTTCATAAGTAGTCGCAATCTCATCTCGGCGACAATCAATGTCAAAAACTTGTCAAAAATGTAGGGAAATTATACCCTGTCCATTAGGAAAACCGTTTTTTGACCGACGGAACTAGTGATTGCAGCAACACACAATACATTGATTGATAAATGTACAGTATTATAATGTCTGTAAGAAGCCATAAATAAGATAAGGCAATTATATTATTTATTTTATCACGCATTTTAAAGTTAACGTTTACGTAATCTGGAATAGTTACGTTCTAAGACAGCTGTCAAAAAACGGTTAAACTAATGGACAGGGTTATAGAGGTATTTTGAACAGATCAGACAGATGAGACTTCGATCAGACTGTGAACGTCCTTAAAACTACGAGAATTGCATTTTCTAAACAAAGAAACAAGAATTCTTCGCAATGAGATTTTCTATTCATCATTGGGTACAAAGCAAGAGCCGTCGCGATTGGATCACTACGGTACAACTTTTAATTAAATAGAAACGCTCTTATTCGCACTTGAAAATTTGTAAAGTCTTCAAGATAACATTGTGTAACTGTAGAATGGCCACGCTGAATGAACTACTCCATAGAAAACGCTCAATGGATACAGCTGTATTGTGATTTATTCAGTGAAAATGGTGGCTAAACTCAGGATGTGTCGATTCTGCCGCGAAAATTTGTTTTTTTGTCGTTTTCGTTCACTTTTGGTTGTTGCTTTTTTTTTAATATTAAAAGCGGATACCTAAATTGGAAGAAAAATAAATTTAATCTTTCAGCCCGAAAAAACTTTCCACACAAACATAGTTTTCCTTAATTTAGACAATATCAACTAAATATCTTTATCCTCCTTTTTTATATACATGTACTTTTACATATTATTATTAATACTTTAAGACGGTTAGATTTCAATTCTATAATAAAACAAATGTCTGGTAAAAAAAAAGCTTGTGCTAAGTAATAACAGCCGCACGGGTCGATCGATCAGGTTAAGCTACGCTTGCGGCGGTTGGTCCGTGGATGGGTAACCATCTTCACATACCCCTCCATGCCTCGGAAAGCACATTAAGCCGTTGGTCCCGGCTGTCATTCGTGGATCTGTGACACCCGTTACGGGTCGTCAGTAGCCCGGAAGTCTGATAACCAGTCTTACCAAGGGGTATCGTATTACCCAGTAACTGATAATGGAGGTCAGATAGGCAGTCGCTCCGTTTAAAGTACTGATATTTAGTTGCATCTGGTTAGACTGGAAGCTGCCCCCAACTTAATTAGGAAAAGGCTAGGCAGATGATGATGATCTTGTAAAAAAGACAAACCTTCTGACTAGTTATCTACATCCACTGGGCAACAAATTACTGGATAGAGTTGTACCCAAGTTACACTGTGTATCCATATTTTGCTTTTGCATTTTCCTATAAAATACCAAAGGAGTTTGGAATAAATTGAAACCGTTTGAGATCGCTCCTTATAGTAACGACGTATTGGATTCAAGTTTGTGCCAGGACACAAATAATGATCGGTTGTCGAACTGTCTTAAAAACCAGAGGTTTATTAAATACAAAATATAAAGTCACGTTGTCTTAACATAAGCAAGATATAAGATACAGACACTAAATAGATTCTATAATTGAATTTATCTTAATTTAAAAAAAGTAAAACAACGACGCTTTAAAATGTTTCTTATACAAAAACGAAAGTAATTCCAAGAACTAGATAATAATGAAACAATATACAATAGTAAAAATAAAACCGTACAAAGTTAATAAGCTCAATTCCATTTTACTAAAGAGCACGTAAGTACTTATAGCATCAAAGAGAACGAAAGTTGTTTGTAAATAATATATTTTTCACTAAACAACATAACTACGTTTCACTTAAAATGAAAAGTTTTAATACAAATTGGATTAACTACAATTGATATTCATATGCATTTAATCTTTAAAATATATGTGTAAAGTTATTTTTGATCGCGAACTCAAACAAATGAAAAGTTCGTAGACACATAACTCACAACCGAATGAGGTTACTTCGTGCTGCCATATATGTATATTATAATGTATGCCATATGTGAGGTTTTCACTGCCTGAGAAATCACATACATTTTTTTTTCTCTTAAATTTAATATATTTTACAGTCGCAGGTCAGTCCGAAATGTCAACCAAAACTCAATTTAAATAGGAATAAAAAAATTGAAACCAAACTATGAACTTTACAGCAATCAATTTATGTGAAGTCATGACCACTTGACATAATAATAATAATGTTTCATTTAACAAACAACGTTTAATGTCCTAGACGTTGTTTAACGAAATTTTATTTCCAACCTTGATATATTCAACTTCATTATCGGAGTAAAACGCCATTTACACAAGGAAGAATCTTAAAACACTGTTTGACAAGCGGAGTTTTGGGGCACGTCTACATACATGGCAAAAAAAAAAATACTATACTCTTATCTCTCAAAATACAGTGCTATGTGGTGAATCCTGGGTGATACTATTAGATGGTGTAACTTTTATTGTTACTTACGGTGTAAATCAGAATTAGCATAGCAAAAGCATAATCAGCCTATAATGTTGCCAATGTTTATTTATTTTTATTTATTTGGTTAGCCAACAATTGTTTACACAACACTTATATTAAGTTCAATTGTACGCCTAAATTAACAAGTGTAACAATTACTTATAAGCCACATACAGTTATTGGTTAAGCATTTAAAATAATTCATAACATTAACTAACTTTACAAAAATATTAAAATATAAATAAATTGATTATAACTCACGATTACAAATTAATAACAATAACAACTTCATAAAAAATAGTATGAAATTGGTTTAACAATTAACAGAAAAAGAAAATTAAAAGCATTCAAATAAATTAAAATTAAAATCATTAATAAAATAAATCACATTAAAACATAAAATTAATTAGTTAAATTCATTTTTAAAATTAAATGTTGGGACACAGGCCTCCTCTCTTCGAGAGGGAGCGGGCTATAATCTACCAAGCACGAGCCCAGTGCGGGTTGGTAGATGTCACATGTCTTTGATTTTTTAAATCAGACTTAAATGACAAAAAAATACAATTCCTTATTGAAAAAATAACAACTGAAACAAATTCTGGATTCTTTTCACTTCAAATCGTTATAAAAAAGGATCGTTACAGTTAATTTCCCCAAAGGTTTCTCGTTTCTTCAATTTTGAAAGTAGACACAGTCATAACATACCCTGAGGTGTTTATTACAACGAATTATGAAGCCAGACACTTATTTTCGAAGGCTGAGCATATTACATAGAAATAATTAAACAGTGCTCATATAAAACGAAGGACCATAATATTTCATAAGGAAAATGTGTTAGTCGAAAATCCTTATTCGTAATAATAAAGTTAAGAGTGAGTAAATAAATTCCGTTAAATTACTTGAATAATTAATTTAGTTAGCCATATATTGTTTCGTTTTTACTCCAATTTATTAGAGCGATCATCTAGTTCAATCAATTTTCTTTTCAACGACAAGTGTCCTTGTAATAGTCATTCGTACGGCTCCAATGCCTATGACCATTCTGATTTAAGAGTCCATTTTATTAACACGTGTTTTGTGGTCTATGCATATCATAATAGTTTAAATCAATGTTAGGGAAAGTGTGTTCTAGTAAAACTTTTAGATAATAATTTGGCACGTGGATAAAGTCTGTTTTTTATTTCGAATTATGAACTTTACGGTATGAGAGTAGATTAAGAACGTTCCAACTTCGCGCATCAGATTATGTGTCTGTGAACATCTTATGAACGGTAAACAGTCACCCCCCGCCTCGTGAAATACACGCAAACATCGGAAACACATCGGAAGGTGGATCTCGATTGCAGTAAGTGACTTGCACCCTAATTGCGTAACACACAATCAATCTCAATCTGAATAATTTTGAAAGATATTGCTAGTCCACTGCTTCATATGTTCGAAAAATGTGTCTCCTCAACAACGTAAATAACACAATGAATGTTGTTGAACTGTCCAAATGAAACCCATTGCTATTGATAGTGTGTTACGCAATTACCCCGCTGCACCCTAATTGCTCGACGCACTTTCAATCACAATCCGAGAGTATTGAAGGATATTGCTAATCCATTGCTTCATAGGTTTGAAAAATCCGTCTGCTCAACAACGTAAATTGTCTGTGTTACGCAAATACCATAATAAGCAAACTTGTTATCTATTTTAGTTTGATTTTCATCATCCTCCTGCCCTTATAACAGAAGGCCAATTCCCGCAATTAAAAACGTTCAAACTCTAGTCGCAATATCATCTCAGTGAAAAACAATGTCAAAAATGTAGATAATTAGAGGAATTTTTGACAGATTGAGACTGAGATCAAACTATGAATGTTCTTAAAATTACGAGAATTTCCCCTCAGGTATTATTTGAGTTCGGCGCAGCATGCCTTCATCCATATATACCTAACCTCATCAGCCAGTATTCACCGTTTCTTACCTTATCATCTTTATTTCGAGTTTGATGTTGGTGTCATTGATTTATATCTTTCGTTCAGAACCTGTCTAGCCCCGCACCCTAATTGCGTAATACACAATCAATCTCAATCTGAATCATTTTGAAGGATATTGCTAATCCATTGCTTGATATGTTCAAAAAATGTGTCATGACTTGTGTCTGCTCAACAACGTAAATAACGCAATGAATGTTGTTGAACTGTCAAAATGAAACCGATTCCGATTGATCGTGTGTTACGCAATTAGGGTGCTGAGTGGCATCACCCAAAAATAGCTTTAGCTCTAGCTAGCTCAACGGTTTCTATGTCAATGAAAATGAAATAAATTTAAGTAAATTGCTTGTACCATCATAATAAAATTAAACGTTACCATTCGTCTAGAAATTAAATAAAGGTAGCTGTTGTGTACCAACCGTGAGAGTCGAATAATACCTGCTTACCACAATATAGACGCGAGAATCATGTAGGTACCAACATGATGGATGATCGGCCTCATATCCGGGCTTACCCGAGTACATACCCGAGCCGTAGTACTACACTGCATATTGTTCTTAATTACCGTGTAAACACCATCTGTGTGCCATTCAATCAAGTAATAAATTGTAGGCACAGCATTGTACGCTGTACGCTGTACAGCTCCACTTGACATCGAAATCAATGAAGGTTGGATTAATTCTTGTTTAACGAATGCGACCCAATTTGTGAAGTCTCGTTATAAAAATAAAAATTATATCATACATTTTTATTTTATTAATATTTATGTAGGGTACCAACATGTAATAGGTACATAGTAATGGTACCTAGTAATTGGATTATTACAGATTTAAATCTGGAAATTGCGATGCTGTGAAGGGAATATTTTTACGCAACACAATTTTTTGTGAATCATTAAATCAGCCTTTTCTTGCAAAAAAAGTAAATTTCAAAATCAGAATTTAATTCTGAAGAAGTAGTAAGGTAGGTACCTACCTAAAAAAACATCCAGCTGGTCGATTCTGTAAAAATCTCACCGTGAAAATTTAGGTGAAGTGAGCTTAGAGTGAGCTGTCAATTGTGTCAATCCAGCGTTAGTTGGAATGACAGCTCACTCCACGCTCACTTCACCTAAGTTTTCACGGTGAGGTGGTTATAGAATCGCACTGCTGGTTCTTGGAAACTGTGAAAAGTGAGTATGTTTTGTACACTACACAAATTAACAGAAATCGAGAAAATTGTGGTTATTATGTTTTGTAGCACTCGCTATACAGCGGGGTAATTGCGTATACACTACAAGTAGCAATAGCTTTCATTGTGACAGTTCAACAACATTCATTGCGTTATTAACATTGTTGATCAGACAACAGAACATATGAAGCAATGAATTACCAATATCCTTCAGAATGATTCAGATTGTGATTGATTAGTGTATTACAGATTCAGGGTGCAGGTGGTGACTTAGCTTATTTTATCTACATTACAGTGAGTTTAGTCGCGAACAGCACTAGTGTAATGGAAATTGAAAAAAGGGCCTTAAATCCTCGGAAAAAAGTAGGTACTTGAATGTAAATATGTATATTACTTTTTGTTTTATCTTATACATACCTACACGTAACATTGAAAACGCTTAAGTGTCAGCAGGCGCTAGTGCTAGTACTTTCTTTATAAAAAGAGAAAATCCGTGTGATTCTGGAAAAATAAAACATGTTATCAAATCAGTTTTCGTAGAATCAACCAAAACAAACAATGTAACATTTAAACGGTGTGTCCATTCTCCAACATTTACAACCCGCCTCCACCGCGACACTCCAAACTTTACCTACAATAAAATTCACAATTAAGTTAAGTAATTCAATTCGCCACAAAGACAAATTGGATTAAGTTTGATAACGAGTAAAATTCGTCTACAGGACCTATTCCCAAATAATATCCAGTCAAAATTTCCAATTCGACGTCGTCTTAATAAGATGGTTACAAGTTTTCAACCTTGATTGACGAAGTAAACTAACTCGGGAAACTAGAAAATTAACTTTAATAACTAACATCTTGTATGTGCTGGAGGCACTTTCATTAGTTTCACACCAGTCACCTCACGATGCATTATGTTCTTCCATGGTGGAGGTATTTATTTAAGCCTCTTAGTTAGGTACGTGGAACAGGAATACTTTAATATGACATCAACACTACATCAACCTATAATGTTCCCACTGCTGGGACACAGGGCTTTTCTCTGTGAGAGTGCGGAGTGCGGGTTGGTGAATGACACATTTTTTCAAACTTATGGTTCTAGGAGATGCCGGTTTCCTCTCGAGGTTTCCTTTTACCGTTTTAAGAGGAATGGTGATGAAATAATTTACCTGCGTTCAAACCTAAGACCTACAAGCTCGTAGGCTGTTCCACTGGGCCACCGGTGTTCAGTTTAATATTTTCAAATAAAATTAAAATGAGAACCTTAAAACCAAAATGTTCATTGTTTCATTCACATTCATGTTGTTCATTTTGTTGATGTGAAGCTGTAGTGACAAGATTTTACATTCAACTGAAAATTATAAGTGAAAATACGAAACACCGCAATAAAAAAATTAAAACAACAGGATGTTCAAAACTCAGATCTATGGCTGCGACTATTTTGGGCTTACATGTCATTCAATACATACAATATACGCAATCAACGTTATTGGGAATACAATACAATTAATTTTCAACAAGCTCATCCCATTCCATGGGTCGTTTGTCCTAGGTATTCATCCGGCTGATATAAATGTCCAAAAAAGGTAACAAACATGAAAATATTTATGACACTACATTTTGTTGTCATGCGTGCCCGTCCATCATAAGCTACAACAAATGGTTTCACTTAGCACAACCCTAGAAATGGGGGGAAGTTTAAATTTGACGTGGCTCTATTGTTAACGTCATTCAAACTATACCTTCATAGTGTTTTATGTCCAGGCTATTAAGCTTATACTGTGAAAGGAAAGGTTTATCGCAAACATTTTGTGGGGCTGAATCTTTAAGCTTTAAGTGAACAATGCTGGTAGATACACATAATGTACCATCTACATTTTCATTACCAAAAACTTGCAAACAGCAACAAAACAAACTGTTTGTTTTGTTGCCATTCCAACCCTCAAACTACAGTTTAACGACTTGTGAAAAACATAATTAGGTATTTCACTTTATGCAGTAAGTCAACATCTTAATTGTGAACAAAACAAGTCGTAAGTCTCAAAGTTCAACTATCAAAATTAATTGAAGTATGAACCATACCATCCGCAGTAACGGAGCTCGACTAACTCAAACACAAGATAACTAATCATAAGATCTTGTGACCCGTGAATCAAACTTATTCGTCGGAGAAATAACACATTGTAGGACATGGATACATAGATAGTGTGACAAGAATCTAAAGCGATGTTTGATATAGATTAAGTCATCCGGTATGTGACCAAGCCGTCATCAGTTGCCGTGAAATGGTCCACGTTATCGTCACGTCGGCTCATTACGTTGATAAGGTATTGGTACATTGTCATCAGGCCACTGATACACGACATTCTCCGCGCTCGACGACGTAAAACACGAAATCGATCGCACAACACCGCCACGTTGACGAACTAAAGACAACCTTAAGTGCATATATCCATTCCGATACCGTTCGTAATGGAAGCTTTCATCGTTCAACCAGCAGAGATAAATGTACCGTGCTTGTGCAATTTGCTTTTGAAGTTTGCCTCGTGTGTGCGAACACGGTAATGCACTAAAGCACTCGTCTCGCCAATAATTTAACCATTTAAATTGAGTCTATCAATCGGGCTCTAAAATATCCTACGTGATGCACACTTTCAGCTGGCTTGTTACATATTCATACGTACATCTGTATGCACCACCGGTGAACTCCTACTTCCGCACTGTGTAAAGCTTCTGACGGAGTACATGCAGCTCACTAAAATAAGTGAAGTAACAAACTCTAGAAACTTCATAATACAGAACTCGGAAGCTTTTCATTTATTCAAGCGTTTTGTCTTACACTTTTGCATATTTTTTCAAGTAAGAGCCAGTTTATAATGGAATTAATTTAATAATGGCTGCAAGTTTAACTTATGTTTACTTGTTGCTTAACGGTACCAACTCGCAGCATTTGTTAGGTACTTTAGTACTATGTACCTAACAGTATGCAGTAGATACTAATAAATTTTAAACAACAATTTACCGCCTAACGTTAGAGAAATACTGCTACTAGTACAATGAATTTGTTTTACGACAACTCGCCTGACATGTGGCGTGACCATAGACATTGTATCATTAACACAATAGTGCGTAGACGCTGGAAAAAGTTTTCGTAGAGCACTTCTTCGGGAAAGTCCTTTTCACCGACTCGCAGTTTAGAGTGTATAAATATTATAATGTTAGTATCAGTCCTCAATAAGCGCCCCTTTTCGTTCCAATATGATTCTTATTTATTTTAAATTAAAGTTGCTATTAGTATGTAGATAATAGACGGTGAAATACAATGTACTATCGCCAAAACTTACATGAACTTTTTGAAAACCAAATCCCGTGCACATGATGACCACAGCCTGCGTCCGTAATTTTTGGTTCGAGGACATGTCCGTTTCCTTACGATGTTTTCCTTCGCCGTTTTGAGAGCAGTGGTGATGAAATAATTAACACAAAGTAAAGAGCCTGTCCGGGTTCGAACCTACGACCTACAACACTTAGAAGATCTTTTTTAGGTCGACTAATAATATGCCCTGCTGATTTTGGCAATAGTACATTCCACACATTCATACAAACAAGTAACCATTCTCTCATATTGAAAAAGAAACGAGGTGGCATTATCAGGTGAACACTACTGGTAAGTGGGCAGCATGCAGCACCCCATAAACATTTGCCACGCCACCTCTATCGTGTAGACACATCCTTATTCCGGTAAAGTGGTGAAAACGATTATTAGATGCCATTTTATTCGCCGAGATCTCCAGTGTAGGTGCAATCGCGTTGCGACTCGGGCCCGGGAAATAAATTTCAAATCGTGTTAGTACCCTGTGACACGGTCGGTGTTAGTTAAACGGAAAATATTTCTGTATCGCCCTTGGGTGCGAAACGGGCCGGCTCATGCGATTTTCTCTGCGCTTTTCCCGGACGTGGTGTAGCGAATTTTAAAATTTTATTCGGTTTTCTTTATCGATTATTCGGAAAGAAATATTATGTTTTGGAAGAACGTGTAAGATGGACCGACCTGTTCTGTTAGAAGTCTACTTAGTAGATAATATTAGGGGTTAAAGTATGAAATTGCCGATTTATACTGAAAAAATGAAATTAGTTTCTTTTTTTTTCAACATATTTATTTAATCAAAATAATTACTATTATTATCTATACATTGCTGCCATCTAATAGGAAGGTCATTTATGCCTTTACGATACAACTCTCGTGATCTAGATTCGACAAACTGTGTGAGAGCATTTTGTACTGCCTCCTGAGAAGGAAACTTTTTGTCACGTAGAAAATTGTTCAAACCACGAAAAAAATGGTAGTTATTGGAACAAGGTCTGGCGAATACGGAGGCTGACGAATGGTTTCTAATTGCAGTTCCTGTAGAGTTAAAACGGTATCTCGTGCTGTATGAGATGGCACGTTATCATGGAGCAATAATGGTGAAGATCGATTCATGAGTCGGGGCTGTTCCACTGCTAGTTTTGCTATCATTATTCGGAGTTCGGCACAGTAGACATCTGCCGTTATTGCTTGACTAGATCAGAGAAAGCTGTAGTGAATAACACCATGCTAAGACCACCAAACAGTTACCATTACCTTTTTATTGGTAAGCTTTGCTTTAGGACACTGTTGCGGCGTTTGACCTGGGGTCAGCCATTTCATTTTTCGCTTACGGTTATCGTAAAGAATCCACTTTTCATCACATGTCACAATTCGATCCAATATTCCTTCATTTCTGTATCGATTCAACAAGGCAACACAAGTTTCAAAACGCGTTTCTTTCTGCAGATTTTTTATTTTATTGATTTGACGCAAATGAGTCAATATTGTTGGTAAGGTAACGTTAAACCATGCCGCTAATTCCTGGGTAGTTTGGCTCGGATCGGCTTCCACCGTCTCTTTCAATTCATTGTTATTCACCTGGGTGGGCGGTCTTCCACGTGGTTCGTTCTTCAAATCAAAGTTTCCATCACGAAAGCGTTTAAACCAAAATCGCACGGTGCGTTCATTAGCAGTCCCCTCTCCAAACGCAACATTGATATTGCGAGCTGTTTCTGCCGCGTTAGTTCCGCGTCGGACCTCGTATTCAAAAATAACTCGAATTTTCGAAGCATTCATCTTTCTTGTCTAAGCTGAATAAAAAAAACAACTGAAAGTCGATAATCGAATGGTACACATTTTTTAAAAGAAGAACTTCGTAGGTACCATGTGAAAAAAGTTTCACACAAAACATCTCAAACCATGAAGGTTCTATGTCAATTCGAAGTACCAATTGCAATAAAACGGCAATTTCATACTTTAACCCCTATTAAAAAGTGACTTTCAATAGAAATGTTTAACATTTTATTTACATTGGCTTCAAATAGTTACAACATTAAAAACTTTAAGGGAACAAAATCTAGAAACAAAGACCATTTATAAATCAAGTGTTCAATTGGATAATAGATCAGGAAACCTTCACGGACAACTATCCATATCTGGGTCAGCAGTCACACTTCAGAGAAACTTTGATACCAAACTCGAGACAACTTTGAAAAGTAGGAATTACCTATAGATGAAGACCTACTTTATCGCTTGACTTGTTCAGTTTTGCAGTAGCAAGTGAGCCATACTATTTGTTAATATGAATCAATTATCGTCGCAAATTAGCAATTATGTAGGGACACTGATTACATTGGCATGTATAAATTAACCTACATTTATAATTGCAAGCATATGAACTGGGTCACCTGTATGACCTACCACTCCACATAACGTTAAAATGAAGTGCATGAAATACCTAGATATAACAAACTTCTTCATTTCACACTACTTTAAAGCAGCTTACTATTTCTGGAAATTTGAAATTGAATTTCTCATCTATGTAGAGGGTAAAATTGAGTTTAATATTTGCCTTAATTTTCGTCCTAGATAGTTGAAGTGTAAACTGGAGCTAGCTATGATCTCCCTAAGGAGCTGTACTACAATATTATATTATATGTAGGAATATTTAACAATATTTTCTACACAATTTTTTGTCTGGAAGCAACCATAAATCCATCCATCACGTTGGTGAAGGTCGATTACTACAAAATTAACGCTGGTGAGACTACGAGGGAAAAGAAATTCCGACTTTTACCTCGCACGCCAATTGGAATGGTGATCAGCAGCTGTTGTCCATCTCTTTACGTCATAAAAAAAAGAAAGAACAGCTGGCAGTGTCCCCAACACGTCCTGCTCAGAGTGACAATCAAAGACATAAATCGGAACCATGAATATCCCGAACAAATTAACCACATTAGATAGGTACATAACTAGCGGTAAAGTTGCCAAGTCAGTGTAGACGACACTTGGCAACGAACGATTCACACATGCATAAACATACAACGCATGCATTAACGACACGACGCGAATGAATGCTTTGAATACCATCGAAATACCTCGATATTTGCGCGGGCCTCGCTCACTCTCGCCCCAAGGCGTGTAGATTACGTTCGTGCGATGCACACCATGCCGTGATGCAGTTCGCGACTCACACAAAACATCCGATAGTGCGCACAGTAGACTGTAATTTACCTCAAGTGGGGCACTCGCAGTGCCAGCCTGCCCCCCATGTCCCCCGTGCCCGACGCGACGGCAATCAGCCGACGAGTGTGTGCCCCATCGCTCCCCCAAGTCTGCCTCAAAAATAACATTAGAACCTATAAATACTTCGACAGCTATGATACAGACTATGCGGGACGAGTTTGGCGAGGCGCGGCGCAAGATAACCTTGTTGCCATTTATTTGTATCACTACATATCTGTCGGTTTACTTGTAGAGTAAACGAAATGAAGTTATACTTTATTATAAATATAATTTATGGAAATCTAATATGTAGTATTCACTTCTTACAATATAAAGAAAGAAATAGGATTGGGAAAATTTTCCTCGACAAGAAAGGAAAATTTCTAATCAGCTTTCGAAACAAAAATGCCCGAAGCTCGTCTACTTACAAATTCCAATCGAGTATCTACTAAGATCGTTGGCCGCTTAGGATCAGAGGATTAAATAACAATCCACTATTATTATCTGAAACAGATCGTTTATGTAAGCTATAATAACAAAAGAAATACACATTAGATACACACTGTTTCCATTGAAAATATAAATGACTACATTTCACCCCAAGAACGGAACAATGATGGCATAAAAAAGAAGCCAAAGAATCAGAGAGAAGAAAAAGTGGATTTTCTCGCAAAACAAGCTGAATCGCCGGAAGCGACAGGCACTACTGATTCCGATTTAGAAAACAATATAAAGCTGACGATGGTTTCCCGTCCAATATTTTTCCGATAATGATGTTTATATAACTTTACAGACGCGGTGACTCAGTTACTCGTACGTTAGGGACCATTCACACCTGCTTGTCACAAATATGGATAGCTTCATGTGAAACACATCCAATTGACACATCAATGTAATAGCTAATTATTTAACAGTTACAACGATTAAGGCTGCTATTAAAAGCGCCTTTTACGTTTCTAACAAAATTGCTAGTCGTGAGCAAGAAACATTTTCTTACACGTACAGAGGGGGGCATTAAAGCGGAGTGTCTAATTAAATTTGTTAGGTGTCAACATAAAGTTTCGTTTCGTCTGCCAGCGTCCGCTGACTTACATTTGAATCGCGCTGTTGTGAAGGCGGCTCACGTCGCGCACTGAATCAATTTCGCGTCAGGCTGAACTCCCCGCCCGACAGTATGTCGACTACTTCACTTAATGTCGCCGTATTCGATGCTCGGAATATGTACAGAAATGTATCAAGTAACGCGGTTACGTGTTACAAGTTTACGTGATCGGCTGTACTTTTGACAGGAGTTATCTTAGTACTTTTTGGAGAACCTATGTATGTTTGTTAACTTGAACATAAGATGCTATTGTAAATCGTGGATCGTGGCAGTCGATACGGGTCGTCAGAAGCCCGAAAGTCTGACAACCTGTCTTACCAAGGGGTATCGTATTACCCAGGAACTGGGTTGTGGAGGTCAGATAGGCAGTCGCTTCATGTAAAGTACTGGTATTCAGCTGCATCCGATTAGACTGGAAGCCGACCCCAACATAGTTGGGAAAAGGCTATAAAAAGGATAAAAATAAACAAGTCTATAGGCAGTTTAAATCTTCATAATTTCTAATTTTAAACAAAAAAATAAACCAAATAATTAAATCCAAAGATCATTAACGCGAGTTACACTGAAGGCAGCCGGGATGCACTCGCCACTATAACGGGGCAATAAATTCCAAATAGTGCTACTATCTCGGGTAATGTAAACGTTCTTTAGTTAATCGGAAAATATTTGGTAGCTATACCTGTCAAGAGCTGAGAATGGCTCCTAGAAGCGACACAGAACGAGAATTACATTGGATAGCTGCGAAGTTTTGGTAAATTCTACGTTTAGTGTATTTAGGGAGGAATTTTTATGCATCTACAGTGGCCTCCAAAATTAAGTGGACATATTTCTACTACAGTTGTGATGTCACATTATGATTTAAAATAAAAAAAATATCCAGGTACTAATTACTTCATTATTTTGTATGATAAATCAAAGGTACTTGAATTAATTAATAAAAACGTTATAGTACAAACATTTGAAACACTAGAATTTTAAATTATAATGTGGTGTGACACAGCTGGAGTGGAAAAATATCAACAAATTTTTGGAGGCCACTGTATATACCTAATTATATTTACGTCAACTAAATCGTACCTAAAATAAAAGATACCTCTAAAAAGTCCTATTAAATCATACTACTAATTTGAAAATGAAACAATATTATTTCAGACTATTAAAGTTATAAGTCAGTTTAGTTTAGTTATTTTCCCTTCTGCGGAAAACTCCAAGTGCAACACTAAATAAGTCAGCAAAAACCATAAGTATTCTTTTATTAGGTCTCATAAAGTTAGCCGTAATCCGAACAAAACTGGCTTGAGTAAGAGTGTAAAAACTGCATATTTACGCGGTGCTTCAAAATATTGTGGGCCCCGAAAATATTGGCTTCAGCGTTTGTGGGCCTGAAAATATTTCTGTCATGGGGCCCGGAAACGTTTCGGTCGTGGGGTGGCAACATTTTTGAGTGTGGGCCCCAAAAAGTTTGAACATACGTTTTGAAAACGGTACTATTTATCTTGTTGTGGTCTTTCCTGAACATTTACCTGAGTAACGTGAGAAAGTATAGCCCTGTAGTGCACTAGTTTGTACTAAAGTCTGCATTTGTGGGCCCCAGTGGGACTGTGAACGTTTTCAACGTCTGTTCTAAGAGCTTTGTCTTTATCTTTAGAAATGGTGACGTTGTATCTGTAAATTGTGATTTGTTTTGTTTTTTAAATATCAATGGTACTGTTCGTTGCATTTGAATATTCACGAATTGCTTTATGTTCAGATATTAGCCAACAGTTGTCTTTTGTTTTTAAGACGTTCATTTGTCCTAGCTTGTTGATAGGTTTTTGCAGGTTATAATAATTTCAGTTTTTCGTGGCAATAGCGTAGCGTTTTCGCAGCTAAGTTTTCCTTACATCCAGTTAATTATTAACTAAAAAAGTTTTCTACTAAAGATGTTTATTAACCATATCATAAATTTTAAACTACCTAATATTCATTTTAATTTCCCTTCATAAAAAACAGTCACGCAGCCTTCAACCCTTTGCACGTATCACTCAAAGTGGGGTACATAAATATTAAAACTATATAGTTGAGTTGTTATCGTAGTGCAGCACAATAAAGCTTCCCCTAGGAAATTCATAAGTATTGCACACGCGAACAAAGAGCACATGCGTGCTTACTTCTAAACAATGCACGTCATCGCTGGCAGCTCAAGTGTTAACGCCGATAATATGGCGCTGGAAGACGAACTGCTCGCTTTCTTTGAGAAAAAATATTAATCTTGTCAATACTAATAGAAGTATATATTGCTGGGATTGTCTTATTGGCAGGTGTCTAAATAACTATCCTTGAAAATAAGAAAGTTAGTTTGTGCATTTAGTTTTTCTTCCACCTAATTTTAACTTCCTGAAGTCGTACAGCAATACGTCATTGATTAAATTTTTACTTGCAGACTGTAGACCTTATTCCTATATATGATTCACAAATGATAATCTCTGCGATTTGTACTTACCTAGTTGTGGAAAACATTCAGCTCGCGTTAGAGACATTTCAATAACTCAAGTTATTTCTTCTTCAGCATATGTTCAGGTGAAAACAAAACGCCTTCATGCCACGGTTGTATCCGCACACCATTAAAAATAAAAAAGGGCGCAAAAAATGCAAAAAAAACATATTAAACACCTCGTCAGAACGAGAAGATTGACTAATTGCAGTTACGTAGCTCCATTTTAGCGTTGCCCGGGAGTCAAACACAGGCCATGCTGGGGAGGCGGGCCCCTGACGCGGTGCCGCGCTCAGAGTAGCCCACTTAAGCAAAATTAGCTTCTTCTGTAAGCGTAAAGAACACTATCGGATGTTTTGTGCGAGCTCTGATACGTCCCCCGTTTGACGTCCTTACATGAAAGGAAGGGCGCAGACGAGTTGGTGTCCCAATACACCTCGTTAATATCAGCCGGTACATTAACGAGGGCTGCAGAACTTATATACATGTACCTACCTACGTATACCTGCACTTATCGATAGGGTTAAACAGGGTACGTTCGTGTTTTCCTCACATACGCGCACTGCAGTCAGCTTCACATTTGAAATTAGGGGTTCAAACGTATAAATGTCAGTCTAAAGTTCGTACATTTTACCTTTCCGCAACAAAATAAAAGCAACCATCAAAACTGACTGCTTAGCGTGTCGGGAACTAGGAATATGATGTTAAAAGTTTTAAGCGAATTCACTCAGAGCTAAAACTCTCACTGTAACTCGCAGGCACACTGAAAAAAAAATCAGAAAAACACTTAAAAACAAAAGAATATTAGTTTGTAAATGGCGAAATTAACATCGTTAGAACTGTAATATAAATATTAGTAAAAGTACCACCTACCTAATATTTTCTCTTTCACTGTTACGTAGGTAGGTATATTTACTAATGTTATTTAGTTACAGTTAATAGTAGCTAAATCGATTAAACATATAGTACGTTGTCTATTTAACATGAAGACTTACGGTACCTAAGTCATTGAATAAAGATATCGAATATCCGAAACCAGTCAGATGACCTAGACGCAGATTGTTAGTAATTTTAGGGTAGCTTCTATCTCTAAGGACCTTATGGCGATTAAGTTTTTTTTTAAACTTTGCTCCGCACTAGGAATTACTCCTATATCGTGGGTGTGTTTACAAACATTTAAACCCACATACACAAATAGCCAGACCCGGAACAACTACTTGTAGGCAATACAAATATTTGTTCCGTGCGGGAATCGAACCCGCGACACGCAGCGCAGCAGTCGATCGCTCAGCCACTGCGCTAACCGTGTCGTCTAATTGATCAGTTATACCTAAATAGATTTTGACCTTTACAAGACTTACACTCTGGTCAGAATCTAATTACCATTAAACCAAGTCCGGTAAGTAAGCCTTAGAACCTTTGCTAAACAATACTGGCGGGTTGGACCGCGGTGAGCGTCTGCCCACAAATGGCTAACTAGCCGGGTGACTTACTCTCCTGACCCATTATGCAATGAATTTGTGCTGAATTTTATAAACTTTATAAGCTCTTAATTTGTTAAATGTTTAATGGGATGTGCGCTTTTTGTAACATTTAGTAAAAGGTAAGTTCGTCGTGTTAACTCTGAAAGATTTTATGACATTCAATGCGTAGGTAAAGACTACAGAAGGATTCCCTTGAACTTAGGAAAACTTTTCAAAAGAGCTTACTAACGGAAACATTGACGATTATTTATCATCTAAGTAACAAGTTTATATCAGAGATACGATATTTTGGGATAAAGCGGCATAGATAGGTACCTACCGCTTTTGAAACATCCACAGCACAAAATGTGTAAACTGCCAGAAAACTTGAACGAAAACGTTCAGTTTACTTTTAAACTTTGTAGGGCGGATCACGGCATTGTTTGTTGGTGTTAGAACTCCGGCAAATCCACATTTATAGCAAGCGCCTGCGATTCAATTACAGGCAAAGTGCGGCAGCGGTGCGTATTGCATCGTAAACTGTCGGCCATAAGGCGTTATGACGCCGCGTTGAGAAATAAAAGCTACGAGTCTAGAACTACCTGTGACCTCAATAACACGCGTTTGAATAAATTTTATAATTTCTAGGCAAGCGATAACCGTTTCATATCAGTTAGTTTTTATTGTAGGTTCTACCGCATGAATGTTATGTTTATGGAAATAAAAACTGATCCCGCTGCAGATAAACCTAATAAGATAATATAAACACAGAACTTTGAAAGTTTTAATTAGTGCCCCGTATTACCACAAACAGGAATGGTTTAAGGTGGATTTCTTACTTAATTTCCATTAACAACAATAAGCTTTTGCATGCTGAAACGCTTACATTTATGAATTTCCAAGTTATTTTTTATCTATTACAATAAAATTACAATCGTCGTTCAAATTCCTCATCATTGTCTGCATAGCCTTTCCTAACAACGTTGTAATCGGCTTCCAGACTAACCGAAAAAAAATCTATTGATTTGGTCCTTCAAATTCCTATTGAGTATAAAATAGCAGTCAAGTCAGAATCGCAAACAAGTCAAAATGTGCAACGCAACTTATTACATAAGAAATTATAACAGAAAACCACTCAAGACGTAGAAATTATACACCTGGATCGCAACTACTTTTATTTAATTTAAAATGTTGCAAGTTACAAGTTCCCCACTAGTCGCGTGTCGTGCTTTAAATGTTCCCTTTTTACTTTATGAGCTCCACTTTTATACTAACCAAAAGTTTTCATAGTTTCTACTACGTTTTATTATTCTAACACATGAATATAAAGGTTCCGCTAAAAAACGAATACCTGATTTTATTGGAAAACTCATAAAAACTTCCACTGCAGCAATAAAAAATATTATTCCAATATTATACAAACTACAACTTCTTCATAATAACGATATTTACGAAATTACGAAAGAGTTTCTGAAACAAAAAGTTTTTTTTTTGTAAGGCTTGTAAAATAAACGAGAGTGGAAAAGTCCACGAAACCTTAATTTAGGAAAACTTGGTTACTCCTTGAAAACATTACCGAGAATTATAAAAACAGTTTTCTATTGAAAAATGGCTCAGGGTTTTCAGCTAAGTATAGTTATAGAGTGCAATACGTTCAATTTTTGATTAAGTATCCACTTGAAACCTGATTGCGTACCTATAAAACGGAGCAGCCCAACAAAAATACTCACCATTTATCAAATCGCTAAGTAAATGGCCAACAGAATTACTTGAGTATACCCGAATAAACGAGCAATACAAGCTAAAAGTCACGTTCTCCGGCCATCCGTGGCTCGTTCCCAGCTCCCGAATGACCTTAACATTGTTTTCCATATCGCCTTCGCGAAAGGTCGGCATCGCAATAAATTATCAATAATCGTTTGGATTTTGTTAAACTTTCAGGATTTCGGCGCAAAGTGAAAATCCCGTTTATATTTTGATCGGTGCACGCTCCCGACGGAGCCGTGCCTATAAACTGCTCCCATTGTAATTTTGTTTTGTAACAAACTTCCCGCCTTTAGGTCGAGCCGAAACGAAAGTTACAACATTTACTAGACTACCAACAATTCACATAAATTCATAAGCCCCAAAATGAAATTTAATTCTTGCCGCCTTATCGCCGCCTCGTTTGGACTTGAGTAACTATAATGGCAGCAACTATTTATACGTTACTCTATCTTTACTGATACATATATTGTACTGACAAAGGAGAAATTACATAAAAACGACATTTTTATTGCTATCCCGGATTTTTGATTTATGAAAATTAGTTTTTTGTTGATATTTATAACTCATACAAATTGATCCATGAGAGCAATATTGTATTTCGAAATACTATTCAATGCAGAAACAAATAAATCTGCAACACAATTTAGGAGTAGCGTCTAACCAATGACGTGAAGAACCATTTAATCCTACGACAAATGTCCTCCACTGGTCAGCGAGTGAAGTTTTAAATCGATTGAATAGTGCTATCTGTGTGTGAAGTAGTAGCAATTCGTCAACGTCCCGATATAATCCCCCCTCAATGAGTCCTAAGCTGGGCTGGAGGGACGTCGCGTCATCCATCACCGGCGAGTACAGCGATCTACCCGCACCGCGAACCGCTAAGTCATCGCACACAAACTATTAAGTTGTTCTAAAAAGCTTCAACACTAAGAAATTACGGCTCAGTCTGTGTTTCGTACGGCACGAGGATCGGTTTTATAGGCGATTGAGAACAAAGTACTTCATTTTCAATTTACCTCTCAAGATTCCCTAGAAGCCAATAATGAAAGTCACGAAAGGAGATCAGCCATATTGGGCTCAAAATCCAAAATGGCCGGCCAACGAAAAAAAAAATATTAACTTGTTCGGGGGTTTTTTAAAGTTGAAGAATTAAGTTGTATAGGTACTTTAAAACAAACCCTGATTTTAGAACTAAAATATTCGAAAAATAGTTCTATAAAATATTTTTTCGCATATTTTAAGTCTAAAATAAGGTTTTATTTTTTCGAGGTTTGTTGTCATAGTAGGTAATACTTGTTAAAGGTCACCTTTCATTTATTTTCGCCAATCGGTAGTTTAATATTTTATTAAAATGTAAAATGTTAAAAAAAAACAGCTGAAAACATCTGAGGTCGTAGAGATGCGGCGCAATAGTAATAAATAATAAGGTGGACTTCCCTGACCAGCGTCATACATTTTTTTTCGCTGGCCGGTCTTTGTGTTTTAGTCCCAACTTTGTATGAAACGTGTCTTGTCTCTAGGACTTGATAATGTTTTGTATCAGTTGTGCAGATCATCCTTATAAAGCCTAATAGGTTTTCATCTAGTCAATGCAACTTCAGTGCAATAAAACAAGGGGCTTTATTAATGACAAGGCTTGAAACAAATGAACAAAGTATGGGAAAGAGACTAGTCATTGTCAGCTGCTCATCAGCTGATACATTCTGTTAACTTGCAGTCCTCAAGTTGTAGACAATAAAGCTAATGAAGAGTTTACAAATACGTCATTAAATTGAACAATATAACTATCTAATGACAAAACTATGACTGTAAAACTGCCCTGCACTGGATAAAGACTCCCAACAATAGTTCTTGCTCAGATCTCCTTTTTACGCGTAGAAAATAAACCTTAAAAATAATAATGTCAAGAAAGTGGTGTGTCTGGTCGTGTAAGCGGCGTGCACATCTGCTACCAAATCAATTTATCGTGGATACGTGATGTTGGCTCACCGAGCCTCCAATACTCGAATCTGTGTCAATGAAATACTCCTACATTACTTATTACGATTTTCCCGATACCAATAGTGGTATTTATTGTATAGGTACTCTGATCATCTATCAAGTCATATTGGACACTTGAGGAAGTTTGTTTGTTTCGTCAAATGAGATTAGCAGACGAGTTCGCTGAATGTCTGCGTTGAGTTACGATCTTATGGTGTTGACTGTCCCGAATCTCGATCCACTTCCCAACTTTCAAGTGAGAAGTTGGGAACAAATAAGCGGGATTTTTTTATTCACCTCATTAACTTCGTCGTAGTGGGTTTAAGTTTTCCTATAACAAGGGGGAAGATCCATGATTATTGAGTAGGTATATGTATAACCTGACGAAAATAAGTGCGTTACGAGTTTATGAGAGTTTGGTATTTGGTAGGAAAGAATGAAGGGGGGAATTAATAACAAAGTAAGCCTCGCGATTCGTTAGGGAGAGGTAAACCTAACCGCTACAATATATAAACGTCTAGACAGGAAACCAGGGTAAGCGTTAATCCTACGTATAAAGACAATGAAATCGAGCACACTTAATTTGAAAACGCACATACCATAAACCACGCGAGTGATCTATGGGTGTTTGTTCGCATGGTTAATGGTATTCAACGCACGCCCACTCGGCCTACTAAACCTATCTGAAGGTGGTTTACTTCAAAATTCTGTGCAACACAAACAAGTATGATCAGAAAGGCAAATAAACACGTGAGGCTTACAACAGAGATAAGAAGGTAGCAAACAAGCTGACGTTCCGGATGCGCTCCGCTCCGTCAGTTTCCGGATCCAGCAAGGGCGGAAATCCACCGCTGGCATTAACGTCGTAAACATAAGAGAACTAAAGAAATAGCTTCGCACACGACATCGCATGTGGGCCATCAGGTCTTTACTCTCCAACTGTTTTATTGATGCCCCAATGGTGATGAATTTATAAATTGTACGGAAAATTGTATCGGCCATCTTGTTTCGCCTATTTGTCGTGAACTGTCCTGTGAGTGGCTGACAGTTTATTGCTCCATCTTTTGGACTGCTCATATAGTAAGCACAAAACTTTTTGTCGTCTATTTAGATGCTTTGAAGAAAAATGCTTTCAGTTTTTACTGCATCGTCCTAATTTCTTACTCAAATTGTAAACTAGATATTTTTCCTTCGTCGTATAGACGAGAGAATATCTCGCTTGGCCGTAACCTCGCATAAGATTGGCGTATCTACTGGAACAATAGCTGTCTCGGTAAAGGAATGGCTGAACATAATACTCTTGTTACATGGGCTTTTAGCACGTTATACTCTAATATGCGCTCTAATATGGCAAGTCAGCGTGGAAATTTCTACTTTCCTTCCAACGCCAGGAACTCATTTGATTTCATTGTAAGTTTTATACCTGTCGAAATGTGTATTACAACCCGAATCTCCCCCTACTACGGATAAAATTAAGCCACATTACCCGTGAAACGGTTACGTTTTATATTTTCTATTACATGCAATCATAGCTATTTCATGGAGCGGAGAATCCTAAAGCAATATGTTTGAATTGTCCACTACTTTTCGCTGAAAGTTGTGAGGGAGGATTAGGAATTTTATCTCTTAGGATAGTATTTACTTGGTAGTGGCAGTAAAAAATAGCTTTATGGAGACTTAGAAGTATGTGGGTAGTTTTCGATCCATATCTCAGAGTAGCAGTAACATTGTTGTTTTAACAGCAGAGCAGGGATACCGCAAATCGTTTAATGGCGTTTTATAGCCCATTGCGAACCTCGGCTCTGTTTTATGAGTCGCTTGTCAACTCGCATTTATGGCTTTTCGAATAATCACTCGTCAAACTCATCTCCGATGAAGTTTAAATTAAATCTTATTAATAAAGTGGGTTATAAAAGTTATTGGGTACGTTACAGCAAGAAAAAAAATAATACTTAACTATAATTTTTAGTAATAGCCACAGTGTCACATAATCTCTTACACATAATATATTTAAACCTAACTCACATTATAGGTTAAGAAGCAAAATAGGAAAATATAAAAAGACTCCCTTTCAAAAGTTGATGTTTACACACGGTGTGTAAAAAAAGCCATGCATGTATTCATATAAGGTGACCAGATTACACCGAAGTCAAAAAGCCTTCGACAAATATTGGCACCTAACTTGGTTTCCGTCAAATATGCGGGTAGAAACAAGATTTGTGATTGATTTCCTGGCGCATACGTTTTCTCGGCATTCAGGTGTTGAGAAAATATTGCCGGCATACAGAGAATAAATAGTTCTTTTATTGAATCATGGTGATTGATGGTGGGGAGCAGCGTCTACACGTTGGCTGCCAACTAAATTGAATATCAATGAATTTACTACCCGGCTTTGCTCCGAGGTGCTATTTTCGTTTCATATTTTTAAGTTTTCTTTTACACCGTGTCCTTGGATGATGTGGCATTTCATCATATTTTTACCCGACAACGGTTAAGCAAAAAGGAGGGTTATGATTTTGACCGATATGCATGTATGTGTGGTTATATGTTCATCTGAACCCTCATAACTTCTAAACTAGTTACATCACGCCAGAATCCGCGAAGGGTTAGGCAGAGGTGTACTCCTCCCAACTATAATAAGGGAAAATGAAATACAATTAACCTAAATTATTCGTCCTTCAACAAAACTGATACATTAGTAAGAGGATTGGTTTGTTTAAAATTAATGAACATCATTTTGAGGGATAAATATTCATTACGGAAAGTGGTTTCCCATATTTTAGTAAAAGGATATATTCCTAGGTATTATTACTGAATGTGGATCATATCTGTTTGCATTACTTATTTAATCAAAAATCTGTGACCCATTTACCAGAAAAAGTAGACGCCCCGTGAAAAATTGCAATGGTAAAAGCTTTTCCATTGAGTCAGTTGTTTGGATAGTTCGTAGAATCAAGAATAGCTGAATTAATGACGTCACACGAACTTACTTAATCCCTCGGCTCCTGCTTGGCGTGATGCTCTCAGGCCATGTTGACCGTTCGCTGCAGCTGTCTACCCTGCTGTCAATTAGTAACGTTACCACAGCCTCTGACTGGTCCAGAAATAGTTATTTCATCAGGTCACCTAAAAATAGAACTGCATCTCTAAGTTCCACCAGCTTCTGAAATTAGTAGCTTAACATCCTGCATTTTCCGACTTTTCCTTGAGGGTAAAGGGTAGTGGATAATTTAAAGAATGCCACTTGTAACGATCATTTTGGTTCTTCGAATGAGCAGTTTGACCTTTTTGTAGGGCCTTTTGTCCCAACGACCCTTCAGATCCCTTGTAATATTCCCACTTGCAATCATTACAGGTAAACTGCAAATGGCAATAATTGAGTTCACAAAGACTGTACACATATACCTACACCTACATGTGCAGTCATATTAAATCAGACAATTCACTACTGCCAGAAAGTGTAAGTGCAACAGTGAGCTCAGAGTTCGAATCCCGACAGAACTACTTTTAATTAAATTGAGCTCTCTTACCTACACTTGGAAACTCTTTTAAGTGATTTCGCGATAAACTTGGCAACAAACTGAAACAATACTTAGCCACTTACAATTGAAATAATATTCTTGTTACTTCGCATTTTAATAAAAACTTACATTAGGTATAACAGTTTGCAAACTGCACCTGCTTATGTAAAGTCAGTTTCTACATTATTCAAGGAAAATCGGAATAGTTTTTCTTACAAACTGCGAGAGGGTTCGTGTTGTTATGAAATCTATTTTGTCTTGAAACGTGCCACGTAATAACATCAGCATTTCTCAAGAATAAGAATTAATTCATATTAAAACTCTTGTTTTTATTGAACTTCATTTGAGTTTTCCGAAAGTCACAGACGTAGCTGTCATCTAGGAGCATAATAATTATGTACCAATTTTAATTTCCAAAAAAAAAAATTAAACTGTTACGATATAAAATCATACTAAACATACTCGTATTAATTGCGCAATTTCGCAGGGTGCCTGGTAGCAGCTGGATGAGAGTTGCCGAGAATCGAGCTGAATGGCATGCAATTGAAGAGGCTATGCCCAGCAGTACTGCTGTAAGCTGATGATGATGATATTAATAGAAAGTAAAAAAAAGGATTTATTAGGCCTCGCACAGGTGGATCAGATACTTAACTAAACACAATCAAAAAAATATAAAAAGAAAAGTAGGTTTATAAAAAAATAAAAAGCAGAAATTCCTGTACGAGGCCAAAAGGTTAATCTTATTAAAGAGGTATTCCTCGTAGCGCTCCCGTTTTGAAACGCTCCCATCTAAGCGCTCCCGTTTTGTTCCTCCAAGCGCTCCCAAAAGGAGCGCTTCGAGGAACGATTAAAAATATTAAAATTTATTTCCTCGAAGCGCTTCCACGTTTAAAAATAGGGAAAAGCATGAAGTAATGAATTATATCGATAATTTTTAAAAACTCATGTGTGCATCATCGACATCGAAGTTGCTTAACCAAATTACGAATTGAGAGAATAATATCTTTTTGCTTTCGGCACTCTTATGTGTATACAAGGACCAATGTTATTGTGTAGGTATTCAAAGAGGACTTGGTCCAGCAATTGGTTCCATGCTCACACAATTATTTCACAAACTTTATTGGTAAACAAACTTGCTTCCGTGACACATTCGCGCAACTTGCGATAACAACAAAACGCGTTTTACGTAAACACAAGTTCGGGCAATGCTCGGCTGGGTTCGTGTGAATTCGTTAAACGCGACTCTGTGTGTGTGCAGGACTCACACGCCGCGCGCGCCGCATCTTTAACTCTTAGTTAAGAAGTTAGTATCGCTATTTTTGGCAAAAATTAATTATAAAATTGTTTTAACCATTTTATCAATCGCATAGGTAGCATCACCGTTGAGCGCAATACGTTACTGGATCCCGGCTCAGAGCAGGTGATTTTAGTCAGTAAGAGTCTGACACTCTCTCGCCCCGCCTAGGACAAGGAAAGTCATTTCTACCATTGACGTAAACGATAGACACCTCATTGCCTTATTTCTACGAAAAACTTCCGAAAAAAAAACATTGAGGTGTGCGGGGAAGGGGGTAGTAATGGGAAACATAATGGAGAGAAATCATAAGCTTTCTAAACAATAAAAAAATATGAATAGGTGCATATGTCGGTAGATTATATTCATCTATTTGGTGGACTAAAGGATTTACAATAAAACAAAAAAAAAAAAAATTACCAAACCCGTGCGAAGCCGGGACGGGCCGCTAGTTGTATATTATAACAATGTGTTCTACTTATTATCGATAATTTCAGTTAGTATATTCCCATCTCTATCCGAAAGTTAATCATGGGAGCGCTTCGAGGAAATAAATTTTAATATTTTTAATCGTTCCTCGAAGCGCTCTTTTTGGGAGCGCTTGGAGGAACAAAACGGGAGCGCTTAGATGGGAGCGTTTCAAAACGGGAGCGCTACGAGGAATACCTCTTATTAAAACGTATCCACAAAACTAATCCAATATACATACCTACCCAATAGAATACAAAACAACATCATCATTATGGAAAACGATCCAATTTGGTGAAAAATAACGAAACCTCCTATAATTATTAGGGTGGTATTGCGAGTAGCTCACAAATAGTTATGGCACGTTATGACACAATATCAGTAGAGCTTAAAGTTCTAATAAAATCTTATAACAGCAAAACTGAGGAGGCGGTGTAAAAACTGTAACACGACATTGTCGTCAAGCCACGGTGGCCACAAAAACTTTAACGGTTTCTTTTATCGACCATTTGTGAAGCGTAATGGTCACCTCCTTTTGTTCCTAGCAGCTGTAATCTTTTAAGTATTGTTAAATTTTCATGTAAAATTCAATGGGGTAATAAATTTACGTGTATGCACTCAGAGGACGGTGAATTATTTTGTGACTTAATTGCTTCATTTACTATGAAGCGTGGCTAATTTACCACATCTACTGTCGTTTATACAAAGATACTTGTATCTACTAAGGTTAAAGTACCTACTCGTATCACAAGGATAACATTTGCTATATTGTTATCATTCATAAACTAAAAACCTTTTTTGTATATCAATGATTGTTATCTATCAAAACTAGTGATATAAAGAGAATGTTTGATTTTTTGTATGTTTGTCTGTCACGCTAAAACGACTGAATGGATTTGGATGAAATTTGGTACATGGGTAGACTACAATCTGGAGAAGGAAATCGGTTAATTTTCATCCCTGATCGCAGACGAGGTCACGGGCGACAGCTAGTTAATAATAATATGGTGAATCTTTCTCTAAGTATCCATGGTCAAAGAGGTCTTCTAGGGAAAAGACTCGTTCTTGTTAGTACAGGCTTTTTCTCACCTAACGCAAACGTGATGGATTTGCCAATTTACCTTACAGTCCAATAGGAGTTGTTTCTCATTCCTCATTTTATAATCTAAACAAAGGTATTTACTTTAATTACACAATATTCTCATGTTAAATTAACAGCAAATACTAGGTTTCTTTGTCTAATACAAAACAATCAAGTATTCATTCCATTAAGAATATTGGGTCTGTTTCGGTACCTCCTATCTCTGAGGCAGACGTTAACAATACCTAACCATTGTTTGTTTTAATCTAGATTAAGGATCCCAGTATGACATGTTATTACGGTTTCGGACGACAGAATTCTTAATTAATGAAGATTTAATTAAATTACGCTCTGTGCGTGCGGGTTTGTCAGACAAGCTTTTTCATTTAAGGGTGTTTTTCGGATTGTTTTAATATGATGTATTTATTACGAAAGTACTCAGAAATCAAAAAGTATAGGTGCTTATTTTTCTGAAAGATCACGTTCCTTCTTTTGATAATTATGCCTAAATTAACGGTAACCAACATCCATAAATTCAATTATTTTGCAGAATTCACATTATTGAAGGTAATCCAAAATAAAGAGAGGTCTATGAATAGAGGATGTAATTTTATTGCTTCCGACTGTCGTAACACGGTAACACCAAGTTCAGAATTCTGTTTATTTATAACCTTAAACATAAAATTCCACTTGAAATATCCCACCAGCCAAACCACACAAATAAACTTAATAACACAATACCGCAGTAGACCCAACAAATGAAGTGCTCTAAGCAGACACTAAATTCTGGAAGCACATTTATCCGCTTCCCCCGTCACTGTACGTTATACCCTGACACGCATTCACTGGATTAAGCTTTGCATATTCCACAGAGCCGCCTGTAGTACCTAACCTAACACTGATTACATATGCAAGTGATGCAATAAATTGCCAAGTTAGCAACGGACACTTGCACTTGCTTTTATCTAGGTGTGTAGGTAATGTTTTTGGGAACATTGTTCGGGTGGTAAGGCCCCGTTTACACGATGCTTTTTCATTATGCGTAGGATGGCTTGATTGACACATTGCATTGGTTCATGCGCTCCATATACCTGGACACACATTTACGTGGACCACAATCCCCATTTGAGGTATAATGTGGCTCATCCAAAGTACAACCAAGTTTATCTACGCGCAAAGAGCGTTTTGTCGAGGTGTGCGTACGCTGCAACGGCTCATGAGCAGTTTACCACATTCTCAATTCACCAGATTCTTAACCCACCAGATTATCAATTAACCTGTTTCTCAACTTACCTTACGCTTTCTAAAAAGCATGTCTAAATACGGTACAAGACTTCTTATTAGCCATTTCTTCTCATAATTTTCATTGTTGTAGGATTATCTTCATTTGACCATGGGTTTCTCTAACATTCGACCACACTCTACCAGAGTTTTTGCACCATCATTCTCTTTGACTCGGTTGATGTTGGCAGCAGTTGGAGTTTTTGTCTTGCAGACATGCCAAATCCTTTTGTATTCTACTTTGATTTACCATTTTCGATTTTTGCTTTTTATAGTTCGGTATGACAAAGGTACCGAGACGAACAGGAATTCTTGGATATCTATTGTACGAATTTCTGTTCTGTTTGAATATCGGGAGAATTCTGCATAAACTTCAGTAGGTAGTCTTATCCTATGTCCACCGGGCATGCAATGTTTTGGCCTTATCAAAATGCATTATTAAATCCATTTCAACTTTAAGACATATTTTATTTTATAGCTTTTAGAAAAGTATTACTACGTACACGCGAAGGGAACTTAAAACCGTCTAGCAACAAATATCTGAGGAAAACTCTCTAACTTAACTAATACAGCGGTTGTTTCGTTGTTATCGTCAACGTTAAAAACCTTCAGTTTTATCCCCACATTAGATCCACGTGTCGTTATAAAGCACGGTACAGACCATTTGAGCTCGCTACTAGGATAACATATTATAAGGGATACTGGCTGTTATTTTTATAGCAAGTGCCCCTAGTGGACTACAAATCAAGATAACAAGCGAAGATAGAGGCCAGACGGAAATATTTACACATTGCCCTATGTGTTTTATTCAGGACTACTGAATAATCATTTACAATACGTACCTATCTATTTATATTGTGTACTACGTTTTATTTGGTCGTATATCGCCTATTCAATCTGCCAGAATCACTGGAACTAAGTAAGGTTTTAATACAGATCATTACTGGGAAAAAACAAGAAATAAAATTGTTACTTAATAGTGTTTTCCTTAAAAAGTCGTCGCCTTTCTTTCAGCAATAACTTTGAAACGCTATCATCGCAGCGGTTAGGGTGTGGTCACTTACTGAAATGTCCTGGGTTCCAATAATTCTGTTGATTTACGGTGGTACTTACAACAACTCCTAGAATGTCTTTTAAAATTTTGCAGGAGGGGTTGGAAAGAATGCCAAGTAATGTACCTACGAAACATTGTAACGTAAAGAATCGATGGCGTTTTAATGTTTGAACATTAATAAACATTGTTAATTCCGGCTAATTGGCATAATAGGGTAATAGTGGTTAGCTAAACCACAATGAGAGCTCAATTTGTCCGTAGCGTGACAGTTTAATTACCTTGGAATAATATCACATAGTAATAATGTTATTGACTCCCAGTATATACCTAGTTATGTTCAGAAAATACTCTGAGTTATTTTTTCATTCGATGTAGCAATAAATTAATCAGATCCAGCCTATACCTAGCTGCCCTCCCCCAGTAACGCCCTAAGCCGAGGTCCGTACCCCACAGGGTGTGCCCTTAGCGTGTAATCGATTAGTTTTTAAGTTTTTCAAGCACTGGCTGGAAGCCTTAATTTATTGAGGCACCCACAGGCAGGACCGGTTAAACAGACAACAACCTCCTTGTAGCAATGTTATCTTACAAATAGATTAAACAAAAAGAAACTACATGTTACAGAGGAAATAAGCAAAATTAAATAATGACACGAAGACACGAGCAAAGGAGGTAAAACAATTGATTTTCCCTCATAACTATAAATAAATACAAAAGTAATATCAGATAATAATAAATGAATCCTGTATTTTTATGCGACAAACTGATATATCTTCCACTCTCGTTATTTATAATAAAAACAGTCGGGGATGTGTGTTTGCTTTGCAAACATTGATCTATGGAACTTTCCCTTTGTTTATTATAGAAATAAACAAAACAATGTCTAACAGTCGAGATAACGAAAGAGATGTTGTTTGATTAAAATGAATACCATTAATATAAGAGACAGCTTATTACCTATGATTCCACGTAGAGTGAGAGTTAAGGAGAATATGTCATCTTCTATACCTACATATAATAAAAAAGTAACAAGGTCAAAACTGTACATTGAATATTTTTGAAAAAAAAAGCTGCTGCTACGAGGTGTGGGACCAGTCTGATGCCGAAAATATATTTATATTAATATATATATTAATATTAATTGATCTCCTCATGACTTGATGATTAGCATAGTTTTAAGATAATGTAATTCTAACAAAATATGGACATTTAAATAGTCTGAATTAAACGAATTTTATTTTTAGTTTTTTGGATTTTGGTCTCTTTGTCTAGATGTATGTTCCGGATTGGCGCAAAAACGGCCGAACAGATTTGGATGAAATTTGGCACCCAGACAGTTTATAACCTGGATTAACATGTAGGGTACTTTTAATACGTTTACGTTCCAGTGAGATATTTTCTGACATCCACGCGGACGAATACGCGGGCTACAGCTAGTATCCAATAAAATTGGAACCTTTTAAAAAACTGATAAAACTAATATAGTGCCATTATCTGTTTTCTGAGTATTTCATTAAATACAGCGACAGAAGCTGCTCGTATTTATAAAGCTTTTTATTCGTTAGTAAGTTTAAAATAATTAATTAACTAAATCGGTAAATTACTATATGACATGCTTTAGCACCAAAACAGATCCAAACTTTCACATTTGTATCATAAAAGTGAAAGTGTGTATCTGTATTGGTAAATATTAAATAATATTATCAATAATAAGATGAGATATTTTATGAAATTGCAGTCCTAAAATTTTAATTTTATGAATTTATTTATTATAGGTTTTTGCTGTGCCCTAAGGTCCATAATTGTACCTTAGCTTTAAGCCATTGTAACACCTCTACAACATTATGGAATGCAAATAAATATGTGAATATTTATTTTAATATGTGAAATAAAAAAATAAATATGTGAATATTTATTTTATATTTTATTTATTTATTAATAGCCAATATGACATTGGCCACTAAAGCAACGCCAAACCATGTTTGGCACTAGCAACACTTTGGCACTAATTTAACTTTATCATTACCTCCTACTGCTTGTTGGCTAGCTATTATTGTTGGTTAAGCCTTACTTCTATCTGAAATATTAACGGTAATATGGCTATTGCTCAAAAAAGTAACAAATCATGTCCTGCAGAGAGATTAAATGTTGAAGCGGCCTGCACGGTAATGGCGTAACACACTATCAATAGCAATGGCTTTAATTTTGACAGTTCAACAACATCCATTGCGTTATTTACGTTGCTAAGCAGACAAATTTTTCGAACATATGAAGCAATGGATTAGCAGTATCCTTCAAAATGATTCAGATTGACTTTGATAGTATGTAACGCAATTAGAGTACTGATTTACACGGCGTAATTAAAATGCCTGTGGCATGTTTAAGCAACAATAAAAGTTGCACCATCTAAACGATATTTCGACTATGAAAGTCAGTTCTTTCTTTAAAATAGTAGTATGCAAGCAACTTCGTCAACATCGTGGCTTACACACTTGCACCCAGTGGCATTGTGGAAACTGACTATGATGATGATGAACATCGCTGAGGATGAACTGTGGCTCTCCAATTTCCCATTGCTAAAGAAAAAGTTTAATGTGAACGAACTTTAGTAGACTTTGTATTAAAATACAATGTAAAAATATACACATGTACATGTACTCATCTGTACCTCCTGTCACTCTTTGCGGCATTCCTTTAAAAAGAGTGCATCAATTCAAGTACTTGGGCCACTGGGTCTCTGACGACTTGTGTGACAATTTGGACATTGAGAGGGAGCGTAGGGCGCTGTCTGTCCGGTGTAATATGTTGGCTCGCAGGTTTGCGCGATGTACTAGACCTGTAAAGGTGACATTATTTAAGGCATATTGTCAGTCGTTTTACACGTGCAATCTGTGGACCAACTTTACGCAGCGGGCGTACAGCGCACTGCGCGTGCAGTACAACAATTCTTTCAGGATACTGTTAGGGCTTCCGCGGTTTTGTAGTGCCTCGACTATGTTTGCTGAGGCGCGGACGGATGATTTTTTCGCGATCATAAGGAAACGGAGCGCTTCACTATTGTGTCGCCTACAAAGCAGCTCGAACAGTCTCCTGAGGGTGTTGTCCGAGCGGTGGGACCTGTCCCTGATACAGAGGTGGATGCAGCTTCATGTTAGCGCTTCTCCTCGTATTATTTGACATTGTGTGTATTATTTTTATTTTTCTCTTGATTTATTTATTTTTATTATTTTTAATTTTAATGTTTTATTGATTTTAATTTGTAATAGTTTAGGACTATGGACATTGTCTGAAATAAATGAATTATTATTTATATATATGTACATGTGAAAAAATAAGCAAAATAATCATAGGGCATCAAAAAATTCGTCCGCATCGCTGTCAACAGGAACAGTGCCTAAAAGGCTGGCCGCATTGCCACGTTGTATGGCGATGCTAATTCTTTGTTGGCTGAAGTCAAAAAGGAACTAACCGAAATTCATGGTTTTATGTGGCAGTTCTACAGGCACCCCTCCAAATTTTTATACAAGGACAATGTTTTAGAATCTGCAGTTGGATGCCAACAAGGTGATCTCGGGCCAGTCATTTTGAGTTTAGCTATTCATCCAATTTTACAGAAACTAAATTCAAAATTTAATGTGTTGTATTTAGACGATGGGACGATGGGAGGTGATGTAGACACTGTTTTGAAGGATCTACAACTCTTCAAACAGACACACAATACAACAACAACAATACAATCTACAATCAATTTACAATCTTGGCTTGGACCTTAACCCTTCAAAATGTGAACTTTACCTTTCTGACATTACCGCCAGAAAATTGACTCTAAATAAATTTAATGCAATAGCCCCACAAATAAAAAATTTAGACAAAAGTTCACTGCACCTCCTAGGTTTCCCAATTTTAGAAGATAGTTTTTCTCCTTTCATCGATAAAAAATTAAAAATTTCAACTGAGGACTATCTAAAATTAATTTACATTCGGCATTTGGGCCAAAAAAAAAAACAGTATCTAATCAGGGTACTGATTAGATACTGTTTTTTTTTTTGGCCCAAATTTTATATATTTTCTGCTTTCTTCCTCTTTATGGAAGCAACTACATCTGTTGGACAAAATTGATAATATCATTCGCAGCACATTAACAACCATTTTAAATGTGGACTTGGACGACCGAGCGTGGCTTCAAGCCACACTACCCATCCGTTTTGGTGGCCTCGGCGTCCGCAAAATTACCAGTATTAGCTTAGCTTAGTTTCTGTCCTCTGTCCACAGCACCGAAAAGTTGACCGGGAAAATCTTAGCCCCCTGTCTGGTTGACTCTGAAGTGCCTTGCTTGACCGACGCGGTGAACGCCTCTGGAAAGCGGCTTGCCCGGATACAGATCGGGCCGTAAACCCATCTTCCCAGAGACAGTGGGATGAGCCGCTCTGCAGGTTGGTACGGAATAATCTTATCAATCGTCTACCAACACTACTGAGCGTGCCCGTCTGCTGGCTGTGGGTGAGTGGGAGTCGGGGCTCTGGCTTCAACCACTCCCGTCACCCAACATAGGCAGTATGCTGGGTGACACCACCTTCCGGCTAGCGAGCCGGAAGGTCGTGTAACGCAGACAGGTAGCGACCTGTCTGCGTTTGGGCGCTCCTTGTGGGGCTCCGCATAGCTGTCAGTGCGGTGAAGCTGTCGACTACCTCGGACACCATGGCCTATCCTGCAGTAGGAGCGCTGGTCGAATAGCACGGCACGCCAGCATTAATGACATCATCCGTCGTGCTCTTGTCACCGCCAGGGTGCTAGCTAGTTTTAGAACCCCACAGCCTGGCACGCGACGATGGGAAGAGACCAGACGGAATGACCATAATGCTCTGGAAGTTAGGCAGACCTTTGGTGTGGGATGCAACATGTTTCGACACCCTTGCACCATCCCATCTTCCTAGCACGGAGGGCTGTGCTGGAGCGGCTGCTGCTGGTGCAGAAAACCTCAAACGGCGAAAATATGCCAACCTGATTGGGATTTATATGTTCGGCCCGTTTGGAGTTGAAACACTAGGGCCATAGGGTCCGAGTGCCTACTTGGTTTTCGAGATATCGCCAAGCGGTTAGGCGACTCTTCACATGACCAGAGGGCTGGCCTGTTTCTTAGCCAAAGAATTAGCATCGCCATACAACGTGGCAATGCTGCCAGCCTCTTAGGCACTGTTCCTGTTGACAGCGATGCGGACGAATTTTTTGATGCCCTATGATTATTTTGCTTATTTTTTCACATGTATATATCATTATTTTAAATGTTAGCTTTTTAATGTAAATATCTATACTAATAATAAACATTTACAAACTTATAAAAAAAAATGTAAAAATAAATCAATCATACACACAAGTCATTCGAGCCACAAGTCCAAAACAAATAACAGTAAAATATTAATGGCTGTTATTGTTTACGTGGGGAGTGTGTCGGGAGTTTTACAATGTCTTGTTTACTCACGGTAATTGGCTATTTGAGCGTGCATTAATATCACCGGCAGTCCGCTGTCCGTGCCCCGGTAGTTGTTAGTTGTCCGGGTAACGCCGTCACATAATATGGTGGCGACCTCTCTCGGTCGTGGACAACGTCGATGCCGGCTCGCTCTCTTGTGATTAACTTCTGAATAAGGCAATTCATCCAAAGAACAAGTTTATTACTTTCAACTTCTCCGCTCAATGCGAGAAGGTCGATCGAAGTTCACTCGCACAATGGGCCCAATTACAGAAATCGTAAAGATTCGACAAATTTCACCAGTTTTCATCGTTTTTCAACACTTAATCTACATTTGCTGAATGTTGGATATAATTATGGAAGTTTATGAATGCCAGAAACATTATTACTGGGAGGTATTTGTATAAGAACGGTAATAACGCGTTCACGTGTGTGCGTACAATATTCTGCCATTGCTGGCTTTGTGTAAGCCCATACAATAATTCTTATGGCTCATAAACTTGTGCAAACTTATTATAGAAGGTGATAGCTTTGTTTACCTTTGTTTACGCGTAGTTACCGCAAGTACCGTTTAGCATGCAGTGGAAGAAAATTATAGTTATAAAGATGTCTATGATGTAGACGTGCGTGGTTGTTAGAACTCTTTTCTTTTACAACCGGAGCTGGCCACACCCGCCGAACATAGCCGGCGACCCGGCACAATGTAGTTACAAGTTAAGACACGTCTTCTCTATTATTTATAAACGTTGTTTAAGCTTGGCGAACATTCACCGGAAGAATTACAGCTGATTTAACTGGGACGCTGGTAGTTTTCTTTTCTTAATAAGAATTCTTAGCACTTCTGGGAATAAAAAAGGAGAGCTTATAAGCCGCTCATCTTCTCACTTGTAGTTTTAATGTGTGGGATGGAGTTATTTTACTGTAATTGAAGGTGCTTCATTAAAACATAATGTTCTTACTTAATTTGTATAAAAGAAGTATTTGCACTTTGAGTAGAAAAAATCCTTGCAATTCTATTCCTTTATTATGAAGGTACCTACTTACCAAGCCGTGTGCCCGATGGAATTTCTCATCGGAAAAAATGACGAACTTCCATATAAACTTTCATCACCCCTTTAGTGGGTGGATTTTCAAAAAATCCTTTATTAGTGCTCCCCTGTGTTATGTAAGGAACTCTTGTGCATAATTTCATGCTTCTGAATCCATTGGTTTAGGCTGTGTGTTGTCCACCAGCGAGTGAATTAAAGATTTTTATATCATTGGTAGGGGCTCGTGGCCAAATGATAATAGCTGCACGGGCCGGTCTAAGATTAAGCTACGCTTGCCGCGGTTGGTTCGAGGATGGGTGACCACCCCTTACATATCGATACCCCTCCGTGTGTCGGAAAGCACGTTAAGCACGTCTCTGCTGTCATTCGTAGATATTTGACAGTCGTTACGGGTAGACGCCCAATAGTCTGACAACCAGTCTAACCAAGGGGTATTGCGTTACCCAGTAACTGGGTTGTGGGGCTCGCATAGGCAGCCGCTACATGTAAAATACTGGGCGTCAGCTGCATCCCTTCAGACTGGAGGAGATTGATTGATGTCATTGATTGACTATTCATGTTATCCAAAATTTCAATGAACCACTTTACTTTTTCATACCGACAGCTAATTAGTAGATAATTACGAATAAAGGCTGATTATTACTCAAACAATACAATAATTTATATTTGTAATACCATAATTAAATTCTGAATATCCTTCCAGATAAATCCAATCACCATTTCCCGTTTTACTGCTGCTAATATAATCGTGTAAACGGAACGTTTGAGCAGTCGCTGCAGTGGAATATCTAATGAATCTGTCGTGATGAAACCACTGGGTGTTAGGCGACGGCCCCAGAATATTGAAGTAACCAGAAGCCGCAACCGCACATAGATAAGAAGAAAAGAATTGTCAAAAACTAATCTTCATAATGTAGCTGAGCATTTGATTGTCAGTTCTTTATATAGTAACAGAAAGGAGAAAAAAATCTCCCCAAAGATAGTCATATTTCGAGGGACCGTGTGTGGAAAGAGAGTAGAAGGGTAATTGTGTAACACACTAACAGTAGGAAAGGCTTTCATTATTACAGTTCGACAACTTTCATTGCGTTATTTACGTTGCTAAGCAGACAAATTTTTCGAGCATATGAAGCAATGGATTAGCATTATCCTTCAAAATGATTCAGATTGACATTGATAGTGTGGTACGCCAATAAGGTGCAGGTGCCCCGATGTTTGTTTTGTGTTTGGACATAACGCGTATCATGTGATTATGATGGTAGGCCTTCTGGTGTATTCAGTATTCTGAGGCGCCAGTATACACCTCGCTCGTTAACTTGACGATTGTTGTAAGCGCCGCGATTCCGTGCTTTGTTTTATGACGCCACCGACGATGCTGCAATTTGTCAAAAGATTCAACTAAACGCTTATCCATTACCTTTACATAAAACGCTCATATCTGACGCTGATTGCTGGTATTTATGTTTTCATTGGGGATACTTATACACTAAAATGACTTAGTTGATTTGTGACTCAACAATGAACAATATACAGAGTAGCGGGCGCGATAAAGTACCGACACAAGAAATGCGTAATATTCACTTGACCTATTCATTATTGAATTGATTAAGTAAATGACTCAAACTCAAAGCATTTATTGCAAATAAAACAATTGGCACTTTTGAATTGTCAAGGGGTCGGTCAGTCGTAAATATGAAGCTAGTTGTCCATTCTAAAGTTAAGTAGGCACCTATGGAGAAAAACGGTCAAGAAACTCCACTGACACTCTTTTAAATCAAAATATTGGTTAGGTATATCATTCATGTTAAATTATACACGTTGCTTATAAATAACTTCTGCTGACCTATCTACACTTATCTTGCTAACCTACATACAGTTTAAATGCGTCAGCACCTACACATATGACAACGATGTAGAAAGACGTGCACGTTAAAAGCGTCCTAAGTAAAAAATATAAAACAACAAAAAACAATTCAGAAATTAAAATAAGCCACATGTAAGAGATGACCCGTCTCTACTGACGGCACCCGTTCTCAAACATGACACTTACATCATGTGTCATCATTATTACGAATAGAACTTCGTAACCCATCTTGTAACATCAAGCGTTTTGTAGGAAAAACAGTAGGTAGAACATATTCCTTTTGAGAACAAAATAAGCTATACAATCAGGCTTATCTGAATTCCGATTTTAATGTACACATACAGTATGATATCCGGAAATCGATACCAGATTCCGGATTTGCGTCAGATGCACTTACAAACCGTTCCCTACGTGTTTAAATTTCAAATGAAATCTCAATATTCAATTTGGAATTTGGAATACTTACGTGTGGAAAAAAGAAAAAGAGAAATTGCTCGCGTATGCAAAAAGTCTTTATGCATTTCAAGGGCTCACCCTAACCGCGGAACCGGAGGAGCATGGTGGAGGAATTGAAAATAGAGCCCTTGTTATTTCGAGTGTATGTGGAGTGGAATACAAAGGGGAACATTGTCTTTGGTTCGTCGTTATGCGCCGCTCCAGACGTCTGATAACAAACCGCGGGTAAGGCACTCGAGCATAAAAGTATTATTTTATTTGTTACCCAGTTAACTTTATTTTTGTGAAGTTGGGTGGTTCCAGTTGTGTTTCTATTGAGTGTTAGGTATGCCTTTGTTTTTGAAAGCACATGCTATATGCCGTGGTCATGTCCTGGATAAAATAGAGTCACTCTTCTGTGACCGCGATTGTCGTTAAAGTCACTAAAAACTGTCCAAATGTTCCTGTCTAATTTAAGACCAAAAATGCGAACACTCTGGCACTGCCAAATATGTAGTATGTATATCCTTTACCTCCGTTTGTATAAAAATAAAAAAGATACCTATTAAAGTTATGGAACAGCGGTGTCTCCTAATACAGGTTATCTGCTTAAAATTCAAAGAAAAACTTTTTATAAACAAGCTTTTATTACTTGTTAATAAAAAGAACTAAAAAGTTAAAATTATTTAAACCTGATAAGAAATATACCTACCATTATATAGGTACCTACTAAATAAAAGCGCCACCCATCAAAAACGGTCCACCCATCAAGACGAATCAAACTTGACGCGGTTGTGTCGCTTAATTACTGAGTTTCTATAGCCACCTTCCAGCTCCATGATCAGACCCTAGTTACCATCTAGCACCAAAGTACTCGTCAAGACGAATCAAACGGGCCCAAACTCGATTGGGTTATGTCGTTTATTACTGAGTTCCTATGGCCATCTTGCAGCTCCATCAGCAGACCCTGGTTACCATCTAGCACTAAAGTACTCGTCAAGCTGAATCATACGAGCCCAAACTCGATCGGGTTATGTCGTTTAATTACCGAGTTCCTATGGCCATCTTCCAGCTCCATCATCAGACCCTGGTTACCATCTAGCACCAAAGTACTCGTCAAGACGAATCAAACGGGCCCAAACTCGATGGGGTTGTGTCGTTAATTACCGAGTTCCTATGGCCATCTTCCAGCTCCATCATCAGACCCTGGTTACCATCTAGCACCAAAGAACTCGTCAAGACGAATCATACGAGCCCAAACTCGATCGGGTTATGTTGTTTGATTACTGAGTTCCTATGGCCACCTTCCGGTTCCATCATCAGATCAGCTCCATGTCATAATAATTTTGCTTTGTCGTCCGATTTACATATGCATGCAAAATTACAGCTCAATTGGTAACCGGGAAGTGGATCAAATTTAACTTGCAAGATTTGATTACAGACAAACATCGGGACAGGTGAAAATAAATACGGGTAAAAGCTTGTAAAAAAGGAGGCTCTAATCACTGGTTGTGTTAAAATAATTCTCAAACTCAACTCAAACTCAAAGTATTTGCTTAATTAAACCAATTACAGGCACTTTTGAATTGTCAAGGAGTCGGTCAGTCAGAAAAATGAAGCTAGTTGCCCATTCCAAAGCGTAGTAGGTACCTATGGAGAAGAACGGGCAAGAAACTCCACGGACACTCTTTTAAATCAGAATAATATGATTACAAAGAATTGGTTACATCATTCATGTTAGAAATTATGCATGTGAGAACGATGCAGAACGATAAAAGCGTCCGTAATGAAAATTAAAAAAAAATACAATTCTAATATTAAATTAAATTAAAATAAGCCATGGCAGCAAAGAGATGACCAGTCCCTACTGACGGCGCCCGTTCACGAACATGACGCATGGATTAGCACCATTCAGCTCAACCATTTTGAAGGGAGCTAAATGATCCAACACATGCGCCACCATCAGCGAGACATTTGAGTGAGCATGACATACTCTCAGCCGCCAGGGCACATTCAAGTCAGTAGCTTTATAGTATGTACATAGTACTCACACATCTATATATATAAAATTCAAAGTCCTGACTGACTGACAGACAGACATCAACGCACAGCCTAAACCGCTGGTCCTAGAGACATGAAATTTGGAGGGTGTATTCTTCGTGAAGAGTAGGTATCCACTAAGAAAGGGTTTTTCGAAATTCCACCCCTAAGAGGGTGAAATGGGGGGATTTTGTTTGTATGAAAAATCTTATTCCTTGAGTTAATAAACTTGAAACTTGGCACGAATACTTATCTAAGTAAATTATGAAGTTGGGCACTTTTTGTTTTTATAAACTACCCCCTAAAAGGGGATTGGGGGGTTTCAAAGTTTGTATGGTAGAATTTTAGCGCGTGGTCCGATTTAATCGAAACTCAGTATTTATACCTAAAATTGAAAGGAAAGAATAATGTGTATCAGGGTTTTTCGAAAATCTACCCCTGACGGCCTGAAAGGGGGTAGTCAATTTTACGGGGGAGGATTTTACAGCGTGGCTTGATTAACTCGAAAATTGGTATAAATAATCTTTGAGTCAAGTTATGAACACATCCCATATGATTTTTCAAAATTCCACCCCTGTGGGCGTGAAAAGTGGGGATACAGTTTATATGAAAAATCTTATTCATTAGGTTAATAATCTTGGAAATTAGCATGAATACTCGCCCAAGTAAGCAATAAAGTTTATCATTATTAGTTTTTCAAAACTACCCCTCAAAGGGGATATAGGGGTGTTAAAGTTTGTGTGGAAGAATTTGAATACGCGGTCCGATTAACTCGAAACTCAGTGTACTGTGTGTGTACTTAAGACTAAAAATAAATAATAACACGTATGAGGGTTTTTCGAAAATCTACCCCTAACGGGGTGAAAAGAGGTAGTTAATTTTACAGGGGAGGATTATAATAAGTGGCTTGATTAATTATAAAATTGGTATAAATAATCTTTGAGTCAAGTTATGAATTCTTATGTTTTTTTTTTTATTCTACCCCTGTGGGGGTGAAAAGCGGGGATACAGTTTATGTGAAAAATCTTATTAATTTAGTTAATAAACTTGAAACTTGGCAACAATACTTGCCTAAGTAAGTAATAAAGTTTATCATTATAAGTTTTTCAAACTACCCCTCAAAGGGGGATATGTGTTGAAGTTTGTGTGGAAGAAATTGAATGCGCGGTCCGATTAACTCGAAACTCAGTATTGATACTTTCGATAGAAAATAATTAATAATAAGTATGTAAAGTTGTCGAAAATTGACCCCTGACGGGGCAAAAAGGGGTAATTCGGTTTTTAGGGGAGGATTTGAACTTGAACCTGTATGTTACATTTTCACGCCTAAACCACTGAACTTCTGATTTGGCATAGAGATAGATGGCATCCTGGGGAAGCATATACTTTTTATCCTGGAAGCACTTTCCCGTGGGATAAATTTCGACATCCACGCGGGCGAAGCCGCGGGCAGAAGCTATCTATACATATAAAATTCAAAGTCCTGACTGACTGACTTACTGACTGAGATATCAACGCACAGCCTAAACCGCTGGTCCTAGAGACATGAAATTTGGAGAGTGTATTCTTCATGAAGAGTAGGTATCCACTAAGAAAGGGTTTTTCGAAATTCCACCCCTAAGAGGGTGAAATGGGGGATTTTGTTTGTATGTAAATTCCTTGAGTTAATAAACTTGAAACTTGGCACGAATACTTATCTTAGTAAATTATGAAGTTGGGCATTTTTTGTTTTTATAAACTACCCCCTAAAAGGGGATTGGGATAAAATTGAAAGGAAAGAATAATGTGTATCAGGGTTTTTCGAAAATCTACCCCTGACGGCCTGAAAAGGGGTAGTCAACAGGGGAGGATTTTACAGCGTGGCTTGATTAACTCGAAAATTGGCATAAATAATCTTTGAGTCAAGTCATGAACACAACCCAAATGATTTTTAAAAATTTACCCCTGTGGGGGTGAAAAGTGGGGATACAGTTTATATGAAAAATCGTATTCGTTAGGTTAATAATCTTGAAAATTAGCATGAATACTCGCCTAAGTAAGCAATAAAGATAATCATTATTGGTTTTTCAAAACTACCCCTCAAAGGGGATATAGGGGTGTTAAAGTTCGTGTGGAAGAATTAGAACGTGCAGTCCGATTAACTCCAAACTCAGTATTGATACTTTCGACAGAAAATAATTAACAATAAGTATGTAAAGTTGTCGAAAATTGACCCGTGACGGGGCAAAAAGGGGTAATTCGGTTTTTAGGGGAGAATTTGAACTTGAAACTGTATGTTACATGTTCACGCCTAAACCACTGAACTTCTGATTTGGCAAAGAGATAGATGGCATCCTGGGGAAGCACATACTTTTTATCCTGGTAGCACGTTCCCGTGGGATAACTTCCGACATCCACGCGGGCGAAGCCGCGGGCAGAAGCTAGTGTGCTATACAATTATACAATACTAGGAGATTGAATTTATATAATGCAAGAATAGTATTCTACAATAATTATTTTCAAATGCTAATCAATTTATTTATGCGTCCTTATGGAGCCGGACCAGCGTTTAGCCAAGCATTTTTATCAGTGATGTAATCCCCCAATTTATAATATGCCTGGCTGCATGTGTGCGTTTATACAAGATTTAAATTTCGTTTCATTCTGTTCAATTATGTGGGGAGGTATTTTATTGTAACATTTTAAACAGTACCCCATGAAAGATGAGTCTACTTTAGCCAGCCTTTAATAAACCATTTTTCATTTTTTCATGATAATTATGGCAAAATCCTCTATTGTACCTACTGAATACAATGTAGAATGGAAGTAATTGCATGACAGCAAAAAAACTCGCTAGTACCGATGTTATATTATTTTAATTACATTTGTTATCATACCTCAGATCAATGTAATAAAATACATATTATGATGGGATAAAACAGAAGCACCTACTATAATTTAACCATTATTTTGTTATCTCTATCAAAAACAGCTGGTAGCCATTAATTACAATGACAAACAAAATCATCAACAATTCTAACTTAATCATTTGTAGGACCTACATAATTATAGAAGTAGCCATGTAAATGGTGCAGTGGTGGCCGAGTGGCTTATGAGTTGTATGTCGAAGGTTAATTATTTCAACACCACTGCTCTCAAAATGGTGAAAGAAAACATCGTGAGGAAATTTTCCTCACGATGTTTTCTTTCAGGAAACCGAAATGGATAAAAAAAAAACAACGAAGACATGTGACATCTACCAACCCACACTGGGTCCGCATGGTGGATTACAGCCAACTCCCTCTCACCGAGAGGAGGCCATTGTCCCATCAGTGGAAACATCATAGGCTGATTATGCTGTGTAACTAAATGTGAAATCATGTTTATAGAGATTTCCCTTGTTTACTTTCATAATCTATTTATATATATAATGCAGTAATCCTCAGTAAATGTATATGCCACATAGTAACTAAACACACATAATATATATGTACCTAGGTAAGTAGGTGGCTATACAACATAAATTGATCGCAGATGTCGTATTGAAATCATTTCCTGTGAATAATTGGTCGACCACCACGTATACAGATACGTCCCTACCTCGTATCGCATATACAAGGAGTTTACATATAAGGGACGTTATAATACGACCATATCACACACGGGGTGGTTGTGTGCAAGTGATTGCTGCAAATTATTGGCATTTAGAGACTATTCCCACGTTGCAATAGCAAGCCCTTTGTGGGGAGCGACATATTATTAAGTATTTTAGTTCAGTTCAGTACACCCACATTTCTCCAGTTATGTTTAAGGCCCATGTAATAGCCTATTGACATCAACCTGGTACAAATCCAGAATCCGGGCTATTACTGAGAAATTCCAAGTATACCCAAAAATACTTTGCCTGACCCCAGAATTGAACCCAGGACCTCATGCTCAGCAGTAGCGCTTGCGACCACTAGACCAACGAGGCAGGGCTAACGTGAAAGTAGTTCGTGCATTTTCAGATCAAATAGATCAAAACACCGTTTTCGGCCTTTATTTACGTAAAATAATGTTGCGTATAGGTATTCCAGAAATATTTATCAGGCTATAAGTGAACAGCCATCACCTAGGCTTGCTCGTTCCTTCATAGACCTCATCCATCGCTTTCCACCAGGAGAGACGGCGGAGAGCTGGCCCAATTAAAAAAAAAGTTCCCCGTTCAACGATGAATAACGAAACAAAGATTTAAAAAGGTTTGCGTATGAATCTCATTTTGCACTATTGGCATTATGTAACACAAATTGTTCTTTCGGATTAGACAACACCAAACCTTTTAATTAAAATTAGGGTTTACGTACCTATCTTGATACTAGACCATATAATAATAGCGTAAGACAAGGCTCGAAATACGCCACGCTACCTGAAAATATCGTTCATTTAGCCACTCATAAGGGCCGATCGCACCTCACAAAGGATCTTCTAGTGGCGTCCATAGCAGCTAATTACACAAACAGGAGCTCATTACAAGCGGAATATTAACCGTGGCGTAATCAAAACGGTGTTTAATATTAACTACGTATATTGCTGCTTTTGTTTACCACGCAGGTACCAACTGAGTTCAAGACAATTTTGTGCTCGGTTTTTTACTTAAACCTAATAGAGTACGTCTAATTTGAAACCTAGATTTCGGCCTTCGCGAATATTCTATATTCTAGATTATTAGCTAAGGCTAGAATCTAGATTATATCATTATCTGCCTAGCCTTTTCCTAACTATGTTGGGGTCCTCATTCGGGTTTCATAGTGGATAACATGAATCAATGACATCAATCGATCTCCTGCAGTCTAATCGGATGCAGCTGAATACCAGTATTTAACATGAAGCGACTGCCTATCTGACCTCCACAACAAAGTTACTGGTTAATAGGATACCCTTTGGTAAGACTGGTTGTCAAACTTTCGGGCTTCTGACGACCCGTAACGACTGCCAAAGATCCACGAATGACAGCCGGGACCAACGGTTTAACGTGTTTTCTGAGGCACGGAGGGGTCTTGATATATAACAATGGTCAACCATCCACGGCCCAACCCCAGCAAGCGTAGCTCAACCTGATCGGTCGACCTGTGCGGCTGTTATTGCTTAGCTACAATCCAGATTATAATAAGGTCAAAAATCTTTGTTGCTTGGGTGAAATAATCTAAACATCCAGTATTTCAGGCAGCTTACAACACACCAGTCCTTTTATTGTTTCCGTGCAATCTGAATCTATAAGAAATAGGCGAGCTTTAACTCCTTATAATTTTTGCAAAATAATGCTTTTTGCTACATTTACGTAATAGGTACATGACTTTAAACACATGAGTTTTCACAGTTTAAAACTAATGATAAATGGAACATGGTCTGAACCAGGTTGATACACGGTGCGACCGAACACGCGACATCGCGTTTTTGATTGATACCACACACTTCTGAACTATGGTATAAGCTGTGTTGCTGGGCTCGTATTTGCAAGTGTTAAATGCTACCTATATTATTTGGTCATAATTGTGCTTTGACGATGGATATCAGAGGTACTGTAGAAATACTTTTTAAAATTTTGTCAAACTTTATTTGTGAACAATAAATAAATATTCTACTCTACTCAGAGTCAGTATCCCATTCTATTATTTCCCTGAAATTTATCTTGTATGGTAATTATTTTGATAGAATTCTCAAAGAGCATCATACTCGTAGCACATACTTTACATAGCGCCCCTTTTTCAATTATCCTCAACTATCGTTATAAAATTAACGAAATGTCTAATTATAATTTTAAATCAATTAAAATTTCACCCAACTCAATTTAGACCCTCATAATATGTTATGGCAACAGCTGGCCACTTTCCAGATATTGGTGGTCATTATTAAATTACAATATTTAAAATTACCGTTATTAGCTTTTTTGAAATTGCTCTCGCTGCGCTAACAAAATGTGCCTTATTTAAGCCTTATTTTGTACGAGCCTTCCGAGGCGAATATTACTCATATGTAAGAGAATAAATCATAAGAGTATTATATCCTCCTGGGATCTTCGGTGACTTCGCATGTACGGTAAATTGCATCCGAGTCCCTCATACCGATATAATTTATTAATTTGTCCACACACACGGGGTCACAGGCTCGCCCTGATGAATTATTAACTGCTAGTGTCTGACAACCTGGCGGAAGTTGAGGAAGTCATGAAAGGAAGAAATTACATAAATCTTTTTGGCTTCGATATATTTTTATTCGTTGCCGGATGTTATGGAAATAGCCTTGGTGGTCGCGCCATAAAGGATGATAAATGCGTCACAACCATGTGAATACCTCTTAGTAAGCCCATATTGCGAATAACAATATTTATTTAATTATGGCATCCGAACGGCTTATTCATTAATACATTTTTTGGGGTACTGTAACAATTAACCTAAAAATTTAGACTGAATTTGTCACTTACAGGCACAGCACTTACATATTTTAAGTTTTATAATATTACATAGAGTGTGCATATACGCTAAAAAAACAAAACTACATGAAAACAAAATTGAAAATTAAAAAAAGAAAATAAATGTGTGGTATGCGCTTTTTTATCTCGGCTTATACGCTACACACTAAATGCTCATTATACGACTTTGAATTAGAGCTTAAACGCTTTAAAGACGCTCCTCAAAACCCAAAGTCCAGAATGAAAAAAAAATCTAAACAGCAGTGGGCACACTTGCCAGCACGATAAACAAAATCTCAATAACATTAACAACACACTTCACCATCTATCAATAAGGTTAAGGATATAACCCATAAGGCGACAGGTTACAAATCCCCAGCCTTCCCCCGTAACCTCATAGGCTACAATGTGATCCCCGATCGTCTCTCTACGTGTATTGAACGAGCTATGTTCTGCTTTGTGAGTTCCATTTGAGCAGAGAGGAAAATTGTTCTATAAGCCCCGCGGTAACTGTTGAAGAAAGATATTTTCTGAAATATTTTAAAATGCTAGACTAAAATTATACAATATTTTGTGAGACTTTTGAGCACTGAATTATTTTAAATATCATTACCTAACTGTCATTATAAAAGCTACACGCATGCCCTTTAACGATACAAGCTTTGTTACAAAAACATAAAAGGTTGTGACATAAATGAACAGAGTATTAATACCTACCTGAAACATCACAGCCTTCTCACTTTCTTAACAGAGTAGGTACCTACCGGATAGCTTTCACAGAATTTACAAGTTAGTGTTGTGCTCTCAGAGATTGACAGTAGCTTGTTAGCATGTACCCTGAAGGCATGAACTTACGTAACCACTACAAATGAACGTAAACACTACAGCAGCACCTGAATACAGTGACAACCATTCACTAGCAGCACTACATGAATAAAGCATTTAATTTAACCGCATAAATAAAATGTGTCATGGATGGATTTTATTGCAGATGTTTTTATAACATACATCATGATAAGTAATTCTTTAATGTAATAATTTTAGACTATATTAGAACCAAGAATTTGAGATAATTTTCAAGTTATGGAACAACAAACTGAATGCTTAGCTAGCAAAGTTCAAATTCCATTGCAACTAAAAAATTATAAGGACCTTTTTGTTACAAATGTTCACTCAAAAATCAACTTAAAATACATTTCACTAAAGTACACTGATAAAGTGGCGATGAAACATAAATTATTTGAAATTATGAACGCATAGATGAAGGTCGATATCCTTTTGTTATATGTACGTAAGTATATGTTTGGATAGGTAGTACAATAACATCAAAATAATTGCACACAGGCAACACCATTAATTAAAAGCGCCAGACAATTTCATCAGACGGCAGAGTTCATATTATGGAAAACAATTATTTTGACGCGACGACTTTCAAAGGATGACACGTTACATGAAACATGACAAAGCATTGCCGTATATAATGCTGATGTACTGCACATATATATTATATATACAGTCTGGTGGACAATACAGTCCTTTACAATGTTGCGTTCATTCATAGATATTAAATGAAATTTCAACGCAATACACAAAATTAAAACCGAGTTCAACTCGCAAATTGTAAGCGGATGAAATTCTGACGTGTGTGACTAACATAAAACAGTTCGACTTTTTCTTTGTGTTGATGAATTTAAGCTCGTGATAAAGACAGCCAAGGTTTTTACACAATGTTGTTGTAGCGGTATCTCCAACGCCACATGCGAACAACGCGTCATACTGACGTCACGCCAATCCTGCATCTCGCAAGCAGAGTTTACCGTGCAATTAGCATAGATACAATTTCCCAATATCAATCATTGGGCAATTGCCCGCCAGACATAACACCCGTCTGGTCAGAGGATCCTCCCTTTTCAATGGAGGATGAGTGAACTATACACCCTGTTCCTCATACCTCCAAACTGAGCGACTGAGCTGTGATGTAGCAGTATCTACATTGTTTACGTGTGAGATGTAGATCCAGTAGTCATAATGCCTATAGTTCTAATAGAAAAAAGTTAATTACTATATTTATTACTTCCGACAAAAACACTACAAAGTGAAAAATAACTTTAATCTTTGGCTTTGTTATTTTTCCCGTTGTGGTGTTCTTTTTTTGGAACCTACTTGTTTTTTTTTGTACTTTTTTATTTTTTGCTTTTTAGTTGTGGTTCTACCCCAACAAATTCGTTTACCTTAACAGTGCCAGAAAGTTATTATTATAACATCATCAACATACACTAAGTGGAAAAAATACGTATTATTGAAGCTAACACAAAAACCACTCATCAAAACTTGATTACATTTATATGGGAGACCACTCTATAAGTATATCCATTCAAACATAAGATTTTTTTTTCAAATCGATTTATAAATGACGGAGTTCTGAGGTAACAAACATAAAAAAGTACAACAGAATTGAGAACCTCCTCCTTTTTTTGAAGTCGGTTAAAAGAAGCCTAAGCAATCACTTGAAAAGTGTTTCATGAGGCAGTTAGGCCAAGGGCTTGATGCAAAAAGCTGTACCTACTATTAAATACGCCTCTTAATGACTAGAGCTTCAAGCCCTGAGCGCTGGATTTGGCAGCAATGACATCGGCAACAATATCCAAAAAAAAATAAGATAAAAATAGCATAAAACGAACAACGAATTTGACTTACTCGTGTCAATACTCAGTAATAGAAGTGCTATCATCATTATAAATGGCAACGTATATCATGATAATATTGTAAGCAAACACTTGCAATAGTTTCCACTCCAAGTTATCACAATTATCGAACTATTGATCCCACCTTCCCACTCAATTAATTTTAAGTACCTACATTCCACATGCGTGGTGATTATGTTGCGCATGATATAAACTGTACAGTCCAATCAAAACCTAAATTAAAATAAATAAGGCCCGTAAAACAGTTATGTTGGACCAAAATTGTCACACCAAAATAATCCCGCATCCTAACCGAAAGCTATGGTCGCGCGAGTACGCGATTGTGTGTATGAATTATGACGAACAAACGCGACTTGATTGATCGCACGAGTAACTACGTCATATTCATGTAAAGGAGCCCGACGATCGCGTACTTGCGCGAAGATCACTTTCGGTTAGGACGCAGCTTATAAGTACCTTAATAGGTAATCGTCAGCATTACCTATTAAGGTACTTATAAGCTGCGTTAAACATTTAGGTAGCCTCTGAACTAAAAGGAAACTATAGTTACCCTTATTTCAGTTGGTTGGTTAACAATAACATCAGCTCCAAAACGAGCCATCTTAAACTAAATTGAGTGAAAAAGGCGGAACAACTTTTAAAAGTGTTATATAGGATCGCAGGAATCAATTTATAACGTCAATTGGACAGTGCGGTGCGGTCGGGTCGGTGCGACCTAAGCTAGAGTGGCGGCAATCCGTCAATGTCCGAAGTAAAGCCCCTTAAATGCGTTCTTAAATACAGCAGGCCGCGGCCGGCCCGCAGGCCCACGGACCAGCCCACGCCCACGCTCTGTCCACTCGGATGCTCCCCGCGATCGATAACATCCTTCCCTATAAAATCTATGGCTCGCTTGTTTTCACGTAGGTACGGATTATACCATTAATCCAGGATACGTCGTCATTTATTTTTTCTGTAGGTTTAAGGTTTCCACAAACTTTCCTTTCAAGGCCAGTTTTCGTATTACCTTTACAATATTATTTTCCATTCAGCACAGAAGCACAGAGCATGTACAGAAACTTCAACCTCGGCACAAAATATTTTATATAAAATATTATAAGCAAAAGTATCACTTCAAAATTAGTTCGTATATTTCATTTCCTTCACGTAAAAGGTTACGTGAGCAAATATTATGTAGGACTCTAGCTTTATGCTATTTACACAATCTTTATGAGTTGTTGAAGTTTGTTACCTAAGCCCGTTACGTAAAGTTTTGTACCCTGTCGAATTTAACTCAACTTTGCTACGAAACCCACCTCAATTTATCGTTTACCGATATACCAGTAGAGCAAAGAATAATCCGGTGTCTGTATTCCGAAGATAGGTTGTATGTGCAAGAAATGAGCAAATAAATCAATTACACACCGGCAGGCGGCGCCACGGGAAATAATTGGATTTGTACTCAAGCGCCCTGGGGGCCGATCGCCGGTTTATTGTCTAACATTCCTCGATTTCACGGAAAAAACTGACATCGCTTGAAACAGCAAATATTTTCGTGAGAAATTAGATGTCGAGTTATATGGGGAAACTGTTGTGTATTTGAAGAAATCTTCTTTGTTTTAGCAACATAGTGTATGTAAACAATTTCCCAGAGTTCCAGACCAGCCGGGTTTACAGCATCACAGTAAATTGTTTCATCAGTAATCACGGGAGTTATTTAATTAAAACTGTAATGTAACTCATAAAACTAAGCCTGAAATCTTTGTCGCAGACGCGCGGCCGACATAGCTGCGAAACTTGGCCCAACTTTTACATACCCGTACATTCATTAACTAACAAGTGTAAAAGTTTTAACTACACTTCACACGATTATACCGGCGACATTATACACTTATTTTGTGTTGTAAATAGAAATGGCCTTCGTTTGTGGATATGGAGTTAAACCAGGTGCTACACACGTCATACTTTTACCGTATTAAAGTCGAAAGCTCAAATGGAGATCTTTGACGACCATTGCTAATGGCCACTAGTTCACTACAGTACTGCCCCGTTGGTCTCGTGGTCGCAAGCGCGACTGCTGAGTGTGGAGTCCTGGGTTCGATTCCCAAGTGGGGCAAAGTGTTATTGGGTTTTTCCATTAAGAATATCTCAGTAACAGCCCAGAGTTCGGAAGTTGGCGGTGTGATAACTTCCGTGCTTCGAAAAGCACGTTAAGCCGTTGGTCCTGCGCCTGAACTCTCTCCGGACGTGTCGGATTGCCGTCTCATCGGACTATGAGAGTGAAGAGTGAGTCCATCTGTGTCTGCGAACACACTTATGCACTATAATATCACCCGCGTGATTGTATACACAATGATTACTATCAATCCCGAGTAAATGAGACGATAAGTAAAGAAACACTTCATAATTATCATTATCATTGGCAGCCTTGTCCCGCCCGCTGCAGGGTATAGACCTTCCTCCATTTAGTGCCATGCGCCCCTGGTATCTATGCGAGAAACACTTAATAATAATAAAAAATGCTGGGGTCTAGATAAAACCTATTTCATACAAGAGATCGAAGGAAAATCAAATCCGTCTCTAGGCACCCCTACTTTTATCACTAACAATAGAACTAGGAGTCGGAAACAAACACGGAACCTCGTAGAATCTTTCGAGTTTATTATTCCTTTACGAACTCTCATAATAGAAATTCTAAACTGGTACTGTAGTTGATAACTGTAATGTGAGTTAACCGTAGTTTTCATACTTCTCGTTACGTTTTACAAGTCTCAGGTTATTTCTCGAGACTGGTGTAGGATTCAATTAGTTTTTAACTGTAGGTAATTAACATGAGTAACCGTGTACTTATGGACCGTGTGATTTGTTTTTAGGATTTGATACAAGGAGACTATATTTACATAGCGTCGTGAGATGGTATATTATTTCGATTCCCTATTTAATCGTGTTTACAGTTCGTAGTTTGGTTATACGTAAACTTACGGAAAGGCTAGAAAAGGGATAGCTCGGTTAGTTAGAATATTATGAATAAAACTACGCTACACACAATATAAGTACAAGCAACCAACCAGTAATGGTTTTATATCTGATCACGAATTTCAGCTTCACAACTTTTAAAAGCAAAAACGTATCGACTTTATTAAAATTAATGCTAATTCTGCTTAATTACCCATCCTAAGAATATCAAAGTACAGTTTGCATGCGAGCCGAGACCCCAGCCTAAGTAGCCTTGCATTTTAAATGTAAATTATTTGTGAGTGCAATCACAAATTGGCTGAATCTGAATATTATGTAAATAAGTGGCGCGGAGATAATTGTGTCACTTAGGAATTAAGATAATGCCGCACGTGTAATGAGGCGCATCACTTGCAGGTGCCTGGGGGAGTGGGGGAACCCACATTGTAATCTAATTATGAAAAGAAAGTGTAGGTGAAGTGGGTACGGTTACCCGATTTAGCGCGCTCGCACACTGCGTTCTTTTTGTAGGTCTTACAATCGGTCAAATTATATTAGAATCGTTTTCTAGGACGTGTGCATTGATACATTTGGTTTCTACTGTTTCAATTAGCCCCTACGAAAAATCGGCCACGGATTGTATGCCGTCTGCGAACGCTCTTAATGTGCACCCTTATAAGGCCAGAATTCGAAAAATATTAACAAAATTATATCATATTTTTATCAGCCATCTTGTTACCATAACACAAGCATTAGGTTGCTTAGCTTGGGACAAATGGTGCTGTGTGAAATGTCCAGGGATATTATTATTATTATTATATTTTTTTTTGTGTTTAGAGAGTTACTTTACTGGCAATCTATCTCTGGAACTAGCGATACCGGTAGTCTACATTTGATCGCCTAATTCTTGTGGAAGGCTAAGGCTATTAAACATTACCCTAACACCTAATGGTCTTCTAATGAAGCCAAGCAAGAAGAAATAAAGTCAGAAAGAACGATAAACGAAAACGAAGTAATAGCGTGGACATGCGATGCGATGCGACGGGGTGGGACGGAGGAGCAAGAAATTTTACGCGGACGAAGTCGCGGGCAGAAGCTAGTCAATCAATATAAGCACATTTCAAGCATCTTGTATCATGCTTGTTGAGAGTGAGGATGGCTATGAATGATGCTCATTAAAAATGGAAATACGATCACGATTTTTGGTATAACATACATTATTTTTGCAGAGAGCGACAGACATAAGAATACATTTAATAAAAAGGAAACTTAAATATGAAAAAGGTTGGTTGGCGGTCGTCAACAATGCTTGATTTACGGCACTTGGCACTAATCTCTGCCATTACATCTACAACGCCGCGATGCATTAATAAACTAATAGGTACAAAATTCCTCAGTACATGCATAGTTACGTTGCATATCTATAACTTGTACCTATAGTTCAGTGTTTGCAGTGTTTACAACCATATCTGATATTGACGTTGCTATTAATTACAGAAACGCCGGCAAACTGACCAAGCAAAGGGAATTAATTGCAATTCCGTTCATAGACAAGATACCCAATACTCTTGTACAATACTACAATTTGCAATATAATAACCGTTGCTATTCGATAGCTATTCAATTCTAGGAAGGAAATTAAGTTCATGTAGTGGATTAGTGTAGTGTAGTCGTGTTAGTAGGTATTACGTGAGTTTTGATAACTACTAGCTACACCCCAGTGGAGTGGGTCCAGCGATCAGAGGGACAATGCTCGTGTTTTTAAGAATGTCTTATTTCTAATCTCGGGCTCAATCTGTCAAAATAACCTCTACTTCTCCTAAAATTTAGTAAAAAAAATCACGACTAGAATTTGAATGTAATAATTAATTCAGTAACTCTAACTGAACTCTGCTCTTAACAAAACCAAATAGCTCCAACATCCAAAGTCAGGACACTGAACAAAAAACTGAAAGACCAAAACTCTAATTGACTTCTATATCGTGAAAATTGTGAGTTGTTTAGTAGAAGCAGAGAAGCAAACATAAAAACCTGCTGCGAACTATTAGCCAGTACATTAACGACTCACGACACGACCAGGAGTTAGTCGACTTACTGAAAATTGCGGCAACAGCAGGCCATGTCGACGGCTGCCAAACGAAGTGTGAAAATAATGGGTACACTGTAATGCGCGTCTTAAATCGACTAATGCACTCAGCGCTCTGCCGTCACTGCTTCGCCATATTTCACCAGCAAACGTTAAACATCGACGTATAACCAGCTTAATGAACTCTTGTTGCTCTGTTGCCCTTTTTGGTTGCTATTTGTAACAGTATTCTCAACAACAGATGTACCTACTTACTGAAAAATATTGTGAAGGATAATACGCGCTTTTTTTCGTGCGCTTTTCTATTTGAACGTTTTAACTAAGAGAGGAGGTCTGTGTTCCAGCAGTGGCAACATTATAGACTTATTATGATACACTATGATTTTAAGGAGACGTACGGAAAATACGCGCATTAAAGTGGAGTTGCAGACACCAGCCCGTATTACCTATTGCCTAAGTGCCAAAGAATCACTGCCACTTACTTGCTGATATAAGATTGCCCCGCAGATTATCAGAGAATTCAATTCAGCTCTTGAACTCCTACTAATTGTATAAGTTCTTAAGTGCTTAGTTCTTCCTTCATTCTGTCATTTGTGTCTTATTTACTTGCTAAGTCATTAATAAACTAAAGTTAAAACGGTTTAAAAATACCGACGGAGTTGCGATAGGGCAACAACAACAGAAAACAGTTTTGTTTCATAAGGTAATTAATAGGTCGACTGACAGTGCAAAATAAATAGGGTTTGACAAATGGTCACCCTTGCCTACATATATACATTAGAACTGACAGATACAACTTAGTTTACATGCTTTTAATTTTGCCCTTTGTCGCGTTCCGCAGAGAGGTGGCCAGTATTTGCCCACCAACTATTTCCTCACTGAAAACACTCCGGAAATTAAAACCAGAGAAAAGTCTCGCGGGACATTAACTCGACGAGAGAAAGGGATTTAATTTAAAATTTGTTTCGTGGCTTATATTTGTTTGCGGAAAGATGAATAAGTGCTAGTACTTTCCGGGGCTCGACGTAAAATGCTTTCCGTGATGGTTGTTTAAAATATTCGTTCCTTAAAAGGCTACGGAAAGGCTGCGCTCAAAGTTAAATAATTTATAGGAATTCTTTTTGAGAAGTTATTTTGTTTTTTGAAGGTGTACATTTTGTACCATTACTTTCGGAAATATTTATAGCGTTTCAATAAAGCTGTTGTGATTTTTGCTTTAGCCATTTATTTTGTAAAACCTTATTTGGTTTCTTTTATTCATTTCAAGCGCTTATCAAGTCCTTTTCGAAATGGCTGAAAATATTTGATTAGTTGACTATACAGGATTATACTGGGTTAAATTAAATTAGCTAGCAAAACTCCGCAGACGTGATGGTGTAGCAGCGCGCTTGCGCATGACAGCGCGCTCCCCGCTACACTGAGCTGAACGATCGAGAGCCGGCACATAATATATTCATAACCTCGGTGTGTTTAGTGGTTATTTGGACTGATGGCAGAGGGCGCGCACCGCGCGCAGATTATTGTAGTAATATGTTAACTGTGTTCTGATTGGCTGTTAATAAATACTACCTTTTAAATAATGTCGACTACTTGTGCCTAGTTAATTTTGTATATAGTTAGGGCATTAATAAAGCAGCATTCATTCCTTCCTACAACAAGCATTGTTTTATTTCTACCCAACTGAATACGTCGCTTATAAAATGGTATCTATATCTAAACATGATAAAACCAAAAAAACATTCGATGATTTTTTTGTGGGGTCATTGAATAGTTACTAGTCACATGAAACATCAATTTAAAAAAATCTGTTATTTTTGTGTTAACGTCACAGACGATATGGGTGTCGATAAAACAAAAGAAAACACATTTTTTCAACTCACACTTCCAGTTCGTTGACTCCCAAAAAGAAACATCAAATATATTTTATTTTATCGTGTTTAGATACCGATAGCCATCACGTCAGCAGAGTTTCGCTAGCTAATGTAATTTGACCCTGTATAGGCATCATCTATCAAAAATAATAAACAGATAGTGTTTAAGTTTCATAAATAGTTATGAGAAAATAAGCTCTCGACACTTTAGGACCATAAAACAGTCGTAGTTCACGTCAAAAGCTAGCGTTACTAAAATTCCGGCAGCGCACGAGTTAATAAATCCTCTTTATTAATCAGATTGTTGCACTGTTCCATGTAAGTCTCCTTACGGTCGCCGGCACTCAACAACTTATTACCAACTCCTATAATACGATTAGCAGTTTTAGAAAATGAGATGGTTTTGGAAATCGGAAACAATCTTTTGAGTCGGAAAATGACTATAATAGTCATTCGAATAAGGAAGCCAAAAATGTATTATTATGTTTTTGATCGAGGACCATATAACATTAGCAGGTAACGACAAGCGTAACGTAATAGTTTCGTCATTCAAATGAGTTCAGAAAAAAATATCTGTTCTTGAAATTGTAAACATTCAGATACAATATGTGTTGTTATTGAATAAATGAAATTGAGTTCATTGGTGATGCGTCTGGTATGCAGCAACGACTTCAATATTGTATGTTACCGAACACAACGTAATTTTGGCAACTAACCTTGAACAGCGTAGGTACGTAGACACTGACTCTACGCTTGCCTGCCCTTTCGCTTATGCGCTACGACAGCGTAGCTGGCGTAGCCGTGACGTCATCGCAATGGGTTACGTCGTAGCAACAATATATATGAACCTTTTTTACAACATCGCAAACTATTTTTTTTCCTTTAGTCGTTTTTAATCTTACCAAAATGTGACTTTTTTATTTAATCATTTAGATGAAAGCAACTATTAAAGTTGGTCCCTGCTAGTGACATGTTCTTAATCGACATTGGTTAACTAAATAACGTTTCCAAGAAAATATCAGATTTTAGTTGCAATTGCACTTTTAGAAATAAGAGTTTTATGTTATGCAATGATATTCACCAGCTTTAAAGCCAGCGAACGTACGCCTTGCAAAGTTGATTAACATAAACACCGACATTGGAAAAAATAAATAACCAAATTTAATTCATCTATCGAAACGTATAATATTTAATAGATGTTTTTATCATTGTTCGGCTCAACCAATGCACCTGCCATCTAATCTCTTCAGCACCCTTGGTTGACTGGTAGAGAATGCCTAAGGCATTAAGTCCGCCTTTGTATCTTTTTGTGTGCGAAAAGATTAAATAAATAATAATAATAATATTTTTTTTATTAAAACGTTTACAAAAGGTGTACAATTAGCCAAGAGTGGCAAATTTTCCATACAATTATAGTGCCTAAAAGTAAACTACAACTAAAATATTTTATTTTTTATTACGGGTGCAAGTAATGATGGTTCGGAATTCGAGTGTTAGGTAGCGACCCACCCGAACTAGGTTTAAATCAAACCTGTGTTTTAAATAAATAAATGTAAATGGAATTAACTTTGGAAAACATTACGTTATATCTAAATTACATCTTAAATTAAAAGATTGCTACCTTTGACATTGAAATCTGATTAACAAGGCAAACGGAGTAAATTAAAAAAAAATAACCACCACCACACTTCTGCCTAACCTTTTGGGGATTACAGGCGTGATGTTATGGTTTATGTTATAATTATTATTTCGAACATATCTCCGCGTAGCTGCCTTAGGTAACGACATTCAGCAAAATAAAGTCGTGTGTCTTTTGTTATCATAACTGAATGACAAGCAATAATCAGGGGTCATTTTGGTCACTTTTAGTGATAAGTGCTTGCAATCATGGTGAAACTAACATATGGATAATAAACGACATTAAACACATCAACACTAAAGGTTACCTACTTATCGGTAAGAGAACAATGAAATCAAACCAAAAAAACATACATATAAAAAAAAAGTAGGTTTATCGAAGGCGTTATACTTCGTTATTTCAAAAACATTTTGAACTTCAATCTATATCTATAATACATATTTTAGATAGATCTTTAAACATTTATTCAGTGCACAAAAAAGACAGCACAGCAAACAAAAGCACAATTAAATGATGATGGTTTGATTATGGTGTGATTTTGAACCCCGTAACTTACTCAAGCAATACTAAACTCATTTTAACCAGTTTATTGATTTATTTTTATAAAGTTCATAATCTTTAAATAATTAAAATACAGAAATCCGTTACTTATAGAACAAGACCTTTCCTTTCAAATTAGACCGATCATTTGACATGATTTGCAAAAAAATACATTAAGTTCGGATACCTACTGTACGGAACCGTACTTTACTCTACCGACTTACGCGCCGTGCTTTCTGCACACAGCGTTTGTACCTATTACTGCAAATAATAATGTAAAAATATATTTCAATAAAACAGTGTTTAACGAACATTCACGATTCGGTTTTATATTATCATCCCTATAGAATCACCCCGTTGTGAAATCAGTAAGTGTAAGGATCCCCTACATTTACCTACATAAGAAATAGCTAACACATTGTCGAAAAGTTGAATATATGTGGATAATAAACATAATTACTATTTCTTTATCTTATCTTACTCGGCCATAAGTGTTGACATTCATATAAAGTCATGGTGTGATGTTTTCTATAACTTAATGACAAGCAGTATTTACAGGTCATGGGTCAGGGGGGCTGACTGATAGTGATAAGTGCACGGTCTTATGGTGAAATAACGTGCAATATGGACAAACAACGTGTAACACATAACAACATCACACATCTGCCTATCCTATTCCCAACTACAGCTGGGGTCGGCTTCCAGTCTAACCGGATGTAGCTGAATACCTGTATTTTACAAGGAGCGACTGCCTATCTGACCTCTGCAACCCAGTTACTGGGTAATACGATACCCCTTGGCAAGACTGGTTATCAAACTTTCGGGCTTCTGATGATCCGTAACGACTGTCGAAGATCCAAGAATGACAGCGGGGCTAACGGCTTAACGTGCTTTCTTTTGGTATTGAAAGATGATCACCCATCCACAGACCGATCGTGGCAAGCATAGCTTAACCTGATCGATCAACCCGTGCAGCTGTTAAAGCTTAGCCACGAGCAACATAAATACTCAACTCAACTATACTTCGGTTACCTACAGATAAAGTAACAAAGAAAGCAAAATAAACTTAAAGTTAATTTAAAAAAAAATAGAATTGGTTTCATATACCTACTTACCGAATTACCGATGCTTAGTTATTTTGAAACAGTTAGTTCCAGACGTTCCTACATTTTGAACATTGATCATCATAATATTATATTCTGAAGCACATAATATGTGCTTACTAGAACAATATTAAAATAAAAATACTTGAAACGGCTGATTTTTCAATCGACAGTATAGTTTTATTCGTGGAATAAAATTGACGTCTGACAGATTTTTTACCTCGGTTAAAATTATCTGACATTGAAAAAAACAGCCCCTAGTATGTTTTTGTTAGACTTTTATTTTAATTTTTTATTTATTTTCATAGGAAATGCAAAAAAACATCTACGGTCTTTGCTTTTCTAATAACGTCCTAATGTGTTTTTAATGTGAATCCGGTACAAGATAACAACAGACATACCTAACGGTTTTGATAGATTTGTGTGTGTTGTAACACATAAATCGATATTGCTGAATGTAAACAAATAAAAAACCTCCCAAGTGCGAGTCGGACTCGCGCACCGAGGGATCCGTACAATTTAAAATTATTAAAAATATTTTTATTATAATTATGATGTAACTAAAAATTTACGTTTTTCGCAATTTTTCCTTTATCTGTGCTATAAGAAGTTGCTTCGTACCAAATTTCAAGATTCTGAGTTCACGGGAAGTACCCTGTAGGTTTTGATTCCCGTGCGAGTGTCGAAAATTTGCGGAAATTTGCAAAAACAGCAATTATTTTTTAAATATTTTGTGTTTAATAAATTTCTATTCTAATCGGAGGTAATGCAATGAAAAACAAAACAGTGACGCTCACTGTTTAAAAACAGCATTGTCATTATGTATCATAGTAATCTACATAATTGAACAGTGATTATTCGAGACGATAGGTACGAGTATATAATACAAAAACTATAATTACTAATATCATTATTATCATCGGCTAGCTAGCCAGCTGTGTGGTACACTTCACTGTGTGTGGTTATTTACACGGCAATTAGACGAAGATTTTATAATAAAAGTAATTTATTTTGAATCCATAGTTTGGGTTTTTTGGAATAGTTGTTTTCGAAGTTCGTGTTGTGTTGTGTTGTACCGAGTGTATTTTGGCATGTCGTATTACGAATAAAAAAAACGTAAGTACCTTCGTCAATATAAAAGTCAATTAAAAAGTAACATACTTTCAATCAAAATCTGAATCATTTTGAAGGATTATTGCTAATCCATGGCTTCAAATGTTTGGAAAATTGGTCTGCTCAACAACGTAAATAACGCAATGAATGCTGTTGAATTGTCAAAATGAAAGCCAGTATAGTAGTTATTGTGTTGCGGTCACTTTTAGCTATTACCTAGTGTGTTACGCAATTACCCCGCTGTAGTATTTCATGGTTAATTAGACAACATAATACTCATAACAAAATAATGCACGGTTGGCGCATTGGTTAAGCGATTGACTGCTGTGCTGCGTGTCGCGGGTTCGATTCCCGCACGGAACAAATATTTGTATGACCTACAATTAGTTGTTCCGGGTCTGGCTGTTTGTGTATCAGGAGAAATTACTAGAGTGGGGCAACATTAAAAAAAAAAAAATTATGTAAAGCAGACTCAGTTTTATTTTTTCCTACTTTTTTCAGTCGCACGTTTGGCATTAAGTCTATCATGATGTTGTTTATAGGAAACAATAAATAAATTCTAATTTCCATTTTCGATTTTCTTGTATTTAAATGTCATCAGAAGTTACGTTTATGTACTGCAAGTAATGTGGCGGTTATCTTTGATTCATATTGTAAACACATAATAGGTACGATACTTAAATTTGATTTGTGATGTTATCTGTTTACAAAATATTGATTTTAGAAAAACGCTAATTATGGGTTTGTTTGGCTCAGTTATTATAACGAGTAACGAGCCATCACGTGACTGTCAAAAATATACAAATACACGGTATACAAATATGTCACCTCAACGGGCAAAATAACATTTTCAATGATCGATTGTCGTGTAAAATTCCTTAACTTCTTTCTTACGATTGCTTAGGTTTGGCATTTTGACTAATGGCCCATTTTTGTTTAAAATAAAGACCTTTGTAACTTTAGCAATAATGTCGCAAAGACCTCATAGCTTTGCATAGTAGACCCTCCCACATGCAAGTACTTAGCTATCCCAGGTAAAATTACCGTACGAATCTATTTATATGCCCTGTTTGGCCATAAATGCAGCCATAGCGATCGGTAAGCACAACGATTCGTTTTGGTTTATAAGAACCGAGCATAATCAGAAATGAATCGTCACAAGAAGAGAAATCCTAGGACCGTTTTGTATTATGAATCTATTACATGGTAGTCACTAGCAGGGAAATTCTAACAGACTTTAACGTCTTTATTAAATAAACTTGTTATTTTTCAGCTTCCAAGCCATGTCTTTCGACACCTTGAGAGTGTCTTCTCCGAGGATAGTGGACCGGAAGTTTGTGAAGCCGCTCCTGTGTGGCCCGGGACCCTGCGACTACTGGCCTTCCGTGGCGGAGGCTCTGAGCAGGCAGATCATCACACCCAACTGTGATGAATTCTATAACGTACGTGAGATTAGTTTTTCTTAATTTTCATTTTTAGTAATCCTTGTTAGATGTACTCACTTTGTCCTATTGAAATAGGTACCTACAATAATAAGTCACGAAGGTCAAGGACTAGATGAGCCGCTTTGCAAGAAGTCAAAACAAGCCTTGTTTCAAGCCTATAATTTTACTATCTCAAATTACCCCTTTTTAGATAAACGTTGCTTAAAGTTAAGTAGTGATTAGCAACTGTTTAACCATACATTTTTAACGTTTAAGCGTCATTTAACTTTAATCATCGTTTATAAATAAACCCCTAAATATGAACCTTTGTAATTTATTCGCAGGTTGTGGACGACATTCGTGCAGGATTACAATATGTCTTCCAAACCCAGAGTAAGCTGGTGCTAGCCATGAGTGGCGCAGGTCATGCTGGTATGGAGTCAGTGATCAGCAACCTGGTGGCTCCTGGGGAAACCCTCCTCATCGCCTCCAGGGGCATTTGGGATCAGCGCGCGGAAATCATCGCCAAAAGATTAGGTAATATTTATTTTGTAAAACTAGGTAGGATTATCCACAAAACTAGCTGTATTTGTATCTATAGCGCAACCAGGATTTTTGCCTCGTGGGCAAAATTGGAACTAACGCAACCATCTTGTTTTTTGAATTCATTTCGAGTGACGTTTCACAAAGTAATTGCACAAATGTTTACCATCAGCGCTCCACGTAAACTTCCTTTGAGCGCCAAAAGATACATGCAGCAGTTTATTCTATTTTTAGTCACTGTCGGCGATGATGACGGTCTACATTTTATAGAAGTTTTATTTAATTATACCTATCGCCTCGGAAAGCACGTTATGCCGTTGGTCCTGGCTGTCATTCGTGTATCTTTGACAGTTGTTACGGATCGTCAGAAGCGAAAAGTCTGACAACCAGTCTTACCAAGGTGTTTCGTATTACCCAGTAACTGGGTTGTGGAGGTCAGATAGGCAGTCGCTCCATGTAAAATACTGGTACACAGCTGCATCCGGTTAGACTGGAAGCCGACCCCAACATAGATGGGAAAAGGTTAGGCAGATGATGATGACCTATCGCTTACATGACTTTTAAATAAAATATAATGAAAGTACAGTTAGTACACACACACACATAAACCTACTTTTATCTGAATATTTCCAGGAATTAAAACCGAACTGACCAAAGTTTCAATTACCGCTACCTTTTCTCTGGACCAATTGGAACCTGAACTAAAGAGATTGCGTCCAGCTGCCCTCTTCATCACCCACGGTGACTCCTCAACTGGTACAGTGCAGAAAATGCAGGGCTTGGGTGAACTTTGTCACAAGTAAGTGAATGTTGACGTGAAGAAAAATATATAGACACTATGTAGTTAATAAAAAAATATTATTAGATTCTTTTTTTTTTTATAAAAAAATATTAGATGCTTTATCCCAAAAAAAATGGATTTCCTTATTTGATTTCGGGTATACAAACTCCTTGCTGTGATACGTTATGAAATCATAAAGAGGCTGGTCATTCATGCCCAAAATGATTGAGATGTCATAAAAATATATTTTTTTCTTCTTTGATATTTAAATTATAATACATATATATATATACATTCTTCTTTTCTACTTTCTATACTCATTTAGATTTTTTAAATTTTTCTTTTTCGTGTAAAACGCGTACTGATACGCTGATTTTTGCTTTTTTATCATGAAAAAATACGATCCACCTAAGGAACATAGAACCTACAGCTTACACACATTTATGCAAATTATAAAATGATTATTAAATTACTTTTAGGTATGGAGCCTTACTTCTGGTAGACACTGTCGTGTCCCTCATCGGAGTCCCCTTCCTAATGGATGAATGGGGAGTAGACGGGGTATTCTCCTCCACCCAGAAAGCGTTCAGTGGACCCGCCGGAATAGCTCCTGTGGCATTTAGCGCCCGCGCAGAGTAAGAATATGACAATAATACAATTAATTTTAAAAAAAATTAATATTTAGTGATATTATCTACTATTTATCAGAAAAAACATTTTATTAACATCACGTTTTGCTTTTCTTTTAGGCAAAAGATAAATAACAGAACTCATGAACCACCTTTCTACTTCGACGTCAAATTGTTGGCGCTACAGTGGAACTGCTACGGAGACACAAGGCAGTAAGTGATATCTCTACATACTTACAACAATTTGTTCATGATGATCCTTAACGAAATAAGAAGGCAATTGGTTATAAATGCGTTTAGAGGCATGAGGAACAGGGTGTAAAGTTCACTCATCCTCCATAGAAAAGGGAGGATCCTCCGACCAGACGGGTGTTATGTCTGGCGGGCAATTGCACAACGATTGATATTGGGAAATTGTATCTATGCTAATGGCACGGTAAACTCTGCTTGCGAGATGCAGGATTTGCGTGACGTCAGTATGACGCGTTGTTCGCATGTGGCGTTGTAGCCGCTGTAGGCGTTGTACCGCTACATCACTCCCCTCCGGAGACCGGAGGTCGATAGTGGGCTGAGTCTTGTATCTTGCGATGCTTGCCAGGCCAGCTGAGGTTCTAGTGAGTCGGAACCGGTTGCCGCATAGTTCACGGTGAGTCGGAACTGTCTGCGGAGATGCCCCAGTGAGTCGGGGTGGCGCATAGTTCGCGGTGAGTCGGAACTGTCTGCGAAGATGTCCCCAGTGAGTCGGGGTGGATGGCGCTGCGTTATACTCCAGTGCGTCGGATGTCGTACAGCGCCGGGTAGAGGCTGGCTGCTGCGTCGACCAGAAGAGGGTACTCTGCTTGTTGACCGGCCGAAAGTGCAGTGTGCTGTGCCGAGGTTGCTGATGAGGCTGAGGGTGATGACCAGGTATGCGCGGTCGCTGCATGCTGGTGGTCAGGATACCCGTTGAAGCCGTGGGTGCTGGCTGGCTGGGTGACTCGCCGCTAAAGCTTGCGGGAGTGATGATGATGACGTCACGCTGAAGTAGGTGCACGAAGGCTGCGCTGACGTTCATGTTCAGGGTCACCAGTATGGAGGCATGAGGAACAGGGTGTAAAGTTCACTCATCCTCCATTGAAAAGGGAGGATCCTCCGACCAGACGGGTGTTATGTCTGGCGGGCAATTGCCCAACGATTGATATTGGGAAATTGTATCTATGCTAATGGCACGGTAAACTCTGCTTGCGAGATGCAGGATTTGCGTGACGTCAGTATGACGCGTTGTTCGCATGTGGCGTTGTAGATACCGCTACAATGCGATATTCGTATCAGTATAAGCTGAACTCACACTGAGCCGAATTCAGCGCAAGTCTCACCCGTCTGTATGTAGATTCAAAATATTTCAACTATCCAAAAAAAGTATAACTTTCCCTATCAGTCTAATAGAAATTCTCTGGGCATGTGTATTTTCTTTAATTAATTTAATTTTCTAATATTTCCTCAGATACCACCACACAATGAGTCCTCCAATGTTATGGGCCCTTCGATGCTGCCTCCAAGAGATATCGAATGAAACCCTGCCGGTCTCCTGGGCTCGCCACGCTGCCAGCACAGCTCACTTCCACAAACGTCTCGAGGAGTATAACTTCGAGTTCTTCGTCCCAAAGCCAGAAGATAGGCTGTGTACAGTCACTACCGTGGCGCTTCCTCCAGGAGTTGATCACATTGTGTTCACAAGTTACTTGAGGGAAAAGTAAGCACTTATAGTTATAATTTATTTAGATATTAATAATCAGATTGTACAAGAAGATCCCAAACTAGGCATTTTTGTACAACTACATATTTGTATCTTGGGTGTCGGAGAGTTGTACAAAGATCTTTTGGCGCGTGGCCAAACTCGGAACTAACGCTGCCATCGTGTTTGTTTTTTTTCTACACAATTTCACAAAATGTTTGCAAGCAGTGCACCCACCCTGTCAGCTAGATTCAATCGCCAAAAGATCCTTGTAGCACTACAGTTATTTGATATCTACAGTGCAGCCAATGAGAGAATGCGTTCTTGACACCGGTCAGTTCCATACAAACGAATACGTGTTTTGCAATTTGATCTTTATTGGCTACTAGAATTGTTGCACTGACCACATCAGTCAGGAACGCATTCTCTCGACGGCCGGACTATAAATGTAACCCAAAGCGTGGAGGCATGCAAATTCGGTCTGGAGGACGTTGATCAAGAGGAGCACCGCCGTCCTCGTGGCGGCGATCGGCGGTGGCGATCTCTCGCATCCGGCCCTGGTCCAAGCCATGGTACGGAGCGAGAGTGCGTGGGAAACCGTCACCTCCTTCTGCGACGCAGTAATGCTCGCAAAGGAGGAGGCAGAGCGCGTGAGGGAGAGGCAATCTCTGCGCCCTCATGGCCCTAGTCGCCGCAGGGGACGCTCTGGACGTCGGGAGTCAACAGCCGACTCCTGGCCACCGTAGGCACGGGCTTGTGGGCGGCGAGCAATGGGCAGCTTGCCGCCCGGTAAGGACCAGGTCCGGGTCGACGGCGCGTTGTGTTCCATGCGCGCCTCAAAGAGATGTCAGCACATGCCGCGGGTTGTTCGAAAGAGATACCGTGGCCCTGGAACACGGGTGGGTTTTAGTCAGTAAAAGCCTGACACGCCCTCCCGCTCCGCCCAGAGCGGGAGAAGTCATGATGATTTCCCACCCAGAAAACAAAAAGGTTGGAGGCATACAAGAGAAGAAACCCCTAATTTACATCGCAATAGTGTAAACCGAAAACGCTTCTTTGATAATCGTATTCGGTTTTATCACGCCATATTAGCGAAATAATCAAGTCAAACGACAATTTCTATAGTAATCTTAACCTTCATTATCTTGTAAATTAAATTACTGAGAGGTTTTTTTTGCCATTCAGTCTAATTCACTAGGTAAATACAAATTCTCTCAAGTTATCATTATGTCCCGCTTGCACCAAAAATCACTTCTTATCACATTTTAAAAATCATTATTTCTCTGTCATCTTCAAACGATGCCGCGATGGACAGAAATAGAACGATGTTTCCAATTCGATTAGCGCTACATGCATTTAGTGATTTGTGATCCAAAATTCCAAATGGGCCTAAGTGTATATAATAATACCTATATGATTATAGCAAATCCTATTACAATCTTAGTGTAAATCTTTTCAGTGGAAACACATTCACATCTTTCCAGAAGCTAATTATATCATTTTCATTTCAACAGACACAATATCCTGATCCTGGAAGGCCGTGGCCCAACGTTGGGCAAAGCATTGCGCGTCGGCATTATGGGAGTGAACGCGAGAACTGAAGTGGCAGACATACTGGCAGACGCCATGGCGGACACTCTTCGAGCCATTCATCCGTCAAAAATATTTGACAATAAATTGTAAAAATATATTATGTTCCTGTAAATCCTACGTTTTTGTATTTTTATTGTACCTAATTAAGCATTTTCATAATCATTATATTTAATAATTCAACGGAAAAAGGTGACGATCAGTTTTTTTTTTTCGAATAGAAATAAATAAACATGATTTTCACCGAAAATGATTTTTTTTCCAGTTCCAGTCTAATATTATAGGTACCTGCCAGATTAAATGATTTTCTGCTCTGTACTACAAATACGACTAGACCCAACAGGAATTAGAAGAAACACAGAACAACATAAATGTATCTCAATCCTTTGTAAAGTGATAAAAAAAAATCAAAACTTGCTAGATGTAAAAAGTACGGGAGTAAGAAACGACAACGACGTCTTGTTCTCTCATATCTATGAGAAGCATAAGCATAACAAAACTGTAAACTACTGTATCTTAACAATTTTATCGATATTGGTACATACAGTACACAAACTAATGACCAACACTTATCGTCAGTTCTCGTTAGCCAGCGGTGGGGGGGACATTGGACATTACCTATTATGATTAGAAACTGACATTCAGTTGAACGAGCACAGTCATTTTCGAATCAGTGATTGCAAAGTGAGTTAAACCAATTTATTTATTACTTATTTTCTTACCTGTTTATTTATTTGAATTACATTTCATTCAGTTCACGAGCTAGTTAAGACTTAGGTACAAGTTCGATAGCGTCACAAAGTCACAAGTTCAAATGTGTAAACAAACAAATATTCACGTCGCATTTTGCGGCTGCAGCTCTGACAAGACGTTGATATTCCTGCCGGAGTCGCGCTGTTTGTAAGCGTGAAGTTCCCGGCGGCGGGTCGTTCGTCTTTCGCTTCGCTGTGTCCCGCCGGGAAGCCGGGATCGCTTCGACAGTCGCGATGGGAATCGAATCAATTTGTCGAGACAACATTGCGCTCGTTCGATCTTCATCCCACGTCTCAGTCTTATATAACCTCGGTTCTAGCTCGGAACCGATGAACTATCATGTCAACAGCGCGCTGCCAAATGCACTTTTGACCTCCCTTATCTGTGGCACGGTTAAACGTTAAAATACATTCCTGTTTATTTTTTGTTAACGAAAATACTGTGAATGAATGGTAAACTGGGATATAAAAACAATTGTTAAACCGCAGGCTAGCAACGATAGCATGTGGAACAAATATGAGGCTGGCAAGCGGCGCGCACCCCGGGCGCGGCGCACTTGCCAAATGTGCCATCCGATAGCGCCAGAACATTGTAGCAAATTTACAACCACCCTATTAGCACTAAATCTAAACATTAACCCGATTCCGGTAACCAAACTTCACGAATACTTGCGCCGAATATCGGTCACTGAGTGCGAGATAGTTTCACTCGAGACGAGCTTGTTTCTGGCGAGCGCGCCTGTAATTGAACCTACATCTGAATGCTAATGAGCCAAAAATTTTAAACTTGTCTTGAGAAGACAGTTTTTACACCATATTATGACTGACGTGACGCTATACTTATTAGGGTTTATCTAGACGTTTAAACGTCAAAAGTATATGTTTAAACATCTAATGTTATCACTTTAATGACCATAGACATGACCGTGCTTGTATTATAAGAGATGGGGCACTCAATTATCTTTACCACAACATTACATGGTGTGATACAGTTAAGTTCGTGTCCAGTAATTAATACGTTTTTGAATTTCTTAAATTTTCAATGTTAAACGTTTATGTCATAAGAAACATTGTAATACGCAGCTAAAAAACGAAATTGCTTCCTTTAGACGCCGCCGATTTTAAGTTTTCAACAAAATGTTTCTTTTTTCTTCTTATGGACTGACGGAGACATTATGTTATCCTATAACTGCATGATTTATTTATATATCTCATATTTTATGTGAACTGATAAAGTTCCTTATGAGAATAAATTCTTTAAACCACCATATTTTCCTATTTCCAGCAAGTTTCCCCAAGATGTCCCCCAACAAGTTCATAGTGCCTCCTCCGAGAATAGTAGACCGGAAGATAGTGAAGCCGCTGCTGTGTGGGCCGGGCCCCTGCGACTACTGGCCGTCTGTCGCAGAGGCTCTCAGCAAGCCTGTCCTCACACCCATCTGCGATGAGTTCTTCGACGTAAGTAGTTTTCTTATTATAAGATCTGCTGGTTGGGTATATCATTCATTTTCCGCTGTATTTTATTTTGTTTTCGCTGTCTGTAAGTTCGAGGCGATACTAACCATCGGTAACATCTTTGTAAGACCTCTTAGACCGTAGGCCTCTTAGATTCCTTTCCTATGTTCGTACTTTGAAGTCAGAGTTTCCTAGAATCCTTACTACGTCCATATGACATTTTGGGTTTTTAACTTTTATTTGGCCAGGGAACATGAAAAAGGCTCGTGACGTCACTGTTCGGTGCTCACGAGAATACACGCCTGTTATGTAAAAACAAAACCTTGGTTTCTTATGTATTCAGGTGAAATTACATGAATAATAAAGTAAGGTCTCGCTCATGAGTAACAAGAATGCTGCTCACCGCAATACTCCTGAGTGTTTTGAGAGGTAAACAACCTTTTTGAGTTTGTTCCCATTATGTAAGGGATGGCAAACATACGGTCGACCAAGGTCAGCCCTTGTCATATCTCAAGAGTAAGCTCAAATATGAGTTGAGGTTTTCTTTTCATATTTTGTATTCGAAGGTAATGATGCCTTCTTTCGTTGAATACTTATTTGAAATATGATTCTGAATGAGAAGGCTTTTATATTTTTTGTTGTTGAATTGGTACTTATTTTATGAACGTGATAATCTTATCCGCAGTTGTGATAACCTACTTACAGGAAACTTTAAAAAAATCAGATCAATGTACTTTTCGTTTAATTTACCGGAAACAATCATGTTCATTATTTTGAAATAATTTTAATTTTGTCTGGGTACCTATATGGTAAGCATGGAGGTTGAATTAGATACAAATTAAAAGGCACACAGGCCTCTTTAAATGTCACATAAATAACTGCTATATAATATTAAAAAGAGATAAATAAAATTAAAACCAATACAATAATGGCATCACATCATTATTTTGGGCTCATGTAGCCAGTGGCAGTAGCATTATACCACGTAGGTTTTACAAAGGAGGTATGAATAAGTGTTTATGTATGATTTCAATACAAACAAAAGATAACTGAGGACCAATAAAACATAGATTGACTTTTTCGTGGATTTATTATTTTAATGTTGTCCTTATTTCTCCATTCCAGGTCCTGGATGATATCCGTGCTGGCTTGAAATACGTATTCCAAACCCGAAGCAATCTGGTGTTGGCAATGAGTGGGTCTGGTCACTCTGGAATGGAAGCTGTGATCAGCAACCTAGTGGGTCCAGGAGAAACCCTACTCATCGCTTCCAGGGGCATATGGGATCAGCGCGCGTTCATGATAGCTAGTAGATATGGTAGCTAGTTTTCTACTGTTTTTTTTAATAACAAAGGAAATTGTTTTGTGACTTTAAAGGCTAATGTAGATTCGGGCGGGCCACACCGCAATGCAACTCATTGCAAAAATCCTCTTTTATCCGTTTCGTACATTTTCTATGAACCAACGCACACTATATCGACAGCCTAGGCCGCACCTTTTATATAAAAATGCGTCGCGCTGTAGGTATTGTGCGCTATGATTTTATAGGAAAATCGAAAATATCAGACTTAAGCACAATTTGAGTGTTAGATACAGTCTATCTTTCAAACGGCTTGATGTACGTAAGTTTTAGTGACATCCCCTTGGTAAATGATTCTAGGCATTAAAACTGAAGTGGTCAGTGTTCCACTGAACGTCACCTTCAGTCCTGAACAACTGGAGCCTGAACTGAAGAGATTGCGTCCAACTGCCCTGTTCATCACCCACGGAGACTCATCGACTGGAACTGTACAGAATCTTCAGGGCTTGGGCGATCTTTGTCACAAGTAAGTACTAAAATTTTAAGATACATTCCCTATCCATAAGACCTTTAAAAACTTCAGGCCAAACAAATAGCAAAATGTGTCGCGTTTACCTTCAAACAATGCATTCACAATTAAATAGGTAAATAACAAAAAGGTGAACACTACACTAATGAAATTCTAAAAATGCTGGCTGGTTCTGATGAAAAAATAAATTAAAGCCATATTAAATCATTATGAAAGAATTCGCGAAAAAGAAAACGTTAATGGCATCACATAATTATTTTGGTCACGAATGGCCAGTTAACAGCGTTTTAAGAAGTTAATAAAAGGAAGGAGGTTTTATTAATAGGTTTAATAAGTCCAGATATTGTGCTGCTCGCTGCTTAATTTATATCTATCTTGACTTAAATCTTAAATAATGAGAACATATTTTTAATGTTCACGTGGGTGTTTTCAAAGTCTAAAAAAAAACTAATAAAATAATTCCTAATAAAAAAAAAAGTCTAATATATGTCGTATCTGTATCCATTTTATTATATCTATGTTATCTTACCAATGACTCTATACAATATCGCATCTTTACAAGACTAAAACTAATTTTATAGCAGATAAATTACCAAATTGAATTTATTCTCAATTTATTAAATATAATATAACTAGCTGACCCGGCAAACGTTGTTTTGCCATATAAATTATTTCTAGCTGCCCGGCGCTACTTTGTTCGCGTGGTGTCCTACCCCCTACCCTACTCCTACCCTACTCCTACACTACTCCTACCCTACTCCTACACTACTCCTACCCTACTCCTACCCTACTCCTACCCTACTCCTACACTACTCCTACCCTACTCCTACCCTACTCCTACACTACTCCTACCCTACTCCTACACTACTCCTACCCTACTCCTACCCTACTCCTACACTACTCCTACCCTACTCCTACCCTACTCCTACCCTACTCCTACCCTACTCCTACCCTACTCCTACCCTACTCCTACCCTACTCCTACCCTACTTCTACCCTACTCCTACCCTACTCCTACCCTACTCATATCCTACTATTATAAGTAAAAAAAAAAATTTAAAAAAAAAACAAAAAAAAGTATTCTATGTCCGTCTCCTGGTTCTAAGCTACCTCCCCACCAATTTTCAGCCAAATCGGTTCAGCCGTTCTTGAGTTATAAATAGTGTAACTAACACGACTTTCTTTTATATATATAGATTTATAATATATTTAATAATATGTAATAATAAGTGTATGTAATAGTGGAATTGTGTATGAAATAATCGTGTGTATTATTAATTGAAATAATATTTTTAATTAATAATTAATGTATTTTGACATTTTAACTTAGATTACTTAAATTAATTTTGCATACCGTTTAGGCGGTGAGACATGTCTGTAGCACTTTGAAACACTATGACCATCTTTGTATTTTATACCATGTTTCTGGCAAATAAATATTCTTATTCTTATTCTAAATCAATTTCTCAAAGTGAAACGCAAAGAGCTCGCCTTCAAAAAACGCGACTCTGTTATTTGCACTAGCAAATAAGGGATAATACAATCACCGACATTGCCTAGTAACCAGTCTAGTTCAGAGAAAGGATAATAGTACCTAATAGAATAGGTTCAGTAGGTGCCCACGTAGTTATTGAGTTAAGTCTAAGCTTGGTAAGTCGGCGCGTCTCGGATTACACAGTGACCTAGCTAGAGAAAAACACGTATTACATAGGTAAGTAATTTTTTCAACTTTTCAGGGTTTACATTTATTTATATAGATACTTATTAAGAAATCTTAAATACGTAACACTAAAATATGTACATCAAAAAAAGGGGAAGAGCTCATTGGGCATCCGCATCGCTGTCAGTCGGAAAAGTGCCCAAAAGGCTGGCAGCGTTGCCACATTGGATAGCATTGCTGATTATTTGACCTATAAATCGGCCAGCCTGGTCACATGAACAGTCAACCAACCGCTTGACGATGTCCCGAAATTATACGATGAGAACTCGAACCCCACTGCCCTAGTATTTCAACCCCAAATGGCTCACACATATAGTTCCCATTAAGATTGTTATATTTGTGCCGTTTGAAGCTTTTTGCACCTGCACAGCCCTGCTAGGAAGATGGGATGGCCCGTGGGATACAGGTTGCATCCCACACCAACACATGGTTGGTTTACCCAACTTCCAAGGCATTTTAATAATTTTAAGTCATGTGTTGGATTGCGAATTGTAACGTTTCTATGTATTTCTACTTTCATATCGGTAATTTGCATGGTGTACTTACATAACATAACGTTAGAATGAACACGCATCACACAAATCAAATGGTCACTAAACTTAAAGCGATATCTAGTTATCTATTCCTCCCATCTTTGCTCCCTGTCTGTCAACTTAACGAACTGTTATAAAAACCACAATCCGGGCTTTATCCAATCTGTGCTGAAACCATTCCTCCTGTCGTCCTTTCACTTCCAAATTAAAAAAGCAGCGAACTTTAGCAGAAAAACTATTTGATTGCCCGAGAAATACTGAGGCTGGGACACGGGACCGAACAATTTAATTACAGTCGTTGTCTCTTTCATTCCTGACTTGGCTTTTTACTTAGATCCAGGTCTCCCTGAATACGTTCGAGTTGAAAACTCTTTAATTGCATCCTGTGAAGGAGTCTGCAATTAGCATGCAGTGGAAAATACCGAGCGCGGTAAAAGTTAAGATAAAAAGTTTTTCGGAGATTCCAAGCGGCTATTCGGAAATTTTCCAAACTTCTTTAAGCGTGGTCGTTTGACTTGAGTTTCTTTCTACCTTTGTATTACCTGTAAAATGTCCTTTGAGATTCATAAAAATGTTTTTATCTCAGCAAATCTTCATAATTATACCACTTTAACAGAATTTTCTTTTCGTTGTTCTCAGATATGGCACCTTACTTCTGGTAGACACCGTGGTGTCGCTGGGAGGACTTCCATTCTTCATGGACGAGTGGGGAATCGATGGAGTTTACACCTCCACGCAGAAGGTGTTCAGCGGACCAGCTGGTATATCTCCTGTGGCATTCAGCGCACGTGCCGAGTAAGATAATTTAATATACGTTTATTTAATTTCAATAAGTAGATGCTGTGGTCACAAAAGCCAGAGTGTTACCTAACTATATTCTTGTTACAGGGAAAAGATCAAGAACCGGAAGCATGATCCTCCTTTCTACTTCGACATCAAGCTGTTAGCACAACAGTGGAACTGCTACGGAAGCACAAGAACGTAAGAATTCATTTTGGTATCGTTGGATACGTTAACTCATGTTCTATTTAGAGCTATATCGTAGGCAAACTTCTCTGCCAGGGCGGCGGGATCTTCCGAAAGGGTTACCGCTGCCCTGGAACAGAAAGGGCTAAGGAAAGAACACGGGTGGGTTTTAGTCAGTAAGAGTCTGACACTCCCTTCTGCTCCACCCAGAGCGGGAGGGGCCATTTGATGATTTCCCATCCTCAAAAAAAAAAGGCAAACTTCTCAGTTATAAGTAAATACGTATTGAAGGAAATTACTTGAATCTTATGCGTTAGACCGAAACTCGAAATCCCAAATCAGTTTAACCCAAATGAACGCTATCCATAAAGAGATTCGAGATTACGTTTTTTCGGGATAGCGTTCATTTGGGATTAAGTGATTCGGGATGAAGAGGTTTGGGATTGCTTCTTTCGGGATACAGTTATTCGGGATTTCGAGTTTCGATGTAACGTTTATGACCCAAATTACTTATTCTGCATAAATAGTAAGTGGTAGGATTCTAGGTTCAGTTTCACAGTGTTCCAGATTTTTACATATCTCATTATTCTAAGATTTAAAGCTTAAAACTAATTAAACATTTACATGTCGATTATATTTCTTCAGATACCACCACACTTTGAGTCCTCCACTATTCTGGGCCCTCCGTTGTTGCCTCCAGGAGGTCATAAAGGAAACCCTGCCTGCCTCCTGGGCCCGCCACGCCGCCACCACTGCTCGCTTCCACAAGCGTCTTCGCGAGTATTCCTTCGAGTTCTTGATCCCGAAACCAGACGACCGCCTGGCTACCGTCACGACTGTGAAGCTGCCTAAAGGATATGATTACGTTGAGTTCGTGAATTATATGAGAGCTAAGTAAGTACCTAAGTCATATTATTTGATATAACGGTTACCCCGGCGGTAACTCATTCAAACAAATACCTTGTGAATTAAAAATACGCCTCTTTCATTGCTACAAAGAAATGTTAGCACTTACAAGCTTCTGTTTTTGCAATTTGTGATCTGAAGGGCTGACTTTTACCTTGGCCAGAGGTTAAGCATTGCCATACAACGTGGCAATGCCGCCAGTGTCTTAGGTACCTACATTATCAGTCGACAGCAATGCGGATGAATTTTTCGACGCTATATTTTAGTTTGTATATAGTTCTAGTTAAGTTAGGATATCATTTTGTTATTTGTGATTCTTTATTAGGGGCGACTTTACAGAAATAATCCGATAAACATAGAAAGATTACTGAGAGTTGTAGATATACTATACATATATTTATTTAATGGTGAATATTAGACCGCCTCGTTCGTCTAGAGGTCAGAAGCGATACTGCCACGCAGTGGCGTACCTCATCCTAATGGGGGCCCACCCAACTGTGAAGTTACAGAGGGTAATGTTTTTACAAAATATAAAATATAGCATACTGACTTAGAAGGTGAGGGGCTCGTGCCTAAGTAATAACAGCCGCACGTCGATTGAAGGTTAAGCTACGCATGCCACGGTAGATCCGTGGATGGGTGACCATCTTAACATACCGAGACCCCTCCGTGCCTCGGAAAACACGTGAAGCCGTTGGTCCCGGCTGCCATTCGTGGATCTTTGACAATCGTTACGGGTCGTCAGAAGCTCGAAAGTCTGACACCCAGTATTACCAAGTGACATCGTATTACCCAGTAACTGGGCTGTGGCGGTCAGATAGTCAGTCGCTCCAGAGGTAAAATACTGGCATTCAGCTGCATCCGGTTAGATTGGAAACCGAGACCCAATAACACTTTGCCCGACCCGGGAATCGAACCTAAGACCTCATGCTCAGCAGTAGCGCTTGCGACCACTAGACCAATGAGAGGCAGACACAGTTTTTTTCCATTATTTCTTCTATTAGTCGTCATTTCGGCACTCACCCCCTTTTTACACATATTTTTAAACCAATTTACTGAAATAAATATCATTTATCAACAAGAATTTTAGGTTCTGGATATTATGGCTGTTTGTGTATGTGAGTTTAAATGTTTGTAAACGCACCCACGATACAGGAGTAATTCCAAGTGCGGGGCAACGTGTTAAAAAAAATTAAAAAATTTCTTTCCCATCAGAAACTTCTCAGTAGCCTGTAATCTGGATGTGTGCCCGCTTGATGGCAATAGGCTCACTCCCTATTACAGGTGACAGGCGAAATGTACCAAGTACGACCCCGCCTAACCCTTCGGGGATTACAGGCGTGTTATGTAATTACAGATGTAGGTATCAATCGATTAAAATGGACAAAGAGCTTTGGTTGCACGACATGCACAGCAACAATAAAAATCAATCAATCCGATTCGTACTATCTTTTAGGTCAGCAAATCATGGCCATGATTCAAACCAGAAATATGAATTTCTTTCACGTCCACATACAAATTTGATAGCGCTAGTGACAAATCTACTATCAAAATCTGTGTGTAGAAGTGAGATTTTTAAATCGTCAACGAGTCGCCGGCGATCAAAGACGCTATGTGTGTACCTACTACAAGGGAAAATATGAAAAATGGTTTATTATTTTAACAAGTGAACCTTAAAAAATAGTGATTGGAGCCTCCTTTTAAGCAGATAAGCCTGTGTTAGGAGACTCCACTCTTCCATAATTTAAGAAGTAACGCTTAGGTATGTACTTATTGTATGCAAATCCAAGGGGAATAATGCAAATCCAAAGGGAATAATGCAAATCGAAAGTTAATAATTGCAAATCCAAAGGGAATAATGCAAATCCAAAGGGAATAATGCAAATCCAAAGTTAATAATTGCAAATTCAAAGGGAATAATGCAAATCCAAAGGGAGTAATGCAAATCCAAAGTTAATAATTGCAAATCCAAAGGGAATAAGGCAAATCCAAAGGGAATAATTTCAAATCCAAAGGGGATAATGCAAATCCAAAGGGAATAATAAAAGTATCTTCTTAATTAATCGATGTTAATCTTCAACAGGCACAATATCCTAATATTCGCTGGTCTGGGCCCGACCGTGGGCAAGGCGCTTCGCATCGGCATCATGGGCGTCAACTCCACGATACAGGTTGCTGACGCGGTGGCTGAGGCCATGGCTGACACCCTACGGGCACTCAAGAAGTCCTCTCTTTAAAATAATAGGAAAAATACGATAAATAAGAAATTGACGCGCGACGATGCATACACAAGATGCACAAACCTTTTAAAGTTATTTTACTTCTGATTTTGCTTCAGTGTCCAAACCACAGTGATCTTTATTCTTATTCTTATATGGTTGCTTCTGCCACTGAGAAGTCTGTCAAAATCATTGTGATCTTTATTTTCGTTATGATAAGGTTGCTGTTAGGTTAATTAAAATAACTGTGAACGGATTTTAGATATAAGTTTAAGGACTGCAGTTTTAGGACTTTTCTTTCTACCGTGTAATACTAAAGTGTCGCTCAAACTGCTACTTTAATGTTATAGATTAATTAGATAATAAAACAATGTATTTTATGCAAAATAAATGCTTTTCAACTTTAACTTCTACAGAGTTTCTGTTAAATTCAATGAGTGATTTGAAATCCATAAGTGGATGGTGTCATAATGTTTTCGCATTTGAGTTTGTTCGATCCCAAGCAACGCGAACTTCCAAAAATGTTTGATTGCAGTTTTACTTACATACTACTGAACAAATAATCAAATATTTCCTTTGAGCACCTATGTTTAGGGTACCTAGTTTCCCTCCAGACCCCTTGTATAACACCCCAAAGAGCAAAGAGCTTGATCTGTGGATGACCTTATATTGTCCTTGACCGTGACTTTGTCAAAAAATAGCCTATAAATTGCATGCTGTGTTGACATAACAATTCTGAATGTACAGACAGCGGCTAGTTTTTGCAAAACGACCTTAACCGGGTCTTTTATTACGTGACGAAAGAGTTGATCAATAAACAATTAATGACCCAGGTGTTGCAGCAACGACAGTATCACAGTCCCGGACTCCTGGGTATTGCTTGAGATTGCACGACGCCTCCTTTTATTATATATGCGAGTATTAAGCCCCTTTTTTTGGAAATTACCTTTTAAGAGAGGTGAAAAGGGGGGATTTGTTTTTGTATATATTTTTGTTTGATTAATGCACTCGAAACTTGGTACGAATACTTACATAGGTAAAGTTTTTCATCAAAACTACCCCTTAAAGGGGTACCCCTTGAAGGGTGTTAAAGTTTGTATGGAAGAGATCTTAGCGCCCGATTTACTCGAAAGTCAGTATTAATTATTTCGACAGATAGAGGATCTTCGGGAAAATCGACCACTTACGGGGCAAAAACGCTCATTAGCTTTTTATAGAAAGATTTACTGCGTGACTCGAATACCTATAACTCGAGAATTGGTATAAATAATCTGTAAGACCAATTATTGAGCGTCCTAACATTTAAATAAAAATCAACCCCCACAGGTGGGGAATCGAGGGTAAGTATAAAGTACATACTCGTATATTGGAAAAATGTATTAACTCAAAACGAACCAACCACCTTCTGAAAAAATAAATTGTTACCTGAAAACCAAATGGTTTAATGGTTTATGGAATGTAATGGTAGGTGGAGTCCGAAATACACGCGACGTCACGGGCAAATTATACCTATAATGTGCAGTTGATATGTAGGTACCTCTTCTAAAACTTCCAATATAAAAGAAGAAAACACACGCTGGGAGAATAAAATTGAAAGACATATTTGTTCACAGGTCATTTATTTCATATCAATGTATGACGGTTTACAAACTATTGACTGGATGCACCTAGACAAACCAAATTGTGCGGTATTATACCACAAATAATTTAATTTTTCAAAGAACTTTACGTTTTCGAATTGAATCTAAAGAGGTGTAAATAAAAATAAAATGAATATCATCCCGTTACATACCATTACATCGGTATTGAATGCAGTGATTTATTAAATAGAAAAACAATGCAATACAAGCGAGTTCATAGTATTCTGTATGGCTATTAGTTATGTTATTCGCAAGCCATAGGTGACTACTTTTCTATTGTTAGATTATAAAAAAAATATATTAGAACCAAGATCACTCTTGTGCTTACTAGAGTGATATTCTCGTTATGTCAAATAAAAATAAAATAATAGCCAATGTAACATTACATTAAAACAACAACTCCTCGAAAATTTTGACTGGACTAGAACCCACAACGAAATGTGAAAATTTCAATTTACAAGATATTTTTGGCAAATGGACTCTCTCGAAAAAAAATCAAATTGCTAAAAACCGTGCTGTTACGGCACAATATTACCTTCAGGTCTCATCTTCGCGTGATGTAAAAACTGCAGCGTTTTTAAATGATCCAATATCAATTTGAAGAAAGCCGCCTTCAAGCGCCCGCGCATAACATTTGTAAAAGGCGTCTCATTCTCTAACACGTGAACGTACCTACTTAACGCTAGTGTTTTTACACCTAGTGACTATGAGGCCCCGAATACAACTTAAGAGTAATAAATTCCTATTATAATCAGTATTGAAGACAGACGTATCGCTAGCTACATGGCATTCATATCCATCACATCGAAACATTTGGACTAGCTTCCTTAATTACGTTACTAAACCGTTAACCTAGTAATTAAACAAAACTAGTCACGAAATTTGCGTAAACTACACCTTATCTATATTGATTTATATCGGTACAATACGTAATAGGTATCTGTGTATGCAGTACATATTGAAATGTAGACTCTAGAATCATATTAATATTTACAAAATTGTATTTAAAGAAACGTATATAAAGTCTATTGATAAGTATAAGTAGGTATTAAAACTTCATATTATATTTCCACAAGTAAGATATGTCACTCGACCAGTGATTATTGTTTCTAAAAGCATGTTCTGCTGCATAAACCACTGGGATTACAGTTCATTATATGTAATAATATCTTGAAGCAACATCAATTCCAATACGTCGATTGTTATTGTCTATAAAATAACATTAAATATCTCCTCTCCTTCACTACAACTAGATAAAATAACGCAGGTAATAGAAGTTACCGATCATAACGTGTACAGACACTCGTGTGGTATTACATATAGATATACAAAACTAAAAGCAAATGCACAAACAAGGCGACCAATTAGATAGCATTTGTGATGGTTCATACATGATTACCTAAACGTGCGGTTATCCCGTATCATATACAATAGAGACGTAAATAAATATGCACATAAGTAGTATTATAATTTATATTTACATTTAAGAAAATATGGCACATCTGTTATCGACCGCGCTCGCAATCCTTGTGTAACGACCGAGCGATCGAGCCCTACCACTAAAATAATACGAATCAGTATCGGATCATGTAATGCGCCTAAATTTCGGGTTACCATAATACCAATTAAAATACCGGTGGGTAAGTAAATATTCAACGCCGTTTAAATAATACACAGTAAAGCTACCGTCTGTCGTCGGTCGACTCCGAGCCTCCGCGCGGCCGACCTACCGCCTGCCTACCGAGTCGCCGCCACACCGCGCCGCGACCGAACGCACCGCCAGTCTACACAATCACTCCAGTGATGACATTAACCTCTAATTGGCCAAGCCTCATATTTTTATTTAATACAATAGAATTTATTTACTCCGCTCTCGTCGGGTTAGATATAGAGAAAATTAAATTCTGTATATTTCATACTCGTGCAAACAAGAGTGCCGCACTGAAACTCTCAGTCAGCGTTTCGTGTGAGTCGCATCGCAGTCGTTCGGTCCGGTGACGGCGCGCCACCGATGACGCAATCTAAAACTAGAGACACATTCGAATCGCACGAGTACATAAAAATATGTCAGTCTATAGAGCTACGCGCTCACTCACTTAGCCTACGAGCAGTCTGGGGTATAGACGGGGTGGTCGGGCGCAGTAATACTGTGTCCGGGGAGGGCCGGGGCGCGCTCAGCTGGGCGGCGGCGGCGCAGGCCGCTCCGTGCGCGGCGCGCGCTGCCGCCGGTGCCGCGTGCACGCGCAACACGCGTCCACGCGCCTCCGTCGTGCGCACGCCGCGCGTCCGCAGCGCTTGCGGACGCACGTCACCTCTCCATCCTGGAATAGACAAGAACAGACATTTAATACAAACATCGCTGCGCCTGAGGCCGAGATTTCTGAGGGTCACAACCCTCAGAAGTAGGCTTAAATGATTTAGGAATCAAAATCTCTTGCAACTTTTAAAAGGCTATTAAAGCATGGTGGTTTGAAAAACGATAGAGGGCCGCGATTTTTTTATCCGTAGTTAACTCAACCAATTGTTAAAAATAGTAATGGTTATTTTTTTGCAAAATGTGTTTGTGTTTCACGAACTGTATCCAAATAAACTTTTTCTTTCTTTCTTTCTTTCAAATACGGATCAAAAAACGGCCCTAAATTGTAAGTTTTTAGTAACTATTTTCTTTTGTTACTAAATTACTTTTAATTTTATCGTCCGGCAAAACTTTCGCGTAATTTAACGATTATTATGTCGTCCTCGTAGAAATTAATAATTTTATTATTTTTGTGTGAATCAAAGTATCTTAAACTGTTTATGGTGGTGTTCACCTTGCACCGACACGTGACGCAGCGCTGCTCCCCGTGCGAGTGTATGGAGGGGTGCACCTCCTTGCCGTTCGGCAGCGGCCCGTCGGGGAACTTGCAGCCGCCTTCCGCCAGGATCTCCTCAGCCGTGCGCGGTGCACCCTGGTCTTTTGGAGTCTCTTCGTCTGGTTTCTTTGCTTTCACCTGAGAAAAATAAAATAACTCGTGAAAATTTTGCGATAATCTTCGCAAGGTGCTGCAAGGTGGGCTGGATGAGAGTATACGAGGATCAGCACTGGATTGCTATGCGCTAATGTGACAAAAATTATCATGTGCAAATTCTTGACTACCTTGAAAGTAAGTTCCATTCTCACCTCTGGACATATGCGGCAGCAGGCCTTCTTCTCCGGCCTATACGCCTCCTTTTCGCTACAACGTAATGGCGGGCACTTGACTCTGGGGCACTGTATCTGCCTGGTGGCGAAGTTGCACGTGCAGATGGCGCACGTGTCGTATCCGCCGGGCACCAGGTAGGGATGCCACGACGAGCCCGGCGCGTAGGTCTGTCCAGCGAGGACGCAACTGCCATTGTCTGACCATACCGCTGTTGTAGAGTCTGGAAAAGAAAATTGATGTCAATTCAATATACTTAGAGCATCGATTTTTGTTCTTGAGGTGTTCTGTGTCTTGTTCTAAGATATTTCGATTTAAATCCTATTTCTGACTGAATTCTACTTCAGTTTCATCGTTTTGCTTGATCTAAGTTAGGGTTGTACCACGCTGTTGGGTCATGTTCACCATAAGGTCATACTCACTGGTACAGATAGGGCAGCACTGTCCGGGCGGCTTGATGGTGGGCACGAGGCAGTTCACAGGCGGGCACTGTACCGCCTCGCACTTGGGAATACCCAGCACGCACCAGCATTTTGAACAAGTCTGCAATCATTGAAAAACTCTTTAGGATATGACACACTCAAGATACGTAGTAAGTGCTTTTCGTCAGCACTAACGCACTAAAGCAGTTGATGTATTTTATGTTTAGGTACCTCAGTATCTGTCCAAGTCTCTCCAAGCTTGTAGAACTTATCTCTCTGCGTACAATAGTTGACGTTGAGGCGGAACAGGGAGTAGTCCGTGATCTGGCCCTTGAGTGGTCCTGGGGTGTACTTGGCACTGAGCTCGTTGTCCGACGTCCCTGGGACCGCTGGCAAGCACGATGGTGGCACGCTTATCTGGAATCATGAAAAAATCTTGTTCGGACCAAAACCTTTTTTATTGAAAACTAGTATGAAGTTATTATTTAATCCACTCACCGATTAATTTCCCAATCTAGTGCAGCACAAACAAATTGTAAGTCAAATTAAATATAAGTTCAGCTTAGGCTTATCTTAATCGTAAAGAGAATTAAGTTTTTTTTAGAATAAGTACAGGTTGGGCTTATCTCTGCTAATAAGAAACTTAGTTTTTTTTAATTTTATATTGTTCTACGACCATTTATAATGAACTACATAATATATCAAATGAACAAACTAGTAATAACAAATAGGACGTAGCTCTCAGACCAAACCACTTACCAGATATGGTGGCAATTTGTATGTTAGAGAAAAAGCTTATACTGCATTCGCGATGTATTTCCCAAAAACGTAAACAAATATGATTTTATGGAAAAATAACTTTATTTCCTACACAATAAAATTCAGTTTACGCTACAACTTCAAACATTTTTATAACTTTTTCAATATTGCAAGTCACTCTGAAATCAACTTAATCGCCATTGAAATAAATTGGATATTTGTTTAACTTGAAATAACATCAATTTGAAACCTTAGTTTGAATAGACAGTAAGCCCCGTGGTCCGGTCACAGTAAACCAAACCTTCAGTACCTAAACTTGAGGTTTGTTCGGATTCATAGTCATGTATGTGTGCTATTCACCTGTGGTACTCGCGTGCGCAGAATCACAGTGACATTGTCGTGTGCGCGAAGCTCCAGATACGAGGCTCCTACATGCAGCGCGACCAGCTCAGCAGCAGTGGGCTCCAGGACCCACCCCTCTTCACCCCCCAACTCTCTTGCCCCTCCTTCGGCGCCTGCGTGAGACTCCAGCCACCACGATGACCAGGAGCGAGCGTTGCCACCCGTTACCACCGTCTGATGAAAAAAAAGCTGATTAGTTGTACCATAATTTTTGTTTTTAATTCTTCGATCTGCCTTTGGCTGAGAATAAAATTAATCAAACTAAATGACATTTTGCTGTCTGTCTGACCGCTTTCGCGCTTATATCACAAGAGAATCTACTTACTTATATGTCTATCTATTCAGGTTTAAAACAAGTTTCAATAACAATTAATTTATTTTCATTTTGACGGAACGGTTGGCGCAGTGGCTAAGTGATTGACTGCTGCGCTGCGTGTCGCGGGTTCGATTCCCGCACGGAACAAATATTTGTATGACCTACAAGTAGTTGTTCCGGGTCTGGCTGTTTGTGTATGTGAATTTAAATGTTTGTAAACGCACCCACGATACAGGAGAAATTCCTAGTGTGGGGGCAACGTTTTTTAGAAAAGAAGAAAAAAATATCAGAGAATCTCATGTCCAAGAATATTGGCAACTAGTAATTTCCCATTTTCATAACATAATGCAAAAGTGTACAGTCACGAGCAAAAATATGTATACCCTCGGCTTTATTCAAAAGCGATTTACTCCTTTATTTTTTAATGAAATTTTATGTTGTTACGGACTTAGCGTTTTCGAACCCATAGGTTTATATAATGTGTCGTATTTCAACGTTGCATTCGTTATTTCACGAAAAAATCGCAAATGAAAGGTGCCAAGTGTTGACATATTGGCGGTCGTGACTGTACATATCGCCAGTTATGTTTAAGTCCCATGTAATAGGGGCGACCCTATTGCCATCAACTGGCCCCAATTCCAGACTCCAGGTTGCTCCTGAAAAATTCCAGATGGAAAACCCGATAACACTTGGTCCAACCCAGGAATCGAACCAGGACCTCAGCAGTAACGCTTGCGACCACTACACCAAGGAGGCAATCCAATTTAATTTAATTTCCAATTTTCTTACCTCATAATACAATCCACAGAGTGAATCGACGGACAGCCAAGCCAGCCCAGCCATGTTGGCTGGTAGCCGGACCTGCCCTGTTCTTCTTAGCAGGGCGGGACCGGAACCGGCGGCATCAGGCAGCATCCGAGATGTTAAGCGTCCACGGAGGATAGGTGGACCTGGAAAAGTCGAAATAATGCAAAATTGTAAAAGTGTACCCATCATCTACTAACCTAACAAATCTCATGCTGCGGTCAAGTTTGAAGGCAAAATGTTGCAACATTGGCGCCGATTCCCTTGTTCACCGACTAAACTAAATTTAAGTCTGTGCATCTTTTTCTTTCAACTTACATATGAGGATTTTCATCGTTGTTATAGGGTGACCAAATTTCGGCCATGGCGACGAATCTCAACGCGGGAGATATTATAGTGCACAAGTGTGTGCGCAGACACAAGTTCACTTTTTCTTCCCTCACTCTCATAGTCTGGTGGGACTACAATCCAACACGAGATATCAGGTGCAGGACCACGGCTTAACGTGCTTTCCGAGCCACGGGGATATCACATCGCCAACTTCCAAACTTCGGGCAGTTATTAGGAAATTTCTAATGGAAAATATGACTTTGCCCGAACCTGGGAATCGAACCCTGGGCCCAACGCTCAACAGTCGCGCTTGCAACCAGGAGACCAAACTACTCTTATGGGTAGAGCGATTCTGATTGAAAGCAGTTCAGCCAATACCAATTTTAAATGAAAGAATTCTCTACACCAGATACGAGGATACAACCACTGCTACAAAAATAATAATAGGATCAGATTCGAGATGTCAAAAGCCGTTATGATAAATCTAAATCTCCTGGACAGATTTAAATCTCACATAAATCCCTGTATTTACGTTGTTAATTCAGACTATTTGCTTGAAAAAGCCGGGGCACATCTTAATAGGAACAAACTCGATCAGGCATTCATTTCAATTGAGCGCTCAACAAACTAAGTACTTACAGCGCAACATTCATTTTAATTATACCGTCTTTTGTTTCATCTCACGTCTAGAGGTACACTTTGAGCCACATTACGTGAAATAACAGAACATCACGCTGTTATTCTCCGCAGGATTATGCAGAGCTCTATAGTACCCTTGACCCATATACGAGTATCACGAAATATATTTAAGATTTAATAGGCTTATTGCCACCGGGCAATAATGCAGTACCGGGTTGATACCGACAAATTTTGAGTCAAAAAAATCAAAAACATCAACAAACATCACAGTCAACTCATCTAGCTTAAAAATATCATTTTTGGCATATTTAAAGCGTTAATTATAAATAATGATCGGATTTTGGCTAGCAATTACTGGGATTTAATGACGTTATCAGAATATGGATAAGCCATAGTGTCCCGCCGTCCAGTTGTAATATTGATTAAATAGGTCCATTTTTATCACTTTAAATCTCCGATCCAGAAATAAAATATCATCCTACTAATAATTATAAACGTGAAACTTTGTATGGATGGATCGATGTTTGTTACTATTTCACGCAAAAACTACTAAATGGATTTGGATGAAATTTGGCACATAGAAGGTTTATAATCAGGATTAACATATAAAATACTTTTTATCCCAATATTCCTACGGGATCGAAACTAATGCGGGTGAAACCGCGGGGCGCAGCTAGTTTATCTTATTATTATATTTTGTCGATTTGAGAATCAAATCCAGGACCTAATTCATATTCATTCATTTTTCATATTCATTTGCCTGCAATGACTAAAGGTTGGTCAAAAACCATTCTTCTGGAATCTGTGGTAATAGACCGTCAAAAGTATACGTTCACCAGCTGATAAATAGAAGGAGAAGAAGTAGAGAAACTTACCGGTATCTGCACTAATATGCACAGCGAGCTGGTCCTCATACAATGGCTGGAATATTCTGGCGCTTGGTCTCGCCAGCACACCGATGCGGGTGTCCAGTATCTCCACCTGCGAGTGACGCTTGCCCTGCTCCTCCACCAACGTTATCTTGGGATCCGTTATACCCAAATTATCAACCTAAAGAAGAGGATACAAATCATTAGTGGCAATAAATATGTTGGTTCTTCAAATGATGTACGGATTATTTTACTAGCGATCGGCCCCTGCTTTGCACGGTTTTACGGCTTAACAGAACATGGAGATTGCTTCAGTATGTAAGTTTCATATTAATGTATAACAAGTACACACAAACCTTCCGGAATAAATTCTCTAAATGATTGTAAAAACGCTATAACACAGACAGACACGGAAAGCGACTTTAATTTATAATATGTACTAGCTTCAACCCTTGACTTCGTCCGCGTAAAATATCTTGTTCCCCCGAACCACTCAGGCGCATCGCATCGCCTGCCCGCACTATTACGACGTTTTCCTTTCTTGGACTTTCCTTGCTCGGCTCCTAAGGATCCTAGCGTGATGTTAAGCATGGTACCCTACAGCCTTTCTCAAAAATTGGGCTACCAAATACAAAAATAAGTCTTCAAATCCGACGGGTAGTTCCAGAAATTAGTGCGAACAAACTAACTCTTCAGTTTTATTATTATTATAGATCGATATATAGATATATATGAGAGACTTTGTTGGGATATGTAAAAACGGAAGGTAGACCTACATATTATATATCTACAGTATAAGTAGATAATGATGAGTTCATCTAGGTACTTCTGTTTAATTATTTTTTTTAACTTTTCCCCACACTAGTAATTTCTCCTGTATCGTGGGTGCATTTACAAACATTTAAACTCACATACACAAACAGCCAGCAATGTCAAGTAACTTAATCCAAACAAAATTAAAGAAACCATTAACACCTGTGTCCAATGTCCAATACAAATCTAATAAATTGTGCCTCTCAACGACCTCAAGTAACCTATTAAGGAGCCTCTCAAGCGATTTGGTTTTTAGTGATAAATATCATCGGAATCATTTAAATTCCTTTATTTTAAACGAGTCAAGTCATTGGAATAATGACATATAACATTGGGTGGACAAAATGTATGATGGCGCTAATCGGAGCGCTAAAGAATGTGTCAACATCCATTCTTAATTACTTTATGACACATACAGTGGCGCTTACACAAATTGTTGAGGTTTCTCTAAGAGATGAACGTTGAATTCACAATCGTTCATTATCATTGTCGGTAGCTACCGTCTTGTGTTCTGTCGTAATTAGTTGTAGTTTGTCCGCGCATGTGTGGGTGGAGGAGTTTTATTGAATGTTAATTGGAAAACGGAATCTTCGAAATGATCAGCGTGATTTAAACTTACTATTTACATTATACAGGGACAGGGGACAGGGACATCGAGGGACAACCTGTAACCATGGAGTCAGTACTTGATTCTAAAGCCCCTGCGTGGAATATTTTCGTAAATTATTTTAAAAAATCAGCTGTTTTCTACAAATGTGCCCTACGCGGTCAAAATGTATGAAATACCATTTTTTTTTTTTTTAATATCCGACTACAAATTTCAACGCTGAGGGGTAATAATCATGTACTGCATGATTCCATGGTGACAGGTTGCGCGTCCATGTCCCTGCCACCCTGCACTTTATTTACTTCAATTTATTTGGTGGCTATTTACCTGTATATCATAGACGAGCGATCCCTCTTTATCAATGTAGAGCACGGCAAGTCCTTCTGGCGCTGGCGTAGCTGACAGCCTCTCAGACACAAGCGGTGCGTTGTACACTTCACACGCTGCCTTTTGCCTCACACTGCCCACGATCCTCCTCTCCGGAGTGCCAACAGCCTCCACAGTGAGCAGTAACCGGCCTCTTGCTAAAGACCTCAGTTCTGCAGCCGACACCGGGGTCGACACCTCCAGGACATTGAAGTCATAATGGGGTTTGCTTACCCTCTGCACCTGGAAAAACACATTAATTTACCTAATACCTGCATCCATTTTTACTCTTAAATACAATTCGATACTTAAACAGTTCATGACCTTATAATTGTACTAATATCTCGAAAATAATTAACGAAATTCTTGAAACGAAGATATGCAAAAGTTAATACATACAGTATTTCACCAAGCTCTTAATACGCTCTTAATATTGGACTTAATTTACGTTTATTGGTAGTAATTAGCCACTTAAGACCCTCATTAACAAAGTCGAATCGAAGAGAATTGCTTTGTTGCAATTTCATTACATCGCGAGACAGACACCTGAGGGGCAATTCTTGTAATTTTAAGAATGTTCACAGTCTGATCTTAGTCTCAATCTGTCAAAAATACCTCTAATTTCCCTACATTTTTTCATGTTTTTGACATTTGTTTTTCGCCGAGATGAGACTGCGACTAGATTTTGAACGTTTTAAATTAAGAGAATTGGCCTTCTGGTTGTTGTAATATATGTAATAAGTATAGGAATAAATATGAATATACCTGATCAATGATGGTCTGGTTTTTTTCCGGTAGTGTGAGCACCACTCTGACGAGATGAGAAGTCACAGCAGTTTTGGGGAAGACTCCATTGAAGACCAGCGCCAGGTAGAGGCTGGGCGTGGCTCCGGCGACCGCCGTGATGACAGCAGTGCCGCCCCACCAGCCGTCTTCGTACTCCATCGCAGGGTAATCCCGACAAGCACCTTCGCCGATGGAAGTAGGAGGGTGCTCTGGCTCCAAGAGTGTAGTGAACATCTCTGATGATAGAGCTGGATACCTAAAAAAAAGGTTTACTACATTTCTGATCTAAGCACGTGATTAGGTAAAATCTGGTCTGTGATCGCAAAAAATCTCGCGTCATTTTCGCCGAAACTGCCATTTTTATTACGTTTGTAAGCTGCTGATAAAATTATTATTTTCCTCAACTTCTTTTCTAAGTAAGATTAATTATTTGAAAAGAAGGTCAAAATAATTGCCGTTCGTTTTCCGAGAAGTAGAATCTAATCTCGTCTACTATATCTCAAAATATCAGTAATAGTAGGTACATGACTGTGCTCAATGCATTGACTATATCTTAGATATCTCGGTAGCGCTAAAGCAATCACTAGTACGAATCAATTGAGTGTCCAGTAACAGCATTATGGCCTGTTATAAACATATGTGTCTAGGTTTTTTCCCAGAATTATTTCTAATGGTGAACCTAAACTTTTCCGTTGTTAATCACGCGGTTAATTAAATTTACAATCCAAGGCGAACAGTACCACCATTCATAGATTCCCGGGAATAATTACTGCGATAATATTTATTACTTCGATTTGATGGGCTGCTGGAGATTACTCATAAGGTAATATTAAATCAAGGCGGCGGCATGTACAAAGTTGGTGTGCATTTAAAATTCCTATTCCTTACCTACCTGTCGATTCTGCCGCTGAGTGCGCTATCGATGGAGTTGTTCCGCGCGTCGCCCCACAGCAGCGCCACGTGCAGGTCGCCGTCTCTCAATAACGTCTTGTACTGACGCGGCACTCGACGCCAGACACCGCAAAGCTGTAAACAACAGATTCTTGCGTTTATAGCCAATATAACAAGTATTTAATGAGTATCTACTTCAACATTTAATTGAATCAGTCGATGTAGGTATAACACGAGCAATCACTTTAATTACCTTATCAGTTTTTTCTTCATACGTAGCGTGAATCCCGGGTATTTTCTTGAGGGACTGTTCTAGTAGCACTCGGCCCTCTCGGTCGAGGAAGGCGACTGCTCGAGGCTGGTTCTGTATCGAGGGGCTGAGGAGGACAGACCAGTAGAGGTGTCGTCTGCGGAACGTGAAGCGCGCAGTCGCCACCCCTGCCGCTACCGGCACCCCTGACATGTCATCACGTCGCACGCACAGCGGAGACCGGCCAGTCAGAAACGATGCGAAATCTGGAAGATGGGGTAGCTTTACCTATGTATCTCGCACATACATGGAAATTCAGAGAATATTTCTTCAAAAAATTGCATGCAAAACTTACATTTCATGTTCTTTTCGTCTTCTTCAGTCGTAATGACAACTGGACTATCTTCTTGGACGATATCGGGAGCTGAAACAAGGAAATGGATTTACTTAGGTAATTGTATAATATCAGTTGCTGGGGCAGTATACCAGCTGTTAAGGTTAAACCTGCTGGCAGAAAAAGGGTAGCCTTTCATAAGCTTTAGACAACGACGCCAACTTTAATGAAATGCAATAGGGCACTAAGATATTATGGTTCATATCGATTCGATAACATTACTTTCCAAGTAAACGGTGAAAGGTGCTTAGGACGTATTCTATAAACGGAGATGTTGACTCACAAAAACAAATAAAATTTACATTTATAGGTAATCATAATTGCGTGAAATCTAGACGGAAGGAAATATAATTTGAAGTAAATGTAAATGTTTCCCAGTTGGTATAGATATTGGTACTTTCTCCTCGTGACGCTGCCTCATAAAAAGTCGTGTATAGTTGGATCAATTGATGGCGAGTGCGCCGGCGTCGCGGGGCCTGTTCGCAAGACCTCCCCGACCCCTCCATTCGGGTTGATTGGATCAAATGTTATTCAATCGTAACAGGATCGGCGCGGGCGTCTAGACGGCGACGGTAGAATTTGCGTTTTGCATAGCTTTCTTGTTGGGTCTGCTATGGACAGAAATAGAGGGAGCACTGACATTTCGTGCGACACTTTGATTGGTACCCGATTTGTCGATGTCCGCTCGTTAAATGCTCGTAAACCCAAATGCATCGGCTGCGTATTGTATTAATATATTTATTGGGTTGCCGTATGCCGTAACTAGAACTGAACGCGTATATTACACGTTATTACTATCAAGTTTGGTTAAGTGTAATGTAAGTCCTGATTTAATGCTTTTAGTGTTCCCGAGACTTGTAAGTTTCAAGTAACTAAGGTGACAAGTTATTGAGTTAAACTAGTGCCTAAGGCTGGAACTTGCTACATAATACATATTTTAAAGTTTAAGTAAAATGAGCGTAACGGGACAATTAGTCATCCTTTTTCGTGCATGCAGCCGGCGTTCATCGATTTATTAGACGTTGTCACGTAAAATTTTTTAATGGTTTTCTTCTTATTCCTTTACAGCATTATATAGGAGTTTATGGTTTATTAGATAGTGTAGTTTGATCGATATTTACCAAAAACCCACGGGTTGATTTTAAAATAATATGTGGTGGTGTAGTAATTTCATAAAAACAGAACTATGGTTACTCCTACTTAAAGCATTTTTAAACCAAATTCAACAAAAGATAATCTGTTCCCATATCTAGATTGAAAATCCATAAATATGCCCTTTGTTACACACCTTTCGGATACCCATCTAGCGGAACAGCTTTTCCTACAAAACCGGAAATGGAAATTAGAAAATCACAGTTGAGCGGTTCACGGTAGGGTAGGTACCTACTTAAGAACGAATGGAACGATACAGGTGTACATAACTTACAAGTATCAATAAATAATTCAAAATTAATAAGCACCTGCATTAACATAATGCACAATACCTATATAATAACTAACGACTCAAACACTTTACATTTTCCAATATTTTTCCATAAATTTGAAATGTCAATTTTCAATAACTACCTGTCTTTAGAAGTAATTACTTTAATAGAATAAGTGCTCCTAGTCTTAATAAACATGTAAATGTCACATTGTAATATAATATCAATAATGGTATAATTATATTGCGACTTGTCGATATCTATGTTTAAGCGCATTACGTATAGTTGTGTATGAATTAACGCAGCGTGAGTTAGACTAATAAATCGTGTTATCTGATTATTGGCAGTGGACAGGGGAATGACATGATAAACAAGTATAATAGTGTCCAGTAAACATTGTGATGAGGAGACCTGTTTACGCGACTACGCGTATATACGAAGTATACGCGGCCAGATAGTGATCTGGCACGCTCCGGCGCCGTCAATAATTCACTCTGTAAATTCATTACATATCCGAGACAGCCCTAAATTTATTTGCAAATGGCGCCAAGGCGGCGATGAGTAGCTCTAGGATATTTGCAAGCACAACAAAGAGTAGCGCGCACGGAGAGATGGCGACGAGGGAATGTGCCGCCGATACCCAGGGCTGACGACACGTTCATCGCACGCGTTACTAGGTGCTATGTTATGTACCGACTGGTAGTCGTTACCTGCTGCTCCGTTAATGTCTCAGGTGACAAAACTAGAGTGTACGTTCCACAAGATAAATAGCTTATTTTCTACGTTAAATTCACAGTCCCAAAGTGAGTTACAACTTACAGGCCGTAGAGTGCAATGTTTCTGTCTAAATGTAGATCATAAAGTTATTCTGCTTAACGCAATATGTACCAAATTACATTAAAAGCTGTCCTAGTGTTTGTGTAATCGATTAACAAACATTCCGCTTTGGTATTTATACTATTAGTTAGAATATTACCAACGTGTTATATCTGAGCATGGAGTATGAATAAATATAGTAAAATATGCTGCCGGCCATTAAAATGCATTAACAGTGACAAATACCAGCGCTAGTGGCATAGTGGGGCAACCGCGGACGTTTCTGTGTATTATTGTTTATTTGCTCATACATCATAACTTGTGTTTCTGGTCTCTACAAGTCAGGGTTGCTTTATTTTTTGGTAGACATGCCTTTCTGTTATTCTAGATGTAGGTACAAGACGTCTTTTGCGAATCTATTGCTATCTAATCTAGGGCAGCTGGCCCTAAGTACGTCCTACGGGCCAGTTACCCTTTAGTGCTAAAGTGGCTAAAGTTTACCGATATGTAGTTCCGTAATGGAGAGACTTTTCCTGCAAATCTCCTCATTGATCTAGTGAACTTGAATAATAATGCTGTCGGTACAAGAATGCGGCTACTGGCCAGCCCTAGTAGAGAGTGTGCGATCGTCGTCGGACACCTTTGACTCGGCCAAGCTTGGCTCACTCGTCGCGCCTGTGCCCGTATGAATATTTATGCGCTTGCATAGCGCACACTAGCGGCTCAGCGCGAACAGAGCGTCACGTAGGTTTTCAACCGATACCACTCATTAATGTCGTTTAGCGTAAATTTAAACTTTTAAAAGCAACCTCGAAGCCGCGACGTGCCGCGACTAGAGCCGTGATCGCTTCATTTCTAGTCTGGTCGCGGCCTATCGTTTAGTCCTCTGTGTCGCGACGAGTTTTCCAATAGTGTGATGTAACCCGGCGCCGCCGAGCCGCGCGGGCGCAGGCGACGCCGGCAGCCGCCCCGCCGTGCACAGAAGCCACTAAATCGGTTCAAAGGGGCCAGATATAAAACTCATTCGATGTCATATCACACAAACGATTGAAACTGTGCGACGGCTGCCAGATATCAGAACCGGCCGGCCCGCAACAGATTCATATCGCTATATGCTATATGACTATCTGTCATTAATTAAGACGTATTCTAACAAGCGTATAGGTGATCACAAAAATCTTTTAAATATTTGATGTGCGATACATCACTCGTTCCGTCTTTTTTTTATGACGTCTAACATGAAAATGCTTTGAAATCATTTTTGAACGTCGTAATTTTATGTAAAACTTTTTACAATGGTAATGCAGAAATAATGATAAGTGTTCAGGCGCCGTGTAATGTCGTAACTAGCCGAGTTCCGTCACCAGCAGACGGAGCAGTGAGTGCTGACAACATGGCACCGCCCATAGTTTTGTACAGCCAGCTCTAACAAGGATTGCACAATCAATCGAGTCTATATAAGACGTCTTGAAACAGCTCCATGTTCCGTACTTCCCAAGTAAGCCGCCTGCATATTTATAGGTCGTTTAAGAGCGGATTAGATAAATTATACAAATACTTTGCATAAGTGTAATTCAGTTCCTATCGAACACTTATCAACTGTCCGTAAATCGATTTATTATGCATTACGCTATGACAGGTAGACGGGCGCATCATTCGTCAAAATCGATTTATCGAATGCAGTGATATGTTAAATATTCACAAGTTACACGGACGTAGCATTGAACGTTCAGGCGCGACCACTCATACCTTGACCTCGACTACACTGAAAAACTTCATTTACCGTGTTGGGTCGCGGTGCTGCCGCGCATCGCCGGAACTATTCTGAACAAAGTGACGACGCGTCTAGTGACGTCATGCACGACGCTCCACTGAAAACACCGTCGCTCATGTCACCTCGACATCTAAACCACGTACCTGTCACTACTTGTAACTATGCCAGAAACTTTATTCTTCGTTATTTTCCTCGACAACATCACACTGATTCATATCGGCACATTAATCTAGTAGAATCAATACTACTTCTCAATCTTACACTAAGTACTCGACCTAATTAACCATTAACCTAAATGTTTGTCACACAAGCTCGTAGATAACATTGATATATCGCGTCACGCGTGCCATTGTTACAACTTCTACAAGCGCGATTTTCTTATCTAGAGTTGTACGAAGATATCTAATGCGAATAAAAACAGCACCGCTAATTAAATTATATTAATTATTTCTTCATTCTCAACCTTTTCTTAATTGTCAAAGATAATATAATTGCCTTCAGATTGTATAATATTACATAACAGTAGGTACAAGAGCGGGAGGGTGGTTGAAACGGTATTGAAAGCAAAGCAGTTTAAGGTGGAGTATATGAGTTACTTGCTCTATAACAAAAGAATGTAAGCATAACTTAAGGCTTTATAAATTGCATTGAAGGCGCAAGCTCGATGACGAATCTATAATGTGTTTGGGATATCATATTTGAGGGAGTGGTGAGGAAGAGGGTCGGCACGAGGCGGCAGTGCGGCGGCTGCGGCGCGGTACGAGAGCGGCGCTATTCCACCGAGGCTGACAGTGCTCTTGGGCGCACGGCCCTCATTGCAAATTCCCGCGACGGCGAGCGAGTTGTTCGCAGTCGGCTTTGTACTAATTTATAGGTTATATTCGTAATGATTGTGGCAAAGAATGTTTATGGCACAAGGCGCGGTCTTATTGTTTTCAATAGGCACGCCGGTGGTGCTCGAGCCGCAGTGCCGCACACACGCCCGCATTACTGTCGCGCTGTAAGAATGCAACGAGCGTTGGCTTCGATTCAACATCCATTTCCATAAAATATAATTTCGCCTCGGCGCTCTGGATGCATCTCGATGTGAATGTTTCGACGCGCGCCGCTGCTACATACATTAGTTGCTCGAATTGCGAAAATTAATGCTAGTGACGTGAACTGCTCTACATCCGAATGCATAACAAATATTTGTTCCAAACTTATACCTACTGACGGTCACTTGCAGTGTTTTTATAGAACTAAAACTGCGTGATTCTCAAGAATAAGTAAAATGGGTGTAGAGTACACGTTTGGGAAACATCGAACGAGGAGAATCGGTGCGTTCACGCCCGCGCCTGCCATGTACGGCGGCGGCGAACGAGCCATTGTACTGACCGCGGTATTTCTGCGGCGGCCTATGCACCGCCGTTTACGGACAACCGTTTACCCAAAAAAGTAGAACAACAAACCACGTCCGCGCTGTTTACAAGACGCGCAACACTCCGGCGCATTGTCCTGCGGTGAAACGCTCGCGATTTGCATTTTACGCCTACAGCCTTGCTCGCGCCGTCGCTGCCAGAGACAGCACAGTGTTTTGCATTTCTCTCTATCTGCACTAACATTCCCACATAACTAGAATAATAAATGAATCAATATATGCGTTATCTTCAGAAAAAATGAGACCCCGACGATAACGAGAATATTAAGAATGACTACTGTTTCGCGATGTCAATTGCTTCCTGCCTAGTTGCTTGCGCTGCCAGTTAATCGCTCGTTAACTCGCACTCAGAGATAATAAGATGTAAACAAATATCGGAAACAGACACCTCTTTACGTTTTCTTCGTCCATAAAATTGTTTGTTCTTTTAACTGTATAAACACTCAAACGAGACACTTGAACACCGCCGACAGCATGAGTTTCCTTTAGTTACATACTTTTAGATTTTTAAATACGGTCTTAATATTTTAGTACATCATACTTTTCAAGCGACGCGCCGGTAAAATATTGAAGACATTATTTTTAATATATGAAGTATTAGTACGCGTACGACGCGGACAGATTTAGAAGGAAGTGCAGTTCTATACGCTACACAGCTTACATTCAAATTATTAAGTGCAGTGTAATGGCGGGCGATGGTCTCGTTGATGGAATTAATTAGAAATGAGGCGGACGAGTGCTGATTGGCGAATGACGGCGTATCTATCATCGGAGTATCGGCAGCGCAAGGCCGCGGCCGCACGATCCGCTCTGAATATACAAGTTATAAAAAATATACCACCGTACATCATTAATTACGAGAACCATATGTTAACGAGTCATTGATACCATCTGTCAAAATCGTGATCTCCATTCATAATGTCAGCCCTACTTTGAAGTACAAAAGGAATTCGCGTGAGATTTTCCCGGAGCGAAATACCTAAGGTCGGGTACACGACCTGCAACACTGAGTAGGGACAGTGCAGAACATCATTTAATTCTGCATTCATACCTACTTATTTATGTTTTTGTTGCCATAATGTGGGTAATTCCTATCGGCATAATTATAAAGGAGAAACCAACTACGCCAGCGTATCCTGCCGACGCAGACTTCAAGTCTTCATAACATAGTAATTAACTCTATATGGAGTTATTATTTTAATTTATAATCACATCATTAACACTGTAGACTCTAAGACGACGTAACAATATTACTTTACAATATAAAATACACGATAATAATGTTATTTTTATCCTTGGGCGACTTGAATGATATTTAATGAATAATAGGATTGAAATAATACATTGAAAACATGTAGGTAGCTTGTACACGACGATATGGAGGATCATGTACCTACGTCCGCGTCCTCCATGTATGTAAAAGTAAATAAAAAATAAACATTACTCTCGTTTATAAACAAGATGGAAACCAAAACATAAATGAGAGTAGGTTAAAAGCTTATTGAATGGTATTACCGAGTTATGTTAGTAGTAACCCTGATATTTTTCCCATTTTCAATGTTTATACATATGTCATTGCTAAATCGTAATTCTTTTACCTCCGAAGGCCATCGTGCGCACACACATCAGATCATCGTTATTTATGTGCTAAATGGCATAACAGACACAAGTATGGTACAATGAACTGATAAAGTAGGCTAATACGTGAGGACATGCACATCGCAACGTATCGCTGTGATCTTCTAACAGTACTTTGTACCTTCTGTGTTTTAGTAAGCGAAGATAATACTGCTGATATCTTTAAAGTTTTCATTTGATTTCTGACTAACACGAACCTAATCTTTAGTCACTCCATTTTGCCCAATTTAATGATGATATACCTAATACAAAATTTCAACTGATGATATTTCGCGTAGCGATCGTAGATAATTGCTACGCGTAGGCCTACGCACGTAGTAGTACTACGAGTAGTTTACAACTTTCGTTTACGAAAAATGTTGTATGCTTTCTTTAAATACCGTTAGGACAAAAACGGATTAATGACTAATCTTGTGCTGACTAAGATGACATTTTTATAAATTTCATCTTTCAAAGTGCGTTGTCCTGAACTTCAAAAGATTTAGGAAAAATATTCTTGAGAAAACATTAAGACGGAAAGCACGTTAAACCGTAGGTCCTGGCTGTCATTGTTGGACCTTTGACAGTCTTTACGGGTTGTCAGAAGGCCGAAAGTCTGACAACCAGTCTTACCAAGGGGTATCGTATTACCCAGTAAACTGGGTTGTGGAGGTCAGATAGGCAGTCGCTCCATGTAAAATACTGATATTCTAGTTGAGAAAATTCTAGGCAGATGATGATACATGAGAAGACATTGCTTGGTTACGTTCATACTTCTTCCATTAAACATCAATTGACTGCGTGAACAGCCTAGTCTATTCGATCAAAACAGATTCTCTATCGTAGTCAAAACACTATTCTGCATCATTGTTCTCGTAGAACGACAGTCTGACTTTGGGACAGTCTTGTCAAGTTCCGCGCACTACCTTATAGGAACAATGAGAACTACAAAGCAATCACGAATCGGCATAGATTATTCTATTAATCAACAATCAAATCACCGATTAAAATAGAAAATTTATCACCATTTATTACGTGAGCGTCACAAAATGACTTATAAATCAATTTATTTTTATTGCAACTCATTAAGTAAGACCATTATTAGTCGTATTGAAACATAAACAACTAATTGTTTGTGTTATTATAATATTAACGATCGAATATTACAATAATACTAATAAAATGGCTATATCCGGCTATAGCTTGGATTTATTTAATTGTTTCTCGTTGCACGTTTTGTTGGTATTGTGCACTCATTGTTTTCACCATAAATTCTATCATAGATCATGAAAAAAATAGTCGGTCTGATAGACAGTTGACACAGTCTGTGCACAGCCTAAAACGAACAGAGTAGGTATTTTCCAAATAAATTATACAAGGTGGGGACCAGTGAACGAACTGGCGGAGACGACAATACGACGATAAATTAAACTGCGTACATCTAATGATGTTCCCAGACTGTATACGAAAATTCAATCAAATATATCCAATAGTTTAGTCACTATAGCTAGTCAAAGATTGGTAAAACCCGCAGAACAAATAAAAGAGGTACCTACTCGTAAAATTCATAGTCAGCTCACCATTACTATTTAGTTTGAAAAAATCATTTTTTTTATTTTCAATGTTATGTAGAATTTATTTGATAGTTCCAAAATATTGTAATGCATTAGTGTTTTCATTTGTTGTCGTATCCATATTGTATAATAATAATGTTTATTCACAGAAAAAAATTTATATTATTTCACAAATTAACAGTAACTGTAGACTAAGCAGTCTACAGTTACTGTACACAAAAGTATTAGCATTTGGGGCCGAACTAGGCATAGCCTGTATTTCAACCCTCAACGCCGATCCCTCTGAGTTACATATAAGTGTTGAAATATTGTATTTTAATGAGCCCATGTTTAAATGTACGTACGTGCCTAATATAATATAGAAAAAAAAACTGGTCAAGTGCGTGTCGGGCCACGCGCAGTGTAGGGTTCCGTAGTTTTTGTAACAGCCAAGTGCAGGTCGTATTCGCTGACTGATAGTTTCGTACCATGCTCTAACTAAAAGCCAAACATGACTACCTACCTAATTTGACTTCCTATACAAATCCTCACTTGATCCGACAATAAAATTGTGCACGGAAAGTTTTAATTTTTTTTTTTTAATATTTGGATAAGACTTGTCATAACCGGTGTTTTGAATTTAAATACAGGACACAGAGCTACACTACTCACTCGTCACAAAAAAAAAAAAATTGAGGAATTCTATGGAGTTGTTCGAAATTTTCAAGTCAAATAAAATTGGTCGACTATTACTCGTAAACTTGTAAAGCCCACTTAAGTGTGATAGTTTTCCTTTAAACTTCGTTATATATAGGTACTACTGTCGTGGCATTTGAATTCCTAACTACCACCGTTTAGTTGCTAGAGGGGGGGGACACTTGACTCTAACGAAAATTGGTACTTTAAAGTTTGATAAGTCACGAACGGTTTACTTAATCAAAAATAAAAACTTAATCAAAACGGTCTTCCCAAACCCCTAATATTTTCAAAAGACCTATCCAATGATATCCCACACTATGGGAAGGACGAAAAAAAAAATATCATCCTCACTTTACATGTAGGGGAGGTACCCAAATAATTGTCTTTTTCAAAATTTTATTTGACCACTTTTTTGGCGTCAATAACGTGTATACTCGTGCCAAATTATAACTTTCTAGTACCAATAGTTTTTGAGCTAAACCGCGGACAGACAGACAGACGGACATGGCGAAACTATAAGGGTTCCTTGTTGACTACGGAACCCTAAAAAGAAATTAATTGTATAGGTAGTGATAAAGAAATTGTTTTCCTATACATATTTTTTATTTTTAATAAAACGTTGCCCCACACTAGGAATTAGGAATATTGCACACACATAATTGAATTTACATAAAATAAACAAACAGACATCAAATAAAGTTGTTTAGCAACATGTTCACACAACAGAAATTCCATGTATGGCGGCTAAAACGTTAATAATTAATAAACATTAATTAAGTGCAGTGTTTGTTGAGCAAGTCTCCGCTAAAGCTAATGACCACACGTGGTCTAAGTCATTCGTCTTCATTAGCGTGCTTATTTTAGAATGGACCAACACTTGTTATGCCTGACTAAGTCTGGACTCATTTATTTGTTTAGCCTAAACTAAACTCGCCGAATTCGTAATATTTTAGGAAATGATCAATTTATACTTGGGTACTATTTATTTTAAAACAAGCATTAGTTTGGGCGTTTGTGGATATGGAAAACCTTTTTGATTGTGACCACAAATTCACCCTGCTACTCGTACTTAGCTGTAGTTATGAGTCTCGCGCCTCAACTGCGATCAACTATAAGTTTCACAAACTCACATAATTTAATTTGAAATGGTTTCATAAACTACATAACCTAAATCTTTTTCGTTAGCATATTAAACCGAATAATTCGCCGCATCATTTATCACACCAAGCGCGCCTACTCATACATCAAACGGACTGCTAAGCCTTCCTTTTTCCATCGCCATTGTCAGTTTAAATTAAAAAATAAAACGTTACCATTAAGGATCCTCTTAGTCAGTCGACCATGACCTTCCCACTGCCAAGGTCGAGCCGTGGCGCAGACTTCAATGGCGTGATTTACCGTCTAAATATTCCACACTTTAATTGTTGATGAACACATACAGTTAATTGATGTTGCCATACTCTAGGGGTTTCCCTATCAGCGGTCGAGGTTCCAAGAATCGTGAGGGAATTCAGTTGCTCTATATTTCGTAATAGTAAAATTCAAAGAAACTTTAATGTACACAGTTAATGGTACTACAGGTACACAGGTAATACCCGCAGTTTTCTTGCACCACAATCAATTTTGCCTATAGAGTTCATAAACAAAGTTTGCGGTTTCAATAAAAAAAGTCACAAATGCCACTATAAATTCTCAACAATTTCGTCTCTGGTAACCCTGGCACCGCCCATGCAGAGCAGTGATTTAATAAATCACTGAATCATTGCGTAGGTACGCAAATGTGAGACATGAACATAGACAAAGGTCAGCTGAGATTAAAAACACCGCCGGGTCATATCAACAAAACAATGATTGGAAAACAAACACAATGGACTTTGTTATGGCTCGTCAAGATGAGTCCGTTGCAGATGTATTGTTCATTCAGAACCTAATTATAAATAAATGTGCCGATACCAGTTTGTAACAATGTGGAGCCTTCATACGTTTAGCTTTGGTTTTGTCTGTACATTCAAACTGAGATATTAAATTATTTGAAAAACAAATATTCAGTACGCAAGTTTGTTGAAAAAATAAATTAAATGTAACTAATGAAAGCTTGTTCTTTAGTTATCAGTTATTTATTATGCCTATTGTAGAATTCTTTATAAAATATTGTTTTATTACACTGTTGCTTTTTGAATGGAAATATTAACAGGTACTCATACAACAAGGCGTCTTCAAAGTTCACCTCTATAACTTATAAATTGGATCGCCAACGGAACAATCAACCTTGATCTTGCCAGAGTTCGAACACATTACAATAATAGCGGCAGTGGGTTGGTTCCTGAATGGCTTCCGTTGTGCCATGCGCCTGCGCTTCCCGGCTCCACGGCGCCGGCGCGGCCCTGAGCCGTGGCCATCACCGGCCAGCCGGCCACCTCCGTGACCTCCATTCTAAACCACCTCATCACCATTCCTAGATATTGTCTCTGACGAAGAAGCGACGTCGAATAAATTAACGACTGCCATTATAAAATACTAGTGTATTTTATAGTCGCAGTAAATAATTTTATATGAGTGTTTACTATTTATATACTTCTAATTTATGAAGTAGTGCCTGATGGTCATCACATCATGTAGGTTAATTACGCGAAATGATCATTAATCTCGTCACTATTGTAATACCTAATATGGTATTGTTTACGTTAAGAGAAAACGCTGTTGAATAGATAATACGGAAGTCTTTTTGTTACATGTAAAAGCTTTAGATAGGAAACATTACTGATTCGTAATTAAAAAACATTATTCTAAATAAATAAATAAACTTACAGTAAACAGTTTCAGCACTCATTGACGATAGTGACACTACTCTGACCAAGTAACGTTTGGATTTATGAAAATTCTCTGGAATTTCCTCAATGAAAATCGCATTCTTATTGCTTCTCTCTCTCGCTTGTTATTGTTATGTAGAAATCTATGTCGGTATATTGCATGACGTGTATATTAGTATTACAACGCAACACATCGCATGATTGTGTGAGATTGTTCTGACATTTTCATCATTGGCTATTTAAAAGGAAAAGTGCTCAATTATTATAGGTAACAGATTAGAAATTAGTGAGTGAGTACCTATTTGAGCACCTCCAGTTAGGTACCTACAACTGACACGGTTAATAAATTAATGGAAAAGATTACGTATGAATTGGCGTTCCGGATAATTTAAACGAAACTTAGTACTTTTTAATTAAGCCTAGTCTTAGTCCGTAACTTTGCGTACATTTTGCAATAAATAAACTTATCCGGAAGTGTAGTAATATGCAGGACCTGAATGTAGGTATGAAGTCTGAGCTCAATCGACTATATGTGTCTTCCATTACTTTTCTAAAAACTGCATGTACTAAAGCATATCTACTATCGACATACTACGCTTATAAAACGTACATCTGTAGGTAGGTAATACACGAACTTGGCCAAGTTTTTATTCTTACATAGTAACTAAACATATTTCTACTCATGACGTCAGAATCTATTGATCATGATCTCCTGAACGATAATATAGCCATAATAAATATGTAGTAGAATACTATTCTCACTTTACACACGATACGATTATATCATACTGGTGCAGTTACGGAGTTACGGACTAGATTTATGAAGCCATATTTCTCGTTAGTACTAATAGTATCTATTGATCAGTATGTGTATTATTGGGTTCTTCTATCAGGGATTTCTCACTGGAGTCCGGAGCCTGTGGGTTTGTGCCCGGCTGGTGCTCGCCCCCTTTTACATGGGACACAAAACAAAATTAGTGAAATGTAGGTATTCTAAAGGTTCACCTCTGCCTTATCCTTCGGGGATTACCTTGATGTCATGCTATGTAATCATTATGGATTATTCTACTACCGCGCCGAGGGAGACCTACATATACAATAATCATGATCGTATAAAATTAATCCCTCAAAAAGATTAACTAAGTGTGAACAACCTCTTAATATCTCATTGATTATTTTATTATTAATCAATTTTGTTGAATAGATAAATTGTCTTTTCGTGTTGAACGCACCTATTTCAAAAGACGCTTGTATTAGTTTCTCAGGGCACAGGTCAAGTCTGTAATTGCGAGAATCAATTGATTAGCATGAAAATTAATTGTCCAGCTTAGATATTACAACGATGCTCAAGAATTTATCGCTTCAATTATATTTGCGTATTTATTGAACTGATCGGTGGGTTAAATGTGAAGGGAACAGACAAAAACGTTGTTAAACTTGAGTAAATTATTACGATTATGATGTTTATTATGACAACGATCCGTCAATTGGTTGCAGCGACGTCGTTATGCAACGTTAAGTGTAGCAACAGTGTTGCAACTCAAAGACAATTGACGCCAGGCGACTGCAAGCTTAATGTTTATCTAAATATGTAGCAAGAAATATGCTTATCGACTGCGCACGAGATAGACCGGCTGATATTTTGGTCAGATAGTTCACGATTTAAGTCTCAGTGCAGTTCTTAATACCAAACGCCGTCGAAATTGCTACTAATAGCCACTTCTAAACGTGGAATTAAATACCTAGATACTTATCTTCGGTGGCGACTAAATATCGGCATCAGGAATTCCAATATCTGTCTATGATTTTGAAATTAATAACTAGTTGCCATTTATCTTGTAATTAACGAGAAATAGCTATTTAGGGCTTCTTTGCGTCTGCAAATTACCTTAGAGGAATTTGTGGACTAATAATACTGCAGTACTAACTTCTGTTCGTTTTCTGCTTTACTTCAAAAGATTTCAAAGAGAAAATCAGACACATGGTGGCAGACACAAACGTGTATAATAAATTGTCACTTACAATATATTCTCCGCAAAGTGCGTGTCTGTATCATGAAAACTTATTAGGGTTCCCCAGGATATTAAATCGATCATCTCCGTCCGGATTACGGTCGTGAATTTATATTATGTTACAGTTACTGTCAGATAGTAATCCTATTATAGTCGTTATCTATTGAAATCTGATCGTGTGACCGCCTAGATCCCACTGTCGGAGCTATAAATCTGGTGAGACACTGTGACCTATTTGTTAGTCTTAGCAGTCACACCTGTGTTTAATCCTTTTTATTTAAATAACACTGTCAAGACGTATATTACTCGTAAATACATGCGGGCATGTCTCTGATTCAGTTTTAAAATTAACATTTCTATGCTGTACCAACGGCTTTTGACCTTTGGAGGTTTGTACGTGGCGATAACCTTATTTTATTTATTGATTTAAGTTCAAATCTTATTAATTGCTATGTAGATAATTTTTATCTGTTTTATTTTAGGATTTTCTGTCTACCTCGTTGGTCTAGTGGTCGCAAGCGCTACTGCTGAGCATGAGGTCCTGGGTTCGATGCCCGAGTCGGGCAAAGTGTTATTGGGCTTCTCCATCTGGAATTCCTCAGTAACAGCCCGGAGTCTGTATTTGTGCCAGATTTGTGGCAATAAGCTTGCCTATATTACATGGGACTCAAACAGCAAAATGTGGTTGTACTATGTACACCTCTGACTAACCCTTCGGGGAACCAAGGCGTGATGTTATGTTATGTTATTTTAGCAAATTTTCTCGTATCATTGACAAATTGCGTAGTCATTAGATAAAAGTTTAGTAGCGTAGTTAACATTTAGAAGCACCGCTCTTAAAAAAGCCCCGAGTTCAAAACGAAAGCATTTTTCAACAATACTCATTATTATTATATTTTCCTCGAATAAATACGCTATTAAGCTGCAATGCCGCTAAATCGAACACCTCCTATCTCGCCTGTCGTATCTGGTTCTTCAAGCCAGCAGCTACAGTCACCTCTTATTCACCATCAATCGGAGCCAAACACTAGTTTATCTACCGAACCAAATTACGAGTCAACAACGATGAACGTCACATGTCGCTACAAAAGGAAACGAGAGGATTTAGATCAGGGTGAGGATCCGAAATATATACTGCGCTCCGAAATTATAGAGACCATAAGAACAGAAACTCGCGCCGCAATCAAGGAAATTATGAATGAGGAATTTTCGTCCATGAGAGAGGAAATACTTGGTTTTGAAAAATCAATAAAATTTATGAACGCTGATTTCGAAGACACGACGACCCAATTTAAAGCTTGCAATGAAGAGGTGAAATGTCTGCGCAGTGAAAATAGCTGTTTGATTAAGAAGGTGACAGAAATGGAAGTTAGAATTGCCCAATTAGAGCAAGATGCTAGACAAAACAATATAGAAATACACTGTTTACCCGAACATAAACAGGAGAACCTGGTCAAAACTGTGGTACAATTGAGCAACGTTGTGTCTTATCCTCTAGCAGAAAGTGAGATATTGTCTTGCACTAGGGTACAAAAGCTGAATGCGTTGTCGAATCAGCCGAGAGCAGTTATCTGCAAGCTACCAAGCAAAATTAAGCGCGATAATCTGATTGGGGCAATATCCTTGTATAACAGATCAAACCCCAACAATAAATTGAACACCAAGTTACTGGGCTACGGAGACAAGCAATCCCCAGTTTATGTAAGCGAACACCTCACTTTAGCTAACAAATCATTACATGCAGCTACCAGGATCGCAGCCAAGGAGATGAAATACAAGTTTGTCTGGGTTAGAAATGGAAAAATTCTTGTCAGGAAAGAGGAAGGGTCATTAACACGCGTGATAACAAGTTTAGAAAGTCTTAAAAAATTAGATTAATCACGTTCATTTGAATCTTAATTTGTCATTGTCATATAATTCAACTTTAAAATTCGATCAATTAATGTTCTATTACCAAAATTCAAGAAGTATCCGTGGAAAATTAGATACGGTCTTTTTGAATGTGCTAAATATGAATTTCCACGTGATTGTGCTCACTGAGACCTGGCTGAATGAAAATGTGTTGGATTCAGAAATTCTTGATAAGCGATATCAGATTTTTAGAAGAGATAGACAGTCTGGAACTTTTTCTGGGGGCAAGGAAGGAGGTGGTGTGCTAATCGCAATTCATAAATCTCTAAATGCTTATAGAAATTCATCATTTGAGTCTTGTTGTGAGGATTTATGGGTGACACTAGACATATCAACTACTCGTACACTTAAGACATCTAAAAAAATTCACTTGTGCGCCACTTATTTGGCTCCTCCGGTAAACATTAATCTCATAACTTACTTTACGAATAGAGTTAGTAGTGTACTTAATGATGAACCCGTAATTATAATAGGTGACTTCAACTTAAGTTGTGTAGAATGGACAAAATCATCACTACATCAACATGCGATACCAAACTTCGGCACCAATAACATAGGTAAAACTTTTATGGAATTCTTATCTTCTAACGACCTATACCAGTATAACTCAATCCAAAATAAACTGAACAGGATTCTAGACCTAGTCATATCCAATTTAATTTATCCAATCGAGGTAACTCGGTCCTGTGATCCCATATCAAAAGTCGATGATTTTCACCCACCTTTACAGATCACCATTCATCTCAGCCTTCCTAAGACACTTACGAATAAAATGACTAAAATTTATAATTTCCATAAAGCTGACTATCATGAAATTAGAAATCGTCTTGAGAAAACAGATTGGGACATTGTCTTAAAGTCGGATACAGTTGATCTATCAGTTGCTGCTTTTTATTCTGTATTACGGGAGATTATTGCTGAATTGGTCCCACGGCAGAATGCTGGTAAAAAGTCATTCCCCGTCTGGTACAATAACAGCTTAATAAAAATGTTAAAAGAAAAAGAAAAATGTCGGCAGAGGGTGAAAAGATATAAAAATAAGCGAGATGAATTTGAATATATATTACTTAAAGACCGTTCTAACCGAAAAATAAAAGAGTTGTTTCAGAAGTATTTACAAAATGTACAAAGTAATGTGGTTAAGAATCCAAAATATTTCTGGACATACATAAAAAACAAACGCGATAACAAAAGCGTTATACCGAGATACATGAGGCTTAATGACAGTAGTGCGACCGACGGCATGAGCATAGCGAAGTTACTTGCGGAGAACTTTGCGTCGGTATATAGCCCTATCTCTGGCAGTGGCCCAGACCCTGCTCATACTTATAAATCCAGCAATAGTAACAGCTTACATCAAGTAACACTATCTGAACTTAGCATACAGAGAAAACTTAAGAACTTAGATGTTGCTAAAGGGCCGGGCTCTGACGGTATACCTCCACGGTTTATTAGAGAATGTGCTAATGTTTTATCTAAGCCACTGCATATAATTTACAACCGATCGTTATCCGAGGGGGTTTTTCCGGAAATCTGGAAGGAGGCCATAGTAATACCAATTCTAAAATCGGGGGATAAGACTGATGTCTGCAATTACAGGCCTATTAGTATATTGCCCACTTTGGCAAAGGTTCTTGAATCTCTTTTGTGTCCCATCATGAATTGGCATATCAAAGGCTCCATTACTGAGCATCAACATGGCTTCTTTAGAAATAGATCAACAGCCACAAACTTGGCCAACTTTGTCGAACGAACTCTAGATTACATGAGTAACGGCAACGAAGTTGACGCCATCTATAGCGATTTCAGCAAAGCTTTTGACAAAGTTGACCATAGTATTTTGCTACAAAAGCTCGAAATCATATTCGGTGTTCATGGGTCCCTTCTGAAATGGTTCCAGTCATACTTAGTTGGCCGAACAGCAAGAGTAGTAGTAAATGGACACTCATCCAACACCTTCACGCCCACATCTGGTGTACCGCAGGGGTCACATCTGGGCCCTATATTATTTACAATGTTTGTTGATGACATTAAATATTCCATACAAAACTCTCATTATGAAATGTATGCCGACGATATAAAATTTTATAGGGTTGTAATGACAAAGAACGATGAAACTCTTTTACAAGATGATATTGACAGGCTCAGTGTGTGGTGTGAGAAGAACAGCATGCAGGTTAATGTTGGTAAATGCTATCATATAAAATTTTCTCGTAAAAAACATAAATTTAATTCTAAGTACATAATGAGGAACCAAATATTAAGTAAGGTGTCTGAGGTCAGAGATCTGGGCATCATTATCGACTGTGAAATGAAATTTCAAACACACACCGAAACCATAATAAATAAAAGCAATAGAATGCTAGCATTTTTAAACCGTAACACAAGACAATTCAGTAATTTGACAGCACTGAAAACTCTATTTTCTGCATTAGTTCGTAGTAATATAGAATACTGCTCCATAGTCTGGTACCCAGTGCATAATATCCACATTCAACGGATCGAAAGAGTTCAAATAAAATTTATAAAAAGACTCTCTTATAAAGCAGGTATAAGGAATACAGTTAAAAACTATGAAGATAGACTGAATCACTTTGGAATGAAATCCTTGCACTGGCGCCGAGATTTTGCAGGTCTAATTTTCTTATTCAAGTTATTGAATCAAGGCGTGGATTGCTCACAGCTTCTTTCTTCCATTAATATTAACACGCCCCGGTCGTCAGCTAGACTTCATAATTATAAGCCTTTTGCTCCTGGTGGCCACAAAACCAAGTACGGGAATAATGCCCCTCTTTCCTATATTCTCAGAAGGTGTAACGACATTTTTCACGATTGTGACATCGACATATTTTCAGGCAGTATTACTAAGTTTAAGAGAGTGCTCAATAATATGTAAAATTTTGCTCAATTTTTTTTTTCTTCTTTGTTTTGTGTGTTTTTTACTATATTTTTCTTGTTTTTTATTTAACTCAATCTTATTTAATTTAATACAATTTAATTTAATCCAATCTTATTTAATCTTATCTAATTCAAATTGGTTTTAAGTATAAGAGATTATCGATATTAGTTCTAATTACATTGTTATCCATCTTTTTGTTAATTATTATTGTATAGCGAGATTTCAATAAAGTGCTGTGCTCACCTTTAATTTAGATGCATGCAATGCTATTGTATTTGTAAATGATATGTACTTGAATGTTTTTGTGTGTATTTAGTTGGTTTGCCTAAATAAATAAATAAATAAAATAAAAAAGCACATTAGCATTGTATATAACATTGTAAAGTCATCAATTCTCAGAACGTACAAGTCAATCGCTGCTCGAGATACCGTTCGGTAAGTTTTAAGGATAAATCTCTCGTCGCCGGCGCGCCATATAGACCGACTCGTGTAGTATTCAAGGCACAATGTTTAAATGTTTATAAATTCCTCTCATCGGCCTTTCGTACTAACATAGTTCAATAAACATACATGCCTTCGCTACTGTCTTACTTTACATCTAATGTTTCAAGTTTAATTTGACACGCCATATGAATGCTTGCACTCGTTTATGATACAGAGGGGTAATTTCGTAACAAATTATCAGTAGTAATGGGCTTCATTTTGACAGATCAACCACATTCATTGCGTTATTTACTATGTTGAGTAGACAATTTTTTCAAACATAATGAAGCAATGGATTAGTAATATCCTTCAAAATGATTGAGATTGATAGTGTGTTACGAAATTAGGGTGCAGGTAGCTGCACATTTCCTCTGGAATATTTTAAAAACATGTTACCGCATCAACTTAAATCTCGATGCGACCTAATTCTCATTCAAAAATGGCTCATGAGTCAGTTGTTCCTGATCGGATGGACGGATGGTACACTTACCGTAAATACGATTGAGTAATGCGCTGTTTATTGATTCTGTCGATTCGCTTCCTACAAAGAATAACAGCCGAAAGCCTGTCATATTTAAGAATATTCAAGACGAGATTCGGAGCACGTAAACAGACGCTGGTGAAATGTTAAACTTGTAAACAGTTGGAGGATGTCGCGCTCTATTCACAGTCAAGTGGTCTTTAACTTGCGGAGAGAACAGCGCTCGCGAACGACGGATCATAAAATTACATATGAACGAGTGACCGCACGGCTGCGGCGCCACATTTCTATGAACAATGAAATGGTATGGAAATGGCGCCAAACCCTCCATCATAAGCCGCGCACGCGCATGCCATAAAACTGCATGTATTAACGTTTACACTCCGTTTATGAGTTCGCCCGATTGTGTCACGTCCTTGGATAATGACCAAGCTTTCAGTTGCTTTTGTTCGTACTTCGTACCTGTACCTGCGCAGGCAAATTATTATCCTTCTTTAAATAAATATGCAAGTGTGGCTGCTTAAAGTGAATACAGCACACTTAAGTTAATTCTAATTCTGTTTCAACTGTGTTAACTGCCTTTTAACGATTATTTCATTAAGTGGATTATGAAATTTTAATCGAAATCTATGAATCAATATGTTAACTGCTGGGTTTATTGATAGGTAATTACTAACTTGTTATAAGTACTTAAATATGTTTCGTTAAACCTCTATATTTGAAATGTTTGTTACAGGCTAAGTAAATATAATTTATGTGTCAATGAATTATTAGCTTATTGGACAGGCATACCTAAGACAATTAGTATCTGTGTTGTTTTGTGGAAAGCTTATTTCGTCACGATAATATTTTTTATCGACATTAACAACTTGTTGCTTCCTTTTCAATATTATTTTCATCTCTTGGTTTACATTTTTGTTTCATGTCTTTAGTTTACTCATATAAGTATAATCACAACTATGTGATAATTTTCATAAACTCTGTTTACCCAAGTAAATTTAAAGGATAAAAAGAACTTTTCTAACAAAAAGTTCGTGTAGAGTTTAAGCTTCATCATAATGAAAAGCCCGAAAATTAACATTTTTTTTTTGTTTCAATTTCCGGTCTCACTGCGGATGACCTGGATAGATAAAGAAAAAATAGAATTGACCGAAGCGGAACTACAATCAAAGCAGCCGTCAACATTTCCGGAAACACCCAAAATTCCAACCGACGACATTCTTTCCAAGTGATAGAAACAAAGTATTGTGAAAATAAGAAACTTGCCAATTCGTACTTTCCTTTTAGAGCTCTGTGGCGCGCGCACGTGCAATCTACCGAATTTGCTTAGACCGGCCGCTGCGCCGGCGCCACTCCACTTTCCGAATAGCCTTCGCGTCTCGCTTGTGACCTTTTACGCACGTTATACACGCCTTACGAGTCTGTGTTCCACTCCTAGCTCATAAACTAATCACGACTTAAAGCGATAAAATATACAGAAAAGCTAAAAGCGATTCCACAGTGATGCTACATATTACACCATGAAACCACACATTATATAAAATTAGACATTCGAATGGCGTGATTGTTGCGCGATGTGGGCGCCTAATGACAGTCATAAGTTAGTCCGAAGTGCATCGAGCTCGTATGTGGGCTAATCAATGATCAGCCAATATATTCAATTGAAGTGCCATTCAGTCGATGATTGGCAATTCTCAGAAATACGCTTTTGTAATAATACTCTCTGTCTGAGTTCTCCAGAGTACCACTAAGTAGCGATAACAGTGGAAAATATTATATTAGAATGGTAGGTGGAAAAGTGAATGATGGAATGGGAAGCTGAGACGGTAACGTAGGTACTTTTTCCATTATTTCCGTGTCAGTTTTCCACGTGTAAGTTTATGATAGTAAATATTGCGTTAGCGTTGGCTACCTACTGTACTTGCACTAGGACTTTAGAGTAAACCTAAGCCCATTAGTATTAATATTAGTATGACATTTAAATATTTTTCCAGAGGCAGAATGTTTGCGTATGTGCGATTTATGTGCGAAAGGGCAGCCACGGCACAGTCAGGTATAGCTATTAATATAAAGCGTTTATTATCTCTTAAACTTTACTGACGCACTCTCTCCACTTGATATTTACAAGTATACAAGTAATGTCGTAATAGAGGTCATTACAAAGGACCTTTAGCTACATAATATGACTTAGCACTACACTGTACCAACATATAGTTCAGTTCAACAAGATAACGATATTGGTTCGACGACACCGCCAATGAGTGAATGTCGACAAAACCTTAAAAGCAGTATAAATACAGCATTAATAGTGAATACATTTAAATAATATGAATTAAATTAAAATTAAATTATCAATATTACATTAAACGGACCGTTTTTATGGCTCGCGCTTAATCTGTCATTTATGTTTTTAAAATATTATTTTAATTTGCATTTCGTATAGACAGAAATAAGTTCGAAGTTTCATTTTTGACAAACATAGTTTGTAGGTTTTTTTTGTACTTTTGCTGGCAAAACTGAATTCAAAAGAGTAATTGAAGAGTGTAAGTGAAAAGTAATTTCTACATAGCTTAGATAGTACCCACATACACTGTAAAAGTTTGAGCCTATCTTGAATCTATTATTTCCTGAGTGAGACAGTTGACGCAACTATACTGCATTAAGGTACGTCACATCAGCATTATCATCATAAGCGTGAGATGCCCATACTTAACATTGTAAAGGGGCAGTCCCTATAGATTTACGAATGCGACCTATTCACTAATTTATATAGGTTATATGCAAACGCAACCGTAGCTTTAAGGAACTGTTAAGAGACTTCTCTTTTTTGCTTCTGGAATCATCATATGTATATAGTTCAGAACCAGCTTTAAGGCCAACTTTCAGCCCAACCAGATGACGATAACCGAAAACACAGAACAAACTATGATCCACCTCCCATCCTGCCCCCGCCCTGTGTCCACAAAGCTTGCAGTCAAAGTGACCTCTGCGCTGCCACCGGCGACGCCGTGGAAGTGGCGAAATTTTGGGCCAACAAGATCTGAGAAAAGTAGTGTCAGCAACACTAAGAAGAATAAGACCTAAAGTTATATGTACCAGGTAGCCTAACATGTCATTTATGAACGAGAATATATAGATCAACCTCATTCATTCATCGTAAGATACTGCAATAAATATAAAAAATATAGAGCACGCCTATCGCCGTCTTTATTAATAATAGATACCTTTCTCACGCCGCACACGTATCATGGAGTGGAGTGTCATACAAGTACCGATAAATGCAGACTCGAGCGATTTCAGTCCTGTAGGCCATCCACAGTTGATTGTGAACAGAGAGTCAAACAAACCCCGACTTTGAACAACGAACGCAATCGTAATTAATAGCCCGAAGTATGTTACCGCCTACACACAATCAATCGACGATACACTACATAGGCATTGCTTGTGTGATTTATTGCGAAAACGCGACGCAGTTCTGATGTTTAGTTTCCAATATAATCTTTGTTTTGGGAACTTTTACGAAAGGAAATGAGTCAAACGATGGAATTACTAGTAAGGTTGCTCCTTAAAACAAAACAAATTAACACTAAAAGACGTTTCGAATACGTCTTCTGAACAAGCTCCATTTACTCAGCTTTAAATGATTCTTATAGTGATTAATAGTTGCTATTCAATACAATGACTGCTTGTTCTGAACAAATTAAACACTTAAACCTGCCAGCTGAACATCCGAACACAACGACAGTAACTTACTGTAAATAAAAGCGTGTTAAAAAGCCGAGCACCGCGCGTTTGGCATTCTAATATTCTATCAAGTTGATTTACTGCGCAAACCTGCGTAGTGTCACTCGTGTCGTATTGTGCGAAATAAAATCAAGAGTCGTGCTCACATTAACCCGCATATTGCTGGCGCCACTATCTGTCACTGTTTCCATTGTATCTATCTACTTAGTAATAACAATAACAATAATGATTAGATAAAAGGATTTATCGTACGCGTTGACATCACGACGCATCACTAATGTTGCGTCTTGACAAAATTATTAATGTTCTAAAATTATCTTGTAACAGCCAATTAGCTATAACTTACGAATGAACGCGTGCGCATGTTGTCTGTTTGTGCAGCTTGAACAGGCTGTTTTGATTTCATTTAACTGGATCTTGACCGCATCTCGATTGTTATAATTTAAGCAGATGTAGTGCTTCTCATAAATATACAAAAGTAGTATTTCAAAATATCAATTAAAGCTCTAAATAGTTAAAAACTTAAGGAAATCTTTCATGAAACACAAACAAGTAGTACGCGTTAAGTATGTGATCAGATTACAGATTATGTTTGTCGCCAGAGGTTGGGGGCCACTCAAAATATTGTAATTAGCGTAATGAAATAAGTATTCGCGTCGTAGATCGCGTGTCCTCGCGGCGCGCGGCGGCGCCGGCCTGCGCTGGCGCCGGGCGTCGCGACGCCGCCGCCGCCGCCCGCCTTGTTTGCACATCGCGTATGTTCTCTATTTACGCAAGTACGTTTTCGCATTATTTCAACAAACACGTACCAAATTACGAAAATCATGACGTCACCGAATATCCGATACTACTAGTGTTTCTGTTTTTACGACGCCGACCTTAGCCATCCTTATAGCGAAGCGAGGTGAGAGAAATTTTACTGCGCAAACATTTCTGAACGGATCGGCGAGGGAGCGCAGCCTGTAATTCGATAACTAGATATTCTACTGTCGCTTAGGTATACATAAAGAACTAAGCGACCCAGTTTAATCAAAAGATTAATGTTTAAGGTAATCAGAAAGGGCCTGGCGCCACAGCGCGGTCGTCGGTGGGCCTGGGCACGCCGAGTCACGCACAGTTCGCACCACTAACCACTCGCTATTACTCATGGTAAGCTTGCCCACAAACCGCATTCACCTAACACTGCCTCATTAGCCTACATTAAAATAATAACGGCTGCGCTTGCGGCCAACAACCAACAACCATCCCCATTCAGAGCATTTACGATAACGTCCGGAAATTTTGCCCGCTACAAAATTAATGACATCAGTCGAGCTCGGTGTGGCGCGCGGCGGCAGTGAAATATTCCGAATTAACGATCATCCGTGTCCACTCACGTCTATGCCCGACGTTTGTACATCCGTGGCGCTCTTAAAAAAAGAGAGCACTGTGACATCAAAGCGTTTTACGCACTAAACGGCGAAAAAGGCTCAAACAAAATTATGCGCCGAGGAATGTGTTGCAGCGAGAGACACCGATTTCACAAAAATAAAACGTCGATTGTGCTCGGCATCGTGCATCGGCGTGCACAAAACAAATTCCTCGGAGGCACTTGCTGTACACTGAATTAGATACACTCGTGATCGAGTGGTGAGGGGCGCGCTGCGCGCTGAACCGTGAACACCTACTGCAGCAAGTCGCGCTCGCCACGTACACGCATGCAAGCCGCGTGCGACACCGCCTGCACCATAGTGACGTCACGTGCGGAGTTGCGGAGAGTACGCAAGCTTTCAGCGGTATTACAGAGGTTATCTCCACATAACGTTTTTTTTTTTCTCAAGTATAAATAGACTTGACATTATTTACGATAATGAGACACTTAACCTTTGCATGTAACTCTGATTAATTAGGTCATTTTACTGCAATATCAATTTAATAGAGTAATCATTTGAAAAAATACAAGATAAAGTTATTACAATCAAAGCAAGATTGTTCTAAAACAGTCAACAAGTACATAGTCAGTAAATGTAATATTTCATCAGTCATTAACAGAGCGCGCGTTTTTTCATTCATTTCGTCATAAGTTTTAGCAATAAAAAACTAAGAGATGAAAATGAGGAAAATAGAAGCAATAACAAATTAAGTATTACAAATTATTGAAATGATAGGACTTGTCATTTCCTTTAGACTACACTACGTGAGGCGCTATTCATTTTCAGCAGCATTATATGTAGTGCATTAATCTGTATTATTACGCATTGGTACGTACTGCAATTCTACCCGCATATGGTCCATCTACCGTTTTCACTGCAGGTACACCAAAGTACAAAGTGCAGATTAGAAAGTTTTAACACATTTTGGTAAATTTATGCCTTCATGCGGGAACCATGTAGTTCCTTTTGAAACTTTCTATAAGTATCCCCTAATAGGGATAGTCATTATTCTGCAGGTATATAGATCTACTGAGTTATTTATTAGCTTATGTAAATAAGCTACTCGTGAACAAATATGTTCATATAGTTAGCTACTTAAAATTATCTTCTCGAAGCCAACACTCGTGGTTATACAATTCTGAAAACCAATAAATCAACACAATTTCTTTGAAACATATAGGTACTCGTATTAACTCAGAATAATCACTTCGCTGACTTTGCAAGCGATTCCTTTGCTGAAGGCATGAAATTCATTTAGTTTACGGCAACACCTGGCCGAGATTCAATTAAAAATTATCCGTTTTTACTGTCGTCGTAAGGTACTGAGGATTTATTAAAAGCACGATAAACTATATTATTACGGCAGCCGGCAGACGGCCAACTGGAGTTCTCACAAAGGCAACTGTGAATCAGATTTGATGCGTTTTATAGTTACGAGCCTCAGATAGAGTTTACGGCCGGCTTACGGTTCCGCCATGCCGTGCTTTAACTGCTTATAAACCATATCGGAATCACAATTAATTCATTGTGCTAGCATTGGTCGCTTGAATTCACTAGACATTGTGCAACCAGAACTAGGAGGAAATAGCTGCAGTAAATTCTTCAAAACATTAATCGTTGCTAATAGAACAGCCACTTTTGTTTACATATCACGCCGTGAGTTAAATGGATCTCGACCGCGGGGACCTATTTAACGATGAAAGTAAAAACACTGGCGAGACATTTATTGGAGCGAATATATCACATTTTTTCTTGGAATATGACTTAGTAAATATAGTAAAAGAGCGCGTACGTTGACATCGGCGATATTTGTTCGCAAAAAATGTGTGTTGTAAGTTGTGTTCGCTAAAAAGGCGAGCAGACGGCGTCGCGGCGACGGGTCGACGGCCGCGCCCGGAATAACCAGCAGCAGCAGCTATATTTGCAGCAGCGGCGCGGGCGCAGGGGGACACCAGCGCGTGCCATTTCTGCACCACCGCCCGGTGCATCTGAGTAATGCCATTGTAATGCTCTCGATATAGTCGTAATGAGTGGACGCGGGCGGGCAGACGCGGCGTCGGCGACGTCGCCGCTGCGGCTGAGCCCGCGCACTCGCAGCCTCCGCACTGTCCACCATGCATCACGCACCTCGTAAATCACTATCCGTCGCCACTGGCTACGGAAGATCCCAGATAACGCCATGCCAATAATTTGACAGCATTATTTATGTTTTATTGAATTGATTACGAATTTACGAGTAAGTGGAAGATGATGATGAACTGTGTCGGGTGCGTGGCGTCCCGTCCATGTGTGCTGCTATACCTAATGTATATTGATGAGAGAGCTCGTGGGAGCCGCCGCGCGCCGCTCGCCGCTACACTGTCATTTGTCATCGCCAGTTCCTGTCACTGCCCATACGCATACTTTCTTATTTTCTGCAATTACCTTTAAAGTCGGCAAATTTGCCGATTGCATTAAAAAATGTACTTAATGGGATGATGAGCGGCGACAATCAAGAATTGCACCCAACCGTACGGCAACATTACAAAAACGGTAATGACTTAAATGTCATAATGTACTTTATTTTACCAGCTAAGGATGCATTATATTTCCTTTGACAAACTAGAAACAATTTGAATTCAACTTTGGAGATCGAAAAATGTAGGTACGATCATTATAAAATAATTAATTCGCTCTCAGGTAAACCTACGTGTTTAATAACCTAACATCGTGGAAGTGTCGTGTTACACACGCGAAGCAGGTCACACCAAAATGGCATATTAATAGCGGCCATCAAAGAGACTCCACTTGCAAAAAGTCCATAAAATTGCCGTCCATTCGATTTCCACATGTGTGGATAGTTTTCGCGACAGATGGCCCATGACTCACTAACCTGTTGCTGGGCATATACGTTTCCAATGTAATCGAGATGACATTATTTATAAATCATTTTACACCAATATTAGACGAAAAAAACTAACGAAACACGTCTATTAAGACAAAACTAAGACTTTATTAGCTAACAAACGACCGCTCCTGTTTGTTCAAGTTTAGGATATCAAATGTCTAGTGTATAAGGCATGACATCAGCACCGTGTTACTATGAACATGGTTGTAAAAAATGACATCATTAACTAGGAAATGAAATTGTCCAAATCACTGTGATGACGTCAGACCAACTCTAATGAGGCGTATATTCATTATTGTATTTAACCTTTCGAGTGCGGTTCTTTAGAGATGCAAATCGTGTCGTGAAACTGGTCGCAGTGAGCACACGTCCATTGTGGCGGTGCTCAGGCGCAGGCGCGGAGGTGTCAGGCGATCACTTCACTTATCTCTTATTTCATTATCATGTTTACGATAATATTATCAGGCCTGGTATCTGCGTGCGCGCCCGCTCCCGTGACGACTCCGCCTAATTAAACAGTCGCCGACCGAACTGCGCCCGCGTCATTAATATTGTTCAAGTCACCGTCTAGATTGGTCGCAGTACTATTGCTATCACGATGCTCTTTCACGGTACCTACAATGCGATCGATACGAACTTTGGACGTATATTTCTTCCTTTCAGAATTAACTGTCGCAATTAAACACGTCTGAGTATATTTGTGACGGAAAAACAACATGAATTTTTTAGTAACGGTGAATTTCACCAAACTTTTTACCTAGATTAAATTCGTGGGAATACATTTTGTATTTTTGACAGTTTTCCATAATATAACTGTCAAAAGAAAATTTTATTCCACGGATAAAAGATATCTCTGACTTTGGTGAAATCAGTCCTTAGTATGAAATTTAATATAGTGTCGAGAGAAACATGTAGGTAGGTCCCATAGATATCCAAGTAGGTCCTATACGTCCTTGTAATTAACGTATCATTCTTCATACAGAATAAAAAAGGAGCACAGTTAGGTGCGCAGTTTAGTCATGAGGTCGCAGAGAATCTTAAGGTAATGTTGGAGATAACTTTTTACGATCATTGCAGTTTCAAGAACACTTCTTCGTTGTTACTACTTAAATACCTACTGCCTATTTAGTTATTGGGGGCCATTATTGGTATAATCAGCCTATAAGGTTCCCACTGCTGGGACAAAGGCCTCCTCTCTGTGAGAGGGAGTGAGCCATAATCCACCACGTGGCCTCAACTGTCTTCGAATTTTGGGTTCTAGGACATGCGGGTTTCCTCACGATGTATCCTTCACGATTTTGAGAGCAGTGGTGATGAAATTAAATACACACAGGAAGTGCCTGACTGGGTTCGAAGGCGGTTTGCTGAAATCACTAGGCCACCATGACTGCTCTCCCTAACCATTATTAGAAGTGATCCAATATTCTCTCTTCAACTACTGAGGAATACATAGAGGAATATTACGTCAATCGTATGACTTTTTGACTCTACAAATTAGGAGAGCTATTGAAAAATATGCAGTGTCATTATAATGAGCAATTCCTACTAGACTGAAAAAACACAGCAAATGACTTCAAGGTCTGTCGTGGTTATTGTTATCTACAGACGTCTGTTGTCAAGGCGGTTAAGTATTTGAAGAAAATGGCCGCCAGGACTTTACCGCTTGCCAGAACTTTACATTCATCAAGACAAGGAAAAAAAAATTGAGAGTTAACCTTTTGAACGCCATTGTCACATATATGTGACAAACGAAATCTTACCCTGAACGCCAACGTCTTATATATAAACATACACGTCGCACCATATTATGAAATAAACAATTTAAATCATTACTGGAATCCCTATTTTTTATGAAGGTCATTTGATAGAAAAAATGGCCTGGCGTCAGGGGTACGGCGGTACGTTTATACTCTGGCGTTCAAAAGGTAAAAGTTCGAGCTTTTTGCAAATGACGAATGCAACTGTTTTGTCAGAACTTTTAAAATCTCGAAATATATCCTTTGCATTTTGTATCGTAGGACTGCTTACGCATCTTAAAGGTCAGGTTACACCAGACCAAGGCTGCTAACAACCTTGACCTTTAGTAGCACAAATAGACATAAAATCACAAAAAGAACATTGACTGATCTAAAGAAATAAAAGGCACTTACAGTTCAGATCTCCAGGACACGTCTTGCAGCATCTGCCAGGCAGCAGAACTGGAGTGTCACAGGAAGGTTCAGGACACTCGTTCTTGATGTTCCGACAGTGCACTTTAGCTACCACACGTCTTTTCTTTTGGACCTGCAATACGTCACTTGTGTAAGGAACAGGTCTTCTTTAACGTTTTATTATTTATACATACTTCGTTCAGCTTATGGTGGTAGATATGACACATGCTAAATGTTGAGTAGCGGCATATTACACCGTCAATCGAAAATAATTGATTCTTTTGAAGAACTAATTAATTATAACTCGGTACACCTTGTTTTTTTTTTTGTTTCTGGGGTAACCTTCAAAAGCCACCCGACCTCCGGGGAGTGAGGTCGGGGAGTGTGGGATTTTTACCTCACTAAAACCACCCCGGTGATCACCATCCGCAATTATAGGTACACCTAGGAAAATAAAACTTCGAAGCGAGATTGAAAACAATAATGAATAAGAAAATATTCAAAAAATCTATTTACAGGGTTATTTTAAATTGGCTAGCTGAACTCCGCAGATGCGATGGGTATCGATATATCTGTTCTATCGTTATCAACGACTGCTGTTAGTGATGTTATTTGAAGTATGAGTTGATAAAAACTTCTTATGTTTTACCGTGTTGAGATATCGATAGGTGCCCATCTCGTCTGTGAAGTTTAGCTAGCCAATTTAAAATTACCTTGTGTAAACGGCTGTGAACTGGCACAACAGGCTCTAGAAAAAGTTTGGCGTTGTAAAGCGTCATCTCTGCCACTTATACCTGTGTGACAGTCTATTTACAAAGCTCGGTGTATCCTATTACAGCCTGAGTGCTGTACGCTATGTATAATCCTAAGGTTTTTGTATGTGTCAGATTAATCATCATAAAAATGAACATAGTACAGTTGGTGCAATGTTTTGGGAATACGTACCGCAACACACTCACATTTGATGCAGTACATCACGCCGAATGGCGGGCCCAGGTCCGCAAACCACTTGGAGCCGAGCTCCATTGCTTGTTTGCCGAATAAACATTCTGTAACAAAAGCAAACGCTTCATGTTAGTATGAAAAATCGGTTGTTTATTAGTTAAATACTTCGTAAGGGCAAACGAGATTTGAATGCACAACTTGCACCGCGAGACAAACGTCTTTAAAAAGTAAACGAAGGGAGTGTTGTTGTAAAAATTCAACAAAAAATCACATAGTTAAAGAGAATATAAAATTGCACAGATGAGAAAACGATGTAACACAGATAACACACCGCATTAAAGAAAACAGCATGAGTAAACAGTGAACGAACACGATGATTTAGCTTTCTATAAACTCTAAGCAAATATACATACGTAGTATTACCGTTCATATCTCTCATGTACGTGAATAATGATTTGCAGCTAAGTACATACAAACGTTATCGTCTATCAAATATTATTTTTGCGCTAATTTCTTTTAGATTATTGCACTTTTTTTACGCAGTAGCATGCTACAAGCTACATGGTTAACGCCGACGCGCAAATATTTTTGGGTTTAACAGCCGTTCTATATTATTTAATATATAAGTTAGCAGCTATGGTGCCTGCAAGCACAGGTTAACAAGTTGCATTTACATACCGAACTCGTGAGCGAACATCTAAAAATAAAAGTTGCATCGTAGTGTTAAAATGAATGTAAGTAAGTTCATACGCGTGCATGCGGAATGACACTCTTGTATCTATGCGAGGGAAGGTCTTTTTTTGGTATCATGCTAAATCAAGCTTTTAGGACTGATTTCTCCAAGAATCATTTTGTCCGAGGAATAATTTTGAATTTTTGACAATTCTTCTACGTATATAAAACCTGTCAGACGTCAATTTTATTCCACGACTAAATATTATCTGTCAATTGAAAAATCAGCCCTTACAAATACAACGCTGTTTTTGATTTCGATACGTTTACTGTCACTTGATGCTTCCTGAAAAACTATAGCATAGTGATAGTTCGCGGCATCGGAGTCTTCTTGAATAATTTTCTGATAACCCCAAATCAAATATTTTACTTTTATGACTTAATATTTGTAGAGAATCAAGATTAGGTATTACATATAAATAAACATTTTGTACTGTTTATTATGAGGTAGGTTATTACAAGTTACTTATGTATGTAGTAAAGCGTTGGTGTATTTAAATACAATATACAATAAATTGGCTAATTCTATAAACTGGTAGATCTGATGTGGTTACTGGTTACCCCGCCTGCCCACTTCACCCCCTCTAACCCCGCCTTTTGTATGTCAGTTCCATGGCATAGTAGAGGCACATCAACAATTACGAACAAACTGGAACATCCGTTCGACGACGCTTTTGTTTAACGTTAACTTCAAGAGTAAAGTTAACTTCACAGGATTTGCACTTTCCAGTTTCCGTAGATTCGAACAGCTCGAAGTTGCAGAATATAAAATCAGTACGCTCTTACTAAAATCTCAATATAATAGTTATGTAACTTTATCCCGTGGCAAACCGACAGCAAGCGATTAGGTGTCGCAGATAGATTCACTATCAGATGCGTCGGGTCGATAAGGTGGCCGGCCTCTATATATAGGCGTCACTGTTATCTTCCTCTCGTAACTATTTAATTAACCTCACTCCCGAGTGCACTGATAACGGATGAGACATGTTGCGTGAGAACATATTGCTCTTGGTGCCCATTTACAAGTAGAAACATTGTCGTTCATTTAGACAGAATTTAAAATTCTAACAAAGCTTTTAAAACGTTACAAGCGCTGACATTTGTGGACAGACTGACATGCGACACATTCCACGGTAAAAAAATACAATAAGTGGTTACAACGGATAATATAAAGTAGTGGACAACTCAATAACGGAGCTAGACGATATGAACATAGTTGCGGCAGACGACGTCACGCGTAATGAGGAAGAAGGGTGACGCCAATGATGCGCCGGCGACCCATATTCAGGATGCAACGATCAATACGTATTGCGTTTCCGACGAGATACGGCCGACATTATCTCCATATTTTAATACAGAATTTGCACAAGTACGTCAATTTCATTAAAATTGCAAATTATGAATGCAGCTCAAGAAGAAAGTACTTGTTTATTATTTTTTCCTTTCATGTGCGCGGAGTGCCAAAAAAGCATTATTTACCGTCACACCTACTCGATCGTTAACCGTCGCGGGCGGCGCGGGCGCAGACCCGCCGACAAGCCGACACGCCGCGTTCACACACACCACCTATTTTATAAGCCGCGCGTGTTTCTGGACTTTTGAATGTATGTATATAAAAATATAATCTCTGACATGATTTAGGCATATAAAGTGAGGCGAGACATCGCGTAACCTTCCTTTCGTTTTCTCGGAAACGTTGGCGATGAGCCAGAAACGCTTCGCCAGGGAAATGAAGTATTGGCGACGCCCGTCTTATGCTTCTTTCACGATCTGTTTATGGAATGTACTCGATACGACCCGCTGTTTATTTTGAATTTATCGTCCGCATATTGGAAATTTTCACGATTTCATACTTATAGTACTATAGGCTACAATACTATCCCTTCGCCAAAGCCAACGGTAGGCATGCGAAACGTATCTTTTGTTTGTAAACGTTTAAATCATATTTATGGGAGTGCATTTTCAGTCATTATAATCCGCAACACGAATTCATCATACAAGTAAGACATATCTCCATATTTTATTAATACATTCTGTCCCCTGTATGTGTCCACACGTAGGTATCGTCTCGGTACAATTTGTAATCTCCAGAGCGTGGCATGTTCGACCGGCTCAGGGTTACTGCATTGTGTCATAGCATCGCATAGATCACGATAAGTATGAGCTGCATGTCAAACCAGAAGTATATGGTCGGCTCATTGAAGTGTGCGCAAGTCGCTTCAATAAATCCTCTACATAAAAGGGTTGAAAGAGGCGTGCGCCGTATTTCAGCGCGCGTGGGCAGCGCATAAATTGTTCGTTCTGAATTAGCCTTAAGCAGGATATTTTGACATTCGCTCTGCCGACACGCTGACTAGTTTACACTCGCACTCCGAGTGTGGAAATACTTCACGAGACGATACCGCCGCACAGATTACCATTCATCATCACTAATAAATTCAACAACATCCTTCGCATCGGTGTTTCTGTTAACGAACTGAAGAATTGGCTTTCTTTTTGCATTATATCGTACAGAATACAGTTCAGTCAGTATCGAAGCACGCACAGTGCAGTGGGGGGCGCGGGCGTAGGCGACTTGCCGCAGATCAGTCAATTTGCTTTGATCAGTGTATCATTAGATACACACACCCACACGCTGAATGATTGCTCATTGTGCCGCCCCTTGGCGTGCACTTAATATTACGTATACTTCGGTTGTGACGCTATCATACCCAACCCACGACGGCTAACTATAGCTGTGCTATGCTATAGCTCCATACTTTTCTTGTTGTTCTTTATTTTGCGCCAAACTGAGACATCAGCTTATTTGGTATCAACAATAAAGTGAAACTGTTTGTTACCTTAAAGGACGACGCGTTTCATTTCAATGTTGCCTGTATTAGTCAAATTACACGAACAAAGTCCTCGGAGCATATTACCTGTATTCCTTTTTCAGAAGTCAATGAGACGTTTTATTTTACGTCCATATTGAAATGTACAAAAATAGACCGTCCCATTTTAGCTCGGCATTGCTTGAGATTATTTCTGTGGGTCGGCTGACATCGTCTCATACATAACTCCTGACAATCCCCATACAAGTGCTAGTCAGGTCTATAAAAATTGTGTGTGTGGCATGATTCGGTAGTCGGTAGGTGTGCCCGTGCTCAGGTGTTGACCGGGCGGCGGCGCGCGGCTGTGGCGAGGCGCGGGTATTATGTAAAGCGCGGAGTATCGAGTGTCACCGACAGGTGTCTATCGCCGCTAATAAGAATTACTGTGGCGCATTGATTTGATCACTCGCTCTAATGAATCAACTGTAACACTGCCATTACGCGTCTAATAAACACATCAGTAATCTGTATGAATCAACGACGGTCACGCGTGCATTCCCGAGCGGCGCGGCGCGTCCTCCCGGTGCAACAAATAGCTTTATAGTGTTATAATGGACCACGATATTTACAAAACTATAAAATACGCTATGTTCTTTAGTAGGTAGCTCTAAATCCGTGCAGTATTATAACTACACGGTTTTTTTGTCGGCGGCTTGTAAAAACTATTTAAATTGACCGTAAGCGAACTCCTTACTAAACTAATTGAATGTAGATAGCTGCATACTTGGCTTCACACTATTTTTGTATAACGAGGTGAACTGCACAAATAATACAAAAACGGTTGATAAAATGTACAAAAAGACTGCGGCGCCTGACTGTATGTTAACATTACAGTACGAATACAGAGTAGAGTACGAATATATTTTTATTTTTAGTTGATATTCGAGATTACACTGTCTTATTCTTCGGTTTTGTTACAGCCGGCAAAGAATAAATCAACTTATGGGTTATTATTATCTAATTACTAACTCATTATACTTATCAACAGATAGGGACACAATAATTATGTATCGTGTTCTCATGAAATTAGACTCAAAGCGTAAACCCGTTGCCCGTGTTGGTGATTTTGGAAATATTTTTTGTGACTGTAGCTGTCATTTGTAGCCCATGTTCAGCAGTGAAAGTTTTACTTATGAAAGTTTTCTGAGAGTACAGTTTATCCACTACCTTACACACCATAAAGCCATCGATGAACAATAATATTCTTAAAACCCGGAAAAAAGTCCTCTAGAAAAGTTACTTATTATCCTCTTTCATTTGTGCTTGGGTGGCCCTGTGAAAATTAATTTAAAGAGAAACAAACTTCGATAATTTATCTTAAAACTGACCCCTCACATAAGATCCTTACATATGAACTGTTTGTCCATGCACATGCATAAAGAGTTTTATCAAGTGTAGGTAGCGTAGAAAAAAACAACATCTTCCAAGTTATAATTATGAATATTGACGCGCAAATGACATCATCATCGCACATTAATTAATGTTAATTTACTTTAAATTCGCCAGACTGGCCGGCGAGCTGAGAGATAATTTTGTCCGCTTTGTCTCCAACACCTGCACTAAAGTTCTCAGGTTACATTCATAAATAATTATTAATTGGTCACACTCTATCGTATGGTTACAAGGAAATGAAGTATATCATTGATTTAATATTATATAATATTGTATATGATTTTATGTTGTTTTTTTTTGTCTCCTTTACTCTTTCACACGCTTTCTATATCTCTCTATCCAGTGTCCTATCGCAGGTATGCCGGAAGAGATTTCTTATGAAATAAGCATCACCTCTGTACCTATTTTACTGTTCTGTTTTTTTTTTCTTGTCTTTTTAATATATGTGTACAAAAATGGTTAAATAAATAAATAACATTATATCTGATTTCATCACTTAAATCGCAATTAAAACTACCATATTACCTAAGTGGTAAGGTAACATCAAGTTCACGTAAAACGGTCTAATGGTAAAACAATAACTACTAACAATGGAAATGAGAAGATGCGACATTGTACGACATCACAATCACTTCGCTGGGCCCGAGTTCGACAAAATTCTTTCGCATCAAAGGCATTGTTTCAGTATGTTCACAAAGTGTTGAACTAATCAGAATTTCTTAGAAAATTGCAAAATTATCATGCACATGAATTCTCAGTGTTATGCAAATAAAACAGTAAAATGTATTTTTTTGTTTTATTGTAAATGTGACATTTAACGTGTGAACTGAATTAATTAGTGTCGTTTAAAAACGAGTGGAAATAATTGGTGCCATAAAAACTATTAAAGTCAACTTCTGCATAGCTGCTGAAGATGTGGACGATAGTCGGTGAACTACGTCAGGTACGGAGAGCAAAATAATTTCTGGAACATCAACAAATTTAAAAAAAAAAAATATAGAATACGGTTTTTTTTTTAATTATTGCACAATACCTGTATTGATTTAGACACAAGATCAAAACTCAAAAACATGTTCACGGAAACTGCGACCCAAAAATTCAGTTTTTAAAATATTGGAAACAGTGTAAAAGTTTTAAAAAGAAATAAATGTTTTGTTTTCAAACTTTTATTTTTGCTTCTTATTTGATAAATCTAAATAAGAAGCTGAGACTTTCAATCAGTCTGTGTAGTGTTTAATAAAATTATTACATGCACTTTATTTAACGAGGCGCGAGTCAGACAGCATCAAAACGACGTGACGCGACGCCCGTCCACGATTAAACCTTTATAAAATCATCATAACTTGCGCTCCAAGCTCCAACACAGGCAACTGACTAATGCTTTTATTTTATTCTCAGACTAGCTCGGAAACATTGGCAAAAATAAAGACATTTGTTTTGCTATTAATTTTATTACGTAATAAAAAAATGCCAAGACAAACGGTTAACAACAACCAAACTTTCATCTATATTTAGACGTTTTCACGAAACTATTGCATGCAAAACTGTCAGAGCTAAATGATAAATTGTTAATAAATTCTATAATAAAAAATGCCATAGATTTCGCGTAGTTATATGCTCTTCATGTGTCATCACTGTTGCTCCCGGCGAACAATAAATTATTTTTATAAAAACATTTGAACGCGATGCAAGAAAAACAAACTGGCTGTGCATGCATAATTGTTATTAATAGATACTAAACGAGATGTTTTAACATGTTCAGTAAAAGGGTAGAAATATAATATTTACGTTAGAACCAATATTATCGATTGATATCGGTATTGGATAAACAGTCTCTAAAGGAATCTCGATTTCATGAATAAAATACTAATTGGCAGTTTTACTTAAGTTAATTTGTGCAGCATTGCGATCGGGTGACGGTGCGGCGACACCGAGGCGTCACCGTCTCTCGCAAAATCTGCGGGAGATGTTATCATGGCAATAGGCCGTTTTATAGTTGTGCTCGAGTGTAATCGTCCTCGCTTACATTATGTACACGGAATATGCATTGCAAGGTTGACGACATCGGCGCCGGCGCGCCTTCCTGCTCCTACAGACATATCCATTCCCTTTACTGACAGGCCTCCTTAACTTCTCGCCGGTGGTCCTTAACGATTCATAACCAACTTTATCCTATTTAAATTAAAGGGCACATAAATATGCTCCTCTCATATCGAGTCTGCTAGTTATTGATAGCACCGCATATTTCTCGACGGCTCGGTTACGTCCAATACCAAAAATAAATTATATCTTTCGACATTTCTTATTCAGTTGTGATGTGTGGAATAAATTAATATGTTGATGCAGATCATTTAGGTAAAAACTTATCAATACAACAGATAAACGTTATAATTCATTAAAAACAAAACACGACGCTAGTAACGTTCATCAGTCGGTATCTCGGAGTATAAATTGTCTGTGTATTAATAGAGTCTCGTTTCCCTCAACTTTTATTTATTATTGCAGACTTCATTGACTGGGCCTGGCGCCTGCTTGTCGCAATTGTGACTGGTTCTTCTCGTTCTATATGTCCATAATTCAACTTATATATGTTTATTTCCAGTGTATCCTGATTAAAATGCAAAAAGGCGACGTAAAGGCCGTTTACATTGTCGAACCAATTAGTAGGATCCATAAAAATCATACAAATCATTCTCCTTCCTTATTGAGCGCTTTACGTTGTCCGGTGGCGTGATCTTTATTTTCTTTTAATTTCGGAACACTATTATATTGCGACAGTTTTACGAGGTGTAGACAGCTTAAGTAGTACAAGTTGCTCTTAATGCGATACTGGAAACCATATCGGGAACGAGGCGCGAGCTTCGAGTTTCAGCGTTCAGCTCTGCACATACAAAATTGTGCGCAGCTCGTTAAACCATTCGGATACTTAATGGCTTGTTATTGAATATGATAACAAAAATGCCCAGGAGCGAGCAATGGACGTGAGCCAACTTACTCAACAAAAATATCGTATATAATTTATTGGGTATCATTCTACGGATGCTTGGGGAGCGAGCGTGTCTTACAGTTGCACCTCATAAAAAAAAAACTTAAAAAATATTTCGCGAACATGTGTCGCCATCGAACCACGGATTTAGCCGGCGATGCATATTATTTTTCTCATGGAAAATAATATATCTGTCATTTCGGAATAGTTTCCACAGAGAAAACAAATGACGGGACATTACTTTCTGTCGAAATAAAACGTCTCGTCCTTTATGTGTAGTAAGGTCATCTAACGGAATTGTGAGTAATCCAAATCGAAATAGCGTCGTGCGGAGGGAGATACATCGCGATTGACATATACTTACTACATTAAATGTGTAAGTACCTATATGTAGCTATCTCGATCTGTTTAGTCTTTGAACCGAAAATAAGCATTAGGTATGGACCTAAAAAATAAATCTTTCTTGTTTTTATCTTTTTTATTACGTACAGTGCGTTTGGCCGACTACAGCTCTCCCGTGCTGCCAATGCGCCACTATGCATTCGTGAGTATGGGATCCCTGATAAACACATTAGGTGGGTACAAAACATGAACTACAATCATTCAACAAAAAGTCCTGTGTAGCACTTTAGGAAGCTGTGTCAACCCATGAATCACAAGCAGGCGCATGAGCAGTGGGCATGGCCGTAAAAAAACATTGAATGGCAAATAGTTGTCTATCCTTTGGCTACGCCTACCCAAATCAAATACCGCCTCACTTACTCAACAGAGTTATCAATCAGACGCAAGAATGCAAATTTTAATTGTGGTCGGGGCTGGGTGTGCGTCGCGCGATATTATGATCGCAATTTATTCGCACGATCGCTGTGCGCATGCGCGGGGCGGACCCGCACGCACCGCCACCGCGGGGAGGGCACAACCGCCAATTATGAATAAACTAGCTCTACTACTATGTTAATAAGACTTGAGATTTTTCCTAGGCGATTTCACCAGGCGAGTACACTCATTAATGGTTTTGTGGCACCGTTATCAGACCTAGTAGAAAGCCTCATAATAATCTCTGAGTAATTATGCAGACCTCCACTCGTGCGCATGCTTGCAAAAATCATGTACAAACTGCGCACGGAATTTTGTTAAGCAGAATTGTGTATTTGATTTAATGCTAAAATGAATTCAGGGCCTTATTAAGACCCTCATAACAATAACTAATGTGACTAACTCACAAATTCCAGAGCCTAAGAACCCAAAACGACCATATAATATGGTGAAGTAAAGCGGTTGACAGATATGGCTGTATGACAACATTTTTTAATTTTTTCATTATTTAAATCTAATTTAATCTTGTTAATAAATTGTTGACATGTTATTACATCTAATTTGAATTGAATTTCAAGATTAAACTCAATTAAACGCGTGGGTTGTACAAGAGATACAGAGTAACCGGCTAACGTTCCTAGGTATACTGAAAGCGCCACAGATAGTATGTGTCACTTTTCCTTTAAAGCTCGTGTCAACTAGTTGGATATAAGATAAGGTACTGTTAGCAGCATTACGAAACGTATCTTTGAACTTTCACGAGGTTTCCAGTGCGGTCCCACAGGGCGACACATAGCGCAGCGAGGCGTGGGCTTGACCCCATTTCCTGGTCTAAATATAATTTTACTTGATCATTTAATTATATGGAGATTAATGGGCGGGTGGAGACGCCAGTATTCATGTTAATAAACAGCAACATGGCGAAGCGTGGTCTACGGTTTGCGCCACCGCCACGCCACCACAACGTCACCGATGCGCTACGCCAACGCTTCGCCACACTTCGTACGTAATCGGCAAATGTGAATTTTACCGACTTCGTACGAAGTTAAACAAAACACGAGCGGCGCAAGATTAAATTCAGTGACACTTGCTGTTACGTGTGTAATAAACAACTTGATTGAATATTATTACTCCCAGAAACTTGCGCTTCTAAGAACACATCAACCAAAACACTTTGATTATTATTAGACTGCATTAGTAGACTTTAATTTGCCGCGATAACTGTCACATAAATCGCAAATAAAGTTTTCGGTAAACTACTGGAAGAGAAAACCAATCAGAATTTAATCCTTGATAATTTATTGGCGATCGTGTATTTTAAATTGGAACATCATCGATTCTAGGAGTACCTATAATTACAAGCAAATAGTATGACGTGTTATTAAAGTATTAACTCAAAAACAAGACTAAATGACTACATGTAGGTCGGATAATGATGGCGTCGACTGTACGTAGGCTACGCGGGTGGGCTGCATACACATATCGGATGCATAGTTGCAAACCATGTCATTTACATCTCAAGTAATCGTGTCGCCGAGCTGCACCAACTTTAATTCGATTATCTTATCGATTTTGTTTTCATATTTCCACTCAAATATCATAAAGTGAAACCAATAAAGGCTTTGTGAAGGCTATCAAGTTGGCGCTACGCAGAAAGGAATAGAAACGACACTTTATTCACTATTTAAATTTGAATTGGATAATGCGGTGCGTACTGACTTTCCCCAGAGAACTAGCCACTTGTATTTGCACTACGTCTGCATCTTGAGTGTTAACAATAATATACATTGGACTATCCTGATTAAATTATCTAAAGGGAAACTGTTATTTGCACTTAGAAATACATTTGATTAAACCGTACTCTCAATTCCGTAGCTGCTACATAGTAAGTGAAATAATACACGGTCATTCAGCATTTCTAGCATAATTAGGTATAAGTATATCGTGTTAATAAAAAAGGCACGTAAAGTAAATGTAACGTTAAAAGGAAACGGGTTTTATTATAACATAATATTTTGGCAAATTGTCCTATAACAAACAAAATTTCGTAGCGGCGTAGGCCCAGCTTAGTTTATCTGTTGTTGATAGTATCTTTAGCGAAACTTGGTTTCTTTACAGGAACAGTTCTTACCTATTAGAAATGTTAGCATTAATTTGACTAACTACCGATTTTACTAGTAAATTAAGCTCATCTACTGATATCTACGCTCGAGTCTACGAATTACATACCAATGTTTTTTTTTAGCTAATTAAAACTCGTTCCAAGTTGCGCGGGAAAAGAGTTCCTGGAAGGATTTGGGGGAGGCATTGGCAAAGCAGTGAAAAAAAAAGTCTTCAATTTACTGAAGATGTTGTAATCAGTATGCATAATCTGAAAAACGATAGTATATAATATCAGGTATCTAAATTTAGCAAACTCATTAATCAGTCGAGATAATCTAAAAGCAATAGTGGGTATCACGCTCTCCACTTTTCGCGAAACTCTTATCAATGTAGTATCAAGATAAGAGCCATCATGGTATAAGGAAGGAAAGACCAATAATGTAATCACTGGAAACAATATCTACTGAATTATAAGATTACTAATTATTGTTATTAACCGAATGATTTATATTTATACCGCTTTTAAGAATAATTTAGCTTTTATCATAATTATGAGAAGTTATTATTTCAGAAATGTGGCGAGAGAGTCACTCCGACGGTGAGCTAAAAGCGTTATTTATATGTACGTGTTTGGTGACAAGGCGCCTCTCTGCGCCCGCGCCTCTGGCCGTCCTAATTAAAATTTAAATTTAAACCCGACTTTAGGATTAATTTAGGTACCTACCTTCCTTTACCCTATAAATACTGTCACTGAAGCAACACAGATCCCATTCTGATAAAATATTTGGCGCTGAACCTAAACAAGATTATGATGTTATTAAAGTATTATGAAAAAAAACGATAAAATGGAACTCTTTATTGGTCGAGCTTTGTGTAATAATTCCAAAAGTATTGTTTTTTTTTCGAAATAAAAGATACAGGGCTACTTTTTAAATTAAAGATCAATATTCAAGAGTTTTCACACCAAATTGTAACAAAAAGAGTTGAACTTGGTCTAGTCGCTAAAAGAAAGGAACTATTATAGACAGCAACCCTTGGCTTCATCCAGATATTACAGGTGGTAATTATGTCGGTGTATTGACCGGAATATTGTAAACTACGATTTTCGTAATTATATCAGGATTCCTGATATAAGCTCATATCTCATAGTCGTTCTTCGTTTCTAATAGTCCGGTTTTCAGCAAAGAAAATATTTTTTTTTAATTATCCTCTTGTGTATTTAACTTAAACTGCATCGGTACCTATACCTTAATACTCAATATATTTATTGCTTCCACATGTGAACTTAGGTGGTAGATTTTACAGAATATGATCATTGTGGACCTATGACCGATGCAGTTTAAGGTAAATACACAAGTTCAAATATATGTGGAATAAAAGGTTGTATTACATAAATAGACACAATTGTATGTACATAATCCTATTACAAGTTTACTGTAAGCTTGCTTGACTTGCACATAGTTGCAATAAGCTGCAGCAGCCCTAGCAATGGCGTTGTGTGGAGTATCTCATGTCGGTCTCATGTTTCAATAGATGTCCTAGTGAATGATACGTCAGCGGGTGTTAGGTGCAGTAGAGTGCGCGGGATCCACGTCCGTTCGCATCAACAACGCGCATTACTTTACTACATAAACGCATTGACAGCACATAAAGTCGCTTTCAGTTCACGTCAAACAGACACGGACACGTTTCCCTTTCGAGCTCCTACGACCGCAAGCCAGCGAAAAACTTCTGTTACAAAAGTGCTTTCTATAATTAGTTTGTTGCTCAATTCAAAATAAAATGAAAAGGTGATAACAAATGGAGGGCGAAGGGCGTGTCGGCGAGTTTGAGTAATGGCCGACGCGGGCGCTTCGCGTCTTGCGTCGCGATCGCCCCATGCGCCCGCGCTGGTGACGCGCCCGGATTTGAATACAATGCCGCGATACCTCAGGGCCGCCCGCGTGCACGCATGCATAATCCTTTGCAGTTTATTTAAAATCTGCCACATTCTCCGCAAGACTGATGGCTACATCTACGAATCTGTGAACAATACGCCGACATACACCCACACGAATGCTTTTTGTACCAATTGACCTCCATTTGTAGTCCATTTGCAATTAATAGTGACGCTCGAACGTCGGCTGCAGCTCGGAGTTATTGACTCCTCACTCGTTTTTTATTGCGGCCTAAGGAGAACATTCAAGGCTGAGTTGCCACCATGACAACGTCTGGTCGTACAGACCGTATATGACAATGAAGCCTCGGTAACCGCAGTTACTCGTTAAGAGAAATGCCCGCATAAACATGTCTGAAATGAAGATAAACTCCGTGTTGAATAGTTTGAAATATTAGCTCGGCTCGAGTGGCGACTGTGGGTGTCACTACGAACACCAACTATACTAAGCCCACTCGTCTTCCTGCGCACACGCACCGTTCATCTTCCTGGAGGTAGCTTATCCTGAACCCTAACATTACATGCATTATTATGTCATGTTAATGTTAGCAATGCGACGTTGCTCATGCATATGTAATTTGCATCATAGTGAAACACACTTCAGTGCTTATTTCGACTGCCGACGTCAAATAACAAAGGAACTGATGACCAATCGACCTTTAGCTTGGACAATTATCTGCAGTGACGCAATGCTCGCTCGGCACCTAGACGTTCTGAACTCAGTACTGCTCTATGTGGACATCGGCCATGGTACAATATTGGTCATAAAGCGAGCAAAAAACTCGTAGACAATGAAAGGAGGCGAGGGGGCCTGTGTTGCGTCCTCGATAGCTGCGCGGCGGCGGCAGCAGCGTCGGCCCGACCAGTGCCTATTTGGGAGCAGAGGGCTCCCTATTTGGAAGGCTGCGTTTCGAGTCGAGATCGATATCGAGCGGCCGGCGCGGGCGCAGCGATGCGACGCCACCCGTCAACGAGCCGTCACTCTCGCGCAACCTCCTTTATCGTTATTTTACATTACACCGCTACATCATCTACAAACGTATATCTTGCCTTAAATAATATATTGCTTTCGCATTCGAAATTGTTTCTATTCAACTCAGAAATATTTATGTGCTCTTAAAACAATCGATAACCGTAACCTAAATTCGAAGTGAGCGCTCAATCCAGTTAACAACTACGTAAAACAAATATAAGTATAAATTATTTAACTGTTAAATGTGTTAGGTCGGTATAGTACAGGCTACGTAACATACATACTACGTTAGAACAGCTGTGTATACGAGAGTGGATGATCTCAGGAGGTTGTAAATATACAATCACGAATATTATTTTTGCATCTTTGTTAACAGTGCGCACGACTTGACACTTCAAATAATAGGGGGGCTATACACACACACACATTAAGTATATTACTGCGAACTTCTAGTATCCATGAAAGGTCTTTTTCTAGGGACACGTACAATAAGTTTCTATGTACGATTCTACGAGATCGTGATAATAGTTTCTATGACTGATTATATTAGATTTATCATGATTAACTTATCATATCCGTAAATTTTATAGTGAATCGTATCTTATCAACTGTCTTATCGAATTAAACATACGTTATTTGTTGAGTCAAGCGATATATGAGCGAATTTGCAAGGTCGTTCATTATTTACTATCTTTGTTTGTAGTTGTAAAATGAAAAGGACATAATGGTGGCGGTGTGTAAACTGTTTGTACCTATGTTCTGACGGACAGTGAGGCCACCCATCACTTCGTCTGCAAGTGGGTCTACACTCTACAAATTAAACTGTGTGTGTTTAGTATGAGTAACGCTAATTTATGACGGGCTCATACCTGTATTATCAGCATAGCACTATTTTGCTGTGACCGAATTACACCGACTCAACAGTTTTCAACGCACTCTGATCTATTATCAAATACCTCGTAAAATGTCTGGGCATACACGTAAAATGTGCTAATAAATTTATGGTCGAACATACATTAAGTCGTTAAAAATCACACAAAATTCAAGACAATTTATTCGGTGTTGAAATAAAAGACAGTAAGCAAACTTTCCGCCTGTTTACTGTAGTTTTTGATCTACCTTGAACGTCTGAAGTCTGGTTGCGAACATATTTTCTCAAAATTGTCATTGTTTACTAATATCATATATTAATTCAATGACAGGAGTTTAAATTTAAATAAAGATTCAGCGAATGAAGTTACTGCTCCAATATTAGAAATGGCTGTCCTGTTCACTAATAGTCGTTAATTACAGTCTAGTTTCCGCTGACATTACCAGAGGATATTTTATTAGCGTGAGCCACGACTGGCTACATAGCCGCTAGGAGGGAACGCCTCCTCGAGTAAACATGAATGGTCCCAGCTCAGATATTCGCAGCAATTAAATGCGTGCGTGCCCGCAATTTCATGCGAATCGCACTTTGGGCCGGCGGTTGGCAAAGCGAATTTCGCTAATGCAAGTGGGTATTAAAAAGCATGGTCATATTTATAACGTGACGTGAAACCGCGGCGCGGGCGGCGCGACAGGCGCGCGTGCGCGTGCCGTTAAGCTGAATGAGTGCTCGTTAAAAAGCAACCCGCCGTGTAATTAGCAGCCGGCACTACATAAGCCAATGAAAATAAAACAAAGTCGCCATGTCCCACGGCCCCGGGCGCCTCGTGACTGCTCTCACGGATCCATCACGAAATTTTACACTCGCACTGCATCTTATTAAGTGTTATGAAATGCCTCTTGTAAGTGACAGTGCCTTTTAAGGCAACCCAACGCCCTATGCGATACCGCGGGCTGACCATTTGTGCTGCATTCGGCTCTTTATGTGTAACTAAATTTTCTTCAAGTTATTATAAGAAATGTACTTCTTAGTTATCTTGGGTTTTCTAGGTTTACAACTGTAACATGTGATTTCACGGAAAATTCAAGTGGAAAATGAGTAAAGCGATAAATGAAACCATTTTGTTAGTGACTCTACAATTTTATGTTACTGGAAACAGCGCTTCTTTTTTTACCACAGTTTGATTACAGTGTAGGCCTTGCCGGTATAACTTAGTATGTATATTTACCTATTTTGTATTTAATAAGTTTAACTAGCTGAAACGCATGATTACTCTTTACTATTTATGTCAGCTAACCAAGCATCCAAATTAGAAAACAAAAACATATGAACAAAAATATAGGAAAATGTTATGGCAACAGCAAAAATACCTGCACGGCTTAAGGTAACAATTCAATCAAAAGGTTGATCAGAATGTACGTTAAACGAGACGTAAATAGGAAAACGCAGCTGCCGGGGGCGGCTATTATCGCGTCAGAAAGACCGAGTTTTATCTCTCAATTTAGTGATAATTTCATAAAGCGGCGCAGGCGGCGCCGGCGCGCGGCGTCTCGCGCGCGGGAGGTCCGCACTTGCATCGCTTAAGGTAACACTAATTGCAAACCGCTTTAAGGACGCTGATCGATAACACGATAATGTCTTTAATGCCGGTCCTGTGTCGGCTCTGAACATTACATTTTGTCTTGTCGACTCACTAAAATAATTATCGCTCCACACATGTGCCGTAACTTATATACAGAAACGGTATGGGGCTCAATAAACGTGAATTTACTCGAAATACCGTCATACATCGCCGGGTCATTAGATTTGTTAGCGGTGTCGGCACATAAATCCTAAGATCCATCGGTTGGTATGCGACATAGCCGCTCGGTTAAGATGGTATTGATATGAGTAAGGCGCAAGGTGCCGCGTGCCTTCACGCCCTTCGGCAACACTCTAACATGGATTTTTCTGCCCACCCACATAAACGTATACAACGATTAATAAGTTGTTATTTTTATATCACAATGAAAATCAATGAATCTCTAAGAGACACCAAGCGAACCAACACATACAGTAGTAAAATAACTGTAAACAAAAGCTTCTAGGAAAAAATACAGTAAGTGAATGGAATTCGGTTAGAGTCAGATGTGAGGAAAATACTAAAGTCAAGGAGAGTGAGCTTGTCCCGACCGAGGACGATACAAAAAGTAAGACAAATTCTTGTGTACAAAAACTTAAAAAACCTTGCATTTAAAACTGCATTTTAACGCAAGTTTCTGAATATCGTACAATTCTTTTACATAAAATGCTAACGACCTAAATAAAACTGTTTAATATGTACGTAATGTTCGCATGTATAGTAACTCGTATGTGCGGGAGGCGTGAGACCGTGGAACAATTTAGCACGGCGCAAGAGAGCACAAATTGCAACCAGTTGCATAACATGCATTATTTAAACGCGACAACCTTATAAGAAAGTATTAATGTGATAGAGACTACGTACGACGCATGCGGTGAGTCAGAGCGAGCTCAATGACCCTCGCTCACCCGCCGACGCATACTATTCCTGTGCTGCCATGCACTACATAGCCTCATTTCGAAACATTAGCTAACTTTCAAAAATCGCAATTAATGTCAATCATAATCACTACAATCCTCTAAAACAACTTCCTCCTTGACCCGGCTGCCAACACGAGCGCTCTGCATCACGCCGGCGCAGGCGCACCGCCATCGACACTATTTATTTATGTGCAATTGTTATAAATGATCTCATCAAAGGTCTACGCACTCTCGTAAACAAAATTAGTTCAGGCGACCTTCGAAATAAACGTTTGTCTATTTATCATGTCCACTGCACTACGAATTGTATGGTGAGTCATGAAACATTCTCCAAACGTTCGTCTATGATACAATATCGGAGGCTTATCGCGGCAGGCCTCGCGCGGCAACAGACGGACAGGATCGTGTCAGTACATCATTCATCAGCTGGCCGCAAACGTGTAAATTTGCATACGACCACGAGTGCAGTCTCGCGGGCGTCGACTGGAATTAAAGAGGGTCGAGAGAGCCGATCTCGTGTCGATACTGTCACATGACTAATGGAGCAGGCGCCGATCACAGATATCGACAAATAAAAATATGGCTGGGCCACCGCCGCCGCCGCCGAGCTGCGCCGCGCCTCCACCGCGCCGCGCTCCCACAGCGCGCGGGGCGCGTGTGACTCACCGTGCGACACAACTTGTCACTTGCTACCCGACACGCTTACGTCTCGATCATTGTAACGATATGATTATTTACAAACCACAATTTGACAGCAACACGATAGTGCTGAAGTCAGCTGAAGCCGTGAGCTTTTTCCGAGATCGAGATGACTTTCCTGGCACCCAGCAGAACAACTGCAATATTCAATCCACACGATCACGATCGATTTCAATCCAAAGATCACATCCACCTAGGTCGAATAGGTACTACTTTGCGTTACTTACAGTAATCTTCACCATTGTGATAAAGACAAAAATGAAAAGTCCCTATTATATTATGTGCCTGTAATTACATGGAAATTATTTGAGAGTGAACACCGAAACTTTAAACTTTACATTTCTACACAACAGTGTAATTATATTATGTAGAAATTAAGTTTAGTTCCCTTGGTGACTACAGTTCTAAGATTGGTATGTTTTAGTACAATTATAAATCTTTCAGCGATATTAAAATAAATTATTTGCGATTAACCCCAATTTATATTACCTATTCCCTGCCAAAGATATTAATAAAATTAATACATAAAATAAAAAGTATTTTCTTGACCCAAAATAAATATTTTCTTTAACATAGTACGAATATCTTACTCTTTTTGCAACGTGAAAAATAATTAATATTAAATCGGAATTACTAAACTGAAAATGCAGTTCACCGCCTAACAACTAAACGGCCCAACGCTCGTTGTTGGGCAATTTAGTTGCTAGGCGGTGCGCCTTGGGCGGGGGCGGCCTTCTACGGCGGGATGATAACCAAAGGTCAATGACTCGCTTACATTTATCATTGTTATGCAACTATACGACATTCAGGTGTCAAACGGTGGAAATGTACTTATCTATTTACTCTGAAACGTTATCGCGACGGGAAAATTTATCTCTATCACTAATAGTTCCGAGGAAAATGTTATCTTTAAAAAAAAGTCAATGAAATGTAAATCTTTGAAACACTTTTATGCTACACATAATTTATGTGGTATAAAATAGGTTTTTTCATGAATCATTCTTGAAATATTTTTACATGAAAAATAGACCGTCAAGTTTCTACTGGGCGGACCGTCTTCCAGTAACGTCGTTGGCCCGGTCTTGTATCTCAGTCGTTTATCAGCGATAAGCAAATCAGATACTTATATCAAAGGCACGAGGTAGCCACTTAGAAAGTGCTCGATGGATTAAAATGGTAGAAGATCAACCTATAATAAAAAGTAATGAGCTCTGTCTACGAGCGTACTTAGTTAGTAAAAGTCAGCACAAACTGTTTACGTAGTTAACGTCATTGTTTGTAGGTAAGAAAACTTAAGACGTACACGAATATGCGAAGACGTCGGTAAGACGTACACGAATAGGCGAACTCGTGAAATAGATTACGTTGACGAGGTCCAGCGGAAGCGTGTCTGGCACTCATTAAGTGTCGGGACCTTGCCAAATGTTAGTGCAGGCGCTGGTCGGGGCTGCAGCAGACGCGGCGCGGGCGACGGCGGCGCGAGGACAGACGCATCCGCAGCGTCGCGTGACGCGCCATCACCACTAAATATATCGCCGTGACAATGAGACACATCGCCGCCGCCTGCCGCGCGATAATTGCCTAAAACTGAAAGTGCTAAACTTCTCTACCCGCCTTTGTCAGCCTTAATAAAAGGAGGTTCAACAACCTAGACGAGACCACGAATGACGCCTCGTCTAGATATATGCGGTATGCGGTTAATATCTACTGAGATCGAAATAAATCGCTAGGATTATTGCCAAGTGGAAAATCATTATACCTAATATATTGGACGCGTGGAATTCACTTTGACAATATTTTGACAGTGTGCGGTCGAGGAGCTTTAGTTTAGAGCCGCTCACTACGAGCAGCGCGCCAGACTTTTATGATTATTTTTATTTTCTTAGCGTTTTGTAATAGTGATTCATTGGATTCTGCTTAAGGATCTATTTTTGATGCGGCTATTAATGTGACCGAGTATTGTTATTTTGGGCCTACTAGAATGAGCGTAGGTTAGAATATATGAAAGTTTTTGTGCGTTTCGCCACATGCTGGTGTCGGCGGCGCATGTATTAGTGTCGTCAGAGTAGGCGTGCCCTTTATCTGCGCTCGCGAGTGGTCCCGCGAGCAGCGCTGCGCCCGCGCCGCCGCGCCAAGAGAAACGGGCGCCGCCGGTGCCCATCTAAGGAGCGCAACTGTACAACCGGACCGACTGCCCCCTATTTAGAGTGATCAGCCCGTAATTTTGACTTGGCATCTTAGCGCAGGCTCTCGTTTTAGCCAACTTAACGCGAAAATTAGCAATAATTAGTGGCAAACGACTAGTAAAGGAAATTTTGGTATGGGAGCTATTTTAAGAAACTGCACCTGTTACATTGTATTCGCAACTTTCAAATTGTAACCATGTTCATAAAACTACAACTTTAGGTACTTGAACGATCAACTAAAGCTTTGCAGGTAGTGTGATTAGCATAAACATTGGCTTTAATTAATGTTGCCGCTGCTTATATAACGTACCTATATTAACTAATGTGTTGGCAAGTACATGAGAGTATCATGATAACGACCAATTGTATGGCATACAACTTTAGGGACCCCTAGTAAAATAAAAATTATTTAGGTTTCAAAAGTTTGAAGTTTATTAAATCAACCATCTTTATATATATCTGACGACTAAGTAGTTTCTCGTGGTAGTGAATCTAGCGTTTTTGTATTTGTTGGATGATTTTGTCACATAGATACAATGGCATTCAATGTACCAGTGCAACGCGATAGGCACGTAAGTACTTCACGCTCGATGATTTGTTTTCAGTAGTCACAAAGCATGTCCACATTGTATTCTTTCTGGAACATCGAACATGAACACTGTAAAACAATGGTTTATAGCAGGAAAACATTCATCAAGCGCGAGGCTGTGCTCAATGCGCCCCTGTCGCGAGGTCGACGCACTGTCATTACGTACGTTATGTACAATACGTATGTATTGCATACGCCAAACGCACTACTACAGATGTTCCAGTTTTTTCGCTAAGTAGCCTGGGAGCGAGCGCGACTCCGCCACGCTCAATTATCTCCACAATATAGGATTAGTAAAGAATGCCCTCGAGCTGCGGCCCGCAGACAGCGAGACGACCGTTGATACTCTACACCGCAATCAATCGCTCCTGTTTCTAACTACACACTACACGTGCACACACTATTGTGTACTCGGACACTATTATAAATAGCTATGCGACAACTGCATTAGCTGCGGTCCAAATGACTAAACACTATCCTGATTGTAAACTATGCTACATTTACATATTTCAAAACAATGGAAGGATGGTCGTAGTTATTTAAAATACTTGAGACGGATTGTCCTTGTACTTTTTTTATAAGTGTTCAGTACTATAGACGTACATATAGTAGGTATCACCATTAGATACAACTTTATGTAGAATCTCAAATACATCCTATACAGTCTAAATACAGTGTTCCTGAAAGCCTACTGAAAACGCAGTATAACTAGAAGTACGCGAAGGAAATATTATGTAGAATCATCGGACACGTTCGATGAGAGACCAGCAGTTCTGCTGTTCATAACCAACTGTATACATATGACAGTCAATTAAGAACTGCCTGCCTACTTCGCGCACATAATAGGCTCCATAATACTTTACTTTGTATTAAAGCGAACACATACTCTCAAGTGTCATTGCTGGCAAGAAAGATAATAACGTAACTGCATACTTTGTGTAACAGCTCTAAGCCGTTTGACAACATAACTTAAAATACTCACGCATAAGGACATAGTTTACACACATAGGCACTTACAGGCTTTGCGCTCAAGAGCTTGGATATGAAAGTCACACTAGCATTTATCCAAACACGTTTCGCGACCGATTGAGAAGAGTGCTCGGATCCATTACATGCTGCGTGAATAAACAAACTGTCGTCGCTCGATTATCGCCATTAGTGCATCTGAAATAAGTGTGAGGTTCGCGAGCGCGATTCCACACAGTCGTGTTTGTTGTCGACGCTCGAACAGCTCCGGCAATGGCCAATCTCTAGGAAATTGACATTCGGCGCCAAAAGGAGCTCTGTGAGTGATTGTGAGTGCACCATTTGGCGCGAACAGAGCGCGGCTAAATATTTATCGAGTCTGGATTCATAAATGGCAGCGTGTTTGTACTTTATTTCGAAATACTCATCGGCGATGGATTTATACAAATGTTAGCGTGCTGTTAATGTTATATTAAATCATTTTTGTCCAACTATTTTGGGACAAAGAAAAATGATGTAAATACAGATAACAATACTATTTAATGAAAACATGTTGTCCCAAGAAGAATAGCTGTACGGAAGTTGTCGACCCGTCTCCATTTTTCATGGAATTTGTATTATTTTATCAGTCAACTACATATAATAGTAGATGATTAAGCTTTGAATGTGTAATGCCAACATCAGACATACCGGCACGTCGACAAAGCACCATTATGAAAATGTACAACTAATAAAGTAAACAAATGTGTACCAACAGAGAAATATTAGAAATAATAAAGTGCTCGTCTTTTGTTTTCTCAATACCAATGCAAACGATTATCATGCCAATTGATACTTTATTATTTCTAATATTTCTCTGTTGGTACACATTTGTTTACTTTAAGAAGTTAATTTTCTTTACAGTAGTAAAGAAAATTAACTTCAAACAAACAATCAACATTCGAATGGCCACATCCTCTCGGTTTTTATTTGCAATGTCTGCCGGTCTGTTTGTTAGCCACCAGTTAGTCAACTGTGATATGAGTATATTTGCAAGAAACGAGGAAATTTTATTATAGGCACGTTTGACGGGTTCCAGTACCCACTTTTTATTTGTCAAGGTAATACGCAACGAGAACTGCATTGATGCTTACAAAAAATATTCGTCGTCTTTTTAATTCGCATCAATTTACATAAGCTTTTAAAATAAGGCTATATTATTTTTACCACGATGACTGAATGGCTTACGAAAACTACCTATCATAATTACTGAATAAAATAATTAAAAGCAACTATATTTATTTAGTTACTCCTCGTTGATACGAGGAGTGAAAAGTATGAATAGAGGAAGTTCTTCAAAATTACCTTTGAAGAATCGATCCTACATAACAAGTGAAAATTCCATAGCTTATCAGTTTCTCTCAGCGCAGCACTCGCGGCGTCCGTCTAAGCAGCGTCTGCTTAGCGGCTACGCAACAAAAACTAGAGGCTTCGACGCGTCTATATCTACATTAAATACAACGAGCTAAGATAAATTTATCAACTATTGTTAGTAATCAAACGCTTTATTTCTGGAGCTTTTTAAACACCTGATTGACGCTCTCTTTTGCCAATATAATTGAATAAGAACGATGGACACAAAATATGCCATTCAACTAAGAAACACTTCAGGAACTCCTCCTCCAAAGGAGTTCAGGGGGGTGACCACCACCTCTTACAGCAGTATTATTTTAATCTTACTTCGTGTGGGAAAAGGATGGAGCTATACGGAATGTATAGCTCCATCTCTTTCACACACGGAAGTAAGGTTATAATAATACTGCTGTAAGAGGTGGTGGTCACCCCCCTGGAAAGAAAAAGATATTTATTCAACTAACTTAGTGGCTATCCAAAAAGCAAAATGACTTTAGAATAAAATTCCGCTAGATAACGTAAATCTGTAGTTGACTAAGACTCCAAGCCACACATAAACACAATTGTAAGAACACTTTTGCATTATTATAATAATTAATTGCTAATTTATGCGTGTGTATCTAGTAAACAAATGACGACGCCTCCTCACACCTGCGCTCACCCAATAACTTATAAACTCAATATTGCTCAACCATCGACTCCATTGAACCTATTGTCCAGCTAGTACTTATTAGAAATGTCTTACATGACCTAGCCACAGTACTCAGTGTCCTAATTAACTTGAGTCCACTACGCACATTTATATCGAACGTTAGTATTAACTCAAACACTAAGGGTCTCGTTATTCATTCCCCAGTATGAATAATTAAAATATTGCGCAGTGAACTCTGATGTTTACGAGACAATCGCATGCAAATTACTTACTCGTACACGAGTGTTATATGTAATTTGTATCATGTTAATTATTACTACAACTGTTCTTATCTTCGGGCTGATGAAATTTTATACCCTTGTCGCGAGCGCGCGGACGCAAAGCCACGCACATTATTAATTTTGCTTACATTCAAAGCTCCAGCGAAGGAAATTCAAAGGAGTTAGATTTAATGCATCATAACTAACTATCGTATGTCGGTGTCGAGGATTGACAAACGCGATGGTGTAAGGTTGCACTAGAAGCAGAGAGGCGCGAGCGCAGCGCGCGGCGGCGGATGCACGTGCGCGGCGCAATGGGCTAGCGTGCTGAAGCGCGGCTTGCACTTCCGACTCACATTCATTCCCGCGCCATTCATACAACTGCGTCATTCATTTAATTCAAGTTCATAACGAGACCCGTACGTGGGAGGAGCTCCGTAAGTCGGCCGACACACCCGCGCCCCGCTCTCGGCGACATATCGCATTATCAAAAACTTTTATTATCGATAAAGATAAACAGAGTCGTTTGCGGGATCCGAACGCTCCTCGCCGAAAATGTCCATAAAATAAATCGGATCGCTCAAAGTTCCGAATTGCATTTATCGTTTCTCCGTATTCAATCTCGGACGCTTTAAATTCTCCAAGGTGCGCAATATTTCACGGGTTCTTAAGAGTAAACTTCTAATTAAATGCCGACGGTGGCATCTCCGACACCGGACGTGCTCCTTAGGGGCCCGGACAGCTACAAAATGATCGAATTTAAGGATCGAGACAAGGTGTAGGTGGCACGCAGCGCGGCGCAGCGCGGCGGCCGCGTGGCGCCGAGATGGTATCGCCGCGGCGTGGCGTCCCACCAGCGTGCGATACTTTTCTAACTTTTTGGTTTGGCGGGTCGCGCGGGGGCATATTGTGTGCAATTGTAGCACGCGAGGGCACCGCAGGCCGACGACCCGCCCGTCGCTCGCTCCGTATAATCCGACAGCATTATGGTCGACCCGGCGCCTTTGTAGGCTACCGGCTTAATGAGGGCCGTGGGTGGCTTATGACACGTCAGGATCTGATCATAAAGGTGCCAAAAATTCTACCTGCGCGGACGACATTCCTATCTCACGCCTTTGAAAATTAATGTCTATTGTCTGCGGATGCTGGCAGGAGGCGTCAGGGATTAGGAATGACACGCTGTTATTTATTTCCAGGGCACAAGGGTACGTCTGGTGCGATTAAAATATATTGAATTATTTGGTGTTCCGATGTGGCGATGACTCCTGGTGCGTCGGGTTTAATTGAGATGTATGCACTCAAATTCTTTGACCCCAATTAATTTCGTGGAAGTGAGTTCGTCGGGCGTTAATTAAGTGCGCTAATATTTGTGCGCAGAACACGCAGTGGTCAAACACCATGTTCATTGTAATTGTAGATGATGTCTACTTCACTTGCGCAGGAAGTAAGTACATGAAGAGCTTTCTACGAGCAAAGCACTTCTTTTAGCCTATGCCTACTGGCTACGATACAGACCACTTTATTCCCTATAGGTAAACAAATAAAAACAAATTTATATAATTATTTATACACACATACAAAACCTCCACATGTTAAGGAACCTCACTTTTCGCACGCCAATTATTTTAACTTCTATGAATTTTGCGTTAGTATCTTTTATCATCAGATAAAGTTTTATGGTTTTATTCCGGTTTTGCTTTTGCACGTAACTTAATGTGGTTGTGTAGTAGATTGATGTGAGCATACGGTATGGGGATATGCATGTGCTGATGTAGCCCTCGGGTAATGCAATCTGAGTGCAATGGTAATGATGTGACGTCAGTCAGCGGGTCGTTTGTTACGCCCAGCTTCGCTGCGGGGCAATGAACCAGCGACTGAATTGGACGTAAGTGTCCTGCGACGCTGCGCCCGCGCCACGGACATAACGCAACCCAACCACGATTTACGACATTACGAGTGACGCCATGCAATATGATTGTAACTTGCAAAATTAACTTTACTTCGTCAAAGTACGGCAACATTCGCATAAGGCAACGAGTCCTAATGGTGATGGTGATGATAGTCTATAAATCTATCAACTGTGTTTGATGTGCATCTATACGAGGTAATAATGTATTGAAAACGCATTAAGAAATGCGTGGTACAGCGCAGAACACATCTACATACCTAGCTACTTGTTTGGTATGTCACTTTTTACATCCTATCCAAACAGATCCGACCAGGTACTTCGTAATATAGTTACCTTGGTATGAACAGTTTATTCAAATGACCAGTAGAATTCCAATACAGGAGAAGGCGATTGTAAAATAATACGAGTAGGTAAAGCGACAATTAGTGAACGATATCGGAGTGCGGCGGTGCGCGGGCGCAGCGGTGTTACAATGAGGCGCAATCAAGCGCGAGTACATTTTCATTCCGCGCGCGATGCGACTGCGTGCACGCAAACAATCTTATATAATATTTGCGTATAAATGCGCATTTAAAACATTCCACAAATAAGGGTTGGGTATCCGCTAATAACTCGCGTACTTTACAACTTTACGTTCTGCGTTTGAGAGCTGAGATTGTTATCTAGCGCAATGCTTGTGTGTATACCTCTAACTTCCAAAACATGGCTAATTACGTATTTTATTGTATAATTGTGAGGATTTATTACTTAGGTAGGGAGTTTTCACACGTAAAACTGAATAGGAACATAATTTAAATCTTAATTACGATATGAGTCGGTTGACTTCATTTGGACATTATTTTAGCCGCGGGCTGTGCCGCGGGGTAAAAAATTGAGATTCATATTAAAAGTAAACAAAGAACTCCTTTATCTGACATTTCATTTCTGGACCGCAATGTTTGGTAATCCAAAATATCATGGATTTTTTTTAAAGATTCGAAATGACTCCTTCAAGGTTGAAAATGGAATACAAACCACGAATCTAGGATCATTATTACGATCCTCATTACGACTAAAAAAATGTCCATTTCACAATAAATATACTAATACAGGACCCGGTACGGCTCTATTTACACTGCCGCGAAACGGAGTGGAAGCGAGTTTTCGTAGCGATATTTTACATAGAAAAATGAACTTTATGTCAATTGTCTAACGTGCAAACTAGATACGAGCTTGTTACTGCCGAAATTCCCGAGAATGCGCGATAATTCTCCAGAAGATTCGCGACCTGTGCGTACCTATGTGTGTATTTAATTTGACATAAAGTTGTTTATGCTTTGTACAAAAAAAGCACTTCCACTCCGTTCCACGGCAGTGTAAATTGAGCCAAATAACATTACAACTATAATGCCCAAAGGGTTAAGCAGAGGAGTACCTATAGAACAGCCACATAATATAATTCTCGGTAAATACTTACTGGCTCGCTTTCTAGAAATATGAAGTTCTAATTGAATTTTAGATAATTATCCAAGTTATCCAAGGACTGCATTATACCTAATGGTTAAATAAATAGAATGGAGGCAATACGCCGGATGAAGAAAATTGTGTGACGAAAAACGGTCTGTGTGACGAAAGACAGAAGAATTGTACAGCTGACAATCAAACTTCACGTTGACGCAGCGCAATAAAAAAAAATCTTTTGTTCTAGTAAATGAACTAGAACCTTTACCACGAGATAAAGAACCTACTGAAAGTCGTGATGATTCAGTTTGACTTGGTGCAGGGAAGAAGCATAGGATCTATAAGGAATCAAACCGATTTATCAAATACTTGTGAATTGGGGGCTGGCTAGACAATACAATAAAAACAAATGACATCAGAACCCAGAGCAATCACCGGCACGGACTAAAAGTCAAAGTAACAACAAATTTCGAATACCTATTCTCTATCAAGAGTATAAAAAGTATTTTTGATGGCACGCCGCTCTCGGGTTAAAAGATCAGTCCGATAAGGTTCGAACATAGTGTTAAAAATAACAATGCGCGAAGTGTACTTTTGTTTTCATGTTTATTAACGATCCGTGATGTTTTGGTCAGCACTTCCTGTTGCTCTTGTTTTTTATTTGTTAAAAATGTTAAGATCAGTTAAATTCAGAGGGGCAATTTTCGTAATTTTAAGAACGTTCACAGTCTGAACTCAGTCTCAGCCTGTCAAAAAATTGTAATTACTAATACTTGTCAAAAATGTAAGGAAATTAGTATTAATTAGCGCTAAGACTAATTTCGCTACATTTTGACCAGTTATTGACATTGATTATTGCTGAGATGAGATTTAATCATGTCCTTCTGTGTATCGTCCCTTTTAGAACCATACAGGAACAGCCGAGTTAGAATCTTCATAACGCAGGAAAAACAGAAACTACCGTTCAAGTATTTTTACTATTGGATTAATTTTATGTATTTAACTTGAACTTAATATAAAGAAGTAAATATTTATACTAACTACACAAGCCGTTATCAATTTGTGCAATCTGAGTTGCATAAATACATATTGTGTAGGTATATAAATAAATGTCTGGGAATTTATACTCAAATAGTTGTAGTGACGAGGTTTTTATAACAACCAACTTCGCCTCTACCATAAATACCTAATGATTAGGAAAATTATACCCATCTGCCTCATAAATTGGGCCTATTGTCCCAAAGACCCCTTCCAAGAACATGCGAGGCTATTGGTAGCATATTAATCGTTTCATTTGCCAATTTTATTAAAGCGATGTATTTATTTTCTGCTGTGCGCGATATTTACAAAACAGATATACCTAGTTAAGAAATAGGTACACCACTGTATCGATCGATAGTAACTGAATTGATAACCGCGTCACAATCAATCAGAAATGTGACATTCGAAGTTGTCAGGTGACGAGCGGCCATTGGTGCCGTTCCGCGTTGTTTTCGTTTGTACTACAGTTACGCAAGCCTCCAACCTGAAATTAGCACGCCCTTTCAGCCGACACCCACTGCTATCACACGTCACGCGTTTGCGACGAATTACACTCTGTATATACTTACGTACTTATAACCACTAATGACTATATTACAGTTCTAAGAGATTTTTTTAAGAGTTCAACCGGAGCCCGCCAGAATTATATAAATCGAGCCAAAAGGGTCGTCAAAATATCCACAAAGGCTTGAAAATTTCGCGTCACGTCACGTCTTGTCTCGGTCGCCTGTCTAGACATCACAGACGAACACAACTTTTTTCTCTTCTCGGTAATACAATTTTTGGCAGACTTGTTAATACAATCTTGGCAAACATTTGTAACTTTTATCACGTCCGGAAAATGAATGAAAGCTGTCGCCGTGAGTCACGTCGGCCATCGAGCGGGGCTTAGAAAGTCCTTGCTGTCTATTCAAATGATAAAAGTAATGACATCACTCGCGAACGCAAGGCTAAAGCTGTAAACTTAATTAGATGTGAACTAACATTTATTTAGTTATTTACAGTGCAATGACAATAACCTTCAGCTGGGAAACGAATATTTTTAGTGTTTTATCAAAATTTGATGCAATGGAATGCCTCCTTCAACTGTATGTTAAATATGGCATAAGAGGAGACATAAATAGGTAATAAACTAAAAGGTCTAAGCTAACACATGTACATAAAATCTTATGTGCGTTTGAGGCAATCGTCACAACACAATCCGATAAGATTGTGAAATCATACGACATTGATATTCAGGTACATGTGCTCCCAGTATCTGATGATGATATAACCATTGCAAGACAATACAACTTTATGAAATCATGATTTATGCGATTTTATTTTCCACTTTCGACCTTGTGATAATATTTTGATATTACTCGTATCTACTAAAACCTTATCAGATTTATGTTTTATTCATCAATAAGTGTGAGTAACTGGAACTATATTAACGATGCAATCTCAATTTTATCTCTGTTTATTTTTAAAATTACTGGAAAGATTTAGTTAAACCTAACTTGTCATATTTAAAAATATCTTTTTGAATATGACAGTTCTTTCTTCCTAAAATGTTATTGTTTAATAGCATTTTTTATCAACTGGTAGTTAATGCCTCATTATATTAGTCACAGATGGTACACCTAACTAGCAGCATTTTCCACTTTTTGCTAATTAGAGATAACCCGCTTATCTTTCTACTTTTCAGACTTATTACGTCATTTCTATTATTTTGTACATTCTAAAAAAAAAATTAATAGAAATTCAACCACACATGAGTAATCGCTTGTGTGGATAATATTGATGCAGTTGAATACCAATAGAAACATGAAAGATTATAATTGTTCCAAATGATTTTAGTTGTATCTTTTTAATACTTATAAAGTCAAGTTTCCGCGAAAACCTTTCGGAGAGAATCATTGACAGAAATTGATAACGTAATAAATATTTACGAGATTACTTTTGACGAGTCTTTGGCCGATAACAGATTAGTTATTGTATCATTCTCCGAAAATAGAACCTCTCATCAATTCTCTCCGTTTGTTGACGAAAATCAGCGGCTCTCACGTGGTATTGTTTTTATTATCCCCGAGCACCGCAGCTGGTATCGGTTCCACTGATAACGATACGAGCATTGATAAACCATTTAAAACACAAGCGGCTCGCTAGTCAACTCTCTGAGACTAATGCATACGTGCGTTTTAATTAATCTAGTAGTCGGAGACCGGTGCGGAAACCTCGGAATGTAATTATTTACATAAACATACGTGCCTATGGCCGTTCACTGTTTCCCTAAGCGAGGCGGGCGCGTTCCGCAGCTGAGCGGCGGCGGCGGCCGGCGGCCGGCTCGCTGACGCTGGGCAGATGAGAAAGATCGATGTGCATTTAATTACGTCGACCGGCATCGTTGGCAGCGCGTGCGGCGCATGATGCAGCGTGCACTCACCGGCGGGGCGCGTGGTGCGGCGCGCGGGCTCGTCCTCGCGCAGGTCGGGCGCGTGGCGGCGCGCGGCTCCCGGGCCCAGCGCCGCCAGCGCCAGCAGCAGCAGCGCGCGCAGCATGGCGCCGCCGCACTTTGTCTCACGGGGTCCGTCTGCTCCCGGCCACAAGCTCACTATTTCGGCCGCGAGCGCTCGGTTCGAACGGAGGTGCAGCGAGCGCAGGTTCGCGATCGTAGCGCGCGACTCGGAGGCGTCGTCGTAGCGCGACGGCTGAGCCGGACTGAGACGAGCGCCGCGCGATTTCCCGGCTGATGCGGCGAGGGGGCCGGCGCGCCCCTCGTGGAAAACGCGGCAATAGCGCGGTGCGGGCGGGGAAAATGCAGCGCCGTCATCCGCCCGCCCCGCCGCCCCGCCCGTCGCGCCGCCCGCCGCACCAACACACACCATTATTATCTGCCGATCATTATGACAACTTAATCCCTGCTACTGTTTCTATGTTTTTATAAACAAAAACTTTATGTTAACATTTACTTCAATCAGAAAAATATTGACTATATGTAGCCGCCATTTCTAATAAATGCAAGTGCACATAGAGTTCCTACCAACACTCATAGATAAGAAGATCCCTTTAAACGACTTTCTAACGCCAGCTAATATTTTGAGAGGGGCATTAGAAATAAGTCCGAATTTATAGCTTACTACGTGCAAAAATAATGTAAAAATTTCTGTCTGTGCATTCAAGACATCTAAAAAATGTGTCTACAGTGAAGAATGAGTAGAAGCTAAAACGATGTTTCGCGAGTCTTGTCGGGGTATTCAAATACCCATTAGACATTAATGACACAATGTTAGTAAGATTTTTCTCTAATTTGTTTTCGAAAGAAAACCCAAACTAACAAGCAAGCTTTATAAAGAGTAGTAAGAAGTCAATTTATGAAGCATTTTAATATCTATATCCTTACGATTATAATAAGGATTCCTAAAAGAGCAAATATTTTCTGCATGAGAGAGAGAGATGAGATGTTTTTTTTTTTAATTTAACGGCCGATGTTGGTGTATAAAATAAAATAAAAGAAGCATCTATTAATAGGTCAAACAGGCCTTAGTTACTGCCGTCTACAAAATAGTAGATGTTAACATAAAATCTAAGATTTATCGAAAGTTTTAGGACTTCTAAATTAATGTTTTGTTTCTGTTTAAATTTACTGTGGAATTGAGTTATCCCTGATTTTACGAGTCCACAGAATTAAACGTCTGTCATAAAAAACGCAAATTGTTATTGCTTTGTCTCGCCGCTGCGATGTGCGTCGAATTCAGACATGTTGAACACATTCATAAGAATTTACAGAATTACTTACATATATTTGGTGCAGAACTGTACTTGGCAGCAAGCCCGACTAGCCGTATAATAAATATTTCATATCTTTAGAATATAAACGGGAATATCAATACCTGGTACAATGCTAGTGAATCGCTGTAAAAACTGTTAACGTCATGAGCGATGTGAAAGTTTATAAATAATTATTATGAGTATTATGACCTCGTACTGGCTCCGGCAATTTTGTATAACTAGACATAGGATCAGCTAGCTACAGGATAGCCGAACTATGTAGAACAAATGTGTCTAAATACAACTCTGTTAAAAAAGTGTGTTCTGTAATATAAATCTAAACCAAGTATTTTATTTTTTTACTTTCAAACAAGATAATATTTACATAATATATAATCTAACAGACATAAAATAATAATATGTACATCTATATAAAACAAAACAAAGGATAAAGAATCATAGGGCATCAAAAAATTCTTCCGCATCACTGTCAGCGGAAAAAGTGCCCAAAAGGCTGGCAGCATTGTAACATGCTGATTCTTTGGCCAAAAAATAGGCCAGCCCTCTGGTCCCGTGAAGAGTCGACCTTGGCGTTGGCATTGGCGATGTCTCAAAAAACCAAGTGGGCACTCAGACCCCATGACCCTAGTGTTTCAACCCCAAACGGCTCGAACATAATTATAAACTCCCAATAAGGTTGGAGTATTTTCGCCGTTTTAGGTTTTCCGCACCTGCAATCTAAACTTACGTTCAACTATCTGAGAAAATAATCATAAAGTACGTTTCAAGTTGACACTTTCATATGAAACCTTGTGTTTCAAAGGTTTCAAAATTTGCTAGCTCCTTTTCAATATTGTTTTAAGCATTTGACAAACAACTTTTATTACAATTAGGGCTGATTTTTCAATAATGAGATAACTTTTATCATAAGAATAAATCTGACAGTTTGGCATATTTTCTAAACAAAAGCTGTCAATCAAGAATACTTATTCCTCAAATAAAAGATATCTGACTATTGAAAAATCAGCCCTTAATTATTTTTGATGTTAAACAAGAAAGAAAGAAAGAAAAATGCGTTTATTGGCATTACACAAAATAAACGGAAGTTAATATTGTTTCAAGTATTGTGTTACTGCAAGTATAAATCGCATCGTGCAAACAAGATTCCGTGGCTGACTCACTGCAAAATGAAAGTAGGTATACTTTACTGTAAATGCCTGATTATTGGCAAATCCAGACAAGCCAGCGATCAGCACAGCAGTAGATCAGCGTAAAATATTTCAATAAATTCTAGTATATTAAATAAATCCTAGAATAAATTATGAGTTCGTAAATGCGGAAGATTGAATGTTTGGCTGAAAGGATTCGATTTATTTATCAAACGCAAGTCATTTATTTCAACTAAACCATTTACAGGCACTTTTGAACTGTCAAAATTAAATAGTCGGTCAATTAGTCAAAAAGTTGAAGCTAGTCCAAAACGTCTCTATGGAGAAGAACGGGCTAGAAACTCCAAGGACACTCTTTTAGATCAAGATATTATTATAAAATCCTTCAAAAAATCCTATTGCTTCTATATGTGAGAGCAATGTAAAAAAAAAAACAAATAAAGAAACAATTTAAAATATAAAATTAAAAATAAGTCCTGGCAGTTAAGAGATGACCAGTCTCAACCGACAGCACCCGTTTACGAACATGACGCGTGGATCAGCACCACCCAGCTCAACCATTTTGTGGGGAACCGAATGATCCAACACACGCGCCAACACCAGTGAGACATTTAAGTGAGCATGACGCATGACATATTCTCAACTGCCATGCTCTCTCAAGTCAAAATCAAAACATCATAATAAACGGATCCATGGTTCTTACATTTACAAAATTTTAAAAATGCATCAAAATTATACAAAACTATAGTTTGCATAATCTCTTCAGGGCTAGAATGAATAGGCTTCTTCTGGGCAAGCTCGTTCCACCGTAGATCTCATCCCTGCCTCTGGGCTGGATTGAGGTCAAGAGTGAGCCCATTGTCAATAAAAAAAAATATTTAAGAGATGAAAAAAAATTAGAGCAGGGAAGGTATAGAACATTTTGAAGCATCAATCCACAGTTAGGTGCTAACCTGAGATGGCTAGTACAGCAAAATATAAGAAATGACGGAAGAAACCAGCCAAGTACGAGTCGGTCGCACACGACGGGTTCCGTACCACAATGAAGAACCACTTTAACTTTTATTAACTTTAACTATTTTATTTTTATTATTTGTTCACACGCTCTGTGAAAATGTCAACTGTTCACCTATAAAGCGCAGGCCACACCGCCTGCTGGCGGGCGGGTGGGCGAGCCGAGCGCACCTTTTTTCATACTTCGGTAGCTTATCTCTTTAGTTTGCGGTGTGAACCCAAGTATGAAAAAAGGTGAAACGATGCCTCGCTCGGCTCGCCCGCCCGCCCGCCAGCTGGCGGTGTGGCCTGCGCTTGACGGTTCATGAGATACAGCTCGCTGACAGTCAGACGGATGGACAAACGAAGGTTTTGTAATAGGGCTCCGTTGGCACCCTTTGGGTACGGCACCCTATAAGGTACAAAATTGTCGTGGTCACGCCTCACTTTAGCTTATTAGAATAATAAGTTCTGGACGGTCTGAGTACCGCCCGCCATGGCTCGCTTCCCTCGCTCACTCAGACGCCACATTCTAAAAATATTAAATTGTCCTAGCAGAAGATATTTTGATCAAATAGTTAGAATAATATGTAATTACTTAAGTAGAGTTAATTATCTAGTTAGCAATAACTACTTCTTCTCTTTCCCTCTCACAGAGCGGAGGCCTGTGTGCCAGCAGTGGGAACATTATAGACTGATTATGATGACTTTTTTTATAAAATCAGCGTTTAAACAATAATAATTTTTAATAGTCACCGAACTTTGATCAATCACGACGAGAACTTTTACCGGTAAGTGTAGTCCAAAATAAAATACACACGTTGTAATTCTTCTCGCTGACTAATCCTTTCGCCACGATGGTACACTTAAACGTTGTAATTAATTAACGTAAAACAAAGCGCGTCTGGTTTCGAAAGAACAATACTGAGCCGTCGTTTTTCGTAAGTTTCTTTAGCACAGAATCGCTATAACACTGTAATTATATATTCGATTAAATTAATTCCCACAGCTTGCGTACCACAGAATAATTATTTCGTATGCCTAGGGTAACCGTCCACTGTTGTTCGCTACGCCACAAACAAAGAGCTACGCACGCTACGCTTCAAACAATAAGCTACGCTACACTATAAGCTACGCGGCTCACTATGAGCTACGCCCTACGCAGCTACGGGCGCGGCTTCCGTACCTACCTATTAAATATACTAACCTAGTATCCGTAGTAACTCCCACACAAGGTTTCTACAACTCAATATATCGTATTACGACTTCTGACGTATATTAATGGAAATTTTATACTGAATGAGATATTTACCGACTGGTCTACCTACCTAGTATTTGCCTATTTACGTTTCTGTTATCTTACTTTACATAATGTTGTAGTTGATTGTGACGTCATAACAATGATATGATTTAATAATGTTGTTTTATTTAGGGCTCGTGTAGATGACTAATCGTTTTGTTGTTCGAGCTTGTTTTCTGTTTACCGTTTCGATTAATCTAATCTAAGTAGGTAGGTTTTGGAACTTAGAAGAGAAAAGAATCGGTAAGTAAAAGTTTATGTTTATTTGTTCATGTGACACAACATTGTTTTTTTTTCCTTTTATTTAGGGTAGGTAGCGTACAATAAAAAGTATGTACAGACGCCAGCACATCAAGCTACTACAATCTGTCAAATTTCTTTAATAGATTTTCAACTTTATCGCTAAAGCATTAAGGTTCAAGGTTGATTGGGAAAATTTGACAGTTTCGGGTAGGTTGACCTGCTGGCGTCTGTACAAAAAATATATGGATATTAAATAATATATTCCCCCACTGGGAACAGGAATGCTAACGGGCGGCGATCAAGGGTCCCTTAGGAATGAGGATCCTCCTAGCAATACTGCCCATCCACGATTACCTTTTCGTTTCGTTTCGCTTTCGTTCGGCACCCAGGTCTTGACCGAACTGCCTAACAGGATGGCGATCGAAGCTCTTGGCTAGAAATCGCTGCAAGACATTTAGCCGTAACACTGTCTGCACAATGACTTAGGTACCTACTCGTAGTTATTTGATATATCTTTTGACTTTCAGGAGACTCACCGTTAGTTTTAACTATTATTGGAGATCCAGGTGGTGGTGGCATCCGGGGCGGCGGGATCATCCGAAAGGTTTACCGCTGCCCTGGAACAGAAAGGGCTAAGGAAGGAACACGGGTGGGTTTTAGTCAGTAAGAGTCTGACACTCCATTCCGCTCCACCCAGAGCGGGAGGGGTCATTTGATGATTTCCCATCCACAAAAAAAAAAAAAAGGTGGTGGTGGCATAGCATCTGGATCCACCCCGAATAAATCTCAAATTAAACTTCCTCTCTCATTATCTTAGATCTTGCAGTTTGAAGAGACAGGGAACCTCTCCCCCAAACAGCAGCAGAGACATATCAAATCCACCTGTAGTATGGACCACTGTTTCTCTTCGCTTAAACAAATAAAATTGATCGATAAGGAGAGGCTGGGATGAATAATTTGGTGCTCTTTGCTCCTAGCTCCTATTGCTGTACGAATGGTCAAAAGAAAAACCTATCGTATAGGCAGGCGCAAAAAAAAAATTGCTTTTGAGATTCTGTGATTCAAAAGCTTTTCTGCAAAAATCGACAATGTAACTCCTATATAGTACCTACTTTTATGTTAATTGGTGTACAAACTCGCTGTGAATGCGTGTGTAAGCGCATGAGCTCTCGGTACCGTCCGATACAATGCCAAATCAGAAGTGTGTGTGTGTGTGTGTGTGTATGTGCGTGTGTGTGTTATGTGGTGACGCTACTCGTCTTCACGTACACAGCGTGTTTGTACACTTGGATACCACATGTACAGCGCGTGCCGCTTCGTGAGATAAAACTACTGTTCCTGTATGAAAGGTCGGAAGAAAACTTTACCTATCGGAGGTGCTATTTTCGCTTCGGTCGCTTTTGCATCTTAGGTTTTTTTTCGTTTTTTCGCTAGGTATTACCGCGATTTTTTGCAACTTACTTTATTTTAGGGCCCAAGTGGCGACATAGAAATACAGATCTCGCTCCATCTTAAAACTAGCTTTGGGCCGGCTCTGCCGAGACATATCTGGCAGCGGATTTAAAGGTACCTGTCGAAATCAAGAATTTGCAAAAATGTATATCCGAGGAGTTAAATGAGCCAAATAAAATGTTGTGGGTTTTTGTAGTATAAACTTTACCATGATAAAGTCAGCTAGGTCAAAAACAACCGAACCAAAATCCTGAAGCCGCCATTGTACCTATAGCTGTGTCCGTTTCAATTTATATACCTACATTAGGTACCTAAGTACAATAATGTCGGCTATACCTACAGAATACATATTTATGATACCATCTTATTTCAAAATTTTAACTTTAGCCCGAGCATTATTTCAAACTTTATTCCGATTATGATAAAGTCCTTAATACCTATTACTAACAAAACTGACAACTTAGAAACACTTTTTTTTTGTATTTTTTTTTTCTTTTCACTTTTTAATTGTGATACCTACCCCAAACCAATTCGTATGTACTTACTATGTAAACAACAGTGACAGTAAGTCTTATAACATCATCATACCAAATCGTTAAATATTATTATTGAAGCTACCTAACTAAAAAACTGCACAAGCAAAGTTAATACCTACTACCAAATAAAAAAAGAATTTTCTAAATCGTTCCAAAATTTACAAAAATATCGATAAATATACTTTCATAAAAAAAAATCATATAGATGAACATAGAACCTCCTCCTTTTTTAAGTCGGTTAACAATACCGGACTGTTGTCAGTCTTGTAAAAAGAATTGTATCAGTTACCTAGGTTACAAAAACTGGCTCGATGGTTTAAAACCGTGGATAGAGTAAATAACTAACGGCCGTTCCCAATAACCTATCTATCACCAGTTTTGACCTACTAAAGATAGAAAATTCTATTTATCATCGGTTTTGATGTCCCAATATAATACTGATGGTTAGGACAACTAACCGCCATACGCTAACTATCGATGGGAGGGGCTATCTCATAGTGCAGATAGATATTTCTATGAAATTGCAACATTATGCGTCCCAATAATATTTTGACAGCTATCTGTCAGTGATGTCAATACTAAAGATAACCAAATTTGTCAATCCGTCGAATTGCAGGGATATGCATTGTTTATTCAACTAATATTTGTAGAAGTGCAGTGTTTTCATCATTCTTAATAATGTCTGAGTCTAGTGAAAGTGATTTATCAATGTTAATGGAATTATCTGATTGAGACAGTGATTTTGAAGATGAATCCCATAAAAACTACAAGACCCGCGTAAACCATATGAACGAACTAAATAGTAGCGAATTCACGTATAGATTTCGCTTAAACAAAACTGCTGTTGGTAATTTATTAACAGAAATATATCCTTTGTTAAAAGTAACCTCAGAAAGGTAAGCAGCGGGGCGTAGTATAGCCAATGTCTCATCTGCAATAGCAAGGTTATATACATATACATAGCAATACTCAGGAAGATTTTTACAATATTAGCCAATTTCCAAGAGTTCTGGGTGCAATTGATGGCACACATTCTAATACAATCACCAAGTAAGTACATTGTATTTTTAAGAAAATTAACTTTTAATATTCATTCTCTACATTGTGTGATTGTTTTAATTTATAGATTCTAATATTGGAGAAGAATTTAGAAATAGGAAAGGATATTTCTCTATGAATGTGCAAGCTGTGTGCGATGCACATTTAAGATTTATGAATGTTGTTGCCCGTTGGCCTGGATCAACTCATGATGCAACAATCTTTAACAATTCAACACTGAGAGGTACCTAACAAAGTCTTTAGTTGCTTCATACTACCTTCATATTATTATAGTGCACAATCTTTAGTCACTTTATTCCATTCTAATGAGACATCTCATTGTGAGACTTATCTATAATCTACCCTTCTTGCAGGTGTTTTGGAGTATGGAAACGGAGATTTCCAGTCATATCATTAAAAATACGGCTATCATTATCAACTACACAGTCAATAATAATAGCAACAGCTATACTGCATAACATTTGTAGACAGATGAGAATTGAAGATGTAATGCCAGAAGTAGAAATACCTAATTATAATGCAGTCCCAATGATATTACATGAACCTAGTGATAGTAATATTGATGAGCGACAAGACTTGATAAACCATTACTTTGGAGGGTAAGTTATTTGTGATCCCATGTCTTTCATGCAGGTATTCAATATTTTATTGAATCATAATACATAAATTATTAATGTTATATTTTATTTGTTTCAGATTTGATTTGAGTTAATAACTTTGAATTATGTGTTGGGCATTCAATAAAGAAAAAGAAAACTTTATTTTAATACTTATTTATTTTGCTCTAAGTCTAATTTTAACTTTCTATTTGTTAATTCCATGTTTTCCAACTGAAACGGACAACCGGGGTACGTCCAGTACCTACGGTCGTACCTGGGACAGTCTCCCACGTTTTGACGTATGCTCTGATGTACTACTTCTGAGTCGGGTGACTCCGCTGGTGACATACGTCCCACGCACCCCTGAATGCGTAGTCTGTACAATTACTAGGAAGGGCTTCTTAGAGACGGGCAGCGAAGAGGCGGTGAAATAAAAGAAGATTTTCTTGTTGATATTTGCTTGCAGATTTCGGCTTCTTGCTTGTAGTGTTGCCTCTTCGACGGCTGAGCTGCGACTGACTTTTCGTGCACTGTAGAGATCGCGTCGCCCCCGTAAGGGGGCGAGGCGAGCGGTACCGGGGCTTTGCCCCCCGGCCGCAGAGCGCTATGCGGTGGCCCGTAACTACGGGCCCCTCCTCCTGTTTGCGCTAAGGCTTGTAGCCTGTCGGGCGCGCGTGAGTTGCGCGCGCCTGTGTGAGTGATTGCTATGTGTTTTTCTGTAGGCGCGCCTTGCGCCGACTCACAGCGCCGCTATCTTCACGACACCTCGGCGGTCTGTCCCCGCCAGGTGAGGCCCCCAGTTACCTGGGGGAGGCCCGGCGGGGGACGACCAGCGACAGAGGTGCCGACTCGACGCTCCTACAGAATATAGGGTGTGTTGCTCCCGCCCGTCCCGTTTCCAGAGCCAGCCGGTTACGTTCCGGGCTAAAGAGCAGTCGTGTGTGTGGGGGCGGTATTGTGTTGTGTAACACCGCCCGGTGTCTACGTGTATCGCGGCCCGCGCTGCGCATACACGTGTGAGTTTGGCGTCTGTGCAGTGGTGACTGTATGTGTACGCTACGTAACGCGCCTATATTAACTTAGCACACGTTACATAGCGAATGTATATTATGTATGTGGAGTTCAGTTGTGTCTAGTGAGCCGCGTGAGCCACATTTTGATTATAAAAATTTCTTTATAACTTTGGAACTCGTGGTCCGATTTTTATAATTCAAACGGTATTATCGGTTTTATATCTAGACCTTTCATTTAAAACAAAAATTATTAAAATCTACCCATAAACAAAAAAGTGATTTTCCAAGTTACGTAATTATGTATGAACAAAATTTTACTTATTGGAATCCTTTCAAAAACAGTCTTATCCGTTCGGGATACAAAATCTAATAACAAATATCGACAACAAATACTAATTAGAATTTAGAAAACATAAAATAAATCTCTTTAAAGTTTTAACTATGAACATAGAATTATTTACATTACGTTTTCTTTGTAGCGGTCCCTCCACTACTTGCGCCCTGGTACCCAGATAAGGTCTCGTCGCCGACACCAACTCTAATTCTCTAATGCGTTGCGGACCATAGTTGACGCTCCTCGCTACGTGAGGAATGACGTAATCCAGCGCGACCTCGGGATTGAGAGCCTGGATGAGTTCGTGCGGCACCTCGCGAAGGGAATGTTCGCGCGTGCCGACGCATCGTCCGGGCCGCATATCCAGGACATTGCGCCCTGGCACGCGCGCCCCCCCGACGCGAAACCCTTGCCCCGCGACCTGGTAGCGGACGACGACCCCACACCACCGGACTGACGCCTCTGGTGAGCCGCACCCAGGTTACACGCGGCTCACTAGACACAACTGAACTCCACACTCACAACACACATTCACTACGTAACGTGTGCTAAGTTAATATAGGCACGTTGCGTAGCGTACACAGACAGCCACCACTGTACTGTGTACAGACGCCAAACTCACACGTGTATGCGCAGCGCGGGCCGCGATACACGTAGACACCGGGCGGTGTTACACAACACAATACCGCCCTCACACACACGACTGCTTCTTAGCCCGAAACGTAACCGGCTAGCTCTGGAAACGGGACGGGCGGGAGCAACACACCCTATATTCTGTAGGAGCGTCGAGTCGGCACCTCTGTCGCTGGTCGTCCCCCGCCGGGCCTCCCCCAGGTAACTGGGGGCCTCACCTGGCGGGGACAGACCGCCGAGGTGTCGTGAAGATAGCGGCGCTGTGAGTCGGCGCAAGGCGCGCCTACAGAATAACACATAGCAACCACACACATGGACGCGCGCAACTCACGCGCGTTCAACAGGCCTTCTGCCATAATGTGCTAACACCATGAGGGGCCCGTGTTTACGGGCCACCGCATAGCACTCTGCGGCCGGGGGGCAAAGCCCCGGTACCGCTCGCCTCGCCCCCTTACGGGGGCGACGTGATCTCAGCGAACTCTAATTCTAATTTCTTCCTTTTAACAATGTAATAATCAGCAATAGCTTGATTCCGTGCAGCTCGAGTCCTTATGTCTTCATCCAGTAGCCTATGTTTTTGTTTATCTGAAAATAAATATGAGTATTATTTTAAAAAAAACTGGTTTTATTGCAATTATGTAAATTAGTTTTTCCAGATCACCCCAAATTTACTTAAAACTGTTTAGATTACACATACATAAAAATGTAAATTACCCAAATGGACAATAGGGATGCAATAATGAATTGAGTATAGTTAGTCATGCAAATTGTGAAATCCCTCATTTTACAAATGCTTGTTACTTTGGTAATATTTGAATGGTAAAATGTATAATTGTAAATAGACAATGTTGTTGGTAAAATGTTAAATTGTACATTTTGCTGACAGCAGATACATACTAATATTGTTGCCACTGGGAGTGTTAAAAAAGAATTTCCTTGGTTTAGGTGTTGTCACAACCAGCAGTTGGTTATTCCCCGATGATCCACTCTCATTTTCAACACTCATCAATTCTGAATCACCATCACCCACGCCACTGTAATTTACTAAATGTCATATAAAAGGCCTCTGTCACTTAATAGGAACGTATATAATAATGTCTGGTAATACTTACAGTGCTCATTATATGTAAAAAAATAAGCAGAATTCACTAGACAAACTTGATAACACAACAATAATAGCGGTAGCGTCTGACGTCTCTACGAGTTGAAACTTGAATTGACACTTGACTACGTTTCGTTCTTCCTTTTTACGCGTGCAATATTTGTTCGCTAAAATAATGTCAATGAAACAGATCACTATGATTACCAATCTTATTTTAGCATAAAAATATCACCAATGCTATAATTTGATCAATTTGTATTGTTTTACGAAAAAGTTATATGAAATAATATTTGTTTAAACGTTGTTCTTTTTTGTAGCTTTTGTAGTAACAAAACGTATGGGAGGGCTGGATAGCTGAGCTTAACTACCGATGTCGATGCCTCAATAGACGTTATCGTCACTTGTGGGACGTAAAATAAGGATAGATAGAAGTCTACTATTTATCGTTCATAACAAGATACCGCTTACTGAGGATAGGTTATTGGGAACGGCCATAAACCATCTACTTACTTTACTTCATAAAAATCGTATATTCACTGACAGACAACGTATAGCCTAAGCCACTGAGTCTACAAGCGTATAAAGGCGATATCTGCGCGGCACTAAATTAAAACGCACTAAATAGCAAACCTACGTAGGGTACTCATTAACATTTTCATCATGTGTGTCTCCACTAAACTATTATCAACAATATTCCCTCGTTGCCTACAACTCCCCTCGGTCCCATAAACTCTTGAATCTAATCGAGTCAGCCAGTCTGCATGTTTTGCTTCTCCCACCATCACAATATAGTCGGTTATGATAGGTACTTGGCATGTCCTGACTCCTGACCCTCACCTCTAATCATTCCCTAGTTTCCTCACATGTTCAACACGATATCCCTGGCTATTCCGATCACGACCTTATTTTCCTATCCCCCCCTACCTTACTTTCCTATCTTTTCCTTAAACCCCCTAAACCAAAACCAATGTTCCAGTACAGGCCTTTGCGCATATGAATATTGAGAGGCTTTAACAAAATGCGTCCTATATTGACCGGCCACCCCTGGAAGCAGCAGCTTCAATTATCGAAAAAAATAGATTCTTCAACGATTTTGTGGTCAAGCTATATGACGCCCATGCTCCTATTGATAAAATCAAGTTGAAGTGTCCGCCTGGCGCCTGAACCTTTCATTGATACACTAGAACGTAATGTAGATCTTATTGGGTTAGTAGGTACGGACCTGAACAAAACAAAAAAGCGGCCAAGTGCGAGTCGGACTCGCAACGATGGGGGATTCCGTACCGCAAAAAACGCCAAATAAAAAACACGTTCCTTGACATCGAGTACCTTCTCATTTGAAAATATCGCAATCTAAAAATGATTTAGGTGCAAAGAGTAGATTAAATTCACCCTATGCGAAAAATATTAACTGTGCAATCGATGCACCAGAGCATAAGATTCATACGACCGCATCACTAGACCATAAACCAATTCAGTAGCGCCTACTCCTTTGATTATAGCAACATCTCATAGAACCCATCCAGTTGAATACCCACTATCAATCGTGCACAACTTAAGCTAAGTTACCTATCTACCAGGGGCGTAGCTACCACTGTATCACCGATACGGGGCCCCCGGGCTACAGGGGCCCCCAAAAGAAAATTCATAAAAAATACCACCAGCACAACCTCAAATTCTTATTGTTAAGTTACATAATGAAGAAAATGACGGCTTACAAAATGGCTTCAAGCTACAGGCGTGGTATAATGGTAAAGCTCTCTCTCTCTCTTGCATTCTCTTAGTAAGGTCACAATGTCGCCGATTCCCTTGTTCACAAACTAAACTAAATTTAAGTTCAGTGCATCTTTTTCTTTCTATTTCATTAAGAAAAGGACAGAAGATAAATATTAGTTTAGTCCTCCAAGGGAATCGGCGCCGATAGATGATGATGAAGTAACCTTCAGAGTTTTCGACGCTATTTTATTTAAACAAAGGACGATCTTACTACGACGAAGCTGAAAAGAACGTTTTGAGCTTCGTCGTAATTGGGTAAAAAGGGCGCCAAACTAATTTTGATACAGGGCCTACCTACGCCACTAGTACCTACACTACATAGTATAGTAAGTAAAGTAACGTAACCAGCCATATTATGAACTGCTAGGAATCGGAATAGCTATTCACAACCATTCGACAGGCTTTCGACTGTTACCTGATTTGGCTAGTCCCCACCAGCAAATAACTGTCTGAAGACTAGCGATTAAGCAGACGTCTATTTGGTTTAAACTGTCAAAATTTTCGGGTTTCGGATTTGTGAACGTTTAGAGGACTCCATCGACAATATTGATGTAAAATTCGGCACGGAAACGTATCGAATGGTTGTGAATAGCGATGCTGGCCTCCTCTTTGTAAAAAGGAATGGGTTACCTACTATCTGCCACAAAATTCCAGTGCCGGAACTAACATAAGTCTAACCGGAATTAACTTAGGTCTCCGAAGTTTTGGTTCTATGTAAGACATGCCGAAGCCCGAACCCACGTCTGGTGCGTAGGTTTGAGCCGTCACCATTGGGTCACAAGTTCTCAACTTATATACCTACTTAGTTGTAATAAGTACCTACATCTATGACTACCTACCGTTGTACCTACCGACTATGATGATTGTATGCTGACATGACGCACGTGTTCTTGAATGGAGAGTGTGGAGACCGCACTTCAGCAAACGTAGAGAGCGACAGGGGCTAGATGGAGAGACGATCTTCACAGGGCGGCTGGTAGTAGTGGCTGATAGGAGTAGAGAATCAAGTGAAACGACACGTAATTGGAAGCCTTTGTCCAGCTGTGGACTGATACCGGCCGATTACGTCTCACGTAATATTACTAAACACACCTTCCAATATATGTATAAATATAAAAGGATAATAAACGTATTTTATAAATCCTTATAACAGCCTTTCCTATGGTGTTCCTCCATTAACCCATTATGAGAAGCGCACAAAAAAACCCACAAACTCTTCTTCACGTGCGTGTTCGTCCCGCTGGAGATGAGCTGATTATTCTGTCACTACGCCTATTCGAGCGTTCAATTAATTTCCATCATTCCTACAATTCTTAGCAGACTGTCTGCCAGACCAGCGTACGCCAGTGCTTCTTTCGCTAGGCTAAGAACAATAAATCCTACCAATTTACAACCAATTCGGATATCAATATGGCCTAGGTATTCGAATTCTCACTGGTCCTCATCCTGGTATGGGTGGTCCCAAGCCAGGGTGAGGACCCGTGAGATACAGCAGTGTCACACTACAGTAAGCTTGCGTGAACCTTTTTTTTTTTTTTTTAATCGTGAACCGTGAACCTATTTCTAAATTCCATAGATGGCAAAACATCAGCTGCTATATGAATAGTTGGCCATCACTGTATTTTTCGAGTAGCAATGGTCACATTACATCTCTATCGGATTTTTTAACAAAAATAAACGGTCAAGAGCGAGTCGGACTCGAGCACTAAGGAGAAGCAGGGAGATGCCAACTTTTAGCACCTAATCATCATTTTTTATAAATCATTTTCAACCCAAAAGAAATAGTCAGCTGCATGGAAGTGGGGGGAATCTATTATGTCAGTCGTGGAAATTAACTTGATTGTTGCGATGGCACATAAAGGCTAAATTCGAAACAATTTTTTTTTTTTTAAACTGACCTGCTGTACCTTTGGATTCCCTCTTGGATGATGGTTGACTCTAATGAGTAAATATTAAACATTTACTATAAATGAAATTTATTCGGTATAAAATTGGTCGCAAAAGTCGTCCAGTACCTTCCCTACAATAACCTAATCATTAGATTTCTGTTACGAATCACAATTCAAGCAAAATTTGTTAGCTGGCCAAAATTTTGTAGTTTACCGCGTGTTAATAGTTTGAATGTATTAAATCAAAAAATGAAACATTCGTGAGGATAAATTTTATTCCATAATACAGCATAAGATAAACCGGAATGTCACAATTCGCATTTTCATTATTTGTTTTTCATAAAAATAAAAAAGAACCTCCTTCCATCACACTTGCCACAAAGTTACTGTTTCAACATTTTTTTCTAAATTATTATAAAAATGCTAAGTTACAATTAATTGTGTAGAGCATGTACCACTGAGAATTCTGAGCACTGTTCCCTGTAGGTGGAAACACTTCTCAAAATGACACCGTTTATCTAATACATATTTATACCTAAATTACAAATTAATGTCGGTTCGTCATGAGAAGCGGTTGACTTTAAATGCAGGTCAATCACAACGAGCCGTTTGAATAAGCGAGAATTGTACGAAATGGTTTTGGATGTAAAATACATAACAGCTTAAACTACCTAGATAACTTCCATAAAAATAAACTACCATCGATATAATAGCTCAGGTGATATTAATGCACAAAACTGGTGACAATCGAACAGAAAGAACTTGGGATATCAACAGCCCAGTCACAAAGCGACGTGTATAGGACGCGTGCGGCACGCCGCGCGCCTCGCACCCCGGTGACCGATAGAGCCTACGCTTCGAATACTGCTTGCTACTGTACCTACCTACGCAACGTAAACTGTAGGTCACTAGTATCATAAACTAAATAATTAAAGTCATCAATTGTGAATTAACTTTAAATACTTTATTGCGACAACTTATTCCACATAGTATACATATAAAACATGTTATGATGTGATTCACTTTATCACGAGTCAGCTACAAACCTATCCACATCACAATGTACGATCATTCAGCGAGTCTAGGTACCACCGTTTTGCTCCTTCGAATATTTATATTGAAAACAAATCTGCAATAATTTTGTATCGTCTTTACACACTATTTTTTTTGTTCAACGTCGTCAGGGATCGATCAAACAGCGCATTCTAATAACGTGGACCCTAACACCACATCGCTAAGTAGCGTGGTTTATTTGTACACTTACCACCCAATACCAAAATTAATTTTAAACGTTGAATGAACGCAAGTGGTTCTGAAAGAATGCGATGGTCGATCGGTCACCGGGTGACGCATATCAGTAATGCATTCGCAGGTTAACTCACATAATACATTGTATTCAATATTCAATAGCAAATAAAGTTAACATATCTTAAACCATAGTCTCTTTCAGTAATCAGATTTGTCTGTGAGTTGGTAGCGCACATGCGGTTAGCGGTTGGCGTTCTTGAGTTGGTTGGAGAGCCAGTCCAAGCCCTCGTACAGACCGTCGCCCGAGGTGGCGCACGTCGCCTGGATGTACCAGTTGCGGTTGCGCAACGAGTGCAGGCCCAGCTTGTCTGTTATCTCAGCTGCGTTCATTGCGTTTGGCAGATCCTAGCAACACAATCTTGTATTAGTTCATGTATTTCTTAAGATCGTATTGGCACACGAGTACATTTCGACTCAAGTGCCGATTTAATCGCAAAGAAAGTAAGAAAAAACAACAAAAACAGAGAATTGAGATTGTTTCAAAAAACAAATATTTTTATTATATGTGGTAAAACTATTGCGTTTTTTTTATAAAATATGCATGTGACGTACCTGTTTATTTGCAAAGATCAGAAGAACAGCATCCCGTAGTTCGTCTTCACTTAACATTCGCATGAGCTCCTCGCGTGCTTCGCCGATACGCTCTCGATCATTACTGTCTACTACAAAGATGAGACCCTGGAACAAAATATTAAATTAAACACAAGTGATAAAAAAAACAATAATATGGCATTTCCATAACCTTATCCGCAGGCGAAACATTGTTGCAATATGAATGTGTAAAAATTGAAGCTAATAACGCCAAACGCGGCAAATGGCAAGCGTACCAATCACACATTTGCTACGTTTCGCTCTTTGCGCGATGCGTAAATCTATACTAATATTATAAAGAGGTATTAGTGAGTTTCTATGTAGGTGTAATCTTCAGAACTACTGATCCGATTACGAAAATTATTTTACTAATGGGAAGCTACGCTACGCTAACCGAGTCTATTAGGATATATCTTGTGTTAAAACAATAAATTTCACGCTGACGAAGTCTCGGGCAGAAGCTAGTCAGTCACCCCCTTATTACAAAACAAGGTTTTTCTTTCGATCGGGTTGTTGAATTAAGAACCCAACTGATAGAGAAATGCAGTTCTTTATACAAAAATGACAGCTTAGTTCGGTGCTAAGTTGTCATTTTAGTATTAAGAACTTTGCCTAAATAGAAATAAAGTTCGAAATACAAGTACTGGCTCAATAGTTTAGGCTAGAACTAAAGTTAGGTTTCATTTTGTAATAAGACGGCTAAGGTTTATTTTATGCCGAAAGATTTAATTTGAAAAGAGTTGAGCTTAACCAATTTCTACAAAATAGACGAACGTAGCGATCCTTATCACCTAAATATCGCCATCATTTTATAATCCAATGAATAATTATTATCAAAACAATAAACGCCAAGGCTGACGCGTTCGACTGATATAACACTAGACAACTTTATATTCGTCCTATCAACTCCAATATGTTAATTAAAAAATTAAATCTTTATAATACGCATCGATCTTTAAACTACGCGCTAAATATTAAATGCTGCAAATTGACATCAGCAACTAATTAAAATGTTTTGATGTCAATAGGACATGCAGAGACTTGGATTATCAGTCTGTTCAAACTGGTGAGTCACCTAAATTGCAGATAGCATAATAAAACTTATTCTCAGTTCAAAATTCGATTTGCGAAACTAAACAAGTTGATATGAGGCTAGCATAGATAGACTAACAGCACCTCCGTGGAGGGTGACACTGAATGTTCTTAGAAAATCAAAAACTAAACAAACTAGCAAGTTATTAGTTTTATTATATATTTTCAAAATATATAATAAAATATAAATATAGTGTGTGTGTGTGTATGTAAATATATATATAGTGTTTTGTCTTATTTTTTTATTTTTTATTAATATTATTATTTAGTTGTAATTGTGCGTTTTGTTTGTGCAGAATAAAATATTTTTCTTTCTTTTATTTCTTTAAATAGTGTCCATTTACATCAATACATCGCTGCATCCGATGAAACCACTGAGAAAAGCACTTTTCCCACTCGTCCTTATCCGGTCCGTCCGGTCCGTCCGTCCGGGATCTCTTCGACGGCATTTCGAAACGCAGCCACTGCTTCCTCGGCGTCCATAAAACGGTTTCCTCGAAGTTTTTCTTTTATTTTCGGAAATAAATAAAATTCGCAAGGTGCGAGGTCGGGGCTATAGGGCGGATGACCCAGTAATTCCACGCCTGACGTCGCCAAGGAGTCGATTGTTTGCTTGGCGGTGTGCGACGAGGCGTTGTCGTGGTGAAGGAGGATCCTACTGCGAGGTCGTTTCTCCCGAACTTTTTAAGACAAGTGGCAAACAATTATTAGGGTACCACTCTGCAGTAACTGTTTTTCGATTCTCTAAAACAATTATTGTTGCGTAATAACCTGTCCTTCCGAAGAACGAGGCCACCATCTTTTTTCCGACGCTTCGACCTCTCTTCACTTTAGTTGGCAACTCCTCGGAAGGAAACACCCAGACAGCAGACTGTCTCTTAGTTTCAGGATCATTAAAATAAATCCAGCTTTCGTCACCCGTAAGTATGTCGAACACAGCATTTGAGTCACCTCCGTTAAATCTTTGAACCATTTCACGACACCAATCAACACGACGGAGCTTTTGGGCCTCTGTCAAATTATGAGGTATCCCCACCGGGCACCAAGCTTCCTGACCGCTAAACGTTCATGGAGGATTTTGTGCCTTTGACTCATACCGATGCCTAAGCTCGTCCAAATCTGCTGATAAGTCACTCTTTTGTCAGTCTCCATCATATGCTGATGCTATCTTGCACTGAATGATGCACTGATGTTATCTTCAGTCGTCGGTGAGATCAGTGCGACCACGTTTAAACTCATTAAACCAGTTGTAAACAGTGGCACGACATGGGGCTTCATCGTGAAAGGCCAATCGAAGTCTATCATAACTTTCTTGTTGACTTAAATAACATCGTAAGTCATAAAAAATCATTGACAAAAATTTTCTCACGTTAAATTCATGCTGACGTGACGCAGACAATTTTAGATTTGCCGCCAAATCGTAAACAATAATGACAAATTAATAAAATACATAAAGTCCGGCGTTTCAAAATTCGCCAAAGATGTAAGTTTATTAATTTGTCATTATTGTTTACGATTTGGCGGCAAATCTAAAATTGTCTGCGTCACGTCAGCATGAATGCACAATGGCCGCTCGAAATTGTCTATGATTTAGGGATGTGGTGGTATGATTTTTTAAGTTTTGGTGCTATCGATGTTACGATTTTTTTTTTTAGTAGTGTTTCATCAGTATTTTTCATATTTAGATATCTTCATAAGTTAAGTTAGTAAAATATGATTTGATTTGAAAATCGTGAAAGTATCGTTACCTACTTGTCGAAAAACTCATTATATTAATATCTTGTTTCTTAGATATTAATATAATAAGTTTTTCGACAAGTAGGTAACGATACACTAGCAATCTAGTTAGCTCGGACGTTTTAAGAACGGTAGAAGCGGCTGTGATTGAGTTTCAATTCCCAGAAACAGTTTTTCCACATTCGAACCCGAAAGGCGACATTAGGCATTATACGTTGGTTCGAATCCACGTCAAGTCGTGCTCTTTTTGAAAGTATTCGTTATAGGTCGTAACAAATTCAATGTTATAGCAGTATAATATTTTAAAACATGAGGAGTCCCCATATTACCTATAGACTTACGACGTTATTGAATGAGGAAAAAAGACCGCATCTTGAAAATCTTAGCCGAAAAACACGATTATTGTCACACAACAACCCTCGACCAACCCTTCAACCCTTCTTATTTGTGCCTTGTCACAAATAAGAATACATTCAATTGATTTTTTTTCAATAAAAGAGTATTAAATACTCCTTGTACAAATAGTTGATATTTTTTATGTTAAAAGGATGTCAGCTGTATGACGTTTGTAAAAATTCAAAATCCGTCCCAGTTTTCGCTTTCATTCATAAATATAATAGTATATTTTTAAAAGTTTAGAAACACGCACAAGGTGTAAAAGTGAGTGTGATAATAAGTGTATCCTATTAAGTGCGTATTTAATCAGTGAGGCGTAGATATCGCGTTCAATTCCCAGGCAAGTTCAATGTTAATATTGCTTTTAGAGAAAGGCCGCCACTTCCAGTATACACAATAATATTGGCAAAGAGAGATTATCCATTTTCAAATTTGAACTTATTTTTTATTATATTGTTTACAAGTGGCCAGTTCTAAAAATTTTCAGTGTCGCCGTCGTATTGTACACCTATAACCAAAGAGTAACAGAGAGAAGCTGTCCCAAAATTAACTTTTAATAATTTTTCTGGACTGCGGGATTGAAATGCTACTAGAAAGCATATTTATGAAAGAATCATAAGTAAGGAGGACAAATTACAATCATCAGTCATGCACCTATATAATTAAGAACTTGAGATTTTTCTAACTTGAGTTAACTCAACTTACATTCACAGTAATAAATTTGAGACAAAAACTCAGGCTAAATATTAATTACAGAAGAAACCTTAGAGCTTAACTAATTAAATATATGAATGAAAACAACAAAGGAAAACAAAATACTTTTTAACCATGGTCATTGCTCATAGAAAGTTGAGCATTGAAACATGTTAACATTTAAAAATCTTGTATAAATCACTTCAATTATAAGAGAGAGCTTAAGGTATGAACAATACTCAAGTGAAATCATCTGTAAGTTTTAAGTCAGAAAAAATGACCTACTTTCACAAATGTGTGATTGTACACAAGAGGCACTCTCATGGCATTTTTATGATCTCAAATACAGATGATAGATAATTAAGTGACAAAAACTTTCAACAAATATTGAAGTGTTCCTAACTCTGACATCCAGATCCAAAAAAATAATTGGACTTCCCACTTGTTACCTACAAACTTATTAATAAACCAAATTATTTGTCCTTAATCTGTTTATACTCCCCACATTATACACAACTTACAAGTATGTGTGGATCACACTTAATACTAGAAGCATAAAGTTTAACTAGTCATATTTACTTACATATTTGTATATATTTATGTGATGACTCATAATGTTAATAAAAAAAATTGATCACCACCTCAATAAGTATGAAAAAAATATCCTAAGTTGATGTGGAATGATTAAAGCAGTTTGTAATGAATAAAGAGTAAACATTGCACTGACCTGTGTGTTCTGAAAGTAATGCCTCCACAGTGGCCTAATTTTGTCTTGACCGCCAACGTCCCACACGGTGAAACTGATGTTTTTGTATTCTACAGTCTCCACATTGAATCCTGGAAACAGGATAATGAAGGTGATGAAATTCCAATCACTGATCGCACAGTGGGCAAAAGGAACCAGAAACTCCTGTATGGGTAATAAGACCTTCTATTGGATAAACCTAAGTTGTAAAATCACAATTATGCAACACCATGTTACATACTACTTGGTTTTAATGGTTCAATAAAGTTTTTATTGATTGTAATACAATTTCATGTTTGAATTATTGTTGTAGTCTACAACATTATTTTGATTAGATTGATTTTTTTAAAACCATTTCTAATACACTTTTCTTTTATAAACAGTTCCAGTTATATGGGTTAACAAAATGGTATGAATCGTTGTTGGAAATTTCAGACATCAGTATCCACTTATTTAAAAATTCATTTTTTCTAACGCAGTACACTTTAAAAAGTTTTATAGCAGATCTTTATACTCAACAGTGTGATATACTGAAAATAGTTTGTAGAAGGGTCCAAAAAGCACATAATAAGCTTACACAACAACAATGAAGGTAATCTTGCTTGCAACTTTTTACATGTAAAAATACTAATGTTTCGATAAACTCGGTTCAAAAAAATGTTTTTTTTTTCCATCTTATATCAAGATAAAAAATAGTCTAAAGACAGATAAGTAATTAGTTATCTTTGTATTAATACAGTATTGTGTAAAATTTTATAAGATAAAAATCAATACAAAAGCAATTAGCCATAAGGCACTGCCAACTCTAATATATATAATATGTTGATTATCATTAAGGACTTTATGGGTTCGGAGCATTTCATTTATCTACAACCTAGGGCCACAAGAAATAATAAAATCCAAAAAAGATAAGATTTATGTGTCATCTCGTATGATGAAATAAATCAACAAAGGGTCTAACTTTTAAATCTAATTACAACTCAATTATTGAACATCTACAGTAGGTAAGTAAAACGTGAAACACTCACCAATCGTGGGAATAGTCGTAACAATTTCGCCTAATTTAAGTTTGTATAGGATTGTGGTTTTACCAGCAGCATCCAAACCAACCATCAATATTCTCATTTCCTTTTTGCCAAATAGGCCTTTAAATAAATTCGCAAACATATTCCCCATTTTGAAGCTTTGCGGTTAGTCTGAAATAACAAAATAATATTTGAAATTTAACATTATATCCGTACTGAGTCATCCGTCAAGTCTGCACGTTATTTCAATCAATGATAATGACATGGCAGGTCCTTACTGAAATTTGACGTAGAATGTTTTCTATCCTAGTTAGTAACGACGGCAAAACTTGAGTCGTAAATGATCAAATTAATCAATTACAACTATATCATGAACACTAGCCACAAATACAACGACCAGCAGGGATGATTTACAACAAAGATTGAGCGACACCGCTGTTGGTCTCTCCTGCGGTCACCACCCTCAGTTTGTAAAGTATACAAAACGCAACTTACAGCTTTATTAGGATAATCCAACATAAAGAACGTTAAATAAGCACAAACAGATGAAATACTTACATTTTCAGATACCAATTTCAACACAATCAAGAAAAAAAGCTTTAAATCAGTAGATTCTATACAATTCACTCGATGTCAAAATGGCGGCGAACGTGGAAGTTGTTCGTGCCTATGCCACGTATTGGAAAAAAGTGGCCAGTGACAATAAAAACAATTAATATTTTGTAAACTTCACATCTCTTGTAGTCTAAGCTTGCAGTAGAGAAATGTATTTAGAAATGAAATTAATCACTTATTTAAATAAAAAATCAATTAATTTTATACGTATTTACAGGCTTAGATTTCTTACTTTATAAGTTTTTAAGAGAATTACCGCGCTCCGTCTGAATGTTGAAAATGTTGGAGCAGTCGGAGCACTATACACAGTTTTACGACTTTTGGGATTGCATAGCCGAATGGTAAACACTTCTACCTTGAGAGCACTTTATATAAAGCCTGTTGGGATACGGCGATTAGCAATGACGTGGCTCGGAGACGGAGTTCCTTCCTTTGTCATCTATATGAGTAACATAATCTCATACGCATTTTATGCAACGTGGCACGGCATCACGGAAACCCCGTTTTGCTTTTATCTTATAAACAAATGCAAACTGATGTAATTAATAAACATCAATCAAGGACCTAGTCCACTGTGATAACCATTCGTATGTCCAACAGGGTGAATGGAGTCTCAGAAGGCTTTCGAATATCTCAGTCAGGTTTTCAGGTCAAGATTTGCCAAGGGAATGTTGAACGCGGTTTAATCCTAAACCTCGTAACTTTACCGTTTTCGTACCTATACATTATACAGGATGTAGAAAAACCTATCACATAGCCCCGTATTATGTATACCAAATTATGTAACATTGAGCTACAATTAGTGCTAGAAAAGTTTTATTTTTGGTGTAAATGTTACATTACGCTTATGGTTGCAAGCAACGGTTATGGAATTTGAAGTTATGTTAAAACATACATGTCTTCGTGAAAAAGAGTTGGACTTTGACCCTTCAATATCTCCGTAACCAGAAGGTTCTCAGGTAATTGGAATAAACCAGCACCCTGCACCCCAATTGCGTAACACACAATCAATCGGAATCTGAATCATTTTGAAGCAAATTGCTAATCCATTGCTTCATAAGTTCGAAAAATTTGCCTGCTCAACACGTAAATAACGCAATGAATGTTGTTGAACTGTCAAAATGAAACTGATTCCAATTAATCGTGGGTTACATAATTAGGATGCTGATTGCGTAATACACTATCAATCACAATCTGAATGATTTTGAAGGATATGGCTAATTCATTGCTTTATGTGTTCGAAAAATTTGCTCAACAACGTAAATAACGCAATGAATGTTGTTGAACTGTCAAAATGAAAGCCATTGCTACTGTTAGTGTGTTTTGCAATTACCCCACAGTACATCTAGATAAATAATTACAATGACGGTTGAAGTGATTCGGCTTCTTTACGCATCTTTACACTGCTTAAAGTATTTAACACACGCCGCTGCCTTCTTCGGTATTATTCTCAGGAAACTGGTATGTTCTCCTTTATCATTTTTCCAGAAGTCCAGGGACTTACCACCAGCTCTAATAGCAAGGCAGAGTTGAACTGCATTGCTTTTTTGTTAAGTACGAAAAGTCTGCTAAGTATATACAAAAAAGCAGTGCAGTTCAACTTCTACCCTGCTACAAGAGCCGGTAAGCCCTCAGAACTAGGGAAATGGAACATTAATAAAGCCACGGCAGTTGTAAGTACTACTGCTATTTTCATTTTATTGGACGTTTGTGCTTTATTTTCACTTTTAATGTATGTATTGTCGATACGTGGCTGATGCCAAGCTGTGAGATGCAATTGAAACTGTTAATACAAAATCTTGGACTCCGTCGCGTCGACCGAGGTCCGAGTACGAGAGAGCAATATTAACTTGTAGAGTCCCATGGGTCTATGGCCCGTGCCATAGTCAAGTCAAAGTGACTGTCAAGTCAAAACTTGACAATTCAATCACAATCAATCATTGACATAGAAACAATCAATAATGACAATAATGTATTCATGTCATTGTCAACATTCAACAAACGTCAAACTGTAACAAGCAACAAGAAAATATCGGCACAATTTTATTTTTGTTCATTTGAAAACACAACAATTAAATTGGTGCAATTTTTGTATTTTTTTTTGTAATTATACTGTAAATAAAAAGCCCGATAAAAGCATAACTTTAATCATTTTACGTGTGGAAAGAATTTAATTATCATGGACATTCTAGAGGATATTGGTATGAAAGCTTGGTTAGCACAGTCACCGAAATACACAACATTTAGAATAAATAAATTAAAAACGTTTGACGTCCGTGTTCTTCAAGATTTTCTATTATCTGTAAGTTATATTATATTAAGGTTATCTTAGGGGTAGGTATGTAAACGACAATTATTTCTAAAAGCACTGGTTTACACGACATCTCCAAGGACGAGAGGATCTCGGGGATAGTCTCGCCGTGCAGGAAGTCGTCTCTGTACCATAAAATGTGATGATTCAGGCTGACACTGCAGATAGTAATAGTATTCATTGTTTTTTAAAATTCACAGCAAAACAAAGAACTTCTTGCAACACACATACCAGAATTTTCCTTCATAAGACCAGATTGTCTCATACTTGATCAATGGTCTGATGAAGTAACTTTGGAAAAGACTGGGAAGGAAGTAATAGTGGATGCCCTGTGTGCAGCAGCAGTGTTGAGAGGAGCTCATGTCTTTGCACCTGGGGTCATGGGTCTACCTGTTAGTGAGTAATTTAAGACTAGTAGGGAATGTCAAATTCTGAACAGATTTCACAATGTTTGTGATCTTTGCAAAAGGCACTATACTAAAGGGAGAGTTTTGTTTTGAAAGAAAGTCAATCATTTACCAACAGTTTGATAAGGATTTCAAATAATCATAATGTTTGTGGCACAAACAAATTGCAGAATTCTAATTAAATTTAAATAAAATGTGTCAATTATTGCAGACTGCCAGCTAGGAGAAAGAGTTGACATTTATGGAGACTTAGAAGGCCACTGTAAAAGGGGTCTCAAAGTGCAATACGAAGGCAAAAAGCTATATGTGGGAACAGGGTATCTGAAAATGTTAAGAACAGATTTATTTGATAATGGTGTTCAACCCAGGTACAGATATTGCAAGATTACGATTAGATTAGCTTCTTACATGCAACTTAAAAACATCTTTTTGGTTCCACTATCATCTTCAAGAGTAGCAAGTATAATATGCTGTATTTCCACTACAATATGTATAGCCAATTTTGGCCAAGTTTCCAAAATATTTAATGTAAAACTTAAAAACCTTTTTTGTATATCTCAAATTGATTTTAGTGGTATAGCAGTCCATACTATTCTGCCAACATCCAAGGTGCCAGTGGTGAATGAAACTATGTATTCTAAAGGAGAGGTACTCCTTCAGAACCTGCCTTCCATTGTCTGTGGTTGGGTTGTGGATGCTCAGCCCAATGAACATATTCTGGATATGTGTGCAGCTCCAGGCAATAAAACTACACATTTAGCTGAAATGTCAAATGATCAAGTAAGTATTTTGAAAAGCTCTGGAGGTACTATCTAGGTGGAACTATTTTAACTCGGCCTATCACAGTCCACTGCTGGACATAGGCCTCTTATAGGCTGCGCCACAACACCCTGTTGTCCGCCTTCCACATCCAGTCTGTCCCAGTCACCTTCTTAAGGTCGTCCGTCCATCTAGCTGGGGGGCGTCCCACACTACGCTTGCCGATACGCGGTCTCCACTCCAGGAACTATTTAATAAGCTGCAATACAATAAACTTACACATTACTGTATATTTCAGGCATTTATAATAGCATTGGATAAGACCCCACAGAAAGCTGCAAAGATCAAGGAAAGCTGTGACATCCAAGGTGTGACTTGTGTTACTGCGTATGCATTTGACTCTACAAAGTGCTGTTCAGAAGACAGTAAAGGAGTCAACAGTCGACCTCCTTTTCCACCAAACAGTTTTGATAAGGTGCTACTGGATGGTCCTTGTAGTGGATTGGGTCAAAGACCACAATTAATTAACAAAATGACTCCAAAAATGATAAGCTCCTATAAGTTTGTCCAAAGGAAATTATTAGCTGAAGTAAGTGCACAATTCTACATGTATATAATGTTGCATATTTCACAATAGATCACACACAAACCCCCTGAATAATCATAACATTTATTCATTTAATTTTTACTTAACTATGGCAAACAAAAAAGAGGGTTATAATTTGAACAGGCTATGATCTATGTTTGTTCATCAGTTCGCTCACTCCTGAACTACTCGTCTTATTTTGACAAACAAAGTGTTATCGTCATGTCATGTCGGAAGCGTTGTTGCTCCGCAGGCTTTATGATGTCACATAACATCCAACATGGCGGCGAATGGATGTAATTTGATTTTTTAAATTTTTATAAATAACTTTATAGGCAGTAAAAGTATTGAAAGTGGGTGGGAAACTGGTCTACAGCACATGCACTATTACAGTTGAAGAAAATGAAGACATGGTTGCATGGGCACTTGAAAAGTTCCCGTGCTTACAACTGGTACCTGCAGAACCAATCCATGGTGGACCAGGGTTACCTAACAAAGGTCTTAATGATGAACAAAGGTTGGTTAAAAACATTTTTATTTAAAAAATACAAATACATTTTCTTAACAGTATTGGCAAGAATCTTTTGTGTATTGAGTAATATATTTTTAAATAATAACAACAATAAATTAAGAGCAATTTAAACAATGTTTTTTGTACTGAGTCTATCTTACTGGCACTAAATTATCACATTATTTATTTAGCATACTATTCTTTTCAGATTATTGGTGCAAAGATTTGGTCCAGAAAACAATGGCCTTAGACTAGTGGAGCCCATATACAGGGATTCAATAGGTTTCTTTATAGCAGCATTTATAAAATTACCATAACCAAAAATAAACATAAAAAAAATAAAACATCTTTTACTTATTTATTAAAGAGGTTTTCTTCAGTGAAAAAAAAAAATGTGGTATTTTAAAAAGTTTTATCAGAATTTATTTAGTTTTAAAGATTCTTACGGCTTTAGGCATGGATCAAATAAAAGTTTTTCGAGTAAAACAAAATTACAAACAACATTCCCATGTCCCTAAAAAATTATAAGTATGTAATAAGGTTACTTACCCATTATTCCCCAAATGATCATTGCCATTTATTAACAAACTAATCGCATTAAACGTAACCATCTGTCCTTATCATTTTCATTTCACTAAAGTAAGAAAGCAATAGCGTCAATAAAACAATGTCCGTTATAACACAATATCACAAAAGAGAAGTGTGTACTATTTTTAGCAATATTTTTACTATACTGTGACACCTATCTACTATAACACTACTCTGATATTTTGTACCTATTGCTAATCTCAAAGTCGGGTGTGTTACACCACTTAACTCAAGCACGACCGGACCGATTTCATGATCTTTGATTTGTTGGATTTTGAGGGCATGGAATACACGAAAAAAAAAAACTATGAAGATAATTCATTTTCTCATACATTCGTTCTTATTGATTCCGAGGCGGAAGTTCGCCGGGTCAGCTAGTTAATAATAAAAAACGATTAGGTACCTTAAAATACAAAAAATACTGCAGTTTTCAAAAGGTACATTTTAACTGGTACCATACATAATAATAATCTCTTTAATGGTCTATCAGTATTCTATAGTATATGCAAATACAGTATATCTTTCGATAAAACATTGCACGAGCTTTATTTTTATTTTGTTACCCATTATTATTTTAGGTACCTAATTAGAGTTGTAGTATGTTGCCTAAAGATCAAAAACGCTCATTTTTTTGTTATGATCATCTCTGTCTTCTATAAATAAAATATAATCACGTCGATAGTGGATAGTAGTTGAACATTTTAGGAACTGTATTTTTCATATTGAGTTATTTGTACTTCATTATAGCACCTTTCTAAAAAGCACACTATACTTAGGTTAGGTACTTATTATAAAACAAAACATTCGAATTAAAATTAATCATACTGATTGTCCTGCAAGAAATGTGAGTTACGTTTACGGGAGTAGGTAGTTTATAAAGTTTCGATGCGAACCCATAATCCGCCCTCCGCCTTCAGCAAAATAGACCGTTTATCAAACTGAATGGGGTCAACCGTCTTCTCACATGTCGAGAATTTAAAGTTCTTAATGAGTTCAACCATCGCCAGTTTCGCTGATAACATCGCGAATCTCAGACCTGTAATAAAATTATAAAAAAATATAATTATTATTTTGATTTAGTAAGTTAGTTGTTATGGCAGATACAGATATTATGTAATGGAAAATTTCGGGCCTGCAAAGTTGGTGACTTGCCCAGCATGCGAATCCCGACAAAATTGTGTCCACACAGTATCTCGCACCCAATCAATATATGACTCGTTTACTGGCTGGCTGACGAAGAAACTTTTTTTTTTTAACGTAGGTAGATACATTTACATTACATTGTTTTCGTGCATGACAAGCTAAGAATGGATGAAAAAATAATATTTGGGACATGCATAGGAAATACAAACAGTAAAAAATAGTAAAATTTAAAAACAAAAGTACTGCAAGGCCAAAAAGGCTCCTGTCTCAGCATGTTGCTGCGATATTAAAAAAAAAACGAGTTCTGTATGATAGCTTATTGTTATGCTTACCTATACAATTTCTAGGACCAACTCCAAAAGCCAGATATAAATGAGATGCTCTGTCTTTCTTGTCTTCATTCATGAATCGTTCTGGCCTGAACTCTTTCGGCTCTGGGTAATATTCTGGGTCCATGTGAATGCCGTACAAAGGTATGGCAACTACATTACCAGGCTCGAGTTGTATAGATGAACCAGGCACAGTATATGGCTTTGTGCAAACTCTATCCACTCTGGCTAATGGAGGAAACAAGCGTAATGTTTCTGTAAAAAATAAACATAGATTAACATTACATATCCGCGTTATAAAAATTTAAATACTATCATGGCAACAGAACATAAGTTCAATAAAAAACCGGCCAAGTGCGAGTCGGACTCGCGCACGAAGGGTTCCGTACCATTATCTATAAAAAATCACGTCTGTTGTATGGGAGCCCCCCCCTTAAATATTTATTTTATTTTGTTTTTAGTATTTGTTGTTATAGCGGCAACAGAAATACATAATTTGTGAAAAATTTAGCTATCGCGGTTCTTGAGATACAGCCTGGTGACAGACGGACGGACAGACAGCGAAGTCTTAGTAATAGGGTCCCGTGTTTACCCTTTGGGTACGGAACCCTAAAAACGGAGGTCAATGCGATTATGTTCCTGCACCCTAATTGCGCAAAAAACACTATCAATCTGAATCATTTTGAAGGATATTGCTAATCCATATTTGCTTCATGTTCGAAAAATGTGTCTGCTCAACAACGTAAATAACGCAATGAATGTTGTTGAACTGTCAAAATTAAACCCATTGCTGATAGTGTGTTATTACCCCTCTGAACTTTCATAAGATCATATTGTTGAAACAATAATCCCACACTACAATAATCCGCACGACAATCAAATTTTTCAGACAATTGTTTGAGATTTAAGCTTGAATCACTCCGTAGGTAAAGCTAGTAGTGTTATAATGTTATTATAAGGAGGATAATAATTAAGCAGGTAAGTAACGTGAGTGTCACTTATCTGCAAGTAGTCATAATTATGATAAAACTAGCTTTTGCCCGTGGCTTCGCCCGCGTGGAGGTCAGAAATTATCCCACGGGAACGTACTACTAGGAACAAAAGTATCCTACGTCCTACCAGTACTAACCCAGGTCATGTGCCAAATTGTATCCGTTCAGCGTTTCGTTCCGTTAGATAAGTAGCACACGCGTGGTCAAACATCGTTTATATTGCAACACCTTGCAGTTAAGGATATAAATACGTAATTATTATTATTTACCCAATAAAAATCCATCAAGGTAATGCAACTGTGCAAGGAGATCATAGTCGTATTCTTTTCCATCGGTCATTTCCTTCACATGGGACCGCAGCTTGTCCTGCAGTTCAGGCTTGGTGGCCAGTACGTGGATGGCAAAGGACAGTAAGGTACTCGAAGTCTCATAACCAGCGATGAGGAACAATAACAACTGCGCGTCTACGGTGTCCTCGTCTAGATCTGCAGCAAATAAATATTATAGTATTTTTATCTCACAAAGCGACACGCGCCTTATAAATGTACAAACATGCTGTGAATGTGTGTGTAAGCGCAGGAACTTTGGGCACAGTTTACTTAATAATTACTACTTTGGGTTCTCATCTGAGACAATGGCGAAGTCGGAAGTGGGTGTATGTATATGTGAGTTATGTGCTGACGCTACTCGTCTTCACCCACACACACATTCACAGCGTGTTTGTATAGTTGGTTAAAAATAAAAATAATGTACGTGGGTATAATTACAGCATTACAAAAGCATCATTGTAATAATTTAAACCTTATGTCAATGTTGATAAAACTCACATGTTGCGCTTTTGTTATTTTTTTATTGAACGTGCGCGCTAATAATTATGATCTTATTAAAATACTAGTGCGAAGGTTACGCTGAAAGGCTCTATAAAGGGAGAATAGTTACCAGTTGTTAGGGCGAATTCCCCAGATATTTTTTACACAGGATAGGTTCTTACTCAATTTACCTCATTCATTTCTTACATAAGGAAGGTAAATAATATTGTGTGTTCGTAAATGATGGCATACTTTACAAATACATCTGTACACATGACAGAACACACACAGTACCTATTTACAATAGAATAACAATGCTTAAGGTACTTATGTAGTTCAGTTTGCACTATAAACAAAATGAATTCATAGTTTTTGACAACTTTATCACTATCAAAAGATGTATTTTTTCAATATCGTCATTAAATTGTCTACTACATAAAATTACTTACGAATATCAGATTTCGTTTTTTCAGATTCAATTCTTTCCTTCTCAGAAAAATCTATCAAGATTTGGAGGAAATCACTTTTCCTGTAAAGAAATAACAAAAATAAGAATTAAGTTACCATATAAAGTTGCTGAAGTTTTTTTAAGTACATTCAATATTATTTATTAACTTACTTTACACCAGATTTGCGTCGCTCAGCTTTTGCCACTTTCAAAATCCTTACTAACTCTTTTGCTGATGCCAAATTCAGAAACGAAAAGTTTAAAATCTTAATCATCTTCGGCATAAATATTAGGAAGAAGAATAGCACCAGTCTTTTGTATAGAGGCATGTAGTCGAACTTCTGAGCCACCTAGAATGATTATTTTTTTACCATTAGGTACATGTCCCTCCACCGCCACCCATCAAATATTTACTATCTACGAATAATAAAAGCAGCTGCCTAGCCTTTTCCCAAATATTTTTGGGGTCGGCTCCCAGTCTAACCGGATGCAGCTGAACCGTATTTTATGTGGAGCGACTGCCTATCTGACCTCCACAACCTCTATAGGTTGTGGAGGTCAGATAGGCAGTCAGAAGCCAGACCCAGTAACTATTTACTGGGTAATAAGATATCCCTTGGTTATCAGACTTTCGGGCTTCTGACGACCCGTAACGACTGTCGAGGATCCACAAGTGACAGCCGGGATCAACATCATTAGCCACGAGAAAAATACAGAATTGTGTGGAAAAGGCTAGGAGAGGAAGGCCTTTGCCCTGCAGTGGGCCTATACAAGCGAGTTAGATTAGCAAAGTATTCTTTTCATCTACCTATTAAATTAAAATAATTTTAGCAGCAGAATTTTTTTTTGTGTTCTTAATTTAAATAAGAATTCCAAGTACCCAACCAAGTTGCCTCATTTACATAATTCGTTAAATTATGTTTAAGGGCTTATTACACTATCCAATTTTAAGGAATGCTAACTAGGAAATCGGCAGATGTAATCGTAGTTAGAACAGATTGGATCCAATTTAGTGTAAATTGCAGGTCCAATCGCACTACTTCCTAAATTGTGTACAATCGTTCTTCACGAATGCGTCTGCATGCGTCGTCTGACCGATTTAGAATCCAATTTAGTGTAGTGTAATCACTAGCTTCCGATTTCCTAGTTAGAGTGTTGCTAGTTAGCATTCCTTAAATTGGATAGTGTAATAAGCCCTTTACAAAGGCATGAAACAGCAATGTCTACTTACATTGAAGAAGTGCGCATTCTCATCTGACAAGGCATCACACTTGATACCAAACGCACATGCCCCAATTACCTCCAATGTGAAGTGCCCTATTGTTTTCTTCATCTCAACATCTTTCTTATCTGTAAATTATCAACATACATGCGGTTAAATAACATTGTTTTATGAATATGATGTATAATTAGTAAATATTTATGCAAAATGAAATTATCATGGGTCTTCATCATCATTTGCCTAGCCTTTTCTCAACTATGTTGGGGTCGGCTTCCTTTCTAACCGGATGCAGCTGAGTACCAGTATTTTACATGAAGTGACTGACTATCTGACTTCCACAACCCAGTTACTGGGTAATATGATAGGTACCCCTTGGTAATACTGGTTTTCAGACTCGGGATAGTGACGACCCGCAACGACTGTTAAAGATCCACGAATGTCAGCCGGGACCAACGGCTTAACGTGCTTTCCGAGGCACGGATGGGTCTCGGAATGTAAAGATGGTCGGTCACCCATCCACAGTCCAACCATGGGTCGTCTGTAAAATAATTTATTTTGTCATAATTACATACCTAACCCATTAAGTACATAAAAATGCCTTCATTCGATAAGAACGTTTGCTTGTCTAATATAAGTGAGATTGTACAAGAATCACATTATGTAATAGGTAATAATCATTGTACCTACAATCTATGCAAATAAAGTTTACTTCACTGTTATATACTTTATTCTATTATTATAGTACAGCAGTGCATAAAATACGCATGCGTATTTGTTTCATATCTACAAATTAGTTACCTACTCGACTAAAAAAACTGTTATTTATTATTGTAGGGAAACAACAAAGTTAACAACTAAGTCAATGTGATAATCTTATTTAAGCGCTTATTACACTATCCAATTTTAAGGAATGCTAACTAGGAAATCGGCAGATTTAATCGCAGTTAGAACAGATTGGATCCAATTTAGTGTAAATTGGAGGTCCAATCGCACTACTTCCTAAATTGTGTACAATCGTTCTTCACGAATGTGTCTGCATGCGTCGTCTGACCGATTTAGAATCCAATTTAGTGTAGTGTAATCACTAGCTTCCGATTTTCTAGTTAGAGTGTTCCTAGTTAGCATTCCTTAAATTGGATAGTGTAATAAGCGCTTTATAGCCAAGTCCACATGATAGCGTAGCGTAGTGCAATCTAGCTAGATAGATTATACCTATATATAATAATCAATGACGTATTATATATAGACACGTTAACAACCAACATCTCGGCGCTTAAAAACGGCGAAAATACTAGATAACTACTTATACTTACGCGTAAAGAAAGGGAAAGAAAATATGACACCGTACGGCGGGATGCCTGATGCTAGAGGGAGATAAATAAACATCTTCAGTTACGTCGTCACGTCACGTGACTACTAACTTCATGCGCCGGCCGCCATTAGAGACGCAGCGTCGTACAAAATAAAATAAAATAATGTAGTTTTGTAAACTTACGCGTGCAATGACACATTTTTGTTTTTAACTTTTGGGGTATAATTTGTACATCCTCTGAAAACACACGACGGCATGTTTTCTTTATGTTTTGCACAGGTTTTCACACACGACATAAATTAAAAACAAACATTGCGTCGTGGGACAGGTTGGTGCGTGACTGAGCGCAATGTGGCCAATTGGCTTCATTTCATGTTGCCATTTTAGAGTGCGGACAACGTATCTATAGTTTTATACATCATTGATAATAATACAATGTGTATGCCGACTCATGGCCAATGACGCCCCACATAAGCAAATATCACGGGAAGCCATTGACGTACCTGACACGTGAACACGTCACATCGAACTTACTTAAAAACAGATTTAAAAAAAAATGATAAAGAGAACTACCACTTTTTATACTAAATTAAACATTGAAGTTGACAGTACCCTTGGCCATTAATTTAGAATACCTACATAATATTTTATATTAAGTCAGGGATAGCAAACCTTTGGTAACAGTTTACAAAATTATACTGGGTGAAAAGGACACCGACGCGAAAACGGTAATGGTAATAATTAATTAACGATTTAATAACAGTTCTGTTTATAAATCTTTTGAGAACAATGCTTTAAAATATTTTTTTGCTTCATAATTTTAATGGGCAACTTAGGTTCCTCCTTAGATAATCTTACTTTAAACTTCGTTTTCTTTTTCTCACATTCCTCTTCTTCAGAATCCATAATTTCTTCAATGCTAGTGTCTGAATTATAATTTGTATGTTGACTATTGGTCATGGTACAGACGCCAGCACATCAAGCTACTACAATCTGCCAAATTTCTTTAATAGATTTTCAACTTTATCGCTTAAGCATTAGGTTCAAGGTTGATTGCAAATTGTGAGGCCATATTTCCTTTAAATACCAACGAATACGAATCGAAGCACACAAAGAACTTTTTCTCTAAGCAGATCGACGCAAGATAACGGCGAAATACGCATAAAACATCACAGGGGGCCAATGACGCTCTAGTAGGCTATTTAGTAATCTGTGCTCTAGGTGCGTCAACGACATCCTTGATGTAGACCCATGACGCGGCTGGCGCGTCATCGTCCAATGTTCGGGGCCTGGCTAAAGTATCCATGAAAATTATGGTGGCAATGAGTCGGTTAACTATTGTTAGTTTTGATACACAGTAGGAGTTTTTAAACGGGGATCACTTTAGAAAAAATATATTTATTGTCTTTTTGTTAAACTGCATTATGTATTAGATTATTGAAAATGTTGATAATTTCACTGTATAGGTTTATAACTATTGAAAGATTGCAATGAATTCATCTTAAATCCAATTAGTTTATCATGCTTGCATAATTGATTGAGTATGGAAACATCTTTAAAGACTTTCACATTTTATTATTAATTATAACTAGGTATGTGAAAGTCTGCAGAGACTATTGATAAACAGGGCTAGTGGGTCAATAGAGTATACTGTCTATCTATAGATAGTATATGCAGATAGAAACTGTCTGTAGATAGAGTGGCTAAGTAATGATAGCCATACGTGATGATCAATCTGGTTAAGCTAGGTTTGCCGCCGTGGGTCTGTGGATGGGTGACTATCTTTACATACCTCGAAAAACACGTTAATCCTTTGGACCCGGCTGTCATTAGTGGATCTTTGATAATAGTAAAGGGTCATCAGCGGAAGCCCGAAAGTCTGACAAACCACTACCAGTCTTAGCAAGGGGGTATCGTGTTATTCAGTAATTCTGCTGTGGAGGTCAAATAGGCAGTTGCTCCATCTAAATATTCTGACCCCAAAAATAGTTAGGAAAAGGTTCGGCAGATAATAAATTACCTGCAGATAGACAGTATACTCTATTGACCCAATAACCCTGTTTATGTTATCAAAGTTGAATATAGGTTTCATACAATATTTACTTACCATATTGCTTCAAAAATTCAACCATTTGTGTTGAACATACTTGTATGAGTGGAAGCATATTTCTTAGACGTGCTGAACTAAAGACTGGTGTTAATGTGCTTCGAACACTTTTCCATTCTGATCCCTAAAACCAAATCTAAATTTTATTATGGATAAATACCAAATAAATTATATTTTCTATAGATGTATTTTTCCTTATCATATTGGATTTATGCTTGCTAATAAGAATTTTTACGAATTACGAATTTGACGGCACGGTTGGCGCAGTGGTTAAGCGATTGACTGCTGCGCTGCGTGTCGCGGGTTCGATTCCCGCACGGAACAAATATTTGTATGACCTACATGTATTTGTTCCGAGTCTGGGTGTTTTTCTATCTATAATATGTATGTATTTACAAAAAAAAAAAATTGTATATAAGTAGTTTATCAGCCATCTTGTTACCATAACACAAGCATTAGGTTGCTTAGCTTGGGACAAATGGTGCTGTGTGAAATGTCCAGGGATATTATTAAGAATGGTGAATATAAAAAACACTAATTAATTATCAAAATACCTTTAAGTTGAGAAGTGAACGACTCCAGAACTTGGGGTGTTCAGCATTCAATGAGATTCGGTCAGTGAAGTGATCAAAATCTCGTATTGTTATCGCCTTGATTAGGTCCGGATCCATAATAGTTAAGAGGGGCCTTCTTCCTTCAAATAATCCTGCAATCAAACCAATTATGAAGGTTTAAGTAATGAAGAAAAAAGAATAAGTTTTGTAAAAGTTCATTGTAATTTAAAGGACTGAGATTATATGTTGATAACATTTAATTTAACAATATGTATCCTATACATTCATTGAAATAGCAGGTTTAAATAACAAGTTAGTAAACAACAATTTTTTCTTTTAGTTCTCAAAGTTCAGAGCTTACCTCCATATCGGTTTCCTTTAAAGTTATTGTATGCTTCTAATTGAAATTCATGAAATGATTGTGTGCCTCTCAATCTGGGTCCCAGATTACCTAATAATATCACTGGTTTTTTAAATGGAATGCCGTTTTTTTCGAAAAAGTCAAAAGTACTTGTGTAGTAAAAATATAAGCCAAATAAAATGGTAAGGAATAAGAGCAATTTCCAGTCTTCTAAAATATATAATAACAACTTTTTGGAGCCACTGAAGTATTCCATGATTATTGATTACAGAGGCTACCACTGAGCTCAGTCAGAAGTCGAAAGAGCCTAATCCTAGAAATCAGTCAACCGTTGACATTTACGAAATTATTAATTAAATAAATTTGTTAACGCTTGCTACAGGAGACAAACAAGTACCCGATATATTACTTTACTATATACAAACAAGACAAGAATAGCAAAAGCCGAAACTAAGACAAAAGACTCCAACAGAAAACGAATAACTAGCACAACAACTACAACAAGTCAACAGAACTGTCAACTGTGTCAGATGTCTGTCGTGTCACTGTCATCTGTCTTGACATGACAATGACATGTGTAAAGGTAAATGAACTGCTAAAATGGTAGTAGTAAATACTACCAAATATCATCATCATTCTCCTGCCCAATTTATTTGGGATCGGCGCAACATGTCTTTTTTTCCATACTTCTCTAATAATACTTTCAAATATATCCATACAAAATTGCTAGACATGATGATTAAATGCATAACATAGCAATCGAGTCAAATCACAAACTACTTATCCATCTTTTTTTTAAGTTTCTAATACTTTTTAGAAGGTTCTTACGAAAAAAAATTAAGAAAGTTGCTTCACGCGGACTAAGTCGCCGGCAAAAGCTGTTCATTGAGTTCATTTCCATTGCTTTTGTTCGGTTGGTGCGAGATTGGCAGTAAAATCAGTTTTACAGCTCAGACTCAGCCACAGTAGGAAAGAAAATTGCTCTCATTGTCTTTGGTTGGAATTGCCTCTCTACACCTCCCTAGACTGCCGAGACTGCCCTAGAGTAAATAATATTATGTTCCTCTACTCTACACTTCTTATTTGGTTTTGGAATGTAAAAAAAAAAAAAAGTCGAACTCTCAGCTGTCAGTGTCAGACAGACAGCAGACAGACAGACTGACAGTGACACACTTGCTCACAGACTAAGAAGAGAAGTACCCATAATAGAATATTTTACTTGAAGATTACCTGCCGTGGACTTGCTGAAGTGCTGGTTGCCTGTACCCTGTAAACTCGGAAAGTTGGTTTCGGAAAGGGGAAGCAGTCGCATTGGCTTTTACGTGCAAAAACCTAGACTACGATAATATAATCGATAACTGTAAACTAAGCAACTATGGGCAAAACATCTAAAGATAAAAGGGATATATATTATAGGTTAGCTAAAGAAGAAGGCTGGCGTGCAAGAAGTGCTTTTAAACTATTACAAATTAACGAAGAACACAATATATTCAACGGTGTTACACGCGCTGTAGATCTCTGCGCGGCTCCTGGCAGTTGGAGTCAGGTACTGACAAAAAAATTGCGACAAAATGCCAGTTGTGTTGACGATGTTAAAATTGTTGCTGTAGACTTACAAGCCATGGCAGCTTTGCCTGGTGTAATACAGATACAAGGTGATATTACAAAACTTTCTACTGCAAATGCTATCATTCAGGAATTTGAAGGACTCAAAGCTGACTTAGTGGTTTGTGATGGAGCCCCAGATGTAACAGGACTACATGACATTGATGAATATGTACAGTCACAGCTGTTATTAGCAGCACTCAATATAACAACACATGTGTTAAAGATTGGTGGTATATTTGTGGCTAAGATATTCCGGGGGGAAGATGTTTCTCTCTTATATTCTCAGCTAAAGCAATTTTTTGAATATGTAACAGTTTCTAAACCAAGAAGTTCACGGAACTCCAGCATAGAAGCTTTTGTTGTATGTCAAAACTATCAGCCGCCTGAAGGATATATCCCAAACATGGTAAATCCGCTGTTAGATCACAAGTATTGTGATTTCAATCAATTTACGGGTCCTAACAGGTTCATAGTACCATTTAATGCGTGCGGAGATTTGAGCGCCTATGATTCTGATACATCATATCCACTGTTGCTAGAAGGCCACACATCATATGAATACAAAGAACCTGTGCAAGGTCCCATAAATCCTCCTTATAAAGAAATATTAGAAAAAATGAAGAATATGCACACAAAAACTACTGAGGGATCCTCAAAATAATTCCATTTATGAAAAAAGAAAACAACACATTACTAATGATAAATGTTTGCTATGAAAGTGTACCTAAATAAGTGTATCAATTATATTTTACAGGATCATTATAATAAATGAATATAGAAATTTTAAATGTTTTATTACGCTGCTTTTCAACTTAAAAAGAAATAGAAAAAATATAGTCTATTTGACTTATCTGTGTTTGTATCATTCTTCTGAAAGGCGACTGACTCGCCTACTGGCTTCGTGTCAGGAACTCTGTGGAGATACGAGACCAGTTTGGGTTGTTAGTTTCGCAAAGTACCGCCACCACCTTGTGGGAAAGAGATGGAGCTATACGTCCTGAATAGCTTCGTTGCTTTTCCACAATGAAGATTAAAATAATACTGCTACAAGAGGCGGCGGAAGGGCCCCAGCTCTCGTGACCAACCCCCATGAAGGTCGTATCAGACTCGATTCTTTTAGCTTTTACAATAGGAAAGAAAACTGTCACATTAGCTCCGCGTAGATGGCGTTAAGTCTTTGTTACTCAAAGCTAACAGTTAATTAAGCCGAAAATCGGAACTAACGTCGCCATTGTTTATTACCTACTAGCTGACCCGCGCCCACTTCGTTGGGCGGTAAACATTTTAACTTGTGATGAAATTATGAGTGTGGTTCGGTTAGTACTGAGTGCTATGATTTATTTCCTGACTGCCAAAAGGAGGGTTTGCATATGTAGGTATGTATGTATGTATTTGCATGCCACTTTGGCTATCGCTTAGCGCTAGACTCCCTATCCCTTGTTGCAGAGACATGCTGCCTTAGATCATTGAGACGCTGCGCACGTTCAGCGCTAGATTCCCGAGCACGGACCTGCGATGTTCTCCAGCTTTGGTTAGCAAGCCGCTGTGAACGCTCGGAGCTAGATTCCCCAGCGCGTGCTTGCGAAATATTTTCTCTATTCCTCGAGAGGCGCTGATGATTTTCAAGAGCAGACTCTTCCGTACGGCGTACTCGAGCTACTCTTGTCTGGGATGTCTGACGGGAAAGTTGTGATTTCCTTTTAGGCATGTCACCCTAGTTTAACGCAAGACAATGTTTATGTTCCTTCTCCAGAATTAGCTTACTGCAGAACCCAGCAATGCATAAATGTGTAAGCTGTCACGCCCTTTATGCCTGGAGGCTTTTAATTGGGTAGTAAGTTTTTTTATTTACATTTTAATTAATTATTTTTTAGCTTGAGTACGTATAGTTTTTATTATATTTGTTGGTATATTGGCGTGGCTAGCTGACATATTATGGCAAATAATTAAATTTTATGTTCTGGTTTTGTAATGTTAATTACCGAACATAAGTACCTAGTATTGTATACACTCAAGTATTTTTTTAAATTGAACAGACAGCTGTGCTGCTGGGGAGTTTGTTGCGCCACTTCTTCTTCCCAGCAATAGCACTAGGAAGTGGTGAAGGGCGGGCGTTTTTGGGGGACTGTCTTTTGTAATTTTGACGTTCAAAAAGTGCTGATTCTCAGCCTAATTTGAATAAATGACTTTTGATTTGATTTGATTTGATTTGATAACAATCGCTGAAACTGTCCGATATCCCAAAAACAGAAATACCACAGCTTCGAACTCGAAGAATGAGAACGAAGTAGTGTTTGTGTTTTAAGAAACCGAGCAACCAAAACAATTTTAAAGACCAACAACGACATCCAACCAACCGCGTACAACACACCTACATAACGACGAAAGTTATACAATAACTGGAGGTGGAGAGGGTCATTATATTAATCCGCGGAAAATCTTAACGCGACTCAGAAAAATAACGTGCACAACGCCATCTATGGGTAAATGGATAAAACGTCCGTACAAAGCATGTTCTAATACTTCTAATGCGGTTCGTGAATGGACGGCGGCATTTTGCGATTTAGTAATTTTATATTATCTTCGAAACTATTTAACCAATTGACATACTGTTCTGGGCAAATCGTATCTCTATGATGTTCTTGAGATCAAAATAATATTTTTTTCGATAAGCTTTAATATTTTGTGGTTTAAAAAATCGTCCAAAGGTAAGTACGTCGAAAAATACTTTTTTTAACACATAAAAGCTACTATATCTGCTAAAATATAAAAGATAGAAATATGGTGTCGCGGACTTTTTTGTAGAGCTATTTAAAGCGGACCAGGTTGCCATGCATTGTTTTCAATTATTTACAACTGTTAAGGCAGCGCATGCAATAACTCTGTTGTAAGAGCTATTTTTTTCCGCCCGGCTAGACAAAAATTGAGATAGTTCGGCTAATATGCATGATATCTTTATAATTTATAGCCTATCACTCACGAATAATGTAGCTTTCGACCACTGAAACAATTTTTAAAATTCATTAGTTCCGGAGATTACCCCCTACATACAAACTTGCAAACAAATGTTACCTCTTTATAATATTAGTATAGATTTAAATCCACTTTGTGCGACTTTGGAAGAAGTGTTAAATATAAATATTATATGGTGGTATGTGGCACCCTTCGTGTGCGTGACTGACTCGCACTTGGCCGCTTTTTTAGGGTTCCGTACCTCGAAAGGAAAAAACGGAACAATTTTAGGATCACTTTGTTGTCCGTCCGTCCGTCTGTCTGTCAAGACCCTTTTTCTCAGGAACGCGTGGGAAGCTGGAATTTATATCAAATACTCAGGCCCCCAGGTCTACTGACCCTTGGAGCTGTGAAAAAATCAAACTTCTAAGCCAACGCAATCAAAAGATACAGCCGTTTATGCCGCAAATTTTCGACACTCGCAAGGGAATCAAAAACTACAGGGTACTTCCCGTGAACTCAGAATCTTGAAATTTGGTACGAAGCAACGTCTTATAGCACAGATAAAGGAAAAATTGCGAAAACCGTAAAATTTTAGTTACATCATAGTAATAAAATTATTTTAAATATTATTTTAAATTATACGGAACCCTCGGTGCGCGAGTCCGACTCGCACTTGGCCGGTTTTTTGTATGTTGATGTTATTCTATGTTCCCGTCACTGTTGCTTACATAATCTGCATTCGCGACATATTCGCCAAAAATGTAAACAAATATGAGTTTATGGAAATATAACTTTAATTCAATAAAGTTCAATTTACGCTACTACTTCAAACATTTATAACAGTTTTTCAATAGTGCTAGTCACTGAAATCAACTTAATCACCATTAAAATAAAGTTGATATTTCTTTAACATGAAATGACGTCAATTTGAAACATAATTAAAATTTGAATATAGCATTGTTGGGTACCTATCTAGTACCACAACCAAAAATCGATAAATCAAAAGCTTTAAAAAAAAAACACTACAAAGTGAATAACCCTTCCCCCTATTTTTAAATTGGTTAAAAATAACTTTCATTTTGGAAGTCGGTGGCAAAAAACGAAAACAAGCGACACTATAAAGTGATAAAAAATATTCAGCTGCAATAACGCGAGAGCAAGCGTTTTGTCTTGTCACCGATTGGTCGCTTTTCTTTAAAAATGACTGACAAGTGAGCCCTCAGAGCGGTTTCGCACTACGTCCGATCCACAGACTACAATATAATATGGTCCTATGGGAATAATGATAATAGGGTGCGGATCAGTTCCCATGTAGCAATAATACACCCTGTTTGAATACTGCACAGTTTATAATTCACAGGTACGGGTACACAATTCACAGACACAGCAGACACTTATATTCGACATTAATACGGTAAAATACAGAGATCATCAACGACAAAACTCTTCTCTACGAACATGGCGGTAGGTAGGTTCTGTCAGTGTCATCTCGAGCCGGTGCGTTCGGAAATCGAACGCCGCCACACCACCCCCCTAGGGAGTGGGAAAGATCATAGATCGAAAGGTTTTGCGAAGCGAACACTTCTACTCCGAACTCGCAGTAGCAATGTACGACGTAGTTGATGCGTCTGCACACCGACGCCGACTTAGAATTGGGTCAAGATGATCGACGAATCAGATCGAACAATTCAATTGTGCTAAAAAATAGCTTTGACGTTTGTGAACTTTGACCTTGAAAGAATTTCGTGAAATAACCATCGGTGATTGTGATAAAAATCTGTCACTGGTCTTCTCAGCTTGTGAAAATATATGTACCTTGCACGGAAATGTCCTTTTTCAACAGATTCTTTGGGAATCGTGTTCAGTCGGGGTCACCAATATGGGAATAATGATAATAGGGTGCGGATCAGTTCCCATGTAGCAATAATACACCCTGTTTGAATACTGCACAGTTTATAATTCACAGGTACGGGTACACAATTCACAGACACAGCAGACACTTATATTCGACATTAATACGGTAAAATATAGAGATCATCAACGACAAAACTCTTCTCTACGAACATTATTGGCGGTAGGTAGGTTCTGTCAGTGTCATCTCGAGCCGGTGCGTTCGGAAATCGAACGCCGCCACAGTCCGATCCGAATTCAATCCGACCGAACTGAGAATATTCTAAATTCGAACGGACTGAGTTCGGATGTAGGTAGTGCGCAACCCCCATACAAATAGCATAGGTAGTACACACGGCTACACATCAAGCTATGCAAAACCAGTATTGGCTGACCGTTCATTGTGAGAAAATATCATACAAAGTGAGGCCAAGACAAACTAGTTTTGTATAGCTTGACGTGTAGCCGTGTGTACTATATAATTATTGTTACTTCGGACTGTCATTTCTCGGATTCGGATCGAATGCAGTGCAGAACCGCTCTCAGCGCTCTCTCAAGACAAAGCTACCAGCAAACAACCCTATGGCCTATTAATGTTAGTCGGTTGCTTGATACAGCGACGCATCTCGAGACTCCGCGTAAAGACAGAAAACTAGGACTAGGCAAATAGGCATAAGTCCCCACTGGGATAAGTTAAACGATTTAAGGGGCTGCAAAATAGGGTAACATATTTGACTACTCTCAACAATATACATGAATTTATACCTACTTATTTTAAAGATGTTACTAAAAACAATCATGGAAAAAAATATCGGTGGAAAACATTGAAATTATTTTTCTATCTTTGTAACGCAAAACGATCATTAGGTATATGCCGCGAAAATCGAAATTACTATGACGTATTTGTACCTGTGTTGTGTGTGACGTCAGCTCGCAGCTGTGCTGTTTCTGTCTAGCATAGATATAAAGTTTAGCCAATTTAGCCATTTTATGAGATAATATTAAAAAAAAAAAACGTGGTACGTCATTCGATGCGATGCGCCGTAGCCCGTAGGACATAGCTCGATGTGTTGCACATGCTACGCGGCACACGCCATGCTACGCCGTAGCCGGAGGACGACGCTCCATGCGATGCACATTGCACATGATAAGTGGCTACGCCGCGCCGTATGCCCATGGCCCCGTAGTACGAAGCAGAATGCGATGCATACGTTACGTGGCGGCGTATGGCCATGCCATGATACGCAGCTATGCTGTAGCCTGTAGTACGACGCCAAAGGCGCGGCGCGGACCAGAACTAATACAAAAGCTGACGTCGCGTCGTCTGATTTAGTTTAGGGTGAAGCAAGGTATAACTACTCGTATATTATCTATATAAATTTCATCGTATCCAAACTCCAACCTCAAATATATAAATACTCTAAAATAATCCTGGCCAAAATTCTGACAGACACGGAGACATAAACAAATATAGTACAGCTATGGAATAGTCAGTTCAAGATTATTTTTCATGAAAATCAAAATGTTTAAGCAAATTTTAAAATTTTAGTAATGTGTTAGTTTAAATTTTAGAATTAAATCATTGCAAATTATTAGTTATTCACTATGGGCAAGTATGAATTGCCATCAGTTCATAAAATTCTCCAGACTAAGGTAGGTACATTTTAGCGTCCGTCTTCCTCTACCTATTTCGAGTTATGCTAAACATTACATAAATAGTAGACGCATACAAAGCATACCTTGCAAGGTAATCAAGGTATAAGTATGTGTTGACTTCCTTTTCCCTCAAATTGCACCATAATTATAAGAACTTTGATTTAGTCACCTTGGTTTTTCTTCTGGGGAGAACCATAGCATAAGGAAATCCTCTATCTGGAGAAAACGGGTGAAGCCAGTTGTTGGGGGTTTTGGAAGGTACTCGGCCACTCGGGCCAGACGACGCGTATACGTAGGTACATACTACATAACTTACTTTCTTTAAATGTTGCCTCAATATTAGGTAAGTAGGTACCTACATAGTTATAACTTGCTATTTCGCTATGCGGCTTGTAAACATATTTAAAACGTTTAATTCTAGACCATCTACGGCGACAAGAAGGAGCCAGTATGGGTCTATCTAGAAAAGGAAATGCTAAAAAACGTTGCCAACAAACCATACAACGAGAAAGTAGGAAAATGGCTCCGATTTCTTAAGGATTTGAAATACCATTACTTTTGTGAAGGTAGGTTTTCCTTCTATTTGATGCAGTTTGAGATGCTGAGCTGGGCGGAAACCACGACGGAGCCGCGGAGGTCCGACACCCTAATTGCGTAGCAGTAACGCGCTATCAATCAAAATCCGTATTCAATCATTTTAAAGGGTATTGTGTGTCTATTGCTTGTGTTCGAAACTTGTCTGCTCAATTAGTTAATAAAGCAATGAATGTTGTTGATCTGTCAAAAGTTAAGCCATTGCTACTGATGTGTGTTACGTAATTACCCCGCGGGTTCGCGTCTGTTTCTGGAAGATCAAAAAGCACCGCTATGTTGCGCAGGCCGGCCGTTGGTTTGTTGGAAGTTACGGTTCTCGGTTTCAGGTTGTATTTCACTCGGAAAATACAATTATTCACTCCTATGAGGAAAAACATAAAAATTAAGATAGGCAACCTGTTGCAGCGGACGGCCTCAAATCCGACACTTCACATGAAGGTATATAGGATTTAGATCTAAAAATACCAGCGAAGTGCGCTTCGGGTCTTGCGCTTTATGGGGAACCCTTACTTTACTTGCGCTTGAAGGGGCACTACCAAAACTTTATATTATACAAACTTTTTTTTTTATTAAATCTTGCTAGTTTTAAATAAATATGAACAAATAGAAGGGTTTTGAATTTCTCTAATGAAATATTTTCTTGCATATTTCAAGGTAAAAGAAAGGAAAGAAGGCTCCAGAAGGAAGTTGGCCCTAGATGGTACATCGAACTCTCGAGTCAGCAGAGGGAAGTCCTAACACATGTGAAACAGGATATTCACCAAGACTTATTAGAAGATGTACCTCGTCGCACGCGCACGAATTTATCTGATCTCGGAATAACGCTTAGAATTCCGAAAAGTGTGTTGATGCAGGCGATGGATGCCAGCATTGAGGATCCCGGCGTTTTCTTTTGGAAACTCTACCAAGCAGTTTATAAGAAATCGCCGAATGAATTACAACCATGTACGTTTATTAATTTTAAGGACGTTGATAGATGCTCTTGCCGACGCTAGGGTCACTGCAGGCTGCAGCAGGCATTCGCTATTCATGCTAAGTAGATATAGTCGACAGCTCGTTATTAGCAAAGTGCCACTCATACTTTGAGCTAGGTTTTGTCTGCTTCATGGGTATTGGGTTCGATCCCCACGTTGGTTATTCATTTAGGGACTTCTCAGTAAGCTGACCGGGCTCTTGATTTGTACCCAGTTGAGGCAAAAGGCTCTATCATAATGTGAATTAAATAAATTCTATAACTGGCGAAATATGCGGGGTGCATCCAACACCCCTTTGAGGAAAATAGGTGTGACCAAGTGCTAACTTGCTAAGTATACGTTTGTTATTAATTTCAGCATACGACATGGACGCCAGGATCCTGATATCGTGCTTAGTGTTCATTGATATGGAGGAGTGCGTAGAAACACTAGACCGTGTAACTCAGTACGATAAATCTATATCAGTAGAACGACCGAAAAGTGAGTAAAAGTTATTTCGATTAGTTTAGCTTCCTACGATGTAACTAGGTACCACTAAATTCTTTAAAACTACGATAAGGATTTATACCTAGGCATTTAAAGCATATTTCGTCTGTCGGTACGAAATAAACCAGTCAGGTTAGACTGGAAGCCGACCCCAACATAGTTGGGAAACTGCTAGGCAGAAGATGTCGTCAGTCGGTACCTACGGCAGCACTTACCTACCTACATTGACATTTTACATTGTGTCAATGTAAGCTCCATCGAGTAGCCTACTAACAATCGACCATACCTAGATTTGACCCCAAATAAAAGATGCCTCTCAGAATAAGTAAAATGAAGTTGGCTCACATTTTGTACCGACGCGGCGTCCGGCTGCCCTGAACAACAAACTGAATGTCATGACTTAACAAAGTTCAAATTCCATTGCAACCGAAAACTTATTAGGACCTTTTTGATACAACTGGTCACTCAAAAATCAACTTAGAAAACATTTCACTAAAGTAGATAGTCGATTAAGTGGGGATGCAACGTAAATTATCATGTACGTTTGCCCCGCACGGCCCCCCAGAAATTGCGTTTTATGTGTGCACTAATGCAATGTACTCGCCTCTAGGAGTATATGTACCTGTTTCTTTTTCAATGTACCTCTGTACTTTTGAAGATATTTGCAAAAAAAAGGGGGCCGTGCCAGCCAAACGTTTTCAGCACGGCCCCCGTGTAACTTGAAAAATATATAGTTTATTGAAAAGTTTCTTAAACTCAAGCAATGTACTCTATTAGCACGTTATATGTACCGCAACAGATATTGTGAATTCGTAATAACAAATAATATATAGATGCGGATAGGGGGCCGTGCTGGAAAAAAAATTATAAGAAAATATCTAAAAAAGACAAAACAATCTTAGCCAAAAACGATTAAAAAATAATTGATGTTTGGCAAGAAACATATGTAACGCATTGGTTTCTCATACAACTTGCTAACTTTGAAAAATAAACCAATTTTAGTTCATTCAGCACGGCCCTCTATAGTTGCCTATATCTTTTTAAATATGACATGTTTGTGTACAAAATTCGGATTTCTGAATTATGTATAGGAGTACATTCGTTCCAAATAAATTGCGATTCTGCTGTATTAGTACTTTAAAAAATAAATCGGATCTAAAATATCATACATTACAACTTATGGGGTGACCATGATTCCACGTGAAAATGGATAAAAAAAATACCTACTGCATAGATTCAGTAAATCTTTCAATAAAATTCACAAATCAACAATAACGTACCTAATCTATATTCACGATATATGTATAGTAGGTCGCTAATCGAACAAATCAACAAATGTCGCTAAGCATAGCTCAAAAGGCTTAAAAAAATCACAGATATATTTCCAATAAACCACATGGATTGAACCGTACATTACAATACAATTACATTTCACAGATTAGTTAAGTTTACATAAGGAGTAATCACAGAAAACTATAACTATGTGTCACTAACACTACAGAGCTTAAAAGGCTTAAAAAGTCGCAGATACGTTTCCAACAAATTACATTGATTGAACCTTACGTTACCATTAATTACATTAATTATTTGGAATAATCACAGGCAACTAATTTAACCCACGTAATCACAGATGGTTTTTCAAGCAACTATAATAATTAGAATATTGTTCGTTTCATGCTTGAACTTACGTTATCATAAAATCACAGATTATTTTCTTAATAAAGTTAAAAAATCATAAAACTGAAATATTATGTTGCATGTGGATTAATCATAGAAAAACTAGTATTATCCATAAATTAACTTGTTAAAAGTAATCACAGATTATGTTACAACGGTATTGATTTCTTATTAAACATTTCATGGTTTCATGAGTAGATTTTTAGCAACTAGTCTTTACTAGATTCTAAATACTGTTTATTTAACTATAGTTATTATTACAAAATAGACGTATTTAAAACACCATGATCCAAAGTTAAAGTCTTGTTCCGGCTGGATCCTGAAGGTGAGATGGCAATCGCTTCACTGTAATTACCAGAGCCGCCACTCATAGGATCATAGTCATGTAACTCCGACGTGAAAGCGGGATATTTGTAAAGGTTATTATTTTTAGATGTATTTAAAACATCAAAGATCACTCTCTAAAACGTAAGTAGGTAAGGGTGTGTACGAATATCGAATCTACTGTACTGTTGTTAATTTTCAAAGCTAAATCATCGTAGCAAACCCACTGATTATAGCTAAGCGTATAGCACTTATAATGGCCCAGAGTCTCCATTGAATTTCCTACATATTCAATGGCACCAACGACTTCATAAATTTGGTTTTTTAAATTAATAGTGACCGGGATATTACACAAAACCATTGCGTCTGTTCCATTTCAATTACAAAGGAATTAACAACGGTACAGTAGATTTTTTAAGCCTTTTGAGCTATGCTTAGCGACATTTGTTGATTTGTTCGATTAGCGACCTACTATACATATATCGTGAATATAGATTAGGTACGTTATTGTTGATTTGTGAATTTTATTGAAAGATTTACTGAATCTATGCAGTAGGTATTTTTTTTATCCATTTTCACGTGGAATCATGGTCACCCCATAAGTTGTAATGTATGATATTTTAGATCCGATTTATTTTTTAAAGTACTAATACAGCAGAATCGCAATTTATTTGGAACGAATGTACTCCTATACATAATTCAGAAAACCGAATTTTGTACACAAACATGTCATATTTAAAAAGATATAGGCAACTATAGAGGGCCGTGCTGAATGAACTAAAATTGGTTTATTTTTCAAAGTTAGCAAGTTGTATGAGAAACCAATGCGTTACATATGTTACTTGCCAAACATCAATTATTTTTTAATCGTTTTTGGCTAAGATTGTTTTGTCTTTTTAGATATTTTCTTATAAGTAATTTTTTTTCCAGCACGGCCCCCTATCCGCATCTATATATTATTTGTTATTACGAATTCACAATATCTGTTGCGGTACATATAACGTGCTAATAGAGTACATTGCTTGAGTTTAAGAAACTTTTCAATACGCTATATATTTTTCAAGTTACACGGGGGCCGTGCTGAAAACGTTTGGCTGGCACGGCCCCCTTTTTTTGCAAATATCTTCAAAAGTACAGAGGTACATTGAAAAAGAAACAGGTACATATACTCCTAGAGGCGAGTACCTACATTGCATTAGTGCACACATAAAACGCAATTTCTGGGGGGCCGTGCGGGGCAAACGTAATAAATTATCTGAGATTATGAACACTGCTATAGTTGGGTTACTTTACATTCCGCTGTACTTAAGTTGTTTGCTGTCGCAATGGTGCTACATATAAGTCAATTGTTTGTAGAAAAAAAGAAATACTTTCAACCGAAAGTGAAATACGGAGAATACTTACAAAAGATGTACGTCCCCCTTTACACCAACTGTAAACCTAAGAAGGAGAAAAGACCTTTGCCTCTTGGCTACAAGTTGAAACTAAGGAGTGATGAAGTAAGTTTTTACGCAAAATTCACCGGATAAACAGAAGGGATCAAAGATCACGTTAAAATTTTGAACAACTTTTACTACCCTTAAAACGTATTTTTTCGCGATTTCAATGTTGGCCCAAACTCCCATGACCATTTTCGGATTTTTAGTTAGGTATTTCAAGAATACCTTGTTTAAACACACTAGCTTCTGCCCGCAATTTCGTTCAAGTTCGCTCAAGAATTGGGTTATAAAATTCAAAAATAATTTTTCAAATCCTTCAGACTGGTAGTTCCAGAAATTGACACGTTCAGACAAATAACATCTCAAGATACTTTATTTATTTACAGAGTTATGAGAGATTATGCAGAAGTAACGAATTCGTGAGTACATACATAAAAACGGTCATTTTTTATAAGATCATGTTATCCTAATAAATTAAATTACCAAAAATAAGCACACTTTTCATTTATTAACTAATTTCTTCTCATTCATAGTTGGAGAAACGCAAAGACAGAAATAAAAAGGCGAAACAACAAGAGAGAATTTGTAAATATAAATTTTGGGAACCACCAAGTACTCTGCGTTAGTATTTTTTTTATTTACTAAGTAGGTACTGACCAAATGTTTTAGACTACACACATATGTAATACTAATAATATGTTATAAGGTATTTTAAATACTCGACCCTAACTATTTACAAAATACATTTTTCAGGTAATACAGACCCAAAGCTGTGTGCGTACGTGACCAAACTGCGCATGTTGAAGATGAAAGCTAAGCCTCGGTACTATGCCCCTTACGAAAACGTACAGTACCAGATCTCAGGCGTCACCTTCTCGGGAGGAAGACCACGTTACATTCTCACTAGTTAGTACCTACTCTCTCACCCTCGCTAGCGCTAGAGTCACTGTATTTAATTCTACACCGTGCATGTAAATCGCAGCATAAAAGAGCAGTGGTAGGTAATGGAAGTTGTAAGTTCGAACCTAAGTAGGCGCCTAGGTTATAATTAACAACTTGTCATGTCGGGACCATTACCAGCATGCACTTTACTTTTCGCAATGATTTCATCACCATACTCTCTATACGGTAAAAGATTAACACCGTGAGGAATTGGGCCAATATCAACGAACCTATACCGACCACGCACTGGGCCCGCACGGAACACTCCCTCTTAAAGAGCCCCCTCCCCCCTCCTAACAGCTCCCTCTTTAAGTGCCTGAGTTTCAGCAGTAGGAATGCTTGATTATGTATGATGTATAAATCCAGTTCAGACTTTGCGAACACGCGAGGTGTTCGCCGCGTTTTCACAGTATTGTCCACTCACTTGTCTCACTCTCTCTTGTGCACTCAGGTTAAACGCTCTCGTTCCGCAAACGCGGTGAACAGGTTGCGCACACGTGGCGTGCTACACGCTAACACGTTGGCAAGTCGTCTGTGTGTTACTCGTATGACCCTTGAAGGGTCTTCTAACAAAGTTTTCATGATGTTTGCGGAAGAGAGATGGAATAGATAATAAAAAAGTAGATTTGTCGTCCTATTATGACGTCATCAAATGAAAAAGCCTTTTTTTAAACATTACAGGCATCCAATTTTATTTTATGTTTTGTTTAGATGTTTCTGTAATGCCAACGGGTTACATAGCTATCAACGATGGCGTAGCTCTCCATAACGGAGAAGCCGTCACGTTAATAGACGGCTTTTGGAAATACCCGAAAGACTCTGAAGAAAGATGTGACCATACATGCGACTGCATGACCAAATGGTATTTATGATTTTGTTTTTTCTTCGTTTCCATTTTTCATGCATGCACAAAGTGTCGTGAAGAGAATACCGTTCTTGTATGCATGCATCGTAGGTACTACCGAGATAAAAAGTCATGTTCATGTTCTACCCATGTGCCAAATTTCATCCAACAGTTTAGCCGTTTTAGCGTGATAGCGTAGTAAAGTAACTTTAGAATTTATGATATTAAAAGATTTTTTTGTTAGTTATTTATTTTTATTTCAATTAGCAAAATAATGTTATACTTAGTTAGAATTGAAGTCGGGCCACTAAACCTTTGGATATCTATGGATTGGTCATTTCTAATCCGGAGTCCAGAAAGGACTCCAGAAGGTTGTAGTACAGGTTATACAGGTCATATAATTATACAGTGTGAGACTGCATAACATTATTTTTACTTACTTACCTAAAATTATCTTCTATTTATAGGGAGCCCGCCGTAATGGACTTTATAAAGGACTCTAAATGTAAATGTGGCCATTTATATGATTTCTACAACGAACAACTTCGCAACAAAGAGAAGTATTTCTATCCTCCCACGAGACATGGACCGTTGTGGATTGATGAAGCTAAAGTATTTCAAATGGACTCCATGGAAGATTTCATCAAAGATACTATTGCGGAAGCAATTAAATCGGAAGAAACTACGGTGAGATCTTTCAGTCAATACAATACGTTTAGGGATCGTATCTCACAATGTGTAAAAAGACCCTTCACTCAAAAATCAAACCAAGTGGGTAGGTTACTTACACAGATTGTTTGAGTTGGTTCGTTTGATTTTTGGGTGAAGGGTCTTTTTAACATCGTCGTTGGTAACATTTAGCAAAAATAATTAAGGTAATATTATCTATTAGAAGCAGGTTTTATTCGAGGAAAACCTAACAAACTGATAAAATAAATGTGCAATTAGCTAATCACTTGGCACCAAGAAAACGCAATACTGAGGTGGAGAGACATCTGTCACTGTCGGCTGTCGCCTGTCGATCCAACAGACAGAGAGCGAGTGCTCAATACCATCTGCAGTTCTACTACTACTATCCCCACTCTTGATGCAGCCGTCTTACTTACCAAGTTACCACACTCCTCGGTTCCACCAACTTATTTTATTCTTATAACAGTAGTATAATAATAATACATTGCGCGGATCATCGTGCGGGTTCGATTCCCGCACGGAACAAATATTTGTATGACCTACATGTATTTGTTCCGAGTCTGGGTGTTTTTCTATCTATAATATGTACGTATTTACAAAAAAAAAAAATAAGTAGTTTATCAGCCATCTTGTTACCATAACACAAGCATTAGGTTGCTTAGCTTGGGACAAATGGTGCTGTGTGAAATGTCCAGGGATATTATTGTTATTATGTATAGAGTTGCTTTCAGGGTAGACAACAGGAATGTAGATACCTAACTATTATACTCCTCTCCTTTTATTCCACCACTAAGGTTTATTGATGTATACTTATTTCATTACCTACTCTTAACATTTGGTTTACAGGCCATAGCATCAGAGCCCACATTAAATGCGTCTGGATTGAAAAAAAGTGAACTCCTCTCGGTATGATTATTATTTATCTTCTCACTGGCTTATTTTTTTTAAATTTTGCTACAAGATATTAAAATTACATTAAACATTTCAGGCATTTTTGGCTGATCTTTCGGAAACACCGCTTCTAATTCCTCACTTACCACAAGCAAATCTGCTGAACAATCTTCAGGAGTGGGCCAGACAACGCGTCAGGGGCAAATTGAATCCTAAGCACCATAGTTAGTTAAATACATTTTTTTTAAACTTCTTACTTCCCTCCCGAATTGCCACTCGGTGGCAAATTTCAACGGAGATTAGCCAAGTACGCAGGAGTTATTATATTGCACAAGTGCGTGCGCCAACACAGGTGCACTCTCTGTTCCTGACTTTACTCCCTTAGTCCGATGGGATGGGAATTCGACACAACCGGGGAGAGACCAGGCGCAGGTCTAACGGCTTTACGCCCGAGGCACGGGGATTTCACACCACCAACTTCCACACTCCGGGCTGAGAAATTCACACCACCAACTTCCACACTCCGGGCTGAGAAATTCCTAATGGAAAAAGCCAATAACACTTTGCCCGACCCGGGAATTTAACTCAAGACCCCACGCTCAGCAGTCGCACTTACGACCACGAGACCTATTTTTAAGTACGTGAATTCCACGACCCCGAGAGAGACGATAGCCCAACTAAGCCTTAGTTAGTTGGGCTATCGTCGTAGTATCGAGTCAGATAATCACATTCTCCGCAGTGTTAGGTAACCCCTCGTCTGTTTCTGACAAACCCGTAAAGTAGACTTTTTTTTTGTTTTTCTACAGAAAAGATGGTGCTACAGTCGCAGCGGCGATGGCTCGATTTAAAGCACATGGACTTCAGAGCCCGCGCATTCAGAATACCGTTCTCTTTGAAGCAATTGGAACATATAAATTGGTCACATCGAAAACAAATACAGAAATTGGTAAAGATATTTGTTGCTTAAAAGCCATTCCGCTTTTCACAGGGTTAGTAAAGCGGGTGTTCAACCGGTGTCCAAACTACTCCAATCCACGCCGTTCATACTCCCTAAGTTGCAGTTAGACACCGCCATAAAATAATAGATACCCCACTCTATCAATTTCAATATACCGTGAAACCGGCCAAGTGCGTGTCGGAATCACGCTCAGTTGAATATTTACGCAGGCTCTATTTTATCAACCGCAAAAAATAAGTTTGCTTTACTACCCAACGCTCATGTGCACGCCCTTAATGCACCGTTGAGGCCCACTGTAGGTTGGGTTGCAGGCTTGCAGAGGATATTTCATTGTGTAGGTATCATCTGCCTTCTAAATATTAGGTAGTACGTAATTGCCTATTTCTAAGTGGAGTCATCTTTATTTCTTTCTAAAAACGATTAGGTATGTACCTACATAAGTAGTTAAGGATAGTATTTAAAATACCTACTTACGTATTTGCTTTTTCAGTTTGAGATTTTGTTGCAAGATTTTGCTGCAAGAAATAGAAAGAAACAGGTGGAACAAACACGCCTTTGGTGGTCAACAACTAAATATGACTATTACCCTAACAAACCGTTCTTGTAAGTAAAACCACATCACATTGCGACCACGGTCCTCGTCAGGGTATAAGTAGGTACCTAAATAGGAAACTTTATAAATTAATCTTTCTATTTTCAGAGACGTATTTTTCACTTATATGTCGGGAAGAACGAAAGATACCTACTTGATCAACCCCTACAGCTCAGAGCGTACTCCGAAAAGCGGAGCTAAAACGTGTCCTTTGGGAAATTAGTCAAACCGAGACTGCTGCTACAAACGATCACAAACGCATGAAACAGTATAAAATTCGCACTCAAACTGCCTCCCCCCTGTCCCTCCTGTTTAAAAATCAACTTTTGACTATTCTAGTGAAATTTATTATTTACGAGAGAGAAAGAAAGGAGGGATTTAAAACTACCAATAAGTCGTTTAACTGTGGCGTCAAACTTGCCCAAATTTTTTGATCAATAACGATTGATAAAATCGTGTGAAAATTGTTCTTTTTTTTTGTTCTAGAAAGTAAGTGAAGTAAATGTTATAATTAAATTCATGTTGAATACCAACGGGGCCTATTATTTTCGTCACGTGGATGAAATTCTTTGGGGTAGGAAATGTTTTGTAATAAATTGTAACTTGTTTTAGGTATTATAAAATTATTGTTTAGTTGTAACTATACCTAAATGTAATCCAAAAAAATACAATACTTATTGAAAGTCATTATTTTTTTTTATTTAACCTAAGGGTTCATCTGGGACGGGGCCCGATAGGGCCGAAAGCCTGCCAGGGCGGCGGGATCGTCCGAAAGGGTTACCGCTGCCCTGGAACAGAAAGGGCTAAGGAAGGAACACGGGTGGGTTGTAGTCAGTAAGAGTCTGACACTCCCTTCCGCTCCACCCAGAGCGGGAGGGGTCATTTGATGATTTCCCATCCAAAAAAAAAAGGGTTCATCTGGGGTTCCATTGGGTACTCTTGTGGCCCACTGGGAGTCCCACTTCAGGTACCCCCCGTACCTGAAGTGCGACTCCCAGTGGGCCTTTCTATACAATCCACAGACAGACAATCCAAATCCAATGAGTTATCCACGGAGTTAATTAAAACGCGCGGTGTCCGTTACGTAAGCCTAGCGTTGACCAACTAATTATTTAGTGAAATAGAACCGTTTTTAGGGTTCCGTAGTCAACTAGGAACCCTTATAGTTTCGCCATGTCCGTCTGTCTGTCTGTCCGCGGTTTAGCTCAAAAACTATTGGTACATACTAGAAAGTTGTAATTTGGCATGAGTATACACGTTAATGACACCGAAAAAGTGGTAAATTAAAATTTTGAAAAAAACAATTTAAGGGTACCTCCGCTACATGTAAAGTGGGGATGATAATTTTTTTTTTCGTCCTTCCCTTAGTGTGGGATATCGTTGGATAGGTCTTATATAGATTGCATGTTTATAACTCAAACTTAACATTTTCTATCAAGTGTTAGAAGAGTGCCGTTTGAGTTATAAAAATGCAATTTTTACAATTGGGTGGATATTAAAATAAAGATTAATTTAAAGTATTAAGAAAGGTAGGTAATGGGGGCGTCTAATTGAGAAATTTTACGATTATTGTAAAATTGATGAAAAAATACGTGCTTATTTTCAATTGAGGGCAGTTTCTTTCCACGATATTATGTTTTACGAGGACGCCTAATTACTTCCAATAATTATGAGTTGTTTCATCGTGATAGATAATTTAGTTTAAAAGTTACACCGTTTTGTTTACCTACACTGGGCTCAAAGTAGCGAACAATTTTTGGAGTTTACTCTATAAGAAACGATTTGAGTTATAAGGCCCGGTACGGAAATTTTATGAGGAGTAAAATCAAGTGTAACACGAAAAGTTGAGGAGTTACGTAGAAAGAGACAAACATATATATCTGTAGGATTGAACGTGTAAAAGAATGAGATGGAATACATTACACAGCGTATCTCATTCTCGGGGTCTCCTCTTTGTTTACTTTTTATCAAAATAAAACCTTTTTTGAAAATAAATGCCAGTAATATACTTTTTTTATAACTTGAAACCTTATTTTAGTACAGTGTTTGATACCACTGCCACGATTTTTACAACTAGGTTGAAGTATTAGATAAGCTTACTACAGGTACTAATATTTTTTATGGTCTAAGATTTAGAAGTAATATAAATAATCCGAATAATTACAGATATAGGTATGTTTGTTTCTCTTATCATTTTAGCAGATGCGTTCATTTACCCTTTTTTTCTATTCGATAAACTATATCATAATTATCGTTCGTAAGGAGTAAAATCCAATCGTGCGTCGTAGCTGACACACACACACTTTTTTTTTTTTTTTAAATTATAAAAGAATAAATTATAAATATTTAGATTTTTTTAAATATTCTTGCCGTCGATAAAATTAAGCATAGATTCCCTCATTTCGTATATGTGCACATTATATAGAATCACACTGTATATTATCATATCTGCAAGAACAAGCAAGAATTCGAAGAGAATAATATTAACATCACTAGTGGTTTTTTCTTTAAGGCTAGCAATACTAGTGTTAATGTCAAATTAAAGTGAGAATAAGAAATTGTCATTGTCAAAATCAGAGTTCAGAGTCAGAGACGTAAGTCACTGTCACTCAAAAGTCAAAATCAGAAAATCAAAACATTTCGAAATTGCGACGCAAGTGCCGAACTCCACATAGAAAAATGTCTGCGAGGCAAGCCATACAAGTTGGCACAAAGACCGTAAGGCCAGTACTCTCCTTAAATCATGGGGAGGCAAAAATGAGAGTACTGAACCTGTACAAGGCCTGGTATCGCCAAATCCCGTACTTGGGTAAGTGGCCTGTTATGTCATCAATGCTGCTTCTTGCTGGCTACAGAGTTATAGTTGTTCCTACGAGAGTTCTAACGAGGTGTTCTATGGTAGTAATTGTTGCTAAAATTAGAGAGCATATAGCATGAAATGGTGAAAGTAATTTGCTGGAATATTTTGTACATGCAGTTAAGGGTGTGACTCCAGAATATCAACATTCTCCAAAAAGCTCAATAGAAAATACTTAGTTAATAGAGTTAAAAACAATTATTATTGAGTGGATAAAGAGATAGAATAAACCATATTCCCGCGTTTAGAAACTATTGTAGTTGAAATAATATTATATGTTCCCTTTCAGTTATGGACTATGATATTCCAAAGACAGAAGATGCATGCCGTCAAAAGCTGAAGGAAGTGTTCTTAAAAAACAAAGATGTGACCGACATCAGGGTTATTGATATGCTTGTTATCAAGGTATTATATATATTTCTCACAAATATATGGATCGCCACTAAAGATGCAATAGATGGACTGTATGAATGATGATATGGATAGAAATGGGGTGACTACCGAGATGATGACTAAAGAGAAGTATGGAAGAAAAGACATGTTGTGCCTTCCCCAAATAGATTGGGTTAATGGCAGGGGAATAATTATGATGAAGTAGTTCACTACCACCTATCTGTTTTATTTGGTTTTGATTGATTGATAAGGAAAGTAATATTCTTAGGGCTGATTTTTCAGTTATCCGATATCTTTATTCGAGGAATAATTTTGAAATTTTGACAGATATTATATACAAAAACTGTCAATTTTATTCCTTGAATAAAAGTTACTGTGGTGATGGAAAAAAATCTAAAAAATCTTAATTAAAAGCAGAAATATTTTTCCAATACATGTTTAAATATTATTAACATCTCTATATATGTATATTTAATTTTCAGGGGCAAATGGAGCTTAAGGAAACAGTGAACATGTGGAAACAAAAGGGTCACATTATGGGCTACTTCAAGCCCACTGAGGAACCCAAACCGAAAGATTTCCTATCAAAATTCTTTAATGGAAATGAATAAACGAATAGGGAAATGTAAATAGTCTAACATACCTACACTAAGTTATAACAAAATGTTACGAAATAGAGAATGATTCAGATTATTGCAGTTTTAATCCAGATTATAATGTATTTTAACCAAGCTGCATTTACACCAAAATTACTTTTTGTAGAGCAATATTTTGCAACATGATAAAATTATGTATTGTTAATTAACTTTATTATATAACTTTTTATTAAAAGTTTTCGCCCACCTGCAAAAGTTGCTCCACAACAAGTAAATTCGGTATGGGTGCACCTTTACTAACCAAAATAAAAATCGAAAATAATGTTAACTTTGATAAAACATCACAACACATGTGTGTTTCCCATAAGGGTAAAGTAGAGGAGTGAGGAGTAGCTATAGACGTATAGTGCATCCTCATTTCTATTCTGCACCTTCATTTTATATCTGACCTATATTTTGAGTTATTTTAGCTGTCTTAAACACGCTGTGAATATGTGTGTAGCGCAGGAGCTCTCGGTACCGTCCGAGACAAGACAATGGCGAAGTCGGAATGTGTGGGTGTGGCCTGTGTTAATTTATTCTTAACATAAGATTTACATTATTTATGCTACCATTTAAAATAATAATATGTACTCGTACATGTGAAAAAATAAGCAAAAGAATCATTGGGCATCAAAAAATTCGTCCGCATCTCTGTCAACAGGAACAGTGCCCAAAAGGCTGGCAGCATTGCCACGTTGTATGGCGATGCTAATTCTTTGGTCAAGAAACAGGCCAGCCCTTTGGTCACGTGAAGAGTCGACTAACCGCTTGGCGATATCTCACAACACCAAGTGGGCACTCGGCCCTAGTGTTCCAACCCCAAACGGCTCGAACATATAATAATAATAATAATAATTTATTTATTTCCATAAAGTAATGTACAGAGAAGGTATGCGCAGCATTTACAGCGTAGGACTTACATGTGCACAGAGATTTGATCAATAACCCCCATGCTAGGTGGAACCTGTGTTACAGGGGTCATCCATCCGTCCATTATACAGATTACAGGTAAGTAAGTAGCACCAACGCATTATTTGGTCGAGCAATTATATGCCTACCTATAGCTAGTGTGAGAAAAGTGTGGTGAGTGTGTGTGTAAGGGTGTGTGGGAGGGTGTGTAATTAATTGTGTATGTTGGGGTGTGTGTGAGGGTGTGTGTGTGTGTTGGTCATGTATATTGCGATTTTAATAGGTCTTCTGTTTTGTTGTAATCAAGAGTTAAAAGATATTCTTTAAGTTTAGTTTTACAATAAAATGTGTTAAGGGAATGTATATTCAAAATCTGGTTCAGTTTGTTATAAGTGAGGGTGCTTAGGAATGGGTAGTGTCGTTTAGCAAAAGTCGTGTGCGTTCTTTTTGTAGGACATGGAGGTTCTGGTCTTCTTCTTGATGTGGAGGGATTACTGATAACCAATGGCAAGTTAGAGTGTTTGCGGATTAGTGTGCGGTAGATATAGAGTTGTCGAACTGTTAAAACCTTGTATTCCATATAAAGCAAATGGGTGGGAAATCTAAAAGGCCTACTGAGTAGCACTTTAATTACTGCTCTTTGGGCTCGCTCCACCTGTATAATCGCAGTTTTCGCTGCTCCTCCCCAGGCTGTGATGCAATACGTTAATATAGATTCACAAAGAGCACAGTAAGCCGTATTCAGAACTTCCCTATGGGCGGACAATCTAAGTTTTTTGAAAACATAAATAAGTTTTCTGACCCGCGCGGAGAGAGTCTCAAGTTGGTAGTGCCAAGATAGACAGGCGTCGATCTGTAGGCCTAGATATTTAATGACCGGGGCTCGGGATACAGAGGGGCATGCGCATTGGGGATCGCTGGACGCGCAAACATGTGCTTTGAGTACCATTGAGTTTACTGGTGGCAGGAGGGAAGATCTGAGGTCAAAGGTGATGAAATGAGTTTTGCTAATATTTAATGTAAGACTGTTATTAGCCAGCCAGACCATTGTCTCGCGCAGTGCATTTTCCGCAGACTTATTTGCCGTGACCCAATCATTGCCATGACTCAAGATGACCGTGTCGTCTGCATATGCCAGGATGTGGGTGGAGGGCAGAGATAGGGTGCAGAGGTCGTTCACGTATATCTGAAAGAGGAGAGGGCTAAGGAGGCTTCCTTGTGGTACACCGTAATGTAAAGATTCTTCGCTACTAATGGTGTGTTCTATCTTCACACATTGCGTGCGGTTCATTAAGAAGTCTTTAAAAATTTTATGGGAATCACCACGCACCCCAACCGACTCCAGTTTGGCAAGAAGGATGGGAACAGAGACGGTGTCAAATGCCTTGGAGAGGTCTAGAAATATGCCTAGGCACTTCTGTTTACTGTCAAGTTTATCCACCACAATATCCAGCAACGTGGTCACAGCATCCTCCGTAGACAAACCTTTTCTGAAACCAAATTGGTTTTTGGAGATTATTTCGTATTTGTCGAGAAAGCTGCTGAGATTTTTGTAGAGGATTTTTTCCAGTATTTTAGAGATGACTGGTAGGACAGAGATAGGGCGATAGTTTGTGACACTGTCTCTGTTCCCTGACTTGTGAATTGGGTGTACGATGGCTTTTTTTAGCGCCTTAGGAAAGGATCCTGTAGACAGAGCTAAGTTGCAAATATGTGTATGGGTTTAACCAAAGCATGACTGGCAGATTTGATATAACTCCCAATCAGGTTGGAATATTTTCGCCGTTTGAGGCACCAGCAGCAGCCGCTCCAGCACAGCCCACCATGCTAGGAAGATAGGATGGCGCAAGGGTGTCGACACATGTTGCATCCCACACCAAAGGTCTGCCTAACTTCCAGTCATTCCGATTTGACAACAAAGGTTTTAATTTAAAAACAAATTGTAACTGTCACCCACAGTACTGTCAGCGTATGTCAGTAGTTTTAAATTATTAGTTGTTTCCTCTTGATCAACAAAATGTGTTCACGGCAAACAGCTACCAGATGTGCGAGGCCTTTGATGTCCAAGGATTTCGCTCAAGCCCGTATGCGAGCTCTGGGATTATATAGGGCTTTTTTTAGATACATTCCGTACATCGGTAAGTATTACCTACCTCCCTGACCCGAGTTCACGGCAGGCCACGGCGATGGTGAGACGACGACGACTAGAACTCGAGAATTGGCGACAAAGAGTGCAACATCGAGAGAAGGACCGGGGGAGGCCGTTGTCTACCTAGTAGTGGGATAGTACCTAGATAAATAGGCTAATGAGAAATTGATCATTTGGATCTTGCTCGGTACCAGTGGCGCTGGCGTGCATTGCATAACGGCATATAAGCAGTGCCTACCTCGAAAAATCACCATAAGCCTGTCAATTACATTTTAGTGTGTGTGCCCCACAATTAGGAAAACCGCTAAGGTTTTCCTAATTGTGGGGCACACACACTAAAATGAAAATAAACAGTAAACACACACCTAACAAAAAGCAAAATCTTCATACAAACTCGCGCGGCAGTCGGCACTCGCCAGACGGCCTAATCGGCTCCCGTACTATTCGCACATTGTCATTGGTCTGTACCTACTCGTTCAAATCAATACGACGAAATTAAATTCCTGCCTACCTATTCTGAAAAGCAATGCACTCCATTGCTCGGTACGCCAAATACCTAAAGGTCCATTTCCATTTCATCTTAATCCATAGCTGTACAATTTCACTTTTAGTTAAGTACTTCGATGTTCCGAAAAATGAAGAAGACTATCGATGGAAGTTGAGGGAGTATTTTTATAAAAACTCCTGTATCACTGATGTTCGAATCATAGATTTGCTGGTGATCAAGGTAATCGTTATTACAATTTATTATGCTAGGTTTTTTTCCATTCTTTCATGATATAAGATATGCAATATGCACTCGGTAGGTACCTACCTACGTACCTACCTAAATACATATAATTAAACAATATTTTTTGGACCCTACAAAATGAAATTTTGCCACTGACGGAGTGAGAGACGTTATCATTATCACAAATGTATGTGTTTGTTTTGTTAACACTAACTGACAGGTGTACCTCCTCTCTTCCCTCGCGGGCCCAGTGCGGGTTAGTAGATATCGCATGTCTTCGAATTTTTGGTTCTAGAACATGCTGGTTTCCTCTGTTTTCCTTCACCGTTTTGAGAGCAGTGGTGATGAAATCATTTACACAAAGTAAAACGTCAGTCTGGGTTCGAACTTACGACCTACTCGTACAATCTCGTAAGTACCTACCACTTTGCCTCAGGTGGCAGTCAGCTGCTTAAACAGATATGCGACCATCTTTTGAATCTTATTGATTTAAATATTTGCCCGATTTTCATAATCCGTATCCCATAAGCTAGTCACTGGACCAACGAGACAGTGACACCTAGGTATTCATTTAAAGCCGGTGTGCAACGAGTCAGGAGCATTATAGACACGTGATGCCCAGGGGTACCTACCGCTTTCTGCTTCGAGCATTCGAACCTTTCGGCCCACTGCCTAAAGGCAACCTCTGGGGAGGACCTAGGTATCTGAAAAAAACAGGATATTTTTTTTTTATAACAGTTTACGATTACAGGGTTACATCGAACTTAAAGAAATAACGCATCAGTGGCAGCAGAAGGGTCATATAATGAGGCACTGGAGTCCAAGTGTGGAACGTCAGCCAACCGACTTTCTTTCGAAATTCTTCGTCGGCGCAGCATGAATTAAATTGAAAAATAATTCAATGATTACAAATAAATAAATAACAAATTCAAGATTTATTGATCACTTTCATTCCACATCACATTATACCTTTCAAAGGCTCATTAAAGGTATATATTTATAATTATAAGTATTATTATTTTTTACAATCTAAATTTAAAAATATTTAGAACCAAGTCATTTGGTGAGTTTCAAGTTCAACACAGAATAGGTGTGAATTAACTACAACATCTACTAGGTACTAGGTGAATATTGAACCTATAAATAGCTGCCATGTAAGGACATAGATAGGACATATATACCTACTTTTAAATGTGTACTTAAATGTACCTGTTGCGGTACTCTTTAGGTACCTACTGTTTATTTTTACAGAAAGTTAATTTAGGTACTTTTCCCGTCGTCGATGAAGCGATAAAGAATTTCTCGCTCAAGAAATGTACAAAAGATTGTAGGGCCCGCGTAAGCAAAAGAGATACATTTAATCTACTAATAACTTAGTAAGTAGTTAAATGTATATCTCTTTTATCACACCGCCGCCGCCGGCGAGTACCTACGCGTTTATCGGAGCGACAACTTGCTCAGCGACGCTCGCTTGGCATGCAGAACACTTGCTGGAATACTGACGCCATAGGTATTCAAACCAGCGAGTGATCGCCCGTCGCCGTTGTGCACTCGTTTTTAGTTGCTAGATCTACTCGCTTCTCGTTGTGCGCCGGCGGCGGTGGGACAGGCCTTAAATTCAAACTAGGTAGGTACAGTCAACAGCAAAAGTAGATGATCAAAATCAGAAATTCAATACTAATTAACGGAGTTCGCGTCAGAACTGTGTGGCGTCGTCGAAGTGATTCAAAAGTATGACACTGAGTCTGACATTGACTGTACCTACAGAAATATGTTTAAAAAAAGTTATAACAAGCCAAGACTATCGCATAGAATGATTGAATAAGATAATCATCACGCCTCAATTCCCCGCAGGGGTAGCTTGATAAGGTATGTACTTACCTACTTATGTATAGAAATAATGATTACAAAAACTAATATTTTTAAAAAATATATACAATTTGTAGACTGCTTGTTTCTGAATAAAGTTTTAGTTATGAACATGAAGTAGTTACGATGTTTTCACACCATCTCGTTGTACTTATTGGCCGTCGCGACTCGCGATCCGCAGTTACGCTACGATTTCCTAGAAGAGCGGTCGCCGCCACATAGCGTCTGTAATTTACCGGTGAATGACGTCCCTGAAAGGTAGTACCAACTAACTTTCATAAATAACGTACACGTATACACCAGCAGGCGCGGTCCGGGGGGGGGGGGGTCGTGGAGGTCATGACCCCCCCCAAAATCATTCAAGCTGTCGAGAGTCTGCATGATTTACTTGCCTTACTAACTTAAGTTACTAACTTCCTACTTGGTGACCCCCCCCCCCCCTCCCAAATCTTGGGCTGCGACCGCGCCTGTGCACCAGTATACGTGTGTTTTCCTAGAGAGCGTTTTTGACCCCACTGCCCTGCCATCATTTTCATGACAGCCGTCAGAGCGGCCACCGCTCTTTTGGGATCCCAAGCATAGCTGACTAAAAGTTATGGAAGTGTAGGTAGGAGGTATGCCATTTCCCGGTGGGCCCGATGGTGTGCAAACTTCGTTAATGCCAGTTATAAAAATAAACATATCAGTAGGTACTCATACCACTTTAATTCATAAATATACTTAACATTTCTGGTGTAACTTATCATTCACAACCATAAAATTACAACATTATTTTATTATTAGGTATTATTGTAGATAAGTTTTGCATCCCAACGTAACATTATAAAGAGAAAGGTGAGTAAGAAGATATTCTTGCGATTTAAAACTAGGGAGAGGAAAGTCACCACATCTGTTATTATGTACAGACGCCAGCAGGTCAAGCTACCCGTAACTGTCAAATTTTCCCAATCAACCTTGAACCATAACGCTTTAGCGATAAAGTTGAAAATCTATTAAAGAAATTTGACAGATTGTAGTAGCTTGATGTGCTGGCGTCTGTACGTCCTACATACGTGGTTTACTATTGAATACTTATATCGATATTATGTTCATTTCAACATTTTGTGACCTTCTGTAATTAAAATATTGTGACTTGAAAAAATATTGGTACTAGTTTGAACTAGTATAAAAATCCAAATATGGACATGCTCTGGGCTCATTATGTTTGTGCTGGTCCAGAGTTTGATACTTGGATCTGTGACTTTTGTAAGTGAATTAAGCACTTTCTTTCATTTACTAAAATTTTTTTAATTTAAGTTTATTTGGTCTCATAGATATATTGCATTATATTCCATATATGGGTACCTATTCCATATTTGGTGGTTTTGTTTATTGCGTTCGATTTTATTTTGCTACTATATTTGGTAGAAGGCTGTTAATTGATACGTATAAAATGTATGACTGATTAGTATCTAATACTAATAACGTGTTTTCATTTCTTTGAAGTTTTTTTTATATCCTTAAAACAAAATGGTATTCCATATTTTGTGACTTTCCTCTACTAATATGAACTTCGATTAATTTGTTTTAAAATAGTTTTATGGAATCTGAAACCATGGTATGGATCCTTTTACAAACGAATACGACATCCCTAATGTGCTAACTTGCTAAGGTCTTAAAGCTAAGAGAAGGTATAGAGAAATAGGTAGCATGTTTTTACAAATATTTTAATATAGCTGTTATATAAATATGTATAAGTATTTGTACTGATAATTTCTTTGTGTTAAAACTGTTGAGTCAACTAGGTAGGTTTACCTACATAAAATAACATTCTGCTAATGTAATGTCTTTTATTCCCTACACAATTATTGATCGAGTTTACTTAGGCCATGTTTTAATTATATCCGACAAGCAAATTACGTATGCAAAATATATAATCATTTAATAGATAAACATTTATATCATAACGTTGATATCCTAAATTAGTAACTACATTATATATTTGTTATTTTTATTAATTACAAAATTACTCCTATGTACAACAATTTCAACAGTAGTCGACTGCTGGGTGCTTCCACTCGATCCGCGAACATGTAGGTCCTCGTGGGTACAATACTTGGCAGGACGTTAATACTCCCGTCGTGAAGGTATCGTAGCCACGCCCGACTCGCGATCAGATCAGGACCACTAGGCGCCGACCGCACTTCATTAACACTACCATTATATCTAGTGAGGTCTTGTTCAACGAGGTATAGTTTACAACAGCATCTTCACAAACTCTGAAATAATAAAAATAAAGCTGTTAAGATAAGCCTCATAAGTACTAAAAGTAATTAGCCTAAGAGTCAGCCTTCACACACAAGTCTAGTTCTCAACGAGTGAGGATACAAACACCGTACCTAATTGTGTTCCTGGATAATCTTTGCGGTGGAAACCTAGTCGCAAAGTCGGCGACAAACAAAAATGTCAAAATGTAGGGAAATTTTAGGTACAGTCAAACGGGGTGACTAGGGATGCAGGGGTGAATCGGGACGAAACTTTAAAATGGATTTTAACGTTCAAATAACTTTTGTGCCAGAAAATACCCTAATGTGTTGACTGCTTTTTAATTAAAGATTAAGTGTCCTTATTTAACAAGAAACTATATTATTTTGCAGTACAAATCCATTTTAAAGTTTCGTGCCGATTCACCCCTGCATCCCTATTCACCCCGTTTAACGGCATTTTTGACAGAGTGAGACAGATCAGACTGTGAACGTTCTTAAAATTACGAGAATAATTGTCCCTCTGATCTCAGTCTCAATCTGTCAAAACTGCGTCCAATTTCCCTACACTTTATTCCCTACAATAACCTATTGGTTTGCAAATGTCCCCTTATTATCACTACGGGATTTCTGGGCTTTGACCATAACGTACTACGTAGACGGTAGACCTATTACTCCGCTTTGTCCTTCATAGAGAAGAACGGTATTGGGATCTCACTCTCCATATCGATTTACAGTTTGATTCCTTAAGTAAGCAGAAATCTATAAAATTTTAACTGTCTGTCTGATATGTTGTGAAACCTTTAAGATGCTTATTAAGCAGTAGGGTAGGAGTAGGGTAGGGGGGGGGGGGGGTAGGACACCACGCGAACGAAGTAGCGCCGGGCAGCTAGAAATAATTTATATATGGCAAAACAAGGTTTGCCGGGTCAGCTAGTTCTGTATAAAGTTTTAAATACATTTTTTTTTCGTAGTGTAGGTAAGCAGTTGTTGGTAGAGGTAGACTGAAGTAAATAACAATATGTAGTGCGACGGTACCTTCATAGTCGATCCTGCCGTCGTGGTCGATGTCTCCGAGCGCCAGCACCTGATTGAGCTGCGCGTCGGTCACGGGCTCGCCGATCATCTCGAGCGCTGACCGGAGCTCGTCCCGCGTTATGTACCCGTTGTCGTCGCGGTCGAACACCCTGGAATAACATAACACAACATCACGCCTGTTTTCCCCGATGGGTTGGGCAGAGATACCTACATATATCGGCTTATGTGTCCCATGTAATGTAATAGAATAGAGGGTACCCTGGAATAGTTTGAGATAAAAGTAAATTTCCGATTGCCTCGAAGTCGATATCGGCTCGGCTTTGTCGTGCACGTGTGTTTCGCACCCTGGCGCCTTTCCTATGTTTACCTACGTATAACACTTATTGCAATATTTACTGCCTGTTCTGAAGTGTCTGTTATATGGTATTTGAACCCAAAGCCTTCACGGATTAGGTGCCTACTACTGAATTACAACTTTGAAAGTTATTGTTGATTGCATCAGCATGAAAAGGCAATCTATTCCGTGATTCCTTCTACGGCTGGTAGAATTCTACAGTAGGTTTTTCTTTATTGGACAGACAGGAAGTTGTCTAGGTCAGTCTTTTACTATCATTGTTTAAAGACGGGCCTTTTAACGAATGATCCCTGTACAGCTCGATTCAAACTTTATGGCGGCTCTGAAGTGCGACATTCCCTGCGCAGTACCTCACCCCTCACCCCCGTTGACACGTGAATTTGTTACTGCGCAGCGACCTGCCTCATGTTCCCAGCCGCCATAAAGTTTGAATCGGGCTGTACCTTTCTATAGCCTAAGGAGGTTCCACAAAATGGAAACCATGTATTACATTGAATAATAATGAATGAACTCACTTAAATGCTGCGAGTAGATCTTGTGTGATCTCCTCCTCAGAGTCGCCGCCGCACGTCGTCACATCCATCCCTTGTATTGCTTGTATCTTCGTCACCCACTGCATGAAGTCATTCTCATCTATTAGACCGTTACCTGCAATGAAAACAATGTAACTCATAAGCTAAGTGAGTAGCTGAATAGTTGGTGGTCACCGTTATCAGCATCCTACTTGCGTAACACACTATCGGTCATAATCTGAATCATTTTGAAGGATATTGCTAATCCATTGCTTTATAATTATGTTCGAAAAATGTGTCTGCTCAACAACGTAAAGAACGCAATGAATATTGTTAAACTGTCAAAATGAAACCCATTGCTACTGATAGTCTGTTACAATTACCCTGCAGTTTACGTTGTCCTAGGAGCTAAGTTGAGTTTTATTTTACTTGAAGTGAAAGTGACATTGATCTCGAAGAGCTTGATTTGGGTCGCTCCTTTTTGCCACTCGTTTACATGACGGCTGTGTCAATTAGAATTTCCTAAGCCAATTAATAAAACCTGGTTGTTCCTAGTCTTAAAATATTTATTCTTCAAACAATAAAATTGGCAAGAGCGTGCTGCGTGACAGCCACCCGTTTCGGAAAAATGACTTAGTATGAATATAATACGAAAGAAGATAATAATATAATTCTTTCGGCCATGATTATAATGAACTGTAGCTGGAACTAAAATCTAATTTACAGGACCTCCGGTAGTTAGGTCTCACTATACCAGATTGCAGATTTTGATTACGTATTTAATAAGAGCTGTGAGAGTGCTATTTACGCAGGAGACGAAACAGCACATGACTATCAAGAAGAAAAACCTTACTTTATTATGTAAAGTGTTGCAAAACATGCTTAAAAAATCTTACATCAAATATTAGAGAGAAACAAAAAGCGTGCCGTGACTCCCTTTGTAAAGCCCTACAAAACATAAACAGTTACACGTTTTAACGACGTAATGTGTTTCGACATACCACCCCGAATAATGTTGCCATCCTACAAAAACCTTTTTGGGGTTACAGATAAAGATTTACGAGAAAATAAACGTATACCAGCCACCGCCATATTATTAAAATAATATTAAATCGTGCCCAAATAATATGTACCAAAATGTTATGTGACAATTAACAAAAGGGCCTTAAGTCGTTAAATCTTAATTAACACGGTGGCAGGAAGAGTCGTTAAAGTGATGACGTCAGCAGTTCACCCCCTGCTACAGCATTAGCTCCAGTTAATTATAACAGTCATTATCAATGTTTAACCATAAAGTCAGACCTCGTCATTCATTAACTTTTATTGTTGTAGGTAGTCTTACGTTCGTAATATATGTTTATGTTGCTTACTAAGATTACTGTTCATTCGTGGTAATAAACTAAAATAATTATTCCTGTATTTAATTTGGGATTCATTTAGAACTTGTGTAGGTACACTGAAGGTAATTTATTTTAATTTATACAAAGCGTGCCAGATGTGCAAGCACTTTTAAAGGCAGCGAGGCTTACGGAGACAAGAACGAGGGAATTTAGCGCCACCTGTGGCTGCACTGCACCTTTATTGTCTAGAATGTCTCCCGACGAAGCCTTTTATTCAAAGTAGGTCTCTTGTTTTATTTGAAGAGGTTAGGATTATCTTCTTAGCTCATGTGCATGGCTTGAATCTTCATACAGTTAACAGCTTAACCGTAATGAAATAAATCTCAGCCCAGGACGTGACATATAGCATTAATGGATAGATTTTATATCGTGTTCAGAATGTTAACCTCGTGAAGGCTTGGATACAATCTGATTGGATCAAGAGATTATCAGGGTACGATGCGATAGAGCGGGCGTGGCGTGGGGCTGACCCACTCCCGCGATAGCGAATCTGAAGCCCTGAACAGTCTCGAAGTAATTTAATATGTTTTACGTGTTTCCATTCTTATCTTTGCAAAACAGAACTCATAAGGCAATCGCGAATCTCAGGAAATAATGACGGATTTCCCAAAATGGCATACTTATCAAAACTACGACAACAGCTAGGCATAGCAGCTGCTGTCATAGTTCTAAAAACATAATATTATAATGTAAGTGGGTATGTAGGTTTATACATTTGGCAAGATGTTTGCTGCTAAATAATCAATCATTAACCCTCGGGACATACAATGTCAATTGTTTTGTTTATGTACTGTTGTATTATACCAAGAAAATAAATTGTAAGTAAATCTTGCGGTCTTTAGTAGCTATAAAGCCAGACATGTTTTATTTATAAGTTTTGTTAGCCACCATAAACCCGTCAATCACTTAGTTTACGTTACGACGCAAGTCTGCAATAAGTACTAAAAGTTACTGACTATATCTAAGGGCACGCAAAGTAATGAAGCAAGTTGTATAGCCAATTAGGCACTCCAGTGGTGAGTGATCAAGTAGAACTTTATCAATTACGTCACAACAACTTGGTAAAGCGCAGGTATGGCGATCGCGAGGAAGTAGGTACCGGCAGGGTGAGGGTCGCCCGCGCCGGATGCCGCCCGCCTTACGCGCGCACGCCATTTTACAATAACCCTCTAAATTAACTGCCTCATCGATTTAATCAGGTTTTGTTTATTCATGTACTATAAAACTTACTGGCTCACGCGAATCTGTATTCTAATGAGGCAAATAAGTAGATACCGAAAGTTTTCATAGTCCCTAAACATTTCTACGCCAACATTCTTTCAGCAATTACATAATACGTCGCGAACTCGCGGTATATCAACGTAATATATACAGATTTTAATTGTATCGTTTGCTGTTCTCTGTACGCTTCCTAACTAGCAATTTGTAGTCACAGTACATTTGCTGACATAAAACAGTGCAATATATCAGTGAGTTTATTGTATGTCAAAAAACATGTGCTATGTTGGCAGAAATTCAAAGTGAAAACCTACTATTTTAGTATAAGTACATAGTTATTTAGATCCTGCACTTAGATCTGGACACTTTACGACATGTTTAAAATACAGTAATGTCACCACAAATGAGATCGTAAAAACATTTATTAACTAAAAATACATGTCCAACCCTGTCATGGTAACGTGTCATTCTGAAGCTGTTCTGTTAGTAATTTCTACTCCATCATGAATTCCTTCCAAGGTTAAACGAAGGAAATTGCTCCTAGATAAATGACATTATCGTCTCGAATTTTCATATGTAGGCTTCCAGTAACCTCAACATATGTATGACGCGTGCGTGCCTCCCAAGTCCCAAACGATATTGGGTCATAAAACACGACGATCGTTCATAAATATTTATTTAAGCGTATAAAGTCAAATCAACTCGTTAAAGAAAACAACTTGTTGGTAACAATTTTGTTCGTTTTTATCGAAAAAGCCTTGAGCTTTCATATTATGTTAACTTACGTATTACTTTTTCCTCTGAAAAGTGTATTTTACTGAAACCTCTTTACATACGGTAAAGATCTACTGCTATTAAAAATCTTCCCTAAATATCTTAACGCAGAGAATACTAAGGTACTTCTTAGTACCTATAATATAAACAGGTAAAATGTCTTCATAATTCAGTGATTACATAGAAATTAATGGCGACCATGTCTGCTATGATCGACAGACCGGTCGGTGCCGTGTCTTTTGCGAGCAAACGGCTCCGATTTACGCCCATCGTTCCATCACCTACTTTGATGGACTTCTTGCATGCGAGCTGAGCGTGGAAAGTAAATTTCATGACGTAACCAGCGCTGGCTAGCGAACGGAATAGCACATTAGAATAGAAACAATCGCTGTGTGCCTTAATAATGTCAGCATTGTAGAAGATTGATTACTGCTCTACTCTTGCACTGGTTAAGGGAATAGCTCATGTCGTGATCAAAATATTTGCAGGGTTTACTGTCAGGGGTGCGCCAGACGTATCCGTGGAGGTTCTTCTTCTTAGCGTGTTGATGGCAATTTAAATTGACTCGGCCCAGAATTCGGCTACATGTTTGGCGCCGTCACTAACGTCATCTATCAAGTACTCCGTGGAGGTTTAAACACAGTAAACTATAGGTATGTAACCCCTGAAGGTGGTGACGAGAACAAAGTAATGTCAGACTGGATGGAAGAGTCAGATGCCATTCAAAACCTTAGGTAACTGCTTGAAGAATTAAAAGACATGTAAGAGCACCAAAGGTTAAGAATCGGGAGATTTTTCAGAATTATTAATGTCTGTTGAAAACTTGCACTAACTTATATTATCAATAGAAATCAAACAGACGGAGAGTTCTACGTCTTAGAGACATATTACAATAGTCTGTAAAGATACGGTGCTGATTTCAAAGTGGAGGTACTGACCAGTTTTACTGGCGTCTTTTATGAGCTCAGCGATGAGGTCGTCGCTGACTGTGATGCCGAGGTTGCGCAGCATGAACTGCAGCTCGGCTGGCGTGACGTGGCCATCGCTGTCGCGGTCCAGTAGACCGAACGCCGTGCGCAGATCTGAAACAACACATTTTACAGGTAGCTACTTGGTGCTTTCTACTTTGATAACTTGCAGTAGACTGAGTAGAGATTATCGTTAACATGAGATTGAATATTCTTCAGTGATTGAGTGATAAGTATAATGTAAAACGTGGAAATTTTTTAGTCTCAAAATCCGAAACTAACAAAGTGACAAACATTCAATTCTATAAAAAAACAGTCAAGTTTTCAAGATATAGCTCAAGAGCACAAACAAGTAAGTAGGACAGAAAATATTTCCTATGATGTAAGTGTTTCATAACAGAATCAGGAAAATGGAACACCCATGTAAAAATATTGTAGCTCGAAGCTATTATGTCACAAACTCTTTTTACTTGTTTCTTGTTCCGTGTGGAGTCGAACATTTTTGGTAATATTGAAACAACTGAAAAAGACGAAAATATAACTGGTACTAAAATGTTATGGTCAATCGAGAAATGCTCAAAAACTTGCTACGACGTAGCCGGCGTAGCAATCACTAGCAAGTTTTTGAGCATTTATCGATTGACCATACCATTTCAAGTTACAAAATAATGCTACGGCGTAGCACAGGCAGACTCCCCTGTATTTCAAGTTACATTGAAAATAATGCTACGGCGTAGCAAAATATGTTTTCATTTCAAGTTACTATACACAATGTTACTACGCAAATCTAAACATGTGTTTATGTAAAGTTAAGAGTACACTGCCACAGTGATAACTGTAAGATTTCAAATACCAATTAAGCCCAGAGAAGCGTAAACAATGTTGAGTACTCGCAGTGCGATTCTGTAAAAATCTCACCGTGAAAAGTTAGGTGACGTGAGCTTAGAGTGAGCTGCCAATAGTGTCAATCCCTAGCATTAGTTGGAATGACAGCTCACTCCACGCTCGCTTCAACCCCATCTATATTACTATACTCTTTGCTTCAACCTAAGTTTTCACGGTGAGATGGTTACAGAATCGCACTGCAGGTTCAAGCCTCTACGGCAAATCTGAGAAAAACGCAACAAAACGCAACCAAGCTATTTAATATGCGCCTGAAATTATATTTCTCCAGAGTTACGAGTCTTCTCGCAGACAACGTTTGAAATTAATTTTCAGAGAGGTTGCGAAAATAAAAACGTTACCTTTTGATTGTCGGAAAACATGGCTCATAAAAAAGTTAAGGTACCTACCTAACGTACCTACGTGAAACTACAACACGTGTTCGCAAATATGCTGAAGTCGACACAAGAGATACAAGAGTAATCATGTGTAAATGTATCAAAATTCAAATTATACGAAGAAACGCCACATAGTGACATTGGGATAAAACTCATGAGGTACTTACAGAAATCATTACCCTTGTTCGTAGCCATCACAGTCACAGTAGGTATTATTATCTATAATTAATAGATAATTCACAGGTTCGTTATATTTTGTTAGTACTATTATTTTGGGCACATCTTACGTTATCACCACTGTTATCTAGATGTGCCGCTATCCACAACAAGTATTCACTAAAATTGTTGTCTCGTCTCATCATATACATACCCGGCAATGTTGACAAAAGATTAAACATTGTGGCGTGTACCTGTTTTATCTCAGCACTAAATTATTTTGAGCCATTGCTATCTAGATAACAGTTAGAGAACAAGACATCAACAGACACGCACATAGAAAGAACACTCTTGAAAGAAAACATGAAAATGTCGGCATTGAAAAATATGCAGTTAGTCTAATTTAGACATTCATTTCGCAAGCCCTTTGTTGACTGCAGGTAACTTTTGACGTTAAAAAAATAGTTTGGTGTTCGGCCTTGTTTTGAACAATAAACAACAAAAAAAATTTCTGTCGTCAAGGGTCGAGGTTTGCGGACGCGTGTTTAAAACTTAGTCAATAAAATATCGTTAAAGTATAAAATATTAAAGCTATACTAAATTAACTTCTGTGTTGCTACAAATAAAATGTATTTTAAATAACTACTTAAATCACACAATATATGGAAAAAACAACTTTTTTATGAAAGGGTCCAATGTATAATAAATTGCCAAATGTAATCAAAGAGTGCAAAAGTATTAATATTTATAAAAGAAAACTAAAGGACTATATTATGCAAAAAGTAATTTCTACGTAAATAGCCTGACAACACAATATAAAATACTTACATTAAAAAAAAAACTACACTTAAATAATACAAAATAAGAAGAACACTTAAAACCAGAACACACACGTAATATAATCAAAATTATAAATGATCAGCGGTCTCTGAGACTATACTTGTCGCACACAAGCAAACAAACACATGTAAGCACTATGCTAGCACACACAAACACATTCACACAGTAGTTCGCTTCATCGTTGTTTGTGTTCCTCACAAAGTGAATAATCAGTACTTAAGAGGGTACCTTGGTGTAAATTCAAATTGGCCAGCTGTCCAATAGAACAGAACAGTCTGTACCTACATTTTTGATCTCGTACATTGTTGTTTTTTTTTCGGCAAAAATGCGCTAGGCATGGCCCCAAAAATATATAATAGTATACCAGCAGCTATTAGAAATAAAGAGTGTCTGGGATCCTTTAAGAGGTCTTTGTTTAAATTCCTAATAGATAGATGTTACTACTCCATCACTGAGTTTACTACTGATAAACAGAGGTTTGACGTTTGCGACATGCCAATCAAACACTTATGATTTTATTTAATTCAATATATTTGACATGCTTTTTCTTTTTTAATGTAATCTATTGACATGCCTTTATTGATTGTACCTTATTATTATAATTAATTGCTTGTTTATGTTAATTTTGTACGCCATATATTGGCAAAACATAGTGCACATATCTAAGACTATATAATATCTGTAACCATACCTATGTTTAACAAAATAAATGATTGATTGATTGATTGATTGATTATGGTTTTACTTATTCTAGTGAAGGGCGGGCGTTTTGGGGGCCTGTCTTTGTAATCTTGACGTTTGTAATCTTGAATTTTCTACATCTGCATGTTTCGTCATAAAACGACGATTATTTCTGTTAATTAAATCCCTTAAAAGTGAACTGTATCATGTTCTTATGAGAAATAAAGATTCTTTAAACCTAACAATACGATGTATATGTCGCAGGTTTTTCATAAAATTAGGTTTATGATAAAAAAAAACCTAGGTTTTTGATGAAAAACCGGATGATGACACATTTTAAACTCAATTTCATCATAAACCTGTAACAATCCAGATTTTTTATCAAAAACCTGAACTAGGTCTGTCTTCCGGTTTTTCATCAAAAGCCTAGGTTTTAGATCAAAAACGAATTTTATGAAAAACCTGCGACATATACCTACTTTCGGGTAAGAAGATATTAAAAGGAACATTCTCAATTAAGTATGTTTATCTTTACATAAATCTTTTTAACTAACAATTTTTCACTGAATTTTCATTATTAAATTGTTTTCGTGATTCTATTGAAATCCTTTTCTTTTTGGTTTTACTTCTGGCCAGCACCCTAATTGCGTAACACACAATCAATCTCAATCTTAATCATTTTGAAGGATATTACCAATCCATTGCTTCATATGTTGAAAAAATGTGTCATGGTGTCTGCTCAACAACGTAAATAACGCAATGAATGTCGTTGAACTGTCAAAATGAAACCGATTCCGATTGATCGTGTGTTACGCAATTAGGGTGCAGGTATTGGCCACAGTTTTTTATACCTACCTACTAATTACTGAACACCGTCGTATTAATTATATTAATTACTAGCTGCGCCCCGCGGTTTCACCCGCATAAGTTTCGATCCCGTGGGAATGTCAGGATAAAAAGTATCCTATATGTTAATCCTGGTTATAAACTATCTGTGTGCTAAATTTCGTCAAAATCTGTTCAGTAGTTTTTGCGTGAAAGAGTAACAAACATCCATACATCCATACATACAAACTTTCGCATTTATAATATTAGTAGGATTTCTAGCGACTTCAAACAATCTAGTTAAAACTACACTCGAAAAATTATGGGTGCGTTTAAATATGACCTTCTTCTTCTTCTTGGTGTAACTATCAGAAGGCCAATTATTATTCTCGTCTCAACGTTCAAAATCTAGTCGCAGTGCAGTCTCATCTCGGCGACAAACAAATGTCAAAAACTTGTCAAAATGTAGGGAAATTAGAGGTATTTTTGACAGATTGAGACTGAGATCTGACTGTGAACGTTCTTAAAATTACGAGAATTGCCCCTCTGATGACTTAGGTATTACGAGCGGTCGACTTGACGTCATTTCCGAATTCTACGTTAACATCTATCAGTCTGCTCTTCATTTTAATGTCCCTTCACAACGAGGCGACGATGTCTATTTATTTTATTTGTCTATACATATATTAATAACCAGCTTATATTTACAGTTTGCACGACATATACAAGTAGAACTAACTACAGGAACCGAATTGTGAAAGCATAAGAATGCGAGACAGCATTCTGCAACAGCGACAGTGAAGAATTTTTCACGTGATGTGCGATTCAAATTCTACACTATTTAAATGAATGTGAATCATTGTTTTACTCCAATACGCACACGATATCGCGTAGGTAGAGGTGCAAGCTTACAAAGTGAAAATTTAAAACATCGTAGAAGTCAATACCGCGCTTTACTTTGTGTAAATAATTTCATCACCACTGCTCTCAAAACGGTGAATGAAAACATCGTGAGGAAACCGGCATGTCCTAAAACCAAAAATTCGAAGACATGTGACATCTACCAACCCGCACTGGGCCCGCGTGGCGGATTACGGCCCACTTCCTCTCACCGAGAAGAGGCCTGCCATGTGTCCCAGCAGTAGGAACATTATAGGCCGATTATAAAAAGTCAATAATCGCTTAGCAACTCGTTAAATAAGAATACACATTATGCAGGAATGTTTGGTGATAATGACCAGCTAACTCTAAACAATGTATTATTCCCGGCGTATCGCGTGTTCCAAAAATATCACCCACGATATTCTACGAAATGAGTTTTTTCGTGACTCCGACTGATTTTCTTTGATTTAGGTACCTACTCGATTATTTTCAAAGTTCCTAGTATTACAGATGCTAGTGCTCATCTTTATGTTGCGGATATAGAGATGACGAAGAACGATAACATTTTATAATGCGTAATAGGTGGTACTTGTACATACATAATATGGCGTATGATCGTGAATTCGAAGGATATCCATAATAACTACACTAGTGATTGATACATTTTCAGAAAGTTTGTTCAATTTTACTGTCCATGTCAACTTATTTTTATTTTGGTCAACCAAACCCAATTGAGATTTAGCAGCGGATTTACTAATCTGAGACTTAATTACTTAATTAGTACATCTGGCAATGAAAATAGATAACAAGTACAAGTAGACTAAAACTACATACGAGATACAAATGTACCTATACTTGCAGATAACATGTGACTGATAGCGGTCTCAGGGAACAGGAACAGTTGTATAGTTGACGTATAATGTTTAGTATTGTTATCGAGTAAATACTGCGTTACATATAAACATGTCTGTAATGGGTTATAATTACATACTGGCAGCCCAGCGGCTTGGACACGGAGGAATAAACACAAGGGAGCTTTTCTCTAAAGGTCATGGCGAGAAATCAAGTACGTAGACTTATTTAGTTATTTAACAGTTTTCAAATAAAAAATCTGGACATTTCTAAAATGCAGACAATCCCTTTTCGCTCGTACATAGGTATAAGTACAAGTAATAGGTGCATGCAGATGAAGTAATATAAAATTACAAATTCTCCTAAAATTACATATAACTTTTGTAAATTTTCCGTGATGGTACTTTTCAAACCGACAAAGCGTGTTGACAAAGATTTAGCAAAGTCAATTCGTCAACAATCTCAATGGAGGTGCTGATAGAGAAAAGATATTAAAATGTGTCACAGTCAGTATAAGTACTGAGAGCACAAAGAAGAAGTATTTTCAAAGTGAACATCATTTCAAAAGACGATCATTATAGTTCTAGCCATCGTTAGAACTAACATAGGTTGAGACATGATATACACGAAAAATGATTTTTTTGTCATTACACTCATTATTAGCTTCAAGACTCCTATCGAACACAACAGTCCAACTCGTCCAAATAATGTCCAATATATACGTTAATAATACCATCAATTTTTCCAAGACATAAAAACCCGCAGGTTACTCAGAAACACGATCATACGAAGACAGAACTATAATTGGCAACTCGATTACCGCTGGAAAGTTTCATCTTTGAGAAACTTTTCCAGTTGCAAAGTCTCACTTTGTGTCAGTGTCTGTGATTCTACTGGCTGCTTCTTTTATATTCTTTAACGCTTGGTGTTAAAGAATATAAAAGAAGCAGCTAGTAGAATCTTCGAGCGTTCGAATAGAAAGTTTATGCCAGTAAAAACAGTTTTGAAAAACCCTCACGTTTTATAGTTTTTCCATATTATACGAATAATAAGTCTCTTGAGAATTATATTGTACATAGTTCAAGTATGATTTGATGGCGTATTAAACATGAAACTTTAATTTTAAAGTGATATAAATCGAAATTACGATTAAACATGCATGGTAGGTACTATACTTTACCCCGCATGAACTGCACGTATGCATTACAATGATGGCATTATTATTTCTAAAATCTTCAATGTTGCATTTTTATTTGAGCTTTATTTTAATCGCATCATTAAGTACAAATTGATTGAATTAATCATAGTCGAAATTAATATCTTTCGCATTCAAATCTGCCCGCCCACTCAATATCCATTAATCAGTTTGTTTAATCGTTGATTACTATAAATAAAGTATCGGCAATGTCGACTCTCTTGGTACCGTTCGTGTCCAAATGAATCAGCAATTAAACACTGTCATGATTAGTTTATCTGTTTGTGGTTGATGAGATCTGTCTATAAAGTCATTGAATGTTTCAACAAACAATAGATAACAACCTCGTAAGTACGACAAACAAATATATTGTGCGCCATTCTTCCTCTTGGATTTGTAACGAGATAAGATTTGATGCTCACCGTGTCATCGCTTTTATCAACCAAGAAAAAGTAAAAACAAACGCGCCGAAAATAAAAGATTTTGTCTTAAAAACCTTTTTAGTTAGGCCCTTTGTACACGGCACGGTTTCTTTACGGTACGGCGTATAGACCACGCCGTAGAGAACACATGTCTATAGATCAACAAGCTTCCTTAGAGATCCACTGACGACCGGGCCTACATAGGTACGGCGAATAACCCGTAGTTTTTCATGGCAAAAAAAACGTGTGTGTAAAAAGGGCCTTACGGTGAGTCGGTTTAATAGGTTTTTCACGTGATATCAAAAGCATATTAATATTATTATATAGAACTGCGTGACAAAGCCGCCTATAAAGAAAGTAAACAGACAAAGAAGTAAAATGTGACCAATGTAATGGTCGTTCGTGGAAGTGACGACAATAGTTCCGATTGATGTCAAACAACACAAAGGTAAACAACACCTGGCACTAGCAGTGCCACACAGTGCCACCGAACTGCCAACTAGTTTGGCTGGATGAATCGATCAAACAAATAGCCCAAACCCACATTTTTCAGGTCAATCCATGAGGCGACAAAATGTAAACATCAATTAAAATATCAAGTTATGACGAGCTTCTAACGAAAACCACTAAAGATATAAATATCGTGTATTATTTTAACTATCACTCAAAACTTAATAAAATTTGTTTTAATATGAAACAGGAAAAATATTTAAAAGCAAATCTTCAGGAAATATGTCATTGCGAGTAAGAGAAAATTGTGAATTAAAAATAAATTCATCTGAAAAATGCGAATTTTGTCATTTGAATAATATCCAAACTTTTGAGTAATGATCGTTATTTACGAACTTTCTGTCGTGCCCGCGTCGTTGTTGAAACTTCAAAAGTAGGTGATATGATAAATAAAATATGAAAAATCATGAACACTCACTGTTGAGCATGGCTTCGCTGGGCGCCGGGACAACGGGCCGGTCGTCCACCGGCGACTGTTTCTTCTTATTCTTTTTCTCATCTTCCTGCTGTGAATCAAACAGTGCACTGTTATCAGACATACACACGATTATCAACACTATTCCACAATATATTCTGTACACAATCCGACTGCACTGCCAACGCGCAGTGTTTATTAACAAGTCATGTAAGAAAATAATGCTAACTGATACTGATTTTTTTTTATCAATTTGCTGCTGTTATCAATCTTGTCATTCGTTTTATCGGACTATTGTCTGATCAATAAAGCGTGCTTATCTACTGGAAATATAATAAGTTTGTCTATATAGTCATGGCGTAAAATGAGTGATTTTGGGAAGAGTGATGGTGCAGATAGTGATAGGACGTACATGACTCATGCTCGTCAGGGTGATTATAGTTACGTCGCCGCCGGCCTGCCACCGCCTCTGGCTGGATGTAGTCGACGTAGAGAAATGGACTGGCGGTCGCAGACGGTGCACTATTTATAGGAACATGTCATTACCATTGTGATCTTTAAATGTAACGCGTTACTACTGCATTTGGCTCTCAGCTCCGACATTTCTACCTGCCCACCAATAGACACATAACGCCTACTTATGGTGTGAAATTAGAGTTCTAAGTTATTAGCAAAACAATCTGGTCGAATTATCAAAATATTACCAGTTAAGGCAATTTTAATAAAATATTAGATATTATGTTTTTGCCACAACCCCAAGTAACATGGGACAAGGGCAGAAAGATGATCGCCTACTGCGAGACAATGTAGCTAAACAATAACTGCATAATATGGAACAATTCCATGTTATGATCATTTGAATCAATTCCAATGGAATCGCCGCCGAGGTAGACAGCGGCGAAGGTGATGTTACGACTTAATCCTGCACCCACCCTAATTGCGTAACACACGATCAATCGGAATCGGTTTCATTTTGACAGTTCAACAACATTCATTACATTATTTACGTATTGAGCAGACCAACTTTTCGAACCTAGGAAGCAATGGATTAGCAATTTGCTTCTAAATGATTCAGATTCCGATTGATTGTGTATTACGCAATTGGGGTGCTGTTTGCGGGGCCATAATCCTGTTTGCGGGGCCAACATGGCTAGAGATCGCACAAAAAAGAGAGGTGTGGAAGGATAAGGGGTCCGATCCCTGAAAATATGAAAGCTTTGTGTCTGAATAACATTTAAGACCCCCGGCTACAGCTTGACCCGTGGTCTTGGTAAAGATTGACCTTCATTAAGGTTACCTACTGCAAGTTTATACACTACTATGTTTTTCATGTAGCCACTCCGGTGACTATCCATGAAGTATGCAGGGTAACCTCGACATAAAGGCGCGTAAGTACCCAAGTTCAGCGGAACCTCTGAGAGTTTTACATAAAGTGCTAGAATCATCCGGGAGATAGTGCGGCTTCCGGGACCTCGAGGGGTGCAATAACGTTGAGATGTGATACTTATACGCTTGTATTTTGTATTGGTTATATTATTCATATATTTTCATAAATATGGTTAATAAATAATAAATATCATTATCATTTCTTTATCTGCGAAAGCTTTTTCGTTAGGCTGATTATAGGAGTAGTTATAGTCGACGCGCAACCCGTTACCTTGGAATCATCAAATCAGTAGATTCTGAAATAACGCCCCCCCTTGCTTTGAAATTATTAGGTGATTATCAAAAAAAAAAATCTGCTATTCCATAGAAAAGCAATACCTATGTAGTCAAAATGTACGGAAGAACTCACATTTTGTTAGATTAAAATAAATAAATATCCCTGGACATTTCACACAGCACCATTTGTGCCAAGCTAAGCAACCTAATGCTTGTGTTATGGTAACAAGATGGCTGATAAACTACTTATATACAATTTTTTTTTGTAAATACATACATATTATAGATAGAAAAACACCCAGACTCGGAACAAATACATGTAGGTCATACAAATATTTGTTCCGTGCGGGAATCAAACCCACGACACGCAGCGCAGCAATCAATCGCTTAACCACTGCGCCAACCGTGCCGTCAGATTGTAATTGAGTTGTGTTAAAATTAAAGGTAGGAAGCACTGGGGTACCAAGTACCAACGAGACTTGGGAAAACAGTTCTTAAATTGATGATAACTACCCAAGTTTAATAGACCTTTGGCCCAAGATTTCGCCATGCATACCTGAAATCTTTTTCCATTTAAGTATGCACCTACCTACGGACACAACGAGAGAATGAGAAACGGTTTTGTTACCGAAATATTTAGTAGATATAAATTACTGTGAAGCTGTAAAGTCAGAAGTAGGTACTAAAACTAATGCAAGCTGCCATGCTTTACGATTAAATAGTGCATTGTTGCGGTTTTAAGTATGGATATAATGTAGTTGGGAACTAAAGTAAAATTGACGTTGAGAAATATGTTGTGGGCAAGGACAAGGTTTATCTCTGCCCCCACGCCTGCTGTTGTTAAATATTTGTATGGTTGGATTTACACAACAAACGCCTACTACGATATGCAATGAAGAAATGCAAATGAAAGCAAAAAGGATGCATAAAAGAAAATATACGCACTCTCTCCGGGAGGAACGAACAGATTCATTTGTGAAAATACAATCACGTTTGTGTTTACTGTTGGAGTTGGGAATTTCCATTTAATCCAATGGATATTTACAATAATTAACTATTTATAATAAATTAGAATTAGGCATTCCATGTAACCTTGACATAGCTTGCGCGTGATCACTGCGCCTGATGCCAATTTGTTCATATTGGCTGATAACCATGCCAAATTGTAGTAAGTGAGTTGTGACGACCTAATTAAATACAAGAACAACGTACTCATAACCAGTGAGAAAATATGGTTTTATAAACAAATTAAAACCGATTGAGAAACTGCGCTCTCCATAAATTTTTATTTTTATTTGGATATACGGCATCAAAATTATTTATGAGCAGATAATATTAAAATCGTAAATCATAATAACGGATACAAATAGCACAGATTATATACGAAAGCTTACTAACATTGACCCCAATCTTTCCTTCATACGATTCATGAAATTAGATTTTTCATAAAGGAAACGTATTGTAAATAAAAATAAATGGGTAATGAATGATTGATAGAGAGATTAGAAGCTTATGGCATGGTGGGGTGCGAGTGTGACCGAGCGGAGTTCGCATTGAAATAGCTCGTGTCGCGTTTGGCACGGCGTCAATTCGCGACGCGGCCAGTAAACACCTCCCGCTTTGTGAAAAAATGCGACATGCCCAACTCTGTGTAGGTAAATAAACCGAAGCTGTGATGTATCGGGCTCTAAGATGAGCAGACGACGTGCACGCCGCTTCAAAGAGCACGTTAAATCAACCCGTTTCATTGTTAAACAACACTCGCGCCGAAACAAGGAGATCCTAAAATTAAAACAGTTTTCTGAAAGCGTTACAGATGCTAGATTGCGCACGAAAATAATTGTTTGTAATTATAACACTATGAGGTATTGAGCCGCATTGACCCAATTGTACAGACTTCACAAAAAATAGACAAAGCGCCTTGAGTGAAATCTGGTCCGGAGCTTTCTGATAATGAGAATTCTTATTTCATTCAGTGTACGGCGACACTCCATTATCTTTACGTTTGCTAAATTAAACGAGCTGACAGTTACATGAAAACATTGTTTATCACACGCTACGAATAAAAATAAGAAAATATTAATAGTTCACATGAAAACATTGGATTTTCGACCTTTAAGTAGCTAGGGTCATACGGCCAATGACCATCTAGGTAGATGAAAAGGCTAGCCTCATTAGGCCGACATCCACCGGTTCGTAGCACCTAGCTTTTAATGTAACATGTTTGACCCTTTGTAACAAGGCAGCGCTGAACGCCGAGCAGCTCAAAACCTTCAAATAAATGACCAAAGCCGGCGAGGAATGTTTCAAATTACATAGTTGTGAAATGTTCACAAACATACGCTGAATACTTGCCCTCAGCGGCGGCGCTGAGAGACGCTTTGAAAGATTCCCAACATATCAGGCGAACAGACGAATGTCATAGGTGTGCCCTCCAGAAATTCTTGGCGAAACCACACTAAACATTAAAATACGACTGTGACATTGTCAGTTTATTTTGCTCGCATTTACGATACGGAGAAGTGCAGGACCTTCGCTAAAGTTTCACCTACATAACAAACGCAGTGCAAAGTAGTCAGTAGTTACGTTATCTATACATCAATATCTCCTATATAGGTACACACAAATAAATAGAATTGAAGTGTCTGTTTGTAATGTCAAAAATGATAGCATATTATACGGTACTTATAACAAAAAAACCGGCCAAGTGCGAGTCAGACTCGCGCACCGAGGGTTCCGTACAAACCTGTAGGTATATAAGTAAAAGTTATGGTATTTTTATTGCTAAATGAAATCCATAACATAACAATGTGGAAAAAAAAAGTCTAATATATAAAATTCTCGTGTTGCGGTGTTTGTTTCCAAACTCCTCCGAAACGGCTGAACCGATTTGCATGAAATTTTGTGTGCATATCGGGTAGGTCTGAGAATCGGCCAACATCTGTTTTTTTTTTTTAATCGCTGAACAACGTTTGCTGGGTCAGCTAGTAAGTTTATGATTATTAAAAAAAATATACTATGTGATGTAACTAAAAATTTAAGATTTTCGGAATTTTTCCTATATGTGTACTTTATAACGTTGCTTCATGCCAAATTTCAAGATTCCAGGTCGTCTGGAAGTATCCTTTAGGTTTTGATTCCCTTGCGAGTAGTTGCGAGTTTCAAAATATGCGGCTTTAATTGCTGTATCTTTTGATTGCGTTGACGTAGAAGTTTGATTTTGTTACAGCTTAAAGATATTATAGACTTGAGTATTTGTTAAGAATTTCAATATAATACCACTACGCGTTCATGAGTAAAGGGGTAATAAGTTTAAAATTATTAAAAATATTTTTATTATATGATGTAACTAAAAATTTATGCTTTTCGCAATTTTTCCTTTATCTGTGTTATAAGACGTTGCTTCGTACCAAATTTCAAGATTCTGAGTTCACGGGAAGTACCCTGTAGGTTTTGATTCCCTTGCGAGTGTCGAAAATTTGCGGCATAAACGGGAGTATCTTTTGATCGCGTTGACTTAGAAGTTTGATTTTTTCACAGCTCCAAGAGACCATAGACTTGAGTATTTGATATGAATTTCAGCTTGATACCTCCACGCGTTCCTGAGAAAAAAGGTCTTGACAGACAGACAGACAGACAGACAGACAGACGGACAACAAAGTGATCCTATAAGGGTTCCGTTTTTACCTTTTGAGGTACGGAACCCTAAAAATCAATTTTTAAAACTTTGTCTGTCCGGCTGTTTATTCCGGCTAAACACGCCAACGGCACAACCACACACGCGTGCAAAGCCGCGGGCATAAGCTAGTTCTTCATACAATAAAAAAAAACGTATAATTCCCTACTTATTATTCAAGAGATGTGATGCTAAAATGTGAAAGTTAATAGGAAGCACGTAATGAAGGACCATGAACCTAATTAAAACAAGTTACTTAAAATTAAATTACAACTTACTTTTCTTCTGCTTCTCGACGTAGTAGCCATGCCCTGTAAAGACAGAAATAATTATATTAAAACCAAATAGTCTTCAGTAGAAACTTACATTCCTTTGCCAATCTTGAAACAAATATTCTCACTTCACACCAAGAAAGTTCTGACAAATTAATTAAAGCTTAACATTTGTCTTGACGCAGCCGTCAAACGTCCACCAGTACACTAACCACAAACGCCACTTGCTCAAACTTACAATAATTACTGGAATTACACCTGTCCTTATCAAACAAAATGAGTGGGTGAGTAACTATCTTAATGGGTTGTCAGTTGCTTACATAATAACAAAACGTGGACTTGATTACGAACTCTGTGAACCACTTTTAATTGCCAGAGAAGTGATTGAATACCTTTGTAGCTTACAAGTATTCTTGACATCAATATTCTCCAGTATCAATAATTCTCGGAAACTTGGTATTCCAGGAAATTTTCAGGAAAACGTGCACGACCACTCAACATTAAAGAGTTGAAGAGAATCGAGCACTTCACAGTAGATTATAAATTTTCAAAAGCAATATGTGTATTTTGCTCGTTATTATCAAAAACATTGTCCATAGGAAACGTAAACAAAACACGTTTTATTACGGAAGTTTTTCTTTTAAAAACTGTTTTGTTACGTAATATTTTCGTATAAATTAGGTATATGACAATGGGTTATTTTGAACTAAAATAAAACACGTTAATAAAAAACTAAACGAACATATTTAACGATCACTTTTAACTATGTTTATAAAATACCATTAATATAGCAAGTGTTGATGACTGTTAAATTGCTTTTCAAACCACTATTATCGTAATACCAGTGATTTTAAATGTTTTATTTCGAGTTATTCAGCTAATTAGCAGTCCCTTTCAAATAAACGGCCTATCGGACAGATATTGTTCACTAATGTTTGTGGACATTCTCCACTACATTATGAGAATGCTTTTAAAATATTAAACGACCATTTTACTAGATATATTCCTTGCGTACAGCTAATTAACAAAATGATTGATGGTTTGGAAAATTGCTTGGATGAATTTGGAAACTAGTTTTCATCACCCCACTGTTATGGCCAAAAAGAATCCATTAGTTGGGTAACGTTTCGCCCATAACGTGATTCCGGTAGTTATTGAACGAAAATATTTTCATGGCTACTCAGGTTATGTAAATAATATCCTGGCGTGTCATAATTCATGGTAGGTACCTTACATTTTATTAAATTGGCCTTTTTCCAAAATAAACTTCGGAAGATTATACATATATAAAATATGCTACGAGTGTACCTATAGCTACAGTACCCGCTCAGTGTGTGTGAGATTTCTGATTTATTACACCTAAAATTCAAAATGCTGGTAAATAAATATATTTTTTTTATAATGTACAGACGCCAGCACATCAAGCTACACGATAATGTCAAATTTTCCCAATCAACCTTGCACCTAATGCTTTTACAATAAAGTTGAAAATCTATTGAAGAAATTTGACAGATTGTAGTAGCTTGATGTGCTAGCGTCTGTACTTTAAGTCGAATAACATCGAGCTCGTTCGAAGAGGTGTCTTCAGTTTCCCCTTAATCATTATTGTTTAAAAGTTATTCTCGTTAGCCGTAACACGTCAAACATATTAAAATAGTGTTACTCGTGCTAATATTAGAAGACATAGGTACTTCCTGAACAGATGTCAATGACCTTCTGTAACTAGGCCAAGGTTATGACACAAGGCGCCAGATCATTGTTATTCAGATAAGTTGTGCTCTCCTAATTGATCGAAGTTATGAACGTCATTGATATTCCAACGGTTTTTGAACTTTTACTCGCACCAAGATACTATCGCGTGAACCTTATGAATTTTAAGTATCTACGTTTATTGTAATACTTTTCATCATATAGAGCAAATTTTCATGCAAAATAACAATAAGCTACAAAAAATAAGCTGGAACGTTTTAATTTTTTGGAAAAAATGTGAGAATAAAGGACTTACGCAGTTCGCGAACCGCTGTAACCCGACACGTATGTTCCGGAACATGACGTGCCCCCAGTGACAGCGCACATTCATCGTCTACTAGTTGCCAGTAACCTGGCCGTGTTCTTGATTTCGGGACAAGTTCCGATCAGAAATAGCAGGAGCAGTGGCCGAGTTCCCGATTGTGTTCTCTATTTTCTATTTATAATGTTCGAAGTGTACCGGCTCATACGAAACACTGTCCATTTGCTAATCCCACTGCACAACCGGTAACGACTTACTAATACAAGTTATTTATCTTCAATTTTACAGAGACGCGTGTTTCTTTCTCATGCGACCAATTTGGATTCAGCTCAACATAACAAATCCTACGCATTTTTAAAAAGGTTCATCCACAACGTACGTAGTGAGGCCAAGTGAAAAATTCTTCACAATATCTGAAATCATAATTTAAATACTAAACAGATGCCACACACTTTCGAGTATTGCCACAAAAACAACGGTCACGTGCGAATTGAATACGCACACTGTGATTCCGTAGACTCAATGAACTAGAACATCTACGGCGTAGTCCATCTACAGCGTAGTCCTTCTACGCGTAGAGGGTCTACGCCCTATACGGCGTAGACCCTCTACGCGCACTATATAGACTACATAATAAGTCATTCCTATATATGCGTATGCATGATGTAAAGCAATTATTTTATCTTAAAACTCATCAATAATAATTATGATAAATAACTCAATTTAAAATATAATTGGCATTAGAGAAAGTGCCGAATGTACTCTCATGATTTCGTACTTAGGTTACATCATTCTTTGCACGAAACCCTAAAACTAATAATGTGCGAGAATCCGCAACATAAATCACTTTGGTTTTAGAATGCTTTAATGTTTTGAGACATCGAATAGGAATGCGGGTGAACAAGACTTTAGAACTTTTTGCTACTTTCTCTACTGCTCATACATATAGGAGAAAGAAGCGGTAAAGGAATATTCAGTATCAGAAAAAAACCTTGGAAACAAATCAATCAGTGGTCTCGTAGCAAAGCACCGCGTCGTAGCACTTTATTGTCCCTAAAAACCGCTACGACATTTCATACGCCAAACGCTACGGGCTACGCCTGATGGTTAGATACTTTGGGAATTAACTTTTTATTTCCTCGGAATGAGTTGAAGTAAGCTGGATCAAAGACGTTCATATTTTAATGCCAACAAAATATTAGATGGTTCTAGGAGAAGAGTTTGAAAAAGGATAAATAACTAAAATGAAACATTGATGACAGAGCTCAACGAGCTTTTTCGAAGTGTAGCAAGTTCTGCTGGATATAAAATTATAAGGAACACACTTTAAGAAAGACTTAAAATGATTCGACAATCAAGATTATCTGAATAGAGTACCGGCTAGTCACCGTTTATGGTTGTCAGGGGCAATTAAATCATGTACACAATCCCAACTTGCCCGAATGCCCTGCAGGCTGCAACTTGCGTGATATCAGTTATTTTAGATAACAAATACTCAGTGCATCATAGTCTAGGTACTAGTGAGCATGAACTTACATATTTGTTCAAAATATTACAAGTGCGCTATTTAGAAGTAAATTGTCTGTTTATACAGAATTTTCTTGTAAGTAGTTATCGACCGATATTCGCGCTGTGGCATACAATTATCTGAAATAGTGGAAGGTGTAAGTGATAGTCTAGGTACTAGTGAGCATGATTCTCCTAAAATGGATCATTAGAACTATCTTTGATAAGCAGGTAACGGCAAAAGTTTAGCAAATTAAGATTTTTGTAAGAAATAGTTAATTCAGTAATAAATATGTATAAAACTACTAAAATTAAACCTTAAATAAATATATATTTCCAAAATACCTTAACGAGGCAGCATTTGGCGGCAACAACAAAAACTAACCAAGTTTCACATAACCTTCCACTATTTCAGATAATTGTATGACACAGCGCGAATATCGGTCGATAACTACTAACAAGAATATTCTGTATAAACAGACAATTTAGTTCTAAATAGCGCACTTGTAATATTTTGAACAAATATGTAAGTTCTATTAGCATACAAACTGCTGTACTTAGTGTAGACGCGATAAAATGAACCTTTTTATAAAATGTAATAACTTATGTGAATGTAACGTCGTCAAGTTTAAGGCTTATCGGAAGTTCTTTATGTTTATTGAAGAAAGCGCGTAGCAGCAAGCGGCACCTGGTCGATCGATGCGGTCACACCGTTGGACCAACCTTGCACCACAATCAAACACGTAAATATACCTTCATGTATTGACAAGTAGGTTTATACCTCATACCTTCTTCTGGACATTGTCTTATTCACATGGTAACACGTCCTACCCATTACAATCAAGACTTCTTTGATGGAGCTGAATAGAAAGATTATTTACTAACATTACCTAATCAAAATTACTCTCTCTTATTCACTAATTTTGTATGTAGTTAAGGTCCGTTTTTCTTATATGTAACAAGGTTATTTTTATTATCATATAGGTACTTCGAACTAGAAGAAAGTTAAAGTTTTCCAGATGGTTTGATATGTTTTGTTTACACGCCTTAATCATGGTGCTATTGGGTGTATTTAAAAATTATTTTTTAAATTAGAATTAAATAGTAATTAAAATCGAATACGAAAACAAACATCACACTTTAGTATTTCAAATAACTTCGGTCAACCGCCTCAGCTACAGACACCGGCCGCCGCCGCCGGCCGCCGCATCCGAAATGATAAACAAACCGCACTTATTGCAACAAGCCGACTTACTATCTCAATACAATTTCTTCGGAATAAATCCTCAAACTTTCTTTTCGTCCGAAGCGTCTCAGAGTGCCACTATATCACAACACAGGATTTTCAAGAAAACACCAACACTTTTAAAGATCAACGCATACATTTGTTATTTGTGCAGTTTAGTTGTAAATCCGGAAATGCCATCGGTTAGAGTAGCAGGTGATTATTAGTTCAGTACCTATGCCTTGTGGAGACGAGTGGAGCGAGTGGAGCGAGTGGCGCGGCGGGTGCGGCGCGGCACGAGCGGTGCCGGTGGTGGTCACAGGGTTGCTGAGCAGCACGAGCCGGTGTCGCGCGGCCTTTGTACGTCGCACCAGGCGGGCGGTTAATGCGCGGGTATTTCTGTAGATCACAGCCATCGGACAAATCGCGACCGTGCGACCCGGCCTCAACGAGCACTCTAATAATAAACTTGTTTATATTTTTTATTCCCTCCATGACTTTTATTCTGATTCCTCACTGATATCCAGCGGTGGACGCCAAGGCCTCGCTCCTCGACCTCGGGGACCACGTGCGCCTCAAAATAGACCGCAACGCGACACGATCATCTTCGGTTCTCGTAATTTATCGAGAACGGAATAAACGAATCGGCGCCAAAATGAGTTTTGGACGATGGCGGGGTGTCATAAAGAGTAAATTGCGAGTAGGTGTGTAGGTGTCGGTCGGTGCGCGTGGTGGGTACGTACCGAGAGCGTGTCAGAGAGCGCGGAGCAGAAGGCGCTGAAGCCGGTCTGCGCGGGGGGACTGTCTGGGGGGGGGCTGCCGCTCGCCCGCTCCATGGCGTGTGCGGCGTGGCGGACAGTCAGCCAGCACTGCCGCCTGCCGCCGCGCACTAACCCTCGCCTTACATAAACCGCGCGGCTTACCCGCTGCCCGCTCCCACCTGTCTGTTGTCGCTACGTTTTGGCATCACTAGCGAACCACAACAATAACACTAAATAATTATAGAAATACTATTTTAAGCTCACTCAACGCCGACTCAGACTAATTTGTAGCACTTCATCTTATCATAGCATTTGATTTTAAGCAGACTAGAGAACCGACCGGGCTAGTGAAGTTCTTTGATTTACACGTTACATGTCGAACCATTTCCACTCCCATTCATTTCATTGTTTCATAGACAATAAACCAAGGCTACCGTGGACTGGTGGGTACCTACTTACATGATATTGGTAGGTAGGTGGCTAGGTAGTTAGGTACCCTACCTGCGTGGGCTCATAATGAGTAATGACTTGTCAAGGGTGACCTGCGTTCGACCGAACTGACTTTGGCCTGAAACCGCCTTCTTTCACGCCGAAAACGTAATTACTTTTATGGGGGTATAATGTTTAATGAACTCTTGGTAACCCAACGTGGGTTACCAAGAGTTCATCACATCCAGAAAGGTAATTTATACCTTCATTAACCTACTAATATTAACAGAATATCTCGGAAATTCCAACGTGCAGCGAAAATACCCACCAGTAAATAAAGTCATACAAAAGATTAAATTAAACCTTCTGTACAATCTACCTAAAACAGAAAACGAAAATATTAAGCTTGGGTTTCGCCAAAAAATTGCTATCGTGTATTCCCTAGCGCTGCAACCCTGATAACGAACATAACAATAACATTAGGGTGGCCTTCGACCGCTACCCTTAATTTTAATCAGGCTTTGAACACAATGAAAACTGCTTTCGTTATATTGTATTGGTAATTTATGCCGCCTCATTGGTGTAGTTAGTTCACTCGCTTTTATTATAAGGTCATGGAATAAGCAAGTTAAAAGCGACCATTTATAATGTGATTTGATTGGATTAATCTTTAAGAAATATTTGTTTCGTTGAACTACACAATAAAAAAACAAACCGACTTGGGTTTGATTTTTTTTCACGAATCGTCACGAATAAACAAATAAACATTTATTGCTCTTCCAAAAAGGCGCCTTAAAAATATGAAGATTATAACATCTGATAAATCCTGGTATCTGAACTAGGAATACCTGTCACACAGATTATCAGCCCCCCCAAAAATCGGTAATTGAGTATTAAATCTTAAAGATAATATTAACAAATTATTTGGCGTTTGTTGGTAGGAAAACAAATGGCGGCCGAGTACTACAGATTTAATAGGAAAACCAAAATTTGCTGTACAGCATTTAACGCCTTTGTAACCACACTTCTATCCAAGACATTTATCATACTCTTCAAGATAAACAAACACTTCATCGAAAAATATTTGATTTCCAACTCGACTGCTATAAATGCTCGGTTAAACACCTGTTTACATACTTCAGTAATGTTTTATGTCGTCACGACTTTCCACAATAGTTTTTACTATCTACTTTACCGGTTCTAGTCGTACATACATATGTTGCAATTTATAATTAAGTAATTTAAAATACTTGTAAATTGTTAAAGAGTTTCAGACGCGTTGCTTCGTATCTATATATAGGTATAAGTACCTAAATAACTCATCGTATTTATTATGTTTAGCGGAATGTGTTGTATAAAGAATACTATAGTTTTTATTGCAGTTCTTAAAATACTTTTAAATCTTTGTTTTTTGGCACAATGTGGGAGAGTGAAGAGAGTGGTTGGAGCTACGGATGTTGACTGTGGTATAATACTTTTCTTATTCATATTCAGGTATTTGGTATCCCTTTAATTATCCTTCATGGGACTTTAACATAACTAGCTAAATTAGGGTTTACTGAAGGTAGCCTCTACGCAACCCTTCGTGGAATACAAGCGTGATGTTATGTTACGTTATCTATCCATTGCAGAATACTTGCAACTTAATAACACAAATCTTTAATTATTTTTGTCACAAGCAACTCATGAACATTAAGTACGCTAGGTACTTTCTAATTTTATTAAACTGAACTCTTCAAATTGGAAGTTTACTACCAAAAAAATCCTTAAAAAACATTAAATAAATAGAAAAAAAAGGGATAAAATGCTGGTGTTAAAATTATTTCTGTCATAATACGAATCCCTAAATTCATCATTTCATTTAAAAAAAAGAATTATTTTGTTTTTTTTTTACCACAAAACTATACCTACCTTCTCCACAATTCTATGCACAGAGAAACTGCCCTAGGAGCTGCTTAGTATTTCCTTTTTAACTTCAGAATATTATTCTTTATAATTTAGTAATGTCCGTGTAATTCACTCAATAACAATTTGGACGCTATATTAACGAGTTATTTATTTAGTTTACCCATATTATTAATCTGTATAATGGACGGATGGATGACCCCTGTAACACAGGTTCCACCTAGCATGGGGGTTATTAATCAAATCTCTGTGCACATGTAAGTCCTACGCTGTAAATGCTGCGCATACCTACTCTGTACATTACTTATGGAAATAAATAAATTATTATTATTATTATATCCTAATTCTGCGCCCACAGTAGGTAAGTATATACTGTATATATGACACTGTTTCTTACCAGAATCCTAATGTAGGGGACCCGACATATATTTCATAATTCGCGCACCAAAAAGATACAAACGCTGACTTAATGCTTTAATAGGCTTTATAGGCTACTTTTTGTCTCGGTAGCATGTTCCCGTGGGATAATTTCCGACATCCACGCGGGCGAAGGCGCGGACAGAAGCTAGTATAAAAAAAATGGATATGTCTACTGTCATATAACTCATCCTGTAGTCGTCGGATCACAGGCAGAATGTATCACGTTCCTGTATGATTTGAAACTCGTGTCGTTTTTAAAGTTCCGTAGCTAAATGGCCAAAAAACGGAACCCTTATAATTTCGTCCCCTCGACCTTCAAAATAAAAAAAAAGATTGTGTAGTCAAATTACAAAACACATAATTAAAAATATAAGCCTAAGTGACTTTGCAATTTCAGTCAATATGGCATATTTCGATTACAACTGCAGAAATAACTTGGTTTTTCGAAGTTTTTTTGAGAAATACTATGAAATTCAACCTTATTTTTTGTGGCCGATTAAATTCTGTGCTTGAGTAAATATTACTCACGGACCACGGAACCCGTCATTGCGCGTGATCCTACACGCTCCTGGCCGGTATTATCTTCATATAGAACGCGTACGTGCGACGCTTAGCTGTTTTTTTTATCAGACGAAATCCTGAACATGATGTAAGTTTTGCAAAATCTCGTCACAATAAAAGTTTAATAACGTTTTGTAGGTTGTATGTAGGTGCCTAGATATTTGGCGAAAATGGGCAGCTGTTTAGTCAAGCTTTTATTTGAGGGTCTAAGATTACTGAAATGATTCCAAAATTAATAAAGGGTGGCAGGGTCATCGACGTATAACCTGCACAGATTCAATAGGTACATGATTCAGGAACCCTTTGTGTTGAAATATTTAATCGGTTATAAAATAAAAAAAAACCGGCCAAGTGCGAGTCAGACTCGCGCACCGAGGGTTCCGTACAAACCTGTAGGTATATAAGTAAAAGTTATGGTATTTTTATTGCTAAATGAAATCCATAACATAACAATGTGGAAAAAAAAAGTCTAATATATAAAATTCTCGTGTTGCGGTGTTTGTTTCCAAACTCCTCCGAAACGGCTGAACCGATTTGCATGAAATTTTGTGTGCATATCGGGTAGGTCTGAGAATCGGCCAACATCTGTTTTTTTTTTTTAATCGCTGAACAACGTTTGCTGGGTCAGCTAGTAAGTTTATGATTATTAAAAAAAATATACTATGTGATGTAACTAAAAATTTAAGATTTTCGGAATTTTTCCTATATGTGTACTTTATAACGTTGCTTCATGCCAAATTTCAAGATTCCAGGTCGTCTGGAAGTATCCTTTAGGTTTTGATTCCCTTGCGAGTAGTTGCGAGTTTCAAAATATGCGGCTTTAATTGCTGTATCTTTTGATTGCGTTGACGTAGAAGTTTGATTTTGTTACAGCTTAAAGATATTATAGACTTGAGTATTTGTTAAGAATTTCAATATAATACCACTACGCGTTCATGAGTAAAGGGGTAATAAGTTTAAAATTATTAAAAATATTTTTATTATATGATGTAACTAAAAATTTATGCTTTTCGCAATTTTTCCTTTATCTGTGTTATAAGACGTTGCTTCGTACCAAATTTCAAGATTCTGAGTTCACGGGAAGTACCCTGTAGGTTTTGATTCCCTTGCGAGTGTCGAAAATTTGCGGCATAAACGGGAGTATCTTTTGATCGCGTTGACTTAGAAGTTTGATTTTTTCACAGCTCCAAGAGACCATAGACTTGAGTATTTGATATGAATTTCAGCTTGATACCTCCACGCGTTCCTGAGAAAAAAGGTCTTGACAGACAGACAGACAGACAGACAGACAGACGGACAACAAAGTGATCCTATAAGGGTTCCGTTTTTACCTTTTGAGGTACGGAACCCTAAAAATGCTGTTCCATACATTTTGACCGCGTAAATTTGCACTTTTCTGAGAAACAGCTGATTTTATTTTCGTAACCGACGAAAAATGTGATTTATGATCATGTGCTGAAATCATGATTACAGTTTGCGTGTCGATGTCTCTGCCACCCTTAAGGTATACTTAGGTGCTGGTGTATGATATAGGTAGGTAAACCATTTATCCAACACAAATTCTAAACCGCAAATTAACCAAGTCTCGTTTATTAGACGTGGGAATCGAATCCGTGACCGCAAGGTTATCGAGATCGGTCTACAACACAATAAGAAAACGTTAGGTACCTAAGTTTATTTTCTAGGTAGGATCTATTTCTGTAAATCTCTGACATAATCACAAATACCTATGCTAAAATATAATGTAGGTACACAGGATGGCGGGGACATCGACGCACAGGCTGTTAAGAGGGTGGGTTCAGTAAGTACATGATTCTGACATCCGCGGTGAAATTTTGAGTCGGTTATTAAAAAAAATCTGTTGTTTCCTATAAAAGTGCAATGCCTACGCGCCTACGCGGTCTAGATGTATGGATAAATAAGCAAAAATTTTTTTAACAACCGACGAATCCTGAGTTATGTACAGAATCCATGGTAACAGGTTGTGTGCCATTATCCTATATATGGTATAAAACATTATTTCAATCGTGAACGTCCTGGTCGAACTAAGTATAGGTCCTAAGTCTAAAATGAGTAATGAGATAAAAAGGTTCGAGACACTCTCCGTTCATTCATGAATTTAAAACCGTACAAATACCTACCTGTGCAGTTGTACGATTTTTTTGTTGAAAAAATGGTACGGTGATGGCGAGCCGTCTACATGACCATTTGAAAGGACTTACAGCTTATATTATTTACCTACAAATCTACATCTGTTGCATTGATAAGACTATATTGAAGTCAGATGATTTCCCTAAGGACTGCAGAGGTCAGGCAGTAAACACAGTATAACAAAAAGCCGCAACATCAGAGATAAAGGGTTCTCACACTGCGTTTGTTACTCGTAACAAAAACAGAACAAGGGTTTTCAAAGCAAGGCTTATGTTAGGTACATTTTTCGGAACTAGAAAAGTGACACATTTCGTGATTATTCGGTAGCGACTATAATGCTTAGCACGCACTGCGCTCAACCGCAGGCGGTTTTGAACCGCTGAAATTTAACCAGCGGGGCAATTGCGTAACACACTATCAGTAGCAATAGGTTTAATTTTGACAATTCATCAATATTCATGGCGTTATTTACGTTGTTGAGCTGACACATTTTATGAACATATGGGCCGTAGCGTGATGTAAAATAGCCTATTACTACTTAAGAGTTGGGCTATTAATTTTTCAAATCCATTTGGTAGTTCCAGAGATTAGCGCGTTCAAACAAAAAAACAAACAAATCTTCAGCTTTATTACTAGTATAGATAGATGATAAATCTCTACGAAAATCAGTCAAAAGTGCGTGTTCGTACGCGGTTTGGCGTTTTCAGCTATTTCAAAACCGCCTGCGTTTAATCGCAGTGCGTGCTAAGCCTAAGTGATTGGTTGTTGCGCTGCGAATTCCTGCTTCGATCCCCATCCCACGCGAAATAAATACTTGGAAGTATCGATTGTTGTTCTGGAATCTCGCGTGGTGTGCATATGAGATTGTGTGCTATAACACATCTTAGTTTTTTGCGTTTTTGCGAATATCTAATACAAGGTCTAATAAAAGTCAAGCCAACAGCTGATTTTAGTTTCTCGATAATTACATCGTAAAACTAAAATCAGTTCAAAAATAGTAACTAATTAAAATTATAGTTTCATGTATTTACATGATACACATATTTATTATGTTTATTTCGCTACTACTTATACTCGAATTTCGTCGCGGCAGGCAAACCAGACGTAAACATGTGAGTGAACCCGAGCTTGGTTTCAATTTGAAACTATGTAGTTGGACACAGCCGGCATAAAAACGTAATTAAAACAGTTTCTTTTTCTTGTCGTATCGATGTTACTCTTCCTCGTTCTTTTTTTTATTTTGTATAACGGGTGTAAAAAGACACTTAACGAAGCCGAGAGCCACTTGTACTTCCTGTCATTGTAATCATATTATTATACTGGACCATACCTGGGAACCTTCTGGTTACGACGATGTTGAAGGTTAAAATTCCAACTTTTACTGACGTTTTTTTACGAAAAAAAATGAATGTTATAACACAACTTTAACCATACGACCCCTGTAACGTTGCATACACCCATAAGCACAATGTTTTGGCACTACCGCAAACAGCAAATTTTCATACCAAAAATAAAAGTCGTGTCACAGCAATTATTTTTATGCAATGTTACTTAGTTTGATGTACTGAATGCGTAGTTGACGGCTATGTGATGGGCCTTTTTACACCCTGTATAGTTTGAGCCCAGTAGGTGGCCACGTTGATTGCGGCATGAATCAGCGGCATTCATTAGGTCAACCAAAGTGTATAAAAACAGTTAACATTTACAAACATATAAAAATTGTTTAATTAATTATGTCCATAGGCACACAACCCCGCGTAGCATCGCTACGAAACTCAAGCAGCCTACATCACTTGTGTGGGGCTACGATTCTTTCGCCACACTTCGCTCTGACCGCGGCCCACTGTGTGCTGAAGCATGAAGATCAGTATATATTGCAGTTCAACAACTACTGCGTCGAAGATGATGACCCTCTTCCGAAAGCTGAAGTATTGGAGATTATCAAACACCAGCAGTATGATCCGTAAGTCTTTCACTTGTCGTTTCGTTGATTGTAATCTACTAGGTATATTTAAAAATACCTACTTATATGCTTACTGCTACGCCAGACTGAAGGTTTTTGAAAATGAATTGCCGTTGTAAGCCCTTGCTACGAAACACTCGGCTACGCGCTTTCGTAGCACATGCACCTGCATGTTTCAAAATCATGATAGAAGTCGCACAACAGCAAATTGAATCAATATCTAAATCGCCTTACATGGTACAAAACAAGTCCAATAAAAAAGTGGCAGGGTAACAAACAAAGGGTCGGGTCGCAGCAGGGATTATGATTGAAGTAAATCCGCAACAGCGCTACAGCACCACGTTCAGTCACGTTGTATGGTTTCAGGATCACGAGAGCACATGACGTGGCTTTGTTGCGGGTCGCCCTTCATCTCGGTGACGTCACCTGGCTTAACCGCTCGCTCTTACCCACATCCTCGTTCGGGATATCAGGTGATTGTCTGATAGCTTAAGGACGTAGGTGTAAGGAAGATTATATAGCTTACAATTCAACAACATCTGTTTATGTTTTATAGTACCTATCAAAGAATGGATCCACACAACAACTTATATTGTTTATTCCCTAGCTTCGTAGATCTTTCGGTTTGAATTTCAAGAGCAATTACCTAAGAGTTTTCAACACGAAAAAGTTTTGGAAATAAAAATATTTAGAAAGCTCATTTCGACTGCGTGTAAATCCATACTTAATCTCGCTTAGAATTATATTATTATTTAAATATAAACCACATCTGCAGTTATTAGGGTAGGATAAGGTCACATTAATATTTAGATCGTCTAGTTCAGATATTATTCAAGTCCTTTATTGGGGGACGTCGACCACGTTTCAGGTGAATGTACAATATTCGGGTACGGGTACAAAGATGTGGACACAAAGGAAACTTCAGAGCGACTGTTGGCGGGCACGCTGCGAATAGTTTCGTTGGACGAGTGCACCGGAGCCCTGGGGCCGCACTTAGCGCCCCGGTATGACAGCGGCATGATGTGCGCTGTTGGCGACGGAGTCGACGCCTGCCAGGTACCGTCAGGCAAACTAATTAATTCAATTCATCTTCATTACTGTTTCTAAATGTACCTAAATACAAGTGCAGAAACTATTAATTTTGGGAGGATAAACACAAGTCACAACGTATTTAACTATTTACATAGGTAAGTAGATTACACCGATTTATCTACCCGCTCGCCATGCACACCTACGTTGCGTGCATAGCGAGGACGTCATTAACCTGCAAAAATAACGATTAAGTAGGTATATCATAACATAGATAACATTTTATTGGATAAGAGTCTTAACTCGCCGTCGAGGTAGACCACGGTGAAGGTGATGTGACGATCTGATAAAAGGTTTTCAGGGTCAACATGGCCAGACATCGCACAAAAAAGGGGGGATTGGAAGGAAAAAGAGGAGGCCTTTGCCCTGGGGGGCTTCTCCGAAGTAGTATCGGCCGAATGTTCGGCCGTTTCCTGCTACGAAGTTACTATTTGGTTCGGTCAGTCCCGATCCTACACTCCTGCACTCTTTTGAATATTGACTATGGTCCCGACCCAACAGAGCCGATCCGAACTTTTTTCGCATTTTTCAATAATATTCGGTTCGGCAATGTGTCGGTCCGATCCGAACATTCGCACTTTGCACTTCGGAGTAGACCCCAAGCACAAATCACAATACAGGATGAAATTGAATAGGTGCGACAAATTAAAATATCTAATTCAACGTGCACTAAGGAAACGGATGCACAACGTGCCCGTAGGCGAGCGATTTGGCAACGTCGCGTCGTCGCGCGCCCTTTTTTTCGTAGGAACGATCAAAATTTGGTAAATACCGCTAGTTCAACGCGTTGCCAACTTGCTTCATGTTGTGAACTCAGCGGTGAATGGATTGCTTATAGGGTGGTCGCTAAAATGAATACTTTAATTTTGAAAAAAAAAATCTCGAACGTCGATAATTCGTGTCTACTTGAAGGCAATATCTGAGTTTGCACTATCTAAGGCGATAATTACACGATTCTTTTCAAGAATTTAGATTTGGGAAATGACAATTCATAATGATTATGTAACAGTTACCTACTGCACTTGCTATTTCGATTTGTCGCAAGTTTTCAATTTCATCCTGTATAGGCTAACAAAAAAAAGAGTCTTAAAACATTATGTACATACCTCAGTAGCAATCAACTCTACCTATATCTGTCTAGACTCACTAAGCAAACAAAATACTTTCCCTTACCGATGCCGTGCCGGCGCGAGCGGCGGCAAAATGACATTAACGTATTGATGAGCCGGGTGAACGGCCCAAAGTTAAAAACTCTACAAGAATGTGCTGTGAAACTTACCCTCGTTCTGATACATTGTGGCTTTACTGACTAGAAGCAGTAAATTCAACTTTTATTTGTATTTATTTGCCAATTTAGCAATCCAAACGACTAGGACTGTAGGATTAGCCAGTTTCGAAGCTCAAGTCAGGGGGTCTGCGGCGGGATCGTCCGAAAGGGTTACCGCTGCCCTGGAACAGAAAGAGCTAAGGAAGGAACAAGGGTGGGTTTTAGTCAGTAAGAGTCTGACACTCCCTTCCGCTCCACCCAGAGCGGGGGGAGTGTCAGACTCTTTTTTTTGAGGATGGGAAATCATCAAATTACCCTTTCATTTGATGATTTCCCATCCTCAAAAAAAAAAAGGGGTCTACTCCGAAGTAGGTAGTATCGGCCGAATGTTCGGCCGTTTCCAGCTACGAATTTACTATTTATTTCGGTCGGTTGCGATCCTACACTCTTACACTCTTTCGAATATTGACTATGGTCCCGACCCAACTGAGCCGATCCGAACCTTTTTCGCATTTTTCAATAATATTCGGTTCAGCCATGTGTCGGTCCGATCCGAACATTCGCACTTTGCACTTCGGAGTGGACCCCCAGGATTGCGAGGTATAAAATCATTTGTTATGGACTTTATCGAAATCTGTTTTGACTTTAGATATTTTGGGCCATAAATCGTTTTTAATGTAAGTATTTTTATTGCATTACGTCGTTTCGTATTTAGTAGTCACTTCGTACACACAGTTGCTATAGGCTACTTACCTACCACCTAATTGGCCACCTTATACCTACCTGCTATAATTCTCTAAGGCCCCTTGTACACGGTGCGGTTTCATTACAGTACGGCGGCGGCGTACAAAGTGCGCCGTAAAAAGACATGTCCGTGTAAGCTTCCATAGTGATCCATACAACACTGACGACCGTGCCTACACACTGCGAATAAACCGTTGTTTTTCACGGCAAGAAAAACGTGTGTGTACAAAGGGCCTTACAGGTAGTGCTATTCAGGAAGACGCGCCCCACTCTTCTTCCTAATCGCTTACAGTACAAGTGTGCAACATTCCGCTAGTGCAGTAGCAAAATATCTGGCTTGGCCGTTTCGTTACTACAAGAACCATTGTATAACAGTATGAGAGTTTTTCACCTTACGCTCATCTGAATGTAGCGAAATGGCCAAGCCATATATTTTGACTAAGGTGTAGAGTTTGCGAAGTTAGGCCTTGTAGAGTTAGGGCGTGTAGAGTTAGAAAAGAAGCTTGGCTCTACATGAGATCTGATTACTTTTTGACAGTGCGAGCTACATGGTCTCGACTTGGCAACATTTACCATGAAATGTTTTTGTGGGATAATAATAATAATAATAATAATATAATTTATTTGCTTAAAACATGGTATACAATGGTGTTAGGCGTGTTAGGTCATAGTGGCACAAACATGTTTCGCTAAGATAAAACATAGCATGCAAAAATTTAATGTTACAAGGTAGATAATTATAATTAAATAAGTACATTCATGATATAATATAATGTCAATATTTTTTATCCATAAATTCTTTCAAACTATAAAAACTACATTCATTTAGCCATTTGCATAATTTGTTTTTAAATAATCTTACATTTAATAGTTTGAGATTGTTTGGTATTTTATTATAAACTAGCTTCTGCCCGCGACTTCGTACGCGGATCCAGTCCCTTTCTCGTTCCGATAGGAATTTCGGCAAGAGTTTGAACTGTGCGTCGATATGTCAGACAATAAATCAATCAAAACCGATGAAGGATTTCGATTAAGTTTGGTATAACTTAGATTGAGTGTTGTAGACTGGGTAGGTTATAACTTCATTAAAATACAAAGGTAGAATTATTTTCATTCCGAAATTATGAAGCGAAATTAATATCAATTAGTTAACATTACTATTCAAAAAAAAATCTTTATATACTATACTTTTGGTTTTTCCGTCGGGTGGCAGAATATAAAGCCCGGAAGCGTTGCTAACCCTTGAGAAAGCAACATAAAGTTGGCCATCAGAAAAACAGCCGGTTCTCAAATTAGCCCCAGCAGCTTTCAGTTTCTGTCCCTGTGACTTGTTTATTGTCATGGCAAAGCATGTAGTCACAGGAAACTGTGTGCGTTTAAATTGAAAGGGGAAATTCTTGGCGATGAGTGGTATGCGTGGTAAGAACACAGTCTCACCGGCACCACTCCCAGTGAGGATTACAGCTACAATAATATTGCGTTGTAAAACCTCAACTATAAGTCGGGTTCCATTACACAGTTTCGGCGGTGTCAAATTTCGCATCAGCATTATCGGAACACCAACTTTGAGTCTTGAGGTGTGAGAGACTCGCTGTGAGTGAATTGAGGAACTCAACTGGGTAATTGGTGGCGTCGTCCTGATTGACTACGTTATCAAAAGAAGTGTAAACGACTAAATCTCCAATAATTTCCCCCAATTTTTTTTCATTTATTGATGCAGCTTGTTCGTTTTTTGGGGTCGATATAACGCGTTCACATAACCACGAATTTTCATGGTTTCTTATGCTCCGAATCTCCCCAAATACTGATTGTATAAGTTCCTCTTCGGAGGCAACAACTTTTCCAAGTATATCAGGAACAGTCACCAGACCTGAGCAGGAAAGAGACCTTCTCCAACTTTTAATAATATTTCTGAAATCTCTTGGGCATGTGAATTACCACCAAGCTGGGCTTATTCTCATTTTTATTGTTAATCTTAGCTTTTGTATGTGATAGATACGAATGTTTTAATGAGGCGTTAATCTCATCTGTATAAAGTGATTTTCACATCAAATGTTCCTGATCCTTGATTTTTATTATCTCGGCGGAAAATACTCATCAGACCAAACAAATTTTGTTAAAATGTCATGTCTGTATATGCCATAGTTTAGCTGTGCTCTCCAAGTTCCACATCAGATGTTTCAATCTTCGAATTTTATTCTCCCAGCAGAAAATACTCATCAGACTGAACAACTTTTGCAAAATGTCATTCCTATATATGTTATGGTTTAGCTGTGCTCTTAGAGTTCCACATCAGATGTTCCAATCTTCGAGATTTATTCTCGCAGTAGAAAATGCTCATCAGACTGAATAACTTTTGCTAAGATGTCAAACCTATATATATTATAGTTTAGCTGTGCTCTAAGAGTTCCACATCAGGTGTTCCGGATCTTCAATTTTATTCTCGCAGCAGAAAATGCTCATCAGACGCAATCTTTTTTTAAGGCGCCTTTTTTCTAACTCTTGTAATTTAGCTGGTCTGTTGCGGTTCTGCATCAGGTGTTCCAGTTTTCAAAATCAATTATAGCCTATATGTTGCCCAGGTTTAGTAGCTAGATAACAAAAAAAGTTTCATTCAAATCCGTCCAGTAGTTCCGGAGATTAGCGTGTATAAACAGACAAACAGACAAACAGATAAACAGACAAACAGACAAACAGATAAACAGACAAACAGACAGACTTTTTTTATTAGATTCGTGTTCTATTACTGTTTCTTAACCCCCCTCAATTATTCTTTTTTAAATATATTCAATGTACAGACACAACTTTTTTACATTCTTATTATAAGTATAGATACGCACACACATTGCTAGACAGCTTTTATTATATTTGGATAGTTTTGGTAAGTCATTTAACACCAGTTCATAAGGATCACGTCTGCTCCGAGGGCATACATCGCTTGCTGTCTTAAATAGTTGTTTATTCTTGGTCACAAACACGCATATTTCGTAAATATAGAGAGATGGAAGCGGTAACAAACCAAGCTTTTTAAATATTGGCCGACATGTATCATCCGGCTGAAGTCCATAAATTGATCTTAGGCATTTCTTTTGAGCGATGAACGCTCTATTTAGATCAGTGCTATTACCCCACATTATAAGACCATAGCGTAGTAACGATTCAACATATGCATGGTAAGACATAATAGCAGTTTTTATGTTGGTTACATTTTTGACTTGCTTCAATAAAATATACGAATTTATTAATTCTACCACTGACGTTATTTACGTGTTCCTTCCAGTTCATATCTTGATCAATTATTACTCCTAAAAATTTTGTATTTGGTACTTGTTTAATTTTATTTATATTAAGTTTGATATTAAATTTATTATTATTAGATTGATTAAATTGTATATATTGGGATTTGTCTAAATTTATTTTCAAATGGTGTATGTCAAGCCAGTGTATTAGTATGTCAATAGTATTATTAATGTCAGTCTCGTGATCTATAACATTATTATGTTTTTTATCAGAGGTCACAATTATGGATATGTCGTCAGCGAATAAGATGCATTTATGATTGGTTATTTTTATGATGTCATTTATATATAATAGGAATAATATTGGGCCTAGTACGCTACCTTGGGGGACGCCATATTTATTATGTTTATATTCCGATGAGTATGATGTGATGTTTTTGGTTTCGTTCATTTTACTGATAATAACACATTGTTGCCTATTACTTAAGTAGGATGATATCCACTGGAGTGCAGGTCCCCTAATCCCAATTGTTTCCACCTTTTGAAGCAGTATATCATGTGACACCAAATCGAAGGCTTTAGACATATCAAAGAATAGAGCTGTAGTCAGATAGTTATTGTTAATATTTGTGAGTATAATTTTCATAAGAGAATAAATAGCTAATGTAGTGGATTTATCTTTTTGGAAGCCAAACTGTTCGCTACTTATAATTTTAAATTTGTTGCAGTAGTCAATCAGTCTTTTAAACATACATTTTTCGTATATTTTTGATAGAATAGGTATTAAAGTAATGGGACGGTAATTATTGATATCATATATATCACCTTTTTTGAATAAGGGCTTTACTATAGATAATTTTAATTTTTCGGGAAAAACTCCGGTCAAAAACGACATATTAATTAAGTGTGTTAGAACACCAGTCAGCTCATTACAGCAAGCCTTTATGATTTTCGTGTTAATTTCATCGTAGCCTTCCGCTTTGGTGTTGCGTAGCGACATTATTTCTCGGCTTACCTCACTTTCCAACATTGGTTTCAGAAACATTGAGTTAACACTACTATTTTTCCTAAAGCTTGGGTCGACGCTTTTTTGTGTAGGTAAAGGCGATAGGTTTACGTAATGGTCATTAAATACCGAAGCTATCTCTACAGGGTCTGTAACCATAGTATCGTCTATCTTTATACTTTCTATATTGTTTTTAGAATTAGTATTATTTATTTGGTTTTTTATGACGCTCCATGTTGCTTTACACTTGTTATCATGCTTATTGATATAGCTTATATTCGCGTTCTTTTTGGAACTATAGATACATTTTTTTAGTAGATTTGAATAAGTTTTATAAATAGTTTTATTAGTTAAGTTTTTGTTTTTGTAGTACTGATACCGCAGATTACGTTTAGTTTTACAACTCTGTTTTACACCTTTGCTTATCCACTTTTGTGTGTTCTTATTATTACTATTGACCTTGACTCTCATCCTAGGAAAACACAGATAGTAAAATAGGCAAAACAATTCATGAAAATCATTGAATGCATAATTTGCATCAGTGGTGTTTGCATAGATATCGGACCAAGAGAGACTTTGCAAGCATTCTTTGAATTTCCGGATGCTGTCCCTGTTGAAATCTCTTTTATAAATGTAGTATTTCAGCGATTTCAATGGTTGATGTTTACTAGGAAAACTCAACATTTGTGCAGTGTCATGGTCTGAAAGATGCAGAGGTAGTACGGTTGCAGTTGCATTGTCAATGTTGCTTAATATGTGGTCAATACAAGATAGTTTGCGCGTAGGGACATTGATGTGAATTTTTAAATTATAATTTTTACACAAGTCCTGTAAAGTTTTTGTGATGTTGCCTTCTTTGAGTGTATTTATATTTATATCTCCGGCTATAACTATATTTATTTTAGATTTGTATTTCTTAAGCAAATCATGTAAAAGTGTGTCCAATTTTGTTAGAAACTGATTTGGATCAGACTGAGGCGTTCTGTACACACATATAATTACTAATTTATTACTCAGCTCTAAGCCACAGACTTCAAATGTGTTCTGTGTTGCATAGGATTTTATGAATGTCAATTCCTTGTAATTGAATCCTTTTTTTACTAGAATACAAGTGCCTCCCCTTTGTTTGTCTCGGCAGAAGTTGGTAGCCATTTCATAGTTGTATACTTTGATATAGTTTTCACAGCCTTTTTTTACAAAAGTTTCTGATAGGCAAATTACATCAGGATCATTATTTGCTACCTTTAACTCCTGGATCGTAATTTCTAGTATCTCCTGTTTAGACAGGATACTAGCGATATTCTGGTGAAGTATTTTAAGATGATGCATTTTAGTGACTTTGGACACGAAAAAATGAGTTTTGCTTGTTTACCACGTCGCCCTTGTTTAAAGCAGGGAAGTAATAGGGTATGGTCCCTCTGTGACCTGCCTTGAGTTGTGTAGGGGTGCAACATTCTTGGGGCTCTACTATTTCACGACGTTTAAAATAAAATGGAATTGTCCCTTTTTTGGGTTTTCTCAAACTGTCGTTTACTTTGAAACTTGATTTGCTACTCGCTATCCGTTTTCTAATTTCATTAGGGTTCAAGTATTTATCACTGTAATCACTACAATCTATAATGTAATTTAATGACTTACAAATATGTACTAACTTAGTGTGCGCTTCATTTACAAAGTGACATTTTTTATACTTATTACACATTTTTTTTAACGAATAATTTAATTTGTTGACATTCTGATATGAGTTAGTTAAGACATTTAATACAATTACAGTGTTATTTTTAAATATATCCAATATAACTTGCAATTCAGACAAGACTAAGTTTAAGTTCTGGTCATTCTCTCCTATGCATATTACAAGTTTGTCGTCAGTTGTCAATCTTATATTTCTACATTTGGCTACTACTTCACTGCACGGCGCATTTGGCATTGTTTCGGCTACACTCCTGTATTTTTCATATTGTGTATTAGTTCTCGAATGTGAGATAGCTGCAGCAAGTCCGACGCAACGCTGAGTGCCAAAAACATATATTTTCTTCTCGTTAGTCGTATTTTGCACATTTTCGACAGCACAATCCTGAACACAGGCCGTCACAGATTCCCGTTTTAGTTCCTGGATTTTTGGTTCATAGGTAGTGCGCTTTTGTTGCATTACTACTCCTATACGCTGCGTGAGAATTGCAATCTCCTGTTCTGCGATCTTTAGTTGTTCTTGTAGTATTTTAATTTCTTGTTTCAAGTTTGATATAATTACATCCTCTTTGGTTTCGTCGCTCAACCTGGACGACAATGGGGTGGACGGCGTAGGACGCATGTCATTTTGATTTGTGAGAGCTGATTTTTTTTTCTTGCAGCTACCAGGAGTTCCATGCATTGAGGAGGAAAGGCATAAAGATTAGTTATTCTGTGGCGAATTCGGGGCAATCCCCTTTCTTTGAATGATATTTTGTAGCGAATGGTAACACTGACTATACTGACTTGCGGGGTAATAAACGTGATTGTAAAACAAATAAACTTTTTTATTTAAATTCTAACCTGTATAGTGCAAAATAATGATGACTGTTCTTGCCGAAAGTTCTCTAGAATTATTGTATACATATACCTAATGTCTAGTAAACATTAAATTGAAATACCTAATTAAGAGGGTGGCAAAATTGTCTTCCGCCCCGGGCAGCCGATACCCACGCTACGCCACTGCGCTAGTGTTTTAGTTTTATCGATACATACTAATTAGGTACTTATTAGTGGGTATACCTAATGAATGTGTATCGAAAGAATTAAACCACTAAGTAGCGATTAGTTAGAAGAGTGGGGTGCGTCTTCGTGGATGGCAGTACCTGTGAGGCCCTTTGTACACACATTATCTTTATTTTATTCCAGGGTGATTCAGGAAGCCCTCTTATTTGTTCCGGAGGTGTTATCGAAGCAGTGGGTAGTTACGGCATCAGCTGCGCAGTGCCAGGTCTTCCAGGAATTTACACTAGCATCGGAGCACACTTACCATGGATACGGGAACTGATGACGAATAAATAAATGGTTTTATAGCAGATGCTACTCTATTTTTTTCAAATAATCAGTAACTTTAGGTTTATCTCCTTCATTAGGGCAGGGCTAAAAGTCGATAAAGACTGCTACTTTTACACTTCATCTAAATTGACCGAAAATTTAAGAGTTATATTCTTTTCATTTTACTTCTTTCCCGATTTTAATTAAATATATTTAACTCAATAATTACCATTTAAAAAATGTAAGTGTCAATCGACTTTTGTCGCTTACTGTACCTATAGTTTATTTGTGTTCAATTAACAGAGTGGTGGAGCTTTCAAGTGATTTTTAAACTTGTAAGTCAAAAGTTGTGTAGTGTTCCAATAGTAACAAGCCAGATTTCTGCTTCACTAGAACGATTAGGGATCAATAAAGATTAGATAACCGATAACCAGTCTTTGATAATAATTAGGAAGTTAAATAAAACCAATATGAATGATAAACAATCATTATATTTGATCGACAACACATAAGTTACCGTACATTAAACATTAAGCGATAGGTTACATTTGGAACATAACTCGCAAAAGTAATTAGTATTTATAGCCGTTTTTGTGATCTAATAATTCCAATTATTTACGACAACACTAGCTTTTGCGGACGCAATAATTTCAATACAGTTTTGAGGCTTAAAAAAACTTCATAAGAATTCACAGTACAAAAAATAAATCTAAGACGGAGCTATCAAGCGGAACGTTGAACCAATGGAGGAAAACTTTCAGCCAAACCAGACACAAACATTGGCCAGCCAACGCCAACACGCAGGAACCATTTCCTTGGACAAGACAATTGTCGGAGATTACGACCAACATTTGCCACAAAGTCGAGTCGGCTTCGTAGTTTTTATTAAATATTATTATCAGACGATTCACTGGTCCATGACGATTGCCTCTTTGAATCTATCACTTTACTGGTAACTTCTTTGTTGCTTGTTGCACCTACAGTACCCTGCAAAAGTTCGTTGACATTTTCCCACTTCAGCTGTGATGCCACATTATGATTTAAAATTCTAGTTCTAAATATTTAAATTGTACACTAACGTTTTTACCGACTACTTCAACTATCTATGACTTACCATAGAAAATAATCAGGTAATCCCTAAGGATTATCTTATAAATTTTTTTTTTGTGGAAAAATGTCGACTAACTTTTGAAGGGCACTGTATTTTATTCGATTGAAACTATAAACACAAGTTGGCAGATGTTGGCTGACATTGGCTGGCTCACATAAAGATGATGATTACTTATTTTGTACTAAATATCTCAATATAAATATCGTTCTCTCAGCAAGCAAGCAATTACAATAATAAATATGTATTCAAGGTTCAAGCTCAACTTTTATTAAACATAACTATTATTACACTGAGTCATATAGCCATCTAACATAGAAACCAGTATCTTTTCCAGAACTTTGGTCAATCATTTATATTTCTAGAACATTAAACCGTATATTGTACACATAACACGCATAAAACTACATCTTACAACACTTAGTTTTTTATTCAAATCATATCCTTAGATGTAACTATGATATTTGTCCAGCATCCTAATTGCGTAACACACTACCAATCTCAATCTGAATCATTTTAAAGCATATTGCCAATCGATTGCATATTGCTAATCAATTTATATAATTTTTTATTTTTTATATTTTGACATTTTTATAACATTTTACGATTTGACAATTTAGTATTTGACATTTTATTTTTAAAATAGTCTGACATTAATTATAATATTTTTTCGACAATATTATTTTTTTTTTATGTTTTGATGAATATTTTAATTTAATTAGTCACAATAGGGTAAAAAAATAATTGTTATATTTAGTCCGTAAGTTAGATTATCGAAAAATAATGGACACGTATTTTTTCTTTTGTCAATCAAACAAAAAATGACAAAGATAAAGCGCGTCAAAATTTGGGAGTGGGGGGTCGTGACGTCAGGCCATGCTAAAAAGTGTCGCAAGCAAGTGACGTCACGTGGAACTTTAACTTTAACGGGCGATATCTTCATCATTTTTTATATAATTGACAAAAGGAAAAATACGGGTTCAATATTTTTTGATAATCTAACTGACGGACTAATTCGATTTTTTTAGGAAACTAGCCTATTTTATTTTGGGTTTTTATCTGTTTAGAATTTTAAATAGTTTATAAGTAATTTAAATTTATGAGTTTAAAATATGGACTAGAGTTATGTCTGAGATAAATAAATTATTATTGCTTCATATGTTTGAAAAATGTGTCGGCTCTACAACGTAAATATATAACGCAATGAGTATTGTTGAACTGTCAAAATGCCATTGCCATGCCATTGCTAATGTGATTACATCGATAGGATTACGCAATTACCCTGTACCTTATTCGACATACCCGTTTACGTCTCACTTATTACAAACTTCTGTAGATAATTCGACTTTATTTAAATACAACCATTTTCTAAGTAAAGGCCTTGTTGAAAGGTTACTAGTTAACACACAATAAACACAACTCACTAATAACATCTACAACATCTAAAATAAAGTCATCTAAAACATACATTAACTAACATATATATGATTTAAAGAATGTAATATAGGAATAGAGCTCCCGTTGGGGTTCATACAGTCAGATTAGGAAGAAGTTATGTCAATACAGTAGTATAAAAATCGCCTAAATATTGCAATACATGGTCAAATTAAATTTGCTGGCGAAACTCCGCAGATTTTATGGGTATCGATATCGAAATACAAAAGAAAACAGATTTTCTAAGGTAACAACACTAGCAGCGGTCGTTGATCCCAAAAAAATTCCATCAACACTTTTTTATTTTATCGTGTTAGATCGATACATCATGTCTGCAGAATTACGCTAGCTAATTTAATTTGACTTAGTATACTTGTGGCTGAAGTCTTAGTCCGATAATTTTGTCAAGTCAATAATAATAATTTTAAAAACAATATTAATATACTTACATAATTATTATATGGCTATATATATTGGGCACAATTTCCCTCTCTCAAAGACAATCTCAAAAAATACACCGGTACATCAATAACTACAATGTACCTACTTGACGATCTAATATCTGAGGTGCCTTTATTCTGAAGTCAGTATACATAATATACACTTACAAAACAGTACAACATGACATAGAAAACAGATATTTTAAAGATTTTTTTGAGATTTTTTTGAGAGTTTTTTGTTTTTTGTTTTTTTGCGATTATACTTTTTTTATTGCATGCAAAAATATGTTTTAGGGGACACTATATATGGCGCTCAAAGGCACCTTAAACCACCTAGCCTTTTTATTTGATCAACTTCCACACATTCATACCCCTCTGCTATTTACTACATACCATTACATCAAGTAGGGTTCCAAATATATCTCCCTAGAATAAGGTATCCCTTGGGTAAGGATTAATTAAATAATATTGTCTAACAAACACCATTTTAAATATGAGTATAACTTACACGTAAAACAACTAGGAACAAAATTGTATCTAATTAATTGTGAAATAATAAAGAAACACCGTAATGGAAGATATAACTTCGAAGGCAATAGGTGAACACATCAAGTCGACAAAATCAAACCTTGTCGTGACAGCAAGATGAGATCAAAATCAACGCTACTCTGGAGGGCTTGACACCAGTCTCGTACATTTAAAAGCTATACATTTTTTGTCGTTTTCAAGCTAAGGAATGCAGAGTAAACTAGGAATATCAAACTATTTTGTTCTACGACCTCAAAAGAGCCTTATCGACTCGTTAAGAATACCGTAAACAAGGCATAAGAGAGACTGCAATTGACTAAAGACTACTGAACTAACCGGTGTTCAAGCCCTTCTGACGACGGTTGAACTACTTAAGACCAGTTGAACCATGTCCGACCTTCACCTGTAGGAGTGCTACTCGTACTCTTCGGTGATTTAGGAGTCTTAGGAGTTTGTGGTTTGGAAGAGTCCGAGTTTTTGTCCTCATTAGATCCCTCGACGGCCTCTGTGGCGGACTTCAACTGAAACAAATGTTTGAGAATTTTATAAAGAAGGTATATTCACTCGTTGGTCTGGTCGCAAATGAAAGTGATGAGCGTGACGTTCGATTCCTGCCTATGCACAAATTCAGACTCAAGGTTTCTACTGAAAAATCCGGATTGTAAACCCCAATATCACTTCGCCCTACATGGAGTCTAATGTAGTTTCGACCGGGCCGAGGACTCGGGCCCCTTTTTGACCGAAACCGAATCTGCGGCGGAAACCCCGAAACCTGTATATAAGAACGAAACTTAGTTCTAAAGTAATATTACGTTGTATATGACCGCGTCTGCCTGATAACATACCTTCATATTAGTTTTCGCTTGCATATCTCGTTCGTAGTCCCTGACGTCTTCTAATGTCATGTTGAACCAATCGTCCATCCAAGCGAACGCTTGGCGATGACCAAGCAACAGGATTTCCCGAATCGCCTACAAGAAAAACAAAATATTGTTTGCAAAACTAAAATAAGCAAAACAACATGACGCGTCGTGATTTTGCGAACTTGCTTATGTACAGACGCCAGCACATCAAGCTACTATAACCTGTCTTTCTTTAACTATACTTTCAACTTTATCGCTAAAGGATTAAGGTTCAAGGTTGATTGGCAAAATTTTACAGTTTCGGGTAGCTTGACCTGCTGGCGTCTGTACTCAAACTCAAAGCATTTATTTCAATTAAACCATTTACAAGCACTTTTGGATTGTCAAGAAGTCGGTCAGTCAGAAAATATGAAGCTAGTTGCCCATTCCAAAGCATAGTACGTACCTATGGAGAATAACAGGCAAGAAACTCCACGGACACTCTTTTACAAAAATATTAGTTACATCATTAATGTTGAATATAATTTAATATATTGTATATGTGAGAACGACGTAAAAAAAGACGTACACGTTGAAAGCGTCCAGAGTACAGCAAATAATAACAAAACAACAATCCAAAAATAAAATAATAAATTGTAAATAATGTATGAGAGTCACGCGCATTTTCAAATTACTAGATCCAAATTAGGAAGAGAAGGCGGAAGGACAATCGCCACGCGATATGTGGCGATTGTCCTTCCGCCTTTTAATTATAAGCTACACCATGAACTTACTGCTTGAACGTACTCCTCGACCCTGGTCTGCAGGCCCCACACCTCGAACTTGACGCTGACCGCCTTGTAACAGCACATGATGGGCTGGTGAGTGTCCCGCCAGCCCTCCACAAGGGGACCTCGTCCAGTCTTCTCAGACTTGAAAAACTTCGGGTCTTCCGCTTCTTTGTAATGATGTGGCTTAATCTCGTCATAAGCTATGTCTAAGAAGTCTACTTCCCTTTGTTCTAGTTCTTCGGCAGTCATGCCCAGACACTAGAAAACAATTAAAAACAATTGTTTAATTTGATCTCTATGAAAAACTTGTCTGTGGTTGCTAAAGTAGTTCAATAACTTACATTTTCTGTAGTCCCATTATTATCTTCATATCTTGTTTGAATTGAGATAGCAAACTTTGGAATAAAGGAGCACTGGAAAAATAAATATTTTATTAGCAGATATTAAAAGAATAAAAAAACACAATTTTCTTAAATAGATATTTATTTATTCTCATACTGGAACATGCGAATAGGCGATAAAACTTTGGAAATAACATACTTACTGTATATTCTGTGAAGATTCAGCAACATGAAAAGACAAAGAAATATGTCAAAGTATTTGTAGGTCAAAATACACAATAAATCAAGTAAACAGTAGGTAAAAAATAACATACAATAATTTTCTAGCTACAAGGTATTTTTTTAAAGTAATTATTTTCTTAAGGCATTGACTGCCACCGCGGTCACCGGTGACCGCCAACAATAGATTTTCTATTGTATCTGTTGTCTGGCAGTCAACATGTTAAAGGAAACTCTATTTAGGTATAAGTTCCTTAAGCATTTTAATAATCTAAACAAATGTGTCAGCTGGTCAATTATTTCACATTTAGTTAATAATAGTCAATTTGAAATAACTATCAAAACAATTATAGCTTAACTTACATTTGTTCAACAAAAGATTAGGCTAGTATGCTAGGAGGAAACAGAAATGGTTCGCCCGACATTAACAATGAAAAGAAAAAAAATAGTTTAAAAAACCACATTGTGTTGATAGCGATAGTGTTTTTTTTTTATTTACCTGTAATAGTGTAAGGGTAATAATTCCATGCTTTTTCGGTGACATAAAATATTTTTGGTATCAGAGACTGGACCCAATAAGGTAAGTGACTGTAAAACAAGGAAAAGGGAAAAATAGTCAGATGTGGTAACCTATTATGCAGGGACATTTAAAAATACCTCTAGTTATTAAATAACTTCTATTATATAACATTTTGTCACTGAGTGAAAACATGCTTCTTTTTAGTTATAGAAACCAAGTGTTTACTCAGACATTAAATATATATAACAAATACATATATGTCACACACACCCCATTGACAATTTCATGACTCTTAATCTTATCTATTCAAGATTAGATTATGAATTTAAAATGTGTATTCCGGGAATACTGTTGGCCACACCTGGTATGGGTTTACAAGCTAGGCTTTAGAAAGATTGAATAACATAATAAAGACTGAAAATGTCTGAGAGATTGAGAATTACATCTTATATATTAAGTCCAAATTATCACACACCTAGACAGGTGTATTCTCTTCTCAGTATACTGTCCCACTCCGTTAACTTCATCAGTGACTTGCTCATTAGCCACTACCTCCACTCCCTCTCCATTGCTAGACTGCTCAAAGCTATGCCTCGCTATCATGTACAGCTGACCTATACGGTACTGGAATAAAGCATAACAATCATACACATGTTTCAGATAAAACTTTTTATGCTACCAGACTGTTTACATAATTAATTACTATGAACTTTAAGCCTCCGTTTCATGATATGCAATTAGTGATAAGATGTGATCAATTAATATGATAAAAGGTTGAGCTGATAGCTGTGCCCTGCAGCTAACAGTCTAGTGAATCTTATGAGATAGTACAATTAATTAAAAAAACTAATACGCACTGCAGACATCAATCTGCAGCCATACCTAAGCAATGTTATATCTAGGCAACAAATCAAATTCTAATCTTTCCAAGGCCGTTTTTGTCGTAAATACAAGCTACATGAAAGAAAAGATATATGCCATAGTATGTAATATAAATGGTAGTCTATAAAGTTACATATGCTTTTGAAATTTGTAAAAATTACACATAGTTTCTGTAATAAAATATAAATCCTGCGTAGCTCAAACAAAGTAGACAAGTACCTCCTCGACTGTCATTGGCATACAAATTCTGAATTCCTTTGTTAACACCATTTTCTTAATTTGAACAAGTAAAATAAAACAATATTTTCTTTATGAACCGATAAGAAATTCTGATTTCAGCAAGCGCACAAAATCACAAAACCACGATTGCACAAAATAATCGCAGTTCAGTGTGTTCTACTTCTAGTTGACTTGACCAATATTGACAATGTATTGACATTTCTCATTGATGTGACATTTCTCATTTTTAACATCACTCAACATTCAACGTTGCATTGAACCCATGGAGTAAGTAGGTACTACGATGCGGACGAGTATCTCAACGAAGCGTCGTTTTGTGACATGCTCTGTGGTTTTGTGCGCCTATCTGACTTCTACAATACCCAGTAACCCGAGTGCACTGGGGTTTAGACTATTGTATAGTTTAAACACGAGGGTAACACCGACACGGCCTTTGGCAAGACTGGTTGACAGACTTTCGGGTAACGGAGCGTAGTCTCGATATTTAATGGATGGTCACCCATTCAAGGATGGACCTCGGCGACTAGACGACTGTAGCTTAACCTCGCGTTACGGCTATTAATAGTTAGCCTCTCAATCTTTGTAATACATACGTTAATGAAATCTTTGTAATGTCCACAGAACATATAAACCCCCTAAAGGGGGTAATGCAAAGAATATAATAATACGGGACGGTAATGTCTGTGCTTAGACAAAGAAATTACTCTTTTATAATGTGTGTCCGAAAAAATAATGCTTAATGCTTGGCAAGTGACATTGACATTTGCACATTTTTATCTTATCTGACTGATGGTAAACTGATGACAACAAAAGTGGAAACGTCAAAATCGATTTAATGGTAGGCTAGCATTAAAACGTTAAAATTAGTTTATTTATTTCACCGCTAAACTGTTAGATTAAAGTCTCAATCAAATTCAAATTCTTATAGACATCATCCTAAGGAAAAGGTCTGATAGGCGGCGTTGGTGCCACATTGTTGTGAATAAAATGGATACCAAGGAAGTGGTAGAACATCTAGTTGCATTAAAAGTGATGAGGTTGACCAAACCTGCTTTAATAAGCCCAAAAATCGTGACATGCGATTCTAAAGACTTACCAGGTAATATATTAAACAATTACCTCAAAGACGATGCTACTTCTGTCACACAAATGGAAACCCTTGCTGCAGGCCAGTTCTTATTACTTCCTCAAAGTTTCGGGAATATTTATCTTGGTGAAACCTTTTCCTGTTATGTTTGCGTACATAATGAAACAAATAATCCTGTGCAAAGTGTGTCCATCAAAGCTGATTTGCAAACAAACTCACAGAGAATATTACTATCAACTCAACAGAACCTCTCTCCTACAATGCTGGATGTAGATGAAACATTAAGTGATGTCATACATCATGAAGTCAAGGACCTTGGCACACACATTCTTGTCTGTGAAGTAACATACATGTCTAACTATAACACACTTGCATCATTCAGGAAATTCTTTAAGTTTGAAGTAATGAAACCATTGGATGTGAAGACAAAGTTTTACAATGCTGAATCTGATGATGTCTATCTTGAAGCTCAAGTGCAAAACATAACATCTGGACCAATTATATTAGAGCAGGTCTCCTTGGAAAGCTCCCAACAATTTAATGTTAAATCATTGAATGAAGTTGATGATGGAATTTCTGTGTTTGGAGAAGTCACTTTACTTCAACCACAAGAAAGCTGTCAGTATCTCTATTGTTTGACGCCAAGAGAGAATATTTCAAAGGAAATAAAACTATTGGCAGCTGCTAAAAATATTGGAAAACTGGATATTGTATGGAGGTCTAACTTGGGTGAAAAGGGGCGGTTACAAACTAGTCAATTGCAGAGAATGACGCCTGACTATGGAGATATCAGGCTCACATTTGAAAAATTACCTAGTAAAGTGTCTGTAGAGGAGCCTTTTGATTTCCAATGCAAAATAGTCAATGCCAGTGAGAGGACCTTAGACTTAATTCTAAAATTACGCTCCCTTCAGGATTCTAGTCTTCTTTGGTGTGGCATTTCAAACAAGAAACTCGGCCCTTTGGAACCTGGCCAATCTTTTTACATCAGCCTAACAGCTCTGCCAATAAATACAGGTTTATGTAATATATCTGGAGTATCTCTATTAGATTTATTCCTGAAGAGAACTTATGATTATGATGATTTAGCATCGGTTTTTGTCTATTAAGCATATTATATTATAGTTAAAGTAAATATCTATTATATTGAATCTTTTCTTTTATTTTGTATGTACAGACGCCAGCACATCAAGCTACTACAATCTGTCAAATTTCTTTAATAGATTTTCAACTTTATTGCTAAAGCGTTAAGGTTCAAGGTTGATTGGGAAAATTGGACAGTTTCGAGTAGGTTGACCTGCTGGCGTCTGTACCTTTGTAAATAACCTCTAGAGTCCATTTTCCCATCCTGTATTTTACTATCAGTCAATGGGGTGAGTAATACCAAAAAAAACAGTACATTTTTGTATAATCTGACTTATATAACATAACATGTTTCTCTGAAGGGTTGGGTAGAGATGTACCTATAGTACACCCACATTTCGCTAACTATGTTTAAGTTCCATATAATAAGGGGCGATTCTATTGCCACCATCCAGGAACAAATCTAAGGCGATTAACACACTGCCACGCACCACGCAGCGTTGCGCGTGAATGCGTGTTATAATGTTGCTTGTAAGTATCTCCGTTTGTATAGAAAACACGCACAGTCCAACACACAGAACATGCATCCACGCGCGTTCATTCAGATCACGCGCCTACAAGCGGAGAAACACGCGCGTGGGTGCGGCGCGGCGGGGCGAGACGCAAGATATGGCACAGTCGACTCTCGCAGTGCCGTGTGTGATTTATTTATTTTTTAAATTACGTTGCCCCACACTAGGAATTTCTCCTGTGTCGTGGGTGCGTTTACAGACATATAAACTCACATACACAAACAGCCAGACCCGTAACAACTAATTGTAGGCCATACAACTATTTGTTCCGTGCGGGAATCGAACCCGCGACACGCAGCGCAGCAGTCAATCACTTAACCACTGCGCCAACCATGCCGTCAAATTTTAGATCGGCTTTGAATGAAATGAGCCAGAGCCGCCGTGAATCCACAAAACGCAACTACGCGCGTGAGTGCGTAAAAAACCCGCACGATGATGCAGATCTGCACTCCCGCCAGTACGCGCGTAGGTGCGTTGACATGCAGCGTGATGCGTGGCAGTGTGATAATCGCCTAAGCTCCGGGCTGCTACTGAGAAATTCGAAAAAAGGGTATGATTCTGGGAATCAGACCCTTATGAGGATTAGTACCTACCTCATGCTCAGCAGTACCTAGTGCTTGCAACCGCTAGACCTAGGAGGCAGTTACTAAAAAAGGACTTCCAATTTTTGGAAAAAAAAAGAACAGGAACATTGTCTTAAATACTAAGATGATCATGTATAATTATATAGGTACCTATAGTGCTACCCTATAGCTTGAGTAGTACTAATAAAGTATTAATCTGAGGCATTGAGGTATTAATGTATGTAGTAAATAATTTAATGTCTTTGACTATTTAGCCCTCAGATCTTTTGGCGTTTGAATGACATTGACAGGGAGGCGTTGTTAGTAAACATTTGTGAAATTGACAAATTTTATCAGTTAGATCCTTTAATAATGTGGCTCGTGACTAAACATATCAGCGGCACGGGTCGATGGAAGGTTAAGCTACGCTACGCTTGCCGAAGTCCGTCGATGGTCGGGTCTTAATATATGTTATCGTTATCGGTACTCCTGCAGTGACTCGCTTAAAGAGTTAGTAATAGATTGGACTCGCTGATGACTTCAAAATCTCACGACAAATCTGTGAAAATCTATTCTGTGTGTGGACGTGGATTTAGTAATCGCCGGCGACTAAAATCGCTGCGTGTTCCTAGCATCATAGGTACACTAAATAATAATTCATTTTTTATAAATGTAGCAGAATGCAGTTCCACATTTTTGTAAAGTCTCTGTGTATAAGCAGCATGTGATGAATGGAACCAAGATTCTAACGACTTTATTTTAATTTCTAAACGAAGATGTAGACGGTGCTTTAACTTTCACGTTACCAGAACAAAAAATTGTGTTTGTCCATATCGTCTGTAGTTACTGGTTATCTGTCATGTCATCTGCTGTATCGCCTGTATCTGTCTGTCAATTTTCTGCGAATTTGTAGTTTGTAGATTTTGAGAATTTAAGTTTTTGAGTACCTTTTCAATTTATTCAACAACGGATGATAATTAAAATAACATTTACCCTGCTGAATGAAATTTATTTGATAGCTAAATGAACATTAGCTACCGCACAGTTTAATTTACTGTAATCACAAGAACGAATGTTCCAATTGTGAACAATTTAAGTCTGATGTGGCCCAATCATGTCGAGTCGAACTGTGACTTTGTTATCTTAACTAATTTTATTTCCTTTTGAACGTTGAAGTGTGAAAACGAAAACATAATTGAACTGAAAAATGGCATATCAGACACTTCTCCAAGAATACATGCTCATACCTCCCGTGACCAGGGCATATACCACGGCTTGTGTTGTTACTACGTTAGCTGTCGTAAGTTTTCTTATTTGTTTACTTATTTAATTATACGTGTCTTTTGCCGAGTCATTGTAGCTTTTTTGTATGTTTTGTAGCTTTGGTGCAACAACTGATACCTAACAATTTATATCTCTGTTTCAGCAATTGGACCTAGTCTCGCCATTTCAGTTATATTTTAATCCTAATCTTATACTAAGGAAGTACCAATTATGGAGATTAATAAGCACATTCCTTTTCTTTGGGAATTTAGGATTCAACTTTTTCTTCAATATGATATTCACATACAGATATTGTAGAATGCTTGAAGAGGGCTCTTTTAGAGGAAGAACTGCTGATTTTGTTGTTATGTTCGTGTTTGGAGGTGTCCTCATGATTGTATCCTTTTTCTTTCAAATTATTTAATATTTACCTACACTTTTATGTCATTATATTTCAACTAAATTGCTTGAAGGCTTTTTTATGAGATGGCAATTAGTGGACACTGCATAATATTGCGTAGGACATCCAATATATGCAGTATAATACTTACAAAGGAGGCTTGATAATAAGTTTCAATTTCTCTGATGTAATAGTTGGCTCACAACTATATCATCATTGCCAGTTAGAAATAAAGGATGACTGTTTGCCAAATATTTATAAATTTCCTTAACAATGTTTATAACAGCTATGTGCTTTCTTCGTGAATTTATTATTTTTAGGACAAGCATTTACTATAATGATTGTGTATGTATGGTCTCGAAGAAATGTCTTTGTGAGGATGAATTTCTTCGGTCTCATGAACTTTCAGGTACTGTACCCTCACTATTTTACTAGACTATCTGTATACATACATGCACTTTATTTTGTAAAGCATTATAGCAGTATTTCTTAATGAACCTGGTTTTATTATTGGTAACACAAGTGTATCTCTAGTGGCCAATTACTATAATTGACGGACTTGGTTAGAATTAAGGACTCCGTATCACAGTTGCGACAATCAATCATCAGTTGAAACAGTCAGTCACACGAACATACATCAAGCTGATGTGCTGTCGCACCACTGATGGCTGACATATACTGTCGCCCTAACATGTTACGCGTATTTGTTTGTGGCAAGTTTGATGCGGAGTCAAAATTATGTAGGAATCTTGTATCTTTACTAATAAAGAAGCAAAGACCTCATAGCTTTGTATGATGACCCTCCCTTAAGGAAGTAGTTATCACAGGTAAAATTAGCTTACAAATCTTTATATATGCCCAATTTGCTAATTTAAAATGCTACCATTGATAAGCAAAACAATTAGTTTTTGTATATTATAGGAACCAAGCATAAGATACTTAATATTATGGCCCCTTGGTGTTTCCGTAAAAAAGTTGTTTAAATTTATGCAAATGATTATGTTTTTTCAGGCACCATACCTTCCCTGGGTGTTACTGGGATTCTCTGTGCTACTTGGTAATGCAATATCAGTAGATTTAGTAGGTATGGCTATTGGCCATATATATTTCTTTATGGAGGATGTACTACCAAGACAGAATGGGGGTCAAAAAATACTGAAGACTCCAAATTTTTTGTAAGTGTGTTCTGATTTCAGAAATATTTTCATTCTTTATAAGCTTAAGCATATTCAACCTATAAAGTTCCCACTTCCCACTGCTGGCACATGCATTTGGGCCCAGTGTGGATTGGTAGATGTTACATCTACCAATCCACACTGGGCCCAAAATATTCTATGACATGTCATAGAATATTTTGGTTCTAGCACATTCCGGTTTCCTCATGATATTTTTAGAGGTGCTTTTTTTTAACCTTTTTTTTTTGTTATAATAGGGCAGCTGTTAATTCCAATTTTTTTTTACATCAATATATTCACACAAGCATGTCTACTGATTTCAGAAAAAAGCTATTTGATCCTGCCCCAGAGCCAGATTATGGTCCACTCCCGGAGCTGGATCACGTACGACCAGGAGGGTTCGACTGGCGCCGCCCTAATAATGAGGAAGAGGATGCTAGATAAGCTAGTTCTCGGTTACTACTGCAATTTAAATGCAACTTCCAAGCCAAAATATTTATTTAAGAATATGTCTAATGATTTCTACTCTTTCGTTTGTTGCATTGGTACTCTTTATAAAATTAGTGATTTTCTCCATATTTATTGAGAGATTAATACAAACTATAAACTATTCCATAGTTGTCGGAATCGTCGCGCAAGTATGCGATCGCTGCGTTTATTTTGTATGGTGAACCCGAACTCGTGGTCGCATCGACAGATGGCGCTTTCTGGTTTACGGACCGTCGAGATCGTCTCGTTCATAGGTCACTCAGTTAATCCGTATTAATTGAGTGACTTATGAACGCGACGATCGCATATTCGCGCGAACGGTCATTTTGATTAGGACGCGGGGTTAAGGTTTCCATGCTCATTTTTTCCTAGACCACCAATATCTTATCTTCCATGCAAAAACTTATTCTTTCAGGTAAGTGCAATCGATATTTAATTTAAAACACTAAGCAATATGTTTTGGGTAACGGATTATTGTTTTTTTTTTTTAAAGATTGTACCTATGAATTTGTACAAAAAAAATGCTGGACGCGATTACGATTACGTCATCAGCATTGAATCGATATAATGTATTTTGTGTAAAAAGTTTATTGATAAGGGTCTGTTAATTGTGAATATAAATGATTGATAAATATTAACTGTTTTATTGTAGTAAAGTTCAAATTCTAAGCTCTGCCCGACACAGCCCATAATACTGGGACTATGTATGTGAAATTTCGGACAAGACTTCCTTTTATTATAATGTAGGTGAGCACTAAGAAGGGGTTTTTGAAAATATCTATTGTAAAGTATAATAGGTATTTTGTTTGTTTAAAAAGTCTTATTCAAGATTGGCACGAATAATAACTAACTAACTAGAACTAAGGGCCGGTTTTTTGATGCGTAGTTAACTCAACCAATTGTTAAAAATAGTAACTAACCATTAGATAAACTAAAAATTGATCAAAAAACACATTTTGCAAAAAATTAACCATTAGTTACTATTACTATTTTTAACAGTTGGTTGAGTTTAACTACGGACCAAAAAACCGGCCTTAAGACTAATAGGTAAATAATAAGTATAATATTGTTGGCCAGTAATAGTTTCCAAATTAAAGAGCGTTATGAAAGTCTTAAGTTTGCATGGAACCTTAAAACGCCGTCCGATTATGTAGCATTACGTTCTCTTTCTTGCAATCAACAGCTAATTCTTAACTAACATTTAATTATCGCATCAAAATGAATCGTCATTCATCTTAATGAGTTGTTTCCTACTATTGAACTATGTATATGAAAAAAAAAACGTTTCATATTTGTTTTTACCACTGGCATGGTTTAAAATCGGGTGTTAAGGGCTTAGTCTTCTACTGCACAATATAAGAATCGCGTGCGGCGAGTCCACGCGCCGAGCGTCTGCACCCGGGCTCCCCGCAGTCCCCGCATTCATCCTACCTAGCGTAATTATTAAACAAAATTTGACACGGTCGGAAAGTTGCTCTACTAAATATTATTCAATATTTATTTATATTTGATGGTACTGGTATGGTATTTGGTACCTTGGGTCTGGGTGTTAGTTGTCCGTGTTTTTGTGTGTTCCGTAGTATCCCTGACATAGAAAATTATAGTGGGGGCAGCCAATGAGTGGAAGTGTGTAGTATTATTTTTAAAGTTAAAAGAATACGCCATATTTTTATGTAAAGCAAGTTTATTATAATTTCTTATGAAGTACCTAGTTATTAAACACAAAATTGTTGTTTCTTGTTTTTCAAATTATACGTAGCTCTGTGCACTGTGTAACGATTACTCTTTTTCTTTGTTACTTTTTTTATATAATTTGTTTTTTTTTTACTCTTGATCTTCCTGTACGAGTCGCAATAACTACTTTTTCTTTCTTTCTTTTCTTTCAGGAATTAATTTTCCTGAACGACAGCGTCTGCGGTAGAAGACGTGGACGCGTTATTATTTTTTTTAACTTTTTTCTCAATAGCTTGAATGATATATGGCGGGTCTTTTATTGGCATCGAGCGTTCAAGGCGGGAATCAATTAGCTCAGGAAGCAGACAATGCAAATAAAATTTAGACAATGGGCCTACCATTTTGTCGTGCCAGAACGTAGGGTCTCTTTTTATATAATCGACTTTCATTGAGTACTCCTCTCCAGTCCATACGGCAAATAAGCACATATCCATCTCCGTAATGTTTAATTGGCCCTGAATTTGAAAATAATAATCGTGGTTTTTGTCAATCACAATCGTATTTTTCCTAGTGTTACATTTCCAAAATTTTATTTTTTTTGATTTTATAGCTTCTTCAGCTTGCATATTTTTTGCAGAAAACGGGCATTTTACTTCTACCAGTCCTGTTTTTCCTTCTTTGTCTTTATAAATACCATCAGGACTTGCTCCTAAATATTGGAGTGTTTTATGAATATAAAGACCGCAGCGAGCAATTGTGACGTTTTCCTGCAGAGATAATTGGGTTAATGCTGTTTGTTCATTATCTCTACCATATGTGATCGATGGGACATTTGACAACTTTTGCGGTTTCACAATAGCTTTCACTAAAGGAGCGCAGCTAATGTTTTCCTTCCGTTTACATATTTTTCCAAACATAGACGCAGTTAATCTAATTTTTCTGTTTTCTAACCATTCTTGACTGGAACTTTGATCTATCGTCTGTTTCTGTAGTTCGTCTCTTTGTTGGTCAGAAAGCTCCATTTGTTTAAGAAATTCATCTTTTGTCAACTGAAAATCTTCATCGGTCATATCTGGTCTTTGAGCTTTCTGTCCATAATCTGGATCGTTCATATTTCTACGGACTTTTTTTCGAAATAATCTTTTGTAAATTTTTCTTTTCGCTTTTTGTGCCTCATATATATTTGTGTATTTGCCAGTAGGTTTACCAAATATGCATTTATGGATAGCGTTTATTGGTCGCTTGGTGTTAAAGGAAATAACTGAAGCGGAACACCTTTCCTGGTATGAATTCTTAAGTGTGTAATTAATTCGTTTCCCCCCCACATATTTGGCAATCACTGAATTAAATGTCTCAGCAGGATTGCTATCAACGTCAAAAATTAGACTTTTAGCGTTTGCAGCCAAAAACAAGACAATTTGACTCATTTTCCTCCACAAAACTGTGTTAGCTACATCAAGTGCCGTATTTCGGTCAGTTTTGTCAGTTGCTGGGCATATAGCGTCATCGCAATCAGAGTGACTACCAAAAGAATGGTGTAATGCATTCAAAATATCTGCACGAAGCTTAACCATTTTTTGACTGTCAGAAATGTCTTCGTGTTTCCTTAACTTTATAGCCCTCACTGTGTATCTGCGTAACTTCATGATTTTGAAGTCAGTCAAAAGTTTCCTTAATTGAATAGGAATGTGAGTATCTTTAGTAAGTGCTCTCAGTTTGTTACATAGATTTCTTAGCAGATGGTTTCTGCACTCGATTTTCTGAACCTTGCAGTTTTTATATGGATTGCTTTCTAATATTTTTTTATGAGTACTTGAATCGCCATCTGATATTAGTCTAGCATATATTAAACCATGAGTTTCAAGAGAGTTACCAAATCCTTCAACAAGCGCCGTTGACTCCATACTGGAAGAGCTACCAGAAAAGTTCTTATAGCATATATGATTTGCAGGTTCAATTTTTTTATTTTCAGCTTTTGCACATACTATACAGTATTTATTTTTTACACCAAGATATAAAATTTTACCACTGTATGCACCGATTATTGCTGCTGCACCTGATGATGCTGAATAGTTATTACGGAAAGATCTTTTGGACCAACACCCGTCCGCTATTACATCAATCATTGGTGTACCTTCACAATCGACACTGCCAATTTCTGTCGCATGTTCTGCCTCTTCGATGCCTGCCTTGGCCATTTCTTCTACTGCCGTCTTATGGAACCATTCGTAAACTTTTTTGCTTGTTTGAGCGTATAAATTTTTTGACATGCCAGGTATATCAGTATTACCTGCCAATTCATTTAAATTTCCCAACCCACAGCCAATACTAATAATACCTGCAACTATACCGTGGTTCACATCATACGTGTTAGACGGATCTTCAGTGCTTATGTCAAATTCGGAATTACAGAGTTCACACTTGAAATGCAGTTTTGATATAAAACCTTTACGTCGTTCACCGATACATTTCAGATTTCTATACCTGCATCCAAAAGATTTTTCGTTGTGATCAGCAATCTTCCCCAAAATTTGTAAAAAATATTTGATCGATACGATTCTACGCCCTTCTAGGCAAAACAGTTCGTCATCATTGGTAATTTCTGTTTCATTTTCAATTTGTAGCTGTTGGTCGTCGCGAATAATTACAGGTTGTTGACGTTTTCTTACGGAAATTCGGCGAAAAGGAAAAGCCTCATCAAATGTTCGCTTACGGTTCATTTTCTTATTTGAGTTTGTTACATTTTCAGTTCTGTCAAGATTTTCAATCATCACTGGTATTCCTATAGTAGAAGAGGTAGGATTAATATTTCGAGCTACTGACAGGTTGGTAACATCTGAGAATGGTTGACGAGAGCCAGCAGCGGACCTGTGAAAATAAATAAGCCATATTATTAATTAATTTTATGCCACGGTTAAAAGATATCCGACTTTGGTCAAATTAGCCCTAAAGTATATTAGACTAGCGACCCATACATACATAAACACTAAATACACACACACACACTCACAAACACATTCACGCCCCCACATACACTCACGCCCTCCCCAACCACACTCTTTTACACCTTCTGACAGCATGCATGAACATCATATAGTTAATTAATTTTTGTTTTATCATATTTAGATAAGTATCGATACCCATCACTTTTGCGGAGTTTCGCTACCAAATTTAATTTGACCCTGTATACGATATTATCTAAACACGACGAAATAAAAACAATAAAGCTTTGATGATTTGTTTGGGGTCAATGACCGCTGGTAGTATTGTTACTTGAAGTGTGAGTTGATAAAATCGTATACTCATCACGTCTGTGGAGTCTCGCTAGCTAATTTAATTTGACCTTGTAGTTAGGCCCTAAACATGAATACTGTAAACAGTTCTACTTACCTTTGGATTCTATTTCTCTTCATCACTTCTACGTTGGAGCCCAATTTTTTTTTTTTCGTACATGCATATTTTTTTTTACGTTTACGATCCATATTGAAATCAAAAATTTACAAAACTATTACTAAAACACAAATATTTACAAAACACTCGAAAATTTATATACAAAAAATAATAAAGTAGAGCAACTTTACATACACAACAGTGCGCAACCTACGTTAGAGCAGGAGCAATGTTAGAGCGAGAGGGAACAGTTAAAATTTGGCGTGGACCACACGTCCGAACGCTCCGGCCGTGCAGCGGCCACTAAGGAATTTCTCTCTCAATTCTTGTTTAGAAACTCGTTTTTTGGAGGTCTTTTGAGATTATTAATATTGTTAGGGTAATGTGATTTAGGTGCTAATTTTTTTAGTATTTGCTTAATGAACTCTTGGCATTAAAATAATCTAATTATTACATACATACGATGCATAGTTATTATGGAATAAACCGTTTATTAAGAGATAAAAACAGAGAATTTTGATGAAATTGTGACCTCTGAATTAAGAAAATGAAACATAATTAGAAAAAACTATTTAGCGCATTTTGAAGACGAGAATGTTGAGCTAATTATGCGCTGAACAGATTTGTAAATTAATTCTTCATTGCCATAAACTAAGAGCACAAACAGAACTCGAAATGATGTTGGGCGCGAGAGAGCTGTATTTAACACTTGATTTACCTAAAATAATCCACCTAGATGAACTTAAAAAAAATAACTAGCTATTACTTATATTATGGTTATTTATTTGCAATAAAAATATTTCATGTTATTTCATGGTTTTGTCAAGAAAAACGATACAAAGTTGCGCAAATAATTCGCCGCGACTGAATTTTGCAAGACTGCAGCCTTAAGTAATCAAAGATTATATCGTAATCAGAATTGTTTATTCTATATTCACGCAATATCATGGTGAATTTCAAAAACACAATTACAGTTGATAAGTCCAAGTCAATAAGTAATGAATAAGCGTTGATCAGTGACTACTTACAGACAATACATTGACATACTTTTATAGAAGCGTGGTTATCTACTTTAAAGATAGCTCTTTGCTACTGATTTTTATTTACAAATTGTAAGCCACGGCTAATCTGGCTGACCAATTTGGCATATCAAAGAACTCTCACTAAATTGGTTAACACGACGTTTGAACATTAAGGTCACGGATAAAACGAAACTTACAGAGCCCAAACCCATAGAAACAACTAGTCAACACAATGCCACCAATAAAATTTTGTTCTGCTTATGGTGCATACAGGAAAGTTAGTTGTGACTCGTTCATGGTTCCAATTGTTGCTTGAATTATCAGCTCGCGAACTATTTACAGAGCAATGAGTGAGCTTTATTAGTTTCATTTTACCTGTAACGTAATTTCTATTATAAAAATAAACTTCAAATGCACTTTACATTATAATTGCAGCTAATGATTAACTATGATTTATAATTATCGCAAGTTCTTACATCCAAAGTGTGTGTATCGTTTCAAATTAAATTATAAAAGCTGCAAAATTTAAATTATCGTTTAAAAAAAAGACAGAGACATAAAATCATTACACATATAATTTACATAAACAATTATAAAAGAACATAAAGTGTCTTAGAATAGAACCGTTAATTGTGATCGTTCAAATATAGTTTCGTAACATCATTAAAACTACTAGTAACAACAAGAACAGTATATCTAGTTGTATTCAGTCTTCATTCAAACTCTCACACTCAATTCCAAAACACGCTTGATTGTAAAATCAAATATTTAAGAAGGATATACTCATCAAGTTTGTAATCACAATAATAAAACTATATTCTACTATTTTACAATTGGGTCAACAAAATTTATTAAAAAGGCGGCATGATACTTTCTCACGTTAAATACAGTTTGTTCTTCATTAATGAATTAATTACATCCAGTGTGGTTTGACCAGACTTGATTAATCGAATGAACCCCAAGATTCGCACTAGCCTCTGTAGCCTCATGTTTCATGGTGCTACAGAGATCTACATCCTCACCCAGAAGAAAAAAAAAACACAATATTATCAAGTACAAAATGCGTTGAACCGTACAGGCTGACTTTTCAGTGTGTATTATAGATTTAATTGACAACAATAAATTAAAAAAATATGATTTCTGAACAAATTTAAACGAGCGAGTATTTTTCGCTCGCGTCATTGTTTTCCAATTGACTTCAATCAATGTTTGATTATACCAGTAGTACGCGCGCACATGTCGTTTATAAAAAGACTAAAAAGTAAACAGTACATAGGTATTCTATCAAATTGTAGCGAATTGTGTACAATAGTAAAATAACAGATAGTAGAAGTAGGTCTGTTGTTTCAAAGATTACTAATGTCGGTCACGGATAACTTTCGCTGACCCAATTACATTCAGAATTCTCTCAAATCTTACACCAAGTAAACGGAACTTTGTTTTCAGCATTACAACAACATCAAGCAGCTTCATGTACATCACAATAATTTAGAAGCACAACAGTCAGATCATGGCGTCACAGCACTCACAACGTGATATCTCTGAATAAACAATTCTATTTGACAACATAGGTAGACAGAATCAAGCTTAGGAGGTGACCTATCGATGTCTACATGGCGTCGCCCTGTACATTACAATAACGCATACAACAACTTTTGAGATCATACAGAAATATCTAGTATAATAAAAACTGAAGTTATATAGTACAAAAAGTATTTACACATTACTATGCACAATGTAATAGTTAAACGACAAATATACATACAAAACAGATTTACAGAAACACATCTGTCTCATAATTAATCGCAATGAATCAAATGAAGCGGGCACCTCCTTCACTTTTAACCAAACACATCCAAAAATAATTACAGATCAATTACAAAAAAAAAAGGTTCAAACTTCAATTTTTTGGCTTCGTTGTTTATTACTATTATTTAACTAAATTTTGTAGTTATCTTGAACAAAAATGTACCTAGAATCTAGCTACATAAATCACATGGGGACATTTTCATAGCGCTACGATAGCAAGTAGCACCGTTATGTCGTCCGGTTTTCCCCCTGCAAACAGAAAAATATAGAATCAGTCGTGACGCGGCATTCTATTGATAGAATAGACATTCCTTACTACTTTAATCATTCAATTGTTATAATAGCTAGATAAAATAACAATGAAAATCAATTAAGATACCAATACGAATGTTTAGATATAGCAACACATAAAGAGACACACAACGCTGAATTCCTTACATCGAATTTATTTAGCAATCCGTCTGGGTCTGGCACCTGTTAATGATTGAAGTACGATGCTTTATCCTTACTCACCAATGGCATCAATGCCGTTCTGTCGTGCGCTCTTAGCGAAGGGCGACATGTAGCAGCCATCGAAGGACAGGTTGCGCGCCATCCACGCGATGGAGTTGGCAACGGCCTGCAGCCGCTTGGTCTCGCCGGCGAGCCCCTGCGCGCGCCGCATCTCCGCCACCAACACGGGCTCGGGAACGTTGTCGAATACTCCGTCCGTCGCCACCAGGATCACGTCACCGCACTCCACTGTGAACTCTGCTGTCTCAGCTGATTCTGGCCTAAAAAAGAATGATGTTCTAAGTTAGGAACACATCTGAAAATAATGATGTTGTTTATAAACAAATTTTTATTTTACTAGCATACATGGATCATATGGTGCTCAAGTCCGACCACACACCACATGTTATCAAAAGTTTGATTAATTATTTAATGGAATTATCATCCAAATAGCACCTGCAGTTTTTAATGACGATGATGTCTATTAAAAATTTATATGTGGTAGTCAACAAGATAATTTTCCATAAGTACAAACAACTCTAAAAATATTTATTTACTCATTTGAAAACCCGCGAATGAGACTGATTATACTACTAAATTAGGTTTTCCTCATATTCTTACTGGCTTGCATGGTGTTTAGGCATGACACAGAAGTGATACCCAACGATGACACCATTAACAGATATCTTTTTACCCTCTATAAATAAGAGTAAAAGTGGTACGATGCATCCACGCAGTAATGTAATCATGATCACTATGTAAACAACGCGCTTTTAATGCAGTGATAATATGTATGATGTTGAATATACACTATTTTACGTGAAAAGTGTCAGTACCTATTCGAATGTATAAGCTAACGACGGATCTGAACAGCGGACGAACAGCTTGTGATAAAAACACTACCATTTCAGTGTATTTCGACGGACCCTCGTAATTTTTCCTTTTTAGAAGTTTTTTTATGAACAAACTAGCTGCGCCCCTTTCCCCCGCATAAGTTTCGAATCCCGTGGGAAAATCGGGATGAATCCTATGTGTTAATCCAGGGCGTCAGCTACGTCCATACCAAATTTCATCAAAATTGGTCCCGCCGTTTGTGCGTGAAGAAGTACAAGTAACAAACATACAAAAACACACGCACACTCACAAACTTTCGCCTTTACAGTATTAGTGTGAATTGTGATGCAAAGAACTGCCTTCCGAACTTATCGATAGTATTTTCTCATAGGTGAGTCGAACCAGCTAGGATTTTCCATAGAATGTATAATGGGTTTAGTATTTATGGTGTGTTCTGTACTAAAGACTATGATGTATAAAAAACCGTTTAGCTAGCAAAACTCAACTCTGCAATAGCTATCTTCAGTTCCAGCTTCTACAGATGTACAATATGTTGGAATATATGAATACATTGGAACTATAAGGAAATATGCACACGGCGTTTTTAATACGCGCGTTCCGTATAACGCGCGCCGTCTGTACGTAAAAGAAACACCGTATACATAGGCCCTAACAGCTACACAATTCTTGTAACAACATAATTAATTCTTCTCAAACGTCGCAATTGAAAATAAATACATAACTAAATAATAATAAGAAGAACAACAGAAGGCCAATTCTCGTAATTTAAAACGTTCAAAATCTAGTCGCAGTCTCATCTCGGTGACAAACAACAGTCAAAAACTTGTCAAAATGTAGGGAAATTAGAGGTATTTTTGACAGATTGAGACAGATCAGACTGTGAACGTTCTTAAAATTACGAGAATTGCCCCCCTGAACAATTTACGAGAGTAAAAAAAAACATTTGACTTTTTCTTTATCAAATTATCAGCTACTATATGTACCTAAATGTAACTGATAATTTGTAGCACGCGCATAATAGCGTAGCACGTAATTGGGGCGCCAAGACGTAACCACCCAATTATAGGATGTAGGTATACTAGGTATGTAAGTACTTGAGTACTAATAACATAGTGACGACAATGATGTTATTTAATAATAGTGTCAACAACCTCACTGCTATTCCATTCTTACGTTGTGACTTCACTTACGAATTACTGTGATTAAACATTGTGATTTATTTTAAAGGGATTGTCAAATGCATTCGTTAATCGTACCAATATTAAACAAGTAAACACAATTCTATAAATTTTAAGGGAACGCGCAAGTTTAAAGATCTGGCAAATATCCAATGAGCTAAAAATTCTAATATTAGTGCATACAGAAATACAACAGCTGTATGTGGACTGAGCACATGACTACTAGTCTCGTGGTTGCAGCATAATGGGTCTTATGACTGCGGAGACTAAATCTGGATAAGACTATCTAACGTAAGTATATTTAATGTTTCCTGTCTGCTAATTCTAGTGATAAGAAACTCATTTTTAATCAACTAAGAAGAAATTTATTCCGGTGTCGTTCGACATTTTAATCTCTTGTGCAAACACGATAGTACAAGGTCATTAAAGTTCATTAATGCGCTCTTTATTTATAATGAGTCTGAATAAAACTGTTACGTAATGTTCGTAATTAATAGCATTTATTTGTAAACCTTTAGGTACCTACATCGGGTACGAGGCTACCGTTACCTACAGTACCTACACTACATGTAGAGATCCATATTGGCCATTGTAAAAATTATTTGCATTCCATCGCTAAAAATAGAAACTAATCATGAATTAAGTACAGTATCACTTGATCATGATCAAGTATTGTCGATTTGTCGTCAAGCGTAACGAAGATGTTTAATAATTGATTCCTATAATTTAAAGACAGTTATTGGTTAAAATTAAGACTCTTGTATCTTAACCAATAATGAAGCAAAGACCTCATACCTTTGCATAGTAGACCCTCTCATATAGAAGTAGCTACCACAGGTAAAAAATTAGCTCACGAATCAATTTATATGCCCAGTTTGGCAATAAAAAACGCTACTATTGGTAAGCAAAACGATTCGTTTTTTTTTATAGGAACGTAAAAAAAATCAAATCAACGTATCAAAATAAACAAATATTATCTCAAATAATATTATCAAAATATAAAATAATATTATCAAAATAAAAATGTAATAAACAAATATTTACATTTTTACAGGACACGTTACTTCACGGTTATAACGAGTGTCTTTCATCGTTGTACTGAGCTAGACTACGTATAGGTACGTATATGAGCTCACAATACAGCTAAATTACATGAACCGCTCGGTGCCGGCTACCTAGTGGCCGTTTCTCTGGTTTATACTGCCCCATAGCAGTAATCCAGACAGACGAAAATGATGGTGCAAATTATTATGTTGGGTGGACGAATACAGCAAAAGGAATTTAGGTATAATGCTGAAGCGTTTTTAAACATAACGGCACACTATAAAAAATGGATTTGGCACGACACCAAATGAAAACTGTCAACAACAATACGCAGCAAGTTTTCGCCCAAACTATCGTAGAATGCCTGGCATTCTTGTGACAAAAATAAGAATAACATAATCAGCCTATAATGTTCCCACTGCTGGGACACACAGAGTGGGCCGTAATCCACTACAAGGGCCCAGTCGGGTTGGTGGGTGTCACATGTCTTCGAGTTTTTGATGATTTTATTCAACATTTTGAAAGCAGTGGTGATGAAATCATTCACACAAAGTGCCTGTCAGGGTTCACCTTCCGCGGCGGGATCGTCCGAAAGGGTTACCGCTGCCCTGGAACAGAAAGGGCTAAGGAAGGAACACGGGTGGGTTTTAGTCAGTAAGAGTCTGACACTCCCTTCCGCTCCACCCAGAGCGGGAGGGGTCATTTGATGATTTCCCACCCAAAAAAAAAAAAGGGTTCACCTTCCTACCTACAACTCGTAAGTCACGGCCGTTACCACCGGGCACCAATAAGCATAGTGCAGTTCAATGTCGTATCGAGACGACAGATATTTAGAAACATGATTGAGTTACCCATAAGACACACTAAGCCTTCAGTAGTATTTACACTATTATCGGTATTGAAGTAACCTTTCGCTCTAATTCTGATTTTATCATCAAGAAATTATGACGCATTATACTTCTTTTATCAAATAAGTAGCCGCGCCATAAACACATAAATAACAATCCGGACAGTCGGTACAGCAGTACAATGTCATTTCGAAATAATCTTGATTTCATATCACCTACTCCCGTAGAGTCTTTCAAATATTGTTGTTTTAAGAACACTATTGTTATGAAACACCATCTAAGTAATTGTTAGAAGAAATATGTACATAGTAACCTGAAGGTCGAGGGTCTAATGTGCACCTTGTGAGTTGTACTGCATAAAGATTATATACCTTCCTTCGTAAATTACCGAAATTACAGTGGTTTCTGTCACACCAAAGTAGAAAGTTATAGACATCAAATTAGTGTCCTAACTCACCTTCCACTGTCCCGTTTTCAGAAGTGTTAGTTTCTAATTCAAATATGATTTCTCAATACACTGGAGCTGATATGTTAGCCGTCGTACACACAGGCGACTTTTTAACGCGGCCATTTTGTATCGCGCGCTGGATTTTCAACTCACTGCTTAGCGCCGATAATTAAAAATCCAACAGTGTGCTTTTTTAACACGCTCTGTTGTATTCTTAATGCTCGACTCGATACCTAGAGTCGAAAATTCAGTGCGCAATAAAAAATCGCCGCGGGAAAAATTCACCCGTGGTGGGTACGAGAACTTATACGTTAAGCGCTTATTACACTATCCAATTTAAGCAATGCTAACTACTGCCGATTTCCTAGTTAGCATTCCTTAAAATTGGATAGTGTAATAAGCCCTTTATGCTGAAATGTTTGGTGCATACCTGTCACTTAGCACATTCCGGTCGTGTCCGGGCGGCGGCAGGCTGAGCTGGTAAGGCGTGTTGAAGTAGTGCTGTTGCTCGTGCGAGCGATGGACCACTCGACCGCCACGCACCACCATGTACCCGCTGTCGCCAATGTTGGCCGCGCGCATCACGCTCTCTGTCCGGTCTAGGATCATAACACATGCCGTGCTGCTTCCTAAAACAAACAATGTATTAATATGAAATTAAATCTTTTAAGGCAGATTGGAGGTTTATCACTTCCTATCCTACTAATATTATAAACGCGAAAGTTTGTGAGGATAGATGGATGGTTGTTTGTTACTCTTTCACGCAAAAGCTACTGAACGGATTTGGATGAAATTTGGCAAACAGATAGTTTATAACCAGGGTTAATTATTAACAAGTACATAGGGTACTTTTAATCCTGATATTCCCACGGGATCGTAACTTATGCTGGTGAAACCGCAAGGCGCAGCAAGTTTAGAATATATAGAAGTAAATGCCTTTCCGGGTTTATTTTCTTTTATAGACTTTATTACCCATCTTAATCAAGTTTTCTTTTATTTTTAGCTTTATAGGTATTTTCTGTTTAAATTAAATTTTATGTCATAGACAAATTCTCATCCATTTTAGTAAGAACCTTGATGTGAAATTAGTTAGTTATGCATACTAACCAATTTATTATTATAAAATTAAATTAAGTATAAGAATTATGTAAATGGTTAAAAAAAAAAAACAACAAGAGACCAGAAGACTTAGAACAAAAAAAAAGTATCTGGCATATAGGTACAGTGTTTATCAGTCATTTATTTTCTTGCAAAAATAAATATATAACACTGCTATAGATCAATGTTTGCTACTTAACTCAAGGAAAATAAAAGAGGACTTTGTATTGTTCAATTGAGACAGTTGTCTGCTGCAGTATAAATATTATGCAGTCTTGAATACATCTCAATCATTAAATTCTACATACTGCAAAAGCATAGTCTATCTGTATCTAATTCGGTTAAGGTGAGCTTTTTCTCAGGGTATTTATGCATGGGTCGGCTAGGAGAGAAAAACTTGGAGAAGAAAAATAAGATTGTGGAAGAGCATCTCATGATGACTGTTAATTACTGTTTTCAAATCACTCAGTATGACTGGCACATTACTATAAATTTACATATGCTTCTGGATATATTCAGAAGATAGCTAGATCTACTACTTTTTATGTAAGGTCAACAGAAGAGTGTGGGCCCAAGTAAGAATATTCATCTTTCCACTATGATGTCTATATTCATTTGCATTGGGTGCATAATAACTTTTGAAACCTAAGACATAGTTTAGAATAGTGATGTCTTAATACCTCTGAATAGGAATACCTAGCACATTCACAACATTGTTTTAGACTTATCTCTTTTTTTGACTGTACTATCTATCTGGATAAAGTTTTTTACAAACCTAGTATTGGTTTCTTATGTTCCAATAACTCGTAATAGGACTTGGCCAGCAGGTCCCCTGGCTCTGACATCTTGAAGTGCCCCATCTGGACGAGCCTCTCGCACGTCCTCATGAGGTACGAGGAAAACTCGCCAGGGTCGATGCCATAAGCACGCCATCCTCCTACACCATCTGCCACACCTATTGAACATAAATTTTATGTGACATCCATCATGGTTGCTTTTGAAGACAAATCATCAAAATTATGTTGAGTTATTAACTATGTTCATTTAGTTCAAACAACAATGAGATTAAAATTAAAACTGTATAAAAATGTTAAAGTGCAAAATTATTTTTTGTGTGTTAACCATTGACTGATATGATTTGCAAAGGACCTTTCCTATTATGGGTTTAGTTTACCTTAAAGATGGTATTAAGATATATAATATAGATATCGTAAATAAACTTAAATAAATACAATCTTTTCCTCATCAGTACATAAACCCACAAGGTTGCTGTCTGGCAACTAAACTAGCCAACAAATAACTGTGTAGTTATGAATGATTAACATGCAAATTGAAAAAAGTCATACAACAATATGCTATAGAAATACTGTCTATTTACACACATCAACAAACAAATACAAGTGATTGTTATCATTTGTAGACAATGCTAATTGTCAGTCTATTTTATGTCTTAAATTATGACTACCAGATTTGGCAAGATAGTTGTTAAGGCTGAGGTTTCTACCCCTGAAGTGGATTTCCCACATATTTTGGATTTCAAACAATCTCAAATCGCAAATCAAGTCTGCAAAAACCATGTGTGACATTTAAAAAATGTACAGGCAAAATTCGACACTATAAAAAATGGTCACAGGTAACATGGCCTCAATTTTAGAGAAAACAAAACCACACCAATTAAACCCAATTTTTTGTGTAATTATGTAACATTTCTTTTTATTCATTTATTTACCTGTTTTGTAAAAGTTAATAACAAGCAGCAAATTAAACATGTTTCATTGGAAAACCCAACAGTTATTGTTCAAAAGAAATTAACATAAATATATTTTTATACCATGATCAGTAAACTGTCTACTTCTTATCAAAGTAGAACATGACATGTCACAAACACTTGAAGAATAAAATAACTTGAGACAAAACAAATATCATCTCATTACTGCAATAAATTATTAATCAAGTGATTAATTATTTGTTTTTGTGTATTGTATTAGAATTAAAATATTTGCAAACAACAATTTTGGGTATAGCCATAAAGGTAAGTTATACAATACCTCGGTTACCTACAATACCTGGATTTATTCATTTTTTTTAAGTAAATAATCAAAATCTTGTTTACATTTGCTTTGTACATTAAAGTGTGTCTAATTATGACAACCATAACCATTTTAGTTACATTTTCACCAGTTACTTACTTGAATTTGGGAATCAAATTTTAATCAGCTTTTGTAATGAAAAACACAAGAAATGAATAATTTAAAATTGATTGTTGTTTAAAAAAAAAACCACAAGTAAAACGTAATAAGTTCTAAGCATGAAACTGATTCGTGCTAGTGAATTTAATGATAATAGATAAAAGTTATGAAAGTAACAAGGTCTCACCAATAACATCCGCGTTGCTGGAATTGGTGGAGAACCATGCGTCGTCACCGAACTGTCCTTTGCGCGTTCTTCCATTAGCAATGTCTTTGGGAAAACCACACACAACCGATATTAAATAGGGGTGTTTTGTTGTCGAAACGTTTAATTCAGTAGCACTTGAGAAATTCGAAAGTCCATTTCGTAAAGCACGTGATAGCAGTCTCCCTGTCCAGAAAATAGACTGCATCATTCATCAGTTGAATCGTACTTTGACACCAGCCTTTCACAAGAGATCAGATGAAACTAACGAAAACATTTTTAGAGAACAACAACACCTAAGAGTCATATTTATCTACAGCACGAATTTAAAACAAAGTTTAGACGTATTTTCAATTTTTATTACATTTGTCTCGTGACTGAAGAACGAACATGAAGTCATGAACATTGGACAGACAGCCATAGACACGCCTGTACAAAAGAATAGAGAAAAACCAGACTTCGACACATTTTCTGCAATGGCAATTATGAGTTAAGGTTTTTATTCTGGTTTAAGTATATAAGTATAATAATATTAGGGCTAGTAGGTAGTTTGCTTTATAGTTTCGTCTTCCAGCCTGTTATAATGAAGAAAAGGGTACATAAATCATACCATACCAGCCTTAGTTCATGTGTCAAAAGCCTTTCTGAGCCAATTTATACTTTATTATTATTGACTCAGCGGCTATAAACGCGTGAGCGCCCTTTGATTGGTGTATAATATTGATCCATAAACAATAAGCTTAGTCTGACGTTTCAAACGGATCTATGGAAAAGGAAGGCGTTGTAGAACCAGCAGAAGAAATCTCATCTTTTCCGAATAATTGTAATGACGGCCGCTAATTGATTAGTTGTAATACAACGCCGATTTACAATTTGTTCATCTTATACGTTAGTGATAGTATTTTGAAGACAATATTTCGATTAAAAGTGTAAAGAAAAGGCATAAAACTGGTGTTCGATAAGTCACTTGGCAATATGCCTGCCGTCAGGGGAGATGGAATGCGAGGGCTCGCAGTCTTCATATCAGACATAAGAAACTGCAAAAGCAAAGAAGCTGAAATTAAGAGGATCAATAAAGAACTGGCCAATATAAGAAGTAAGTTCAAAGGTGACAAAACCCTTGATGGCTACCAAAAAAAGAAATATGTATGTAAACTTCTATTTATCTTTTTGCTGGGTCATGATATCGACTTTGGTCATATGGAAGCAGTCAATTTACTTTCATCCAACAAATATTCTGAAAAACAAATAGGCTATTTGTTCATATCGGTACTGGTCAACACCAACAGTGATCTAATTAAGCTTATCATCCAGAGCATTAAAAATGACCTGCAGTCACGTAATCCTATACACGTAAACTTGGCTCTGCAATGTATTGCCAACATTGGTAGCAAAGACATGGCAGAAGCATTTGGCACAGAAATCCCAAAACTTCTTGTCTCGGGAGATACAATGGATGTGGTGAAGCAATCTGCTGCTCTTTGCCTGTTAAGACTGTTCAGAAAGTCACCTGAAATAATTCCAGGAGGCGAGTGGACTTCTCGAATCATACACCTTTTAAATGACCCACATATGGGTGTTGTAACTGCAGCAACATCTCTTATTGATGCCCTTGTAAAAAAGAATCCAGATGAGTACAAAGGTTGCGTAACACTGGCTGTTGCTAGACTTAGTAGGATTGTTACTGCTAGTTACACTGATCTTCAAGATTATACATATTACTTTGTGCCAGCCCCATGGCTTTCAGTCAAACTGCTGCGCCTGCTGCAGAACTATACTCCACCTTCCGAAGAGCCTGGTGTCAGAGGTCGCCTATCAGAATGTTTGGAAACCATTTTTAATAAAGCCCAAGAACCTCCTAAATCTAAAAAAGTACAACATTCTAATGCTAAGAATGCAGTATTGTTTGAGGCCATAAGCCTAATTATACACAATGACAGTGAACCTAATTTGCTTGTTCGTGCATGCAACCAACTTGGCCAGTTCCTTAGCAACCGTGAGACAAATCTAAGATACTTGGCCCTTGAGTCCATGTGTCATCTTGCTACATCAGAATTTTCTCATGAGGCTGTCAAAAAACATCAAGAAGTTGTTATTCTATCTATGAAAATGGAAAAGGATGTCTCAGTCCGACAACAAGCTGTGGATTTGCTATATGCAATGTGTGATAAAACAAATGCTGAAGAAATTGTCCAAGAGATGTTAGCTTACTTAGAAACTGCTGATTATTCCATAAGGGAAGAAATGGTTTTGAAAGTTGCCATTTTGGCTGAGAAATATGCTACAGATTTCACATGGTATGTTGATGTGATTCTTAATCTTATAAGAATTGCTGGAGATTATGTTTCTGAGGAAGTTTGGTACAGAGTCATTCAGATTGTGATCAACAGAGAAGAAGTTCAGGGCTATGCTGCAAAAACTGTGTTTGAAGCGCTGCAAGCACCAACTTGTCACGAAAATATGGTTAAGGTTGGTGGATACATACTTGGAGAGTTTGGCAATTTGATAGCTGGAGATACTAGATCCTCACCTCAAGTTCAATTTGAGCTGCTACACTCAAAATACCATTTATGCTCAGCAGCAACAAGAGCACTTCTGTTGTCTACATACATCAAACTTGTTAATCTCTTCCCAGAAATAAAAAATCGCGTTCAAGAAGTATTTCGTGCCGACTCCAACTTACGTTCCTCTGATGTTGAATTACAACAAAGAGCTTCTGAATATCTACAGTTAAGTATTGTAGCTAGTGCTGATGTTTTAGCAACAGTACTGGAAGAAATGCCTGCTTTCCCAGAAAGGGAGTCTTCTATTCTGGCTGTTTTGAAGAAGAAAAAACCTGGCCGCATACCAGATGATGTAAGAGAATCAAAGAGTCCCCAGCCCACAGCAGCACCCACTGCAGTGATTAACTCCACAAATAATACAAACAGTTCAAGTGCTGATTTGCTAGGACTGTCTACACCTCCAGGAACTACTGCTCCAGCAACTGGAAATGGGTTGCTTGATGTACTTGGAGATTTGTATACAGCCCCAAAAATCAGTCCAAGTACTGTGCAACAAAACAACATCAAAAAATTCTTATTCAAGAATAATGGAGTTCTCTTTGAAAATGACCTAATCCAGATTGGAGTCAAAAGTGAATTCAGACAGAATTTGGGAAGGATTGGTTTATTCTATGGCAACAAAACACAATTTCCCATTCAAACTGTCCGTCCTGAACTACACTGGACTGATTTGCATAAGCTGAATGTACAGATGAAGCCCATGGAACCAATATTAGAAGCAGGTGCTCAGATCCAGCAAATGCTTACTGCTGAGTGCATTGAAGATTTCATTGATGTTCCAAGTATGTCCGTTTCATTTGTGTTCAATAATGTGCCCCAGAAAATTACTATGAAACTACCACTCACACTGAACAAATTCTTTGAACCAACTGAAATGAATGGTGAGTCATTCTTTGCCAGATGGAAAAACTTAGGAGGGGAACAACAGCGAGCACAAAAGATATTCAAAGCTTCAGGTTCTATTGACATACCCGCGACGCGCACCAAATTAGCTGGATTTGGTATGCAGTTACTAGATGGAATTGATCCCAATCCTGATAACTTTGTGTGTGCTGGTATTGTTCACACCAGAGTGCAGCAAGTAGGATGTCTTATGAGATTGGAACCAAACAAACAAGCTCAAATGTTTAGACTGACTGTAAGATCTAGCAAGGAAACAGTCTCACATGAAATTTGCAATCTGCTGGCAGATCAATTTTAAGTTTAGTTCAAAGGAATCATGAAATATGAACAACATTGTTAGACAATGAAGTTGGTGTTATAGTCGCCTAGAAGTTCACAGTCACTTTACATGTAGTGTTGATAAAATAATGCGTACAATTCGGAAAATATTTGAAGCATAACACTTGTGAACTTTGCACTGAACATAGAATGAAATGAAATATCTCGTGTACAATTTTGGATTTATTTTATTGCTAATATAGAGTTAGGTGTTTTGTAAAACGAGATTTATTTTAGTTAACATTTAAACTGCGATTTATAAGATTTGATAAAATGTTCAAAAAAGACAAGGACTACTTACTTTCATGTTATTACAATAATATATTCAATATTATAATATGCTAAGAATTTACCTAATTCATCGGGTTTTGTAAATCAATACACTCTCATTTGTAAAACCTAATTTGATATTAGTAGTACTATAATAAAAAATAATATATTATTTGTCATTTGTAATCATTTATCAAAATCAGCAGTCTGCAGAATGCTTGATGAATTTTACAATATGTTGTTATGATATTTTATGTATGGTATAACATCTGCACCAAATACTGCTTGATTTGTATATAATAGAGGATAAATGAGATTCTCATGCAATACTTCATGGTTGATAGTGTCTTGTTTGAGCGATGAATAGGTAGCTATTTAGTGTCACAGATTGTACTGTTGTCTCGCATATTTCTAGGTATATTCAAATGTATTTATGGTATAAAGTAGAAAATTATAATTCATACCAAAGTAACTATTTGGCTGTTAATGTCATCATGTATCAAAATTTCGATTGTTTCAATAAGTATTATACTCATGAGTAGCTTTGCTGGTTTGTTAAAAAAAACCATGTCTAAAACAAACAAAAAACGCTTATTCAACGAATATTAACGAATACTGGTGAGTATAATATTTCTGTCTGTATAATTATCTAATGTAACGCGTATCAAATATTATGAAATATAATATTGTTTCCATTTAAACTTGTATGTAGTATTTATCATTGGTACACTATTATATTCATTGCAATTGTAATACAGACCCTCTTAATTTTTCCTATAATGTTCCTGTTAACTCATAGTAAATTATACTAATGGCAATAATAAATATCCCCAAGTGTAAGCTGATATACAGTATTAACTTTGGTGATAAAATCCTTTTTATTGTATTAAAATATTAACCTTCATCAGTCATCTTGTGATTTTCATAATATTGCCAGAAAGAAGATTGTAAGCCTGGGTGTTCCTCTATTACATTTTCCATGTATTAACCTCTTTTTTTGTACATAGACTAAAATATCAAACCCTAAAAGTAACTTATTCTTTTCCTATTTTACACACTACTCAACATTTTAAGAACTTCAGTAGCATTGTCCTGAATACAAGTCATCTGTAATCAACATTGCCATCATGACTGGTGCTTTTCGACGTTTTAAATATATTATTACCTACTTCACACGCATTCCTATATGATAGGCCTATTTTTTTTATTGTTTTTAAAGTTATTTTGAGTATTTTCGTGTCATTGTGTTAATGGCTTCTTATTAATACTACATTATAATTTATTTTTAAAATACTATCCCATTGTTTATTTTTATGGTACCAGTTGCTCATTTAACAACCACTGCTGCGAAATTAAACATGTGTGTTAGTATATATCAGCTTCATACTCATGACATCGTAAATGTATTTGTTTGTTAGAGATTAATCAAAATGTGTTGGTGTGTGTCTTGAGTATACATGTTTTTGAGTCGATAGTAGGAATCTCACAAACCTAGAAGATTTTATTTTCATATGTACCACATAATAGAGTTTAGATATAGGGACTTTAGTATTATGGACATAAAATGTTGTTATAAATTTATTAGTAGCAAGCATGCTAAGTTTTCTTTGCATGGTAGGTTTGTTAAGAGAACATTAATAATAAATTAATATATCATTATAAACGTTTTATTAATCTTGTTAAGAATGTGGTACCCATAATATTGTATGTATATTATGAAATTTAAAAGAATGTATATGCTTATTTGATACATGTACACTTCGTATATATGTGTGTTTATCAAAAATGTAATATATCACAAAGTGGGTGTGATTCTGTAACAGATAGATGTTTGTTCTTGCGCTTCAAAACCCATTATTGTAACTCTTAATAAAATATTTATCCAATACGTATTTTGTGCATTTTTTATTTAAAGAATTAGGTATTAGAAGTTCAAGCAGTTTTCAATATAAACATCAAATAATAGGTATTTACTTATATTTTGTAATAATTCTAGGAGTACACTTAAAATAATTGCAACTTTTTACTAATCAAACCATTCTTCAACATTCGGTGAATTCTCCAATACATCATTTGATTCACTGTAACAAATAACAAAAGTTTTAAGTATGTTGCTGGGTGGACCCGGGTGACATAACTATCTATCTTTGGAAAGACACTGTCACACAGGCACGCAGGACAGAGATAATGTTGAACGTCATCTCTGTCAAAGTCGAACTTGATGTGCCATATTCGACGGCACGGTTGGCGCAGTGGTTAAGCGATTGACTGCTGCGCTGCGTGTCGTGGGTTCGATTCCCGCACGGAACAAATATTTGTATGACCTACAATTAGTTGTTCCGGGTCTGGCTGTTAGTGTATGTGAGTTTATATGTCTGTAAACGCACCCACGTCACAGGAGAAATTCCTAGTGTCGGGCAACGTTTTTTTAAATAAACAAACAAACATATTCCCGATCAGTCACGCCTTGTCGTCCACACTGTTGACGATCGGGAAAAAAGTTGCATTCGTTCACAGTGTTGACGAACGGGAATGCTTTTCGATTATTCCCTATCAGTAGTACCCGTCGTTAAGACTGTTGACAATCGCCAACAACACTGAACGAATGAAACTTTTTTCCCGATCGTCAACAGATGATCAGGAATAATATAATATATAATGCATAATCAGCTTGAATGCTTCCACTACTGGGACACAGGCCTCTTTGGGAAGGAGTGAGTTGTAATCCACCATGCAAGCAAAGTGCTGGTTGGTAGATACTACTTGGTACATACTTATATCTTTTTGTGTAATGGGTTAATTCCTGATAATTACCTGTCAAGTGATGGATCATTGCTAAACATCTCAGTTGGCACAGTAGGCGGCGCACGCTCCGGTAACAGCTCCATGTACGACTGCCGAGACTGTAGATGGCGCTCCACTTCCTCGGGAGTCATGTGGCCGTCACCAGCAGACAGGCCGAAACCCAACGCCGGTGAAACTTTGGACAGCATTGACCCGCTGGACTGGTGCTGGAAGAAATTACATTATTATTATTTTTTTATCTTATTGGTTTTCTGTAGTGGTTGTTATGAATTTTTCTATGGATAATGATAACCTACTCTAGCAAAAATTTTTTACCACTAACTTGTTAAAGTTTGACACTACACTTACAAGATGACTAGCATTGGGTGGCTTCTTTGGAACAGTTGCCCTTTTTCTCTTTATTGCACTTGAACCCTTGACTGAAGAGCTTGACATATTCTGGTTGGCAGCATTGGCTTCCAATTTCTTCCTGCAAATACAATTTAAAAAAAATTACACTCTATAAACTGAATTAGAATTTATACGAAAGGAGACTTGGAGATATCAGAAGGCCAATTCTCGTAATTTAAAATGTTCAAAATCTAGTCGCAGTCTCACCTTGGTGACAAACAATTAATGTCAAAATTAATGTCGTATTTTTGACAGATTGAGACAGATCAGACTGTGAACTGATGTAGGCATGTGATAAGGGAGGGCATAGGCATTTTCTGCTAGCCTACCACTGTGTGAACTTCCAATGATACATGTTAGATGCACTGAATGGGACCAACAAATCTGTGCTTGAATACTTAAGTAAACTGGTTAGGGATTTTGCTAAACTGGGCCTATATGGTGCAGCCATCAGAAACATAAAAAAAGCGATTCTTTGTTTTTTACCTAGTGTGTTTATGACATGTTGTGGAGGCCAGATAGCTCCATGTAAAATACTGGCATACAGCTGCACCCAGTTAAGACTGGAAGCCAACCGCACCACACTTGTGAAAGGGCTAGGCAGATTGATTGTGTAATTATGACATCGGGCAAAAAACTTAATTTCTTTCTTTCTTAAATTCGTGTCATAAATTCTGTATTATGTCAAGGGCCATTTTCTGTTGCAATAAATGAAAGTATTATAATTTAATGACACCGTAATGATATTGATCACTACAGTATGCTTACCACTGTTACCACCATACTGTAGTGATCAATTCATTAATAAATAACAAAGATGTACTAATTGTGGTACCTTTTAACATCCATGCGATAGTATTCAGGATCATCAGAAGATTCTGTGTCTTCACTCTCTGATGTGGTACTGTCTGGTTTCTCATACTGCAACAGACGGTCAAGCAGGAAACTGCGGTCTCTTGATACCTTCAACAGTCTTTTCTGACTACATCTCAGGGCATCTTGAAAGCATTCATTTTCCTGAAAAGAGACAATAATAATACAAAAGATAATGACAACACACCCATTACATTTTGTTCTTTTGTTAAAGAAGAAGTTAGTAAATTATTAAGTAAAAAAAAATAGGTTAATTTATAAAAAATAGTGTTAAATCATTGAGCTTACATAAATGAGATACTTGAGTTTCTTTTTAAGTGCCATGTACTGAACCCTGTAATTGGGTTCTGGTTCAGGCTCACTGCTGCTGTCACTAGAATATTCCTTGTGAGATTCACGCGCCTGCGGGGGTTCCGCCGGAGCGTTATTGCTCACACTGGCCTCGCTTGCTTGCATGTTTGCTATAGAGCGGCAGTACCACCCGTCTAGCATTTTCTGAAATAAAAATATATCAACGTTTAGTAATAAATTCAGCCATTTTAAGAATGCTTCAAGTCGGATTTTGCTGAATGATTTCGGCTTAAAATCATTAATTCGGTGCAGTAATTATTCATATCAGGCGGGTTGTTGCTTTCTTACTCGAAAACAAATAAATTTATTCCAATACAAATGACTGATTGTTTTAAAACAGCCCAGTAATACAACCTTAGAATAATTTTCCGACGCCAGTATAAAAACTGTGGTAAACACCTAAGAAAATAGTTTATTTTCCTTACAAAATTGTTTTTTTCAATAAATTATTTTGGTTACGTTTGGCTGTTTCTTTGTATGACATTTTCTTCGCGAGGTTGCCAGTATTCGAAAACGTCGTAGAAAACTAGAAAAGTAAGAATTGTTAAAAAATGTTTTGGTCCACGCTTTTGACATGATTTTGACACATTTGCCGTCTCCATGGCATATTGGCATTTGGGTTTAAAGCTCATGCTACACGGATTGTTATCCTGCCGTGATTTATAGGCGAAAACAAAACAGTGTCACACCCAAAAGCTGGCGGACTATGGGAGAGACAGTCTGTCTTGGGCTCCCAAAAACTGGCCAAATTCTAGGGCCCTGTGGGGGCACGGGGAGCTAACAGATTTCGTGCGTGCTTCGCTCGCTCTTACATCTTACGTACTTTTTATTCTCTAACTTTTCTGCATAAGTCGACCACTCCTAGAATAGTTCCGCATGAATGTTCAAGAGAAACCTAACCGAAAATTCTGAAACGGGCTGTAAAAAAATTCCGACTCACTTGCTCTTGCTTGAATCCCACATTCTTTGTTTTCGATGAAAATGTCCGTTGATTGTTAGCATAATGTCGAGAACAAAATTCACTACCCTAAAAATTAAAAAATCCTGCAGCTGCGAGGCCCATTTTGCTTATAGAGCTCGCACGTTAGAATTGTTTTTTTTTTGTCATTATTCATTTTCTGCAAAATGTTAATAGAAATATTTACATAAGCTAAGAAAACCAGGGAGGCTACATTTTGTTTTGCTGTCCCAGGCCCTCGACAAACATAGTCCGCCACTGCAACTAAGGTATGTGGCCAAACAGAAAAACGCACGGTATAATAGCACTTCCCAACTACACGAAACCTATTTCCCACGGTAAATCAATGTTTCGATCTGTCAAGGTTCTGTGGTCCCCAAAAAACCGCTGCAAGAGCAGTGATTAGTGCAGAATCCGTATTGAGAATAAAAAATCGATAACGGGAAAATGCACTTTGCTTATTAATATTATTGTGTCTGCGTTTCCGCTAGAAGTAATGTGTTCTGTGGTCTACGTCATCGACGGCAACGAACTGCCAATCGACCTACCCTACGGGTGACAAAAGCATTCTTAATCTTACGCGGTGTCCTGCGTGAGCGACGAATACGACGTGACGCGACGCTGCGAACGCGACGAACGTGATCAACTCAACGCGTACTTGTTTTGAGGGCGACCAGACGCGTCACTTCAACTTTCGAACAAAATTGAACTGTACTTCGCCATGATTCAAGAAGTAATGACCAAAATCACGTAGGACACTTGTCGCGTGTAGCATCGCGTCGCATTACGTTGCGTTGCGTCGCGTTGTGTCGCGTCGCGTCGTTTTCGTCGCTCACGCAGGACACCGCGTTAAGCACGTTAGACGATCAATCTGGCATCATTTGACACTTTAATCTTTCTTCTCAATCTTGGTTAGATTGACGCCAGATTAAACGTTTACTCATGGTTTCCTCCCATATATCATTTTACGTGTAGGCCTGGACCACCTAGATATAATGCTACACACTGATTTTGATAAAAAAGTAAATCTCAATTCAAAAAAGTAAAACAAATTCGTCCAGTGTTAGGGACGAATTTGTACTGTACATTATAGTACATACTACGTACTAACGAATTCCATAGTAAGTTTTTCTATTCTATTCTATTTTCATCTATGGCAATGGTGCCGATGTCGACAATTCTGCCAATGTCAGATGTGATATGAGAAAACGTGCAGAGAATACAAAAAAAAAAAAAAAAAACCTAATATTCTAAATCCAATACTAAATCATTGACAACACTTTGAATTTAATGTGAAACTTGTTGACGAGTGTTAGTAAGTACACTGAAACAAACAAATAAAAAATATGGTTAATTATATTATCAAATATGTACATAGACAATCACACAAAAATCATCATAAATTGATGTCATTGACACGGATAAAATACATCAAAGCCCCAAAGAGCTTTGGGGAGGAATGTGTTAGAAGGGATGGAAAGTTAATTGGGACAGGGATCTTTAGTTTAGGGAGATGGCTATACAAGTCGTGGGCTGGGTTATTATTGGAGCAGTTAAAAAAGATGTGCTCCAAAGTGCCTTCATCCAACCCACATTCGCAAAGCGATGTATCTCTGACCCGGATTTTGTGAAGGAATACCGGGGAACAACAATGACCTATACGGAGGCGGGAAATAGTTGATGTTACCCTCTTTGATATTTTTTTATAGGGGTAAAACCAAGGCTTGGGTGTAACATTAGGCTGTATTGCGTAATAAAAAGCACCTTTCCGCTTACTTGAATTTTGCCACTGCAACTGCCATGAGGTTAGCAAGCTCTTTTTTGGAAGGCTCAGCAAATCGTAGCCCGGACTTCTAAAATGTTTAAGGTCAACGGCTTGGGACGTAACAGCATCCTTAGCAAGAGCATCCACATATTCATTTCCTTTTATGCCACAATGACTTGGAATCCAAACCAAGTGAACGGTTTTGTGATTCTTGGCACAAGAGAAAAGGGACTTTTTAATTTCGAGTAAAATTGGACTGTGCAGTTTACTCTTGAAAGGACTCTGCTCCAAAGCTTGCAGGCAGCTAAGTGAGTCCGTAAAGATGACACCAAAATTTATACTATGGGCTTCTCCATAGTAAGTTTTTAATTTTGACAAGAACACTATGGAAGTGTCATTTAGACGTCATTGATTTAAAAATTGAATTACTTTTCGCTAGATGTCTCCTAAGTCGAAAAGGAATACGTACAAATTAAAGTTCAATAGGTATAGCTTACTTGCTCATCAACAAAACGTCAAACGATTTGTTCAACTTATACAGCAATGCATTATGCATTGTAGTCATTTATCTCCTAGATGAAATGACTTTTTTCCTCTGGTACGACTGTAGTATAAACCTATAATATTGTGTAGGAACAGCATTACCTGAAGATTTGATAAGAAATTGTGTACTTTAAATTTTGACGGGTTATACTGAATTTCGAAATCTTGTTAGTCCAAATTGAACCTTAAGTCTACCGCATGTGTTCTTTCAGCTGAGTGGAGCCGTGTTCGTTGCGGTCAATCTGAACCGGATTGATTCCTCGTGTTGTGATGGCTCTCGGTAGTGAAGTGAATGATAACTCCACAAAAAATGCTCCTCAAAAAGTGAAAAAATGTCCAGCGAACAATACCGTGAGCGACAAGAGTGGCAGTGGTAATGGTAACAATGGTAAGTACTAAATGGTCATGCCCTCAGTTATGTAACATTGAGAACGGTTTTTAGAGCTACTATCGGTTTTCCATGTTAAAATAATTGCTTGCTCCTATTATGTGCATTTTGGTCATGTGACTTCATTCGATAAATCATGTGATCCATTGATTTTTACGAAAACGCAAACATTTTCATGACCTGCGTACTACTGTAATTTTATCGAATTATTGTGTGCATTTAATTTTCAAAAAATGTATGTCATTGGTTTTGGCCGTAGGGATTACGGTAAACGAGACCTTGGTGCACATTATTTGAAATGTAAATTATTACACAACTTCTCACTAAGTTACTCATACAAATTATGTTTTAGTTTGCATTGTAAGTCCACTTGCACTATTCAGTGCCATTCTTAGTGTGTCTTGATAACAACTAATTCTTATTGGAGATCAAATAATAATATAAATGACATAAATGTTTCTAGATACTTGGATATTATTAGTAGGAACAGGGTTGTGCTTTGCTTTAGTATTCAGCTTAAACCATAAATATTTGTAGGTAATTACATTAATCTCAACAATACATTCTTTATGACCTATAATGACCTCCACTACATATGTTTTATTAATGTTTTTGATGAGTATGTTGTGTTAATTTGTATTTTTTAATTCAACACATCTCTTCATAGTGATTATTTAAGTTCTGGAATAAATTTTACTTTTTTCTTGCCTGAATGTAGAAACAATGAAAATTGTTTCTGTTGTGTGAATTTAAAAAAAAAAATCAAATTCCATCATTTGAAATAGAATAAATAACCATTCAATTTAATTGATTTACTGAGACTTATTTTATGTGCTATGGGACTTAACAATAAATAAAAAGATGAGAGTCAGTAGTAAAAGGCTTGGTGATAATACTGATAATAATATGCAAGGCTATAATAGCTTTTTAAATGATGAAAAAAATATTATTTATCACTGTTGAATGGAAGTCTAATGTAAAGTAATATCTGATAAGTATTATTATTTTTCTTATCACTACATAGATAATACATACATATAGTTTCAGTTACTGACCTCACCTAGATCTCTGAAGACACTGGGTTATCCTTATCAAATTGCGTTATGTTCATTGCTATAGGGGCAAGTTTCTCACTCATGCATTGGTTTATTTATTCTTAATTATTAAAACTTACTACTATTGTAAGATAAATGTTCATTTTAGTTAACATAATATATGATAATATATTTATTTATTCTTTACAAAAACACTAGATATGCATTAAAAGTCTTTGATCAAGATAGTTTGTATTTGATCATTTTAAAATACTATCTTTTATAAATCTGTATGTAGTGGAATAGTATAGTGGGTTGCACTATATATAAATATAATAGTTTTTATTATATACACCATAAAAATAACAGTTAAATGTAGAAATTTTACAAGGGGTGACACAGTGGTCTTAATGCTAAAAGCGATCTTTGAAATGCAATCTTTGGATGTATCTAGAGAGAAGGAGAGACAATTCTGCAGGTAGTCTGTGGTGTACCATTTACATTTTATATACAATAAATACATACATACATAATATATATATATATAATAATTATCATGAAACATGCAAGAATAAAAAAAAATGTTAAAGGAGAGAGCTGATAGTGTTGTAAGCACTATATTTATTATGAGCTAGGTATGTAGTATTATGTACTGCACATAGTGTATCTTCATTTATATTGACCTAGTTTCTCTACAAGTACAAATATTTTGTTTAATGTAAACAGTAAGATGTAGCTAAGGCTAGAGCATTTGCATTGATTTGATTTTATTTTATTATTGCATTCCTTATTTTTTAAGAATCTTGAAAACATGCTGAGAAATCTATTCATATCATAATAGCTATGCTTGTGGGTTTTCTTCAGATGCCAAGTGCTCTATAATGTAATGTAATATTTTATTTTTATTCCTAGCATTCTAATCCATTCCAACTTCTAATTGAAAACTCTCTAGTCTCAACAAATCTACATCTTTATTTGAAAGGTTAGTTCATAGCCATCTCATGCATTTAAGATGATCAGTTTTTTTTTTAAATAAGCCCCTAACCTTCCTTAAGCTACACTTATAAAATAATGAAGCACAAAAAAGTCGCCAAGTGCGAGTCCGACTCGCACACGAAGGGTTCCGTACCACCGTGCAATATTGAACACTACATATTTAAAATTAATACTTTAGTAAAACACGTTTCTTGTAATGGACCCCTTTAATTTTGGACTTTATTTTATTTTTATTATTGGCTGTAATAGCGGCCATAGTAGTACACACTCGGTGTCAAGTCTACCTATGACGGTTGAAAAGATACAGCCCTGTGATAGACGGACGGACGCACCGCAAATCCTTAGTAATATAGCCCCGTTGGGCACGGAACCCTAAAAAGTATTCCTATGAATTCTATTTAGGTACATTACTTACCATATTGGACTTGTTCATCAATCAACATTCAATTGGGGAAGCCCTATCTTAGCGTGATCTTGATTGCCCTAATAGAAAACGTATGTAAGGAATACTACGTATAAAAAACCTTGTAATAAGAATTAGGGTGTGGTGGACACGTATTAGAGCGATACGCGATATCGTCATGTCGATGACGGAAGTACAATTTTGGACATTAGTATCTAGGTATATCGACCTGTTTTTCTATCCAGTATTTTTCTGTATGTAAAAGTTATCTACGTCAAAGATAAATTTTATCATAAATGTTTACAGAGAACATTGGAAAGATATTTACGTAGGTATACAATATTTACTTAATAATAAATATGTAAGTTGAAACTTTTTCAAGCGACTTCTATAGTAGAAGTTGGTCTAACGCTAAACTAGAAGGTAATAAACTAAACATCACTAGCAGTTTTCCATAAATAACTAATACGAATGTTACAAAGCGTCGAACGTACGTACGAATCTTCGCAGCTTCTAACAAAGTCTGCGCTTACCACAATGGCGTGGGCACAATCTTACTAGGTACGGGCACAATTCGATTCAGAATAAACTGGTTAGTAACCTAGGCCAAACTAGTTCGTAATAAGTGCTTTTGAACAACACAGATTAATCCAAGAAAAAAAAATGTGTCAAGATAATAATTTTGTGGCGTCATAGGCGAGCGACCAGGTGCACCTTTAGGGGCGAACAACCAACAGCTTAAACAACAAATGGTCGTTTAAAAGTCAGGTAGTAGCTATGAACTTTTTGCCGGATCGTTTTAGGTCTGACTGACCTGCGACCACTTTTTTTGTCGCATAATCAGCCTATAATGTTCCCACTGCTGGGGCACAAGCCTCCTCTCTGCGCAAGAGAGCGGGCTGTAATCTACCACGCGGGCTCAGTGCGAGTTGGTAGATGTCACATGGGACATGCCGGTTTCCTTTGCCGTTTGAGAGCAGCGGTGATGAAATTATTTACACAAAGTAAAATTAAATTTACGAGATGTACATCTCATAAATCAAGGCCGTTACCTCTGGGCCACCATTGCTCCATCTCCTCTATTTTGGTCGATCTATCAATAATATGGTAGACGATGGTGCTCGCTTGTCTAGAAAAAGTTACAAAGAAGCTACAAGTAACTTATTCACTCATTCGAGAGAAAACTCCCAGTTTAAAGCATCGGGAAACACAGACTTCCACTCCTTAATTGCATGCGGCACAATGAACGAATACCCAAAACTTTTTGTGCGTTATTATGCGTAGGAGCTGTGGTGTTTTAGGCAGTATTTCCAACAAGGCCACTGTTAGCTACAAAGAGGTGCGTTTGATACCGTTTTGCCCAGCAAAGTACTTCATTTGCGAAAATTTCGCATTGTCAAATGGGAAATCAACGGAAGGTATTTGACTAGTCAATATTTCGCTTACTTGTCAGAGTCTTGGCCTTCCGTAGTCTTGACAATGCCCATGACCCGAATTGAAAGTGGCGACTGAACCACCGATATTTGGGTCCGGTTCACTCAACGAACTATGCAGCTCTTTGAAGCGAAAAGAGGTAACGCGGGCAACACCTGTAATGATAAGCCTCAGTGGCCGTCAGTGGCGTCCAATTAGAGAGTACGCAAGTCACCAGTCCAGGGGGTCTACTGCGAAGTGCAAAGTGCGAATGTTCGGATCAGACCGACACATGGCCAAACCGAATATTATAGAAAAATGTGAAAACAGTTCGGATTGGCTCAGTTGGGTCGGGACCATGGTCAATATTCCAAACAGTTTAGGAGTGTAGGATCGGGACCGACCGAACCAAATAGTAACTTCGTAGCAGGAAACGGGCGAATATTCGGCCGATACTACTTCGTACTTACTAATAGTAGATCAGTGCAGGGGGTCTACTCCCTGCACTGATCTACTATTAGTAGGTACTATTGGTGCTAAGGCATTTTTAGTGAATGAAAATGTGTTACGCTACGCAATCACCCCGCAGGATGGCCTTCAATATCTATGTAAGAAAAATATATTCTGGGAGCAAACGAATCTTCGGTTGACTAATTTTCATTGCTCTCATTTTTACAGAGCAATTCTGTGCGAGTGTCTCGTTAACGGCGATAGGCTAAATAACCAGTGTTAATCAATTGAGAATGGATCACATTGTAATTCATTCAGTTAATTATTCTTTAACAATAAGATATGCCAACGTAACTAGAGGCTGAGATTAATTAAGCATAGATCTCTACTCTGTGCCGTCTCTTTCATGCATGTTCAAGCGACCACCGTTCAGAACTCCTCGCTGGTCGCGATCAAAGGTTTGAGCAAAACCGGACTCCGGAGAGGTCTCCGCGTAAGCACGATGTGGTTCTACCCAATCACGACAGTGCTAAGCTTGGTGTCTTAGGGGCGTAGCAAGTTTGAACACGAGGAGAACTGCTTGAATTAAGAGAAGAGAAAACTACGTAAAAACTATCCCTTCTGTAGGAGACACAATTTCTAAGAATTCTTACTTCGGTCGGTGCCCATAAACAATGATAATAATCATCAGTAAATCTTCCGTGTCTCTGTCTCGCTAGTAAAGCCAAAAAAATGCTGATTGATGTCCAAAAATAGCTTTTTTCAGTGTTACAGTAAGTAAGATGAATATCTTAAATTACCTCCACTGGAGCTGTCTGTCAATGTCATTTTTTGTCCTTAGAGATCGGGGAACAATATAACACTTGCGAGTTAGAAAGCATGAAACATGTGCATAACATGTGCTGGCTGTTAACGTGGCAGGTTATCCGAAGTGTAATTATCTATCTACCCTTCAAGCCAACGTATACATGTTATGTAGGTACTTACATATCTGATGAAAGACCTACTCGTATCGATCAGTGAATTTATGAACGGCATGCTCGCCAACGATTTATTCTTGCGTCGTCTTTTATAGGGTTAACAGTTAAAAGCATCTATGTATGTCATATGTAACCTTATCATTACATCTATTGCTGTATTTTGAGTAGTTACGACGGAAAAAATAAATGAGTGTGGCTATGATGGATCCATTGTGGGTACACAGACGGACTTCTTGATAACGTTTTATGTGATGTGATTTCTGTTCAAAGATAAAGAATGACTCTATTGGGTGTCGGCTGATAGATAAAACGCAAAGCTAAGTTTATTACGCAACGTAATTCACTTATCATTTATGTAATTCATTAATATACTTAGATAGCAAAATGCATAATTATGTATCATCTTCGTTAGGTACTTACCCATACGCTGTAGTGGTTTTAAAAAATTAAACTTTGCACCCTCAGATCTGAAGGCCAATTCTCGCAATTTAAAACGTTCGAAATCTAGTCGCAGTCTCATCTCGGCGACAAACAAATGTCAAATACTCGTTAAAATGTCAAAAAAAAAACCAACAATAAAATCAAATTTGAGATATTTTTGACAGATTGAGACTGAGATCAGACTGAACGTTCTTAAAATTACGACAATTGCCCCCAGTTGTAGAAAAATCACCGAGCACAATATATCTGTTGAAAACATACATAAGTTTGAAGATGAAACGATGTTAAACCATAAAAACATGCAGTTATGGATGAGATTTAAAGAGCTTCTCACTGGCATGGTAACCGTTTAGTGATAATTCGTGTCCGGTGACGGAATTTGTATGTTGCCTGCCGCAAACGTTGTCGTGAGCTCCTAATTTGAAGTAACACGTTGCGCCATAATAGCATAGCCTTCTTGTAGTATTGTTGACTTGAAAGTCGTTCGTATGTATGTATTTGTTAAAATATTACCTCGAAGTTTTAACATGGTATTATTCGGTTATTTCTGGGCCAAACGGTGAAAGCCCTTTACGAATATTCGCCCTGTCGCGATATAAGTAATCAATGCAATCACCAAAGCCGTCGCATAAACCAAGGAATATCTAACTGCATAAGGAACTTAGGTAGTTTGTTCGATAAACAGGCACTCAATGAATACATCAGGCGTTTAGTTAGTTAATGTTAAAAAAAATGAACTGTTCCGTCAATTTAATTTAAAATGGCCGGAAATACTTTAATGCTCACGAAATGGAGCAAGAGGTCGAGTAAATAGATTCAGTCCTCATTTCACGGCGAAACCTTTTCCACGTATCCTGTCAGCCAAAAAATTATCGACATAGCCATTGTAGCTTGTAGCATTAGTAATTTATATTCATGAGTTAGGAACCTACATTGCACCCTGTCCTGTCCGTCACCCATTTATTGATCGTTTACTGAGGTATGTTATCAACCTGCACGTTTGGTGCCTTCCTTACGTACGGGTCGAGCCAAGGAACATGGAATTAATTTTAAATTCATAATAATGCAAAGGCAACTCCAACTTTCTATTCTTGTCACATGCCATGTGCTCTTTGTAAAATAATAGCTCTAGGTAAAAATGGATCGGATGCGCCGAATTCTTGTTTGTTAAAGAGTAGACACGAACTAGGATACCGGTACTATTGTGTGGTATGCCGTATGGGGTTAATTTATAAATGTTGCTTAAGTTAATTAATGATTAACGTCTGCGTTTATATAAACGTCTTTTCACTATAAGCAACGTTTATAAATAAACCCATCGATATATCTATTTAAAGCTTCATGCACATGGTAACGAAGTTCAACCACCTTTCAGAATCCAAAAGGGTTCTTGATTTCGTAATGTTAGTAGAGATAGATAACGCGTTGATACCTATGTACCTTCTTTGTAGAGAGAAAAAACAAACAGGGACTTTATTTGAAGAAAAAAACTTCTAAAATGTCATGTCATATAGCACTCAAATATTATTATGTCAAATTATTTTATGTGGTACTAGCGTCTGATGAAAAACGTATTCACATTAATTAGTATTGAAGACATTTTTGCCAAATTCGTACCTCTTGCGGTAAATGGCAATAGTGCGATTATGTGCCTTCTTCCCCCATGGGAAGAAGGCGTAAGGTTATGTATGGTATGTTGTGCGATTATGTTTAGAGATTGTCTTAGCATCATAATATAGGTAATTGAACAAAAGATTCAAAGAGAAGGCCAAGGAATGAGAGCATAAAATAATCGATGATCTAAGGTTAAATATTCAGCGATCGTCGCCGGCGCTGACGAGCTTGTTTCTGTTTGCATAATTCATTGATCGATTCAGTTCAGTTGCTGCTCGAACCGTAGGCAACAGACGCGGTGTTTATGGTTTATCTGAATTTGAAATCAACATTTCCGCCTATGCGCCTTGACGTCAAACTTTCAATAAAATATGCTACATTATTAGCACCAGGGGTGGGTTTCAACTTGTAGATTTAGCTAGATGATTGCAAAACTTCTGCTGCATACTCGTAACGTACCCACCTTTCAGTCTTGTAAAATGTGAAAGATATTTGCGAATCTATTTTGAAGCTTTGTAGTCGATAGTATTCATGCTATCACAGACTATAGTACGGGAAGATTGAAATAAGTCACTACTCTGAATACGCCTGCAAAACTTTTGAAATGGTGGTACTGCTGTTCGCTATTTACTTATAACATTTTCATTTGCAGACAAATCCAATGCCTACCTAACAGTCGTCCGATCAATAGTATTAGTTAGGTAGACTAGACAGTAGGTAGCTAGAAGAAGTGACAAATCTGGTACTAGGTATTCTATCTGTGATGGTAGTAGTATACTGGTATACCGCCGCGTGGTGGCTTTTGCTGGTGTGGTAATCATAACGCGAGTTTATGGACACAAAAAATATACGTACTACATTCGCTGATAAGCGTTTAGCACTTGTTCGATATATTCAAATTTTATTAGGGTTAGCTTAGACACTTGATCATTTCATGACATGTATGGGATGTAAGACACCATGCGTTACACGATAGCAAACGAAAGAAACGGTGTCAACGGCAGTTTATCAGGAATTTTGATTTTCTGCTTATCTTGAGTCCCAGGCGCTATGCTGTTATCATGTTTGTAAAAGGTATGGAAGATAACATCATTCCGGTGATAAAATGTATCTTCCCGTTCTCGTATGAATAATATGTTGCTGTTTTATAATACTTTCAGTTTAAAGTCTCTACAGATTAAAGTGATTATATATCTTAAATAATAAGGTGCATAATGACATATTTTACAACGCATGCAGTATTGAAATTAATCTTTTGTTTTTTTTTTTTTTTTTGGCGTTGTTATCTGCATAATTATATTAGTGTTATCACTGTCATATGAATAACGGTGTCACAAAATATGTGTTTATGGGTCAAGCTAGTTTTATATTACGCGTCATTGTGTGAGAATAAGTGGAATGTACACATTAGGATGTTGTTAAATTATGTATATGCAAATCATACACACTGCCGTAAACTTACGTCGTAAAGCAACATTATTTATCCTGCATACATCATGTTTCTAAGCGCCTCGTATTACTTACCTATTTGCTCAATACTTGGCTCTGTAAAATGCATAGCATTTATTCTTATAACGCATTAATGGGAACATTCGAGTATTTACTGTAATGAATCGGTCTCGTTCAAGAGATAGATACAAACAAATGCACCGTCGAACTGAGTTTGCGCGTAAGTTGGTGTTGCGTATGGACAACATCGATGGCGTCTATTGTTGGCGGCATCCCGTTGCCATCTATTATTGACTCGACGCTGGAGATAGTTGGCGGCGCGCCAGCGCAGACCACGTGTGTGCCCGTCACGGGACGAGACATGCGCGCTTGAGTCCAACCAGCGCGCCCCCTGCGCGCACGTCTCGCTCCCGTGTGCGCTTGCTACCGCTGTTAGCCTCAAAACCTGTTTTTCCACAAAAGAACCACGGCAGCTACAGTTATACATAGAAATAACAAGTACCATACCTACTCAAATTTCTGCTCTATATAAGACCACTTAGTGCTATTATAAGCAGAGCTATCTATATATATTCAATAGATAATAATTATGATTAGCATAGCAAACTATAAGATGCTAAATAACTTTCAAGATGATTTTGAAAGATAATTACCAAGGTAACAATATTTCCTTGTTGTAGCTGAAAAACAAGATAAACAATCGGCAAAAATGAAGAATGATAAGAAGGAAGTTTGCGTAAAGCCGGTGGTTTGTAGTAATGGGCACGCGAGTACGCCTAACGGGCGAACGGAAGACGAGGGCGATGGCGGCAGCGCGCCGGCACCACGTGTGTCGTATGCGGCTGCGGCGCGCAAACCACCCTCGCCACAAATCAACAACACACCCGCGCCCTTCCCCCCTAGCACAGGTTACTATTACACTTGACAATTCATTCCCGTTCGATGTGTCATTTAATACCTGAGGGCATTGCATGATTCTATACTAGCATATGCAGCTCTTATATCTTGACTTGTTGCTATACTTCATGTAATAAAACTTTACAGATTCACAGAAGATAAAGGCTAATGGTGAGAAGTTGCCACAACCGAAATCCGGACTTTGTACAATGAAAGTAAATGGAGAAGGTCTTATACCCAGCAGTAATGATAGTAAAGATGATAAAATAGGTACCAAAGAACCAATTGTAAACGGCACAGACAAAACTGAGACCATAGTCAATGGTGACCCAAAAAAAGAATTAGATTGTGATATTAGTAGTAGTGATAATACTAAACTAGTTTCTAATGGAATTAACAGTGACTCCGATGACACTAAAACGCATAAGTCTGAAGAAAAACCTGAAGTAATAAAACTGTTATGTCCCAATAAGCCTGAAGGAAAACAGGTATCGGAAAACAAGAAAGATAAAAAGACAAAAATGACGGATAAATCTAATGACTCTGAAAAGAAAAAGGAATCTGCAAAAGATAAAAACACTGAAAAGAAAAAAGATACAAAAGATGACGGCACTGTATATAAAATTGAGGGTGCGGATAAAGTAAACGGAGACAGTAGTAAAGCTTTGAATGGAGATGGAGACAGAGAGTCTTCTCCAAGCGAGGACGGAGATGAGAAGAAGAGAGATGCCGAAGTTGTGTTCATTCAGGACATGGGCTTTACTGTGAAGATTGTGAGCCCTGGAGCCGAGCCATTAGACATTCAGGTGAGACCTCTCATTACCGAAAGATATAAGCAATAAAAAGAACACCTTTAGTACCTCGGGAGATAAGTTTATATTTTTAATTATGTTTTATAGGTTTCTAGTATGGAACTCGTACAAGAAATCCATCAAGTGTTGATGGACCGCGAAGACTCGTGTCACAGGACTTGCTTCTCTTTACAACTAGATGGCGTCACTTTGGACAACTTTGCGGAACTCAAGAACATCGAAGGATTGAAAGAGGGATCCGTTATTAAAGTACGTAGTAATGTTATTTTATGTTATCAATGTTACAACATCCATACAGCTGTAGGTACTTTGAAATAGAGGATAATTTAATGTTTTTTGTAGGTGGTAGAAGAACCATACACAATGCGTGAGGCTCGCATCCACGTCCGTCATGTCCGCGATCTTCTCAAGTCCATAGACTACACAGATGCTTACGCCGGTCAAGAATGCAGTTCCTTAGCCTTCCTCAACGTCATCACACAAGGAGACATTTTAGGTAAACTTGAAACTAAACTATCTAACCTGTAATGTGCCACTTCTGGGCAAAGGTTTGCCTCTTCCTTTTCCACACAAATCTGTCCTCTGACATTGCGGGATTGTTTTGATTTATGTACAACAGTACAACTGACTATTTGCATATTTCAAAAGTAGCATTAATGAATAATTTAACTCGGTGTCCTCCCTGAATGAACGTATGGGCAAGTAAGTATTAGCACATAATACAACATCTTTATTATTAGTCATAATACGTTTACGAACGTATGAGTTGAGCATTTGTCACGGCACATAAACAAACCTTGCATATGAAATATAATGCATTGTCTATAGATGTTAAGCAAACTATTATGTCAGAGGATATTAAGCTCAATGTTGATAATCATATTGTTTTATAGAAAAGAAAAAGTCCCGTCCTGAGAGTGTAGATTGCACGCCTCCGGACTACATAATGCCGGGTAGTACCGAGCGACCCTTGCTGCCACTGCATCCCGGACTTACCAAAGAGAATAAGGCTCCACAATGCTTGAAGGTAATTTTGTAAAACAGGAATGGGGCGCCCTGGTATTACGAATAGAAAATTTACAAACTAACAAAATTCAAATGATAAATATACAGTGGATAGTCGCAAAACCATAACTTGAGACAGGCTGCAATTTTTTTTTCGCAAATTTTCTCATAAAAATTGCAACATAAATGTATTTGGTTACGAAGAAATGTTGTTTTTTTTTTTCAAACTAAGTAACCGAGAGATCCGATATTAGAAGTATAACTTACTACAAACTCTTACTCTACAACTTACTTTAAACTAAACTCTTGTTGATAATTAACTCGAAGACGTTTGATGCCAGGTCCTCACAACGTCGGGCTGGAACCCGCCGCCTGGGCCGCGCAAGATGTGCGGAGACCTACTCTACCTGCATGTGGTCACGCTCGAAGACCGCCACTTTCACATCACGGCGTGTCCCAGAGGATTTTACCTTAACCAGTAATTATAACATCCTTTTTACTAATAAACTCGTGGTTTTCCTCACCCGAGCCGATAGCCGCAGTTTCAAGTGGATGGCAACATATTACTACCTTATTCATTTATGGATAGAACTAGCTTCTGCCCGCGGCTTCGCCCGCGTGGATGTCTGAAATTATTCCACGGGAACGTGCTACCAGGATAAAAAGTATGTCCTTCCCCAGGATGCTATCTATCTCTTTACCAAATTTTATCGAAATCCGTTCAGTGTTTTAGGTGTGAAAATGCTACATACAGACTTTTATAATGAGAGTATAGCACTCTGCCCGCGACTTCGTCCGCGTGTACTTTACTCTAAAAATATCGAAGATGTATGTTTACGATCTTTATCATTTATTTATTTAATTCGGGTTAATTTTAAAGTTTATAGATCAAATGAATTCGATTTTTTAAATAAACCTTGTCGTCCCGTTTTACCACGACAGACTTTGTTTTTAAAAAAGCGTTTGGTACGTTCCCATTGTATGACTTAAAGATTATTTATACCCATTTTCGAGTTAATGGAAGCAAGCAGTAAAATCCACCCCTTAAACTTTATAACCATTTTCTACTCCGGTAAGAGACGATTTTTGAAAAACCCTTAAAATATATACTTTTCATTTTTTGTTTTAAGTATTAATACCGAGTTTCGAGTTAATCCGTCCGAGGGGCTTAAATTTTTTTCTTACCTTTTAATATTTTCACCCCCTAAATCCTCTGTGAGGAGTTTTTTTAAACTAAAAAGTGACTATCTGTATTAATTACTAAGGCAAATATTGCCAAGTATCAAGTTTGTTAACCAAAGGAAAAAGGTTTTTCATATTAATTGTATCCCGTCTTTTCACCCCACAGGGGTAGAACTTAGAACTTATTATTAACTGTAAAAACCTGTACTATATATTGCATGCTATATATTGGCCAAATGTGTGTTACTAAATATTTTATTTAGGAACTTGCATGTACCTACCATATTTGATGCAATAAATGAATTGAATTCAAAAAACAAATATTGGGATGTTTCCATAATTTGACTCAAAGATTATTAATTTATACCCATTTTCGAGTTAATCAAGCCACGCATTATAATCCTCTTCTGTAAAATTAATTACCTCTTTTCACCCCGTTAGGGGTAGATTTTCGAAAAACCCTCATACATGTTATTATTATTTTATTTTTTTTGATTTTTCAAAATTCCACCCTTGTGGGGGTGAAAAGCGGGGATGCGTTCTTGCAAGTTATGTCTCCAAGAGACACGCTCTAAAAGCTCTAAAGATATCTGAACAAAAAGTTTTAAGTTTAAAGTTTATATGAAAAATCTTATTCATTTAGTTAACAAACTTTAAACTTGGCAAGAATACTCGCTTATGTAAGTAATATAATAAGTTTATTATTATAAGTTTTTGAGGATAAAGAGGTGTTGAAGTTTGTGTGGAAGTAATTGAATGCGCGGTCCAATTAACTCGAAACCCAGTATTAATACTTTTGACAGAAAATAATTAATAATAAGTATGTAAAATTGTCGAAAGTTGACCCCTGACGGGGCAAAAAGGGGTAATTCGATTTTTAAGGGGAGGATTTGAACTTGAAACTATGTTACATTTTCACACCTATACCACTGAACTTCATTGAGATTTGGCAAAGAGATAGATGGCATCCTGGGGCAGGACATACTTTTTATCCTGGTAATAAATCCGACATCCACGCGGGCCAAGCCGCGGGCAGAAGCTAGTCTATTTATAATGAAACAAGTCCACATATCGATATCTGTCAGTTGAATTGCTGAAGATTACTCATCACTGGTCAAAATCCATTTTGTTGTTATAATTTGTCTGTAGTTATCTAAACAATCACATGAGGTGACTCGTTAAATTGGAGTAGATAATTTTTATCGCTGCGTTAGCATTATATTGCATCATTTGAAGATAAAATATCATTTACTTGCCGATTTGAATACCTATGGGCTCTCTTAGCCATCCATGTAAGAATTATGCTCTTGATGATTAAAGTAACGTGTCTGCTATGGCCCTTATTGCCCAGGAATAGATAAGAAAACTAAAGCTTGGATTATTGTTTGGCGCCCGATATCAACGTAAATTCTGTTGATCATGAAACTGCTATCAATCAAACGCAAGCCTTTGGTTTGATGGCTGTCGCCATTGTCGTTGGCCTATGCCGTCTTTTACGACAATAGAGTTAGATGACTATTCTGAGTCAATTTGAAGTTAATTAACAATTATTAAACAGGTCTACAGAAGAATTGTTCAACCCCCGACCGGCGACTCCATCGTTGCTATGTCACTCGTTGATCGAGTTGCTGAGCATAGTGTCGCCGGCGTTCAAACGGAACTTCGCGATGGTGCAGAAAAAACGCATGCAGAAGCACCCCTTCGAGAGGGTGGCCACGCCCTACCAGGTGTACCAATGGGCGTCACCCATGCTTGATCATACCGTCGATGCTATTCGCGCTGAAGACAGTAAGTTTATTTCAGTTACTAGTTGTTTTATTTGCATTCTAGGGAATTACTTGTGCCTGGATAAAATATATCCCATGTTTTAATCAAGGATGTGGTCTACCGGTATGCCAAACATGTAAATCCGCCGTTTATGCGCGATGGAGTAACAAACTTGATCACAGGCTTCATTAATAATTATAATTTTGCGGTTTTCCTTTTTTTAATTATGAGTGAGATCGATCAGGTACTTCTTGTTGTTTTCGCACGAAGAAGGAAAATTATAAACTAATGTTCGACTGCCTTATTTTCCTTCCCCAAGTCCCATAAAATTTTGAATGGAGGAATAATAAAACATAGATTTACTCACATGCTTTATCCATACCTACTGGGAGTTTTCCTGTAGCAAATATAAGCTTGCCTTTAATTTAATGCCGTGTTATCTACTGGGAACATTTTTATCTCTGGGCTAAACCCGGGATAGCACACCTCGGGAATATCATTACAAAACTACCTACGCATGAATTTTGAATAGTAAAAATATATTTTTTTTTACCTTTTTTCTTGAATTTCAAATATCTTTCAAACCTGCAGAATAGTAACTAAACTAACAGAAAAAACGTATAATTTTACATAATCACAAAACACTGGGGAAATCATTTGAAAGCCAAATAAACCATCATGCATAAACGGACGCAACTAATTTCCGTAATGAAAATGACATTGTAATGCGCGGGAATAGAATAGCGCAACATATTTACATGAACTTTGTTCTGTGGAGTTTCTATGCATTCTTATATGTATGCAGCATAATAATAATTGCATGCCGGCGTACTCTGTTCAAAAGGCAGTGGTCCAATTAGGAACACGTTTAGCTTCCATTCAACATGTCATGAACAAAAACATCAATTATAATAAGTACCTTATTGTATCTTTTACAATTGTTTGTCATGCATTTTTCTCTCTCAGTTCTCATATGTACACAAAAATTACTATCCACAATCGTCATCAATCTTATAACTAAAATGATGATTAAGTTTAATACCCTCTTATGTCGTTAGCATTAAAATTAAAAGGGTAGTAGTTTATAAAGCTTATGGTAATAAGTTTTTATCTGCATTATAGTCTATTAATAATAAGCTTTTTGGTGATTCATTTCCTTTACTTACAGAGTCCACTGGGCCTCTGCGAGTTGGCTTTGACCTCTCGAATGCCTACCAAAAGTCCGGGACCCTATGGTCCCGAATTATACGATTTTTTTTAAATGAAATGTTTGTTTCACGTTCCTTATTGAAGTCCCCAAACAGACATTAGAGATACTGGCGGTTTAAATCATCCCACTGTTGGGTAGATGGTGGCCCCCCATGACTTTCATGTGTACCATTGTTATGACCAGCTCACCTCGCCGTTTTGCGTAGTATGTGTAATTAATTTAACATTGTCCAACAGCATTCTCCTCAAAGTTGGGTTACGAGGAGCACATTCCCGGCCAGACCCGGGACTGGAACGAAGAGTTGCAGACGACGCGCGAGCTGCCTCGCTCCACTCTCCCCGAACGTTTGCTGCGCGAGCGAGCCATCTTCAAGGTTAGTGGCACACTTTAAACACTCATTACACACGCGAGCAACACACGCAACTCGTTAAGTAACTTTCATTGACAGATTCATTATTAATGATGGGTGTGTTGTTTAGTTTACAGTTGCATTTATAATAGTTAAACACGCGAAGATGTATGATGTTAATTTGTTGATGTTAAGTTTGGTAACCTTTCAGAGTTCTCAGTATTTATAATACTATCTGCAAGTAACTAAATGTTTAGTTCACTTAAAAAGAAGAGAATATATATATATATAAATATAAATTAGACGAGTTGTCCCATATTTCCTAATCATCGTCACAGGTTCACAGTGACTTCGTAGCGGCCGCCACGCGCGGCGCGATGGCCGTGGTCGATGGCAACGTGATGGCCATCAACCCCGGCGAAGAGCCCAAGATGCAGATGTTCATATGGAACAACATATTCTTCTCTCTTGGCTTCGATGTTCGTGACCACTACAAGGATCTCGGCGGCGATGCTGCGGCCTTCGTTGCACCGGTAAGCTATTACCATATAAAACTTCTTCCAGAAATGACTCTGATAAACATAGTACAGTCAGCAAGTTGGTAGCGGTACTGACTGCTCAAAGTGCGCGGGACGTATATTTATCTCTCGCCACTTGTACAGCCTATTATAATGTAATTGACCAGTGTGGTGGCCCAGTGGTAACTGCCTCAACTTAAAGAGTAGTAGGTCGTAGGTTCGAACCCAGACAGACGCTTTACTTTATGTGAGTTATTTCATCACCACTGCTCTCAAAACGGTGAAGGAAAACATCGTGTCGAAACCGGTATGTCCTAGAAGCAAAAATTCGAAGACTAGTGGCATCTACCACTAGGCTTGCATGGTGAATTACGGGCCCACTCCCTCTCGAATAGGGGAGGCCTGCTGTGTCCCAGCAGTGGGAACATTATAGACTGATTATGTAACAAGAATACATTATGCATTATAACAACATTGTCAGATCTATTCTGGAATGTGAAGAAGTCTCAAGTTGACCTCTTACATTGACCTTTAAGTAACAAATTCAAGATGCATAGAATCCTATTATGCTATTATAATGTAGAGGACATAATAGCCGTAGGACAAAAAATGACATAAATCACTTTAAAAAAAAACAAAGGTGACCCTAGCAACCATCTTGAATTTGAATGCAATTCAAGATTCTGTTGTGATAGTACTCGTATTATGCGAGTATAAAACAAGTTTAAAATGAGTTACTTAATCGTTTCTTTTCTATCAACTCAAATAGTGAGGAGATTGTGGAGTACTTCTGTGTCAAAAGATAAAATAGATTTTGAGGTTTATAAGTTGGTCTCATTACGGATCGCCACAAACATAAGTTGTTTTAGAAGAACTTCATTAAAGAAGAATTTGGCCATTGTTAATTTTGGATGATTCATGAGATGATAAATATTATTTGCTTACTAGCTGTGCCCGCAAAACCAATTATGTGTCTCTTTACTAATTATTTTTCTAAAATAAAAGTAGCCTAAGCTACTCTGTATAACAACAGCTATCTGCCAGTAAAAGGTATCTACAACGCCACATGCGAACAACGCGTCATTCTGACGTCACGCAAATCCTGCATCACGCAAGCAGAGTTTACCGCGCAACTAGCATACATACAACTTCCAGACATTAATCGTTGGGCAATTGCCCGCCAGACACAACACCCGTCTGGTTGGAGGATCCTCCCTTTTCTATGGAGGCTGAGTGAACTTTACACCCTGTTCCTCATACCTCTGTAATGGCAATAGGTCTTCCCTTAATAAATGGGACTTAAACATGGCTGGCGAAATGCGGGCGTCGCGTCGGTAATATAGGTACACCCGACGTTATGTTATATTATTATATTACACAGCGCAACGACCTCCAAGGCGTGCGTGTGTACAGCGCAGTGGACACGGCCGGCCTGCACACGCTGGGCACCGTGGTGGTGGACTACCGCGGCTACCGCGTCACGGCGCAGTCCATCATCCCCGGCATCCTGGAGAAGGAGCAGGAACAGAGCGTCGTGTACGGCAGCATCGACTTCGGCACCACGGTCCTCTCGCACCCCAAGTATATGGAGCTGGTGAGTCTATACTGAAAATTTGTTTTTTTATCCGACAATTTAGCGGACTGAGAAAAAAAGTAGTCAATAGACAGTCTGAACAGCAGACTGGAGCTATGTGTAGCAGTGCTGTACAAGCGCCTTTCTTATGTAGCATCCTGTAATCTACTCCTAAAATCATGTTGGATTTTTTGGTTAAATTAGTTCTACTGTTCCCTGATAAGAATGATCGGAAGAGGTAATTTTATCACTAATATTTAAAACCACTCTAACCAGCTGAGCAAAGCGGGTCAGCAGTTGAAGATAATGCCGCACTCAGTGATCAGCGCCAACGGGGACACAGTAGAACTGTGCTCCAGCGTCGAGTGTAAAGGCATCATCGGCAATGATGGGAGACACTACATACTGGATCTGCTACGCACTTTCCCGCCCGATGTCAACTTCCTGCAGTGTAAGTAGCATTTACAGATGCCCTGCGAATACCTTGACCATACTTAGACTTGGTCATAATATTTGTTCGATACAAGTAGTTACGTCAAAAATGACGCAGCAACGACGAAGTCTGGCGACACAATAATATGCGACGGTAGTTACTTCACAATGCTAGCTATGCGACGTATTTTGGCCGGATATATACAAGTAATATATCCATAAAACATTGCAGACGTAAACACACAGCTTACCATATCACATTTTCTTCCATAGAAGTGGGACATATAATGATTTTCATAAAATGTTCACTTTTTAACACGTACAAAGTAGATTGTCGTAACGTATTTCGTTTCATTTCAGTGGAAGACGACGAACTTAGGGAGGACATCAAAACAATGGGCTTCCCAATCATCCACAAGCACAAACTATGTTGCCTCAGACAGGAATTAGTTGATAGTTTTGTCGAGTAAGTAGTATTATTACTAAAGAAAATCGTAAATATTGTTGTTCTGTAAACAATCTAACTATATATATGTGTTTCAGGGCACGTTATTTCATGTTTATCCGTTACGCCGCCTTCCACCTACAACAGTTGAGTGCGAAGCGTCAGCGCGACAATGCCGCACACAAATCTATACAGACCAAGGAGATTGATACTAAAGAGGCTGCCAATGAGACTGAAACTAAAGAAGTGAAGCGAGACACCAAGAGCCAAGAAAAAGAAGTTAAGGACAAAAAACAAAAGAAAGAAGATAAGAAAGAGAAAGAAAGTGCCAAAAAAGAAGCAACAAAAGAAACAAAAGATGCTGAAGATGATAAAGCAGTGGCGAAGGGCGAGAAGAAAGATGACGAGTTGCTTCTGAATGAGAATTATTCTGAGATCGATACCGATGTCGCTAAGAAGATTGTGGAGAGCATTACAGATTCTATCTGTAGTGGAGGAGACAAACAAGAAAGTGATTGTAAGTACCTATAACCTGACTCTCACTTTTTTGACATTTTCTTTTAGTACAAGTTTATGGGCCACGAACGAAAATTATCGCAAGCTCCTTACGCGATACTCGCACGCACACACACTCTTATGTAACAGAGAAAGAAAGTCGCATGGAGTCGATGATTTTTGCTGATGAGAAATGCTTTATGCATGCCCGCCTCGCGGGGGACGAGACGGGGTATGTGGGACTCCCTGTCGGAATGACAGTATACCCACTAAAACTCAGCGGTGTTCCCTCATTCGCCGTGATGGGAGGGCCACGGGAATAGGCATAGCCTTTACCTCCATAGCCCTCCCGGCGCATGCCCGCCTAGATGTTATGGCGGGCCCCGCATGCCCCCCACATAGGGGGGCTACGAGAATGGCCGGGAGCACCTAGCCATTCCCGTCCAACACTGGTGGAGGCCTGTGCAATGCAGGCAACGGTGCCCCCGCACCCGTTGCCCGCTGGCCCCCACGCCCGCCTGAATGGCGGGCCCCGCATGCCCCCCAGGATGGGGGGCTACGGCCGCAGAGGATAGGGAGAGCGGCAACGACACACCGACACTCCTCTTCCCCTGCGGCCCCACCGCGTCCGCCATCAACCGGTGGCAGCCCCGTCAAGGCCGCGGAAGGTAGGGAGAGCGGCAACGTAACACCGACACTCCTCTCCCGCCGCGGCCTCTAATCCTCAGCCGCAATGTCTCCCACACGGGGGACATCGCGGCCCGCCTCAGGTAGGCTGCGATGTCGCCCAAGCGGCACCGCAACCTACCCGCCGGCCGCTACGTCGTCGGCTTTTCCGCACAGCCTAGACGAGCGGCCGCTCCTCGGGTTCCTCTTAGCTTCACCGTGGCCCAATCCACCACGGCTACTGAGCCCCCCCGCCTCGACAATGCGGGAACCCACCGGGGGGGGGAACCCACCGGGGGGGGGGAACCCACCGGGGGGGCAGTCAACTTGCCCTTTTTTTTTTTTTTTTTTTTTTGTCGCTGAGAAATGCTTTATGCATGCCCGCCTCGCGGGGGACGAGACGGGGTATGTGGGACTCCCTGTCGGAATGACAGTATACCCACTAAAACTCAGCGGTGTTCCCTCATTCGCCGTGATGGGAGGGCCACGGGAATAGGCATAGCCTTTACCTCCATAGCCCTCCCGGCGCATGCCCGCCTAGATGTTATGGCGGGCCCCGCATGCCCCCCACATAGGGGGGCTACGAGAATGGCCGGGAGCACCTAGCCATTCCCGTCCAACACTGGTGGAGGCCTGTGCAATGCAGGCAACGGTGCCCCCGCACCCGTTGCCTGCTGGCCCCCACGCCCGCCTGACTGGCGGGCCCCGCATGCCCCCCAAGATGGGGAGCTACGGCCGCAGAGGATAGGGAGAGCGGCAACGACACACCGACACTCCTCTTCCCCTGCGGCCCCACCGCGTCCGCCATCGAACGGTGGCGGCCCCGTCGAGGCCGCGGAAGGTGGGGAGAGCGGCAACGTATCACCGACACTCCCCCACCGCCGCGGCCCCCAATCCTCAGCCGCGATGTCTCCCTCACGGGGGACATCGCGGCCCGCCTCAGGTAGGCTGCGATGTCGGCCAAACGGCACCGCAACCTACCCGCCGGCCGCTACGTCGTCGGCTTTTCCGCACAGCCTAGACGAGCGGCCGCTCCTCGGGTTCCTCTTAGCTTCACCGTGGCCCAATCCACCACGGCTACTGAGCCCCCCCGCCTCGACAATGCGGGAACCCACCGGGGGGGGGGGGCAGTCAACTTGCCCTACCGCAAGCCGCGTTAAGGATCTTCGTTTCAATAATCAAATTTGAAGCTGTAACTCTCTCCCCGCAGCGGGTGAACGTTCCCGCGCCGTGGTGGCGGCGGCGGCGCGCGCGGTGGCGTCGCTGAAGGAGTCGGAGTTTGACGTGCGCTTCAACCCCGACGTGTACTCCGCCGGAATCAAGCACGCAGCCGAGCCCGAGCAGCTCGCCAAGCAGAGGCACCTGGTCAAGGAGGCCGCGGCCTTCTTGCTTACCACGCAGATACCTGCTTTTGTGAGTTTTTTTTCTTTTGTGTAGTGACCTTATTAAAAAGGTCAGGCGCGTAGTCCTCCGTTCGATAGTTTAGCTATGTAGGGTTTTTGGGACATCGTGTTTTATATAATTTGGTTCGGTGCAGGTGCGCGAGTGCCTGGAGCACACGTCGGCCCCGATGGACGGCGCGGGGCTGACGGAGGCGCTGCACGCGCGCGGCATCAACGTGCGCTACCTGGCGCGCGTGGCGGGCGCGCTGCGGCCGCACGCGCCGCTCGCCTACCTGCACGCCATCGCCGTGGCCGAGCTGCTGCTGCGGGCCGCCAAGCACATCTACACGGCCTATCTGCAGGTGGGCGGCCGGCACATACTCCACTACGACGTTTTTAATTTATTTATGGAAAATTCCGCCACTTGGCATATTTAGATTAAAATCATGTTTAATCTTTATGGTAATTGTTAGGGTATATTTTATAAATAGCCTAAATATTTATACAAAAATACCAATTGTACCCTGTCCAGTAGGACGGTTGACGAAAACTGTAAACGCTGGGCTAGAAACTATTAGATATGGTCACATTTTGAGATATTTTTTAAAGATTTTAAGTACAAGGATCTTATTTTTTCAGTACGTTTGACAAAATAATTTCTCAAATGCTTACCACCATCACCCTTTTTGTCAACGTCATTCGAGCACCTAAAAACCCTTGTAAGTACTGTAATGATTTTTTTCCGTGCAGGGTTGCGAAGCGATGTGCATCGGCGCGGCGGTGGCACACTTCCTGAACTGCCTGGTGGGCGCGTGCGCCAGCCCGGCGCTGAGCGCGGCCGAGGGGCCCGGGGCCGCGCGGGGCCCGGCGCGCGGGGGCCCGGCGCGCGGGGGCCGCGGCCGCAGGGCCCGGCGCCACGCGCACTCCGCGCCGCCGCCCGACCCGCACCCCGACTGGCACAACCTCACGCCCAAGACGCTCTTCACGCAAATCAAGCAGGAGCTTAAGGTCAGGACATTTCTTGTTTCGACAATTATATTATTACTAGCGACACGCCCTTGCATTGCACGGTTTTTACGACTTCACAAAATATAGAAATTTCTTTAATACAATATGTAAGATAAACCTTCCAGGATAAATTATTTAAATGGTGATGAAAATCGCTTCAAAATCGGCTCCGTAGTTCAGAAGAACAACGAAGATAGACACGAAAAGCAACTTTAATTTTTATTATGTATAGATAGATGACAATATCAGATCAAGTAGAGGTCAAAAGGTTAACCAGTTAGCAGGTTGGTAGTGCAGCTGACTACTAATCATGTATTATTTTTCTTACAGGCATACTGGGGCTATGAACTTAACGCAGAGAGCATGGATTCTGTCATAGAGAAACACGGCTTACAGAAAATTTCACTTCTCAGGTATTACAATTTTTTTCATAGCCTTTTTGCAATCCAATAATTTATATTTGGTATTTTTTTAATAACTATAATTTATATTTGATTACAGATCTTTTGCGCTCAAAGTTGGCCTACAGTTGATGTTACGCGAGTTTGACTTTGACAGCAAGAACAAGGCGCCGTTCACCGCAAACGATATCATGAATATTTTCCCAGTCGTCAAACATATCAATCCACGAGTAAGTTATTTGTGAATGACAGTACAACAATTTAGCACTTTTTTACATGGTTATTAGCGTTACTATTTCATAAATGTTTTTCTGTGATGGCAACATTTTTTTTTTACCTCTGCTAGGAATTTATATTTCACATTCATTCTTTCGCAGGCCTCTGACGCATACAACTTCTACACGACCGGTCAGAACAAAATCCAGGCGGGCGCGGTATCCGAAGGTCACGAATTAATCGCCGAAGCACTGAACCTACTCAACAACGTATACGGAGCGATGCACGGCGAGATCGCGCAGTGTCTCCGCATGGTGGCGCGACTGTGCTACGTCACTGGAGAACATAGGGACGCGATGGCATACCAGCAGAAAGCTGTTCTAATGTCCGAGCGGGTGAATGGAATTGATCATCCGTATACAATTACTGAATATGTGAGTATTGGTCGATATTTAATCATAATATGTAACAAATTTATTTAATTTACCCATAAAGCAACTTTACGTGGCCTACCATCTTCAATTTGTGAACCTACTTTTGAAGTGTTCTTCAGTATGTGAATTTCCCGAACTGCAGTATGGCAATTCAGGACAAAAGCTAGCTCTTGGGAACACAAGACTGTAAGTTAAGATGGAAATGGAGGGGGGATGTCCATTAGTTTCTGAGTTTAATATTGAGTATAGAAGAGATATTCAAGCATTTTATTTATTGTTTCTAGTCGCATTTGGCGTTGTACTGCTTCGCTAACGGCCAAGTGAGCACAGCGCTGAAGCTGCTGTATCGCGCACGTTACCTAGCGCTACTCGTCTGCGGCGAGAATCATCCGGAAATGGCATTACTAGACGTAAGTTTATTAAAAGAATATATATACATAAACTACCACCTACTGACCATCAACATTTTAAGTATAAACTAGGTGTTTTACATTATAAACGGAAAAGAAAAACATACTCAAGTAACATGGGACCAAGAAGAATCAGTAAGAAGAATATAAATCATTGCATAATATCTCAATAGATAATTTATTATGAGCAATGCATAGAAAATTGCGCGCGAAAGACCTTTCTAGAGGTCATCTTAATTTACGAGACTTCCTCGCGAGGTAAAACGTTCGATCGGTTTGGTTGTGTTGGAGTTCGCGGCCTCGCGAAGCTGCACGGTTAATCTAGATCCGACACTAGCTGCTACGGTTTATTTTAATTATTTTCCTACATCATTCTCCTCATAATTGATAATTTCAACATGAATGATGTACCAATACTTTGTAACAATATTCTGATTTATAAGTGTCCATGGAGTGTCTTGGCCATCGTTCTCCATAGGAACCTACTACGTTTTGAAATGCGAAATAGCTTCATCTTTCAGACGGCTCATGAGCAGTTTACCACATTCTCAATTCACCAGATTCTTAACCCACCAGATTATCAATTAACCTGTTTCTCAACTTACCCGATTCTCTACTCACCAGATTCTCAATTCACCAAATGTTGTACAGTTAGGTAAAAAATTGTTTACGATTTGCAATAGGTGCGTTGTTTTACTTCCAACGATATTAATTCCTGAATATTATCGGGGCATCAGCGAAATGGCCCCAGAAAATGAATATTTTGAAAAATTTCGCTCATATTTTGATAATCAATGGATTTACGACGGATGTTTTCAGTTGTTACGGTGAAAAATATAGAACCACCAATGCTTTGGAAGGGTGGCACCGACGCCTGAATACAAAAATTGCATGTAAACCATCCCTGTTTAAATGCATTTTAATATTAAAAAAAGAAGTACATATCCAGGACATAAAAATTCAAAAAACCTCTTTGCATTGCAATGAGAATAAAAGAAACATTAAAATATTACAGAAAAACGAGAAAATAGATAAAATTATTTTGGATTGTCTCAACAAAAAATATAGTGTAAATGAGTGCATGAAACACTTGGCTTCTTTGAATTACAAAAGCGAATTTCACACATTCCATTAGATATACTGTATTTTTTAAGTGAAAACTTTAGGTTAAGGTTCTTTAAGTTACAGAAATGCCGCAGTGTGAGCAGTAACGGTTAGTCTATTAGTTACCTACATATTTTATTTTTATTTATTGTTAAATAATCTTAAGTATTGTTGAATTTAACGATGATAATGATGTTAACAATTAAAATAAAGTTCATTAACATAAATACAGGGTAATAATATACCCGTGCCGGACGGCGCGTTGTGTTCCACGCGCGCCTCAAAGAGATGTCAGCAGAGGACGGGGCCCGATAGGGCCAAAGCCTGCCAGGGCGGCGGGATCATCCGAAAGGTTTACCGCTGCCCTGGAACAGAAAGGGCTAAGGAAGGAACACGGGTGGGTTTTAGTCAGTAAGAGTCTGACACTCCCTTCCGCTCCACCCAGAGCGGGAGGGGTCATTTGATGATTTCCCATCCTCAAAAAAAAGAAAAAAAAGGGTAATAATATAAGTGTATACTAATTATTATTTCAATTAAATTGTATTTATATATGTTGTACTCATGGCTTGCGCAGCCCATCATATGTTTTGAATAAACTATATGAAAATTTATAATATAATTTAATGCTCGGAAAGCCAAGAGATTTGAAAACCAGACCAATACCTAATAATTTCAATTTACAAATTATGAACTTTTAATTATTCATAATTTAAAAAAAAAACAGTAATTTCAAAGTTTTCACTTCTGTCGGCAGTCTCCATGACTGCCTATTTTTTTTAATATTTTGACCATTCATCATCGTGCATGTCCATCAAAATCATTACACAGCCAGACACATGCTGAAATGAACCTTTGCGCAGCCGTGAGGCACACACTATTGTTGTTAACTCATAATTTTTTTTTTATATATTTGTATTTTATGTCTCACGAACTGTGTCCAACTAAACATTATTCTTTCTTTTAAAATAGAAGTACCTGCTTACTAATTATTTTTCATTGAATAATTTTATTGATAGAAAATATAGATTTGTGTTACATTTTAGAATTGCGTTTCTCATTGTACTTTTGAAGAATTGAGAATATGGTGAGTTGAGAATCCAGTGTGTTGAGAATCTGGTCAGTTCATAATCTGGTAAATCGAGAATCAGGTAAATTACGAATCTGGTGAATTGCTCATGAGCCTTTCAGACTGACTCCTTGACAATTCAAAAGTGCCTGTAATTGGTTTATTTGATATGAATGCTTTGAGTTTGAGTGACGGCTGCGTTCCCTCAGAGCAACATCGCGCTGATCCTGCACGCGGTGGGCGAGTACGAGCTGTCGCTGCGCTTCGCGGAGCGCGCGCTGCAGGTGACGTGCGCGACGCACGGCGCGCGCTCGCTGAAGGCGGCCGTGGCGCGCCACCTGCTGGCGCGCACGCTGTCCTGTCTGGGCGACTTCCGCGCCGCGCTGCAGCACGAGAAGGAGACCTACTCCATATACAAGCAGCTGGTCAGTGCCCATTACGACCTATCCTAAACGCATTTCATTTCTTAACCTTGTATCCTGCATTTGCAATTTAATTTACAAAAACTTAAACAAATATGTGTCTTTGGATAACTAACTTTAAAACCCACGATTAAAATTCAGTTTGTGCTAAAAAAATTGAAAAAAAAGAGTCATTCTGATAAACATAAAGTTAATATATCGAGATTTCCCAACCTACGTTTGTTCTATATTAATACCACAGTTGGGCGAGAAGCACGAGAAGACCCGTGAGTCGTCGGAGTGCCTGCGCCACCTGACGCAGCAGGCCGTGGTGCTCCAGAAGCGCCTGGCGGAGGCCTACGCGCGCGCGCCGCACGCCGCGCCCGCGCCGCCGCCGCTGCACATCCAGCCGCCCGGCATGGCCTCCGTCATCGACATGCTCAACCTCATCAACGGCATACTCTTCGTGCAGATCAGGTAAACATTTTAATGGCCTGGCCATTTAATGAAATATAAATTTAATTTAACTACCTCCTATTAGTCCTACTATGTTGCACTCTTGTTATAAATTAAGGAGAATTTCTCCAAAATAGCGGATCGCTATGACCAAAGCATCGTCTAGTCTATGTATATTTTCAATATAAAATATTTTCCAGTCCGCAAGACATCGAGCAGTTCAAGGCAGAGATTGAGAAGAGACAGCTGAAGGAGTTGCCTATCCCCGGAGTGCTTGGCGAGCTCGCCAAGTCGTCGGACGAAAAGGTGGCCGAGGTGCGCGACGCGGAGAGTTGAAGCCGCCACGCCATGTTCCACTCATATTGGACATTTAACTATATACATTGTTACTTTAATATAATTATTGATTGATGATATTGTTCCTTATCTATGAATGTATGCGGTAGTGAATAGTGTGCTAAGGTTTGATGTAGATTTTTTTGTTAGTAAATTTTGAGGATATTATTTTGATCAAATAATTAAGTGTTATTTGGAATGAATTCTCGCGGAGTGCGGTCGTTGATGCATGTGCGTACATTTCGCTCAAATCACGCAGATATAGTTTTAATTTTACGCTTCCGTTTGGAATTCACAATTTTATTCTACACCCAAAGTAGTGCAATTTCAAGTAGTGATAATAGCAATAAGTTTTGGTTGTGAACCTGAGACCGCGTGCGTCGCTATGTTATGGTAACTGGTGCTACTGCCAATTTGTCCTTCGTATATATTTTAATGGTTTTATGAATTGTTATTGTCGAGTATTATTATTATTTTTTAACTAGTACGGGAGTATATTGTTGAAACACCTGTAGCAGTAGACATTCAGTTATATTGTGATTGAAATGTAACAGAACTTGAGAGGCTCGAGCGACTTGGAGCTACGTCTACCAGTCGATGTCCATGAGTAAACTGCATGCAAAATTGGATTAGTTTATAAAGAAGTACTCGAATGAGTTTCTCGATTCTTACAAACACTGCCTTTAATATTTACATTATAGTTTCAGGTTTAGTTGTTAGTGCCATAATTATGAATGTAATGCATGTAAGTTTGTGTAATAATTTTCGTTAGTCTGTGATATAGCATGTTTATCATCGAGTGACTTGCCTTTTTATGCAATAAAGAAATTGTTATTGGCAATATAGTTTCGACTTCCATGTTGGTACGTAAAGTGAGATCTAATCAAAAAAGCATAAACTAGTATATACATAAATAATGAATAATGATACTTATAAATTGTCGTCGATATGTAATGTACGAGGCTTGTGAAAGAAACACGTAGCTACGGTGTATTCATGTTATCCTTCTATAATATAAATCAACTATTCTTATAATGATCTTGTCAGTGACGCCAAATGAACAAATGTTTATGAATGAGTGTTTTGGGAAAAATGTATTTTATGAGTACTTTGCCTTTCGAAATCAGCAGTCTGTCGTTAATCGTTGTCAACAGTGTCCGCTACATATCCGAATTAGCTTTGTTGTTTGACTTAGAAATCGTCAAACTTCACATTAAGCATCGAATAAGCTTTCAATAATCATATATGTCTTTATTTGTATCAAACATTATGATATATTCTAATTTATAGTGAACAATTATTATAAAGGATGTAAATAACTGTTGGCAATAACTGTGGTTAATTTTTAAGCTGTTCTTCATGTTGTAATAACCTAATCTAATAGCGTAACTTGTGGGTTTTCCTAGATTGTGCTTTTGAGTCAATTCTGTCATGTAGGTTACATCTGTATTTAAATATTTCAAGCCATACTTGTGTATGTGAAACGTATACAGTTACCACTCACTTATATAGTAATAGATTGCACGTTAATGCGTATCGATAAAGTCGTTTCCCAAACCAGATAATCCATCGTCAAATTCATGCCTGGTTTAGATATCGTGACATTCTGTCGTTGCACATCACTAACATATTTTTTATGAATATGTGTGGAATGTGGATGGTTGCATTAAAATTTACTTGTCGATAGAATGATGTGTTGTCAACACATGGAAAGACGATTATCCGATACGTGTATCGTACTGTGCTCGTTAGCTAAATTTATAAGAATGTTGATCGATGAAGTACGTGCCTAAGCAAACAATAATCAATCGTTGTTGTTACATTTCTTTAACAATATGATGACCATGTAAATACGGCGCTGTTCGTAGTATGATAAATAAAAAATCGTTTTTAAAAAAAAAAACTTGGTTTTATTTACTAATTCTTACTCATACACGCATAATAAAATACTGCAAGATTTCCTAATTCGATGTTTCGTAGTCCTGCTACATGCATGTAGGTAAGTGAATAAATTAACACAGATGTTCCGAAATGGTAAGCCGTAAATGAATACCAGTATAAATAAAAAAAATATTGTACTTATATGAGTACTTAATCAAGCCCAACAGAGACAAGTCTGCAAATATAGCTATAAACCATGGGATTGCTTGCCTTATCCGTGTTTGGGGTCAAAACCGGCCCAATGACAGCCACAAATACTGTTATTAATTAAGGGCAGAATCGTTTCTTTTAACAAAGTTGGTTGCTTACAAGTATTGCCTCCAACTTGGCTTAACTCGCAAATAATGCTGATACCAGAAATGGATTAATCTCAACAGTGCCAGTTTCAGACGGGTACGGATCGAACACGACCGACGAACAGTTGCCATTCGTCTTATTGCCCATCTAACACATTCACTTATCCGGTCCATCATCCGGGTCGGTTCCGGTCATTCATTAATCCGGTTTTTGGTTGCACTGTTGCATCTCCGCGTCCATCCCTTTCCGTGTTCGATTCACGAACAGTTGTTTTTTATAAATATCTCAAAAAAAAAATATAATGTAATGTTCACCAAAGCCCCCGCCCTCCCTTATATGACACCCCCGGCACGTTTGTTTGTCAACAGATAAATGGGTGACCTTTAAATTACATTGACCTTTGTCAGAAATTATTGAATTTATAGTTACTTTGAAAACAGGGTTGGAGGTAATACAAAGTACTAAAAGTCAAGAAAATATAAAACAAGTAGAAAAAAAAAAAAATCTTTTCTATTTTTGTTATAAGATAAGATTGGTTATTTTTTTGTTTATGTATTTATTTATGAATATAATACGAAGTTTATTACTTTCATTTAAGGAACATTTGATTGTCTACTAAACACAATTTATTTCATTATGCTAGCTTACCTGAAAGTTATGTGACCCTAATTCATTGCTCTCGAGTGCAGATTCAACAATAATTAGTTAGATAAAGGTCACCCATTATTTATCATTATTAATCCGTAGTCAAAACCGTAAACTATACTGTTTTAATACGGAACAGGAAATTCGCTGCATCTCCAACATAAGTTTCGGGCATCTTCGCTTAATTTCGTCAGAGGGCGTTACTTCCGCGCGCGAGGCCTAGGTCTGGGCCTAGCCCGGGGGCGGGGCCGGGGCCTGCGGCGGCGCGCCCGAGAGGACCGGCCTCGCTCCAGCTGCGCCGCCACTAGCTCACCGAGCGCGCCTCGCTCCGCCAGCATGGACAGGAACGTGCAGATGAACTCGTCGTAGTTGTGCGTGCGACGACAGTCGTCCACCTAGAAATAGAATCATTTAGCCTAGGTAAACAACACACACAGGTGATTTTTTATCACTCACTGGAGGATCCAACAGAGTGCACCCCAGCGTGTCAAAAAAATACACTGTATGATTTTCAATTCTCGGCGCTAAGCAACACGTTGAAAATCCAGTGCGTACGTGGGATTATAATTATGTAGAGTTTGTGATGTGACGCAATAATTCTGACGTTGGATGAAGTCCCGTAAGCGTTCGGAACGTCAACGCAAGTTTCACATTGTTCCTAACCAGGAAAAGGAATGTAACGGTAGTAAATAGGTGTCTACATTCGGCTAGCGCCTAGATTCAACCAACCAATTTCATCGTTTTTCGAGAATAGGTAGAGAGGAGTTATTGCAGAAGCCGGAATGCTAGGTATCAAAATATAAGTCGTTGATTACGGAATGTAGGTACTACCGGAATAAAAAGTTTCCTATGTCCTTACTATAAACCCATGCAGGTCGTTGTCTGCCTGTGTTTCCATCGAATCCCGTTGAGATGTTACGGCGTGAAAAGGTAACAAACAGACAATCCGACCGAGTTACATTTATAAAAGTAACAAAATGCTGATAATCTTACTCTTTCTTACCTTGTACATATCTCTCTTATCATTCTCATCATTGAGTGCCTGCTGACACTGCTGCACCTCGTTCACAATGCTGCTCATCAAAGCGTTCAGTTCCGAGTGCGTCAGTAAAAGCTTCCTCAGTTTGATTGGTTGATCCGGTTCAGTCTCACAACAAACCAGTATGGGAGATTCATTGCTCTTTACCAGGGCTGTGATGGACGTGGGATACAGCTGAAACATACAACAAAAACATTAAAGACTTACTTTATGATCAGGGGCGTAACTGGTTCTATAGGGGCCGTGTATCACAATTTGTTGGGGACTCATTTACCTGACCGCGACAAAGCTCCAAAGGAGGTTACTGTTTTATTTTTTTAACTTTTAACGTAGGATAATCTGTGGAATTTTATTAAATGAATCCGGCCGCCTTGTTGTATCTTGACGCCTTTGTAAGCCATAAACAAATTACGTTAATTTCTATATTTTCATTACGGGCTCGCCCGTAGATCCCGTTACTCTTATCATTAAGAATTTGAGGTATTGGATAACGTGTTTATGATAATGAAACTCAATATTGAATTAAAAGATGACAAGGTGGTTAGGAACAGGGTAAAAAGCCTCATTGTATGTTTTGTAGAGTTTGATGTATTTTTTTTACGTTATGTATTTTTGTGGTGTAGGTACAATAAAGTATTCATCTAATATATAAAATTCTCGTGTCGCAATGTTTGTTACCAAACTCCTCCGAAACGGCTGGGCCGATTTGTATGAAATTTTGTGTGCATATCGGGTAGGTCTGAGAATCGGCCAACATCTATTTGTCATAAAAAAAAAATATTTCCTAGAAATAATGCATATGGCAATACAACATTTGCCAGGTCAGCTATAAAAAATAAAAATAACTGAACATCATACTTACGTCTCCTACTATTTGATTGTCTCTGTTAATTGTTATGAACTTTACAATAACGCCCTGCTCTACAGGTTCAACTGAAAAGGATAATTTTTACTGCATATTATTTTGATTCCTAAATGATAAAAACAGATATCTCACTGATATGACAACAACCAGAAGGAGCCAGGTAGTCAGTAGATTTATTGATTAACAGTCTTAACTGCGTCCAGCTGATCTTTAACCATAAACCAAAAAATCTCGTCCGTTGTTAGCGGGTTAACGGCAAAAATAACTTGAAAAAAAAAAAACAATTTAGCCGAAAATTCAGCAACGCGAAAGCCGTTTGCTGACGCAGCTATTAGATCTTCACATGTGCAGACGATAGGACATGCGGTGTAAGATGGAAGGTGAAGGTGGGCCATTGACTGTCAAGAAACGCCGCACACGCACCGGGGATCTGAGCCGTCCATGAATCCACACTTATGGAGATTAAAATTATCATGTTTGTTTAACTCCGTTACCTAAAATAATACTGCTGTCTTGGTGTGGACGATCATTGGCTCCGATCTCTATGGTCATAGGACGAGTGTAGTCCACATCATATAACTGCAACTGCGACGATTCTAAAGCAGTCAGTATAGTCTCCTCACTGATCTGCACAATGTTTTCATTGAGGGAGTTATCATTGCTGCCTTCTGATAACAATTCACCATGTTCTGTGAAGAATTGAATAAACTTTTGAATTCTGAACAAGATTCTACAACTTACTGCATTCTTAGTTTAGATCTTGTGGATTTGCTTGCATATTGCTAGTTTTGTCATCTATGAATATGAAGTTTCTGAATTTACTTATGTCATAAATGTAAAAGAAACTCTTCATATCCATGGCATCTTTAGAAAATACATTAAATGATTTAAATAATTTTTGGTACAGCACACTAATAATCAACTTTTTACAATGAATAATACCATTAATTTCCCTGCGTTTTGATAACAAATGTCGCATATGTTTGCCGATCTTTGAGATTGCTTCCTTTAACCTCTTCTGATTAAGTTCAAGTGCATTCAGCCTCTGAGTCAACGCTAACCTTCTGTCAGGCACTACTGCCATCAAGTTGAACCTGTAATAGCAAAGAAAGAAAGATATTACTATAATATACATATAAAATATATAAATATAAAAATGAAAATTCAAGCACATTTTAAAATTTTGTCATTTTAAAAGTTTTACAGCCGCCATCTTGGATTTTTATTTTGAACTTCATTCCTGCCAGGGGTCTCCCGACCACACACTTTTTTTTTATAACCGGTAAATCAATTACTTTTACTTAAAGTGCCTGCCTACCTGTTCTGAAAACCAATGCACGCACGGTTATTGTTAAGGTAATTTTCAAATTGGAAATAATTGTTTTCTTCAGAAGATTATTTGTTTATTATATAAGGCTAACATAACATGAAATGTAATGATGAACTGCAATGAGTTATTAAAGGATTTTCTCATTTTTTCCTACCTGATATCATGAACTTGTTCTCCAGCATCTCTACCGAGCCTCTCGGCCATGACTCTCCTAAATTTATCAGTCCAGTCCTCATCTGTGGCCCATGGTCCATGATCAGTAGGATATGGTTTAAGGCCATCCAGTTCAAACAAATGCCCATTGATTGGCACAAAACAAACAAAGTGGTACGCTTCACCTGGAAGAATGACAAAATATGCTCAATTACCGCATTATTACATTAGAATTTCACCAAAGATACCTAAATATAACAAAAATAAGTCTTATCCTGAGAATAAATTTTGAATTTTTTACAGTCTTTCCATACCAGAAATGTCAGATGTCAATTTTATTCCACGGATAAAAGATCAGCCCCTAGGGCTGATTTTTCAAACAACAGATATTTTTTATTTGTGGAATAAAATTGACATCTGACAGATTTTGTATGGAAGAATTGTCAAAAATTCAAAATTATTCCTTGGATAAAATTATCTAGGTAGGTTAAGTAAAGGAAAAATTAATGATGTAGTCTTTAAACACAACATCTATTAATTTAATACCTCGCATGTCTGATTAGTCAGTTTATGTAAACACATGTTTGACAAATAAATTATCTTTTATCTTTATCTTTCTTTATCTTTTATCTAAATGAAATGAGTTTATAGGATGCAGCATTTTAACCAATATTATTTGTAGTCAAGATAGATAGTAGTACTCTTTAGTATGTACACCATATCAATTACAATTAAAAGTAGACAATTATACATATAGATAGAATAAATCAAGTTGTGTGCAGGACAAGGATATATTTATTGCTTGCATCATAAAAAAAAAACTCTAGATATAATTGTTGTATTTGAAATAAATGTATTGAGTTTGAATTTGAACTAGTTTACTGTAGGTAACTGTTTAATATCCAACAAAAATTAATTACTTTATCTACAAGTAATACACACCTGTGAAGCGTCCAGTGGATACTCCTGCATTCTTATCAGCTTTTTTTCTAGCTTGTGGTATGGCATGAGAGTTGTGAGCACAGGCCAACTCTGGTGTGTTCCCAATGGCCCAGCCTTTGTTCTCAGGGTTCATTCCAAGAGTGTGGTGCTGTTTATTGAAAGGACAAAAAACAGATTATGTTTATGATTTATGTTTCCACGTAAACAACAATGAGCCCTCTGTATTGTATAACAAAAACAAAGATTATTTACCTTTAATCTGCTCAGGGTTTCTCCTAAATGAAGATTCGGATAGTTCAATAATATGGACAGCAAGGCATGAGTGGCACAACTGTTTGGAACCATTTGCTGTGCAAAAAATATATTGTTAATAGTCTCCTCGTCGCGAACGAAACTTTCAATCTGTTCCACGAACTTCCTGCGGGAGCGTCGCTCTTCTATCCATCGAAATAAGAAGATAAACCCGTAGACTGGACTCTCTAAGGGTTTGTGTAAGTCATAAATCTCTTCTACCTGAACTCCTTTTACTCCGAAGTCTTCTAACAATAGGGTAAACAATCCCGGGTCGCTTTCTAATTCGAGCCATCCCTCTATCAGGCTGTTTATCTCTACCGGCATGTTTTTCATAGATGATGATTATTTTTGACGTAGCACAGCCGAAATGTTTGTTTAGTAGGTATCATTCATATAATTCACGTTTTTTAATAAAAATATTCAATTCAATTCCCATCGAGAGATGTTCATTGTTGTCACTTGTCGTCTGTCAAGAAAGTGTCAATGTCACATTATTCGTCCTGTCATGAATAGGGCGTTTGTACACGACAGTCGCAGATTCGAAATGGAATCGATAATACTAATTAGAATATCAGTGACATTTACTTATTTCCTAGACCGGAATATCATGAATTAACAAACCTTGGCCATCAAGCTGGGTAAGCTACTGATCTACTGATACTACAAATCCATACTCCAGGGAGCTTCTGAGAATGTCTTATGAAAAACCCAATGACACCTTGCCAGACATGGAAACTGAACCCAGGACCTTATGTCCATGCATACAGTGGTGAAACAATCATGTTACGGGCGGGTATTTAGACAGCGGAAAAACTAAACTGATTTGGATCAGAGGAAATCCAATGTGATTCATAATGAAGATTTAAAGCGGATGGGGCTCCAGTCCTGAAAGTGCTAGCGAGGTTCTTCAACTCCGTCATCCAGGAGGTTACAATGCCCGAGGCGTGAGAGGTGCGGTGCCTCTGTTCTTCAAACAGAAAAGGTGACATAACCTTGCTAAAGAACTATGGCATCATCTCACTGCTGAGCGTCTCGCCAGGAGACTTGACGAGCTCCAGCCACCAGAACAAGCCGGATTTCGAAAAAGCTTCAGTACCGTAGACCACATCCATACTGTTCGGCAAATTGTACAGAAGACCGAAGAGTACCTACGACCAACCGCTGTGGCATTTTGTGTTAGGGCATATGTTTACTACAAGAAAGCCTTCGACTCCATCGAAATATGGGCAGTTCTGGCCTCTGACACTGTGCACCAATGTGAACGGCATTTATATCTCAGATCTTCGATTTGCCGATGGCATAATGGCAGAGGCGCTGGAACAGTTACACCAGGCGCTGGAATTTCCTATCGGCAAAATGTCGAACTTCCATACAAACTTTCCTCTATATAACCCTTTTAGCGGATTAACTTTAAAAAAATTCACTCACTTTCGTTAAATAAAGTACTCTCGAGCAAATTTCCATGCGGACAAACCAAGTAGCTTAGGCAGTGCGTTGTCTGTCAGAAAATTTAAGATTTTTATTAAGGTATGGACAAGCTTATGTGCGTGATGGGATCTGCGATCGGCTAAATCGACGATTTTCCATAGAAAATTTAAATCCCTACTCAACCCTTTTATAGGATGAATGTTAATAAATCCTACCCTAGTGCCACTCTTGTTATAAAAGCAAAGACATTAAATTATCTACATAAAAGGAACTTTTGTGCAAAATTTTATGATTCTGTGCGTTGTCTGTCACTTATTTTATTTCACATCAATTTAATACCTATAGTCGAAGTTCCAGAAATAGAAATACGCACACACGCGCACACATGTTAAATTAACATTACTGTTACTAAATATATTTGCCCAAGGTTTGGGTAACCCGGGTAACTACCCGGTATTTACCCAAATGGGAATTTACCTGGATATTTTACCTTTGGGTATTTAGCCGGCGCCTATCTCTTTTGGCTGAACCCTTCGGGGAATACAAGCGTGTTTTATGATGATGTTATTTAATATCTATCTGAGACACAATTTCACAAATGTTCACCAATAACGTCCCCCTATCAATGTCATACAGGCGCTAAATATCCTTGTAGCACTCTACTCATTTAAAAAGATAACCACATAAAAGATGGTGGTCATAATGGGAGATAACATAACTTTAGGACAGCAGACGCAGTAGCCCGTGAGACAACAGTAACCCTTTAGGCATAATTATTTTATAAGAGCGGGTGTAGTGGTCTTACCCCCGTCCACAGTTTAATAGGCACAATGGCTGACTGATTAAATTTTGCGTTCGGTTACGGGTTCGATTCCCGTTAGGAAAAACATTTGTAACTACTCGTATTCTACAGATACGTTGTAGATTGTAGATACGCAATAGTTTTGGGTGTTTGTACTTTATATAAATAAACATGTACTTTACTTTATGAGGAACAGTCTATTACTTGAGGGCAAATGTTTTAGAAAACTTTGTTTCATGTCGCTGGCTCGACTGAATTTTATATCTTGTTTACCCAAAACTCTGACTATGATACCTAAATAGATTATCAATGTCATCTACCTATTACGGGCTGCAGCCCTTTGTCTTCTTCCACTCTCCTCATCCCTGATCCAGGTGGTCTACTCTCACGAAGTCCGTTGTTACGGGGGGTTGACACAGGTTACGAAATAACACAATAAAACCAAATTTTCGTTCAACAACATTTATTTTTTTGTTTATATACACTCTTATCTTCCGAACTTTGTACAATGTACAAATAATAAATGCACAACTTCAGCATTGTAAAATCCTCATAAAGACTTGCAGGCACGCGCTATTTGAATCAATTAGTATAAGCACACGATTTAAGTATTATTTATTTATTAACAGTATTGGTCCCATTTTTTATCATTCGAAAGCACACGGCTAAGTATTAAAACGTCAATGATGATTTTATTAATGTATTTTGCTTATTATGCAATTCTATTTCTAAAGTTGTTAGGCCACGAGATCCTGTGTGAAAAGATTCTCGAGTATTTTAAAATCTATATTCCTAATCGACTATCAACTCGTTAGTATCCGATAAAATTGGTTTCGATTTCGTATTTGACTGCATTATTAACTTCAAATCAACTGCAATTAACATGCCAATCGTCAATATAATTATACAGTATAATTTTGAGAGTTTGCATTGAGCATATTGACTAGCACATGCCTCAATGTAAAGAATTGCTTGTGCATGTGTCTCCCTATTTCAATTGTATAAGCATTTAATGAGCGTCACTTTGTTCGAAATCTTCAAGTTGTGCAATCAGAATATGTACAAATTACAAATTATTATGCATGACTGGATCATCTAACAGAATATTTAAGTAAATATGCTTTAATTTGAAGACTAGAATAGACAAATCGGAACAGGAAACTATAATACCTCTACTAAGATTATAAACGCGATAGTAAACTAACTAAAACGATGATACTAACGGTCATATCACAACGACAAGCTAACAATGAGTTGGAAATATCAAACCTACTAATTTATTATTTAACAACATTGTCCAAACAACATTTCTAATTCGTCATACGTTGCAAGGGTCATCTATCCGATGATTGTGTATGTGTACATTCCACTATTTTGCGTGTAACAAAGTGGTAGTAGTGTGTCTTATATCTACAGGCTCGTGAGCAAACTATAAGCTAAGGAAACAGCTGTAGGTATTCGATAACACTGATGTGCACACACACTGGAGAGAACATTCAGAGGACTTCGAATAAATGGCACAGTGACGTAGGACACTACTACTGCTTGTATACTAATAGTAATAATTGATGAACAGATATGTACGGGCGCTTCTCGTGGACTGGCCGACCGCTCCACGCGGCGTTCCGGTGACTTATCCTGCTTATCCTAATTTACGATTATTTCGAACCACAGAGGTGCTCTGTTTGGAACACAATTTATAAAATAATTATTGGAAGAGTTTTTCACTTAACTGCCTAACTATAGGTACATTTAAAAAACGCTATTTTACAAAAATTCATAATTATGTACAGAGCAGGAAATAAGTAACTAATAATAACTTCCCTATTATCACATAAGTACGCAACGCTCTTATTCGACCACCTACTTTCAATAAAAACAATAGTTTCATGTTAGGATATGTACGTACAATATAAATATAATACCATGACACTGTTGGATGTCAACAATGTGGACTAATTTCTATATACGAGTCTCATCACATGAAACAGCAGTCGATTTAAAGTAACAAAGTTGTCCGGCCGGGCTTTCATCTGATGGCATGTGTGGGGTTGTATGGGGGCGGCGGCGTCTTGGGGACCTGCGACCGGTGGACTGGCGCAATGGCGGTCAGCGGGGTTGGCGGCAGCGAGGCGTCGGGCTGGCCGGGGATCACGGCCGCGTCCGAGAGCATCGGCGGCGGCATCGGCAGCGCGTGGTGCGCGCTAGTGGTGGCGGGCAGTAGTCGCGCGGGGTTCAGCTTGATAGCGTCGTCGTAGGTCGGCGGGGCTCCTGCCACCGTGTCGTAGTCTGGAGGCTTTTGCTGCATTGTTTCCTCATCCGGCATCGATATAACGTGGATGGGATCGTCAATCTGAAATTGATAAAAATAATGTTTTAATATTGTTACAAACAAAAACTAGCTGGGTTAGTTCTAATGCCTAAATCAATTTAGTTTCCGATTAAGTTTATCTTCGTTTTAGTTTGCCGTAGCTTCAACATGCCTACGCGAAGCTACGCAATGCTACGCGATGCTACGGGATGCTACGAGTTACTACGCGATGCTACGCATCTACGCGGACTCAGTAATAATATTTTGGTTTTCCCCTTGGGCCATTTGTGTTTACACAAATGGGTCTGGATATGTTGTTCAAATATTATTAATAGGTATTTAAGTTAAGAAATTACAAAGGATTAAAGGCTTTAAAACTCACTTGATGTGTATCGGGTGACGCGCGGTCAGTCTGCGGCTGCCTCGCGGGCGACTGCAGCCAGCAACACATGGCCGCGCAGATGAGCAGTGCTCCTGCGACGATGCAGGCCACGCCCACGTAGCGGACGGGCTCCGCGTAGTCCTCCGCTAATCCTAGCCAGTTGATCAGCGCGCCGGCGCACAGCAACACCATGCCGTACCTGTACGGCCTCTGTGATTGTCTGCCTTCGTCTAGGGACATGCCTGGAAAATAAAAATAAAAAACAGTTAAATACTGTGCGATAATATACATAAATGTTGGACCGAGGATCGAGCTCGGCAGTGTAGCGTGTATTAAAACAAGGTTTTCGTCCAGGATTGGGTTATGGACTCTGAAAGGCTTATGAATATGATTACAATGATGATTATATCTGCATTGCTTATGACTTTTGTTTTTGAAGCAGTGGGCAGTGAATCACTTTCGCTTTTGTTTCATTTAGCGACAGTTTGCTGTCGGTCGCAGGAAGCAGGTAGCTCCGGAAGCTTAAAACTGTTAACTCATCAAATCGTGGAAAGTGTATGCCATGTAGTTTACTGGGGCAATGACACGGCGTAATAACGGGATGTATTCACGAACCGGTGATCGAAACGAAAGTTGGGAAAGTTCACAATTAGATGACACGAAAGGTGGATTGTTCTATACAATGAATGTAGGCTGTTCAAAGATCCGTGATTATGGAAAGGTCATGGAGGGACACAATTGTTTTTGTAAAGTGGCGTTGAGGAATACTTTATGAGAGATAATTTCGAGGTGCTCGAGCGTCGATGATCGAGGTTAGCGCGAAGACAATGGTCTCTCGGGAGAAGTGGGTCAAGTTCGCGACGTGCGCTGGAGTGGCGCCGAGCGGTCACGCGGGGCGGCCAATCGCCGAGATGACACGCGTACAAACACATCAATTAATTTATATGCCTATAAATCGTTATTGGGCTCTTTATTGTACGGAGATGAAGCAGACAAAAAACGGTTAAATTATAGTGGAGGTGGGTGAATAAAAGTAATTCAAATTTAGACTTTGACATGTTAGAATCTAATCTACCACTTATTGAGGCGTTGCTTTGCTCTTTACATTGTTCGTGTTCCATGTTATTTTATATTTTTTTCATTTTCATAGTTGTTGTTCACGAAGCGGAAGCAAGTTCTTTGTTAGACATATGTTTACGAAGAAATAAACATACAATACAGAAGTGTGCGAACGAAGGTATAATGTAATGACGATACGAGAGCCGATCATTTGACACTAAAGTATACTCTCCGTAAAAACATAACGATACCATTGACACACATGGAATAATTGTTTATTTTATCAAGTACTTGTTGACAGGCCTACTACGCTGTCCTCCCATACTTACTGTAATTTGAAAATATTGTAAAAGCCAATTATTTTTAAAAGAGTAACCGTGGAATTTATTGCCGGCTATTCTCCATAGGAAATGAGCAATTGGAACCGTGCACCTAGCATCTGACGTTTCATAAGTTATGTTGGTTTATGTGAAATAAAATATTTAGATTTTAGACAACAATAATGTAGCAATACGAGCGGTAATCGTCTGCTAATCGTGAGTGCGATTCTATTGAAGTGAGTGTTGCAGTCGTGCAAACTGCAGGCGATAAGGCTAATTGCTTTATGTTATTGCGTTCTCAATTATCAAAACCGTACCTATATACTTTTACACGGTGTAACAATCGGTTAAAAATGCTCGAATGCACCCACTGAATCATGTCTTAAAACGTGCGTTTGATAAGTGATATTATCTTTGTAAGTGTATTATTGCATTTGGGTTATTCCAGAAGTATTGAAGGCAGGAATATTCCGTATGATAGATTGATTGAATTGATTGATTTTTTGTATTTGATTTTTCGTTTGTTTGGTAAACGTAACTTTATGAGCTGAAATAAGCGCCGATCAAAGTTGGGGTTGGGGGAAAAACATTTGGGTTATTCCAGGACGATTAAAGACGCGATATTCCGTATGCCAGATTTGGTTGAAAGGGGTTAACCGTTAACGTATCTTAAACAAGGACGAATCAAAGTTCACTAAAGTTATGTTACACGTTCTTATCATTATTACCTAAATTATTAGGAATAGGCTAATGCCTAGATAATAAAAGTGGTAATATGACGGAATTACTCACAAATAAGTCGTTGTCCTCTCGGTCGTATGTCTGTGTCGTAGATACCATACGGAAACATTCTACCCAAAACCATATTTCTAGTCTAATATCAATTCGTAAATTCAACTACTTAATTACACAGTACGGCGCAAAATGTTTTTTTGTATTGTATAAAGTACTATCAATTCGACGTCACAATTGTTTATGAATTTTATTTACACAACAAATGTACACTTCATCTCGATTATCAGATATTACTGGACAAAAATCACAAAGAGCAAGATGTAATCTTATCGGTGTCTATATATGACGCCAGATCACGTCGATACGATTATAGGTCAACATCTTTACAGTGCAACATTTGGGCAATGGCCTTTTATCAGCAGTATGTAAAAAATAATGCGTGTAATCATTGGTCCAGGGCCCAAAGTCGAAAGTCCCATTTCCTTAGGGGGCAAACCAGTTTAATTCCTTTGCCAATGTCAAAGTGAGGATAACCCTGTTACCACAAGGTTGATAGGTTTCCGATTATGATAATTATTGTCAGATTTAAAGTATCGGGCCACTGCGGCCCGGCCACACTTGTAAGCGGTCTTTTCGTTCGCCCACTCGCATGGAGTAGGGCTTCGGCGCCGCGGTCGCGCCATTTCGTTAAAGCAATAATATTCGTTAAATGGATTAAGCTTACACAATAGTTGAGTAACGGTGTTCCTACTATTGTTATTTTTTAATTATATAAATGACATCATTGACGCAACATTCTATTGTTGTGGCTGTCTATATATTTTTACATATAGTGAAGAAAAAACAAAGTTCCAATATTATCGTGAAGCGCATTAGTGAAATTTTTGTTTTATAGACCGAGGCGTAGTACAACCTACATAAATCATTGTCAATCCTTACTTATCTTATCAATAAAATGTTATTTGTCCCATGAACGCACAAAATACTTAAATGTCAGACTAGCCGAAGCTAATATAAATAGACGCAAAAAATTATAATTATTGCGTGGCGTCTAATTTTGCGTATGCATACATTTGCTCTGCAAGGTCTCCGCATTCGTTCAATAGCACACGTAATTAACTATATCTACTATTCGTTTCTGGTTTCCTTAGTGTGTTCCAAGTGTATTTTTTCGTCAGCATAGTTGCAAATAAACTACAGTTGATGCTCTAATAATTTAATTCATAAGCCTGCTAACAACTTACACGTTTTCGCTTTTCGGCCTAAAATGTTCACATTGCAGGGGAAAAAATAAAATAAAAATTAATATTTACCGATTTTTTTAATAGGTATTTGAAAACTCTATTTTAATTTAGATGCGATAATCGATTTATTTCGGCCTCGTACTGATGTTTGTTTTACCAACTCTTAATAACATATTATTACTTACTAATTAATCACCTACTAGTTAATTAAGTACCCTAGTTAATCATAATATGAGCAGCTACTGCATTATCTTGTCTAATGTTTCATCATCTTTAAACAAACAAGTTTTGAAGATATCTTTGGGTAATCCCAATCTTTCTTTGTGTCCAATAATTCCACACAAGATTGGATTTGATTTCTGTCTGCATGACATGGAGATTACTTTCCAACTTATCCTTACGACACATTTGAACTAGTTTAGTCACTCACTGAAACTTGATGGCATTGTATTATTTATTTTAACTCATCGCCTGTCCCTCAGTGGGATTAAAGGGCCTATATATAGTATTCGAACAAAATTACTGGATAAACAGCTAGTACGTATAAAGACCTGAATCATCAGACCCGTTTTCGCTACTAATCTAAAACGTCTCTAACCCTGATTTGGAAAAGCCATTGAATTAAATCATTTGTCAAATCATTCATGTCAATTGATTTGATTGGCTGTTGTTATTTCGGGGAACCAATCACAGCAGTTAACGTGAAGACAGCGTGTTAGTTAATTTTGTGTTGATCAGCCTATAAACATGCACACTAATAGCGTAACACACTATCAATCACAATTTGAATCATCTTGAACGCTATTGCTAATCCATTTAGTATGTTCGAAAAATTTGTCTCCTCAACAACGTAAATAACGCAATGAATGTTGTTGAACTGTCAAAATGAAAGTCATGGTGATTGATAGTCCCGTATTGTAGAACCTCACACAAGACTCAAGCTTTACCTAAAACTAGTTTCAACCAATCAAATGACTCTTAATCAGTTTTAAGTAGGTAATGCTTGAATCTTGAGTGGGGTTCTGTAATATGGGCCTTAGGTTAGGTACACAATTACCCCGCTGTTCAGATAAGTCGTTAGACCATCACGCAAGTGCAGTAGCATTAAACAGTCGAAGCAAAAAAGTTAAGTATAGGTATTGATTATGCAAAGTAAGGCTGTCTAGCTGATTGTGAGTTTTTAATTCCCACGACTGTCTGCTCAATGACATGACATAATTATATCGATCGCTGCATGTTTCGCGAAATGCTTTGTCATCTTTATATATATGTGCTGCTAAATTGCCTACGTGATATAGATATGGAAGGTTTCTAGCTAGCCTAGAATGTTGTTGTTGGTGGTTTAGATAATAGTATGTACTAATCACGGTTTTTGACAGGCCAACGAAATTGAATAGGAGTGAAGTATTTTTCTGGTTATTATTACCTGTACTTATAGAAAAAGGTGCATAAGTAGGTAGGTAGGTACGTTATACAATTAATTAGTGAAAACATCCTTGTTTGGTATGGAAACCTTTTAGATTTTATGAATGTAAATCAACTATCACAACATAATCATGTAAAAAACTGTTCTGGCCGAATACTGGATCTGGTGTTATCAACGAAGCCAACTTGTTTAGTGAGCGAGTCTAGCAATTCTCTGGTAGCTATCGATAAATTGCATCCCCCCTTTGAACTATGTCTTTGCTAAAGAATTGTAATTTACCATATACCTAGTATGGACTCAAGACCTAACTTTAATAAGGCTAATTACCCTGAAATTAATAATTACCTAAATGAGCTGAACTGGAATGAACTTTTTCAAAATACTTGTGATGTGAATGACATGGTAGCAGTTTTTTACAAATGTCTGCGTGATGCTATTAGAAAATTTGTGCCTGATCGGAAACCAAACAATAGTCGCTATCCACCGTGGTTTGATAAAATCATTAAAAGAAACAAATAGGCTCAGGTTGCGTTACAGAAAATACAAAAATCCTTTAGATAAAATTGAGCTGAAACTGGTTTCCAAACGGTGTGAAAATCTAGCCAGGAATTTATATAATGACTATATTGATAGAATTGAAAAGGACATAAAAGATAATCCCAAACTTATCTGGAGTTACATAAGAGCGAAACGCGGTGGCACTAGTGGCTACCCTTTGGCAATGACTGATGGACTGGTTGTTACATCTAACAGTTCTGAAATCAGTACACGACTGACAAGGATACAGAAATTAACTGCCATACAAAGTACCTCCAAGCACTGCATAATAATACTCAGGGATTAAGTATTCCAGTAATTGACTGCGACTGTTTACTAAAAAAACTAAAAACAGTAAATATTAGCAAAGGATCAGGCCCGGATGGCATCCCACCTGTTTTTATTTCTAACTGTGCCACAGCTCTATTGTCTCCTTCAGTAATAATATATAATGCATCACTGGCTACTGGAACTTTTCCATCAGAATGGAAAAAAGCCAAGGTAGTCCCAGTACATAAGTCAGATAAAAAAGATACCGTAAGCAACTACAGGCCAATTTCAATCTTATCCACATTCGCAAAGATTTTTGAATCTATTATATGTCCGCACATTCAGCAACACTTGAGACTGTATCTTAATCACAATCAACACGGTTTTGTGGCATCTAGGTCTACAGCCACAAATTTTGTGTCATTCACGGAGTCCCTAATAAAGGTTGTAGATGGAGGCAAACAATTTGACGTAGTATATACCGACTTCAGTAAGGCATTTGATAAAATGCCCCATTCTATACTGATTTATAAACTAGCAGCCTATGGTATAACAGGGCCTCTATTAGGTTGGTTCAAGTCTTATCTTACTGAACGCGAATTCTTTGTCGTTGTAACGGTTTTCGATCGGCTGCACACAAAATAACATCGGGCAAGGATCTCACTTAGCTCCAATACTATTTATTATGTTCATTAATGATCTTCCTGAGTGTTTTCGCTTTTCCGAACCTTTTCTGTATGCTGATGACTTAAAATTTGCGCGAGTAATAGAGTCAAAAAGAGACTGCGATCTTCTGCAGCACGATCTAAACCAAGTTATAAAATGGTGCCACAATAATAAAATGCAACAAAATCCGAAGAAATGCTACCATGTTAAGTATACGCGGAAAATTAACTGTATCGACACAGAATACTTCATAGACCAGGACCGAGTCCAAGAAGTCGAAACAATAAGGGATCTAGGAGTACACTTTGACAAAAAGGTCACTTTCGTGCCTCATATTGAAAACATTATTAAAAAGTCATCAAAAATGTTAGGGTTCCTGCTTCGTAACACCAAAGGCTTTCGTAAAAGTAGCACCAAGATAATGATAAATAACAGTTTCGTACGCAGTGTTATGGAGACGCAGTGTTGTGGATGGTAGTGTTGTGTGGAGACCTCACTATGCCACTCACAGGTTGCGTCTAGAAAGGGTACAGAAACGTTTTGCGTGGCATTTAGCCTTTAGTGAGGGGAAACCTAAGCGCCTGCCCTCTTACAGAGTCCATCTGTGCCATTTCAGGATGCAATCGTTGTCTATGCGTAGAGATATAACCGATGCTTTGTTTCTTTACAAAATGTTGCGCAATAAGATCGACTGCCCCGGTTTATTGAAGCTTATTAGATTCCACGCGCCTTCTAGATATCTTAGGAATAAGATAACGATTCGAAAGTCTGTACTTGGTACAAATTCTCCAACACCTAGATTGTGTAGAATCCTTAATAGCCGCAGTGACTTAATAGATGTGCACCACGAAATATAATATAAATAAATATCTACTTTTGTAAACAATCCAATGGCGATTTAATTTTAATATTTTTTATTTTAATTTTATACCTGTTTTCAATTTTTTCAATGTATTCAATTTAGTTCATTCTTTTAATTTTATTTTCTTATCAATTTATGGTCAATATCTTTATTCATAATCCAATTAATAATTAATCATAATGTTATCAATTTAATAAATTATAATTTAACTTAATCACGTGTCAATGATTTAATTTTGTAATTTTTTTTTATATGTTGTACACGGCATTGAATGCTATGATAATTTTTCTTTATTATTGTTTTGGAATACTTATTCATTGTATGTAGAGGTTCTAATTTCAATAATTTATAAATATGTTATGTGAAGCCGTTTTCTGTGCATGTGGTGTTAACCTGTAATTAATTGTTGCACTTGTAAATGTTACTCTAGTCATTAAATCAGAAATGTATATTGTGTGAACAATTGTTGGTTAACCTAAATAAAAATACACTCTATAGCTACAGGAATTTCAGCTTTAGGTACATTAAAGCTTCATCAAGTCCGTTCGTCCGTCGCGTCGGTCTGTCTGTCACTTCCATATCATTTTAAATTAATAAATGTGCGCTTTCACGTGGATCGGTTATTTTCGTTGGACCGAATAAAAACTGATGAAGTAACTACTGGTTATAAGATCTAGATTCAGTTTAGTGCTATTTTTGTCTAGTAGCCTGACAATCGAGTTACTTTACTGTCTATCTGTATAGCCTTTTCCCAATTATATTGGCTTCGAGTCTAACTAGATGCAGATGCAGCTGAATACCAGTATTTTAAATGGAGCGACTGCCTATCTAACCTCCACATTCCAGTTAATGGGTAATACGATACCCCTTAACAAGACTGGTTGTCAGGGTGTTGGGGTTGTGACTACCCCCGTAACGACTGTCAAAGATCTACGCATGACAGCCGCGACCAACGGTTTAACGTGGCTCCGTGCTTTTTAATCGAGTTACTTGATAACATTTTCAATTTTCTAATCGTGTGTCTCTGACAGGCAAAAGAACCCCAAAACAAAATACGTGGAAATTAAATCAAACATACAGGATCTTAGTTCACCTTCTATTCACCCACAAGTCCTACAACGGCTGCATTATACGCACTCATGTCCTCACACTTAGAGATAGAAATAGTTTCATATACAATCAATTTCAATCTCTAAAGTCTAGACAAAATCAAACTGGTTGCTAATGTAATTTTTTTATTTATTCGTTTTTTTTGGCATTGATTTACATTCTGTAAATACTTAAAGTCACACCCGGACTTATTACTCTTTATTTATTTATGAAAATCGTCTACTTTTAGAATGTTTGTAGATATGCGAGCACCATGTACATATCTATCACATAGTTAATTTATATGTCATGGTTTCATTAATCCATTTTAATTCTTTTACCTATTGTAGTATAGTAATTTTATTTTTAGGTGCATCGTCTTGACATATATGCAAAATATTGTAAAACACTTTAAAACAGTAACGGTGGAGTTTCTTGCCCATTCTTCTCCATACGAAAACTACCTTTTGGAAGGGGCGACTAGAATCAATTTAATTTGATTTTTGACGTTCAAAAGTCATTGTCATTGTCGTTCATTGTCTGAAATAAATGAATTATTATTATTTTATTTATTAAAAGTGGCTTTTATGTGCCTATTTGAAATAAATGATTTGACTTTGACTTTTCACTCGATAAGATACGGTATTACTAATGGGTCGGGGGCTTTTGGGACTGGGACCGCGGTCTGATCCCACCTATAGATACAATCATTATTTTTGAGTAGTATTTTCGGACTACATATCAAATAAACAAAGTTATGTCTTGGGAAAGTACAGTCAACCAAAAAATTTAGAAGTTATATATTTCGATCTGATACCGTCCGTAATCAAGCTTTATCTATGCAGAAATAAGACTTGTTTATGCATAATTTCAATAATTTGTATTCACGGAGTGTTAGAAATAACTAAAATCATGACACAGTGACACCTCATGGTCAAAACAGCTGACCCTAGGATTTGAGATAACTTTCTCAATGCCAAGAACATTTTATTTATATTAAATACGATACGATTTCTTGAGTATGCACATGTATAGTATATTCGACTAGCAGTTTCCGTTTCGATTTTGGCGGCTTTCAATCGAATTTAGAGGCAAAAAAGTTTATATTGAATATGGTCACGCAATGCACGCAATGCGCACGCCATTATTTAAATCAGGTAATAAGAATGACGTTGGCAATTTCAGGCCTATTTCTATCTTACCTGCATTTAGCAAAATATTTGAAAAGTTAATACTCAAGCAGCTGCTAAGACATTTTAATTTAAATAGCCTCCTCCATAATGAGCAATATGGCTTTACAAAAGGTCGTTCAACTACAGATGCGGGTGTTGCTCTGTTGAGACACATATTTGACGCATGGGAGAAATCACAGAATGCTATTGGAGTTTTCTGTGATCTCTCCAAAGCCTTTGATTGCGTGCACCATGACACGCTTTTGCGTAAATTACGTCATTACGGTGTCCAAAACGAAGCTCTCAACGTAATTATTTCGTATTTACATAAGAGGGTCCAATGTGTAGATGTTAATGGTGTGAAATCATCCGGGCTACCAGTTCAGTTAGGTGTTCCGCAAGGCTCAATACTGGGTCCATTCTTGTTCTTAGTTTACATTAATGATTTACCATTCCATTTGACGGGCATCTGTGATGTTGTACTGTTTGCAGATGATACCTCTCTTATTTTTAAAGTAGACAGGAATAGACAAGATTTTGACGACGTAAACAGTGCACTCTCAATAGTTACAGATTGGTTTACGTCAAATAACTTAGTTCTCAATGCCAAGAAAACCAAATGTGTAAAGTTCGCCTTACCGAATGTTAGAAACCTAGGACCCAACATCGTCTTAGATAAAGAGGTGCTTGAAACTGTAGGCTCGGCAATTTTTCTAGGACTAACAGTAGATGCCAAACTTCAGTGGGGACCTCATATATCAAGTCTAGCAGGAAGGCTCAGTTCGGCTGCCTACGCCGTCAGGAAAGTAAGACAATATACTGACGTTGATACAGCTCGTTTAGTCTATTTTAGTTATTTTCACAGCGTTATGTCCTACGGTATTCTGCTGTGGGGCAAAGCCGCTGATATACAAAATATATTTGTCCTTCAAAAGCGAGCTGTTCGAGCAATTTACCAGCTAGGTGCCAGAGTTTCTCTAAGAGATTTCTTTAAAGATATTGGTATTCTCACGGTTGCATCACAATTCATCCTTGCCAACATTTTATATATTAGGCAAAATTTACACTTGTACACTAAAAATAGTGATATTCACAGTGTTAACACTAGAAATAAGGACAAACTACGTGCCCCCTTTCACCGGCTTCATAAGGTTCATAACTCATTTGTTGGGCTTGGTATAACCTTTTATAACAAGATACCCTCTTCTTTTCTAGACTTGCCTTTTAATGCGTTTAAAGCTCAACTAAAATCCAACCTTTGTTCAAAGGCATACTATTCTATCAACGACTACTTAGACGATAAGAATAGTTGGTCACCCTAGTTTAACGCAAGACAATGTTTATGTTCCTTCTCCAGAATTAGCTTACTGCAGAACCCAGCAATGCATAAATGTGTAAGCTGTCACGCCCTTTATGCCTGGAGGCTTTTATTTGGGTAGTAAGTTTTTTTATTTACATTTTAATGAATTATGTTTTAGCTTGAGTACGTATAGTTATTATTATATTTGTTGGTATATTGGCGTGGCTAGCTGACATATTATGGCAAATAATTAAATTTTATGTTCTGGTTTTGTAATGTTAATTACCGAACATTGTATATATTATTGTACCTAGTATTGTATACATTCAAGTATTTTTTTAAATTGAACAGACAGCTGTGCTGCTGGGGAGTTTGTTGCGCCACTTCTTCTTCCCAGCAATAGCACTAGGAAGTGGTGAAGGGCGGGCGTTTTTGGGGGACTGTCTTTTGTAATTTTGACGTTCAAAAAGTGCTGATTCTCAGCCTAATTTGAATAAATGACTTTTGATTTTGATTTTGATTTTGAATGACATTGGGCAGCGAGAAGAACCAGAAGCACGTGATTGATTTAAAAAATATTTAAAGCATGTTTTTGGTGAATTGTGACAATTATCTACAAACCATGTCGGTGATCGGCAGTGACCGAAAAGTTCAGTGAACCAACACGAAAAAAGTGATCTATTTTAAAACACAACCAAGATACCTACCTACCTAGTTATTTACTACACTTTTGGCTCAGCGTTCAAAAAACAATTCTTGAAATATCTACGTTTGCATTTGTTTTGATAACCTTGTGATTTCAGGGAAACAATAGGATAAATGTTTGGGTATTTGATTATTCAGCGACCCACTTCGTCTATTCATCTTGTTTTTGCTAATTGATAATTGATTACGGCATGCGGGAATGTCTAGAAATAACTAATTAATGAAATCTGGATAAACAATAAACTGTACCTAACGACCGCGCCGAGTCAGTGGAAACTTTAGTCCGTATTTCCATCATTTCAGGTTTATCTAGATATGCAAAAATATTATCTTATTTATTTTAAGTATCTGACGTAGGTATTTGTGGAGCCGAAGTTTTTAGGTAGATATGTTGTAGATTGGTATATGTATATTAATAGTAGTGACTCAATCTGTCTGAGATGACTTATTTACATAATAATATGTTGTGTGTATGTTGTCTAATATATTCACAATTCTTTACACATACTGCAAGTATTTAAGTCTGGGTAAAGTTTAGTTCAAAAGTCTCTGAACTAAGGTTCATTGATACAGAAGTTAATTTTGAGTCACGCCTGACGTAGTTAACGGTAAATATCGCATCTCTTCTACGCACATAATATGAAAAATACAGTTGAAACTGGCTGAAAAGCGACCATTACTTTCTCTATCTTTGTGTGTGTTTTCTCTATGTTTGTGTGTGTGTGTGTTCTAATCCCTTGCCATCTTCCTAATCAGTTCGTACCAGGTAGCTTCGCGCTATCTTTTAACAAAAATATGCACAGGGAAAAGCTACACCCACAAGTAAAACCTTAGCTAGAATCAGATGCGGACGCAGTACAGCTACTTAAATTGTATAGGTATCCGATACCTGACTGGTAGACAAGGTTTCCATAACCCCTGGCATACCACAGCATATCGCATTACAGTCGAGCCGCCGACATGTGGTCTCCAACTCATTATGTACCTATATTATCGCGGTTATGTGCCACCACAGCAGGACGATATATGTACCTGTGTAGTGTGTACTACCTACGATATACCGCTCAATACCGGTACGAGTATATGAGGATATGAACGAGTAATGCAGTAGCTCAATGTGTTACCGTTTTTAATTTGTGCGGCTTCTTTTGTTTTATGGTGTACTCTTCAAATATTCTGGTTAAAGATCGCAAAAGCAGACAAAACGGTGGTATGTTCACCATTACCGTTATTTGAATTTATTATTTCGAATAATAATATCCGAGGGACAATTCCCGTATTTAATTTTACGTTAAAAATCTAGTCGCAATCTCATCTCAGCGACAATCAATGTCAATAAGCTGTCAAAAATGTAGAGAAATCCGAGGATATTTTTGACAGATTGAGACTGAGATTAGAGTGCAAACGTTCCCATAAAAAAGGGAATTGCCCTTCAAAAGTGAAACAAGTATGATAACTAGGTACACTCATAAGTATAACCACAACTTTTAAGGGCGTTTTTCTAATTAATTGTTAAGGGAAATGCAGTTCATGACCAATACACTACAATAAGTTATTATTCATTAATAAGTAAATAGGTACCTACTACCCTTTTCTTATGTACATTCATAGTAGACACCTGCTGCTAGTACACCTATGAGTAAATGAAATTTTCCTTGAAATCGGTTTAGGTCTTTCCAGAAATATGACTAACAAATAATAGTATATATGTCCTTCCTTCTTTAAAATGTTGTTTAACATTATGATAAATAAAATAAAATTTACATAAATACATGATTATGATACTGATGTTATGTCATTCCGCATCTTACATAATCTGTTTACAACGGGTTTTTGTTATTGTAAAATAATTAAATACCTCTAAGTACTAAGAACTATTATATACTTCGTGTTTTGTACCTACCTACAATAAAGATAAATGTTGAAATGACGTCAATGTAATCTGGAAACTTTCTTTGATCTACACCATAATTAATCTACACCATAACACCATCATCATCTGCCTAGCCTTTTCTCAACTATGTTGGGGTCGGCTTCCAGTCTACCCGGATAATAAATACCAGTATTTTACATGATGCAACTGCCTATCTGACCTCCACAACCCAGCAGCTGGGTCATACGAGCACGATATCTCTTGGTTAGACTGGTTGTCAGACTTTCGGGCTCCTGACGACCCGTAAGGAATGCCAAAGATCTACGAATTAATTTAAGTACATATAATAACATCGTGGATATTCATTAATGATTTAAACTTAACATACTTCTAAATACGCACAATAAATCGCAGACTTTGTTAAAAATACTATATTTTTAGTTTTTTTTTTTCATAGCAACAACCTAGTTTTCGTTGTCGCACTACGATCGCTTGTTTTGCTGATAGTCAAAACCTCAACCTAATTCGTTACAATTTTATTATGTATAAACAATTATCTGGCTTATTCCTTATTTACAATCTTGTTCCCAATAGATTTTATTTCCACTTAAACAAATATCAACTTTATTTCCGTGTAAATTAAGTTGATTTCAGAATGACTAGAACTATTGAAAAAGTCATAATAATGTTTGAAGTTGAAGCGCAAACTGAACTCTATGTGTAGGTTATAAAGTTAGTTTTCCAAAAACACATAAATATGTGTTTTTGGCAAACTACAAAAATGTGGACAAAAAAAATGTGTTTCCAAAAGTGTAAACAAATGTTTACCCTTTTGGAAACACATTTTTTTGCGACCAATATCTAACTCAGAAGCGTGCTGATAACGGCAAGCTTGGCACTTGACACCGTTACATTGTTTTGCTATCGATAACCTTTTATTCATGTTTTCATTGAAATCGGTATTTAAGTGGGGCCTCCCCTAACCGGGGCTTTGACCGTTCCAACGTGAGCCGGTTCACGAACGCCCCTTAACATTTTACGGGGTGGTGCCGAATATAAGAACCCTTGTTTTGTTTGTGTTATGGGACTTATGGGTATAGTGGTGCTGCTGAGCATGAGGGGTTAGATTCCCAGGTCGAGTAAAGTAATATTGGGTTTTTCCATCGGGAATTTCTCAGTACCAGCTCGGAGACTGGTATTGTGCCCGGTTAATATCAATACAATCACGCCCTATTAGGTACATGGGAGTTAAACATAACTGGTGGCTGGGTGTACTATGAAGGTACACTTCTGCCTAACCGTTTCAGGAAAACAGGCGCGATATTATGTTATACTACCAAACATTTGGAACTAAAAAATGTTCTATTTGATAAAGAAATTCAGAATGGCAGCTGAGATGTATAGTTCGTTTACGGATGTCAGTTTTATGAATGAGGGGGTTAGATAATAATAGTTACCGTTCATTTGCCAAGCCTATTCCTATTCTATTCACGATGGCATTAAATAATTTGTAGCTTTCTTACTTTCTAAATCTTCTTTGTTCGGCGGCTCTGTCATTTTTCATGCAAGAACCGCTAATGTGGTCGATTAATTATAATTTCTGTCATTTTTTTAAGAAAGTTTTTTGCATATCTACTCAGTATATTGGACGCAAGTAATTTTTAAAACCTTAATATGATACTTGTAGTTAATTGATAGAACTATAATCTCGTAGCATGGTCTACGAAATAGGACAGCGTAGGCGCCGTCTGGTCTACGAAAAATAGGACAGTTATCTTTCCCGTAGGCGGTCTACGAGATAAGGGTTTGCTACGTCGGATAGATATGAGTATTGACCTCATTTGGAAGTTAAGGGATTAATGTGGAGATCATTTATTGTTATATCAACATTAATAGCACCTACTATAGTGTATATTATCATCATCGTAATAGCCTCTGCCCGCGACTTCGTTCGAAGTTGAAATTCCTTGTTCCTCCGACCTACCCCGTGCCTGATCCTGCCCGCACTGTCACTTCGTTTTCGCCTAGCGATCTTTCCGACGTTTTTTGCTCGGCTCCTAAGGGTCATAGCGTGATGTAAAATAGCCTATAGCCTTCCTCGAGAATTGGGCTACCAAATGCAAAAAAAAAATCTAATATAAAGGTCCAGAGATTAGCGCGTTCAAACAAAAAACAAAAACAAACTCTTCAGCTTTATTATCAGCATATAGATTGTGTGTCTGCTATAACTTGTATTTATTAATCAAAGGGAAACTGATAAAAATGTTTTGTCTCACACTTTTTGTGGTCATGCCACCCATGATACCAAATGTGGGTGGACGTCTACTGGATAAGGAGCCAAGATCATTTGCGTATGAATGCGTTTGCTTAAGTGTTAGATCAACAATTATGTGCCTAACTACGAACACGGAAGTTATTCTATTCTGAGATTTGGCTTAATTACACCAATTTTGAATGTCCAAAATGATTTATCCTTTTAATGACAGGCAGTATTTGCAACGAAGTGTGTGACTATACTGGTTTAGTAATAAATTCTTGTAAATACAGTGTATTATTGCGAATTAAGTATTCCTAATATGTATGACTATGAACCTGTTATTAAAAGGTGGCGATCTAAAAAACCAAGAATGCGGTTCACAACAGAATTTTATTTAGAATGACACTTTATAAAATATGATTTATTCTTGTTTCCTTGAATTTATTATAATATTCTGTCTTAGTTCGTTATTTTCATTAGAATTGGGACAGGAAAATTATGTCTAATACATGTTATGCATACCACGTATCGTCCATGGCACCTACCTTTTTAAAAACGAACCACAAAGCTTTTTGTAGATTGATAAATTAAAATAATATTCCCAATGTCCATCAGCGCTGGTGGGCTGCGGGCTTTCAGCCACTCTCCAATAGCCTACCAATACACCTAAATATACACAACTACCTTCATAGGTTTAGGCGAGTGATTTTATGAGATGAGAGATATCGAAAGACCTTTGTACACCCATGTCCGGTCCACCTCACTTCATTGCACAGTTTAGGCATATCTTACCTGAAACAAAAGAACAGACACATTAACATTTCGTCAGGTTACACATAAGGTTTTGTAACAAAAGAGGTGGTATTAAAACGGTGGTTACGCCATCTTGCTTCGTACAATGGCGGTAGGGCAATTTGTGTGGGGTCGCAAGGGATTGTTCGGCCGGTCGGCGCACGCGCCGTGAAACTATAGCGGTGCTCTGCGCCTGCTCATCCTCCGTGACTCTATTATTGTGATTGTAAAAGCTTCTGATGCCTATCAGTAGAATTATACATTTTCCTTTTTAGATGTGCTTATAAAGATTGTAGACTAAATTGTAATTTTTATACTTAATCGGTAGATTTTACATAAAAATCTTGGTTATTAAATTACGTTTTGTTGATAAAAATGGCGCGCTTTGTTGCGGTTTTGTAGAAGCATAATTATCTCCCACTTAGACTTGAGTGATTCTTTGAATATAATTGGTGCTACAGGTATCATTACAGTAAGTAGGTAAGGTTTTCTTGCTATTAAGGTAAAGGTACAAAATTGTATAAAGGCTGCGTTGGTCACGAAGCTATACATCGAATATAATGCCCCTGCGACTTGTTATATCATATATTTACGTAACGCCCAATTATAATTATTGAATACATCTATGTACACATGTACGTCTTCTTAATTGTATTGTTGTTTTATCCAAAACAACGAAATAAAACCAATAAGCATGTGATGATGTGGCTAAAGAAGTAAAAAAAAAGTATCTCGTGTGAAGTTCATGTGGCTTGTTTATGATATTTAAGTACCCACTTAGTTCAATGAGTTTGTATAATTAAATTAGTACTGTAATTTCCTGATTTTCAGCAACAATACTTATAATTCTGACACAATACAAAAACAAGCCATTGATTATGATTGGATAACGTGTTAAGTACTACGTACAACCACTCGAACTGAAGCTTTATCAATTATGATAAAGCTTCAGAAAGAAGAAACTACTCGAATTATCGAGTAGTTTCTTCATAAAAGACATATAAGATAAGTCACTATACCTAGATTTCTTATGATAACAGATAAGAAAGGTAAATTACCATTTCTTTTGAGAAAACAAACATGATATAGGTGTGATTGTGACGCATTTTAATGGCGTTACAGACGTACTACGACATAAACAAAGGATAATAAATTAAAGCCTTTCTTTTAGAATTCTTATAACTTAGAGTTTACTCAGCCTGTGATTGTGACCTTCCACTTTTGCACCGATGTCGAAATGTACTGACTTTACACCGATACTCGATATTATGCGGTATGTTGCTGAATAGTTACTATATCAACAGATCTTAGACATTCGACAACCTTAGTCTTATAAGCACAGGCGAAAATATAAAAATTAAACATTTGCGTAGTAGAGAACAATACAGTCAAGCGATCGTACATCAAGTGTACCTATTGTATTATTTTTATAATTATTAATGAATGCGGCACTACGCTGAAGGGCACGGACATTACGTATTAACTCTAAAAACGTAAAAAAAATATTAATCGCTGACTTATGACGCGTTTTGACGACTCCAGCAGCTTGAAGGCGTGGGTCGAGCCGTTGACCTTTCGACCCGGAAACGATACGTTGCCTTGACCTTCGCTGTGGTCACAAGCTCGGTTTGAACCTTTTACTGCAGCGTGCACCAACACGCCGCGCACGCGCAGCTGTGCTTAACGCGCATAAACTCAACGTCAACGCAAACAGAACGTGCTTCCAACCACAGAATGATTCGTTAACATTCTTACACGTACATCTATAACACATTACTTTGACTGGAGCCATCAATGGACTATTCGCTAAGTTTACATTGTGGATCAAGTTTACTCTGTAAAACGGTAAAACCAGATGTGTACCTAGTTGTTGGCGAGTTACTTTCTACACCAGGAGCCCGTTGCGTCGGCGGCGAGTACTACATCATCTAAGGAGTCGGGAAACTTTGCACTCAAGTGCGGTAACGCGACCATTTATCTTATAATGGCCAGGGCACTCCACCTTCAGTGGCCGCTGAGAATATCAATGGCATCATAAGCATAATGGATTTAGTCTTCTGCACGCGTCTTGCCGCCCATGAATGGGGTTTGCCACTTTCACTTGAATTATGATGTCCTCCTTTTAAGGATGCGTTGTCACGACAGAGTTGCAAATAAGTTAAATATTCTAAACAAAGCGCGGAAAGTTCACGTGTATTTGGGTTAGTGGGCTGTTCAAGAAACACGTATATAAGTACTTGTTTCGCTGTCAAAACTATAACTGTTCGTTCATAGTAAATGGTATATTTTAGTATTAGTAGAAATCTCTTTTACGACAGAACAAACTAACTTTGTATTGAACCTTGAAAACTGAACTCTTTTCTAAAAGTTGAATTTCGTTTTTTGTCCCCAATAAGTAAGCAGACTTAGCTTACACGAGTATTTCACTGAATGATTTCAGTGTCCGCGCAAAAAATGATCACAGCGATCATAATAAAAAAACCTGGCAAGTGCGAGTTGGTTCCAACACTATTGTATGGGGACCCCATTTAGTTTTTTAATTTTTATTATTGTTGTTATCGCGGTCATAGTAGTCTCTACGAAAATTTCAAGTGTGTAGGTACTTATTACGGTTCAAAAAGATACAGGCCCTGTGACACACAGACGGACGGACGGACAGCGGAACCTTAGTAATAGGGCCCCGTTGGCACCTCTGAGTACGGAACCCTAAAACACTGCTTTTGAGTAGGTACACGATGCTGTAAAAATAGATTAAATCTGCTGTGTGGCAGTTTTTGCCGCTGATCCGATTAGATTGAAGGTAAACAATATCACCTTGACGGAAAGAGAGGCGGCGGCGCGGCGGTGAAAAATTAACTTTGATTACACCGACAAACACCAACTCGAATGTTTATTAGGACAATCAGGCTTCGGGATTGTTGTTGGTGGACCGGTAATTGTTTTCTCTCGAGTAAAAACCCTTCTACACATACCTATCTACCTAGACGTAAGAAAACGTGCGAAGGAAAAGAGAATATTATAAGTTAATTAGTTGGTATTAGTTGTGTGCAAGTATGACTACAGTTGTTTACGAATGATTCATAGGAATCTTATATAATTTTTCTTATATCCGCAATGTTTTCCTGAAGCATATTCATGTAAAATATAAACATAATAAAATATATGTAGGTAGGTACTGCGTAAAATATAGGTTTCTAATAAAATGTGTAGGTAATATGAATAAATAAATAATAAAATAGCTCAAAGAAATATTTAAATTGTAGATACATAATATTTATAGTCTCATAAATAAAACGATATCTACTAGCATTTTTTTTTTTAATTTTCATTAATTTGACTTTGAAAGCTTGCAATGATTTTGATATATAAGTTACTCTGACTTACGAAATATTGCGTAACTTGGGGTGACTAACGATACGTAAAAACTTGATCTTTTTTATACCTGTCTAACCAAATCGTTCCGGCGTGAACATGGTCGATTATTTACCGATAACTAAGCAAAAAACGTTATTGTTCTATCAAAATGCATGTGCGGTCGTAACCACGTATTGAATATCTCGATGCATACGGCTAGTCGATGTTTGACTTCAACAACACGTTGCATTAGGCCGAAACAGGCGCGAGCCGCAAGCGCACGCCCGCCCCATATCCGGCTGCGGCCCAAGGAGAACTTTCCATCCACCATATGTCGACATTATCTACTCGTTATCCATTAAAACATTAATATAATGTTAGTATCTTTCAAATAAACAAATGGAACTGATTCAATGAAAAACAAATCGAACTCTTTTCAGATTACGCATGTTTGGATGTGTGCCAAAAAGAAAAGTGCTTGTTGTATGTTGTTTTTAAATACGTTTTCATTTGAAAAATGCCGAAGCTGCTCATCATTTTTCCGACCACAACGTCCCACTATAGAACGATTTAAAGAAAGTTGTACATTGTATAATGGTCCTGAAAATCTCTGATAGGAAGATTTTAGTTCCGGATTTCCGTTTTGCATTGTAATGTTCTGCAGTAGGGTAATATGTTACATATTTAGCAGGACCATTCAACACAAAAAACAGAGAAAAACTTTGCGATTGCCGGCACTGAATTGCGATTATTTAGTATTACAGGCACTATTGTTTAACAGCTAACTTCTGCTGTATGGTGCTTTATCGATACACATGTGTACACAATCTTGGTTGGTGCTGTTACATGAGCATGCAACAATAAATTGTAAGCAAGCATTGCGTAACAAGTGATTTTGTTTTGTTTTTGTGACGGTCGAAATGAGCGTCCGTAGTAACCGATAACGCGTGCAAAGTTTCAAATTGGTTATAACTATATGTTGTGTAGGAAGGTTATTAACAAAGGTTGTGTTAATATACAAATATTCACACAACCTTTGTTAATAACCACAGCCTTCTGTTTTTTGGTATTGGCAAAGACAATAAAGGTATCGTGTCCTGGTATGTACAGGTGACAATGGCAAAGTATTTTGTCGTATAGATGTTAATTGTAAAGTTTGGCGCTAATATTTGTATCTTAGGTGTATGTATTTAAGGTCATACATCCTATCTGCAGAGAGAGCAGAGAGCAGTGGTGGACCAGTGGTGACGGCCGTGACTTGCTTGGTCGTAGGTTCAAAGTTCCGGGGCTAATGCCCCTAAGCAAATTAAGCAATTGCTTAAGGCATCACGTCTCGGGGGGCATCATAAAAAGTACCAAAAAAATATTTGTTAGCACATGAAAAGCCACCCACGCGTTCTGTGGGCGGAAGATGTTGTTGTGTAGACGTTGGAAAGGCTCGATGCTTTATTAATATTATACAGGTTGACTTGTATTTTGACTTATTCCTCGCAGGACGTGATAGAGGGACCCATTTGCAACAGTTAAGTCTAAAGCCTACGTAAAATTTCTTGGGATTTAAGAAAACTAAATTTTTATATAATTTTGAAAATTTCCCAGAATTCGTCACTAAATATCACTTTCCTCTAAACTCGCAAATCGAATGGCCTTCACTGCTGTTTCATTACGCCCCCCTCACACTTTAGCACCTTTCGATGAAACCAAAATTTCTAAAATATGAAACGGTTAGAAGTAAAAAGAAGTTTGTGAACAATTTTCAAGAATCATCCACGTACACACGGCTACACATCAAGCTATAATTTCCAGTTTTAGCTGACCTCACATTGTATAGGTTTTTCGTACAATCAGCAGTCAGCTTATACTGGTTATGTATAGCTTGATGTGTAGCCGTGTGTACATGAACTTTGGTACCATTTATCTCAAAATTTTACTTATTTAGTGATAGTTAGTTAATTGTTCCAAATGGGGAACCCATTTTATTGATTTTTGTTAATTAACTAACTATCACTATCAGTAACTAATCACCTGGAAGGAATACGACAAATTACAAGTCACCCTGTAATACTAGGCCTGTAATACTGGGCCTGTAATACTGGGCCTGTAATACTGGGCCTGTAATACTAATGTTGAACTTAATTTCCGTAAAAGTCGTAAGATAAATTAAAAAAATATGCTTTTGTACATTATTCTGAGGAACGTATCTCGTTGTAATAAATACATAATAATAATAATAAAAAAATGGTTTATTGGTAGAACAAGATACTATGTTATTTTTTTTTAAAGATTGAAACTAGTATTCTAGTGGACAGGGTGGCCCACATGCGTGGATTGCTTAGGGCATCAAGTAGGCTTAATCCGGGACTGGTTCGAAACCAGGCAGCCGCTTGACTTAAGGCCCTCTCTGTGAGAGGGATCACAGACAGTGTCCCAGCAATGGGAGCACTTCCTATCTTACTTGCTTGTATCAGTTAATTTATGAAGAAAATTACAGTCACGACATGCGAAAGTTAATACAGAGTAGAAAGTGCCTCGACTTAGTCATACGCACCGCAGTCCGCAAGATTCTCATGACACGAAGCGTTGTTGATTACAATTGTATGTTGAAAAGGATGAATGGATCCCATGAGAAAAATACCGTAAAATTAATTCAGAGAACTTGTAATATTCTCCAATTCCTCGCCGGTATCTTACTTAGTTGATAGTAGTGGGAAAGTCAGTGACTTGGTTTATTGTAGTTTAAAATTAAAGTCTGTGAAGTTTTGAGAATCTATTTTGGCTCAGCGAGTCGTCTAAGGGGCGGTTTATTGTGTAGTAACAGATACAATACATAAATAAAGAAGATTAAATGAAGTGGACGTGTATATAAGTATAAGGAAAATCTGTTCGGTTATTAGGTAGGATTTAAATTATGAGTCGTTATAAAATGCTAAAATGCAAAAACCTGTTTTATTACTAAACTATACAGATATAATAAAAATAATCATATAGTCTACCTGTTGAATTTCCGAAGGCTGACACAAAATACTGGTTAATTCTTATAATATCTTCTCACAATCACAATCGCACTTTTGAACACAGCAGTAAAATCACTTCTCTAAAATAACGAAACAATTAATAACTAGTATTGTGACGTCAGAGAACACTTATGTATTGTCAGTTATCAGTTAATGTAATGATAAGAAGCACTAGACATTGACAGCGACCGTTTGTGACGAGACGCGAGGTACGTATGGAGGCGTGTGGCGGTGCTCACCACATTTGTATAGCACCGGTGAGGCTCGCCCGCTGACAGCCAGCACCGGACGCCGGCCGTGACGTCACGCGTGACGCGTGCACTAAACTACCCCAAATTTCACCAAATTACTACACTACCAACTTACACGTTGTGGAAATCGCTGTATCACTTCTGGGACAACTGACCTTTACGCATGATTATAAATATTCTCCTAGACGAATATTTGTGGTTATTTAATTATACCAATACCGGCTTTTAATATTCTGTGTTTCTTTGTCTCTCGAGAGGCCACAGACTGGTTATAACGACTTTAGTTCCAGTTGTCTAATGCTCAAATTATTTTACTTGCATAAGTATACATTCTTGTGCGGATTTAATATAATTGTATTGTATTTTAGGAATGTATTTTTTACGCTTAATACTTACGGTTTTGCGTAAAAAATACATTTCAGGCTTATTCAAAAGAATAAGCTTAGAAGAGTAATACCTACGCCTGAAAGTTTTAAGGTTTTGTGAATATTGACTTCTTAAAGTACATAATAATCTATTTATTTGTCAAATATTGTTAGATACCGAGTTGTCACAAGTTATAAAAGTTCATATTATTCTGTCGGCGTACCTATACCTATACATTTTTAGACTTTTTGTCAGTTTGTTGGATATAACAATGAAGTAAATAAATTTTATAACATTCAAATTAGTCAAATATTAGGTATAGAAATGTTATTTACGATGAAAACACTATCATTGTTTTAGCATTCATTGAAATGTGCTTACATAAGAGCATGACAACACTGTTATAATCTTTGAATCTTTTTAAGAGGAATGATGATTAATCGTAATTTCCTTCGAGCAGTTGTCTTCATGCTCTTAGTCACGTATCTCATACGTAGGAACGTAGGTACTTATATTTCTATATTCATAGGTCCAACAATGTTCAGTTATTACTGGATTCCCCGGTTGTTTTAGAAATAGTTCCATCGAATAACGTAGATCGTTATACCCTATTCCATTATTTAATGCTATAATACCGTACGTGTATCAATCAATGTATTGTGTGTGGCTGCAATCACTAGTTCCATCTGTCAAAAAACAGTTTACCTAATGATCAGGGTATAATAGGTTTTGATTTGTTAATTGAAGTTCTATCTGATCTAATTGACTGTTAATCTATAGCCGTAGTCATTAAAACATGTTTATATTTTGTGTGGTTTAGCTGCAGTTGTTATCTAGTATTACTATTAGTTGTTACCTGCGGGTTTTACGGCTTTTATTAGGTACTTGTTTATTGTCTTAGCAATTTTCCGTACCTATAGGTACTTTGTGACGACATTGTACATCCTATACCTATCTATAGGTACACAAAGTACCTATAGATAGGTATAGGATGTTTTTTATGAAAAAGTTATGCACTAATTCGAAGCGAGTAAGATGAAAATATTTGTATAATTAAAAATTATTCCCACAGTTTTCCTCTCAACCTCTTATGTGTAGATTTCAAACTACTTCAGCAAGAATTTCCGTGAATATGACGTCATTTTACGAGAACCGTTGTTGTCATCCAACTATGTTCTTACCACACGTATTAAACCCACAAGTTTTATCAGTTGTGGTAAACTGGGGAACATTTAGTAAAAGAAATCTCGATCTTTACAACTTTATTGACTTATCAATGTTTGCTTAGACGCAGGAATATAAACCGGCGCAGAATTAAGAATAAAGTTTCAAAACAAGTTGTTATTATGATACTAAGGTGCAATCTAAGTCAGGTTGTAGGTACATATTCGTTTCACTAAAAGTTTTGCGAAAATTTTATATAGGGACGGAATGTGCTAATTTTAAGGCTCCTAAGCCGCACTTGTTACCTGGTACTTATACGCTAATAACCTAAATTAGTTTTTATAAGTCTTAATAATAACTATAAACTATTGTCCTTGGGTGCACTTGCATAGTCCAAACACAGATAATCGTCGCTTGGTGCCTCATTTCATTGAAAACGTCTAACGGGCCTCTGCGAGTTGGCTTCGGCCCCTCGTACGCCTTCCAAAGGTCCGGGACCCCAGGGTCCCGAGATATGCCAAAGACTATAAAGAATAAAATATATACACGTCGACTTGAGAACCTCCTCCTTATTTTAGTCGGTTAAAATAGATTTGGTTATTTGCATATTTTTCGTTCCAAAAATAAGGTCTTGGATTTTTTCCTTAAAATGAGTTCGTTCTAATATTTGGCTTGGACGATTCACTTGCGCGGGCGCTTCACGCTGGCTAAAGCCGCTGGCTAGAGCCACGGCCACAACCGCTGGCAAATATATAGGTATTAGAAATAGCGATAGAATTAAAAATACAGTCCCAAAGTAAACAACAACATTAAAGAAACTCACACACAAATATAAATGTACGAAAGCGACTTCACATTCCAATGTATTCTTTTGTTGATCGAGCACTCTTGTCTGTCGGCACGATTAGCGTAAATAGATACGTCTATATATATTTAGAATGCTTTAATAAGTAATTAGTTGGCTGATGACGACGGGAATAGCTGGCGTACTGTGGATACTTGCACCTCATACATGAGACACACCTACGGAGCGTGGGGCGTACCGTGGGCCGTGGTGCACCACTCACAACTCGGGCTCAGCTCTATTTCTGCCCGGTGTTAATGACTTCATACTGATACACCCGTCAGTTGACATTTAGGTCATTCTATTACGGTTTTTATGATGTTTTCTATATTTTCACGTAGTGGGATAAAGAGGTTAAAGCCCCAAGCGAATTAGCGTCTGCGTCGTTGTCAAAGTCAATGTAAACAAAACGTACATGTAAGTTTCACCTTGGCTGTCCTAATTGCGATTCGTTTGAGGTAAGTGCAGTATCACTATGCTTTCAATTGGTGTTAATAGAAATACGTAAAGAATAGAGACAGGTGGGCATTTCGCGAACGATCATGTGAATGAATACACTACATTGTTAGTTTATAGCCTGTTCCGGTGACCCAGTTCTTGAATATATAAAACCGTTGACGTTCTAGCAATACAAAATGCTTTTAAAAAGCTTGTTTGTTGCCTATTTTATATGATTAACTGAAATGACGTTGCCAAAAGTTGCCTAAATTCAGATTCTGGAAAATATAAGTTCTGTTGAACACTTGGATTTGTATGTTCATAGTCAGGCCTGAGTTAGGTGCTAATCTAAACACGAGAAGACAGCATATGTCGTATCTAAAGAGCACAATAAAAAGCATAAATGAAATACACGCATCTGTGGTTAGTACACACGGCAACACATCAAGTTTTACATTTCCAGTTTAGCTGACCTCGCATAGTACAGGTTTTTCGTACAATCAGAAGTCAGCTTATACTGGTACTATAGATTGATGTGTAGCCGTGCATACCATAGCAGATATAAATTAGGTAATAGAATAAGATCAAGAATATCTAGGTGATTATCAAAATGTGTACGCAACGTATTTCGAATATTGCAAGCAATGCGGGCACATTAATGAGGTTGTTTAAAGAAGATTGAGCACACGACCTCGGTAATTACTGATATAGAAAGAGTGTGAATGACTCCATTGAGAGAGCGAGTAGCACTTATTAAATTATTAGCAACATTGACCTTCACTGCCCAGGTCAACACGTCCGAAGTTAGATTTTGCTCTTGGTGGATCTTTCTTCAACGTGAAATTAGTTAAAGCATACCTACATAATGTGTATTGGACCATGAGCGTGATAAAGCATAAGTAGTCGGAAATAAAATACTGAAAACAAGGAAAATCTGTGATTAAAAAAATATGTACAATATGGAGGGAAATAGATTTATTTTACCTCTCGTTTTAGAGCAGTTGATCGGTGCAATGGTTTTGTTTGACTATACATTTTATAGTTTTACATTTCTATGGTTTGAGTGTTAAATATTTGCATAATCCGCCTATAATGTTCCCACTGCTGGGAGACAAGGCTCCTCTCTGTGACAGGGAGTAGGCCGTAATCCACCACGCGCATCTTCGAATTTTTGGTTCTAGGATATGCAGCTTTCTTCACGATACGTGAGCAAACCAAGTCCAGAGTCCAAAAACAGTGAAGGAAATCATATTGACTCATGATGATTTCCTTCACCGTTTTTGAGAGCAGTGGTGATGAAATAATTTGCATAAAATGCCTGCTTGGGTTCGATCCCACGACCTACAACTCATAAGTCGCGGTCTTTACCACTGGGTCACCACTGCTCATTACAGGTACATAATCACTTTGATTAGGTACCTATTAGAAAGGTCATTCGCTCGTTTCGCTAATACGAAGAGGCGATAATACGTCTCCAGTATCAACCAATGTCCCTACATTCAAGAAAAATCTGGTAGGTATATTACATAAAAGGCATATTGCATCAATAATAAAGCCTAAGTACGGAACCAAGATCCTTATTTACTAATAACAACCAAAATACAGAGCTGTCGAATTACCGTTACTTCATTCACTGGCTATTATTGAACATTAATATTTTATTAATTCCCCCACGTTTGAGGCAATGGTTTAATGCGAGATGGCAGGTCAATCGATAGCGTGTCTCATTAAAAATGTATGCTACAGAATGAGTAGGTAATCCATCGATCACTGGTTCCAGTTTACAGGCCACAGGTGACATTACTTATATGTGGTGATTCGCAGTGACAACTACAGGCATTAGTGCTAACAAAACAGGCTGTTGTTACTCGAGAATTTAAGTCAAGAAATTATCTATATCAGATTTTAACATAATTGAGAATATTTCATAATCATTACATCTGTTTTTTGTTCTTAAATGGATACCACATTGATACCCTCCGTGTGGGGAGAACGGAGGGTTATGTCGGACTCCTACCGACGAAAAACTCCGCTGTTCTTTCTATTAACATGAGTCAGAGGCCCGGAAGATATTTGTACATTCGCGCGCACCCCTTAATAACACTATACCTACACTTTTATTATTCGTAGATACATAGTCTAAATAAATAAAATTAATATACTTGTTTCAACACAAGTTAATCCGCGACTATGTTATTTCGTTATTTAGGCACGATCAAAAATTTACATCGAAACGTATTAGATATACGTTTTGATGTTATAATAATAATAATGACCTGGACATGTTGCCCCCTTGTCGCTACGACACTATGTGCTAGCTACCATCGGGGGCCCATTATTGAGTGTGCTAGACAACCCCTGCCATTTTATCCGTGTAATTTATACTACATTGATCAGGTAGGGGCTATAATTTTTCCAAAGTCCTAGATAACCAGTTTACTTTAGCAACCCAAACCAATAACTCTTTGTTTCCATATCTTGCAATAGTCCTACACCAACCAGGGGTTGTTGGGTGCACTTGCATAGTGAGAACAGGGATAATCGTCGGTTGGTGCCTCAATTCATTGAAAACTTCGACCGGTTCCGTGCTTCTCGCATCCAGCGGTTCCTGCGGCTTTAACAAGGTCGTCAGTCCACCTTGTGGGAGGCCTTCCAATGCGCTACGTCTTCCGGTACACGGTCGCCACTTCAGAACTTTTCGGCCCCATCGGCCATCTGTTCTGCGAGCAATGTGCAGTTACATTGGTTCTTCTGCGGATCTCTTCATTTCTGATTCAATCACGCAGGGTAACTCCAAGCATAGCCCTCTCCATTGCCCTTTGGGTGACTTTAAGCCTTCTGATAAGGCCCATTGTGAGTGTTTCAGTGCCATAGGTTATCACTGGCAACACGCACTGGTCAAAGACTTTCGTCTTGAAACACTGCGGTATGTGGGACGAGAAGATACTGCGTAGCTTCCCGAACGCTGCCCAGCCGAGTCGGATTCGACGATTGATCTCTTTCTCGAAGTGACCTACCCAATACCTACCTACCTGCAATAAATTACTACATAAAATGCCACATCATTGTTTACTTTCTCCTTTATTTATAAACGTTGCTTAAAGTTAAGTAGTTATGCGTGTAGTGCGCGACTGTTTAGCTATACATTTTTGACGTTTAAACGTCACTTAGCTTTAGACATTGTTTATAAATAAACCTCTTGAAGTTTAAGATAAGTAGTCATAATATGGATTTTAACTGCTCTCGTATTTTAGGTTTTCCCGAGGACCCCTTGCGATATGCTCTCGGATCGGAATCCCAGATAGATAATTGCTCATTGTATCAAGTTAACGAGCATGTGCGCAGTAATCAGTTTCGAAGGCAAAGCGGAACCACTTCATCGGTCACAATTTGTAACGCAAAGCGATTTGGAGTAGTCGTTGTCGATATAGAGTGAAATATGAAAATCTTATTTGTAGGGTTTGTTTCCGGTGTTATATTTATATTGTCAAACAGTACGTATCCCGCTTGTTTTTAAGTTATGCATTTTCTTTTTACATACCTACTAGAAAAAATATCAAAGATATATCTTAAGGCTACTTTTAGATGACAGGCTTTAAGAGCGCGTTGTGTTAACGTTTACACCTAGGCATTCGCACGCTGTCACGCGTTTTTAAACTTTGCTTGCGCTCTACGCGCGCCTGTCGTACTACGATCCTGATCAGGAGGTCTACTCCCTACGCAAAAATCCGTAGTTTCGGCTGAACTTACAAACGATTCCTATTACGTATCACCTACGGACATAAGATAAGTTTGGGGCCCGACCTAAGATCGAATGACACCACATTTGACAGTTGTCGGGTGTAGGGTTTATTCCAATATTTAGAACGACCTAAGATCGAATGACACCACATTTGACAGTTGTCGGGTGTAGGGTTTACTCCAATATTTAGAACGAGCCCGTATCTTCGTTGATGGACCTCTTGATGAGCGCATGCAGTTTGAGAGCAACGTGGGCTAGTGCTGGGTTTCTCTGGATTACACTTAATAGGGTTTTATTAAATAGTAATGATCATTTCAGTTTCAGAATACCATGTCACCGATGGTCAGTACTTTCCTAATCCTTCCTTAAATTTTGTACCGTTTGAGTTCGATACTACCAACCGTGCACCATGGAACGCCTCAGGTTGCTTAAAAGACCTCCTCAATTGCTGGGAAATAACCAAGTTTGTTTATAATTTATAATTTAATTCATAATTAAATCGAAAACAAGTTGTTGTTCTTTAATATTTGTATTGTGCAATAATATTTTACTTCTCTACCGAAATTATTTGGTTGTTTTATATTCTTTCAGAGCTGACATGTTATGCTCCCAAAAGAAATACAAGACTTCAATATGCGGTTTCTGGAAAGATAATTGCCTCGACGATACCGGACAGATGGACAGTAAGTGAATTTAGTCCAAACACTTAGTCCGGCTGGACATTGGAAGATAGGTTTTTTTCTGAATAATTGATTGACGAGTAGTTTATTATCTTTTAAATGGGTCTGTCCGCACGCGCCGGTGCTTTGCGGTACCACACGGTCGCGCGTCGTTTGTTTCTACAGAATACAACATCTTTAAGGGCAATATTATATTATGTGGTTCCACAATAAAGTCACGTCCATGTCAGTGGATTTGATTCTAAACTTTGAAGGCCCCTTTGCTTAATTCGTACCATGAGAGCAGAACACAATTAGAAAGAACTAACCAAATCTAACTTTTAATAAAACGATATTTCATTTATAGTCTAGTTTCTTCTTTACTTTTATAGAACTAAGGAATTTTGAGGAATATGATCAATTACCTGATGAACTATTCTGTCAACTCCAAACAGAGACTTCCGCTTAATTCCCTGGCAAATTATTTGTTTGTAATTTTTAATGACGCTCTGATACCTTATTCTAAGTAAGAATTAGGCTTTAGATGCCACGAACTAGGTAGTCAGACCCCATAAACGCACCGAAGGATTTTTTTTGTGCAACGCTAAAGTAGCCATTATGATATTTTTTTTTAGTTTTTCTATGAATGCCAATTGAGAACTTAATAAAAGAAGATTTAGTGGACGCAAAAGATTTAATTACTTTAAATTAGGTACCTTTAAAACTACAGCAGTTCTCCCTTAGGGGTTACGAATTACAGCACCTTATAAGAAACCGTGCCGATTGTTTGAGCACTCAAAATTGATTAATGAAGCTCTGCCCTGCAGTGTTCATAATCTCAGATAATTTACATTCCATCGCCACTTAATAAGTTATCTACTTTAGTGAAATGTATTCTAAGTTGATTTTCGATTGACCATTTGTAATAAGGTCCTAATAAGTTTTTGTTTGCAATGGAATTTGAACTTTGTTAAATGTTAATTAAAATTATCTATAATTCTTAATTCAAATATAGGGAGCTGTTTTTACCCTTGAATACTTCAACAAGATTGCAACCAGGGCAGATTACTTTAAAGTGTAAAAAGTCAGTGTTTGACATGAAGGTATTTTTTCAGATCCGGGAGACTACACTTTGTTTGAAAGTCTTTGCAGGACCCATGAATGGTCCATGTGGACCAAGTAAAAATGATGTCAACGGTTGGGCCAATTATTCACGATTAATATTTTGTATTAAAATAACTTAAAGTTAATCAAAGATCATTATATTTTAAAATAAGTTAAAGTTCATCATACACCTACCAAATACTTCGTCGTCCATTAACTATGTGTAATGTTTAGTGTATAATATCTTTTGTTGGAGATCCTAAAATAAATAAATCATGTAACGTTGCAATATTGTATAATTATTTAATTTATGGATGAATTTTGACAGGAATACTAGAGTCACACGGGCTTATAAACGAGCTAAGCTTACCTGTTGAATGTTCTTTTGATTAAATAATGGTAACTGGTACCTACATTTTATTCCTATAAACATAATGACATTTTTAACGTCGTTAAAAATATAATATAACGTCACAACCCTTTAATTTGTCATTGAATTAAGAAAACAAATTGTAACATAATTTTTTATTACAGTAGGTTTTCCGTTTTTTTTTTTCAATTTATTTTTTTAGTAATACAAACATAACGTGGACTGGGCAAATGCCGCAATTGCGGGTTATTTTTAACACCTTACTACGGGTATCGGGATACCTACATAATATATAAAAATCGAATAAAGCCACTTCTTGAAGTCGGTGAGAAATAGAAAATAAGGTAAAATCACCTAGAAGAATGACTTTTCATAGGTTTTCTGTAGAAATGGGGTCTGTAGCTCAATTTTTCAGGTCAGAGGGATGGTTAGGATTTAGAACCACATTCGTGACATTTTTCTAAAAGGGTACGATTATTTCAACTGGTTGCCGGTATGTATGGTTATATATAACAAGGGATAACCCCGGTCACGCGAACCGTTTTCAAAACTTCCAGTGGGACCAGCTCATTATTTATGTGTACATTATTCTGCACAGACCAATGTTACTGTCATGGCTCAGTAGATTTTTTCGAGTAAACTTTAACTTGTTATATTAAACTTTTGTTGTATATATTAGTTGTATATATTAAACTTTGCACAAGAGTTTCTTATGTAACGAAGGTGAGCACTAAGAATTTTTGAAAATACAGGATTTATTTTTATAGGAAATAAATATTAAATAGGGCATGAAAGTTTGTATGAAAGCTCGAAATTTTGCCCTATTCCTGCCTATTTTGCTTTGGCTTGTCAATGAACAAGTTTTTTGGGACCCACACTAGAGGTGACTAGATACTTGTAACCCGGAAATAGTGGGACCCGTACTGCCGTTTCTGTGCACCTACGTACTAAGACGGCCACAAAGTTGCGACTTGTTATCGCAGATATGTGTTTGTATAAAGTTCTGAAACCAAACAGAGCAAAGTAGGTGTATGTGCCCAGCCAACAAGTATTTTGTTGTGAATAACCTGAAAGTGGAACTAATCTTACGTGGCATGTGACTGTTGGGATCAATACTACGAGTGTGAGTGAGCGCAACTATGGATAAATCCTTCAGCTTAATTTAATTCTGGGATAAAACATGGCTTCGTACTGTATAGTGTTCCGATGGCTTCATGTGTGCTTTTTGCTGATCTTATTTGCTCAAATAATGTAAATCGATGCGCTGGCCTTTGAGTATAAAATAATTAATTTCAGTAAGTACCCAGATACCCTTCTGACATGTTCTGGTCGATCGGCGTGTCATACCTCAGTGAACCGAACCCCAGAGAGGGTTTCATTATCAATGAAGTTAGTTAATACGAGGACGTGGGGCTCGTGGCTAAGTAATAGTCTCAAGTTGATCGATCGACAACGCTTGCCGAGGTCGGTTCGTGGATGGGTGATTATCCATTTCATTTGGAGAAACCTTCCGTGCTTTGGAAAGTATGGTAAAGCCATTGGTCCCAGCTGTCATTCGTAGATCTCTGTCAGTCGTTACGGGAAGAAGGGTAGTCAGAAGCCCGAAAGTCTGACAACCAGTCTTACCAAGGAGTATCGTGTTACCCAGTAAGTGGGTTGTGGAGGTCAGATAAGCAGTCGCATCATGTAAAATACTGGTGTTTAGCTGCAATAGGTTAGATTGGAAGCCGATTAGCCGACCCCGACGGTTGGGAAGAGGATGATGATGATGACCAATCAATGATGAAGGTACCTGCTGTGTTTAAACTAAATTAAAACTCTGTTTATTATCACAACGTTTGGACACCAGCTAAGCGTTTTTATTCCTATTTTAAATTACATTAGAATCAAATTAACCTTATTTGAACGAGCGATATAAATTTATTTTATTGCTGATTATTTCTAAACCGTGTGGTACGATTGTAACTGAATTTGAAAATGGATAATCAAAATTTAAAAAAGAAAACTTTGTTCTATAATAAACTAACGTCCAGCATCAATCGACTACAAAATAGGAAAGTGTGAATACCGCCATACATAGATGATTGAAACTCGAATCAATTTATCTTGTAATAAAACTCAAAATTGCTTTATCTCAAAAATGAAACCACGAAAATGAAAGTGTTCAATTCTTATAAGTCCTCCTTTTTCAAGCCCTTACCTACCTAACATTTTTCGACTTTTCCTTGCATTGACAAGACTATCATCAGCAAATTTTAAATTCTGGTAAAAGACATAATTATATTCGTTTTTTGCCATTGTACATAGGTTCCCCTGTTACTTTCTGCTTGAAGGTGAGGAGGAATTTATGACAGTTAAAACAAGCCTTTGACAATCCAAATGTCAAATTAATGACATTTATATCGAAACGGTTTGAGAAGTGCCGTATGTAAGGCGCTCTGAGCAGTGTGGACAATTTCAATAGGATAAATCTTAACGTCTCTGAGATCTTATGTGGCAGTTAGCAACTAAATTTAAAGCGCTGAAATATCATGTAGATATTATAAATTAACATTAACTGGGAGCAAAGTTGTTGGAAAGATTCAGGCTTCAGAATGTTAAGCAGGTTATAGATAGATTACATTATACGTTACAATTAACAGTACCTTGTGAAAATAAAATATTTTTAGCTCTTACTAATGAAGAGATGTCGAAAACAAATTTGTTGAGAGTAATTTTAGATTTTGAAATGTGTTGTGTAAATAAAGTAAGTCAGTTTACTTACTAAATATAATGTATTCTAAAGAACTGCTAACCAGTAGAGATGGAAATAGACTTGTGGTTCGTAATCAGTGTTAAATGTTGATTTAGTCCGCGACGACGTGTCCCGCCGTGGTAGGTAGGAAATAATCACGTAATGGAGGTTATGGAGGATCGATCGAACGAGCTCGTACATCACGTCGCGCACCGTGGGCTCGCGGCAACATGGTATTAGAAATCAGGACCACATTTATACAGGTAAACTTGACATTTCCTTGTAATAGGCGATGGTTTATTAGAATTAATTAATTGTACACAAAGTGATGAGTGACCTTTCTAATTCCTTTTGTATCTAGGCATGTACGTTCCAACGTTGCTTAGACGCCATCGGTTCCTACCTATTTAAGTCGTTTTTAGTTATTTTTAGTCTGAATTAATTATTTAGGACGTGGCTGAACTATATTATGATTACAATACTACTGTAAATAACTTGTGTCGTTTTTAACAGCGAGTTTCTTGCACTATGTTTTTTTGTTACAGTCGTCGCCTATACAACTTGTGAGGTTGTTTTTCAGTCTTCATCCGTAAAACTTTTGAGGTTTTTGTTTGACCACGAAGGAATATAATGGGTAAATGTATGACAGTCCTGTCGCCGAGATAATACGTTCCTGACACCGGTCAGTGCGACTATTCTAGTAGCTAATAAAGGTCAAATTCGCAAAAACACTTATTCGTTTGTATGAAATTGACAGGTAATAAGAACGCATTCTCTCGTCAGCCGCAATGTAGGCATTGAGTTGGACGTGTGAAATCATATTCCATTTTTATTGTGCTATTCATATATTTAGAATATTTAAAACTCCTCAAAAGTTTTAGTATCTAAGCAATTAAACAGTTCCCCAGAACCGTTAACTGTTTTCCACCGTTAATGTATTCGCGCGATATTTACCTACTGTATGATATACAAAGTGTATAAGCATCTAGTTGAAACTGGTTTTCTGAACTGTCTTATAATAATAATAAAATAGAGATTTATGATAAAAACCGTTACAAGTTTATAACTATATTTTTTAATTCGGCCTCAATCAATCAATTTTTTCCTTGACCCATTTTGTGAGTGGGTTAATTCAGTTTACAGTAATAACGGGGAAAACTTGGACCCATTATTAATTTACCAACAACAAGTCAAATCACAAGCCTTCAAAGAAAATTACGAGTTGCTAGGCATCTCACAACGTGGACGAACAATGTTACAGCAATTAAATTCTATTAAAAATTCAATTAACCATCAATTTGTTCATTTAAATGGTTTTCTAAAACTGAAGTTTTTGCACACTATTGTTCTACTTTATAAACAAATGAAAGTTTGTCTCCTTGACTTGATTGAAGTCGTTGGTGGCCTGAGACATCGGGCCTATTGCCTATTAGAGCAATTTACTGCAGTTTAGCAGAATGGGTCATAGGCCAGACAGATGCAGCGCACAGATCATGGGGCGAACACATGTACGAACAGGCAACGGACTATGTGAATCAAGATCAGTGGTGTAGTAGATTTATATACGCTTCCTTATTTATAAACAGAGTGCATACGAAATAATATATGAAATTTTAAAATGATGTGGACCGTTTGCAAAAAACGACCGACAGGGTTATTAGTAAAACACTAACAACAAATCGCGGGACTGGATTACTTACATCATAAACAACAACTTTTGTTCTATGACTTTTTACAAAACATAATACATTTACCAAAAACAAACCTTTAAGATTTCGTTGTTCTATCTAACCCCCGCTCCCCTCCGCTGAATCTTGTACTAGACACGGCAGTTTGTTTACCCAACTAGCGCTTTCTTTTGCTTCGCGTAGAGTTTGTAACAGAAAATCTAATATTTCAATTCGTTGAATTAAAATGTTTTTGTATGAAAGTCTGATGAATTAATAAAAGTCATAGAATATAGCAATATAGTCATGAGAGTTTTTTAATGTTTTACCAATAACCCTGTATATAAATAATTAAAACAGCATACATATATGAAAATAATGTTGAATGTTGGCTTCTTAAAAATATCCTACTAATAATAATATTATAAATGTGAACATTTGTATGTTTGGTACTCAATCACGCAAAAACGGCAGAGCGGATCAGGATGAAATTTGGCACACAGATGGTTTATACCTGGATTAACACATAGGATGATTTTTTTATTTCGGTAGTAAGTTTCCTTGAGATGATTTTCCAACCACGTGGGTGAAGTCGTTTGCAAAACTATACCGAATGAGTTTTTTTTCACACGAGGTAGTACTTGTTGAGCTATAATTAAAAAGCTCGTATCTCTCTCTTTGTGCCCACAAGTCGCGGAACTATACTCGTCTCAGGCGTCGCTCATCGCTCACCTTCACACGGTCGTGTCATTTACAAACTTGATTTCATACAGCTCATCCAAATTTGTTAACATAGGTGCCTCTACAGGGTGGCCCAAAGCGCCAACCGTTGGAATGTTGGAATAATAAACTTGTTATGACGCTCTTCAGGAATGGAGCAGTAGAAAGGTTTCGTCGCCAATGAAAGCGGAGTAAACAGACACCACTAAATTCTTTGCACCAATATTGCACCCACACATGTACCGCGTGTACTGAGCTCTCAATTACTCGTCTGGACCACGTGACATGCACATAAATCAGATAGTTATATAACAATCAAAATGCTCCATTTACTATGATTACATAGAGCTCCAACAACCGCAGACATTCTATAAGTGTCCACACTCCACAGTACAAACAAGGTATTGTTCTGTCTTATGAATGAGACATCATTTTATTATAATCAATATCGACCGTTTGAACGATCGCTGCTTCATGTGGGTACAATTTATTTATTGGTGCGATCGGTCATTCAAAATTTTCCTGCATGTTGATCAGTATTAAACATCCTAGTCGTATGTGTTTTGACTTGAGCTCTTGACTTTAAAAAGTAAACGCCTTGGTTTAGCTTTCATTGAATGATATAATAACTGTGGCATTAATTTCATTTAGCTTTCAAGTTTAAATTAAAACCATTTTCCTACTTGCAACAATAGGTAATTTGACTAAGGCCAATTTTTCAATAGTCACATAATTTTTATCTAAGGAATAAATATTGCAGTTTGACAGCTTTTGTATAATACAAAATGTGTCAAACTGTCATATTTATTCTTCAGATTAAAGTTATCTGACTATTGAACACTCAATCCTTAATCAAAAAAAAAAAAAAAAAAAATTAAAATGATTCTAGTTTGTTAAACAAACTGAATGTTTAATACAGTGACAAACAATACATAAATCAAGATTTGCATTAAACACATCGATCTAAACCTTGAAACTTGCTTCCTGAGACGTGGTCGTCTCGTCTCGTTATTAATTTTATGGTGATCTTAAAATCGTATTGGCACCACACAGTGTCTCTATAATGACGTCACGGCAGAACCAGTTTAACAAGTTTTTATGAGAATATCTAAGCTTAGGTTACATATTTAGGGTTCCGTACTCAAAAAGGTGCCAACGGCAACTAAGGCTCCGCTAACCGTACGTACGTACGTCCGTCTGTCTGTCACAGGGCTGTATCTTTTGAATCGTAATAGGTAGACAGTTGAAATTTTCACAGTGTGTACTACTATGACCGCTATAAAAAGAAATAATAAAAATTAAATTATGTAAAAAATTAAAAGGGGGACCAGATACGTGTTTTTTTTTAATATTTATGCAGAGGTTGTGTTAAATATTGTACAATGGTTCTGAACCGTCTGTGGGTGTGGTGCGAGTCCGACCGGCACTTGGCCGGTTTGTTGCAGTCATCTTCTGATAAGTGACCCTAAAGCAGGTTGTCGACCAAGGGCTAAGCTTACTAGCTTTAGCTTTGCCACCGTAGCTGTGGGCACTGTTCATTACCTATGTCCACCACGAGCTAATATCAATGTGTAAAAATGTCCAGCTAAGGTTAGCTCTTGGTCGTCGACCTGTTTGTGTTTAGTATCAAAACGCACAGCTAAGTTTGAGACGGTCGGCTGGCGCAGGCGCAGTCACGGGCGCTCAGTGTGACCAATGAATCAGTCGCGGTGACGATTTCGAACGAACCGATCGTCTGTGACCGATTGCACCTGATCAGAAATAATAACTGTGATGACGACATTGTTTGAAGCGCTGACAGCGATATAATCAGCGCTTGAAGTGCAACTCTCGCCTCTCGCCTTTAATTGCGGCTGACAAGAAAGGTTACTTTACATTGTAAAAGGTGCCACGTCCTACGATCGGTCGTGGACCCCAGAACAAATATTGTTAATCTTAATTTATGGTAGTATGTAATTGATAAGTGATCTGATAACACACCATTTTTTTTTTATAAAACAAAAGATGATTAATTTTATTTTTGTTAGAGCTGCGTGAAAAACTACGGTATATTCGCAGTGTGTAGGGACGGTCGTCAGTGTTGTATGGAAGCTTGTTGACAGACACGTTTTTCCTACGGCGCGGTTTATCTTTCATATCTCCATCCATAGATGTAATAAGGATGATGCTTGAAACTGTAATATATCGTTACAATTAACGACTAAGGTCTGAATGAGTAACATGCTGACATAAAAGTAATTATGATACGAAAATATGATAAGTGAAAACCCAAGGTCTTCAATATCAACGTTATCATTTTATGGTACACAGGGTTTTCTAATCCAGGTTACAACTGTAATTGAGGAAATTGCCGGCTTTTCCTAACGTCATGAATTTTTATCTTTACTATTGTGTGCTAAGTCCACTTAGTTTCATAAAGAAGTGTGTTCTCGCGCACAATGGAATGAATATTGCATATATAGCGCGGATATTGTTTCTACAGGATCTTATTTGAAAGGCTTCCTTGTACGTGAGATTGGCATCTTCGTGTGTATTATTATTAGGTTTTTATCTAAAGTACCTACTTAGTGCTAGTTTTTCAAATGGATTTTTTCAATAATCTGTAGCAGTAGAATATTACAACAGCACTTACTAGTAGAATAAATAAATTTTCTTAAGTAGGTACCATTCAAGATGTATACTGGGTTCAATTCCCAGGTCGGGAAAATTGTTATTGGGACAAAAACATATAAATAAATGTGGGTGTACCATAAGACCTCTGCCTTAGCCTTATGGGAGGCAGGCGTGATGTTATATATGTGGAAACTTAAAATAAGTTCAAAGCAATATAATAATAATTAATCTTATTTATTACTTGAACAGATAGCAATAGTCACATTGCAGCATCGTAAATGAAAAGGGGCATCCCGATACCCAATATAATTGTTCACAGTATCGGATAAGATGCTCAATGTCAGGCGATGCAATAAGTAAATACTAAGCCAAGAGAGCTCTCTAACCGTCGAAGGAAAACATCGTGAGGAAACAGGCATACCCAAGAACCGAAAACTAAGATAATTACGTGACATCTACCAAACCGCATTATGATTACGGTTCGGCACACTCAAGAGGAGGCCTGTCTTCCAGCGGTGGGAACATTATAGGCTATCTTATGTAAGTCAAGAGTCTCCGGTTCACCAAGGACATACCTACTTTCAGTGCAATGAAGACTTGGCTTTTGGTTAAGTTATCAATTATGAGACGGTATTCCAATTGACATGAACACTCGTGTCCAAATCATCGTAATAACAGTCAACTTCAGTCATGTATTGGAAATAATAAGTCTGAGAGAGTTTTTTTGTTAAACGTTGCCCCACACTAGGAATTACTCCTGTATCGTGGGTGCGTTTACAAACATTTAAACTCACATAAACAAACAGCCAGATCCGGAACAACTACCTGTAGGCAATACAAATATTTGTTCCGTACGGGAATCGAACCCGCGACACGCAGCGCAGCAGTCGATCGCTCAGCCACTGTGCCAACCGTGTCGTTCCAAGTTAATTCCACTATTAAAGATACATTAAATATAGATAAAAAATACACCTACTGTGCTATAATATGCCGCACGATGTGTTGCAGGTGTATTTTATTTTTAACGATTTTCCTCAGTTCCACGTAAACCAATGTTGATGAGATTATTGAATGCATAATAATCATATATTGGAATAGCCAAAGGTACATACATATAGTAATATCTGAAAACATTAATAGCTAAGTTGTTTGCGATAAGAATGACGACTGTACTTTTTTTTACGCAACCGTTAATAATTTTCAGTTTGATTGATAGATAAATATTTCATTAATGTAATATCTGAATAAAGTTTACTTTATATCAAAGACAAAAGTAGGCATTACCAACATGAATTCTCTATCAAATAATAAACAACTGCTATCACAGTTTCATGGAAGAACAATGATTGAGATCAACATGACGAAAAGCCGTCATTTCAAACGCGCAAATTAAGTTGAATAACAATAGGATTCATATTTATTTATTCAACATTTAACGCAGTTAAGATTTCCACGATACACAATCAAGTTGAAAAGAACAATGCTTTGGTATGTCGATTATTCATTACAGCAGAGAAGCGTGGTTGATATAGATTATTTTGCAGCCGCGGCCCACGAGTAGAGTATACCTAAGAAATATTTATACTCCTAATACTAAACCATACTCCGTATGTGGGCTACACACGGAGTATTAGGAGTTAACTACCCTGACCTATTGGTCTCGTGGTCGCAAGCGCGGCTGCTTTGCGTGGGGATACCCCATTTGATTCCCAGGTCGGGCAAAGTGCTAATGGGTCTTTCTATTAGGAATTTCTCATTAGCAGCTCGGATTTTGGAAGTAAGAGGTGTGATATCCCCGTGTCTCGGAAAGCATGTTTAGCCCATGTTCTGCTCCTGATCTCTCTCCGGTCGTGTCGGATTGCCGTCCGATCGGACTTTGAGAGTGAGTGCACCTGTGTCGCGCATACACTTGTGGACTGTAATATCTCCAACGTAGTTTCCGCTGAGATTGATGGCCATGGCCGAAATTCGGTCTGGAGGAGGAGGACGAGGATGTTAAAAAGAATTATCTTTAGAACTGCTCCATACTCTTTGACTAAGACTGGAAAATGCCACATGATTAAATAGTATAGAAGGTGAGAAAGATATTCATGAAGACAGAACTATTTACAAAACAATGTCACAAATATTTGGAAATGTTGGCACGTTATCAAAGCAAGAGAAATCGTAGGGATCGACACGCACCTCTGCCCTGTCGAAACAGCGGGTACCTACGTACAGTCAATCAGTTTTCCGCTACTAATTCCGCTAGGTAAAAACAAAAAGGTCGCTGTGAGGTAATTAACGATTAGTAGGTTATCGTCGCCTTGAATTTTGCTGGTTGATTTCAATAACCTTCTGTTTTTTTTTTGACAAAACCGCAATGTATCGATGATATCGGTAAGTTTTTGTTGCAACAGGATACGACACTATTAAGTTTGTGATATAGGTTTCTTGACAAAAGTAACCGATGTCTTGTCCAGAATTGACCAGCAAAAGTGGAGATGGACAGACCGCATGATGAGAGAACACAGAGAGAAATGGTGTAAAATCGTAATTGATTGGTACCTTAGGACCTATAAACTCAGGAAAGGAAAACAGAAAAAGAGATGGGAGGACGAGCTAAAACTTACAGATTTTTTTAGGCGGGTTTTTGCCTAGAGGCATGCTGAATTGAGGGACGTACTCTAACTTGAATAACTGTAAAAAACAAAAACAATTCAGAATAAATGGGTATTATTATTATAGGTTTCGTGCAAATATTTGGAATCCAGACACAACCAGTAAAAAAAACTCAATAAAACATCTTATAAGACACTTGTAAAGTTAATTGATTCTTAGCACGTCCTGTGCCGCCTGGCATTGTACTACAATATGCCAAACATGCTTCAATGTTACCGCACACAGCACACTATAAACAAAGCTCCTTCTACATGGAGATTAGCTTCGGGAAATAATTGCTAACGTTACGTCAACGGCCCACTTTCTGACAGGGAAAAGTCGGCCCACCTTGCGAACTGTTGATAAATTGTGGTGCATTAGCACATCATTAACAGGACTTGTATTTCTGTTGAGTTATATAGCATCGTTTATGAGACCAAAGCTCTAAAAAGTTTACAATGATTTTGATAGAAATCGCCGATGATCATCCACCATTAATTTCTTAAAATTCTGTTATTTGAAAGTTAAAAAGTGATGGCTGGGCTGTTTATTATCTATACTAATAATAAAGCTGAAGTTCGTTTGTTTGTTTGTTTGAACGCGCTAATCTCAAGAACTGTCAGCCTGTAAGAAAAAATATTTTTGCGTTTGATACCCCAGCTCTTGAGGAAGTTTTTTTTTGACATCAGAAATTTAACATCACGCTAGGAGCCTTAGCACCCGAGCAAAAACTCTGAAAGAACGCAAAGCAAAAACAAAGTCGCGGGCAGAACGCAAGGATAAAACAACAACTAAAGGTGTATTTAAATGTGTAGTTATATGACATAATGGCTAAACTGTCTGTGTAAGTATAACTATTTCATTCAATGTCAAGGTGTGACAATGGCAGCAGTAAAGTATTCGCGTTTATCGTAATTATCTCAAGGGTTAAATGTGAGGGGATCTTACTACAAGACTGAGTAAAGTTTTATCGTATCGACAGAAGGAATAATAAATTATATTATATGAATCATGTTCATGATGTACATAGGTACAGACGGAAACTATTCGTGGTAGACTAGCAGTTGGATCAAGGGTGTGATAAAGAACTGTATAAACTGAACATAACAATATGGCTTCATTATTTAAGATTTTAATTTATATAACAAAATATTATGCCCGAGGTTTGGCACCCCCGTGAAGGAAGGAAATTAACCCATGGAAACGTACTACTGGGATAAAAATTATCCTGTATCCTAACCCTGGTCATGGTCTACCTGTGTGCCAAATCCGTCCAGCCGTTAAGGCTTGAAAAGGTAACAAACAGACAGACAAACAAACAGAGTTACTTTCGCATTTATAATAGGTATGTAGTATGAATATCATTTTTATTTTAAACATGTAGGTATCAAATTTTGTCAATGATATACGCTTTAATATCATAAGACAAAACATGTATCCGTGAATTCCCAGTTTCCCAGTCCCACGCAAGTCGAGTGGCGAGTCCAAACGAGGCACGAGGCACATTCATCAACCTGCGACGATCAACTGAGTTTTATATTGTTTGCAGGGTTGGCAAACTGTTGTTTATCGCTAATTAAGAATTAATGTTTCACAGACATGTCCTAATGGTTGCCAATCTCTGTGAATGTGATGTTTTAGATATACGAAACCGATTTTAATATGTTTTAAGTAGTTTTTAAACCCATATTTTGCAGAGAACAAGATTTTAATTGTTGTTCTACCACACTAATTGGTTTTTAAGCCTTTTAAGGAAATTTCTCACCAACTGTTCTACACTTCACGTGACCAGAGGGCTGGGTCATTCTTTGGCCAAAGAATTTGCATTGCCATTAAACGTGGCAATGCTGTGTTCGGTAGTGATTCGGACGAGTACTTCGACGCCTATCTAAGTGTCCTTTTGTTTTTGTACTTATTTGTGTAGTTCGTCATAATTTAGTACCTAATGTAAATAGTTAGTTGTGTTACATATTGTAAAATTTATACAAGTAATTTTTTTAAACTATTATTCATAATTAAACTTTCTGCAATCACGTAAAACATCATGTTTCCTTCATTGCGAAGAAAATTACTAATACCTACCTACTTACCTAGCTGTCTGTTTTATTAAGGTCGAGATGGAGTGATGAGTCTGTTATTTGTAATACTAACAATTAATTAAAACATCTGCAGAAGTCGAGAGCTATTGTTTTAAAAATTAACCGAGTTTATGAGAACTGACCGCGACTGCAGTGTTATTTTTTTATATTTTGAAGGTCAATAGTGTACTTATTATAACGCTTACCGTTATAGCTAAATGTGTTAGTAGCATGCGAGTTTCTCATACTGTACTGTAAATCTGTTAACAGGTCGTTTATAAACTATGGATTCGCGTCAAGGATATCAGTGAAAAACTACGTCTTCTTTATTAAATTAATAAACTAAATAGTTAATTAAGTATATATTTTGTAAACCAACAAACCTTGGGAGGCTAGAATATAACCTTACATAATCAGCCTATAGTGTTCCCACTGCTGGGACACATACAAGCCTCCTCTCTTCGAGAGGGAGTGGGCTGTGATCCACCACGTGGGTCCAGTGCGGGTTGGTAGAATATGTTACATGTCTTAGAATTTTTGGTTCGAGGACATATATCTTTAAACTTACTGATAGTTATCTATATTCTTAGGAATTTAGTGAAGCAATACTTTTAGATATCTAATAAATGACAATAATTATGATATAAATGGCAACTAAATCTTACCCTAACACTGTAAGGCCATGCATCATTCCTTAACCGTGACAGCCAAATGCTCTCGTTTCTGTTGACCAGCCAAGCGAAACCGCGGCCAAATATGGTCTACAGCAGACCGTTCAACTTATTTTGACCTTACTATCGTGACATGAAAGAAACAAAATTAACATATATTTCTATGGCAACGAAGAACCCAACACTATAACAAGTAATGGCTTGACACTTACATTTGATTAGGAAATCAAAAATGTTATTTTTCTTTGAATAAGGTTCCATTTTAGCTCGCCTAACGATGTATAAACGCCACACTTTTATAATTCCCACACGTAAAACGTCTTGAATAAATTAGAAATGTGGATTTACAGTTTTGGTCTATTGCTTTAATGTTAATGTGAGCTAGAATGCTATAGCATAACCGCAAACAATCAAGGTCACTAAACAAAGTTCAGACAAAACCAGTAGTGTACCATTTCCGCCGAAATAACATCGAATTTCAATTATTTTAATAGTCTCTTCTCATAGAGTAAATAGTCACGGATGCGATTCAAAATTCTTGTTTAAAAAACGAACTACTAAACTGTCAGAATAAATAAAATGGCGTCACCTACAATAATAGGTTCAATTTTTGAATTCAACAAGCATCTACAAACTTGCTGCATGTTATAAGACAAAAACGTGCATTAAAAGACGAAAGGAACTATTAAGCTTGAAAGAAATATCACAATTCGGAGTGACATTTTGAATATGACTTTAAAAGAGTCAACTCAACGAGAGTTAGCTGCTTCAACGCCTTGCAACCTTATTGTTCTGCGAAACAGACTGTCGATGTGGGAAATAGAATATTGCATTCATATTGGATTACCGCTGGCAACAGGGTCAAGGTGTAACGTGATGCAGCGGGTAAGGTCTGGTGATAAACCCGTCTGATAAGTTAACCAGTCGTAGACGGTAGTTGCTACGTCGACGTAGACGTTCAGCCCAGCCAGAAACGCGTGACGTCACAGACCTTGAGAGTACATTCACTTAAATAAATCCTTCCGAAGCCAGGCATACCCGGACGTACATACATATAGTTGTATTATAATAATGGTGATAGTGATCAATCGTGACGTGACTGTGGTTCGTGTTGTGAAATGTATGTGAATGTAGTTTTTGGTTCACCATTTGACATTAGAACGGTTTGCTGTTATCTTTTCATCGGATAATTTATATGTAGGCAACTTGCACATGTGGCCGGGTGGTTGAAACGGCAGGAATCATCTGCAAGGTCCTAGGTACGTTCGGTGGTCGCTGAGGGCGCAATAGGGTTGTCTATTGTACTCCTATATCTAAGATCTTTTCAGTTACAATATCAAGGTTGGGATAGAATTAGTAGTGCCTTAAAATCCCATATAATCCCGACCTGTTTTAAGACCCTAGAAAGATTTTTCCGCGTCTTCAATCAGGTATTTTAAATGACAAGGTTATGCGACGGCATATAAAATACCAAATGTCATTGAAGCCTACATGCAAGAGACATGCTCACATTATCATTCACACACAGTTCCTTTGTTATTGTTTAGTTAGGTGCTAGTCAAACTACTGATGCCCTCATCGCTTATTACCTTGGCAGCTCCGCTTGTTTACATTTTTTGATAACATTCGTATTGGAAATGTTTTAGATGCAAATTAATCAAAAATGCAGCATAATCAAGAAAACATGGAAATTAATACAATTTATGATTAACGCTGCATTTACGACTGGTTTCTGTAAAAATGCGGGTAGGCAGGTACTACAAGTAAACAACTGATCGTTCACTTGGGATATAAAAACACTTACAGCCATGTAAGCTGCTAATTATTTCCTTTATAAGGTACATAGTTAGCATATTATAATTCAAGCCTTGTTGTTTCCTTAAAGTCAATCTTGCCGTACAGCCGTAGCTAATAAAGTCAATGTATGTATGGGCACGGACCCAATTAGTTGCTGATACACTAAGGACGTTGACGCGCCTCTTAATTCAGACAATCTTTGAGGTTCAATCAATTTGATCGTCTCTTTTTGAAATAACGACTGCATCTGATCATCGTTTGTAGAAACGATTTCACTTTATATTGTCAAACAAGTTTAGTAAACTTTTAGCCAACAGTGTCGGTTTAGAAAGGAATAGGGCGGCTGCACACGAGCGGCAGGCATTAGAAAGTGGAAGAGGATCTCACCTGCTCCGCATGAGTTCTTCCAGAAGTCGCAAAACTTGCTGCACGCACACATCTCGATGTACGTCACTTCGCACTAGTGCCAATGTATTTTTAAACTTCACTTGTACAGTTTCGCAATCCTTCAGCCGGTACGCATTCACACGATCGCGTTAATGTGGACAGCTGAGAAAAACTTTATTCACGTAATAGTAAACAGTGGCGGCGTAAACATGTCAGCTAGCGGCTCAGATGCTCGCTTGTGTACCGTTGGAGCGTAGAAAGCGAGCGCGCGTGGTCGGGGCCGCGGCGGCTGTCGGCATCGTCCGAGCGAGCGGGGGCTGAGCGCGACGTGCGACCGGTGCGGGAGCCCTCGTGCGACTGCCGAGTGCCGAGTACAGGCGCCCGCAGCCCCCAGCCTCGCCGGCAACCGCCACTTCACTCGGATATAATAAAACCGAGGAAATGCACAGATTTCGCGAGCAACGATGTGATTATTAGCGTTGATTGACGGAATCGACTCGACCAAATCAAAGGCGCTGAAAAACGTGGAACAGCATGCGTCCACAGATGACTTACATAAGCGATTTCCGTGCGTGAGCCAGTTACTAATTTATCGTACAATTTGTTTTTTTTTATCAGTCTACCCGCGCTTCACCGCAGTTTCGTTAGCTTACTTGTATCACAAGATGACAAGACGTCAAGAGTTGAAATCAAATATTTTGAGCGCGTTTTATTTAAGGTGTCGATATATTAGACAGTGAATGTAAACAAATAATAACATAAATTAGGAGACAATAAAATCTTGTCCGAATATTGTCGTACAAAAGAGTTCAACGCTCTACGACTGTCTACGGCCGTACGTGAGTCCGGAAGCGTGATCACAATGCCTGATATAGGCACCGGTACATTATGGTATATTGGGCTTTTATTTAAGCATTCTTTACATATTTACCTTCAACATTTAAGTATGTACGCTCATATCAAAAATGTTGTACAAAAAATGGGGAACTGAAAATTATGTGCGGAACTATCGTCGCGTAAAAACTTCGGTAAATGAAATGTTACCAAGAGGAAACTATCAAACAAAGCTAATACCGTTTGGCGAGATCATGTTGAGTCGATTCCGGTCAGACAATCTCTACTAACTCCACAAGAAAATAATTTCTACTACGATAGCCTGGTTTTCCTAACCTCTACACGTGCTCTACACCCACTTTTCATCGACACACGGATCCATACATCGAGGTCTATACCGGTTTTTGTGTCTCGGTCTAGAACTGATCGTGGCATGCACTCCTGCTTAGGTTTTACGTTCAATTCCTTTAAAAGAAAAAGTAATGCTGCCACAATAGCAGTTAATCAAGTTCAATTTCTTACTTCAAGACTTTTAATTTATTATTATAGTTATACTTTCGGATAAACCCGATCTGAGTAATCTGTAACATAATAATAATATTATTATGTTACAGATTATTTTGTTTTTAAACTATTCTTGAATGGTTTAAAAACATGCGTCCATTGTCTTATTCTATTACGAATACACGTGTCATTTGTGGGTGAATTTTTGCACGCTCTATGTCCTTGGCCCTCGTTGCTGTAACGCGTAGCCGACACGTAGCTTGTAGCCGACCCGTAGCGTACTATGCATAGTGGGCCCGTACTACGCGCAGCCGACACGTAGCGTTCAATTCGTAGCGTACTACGCGCGGCAGTCCATAGCGACTACCGCGTAGCCAACTGTAGCGTCTAACGCGTAGCCGACCGTAGCATGTAACGCATAGTCGACCGTGGCGTATAACGCGTACTCGAACCGTTACGAACTACATAGCCAACCCGTAACGTACTACGCAAAGCCGACCGTAGCGTGTAACGGTATCCGATCTGTAGCGTAAGTACTATAATATAATATTTGAGATGCACAACACACAGGCCTTTTTTTTTGTCGCTGAGAAATGTGTAACGCATCCCCGCTCGTGGGGGATGAGACGGGGTATGTGGGACTCCTGTCGGAATGACAGTATACCCACTAAAACTCAGCGGTGTTCCCACAGCGCCGTGATGGGAGGGTCATGGGAAACCGGCTCAGTCTTTACTTCCACAACCCTCCCGGCGCACGCCCGCCTAGCTGGCGGGCCCCGCATGCCCCCCAGGCTGGGGGGCTACGGGAATGGCCGCGAACACATGGCCATTCCCGTCCGACACTGGTGGAGGCCTGTGCGATACAGGCAAGGGTGCCCCCACACCCGTTGCCTGCTGGCCTTCACCTGCCCGCATAGCTGGCAGGCCCCGCATGCCCCCCACGATGGGGGGGGCTACGGCTGCAGAGGATAGGGAGAGCGGCCAACGTCCCCACTGCTTCTGCCATCAGACGGTAGCGACCCCGCCAAGGCCGCGGTAGGGAGAGCGGCGCACCGCAATACTCCTCTCCTGCTTCCAACCCTCATCCGCGATGTTTCCCATACACAGCTCAGCTCAATCCACGCTCACTTCATCAAAGTTTTCACAGTGAGATGGTTACAGAATCGCACTGCTGTGCCGTCATGTCGTCTATAATAATAATAATAATAATAAATCTTTATTTTCAGACCATTGATCCATAACGGTATTGGTCTATGAACGATGGACTAACCAGGTGGCATCCGCACTGATTGTTTACCAACACTGCGGTGATCCATTCATCGCGGGTGACTGTGCCAAGCGTAAGATGAAAACAGATGATACATATCTACTGAATTTTTCCTAATCAACAGTTCGTAGAAAATGTTTTTCACTGATACTGAATCATGGTACTGTAAACTTTCGTGCATGACTGTCTTATTGTTCGAGTGGGTAATTGTTATGTTTATATTGAGTAGGTTTATATAGGTACATACACCTACATACCTTGATTACAAAACGAATATTCTAAGGTGTTAAAAAAAAAGCGGTCAAGTGCGAGTCGGACTCGCACATGAAGTACCCCTGAACAATATTTACCTCTACACTTTTTTTTAATATTTTTGTAAAATACTGGTATTTTTCAAACAATATTGGGTTCTGCTTCCAGTCTAATCAGTTAGACTGGAAGCAGACCCCGATATGGTTTGAAAAAGTCTAGGCAGATGATGACTTAAATTTAAATTTTATATTGTTATAGCGACCATAGTAGTACACACTCTGTGAAAATGTCAAGTACCTACCCATACGGTTCAAAAGATACAGCCCTGTGACAGACGGCCGGAGAGACAGCGAAGCCTTAGTAATAGGTTCCCGTTGCCACCCTTTTTTTTTTTTGAATGGGAAATCATCAAATGACCCCTCCCGCTCTGGGTGGAGCGGAAGGGAGTGTCAGACTCTTACTGACTAAAACCCACCCGTGTTCCTTCCTTAGCCCTTTGTGTTCCAGGGCAGCGGTAACCCTTTCGGACGATCCCGGACGATCCCGCCACCCTTTAGATACAGAACCCTAAAAATGAGGTGCACCGAATTCTCGTGGGTTCTTCTTAACCAGTGTGAGTTAACGCTTAAGATATTTTTTTTTTAGAGCAATGTGGTCCCAGTGGTATCAGTCGCGACTTGGGAGTTGTAGGTCGAACCTAGACAGGCGTTTATTTTGTATAAATTAAGATGTATTTCATCATCACTGCTCTTAAAACGGTGAACATTGTGAGGAAATCGGCATGTCCTAGAACCAAGAATTCCAAGACATGTGACATCTATGAACCCACACTGGGTCTGGGTGGTGGCTTACGGTCCACCCCCTCTCACCGAGAGGAGGCCTGTGTCCAAACATTACAGGCGTATAATGACGATGATAAATACATTTCCAAAATTAAATTAATTTCCAGCGAACCATACCACGGAAGAACCAAACGCCACTAATTTGCATTTAATAGCATCACATAAAGCCTAAATTAAAAAGACTTCCGTATTTTTTACATTAAATAACTGACTTTAACATAAGCGACAAATTGATCTTTCGTGAATGAATATCCAACCAAAGATAAATAGGTGGTACAGTCACGAGCAAAAGTATGTATACACTCGGCTTTATTCAAAAGCGATCTACTCCTTTATTTTTGAATGAAATTTTATGTTGTTTCGAACATAGCATTTTCGAACCCATAGGTTTATGTAATGTGTCGTATTTCAACGCGATACGCGATTCGCGTTCGCGATTTCACGAAATCGCGAACGCGATTTCGTGAAATAACGAATGCAAATTCGTTATTTCACGAAAAATCGCAATTGAAAGTTGCCAAGTGTTGACATATTGGTGCTCGTGACTGTAAATTATCTGCCGTCTGATCATAGTGGACAAACGGTAACTTTTAAGTTTAAAACACCTTTGCAAAAAGTGCAAATACAATTTAGGCCAATAACGACTGGCAAATTAAATAGATTTGATATTACCCTAAATAATAAGTTAAATGTTCTGGATTATAATATGGACGATGCAAATAAATTGTATGAGGATTTCTTTTCAATAGTGCACACTGAATTCAATAAAACTTTTGAAAAGAAAACAAAAAATATTTGCCCTAATTTTATATTTAGTGACTGGGCAACTAGAGGTATTAGGATTAGTAGGGAAAGACTGTTCGAGCTGTATGGCCTTAAGCCTTATATCAACACTGAAACTTTCAACAAGTATGTTGCTATGTATTCCAAAACTTTTAGAAATACATGCAAGATAGCTAAAGCCCAGTTCATTAGTAACAAGATCAAAACAGCAGATAACAAAATAAAAACAGTTTGGAAAGTTATACATAATGAAACTAGTGGGAATAAAATACGAAACAATGATTACACATTGGAGACTTCACGTGGTGCCATAAGCTCTAACTTAGAAGTAGCTCAGGAATTTGTAAATTTCTTTACAAATATACCATGTAAAACGACGGAAGCTTTAAATTCCTCACCTGTTGTCTCAATTGATCTATTAAGAGCTAACGTTCCAGGATGCTCGATTGAATTTCAATTTAAACACATAAACCCTATGACAGTTATAAAAGCTTTTCGGCAAATCAAAATCAAATTGACCGAAGATTTATGGGGAATGTCTATCAAAGTTTGTACATCCATAATCGAGACTATAGCACCATACTTAGCTTTGATATTTAATTTGTGTGTAGATCAAGGAGTCTTCCCGGATTTAATGAAATACAGTAAGGTTATACCGCTTTTTAAATCTGGGGACAGCAAAGACACCAACAATTATAGACCCGTATCCGTGTTGCCCGTATTCAGCAAGGTGTACGAAAAGGTAATGCTCAATCAAATGCTTAATCATTTTAACACCAACAAAATCTTACATGATCAGCAATATGGTTTCACCAAAGGACGTTGTACGACTGACGCCGGTATCACCTTATTAAAGCACATATTTACAGCGTGGGAGGAGGCCCAAGATGCCATAGGAATCTTTTGTGACCTCTCCAAGGCATTTGACTGCGTCAATCACGAAACCTTACTTTTTAAACTGGAGCACTACGGACTAGGTCAACTTGCGCTCAGTTTAGTCAAATCTTATTTAAATGATAGACAGCAAAAAGTTCAAATAAATGGTGTCAATTCTCTTGCTTTAAAAGTAAAAATGGGTGTTCCTCAAGGCTCGATTTTAGGTCCTTTCCTCTTTTTAGTATATATTAATGATCTACCCCATTTAATAAAGAACCAACCACAAATGGTGTTATTTGCTGACGATACTTCCTTAATTTTTAAGATAAATAGACGTGCACCAAATATTGACGACGTAAATAACGCCCTACAGCAGGTACTAAATTGGTTCACTGCTAATAATTTGGTATTAAATGGGAAAAAAACTAAATGCATAAGATTTGCTTTACCAAATGTTAAAAGTAGTGATTGTGACATAGTATTGAACAAAGAGAAACTAGAATTCGTCGATAAAACTGTTTTCCTGGGGATCACGCTCGACTCAAGGCTGCAATGGGGTCCTCATTTAACATCTCTTGCAGGAAGGCTAAGTTCAGCAGCTTACGCTGTAAGAAAAATCCGTCAAGTTACTGATGTAGATACCGCGAGGCTAGTCTATTTTAGTTACTTTCATAGTATCATGTCTTACGGTATTTTACTATGGGGACGGGCTGCAGATATCGAGTCCATTTTTATTCTGCAGAAAAGAGCCATCAGAGCAATATATGGCCTCCGCAGGCGCGATTCTTTAAGGGAACTGTTTAAAGATATTAACATCATGACGGTACCTTGTCAATACATCTATGAAAACATCATGTACGTAAGAAAAAATTTAAATCTGTTCAACAAAAGAGGTGAAAAACACAACTATAGGACTAGAAATAGGGACCAATTAGTTCAAACAGGTTTCAGACTGGCTAAAGTAGACTCAACCTTCATGGGGTACTGTTTAAAATGTTACAATAAAATTCCTCCCCACATACTCCAACTGAATGAAACGAAATTTAAATCTTGTATTAAACGCACACTATGTAGCCAAGCATATTATAAGTTAGGGGATTACATCGCTGACAAAAATGCTTGGCTCAATGCTGGTCCAGCTCCACAGGGGCGCTTAAACTAATTAGCATTCGGAAACATTGCTGGAGCTGCGGAACATTGGAAGAAAACTATATTTGCATTGTATAAACTCAATTGTTTAGTATTGTGTAATTGCATAGCACACGTGTGAGCACTATGTACTTTCTATAAAGCTACCATTTACCGGGTACGTCTTTCATTGACTTAAATGTGCCCTGGCGGCTGAGAGTATGTCATGCTCACTCTAATGTCTCGCTGGTGGTGGCGTGTGTGTTGGATCATTAAGTTCCCTTCAAAATGGTTGAGCTGAATGGTGCTGATCCATACGTCATGTTCGTGAACGGGCGCCGTCAGTAGGGACTGGTCATCTCTTAGCTGCCACGGCTTATTGTAATTTTTAATTTCTGAATTGTTTTTATGTTTTCTATAACGGACGCTTTTAACGTGCACGTCTTTTCTACATCGTTCTCACATGGTTAATTTCAACACGAATGATGTAATCAAATATTTTGTAAGAATTTTATGATTTAAAAGAGTGTCCATGGAGTTTCTTGCCCGTTCTTCTCCATAGGTACCTACGCTTTGGAATGGGCAACTAGCTTCATCTTTCTGACTGACCGACCCTTTGACAATTCAAAAGTGCCTGTAATTGGTTTAGTTGAATTAAATGATTTGAGTTTGAGTTTGAGTTTGAGTTTGTACATGACACTATGAGTCAGTTTGCATTATGTTAGTAAACCTATGTTCTATATGTTACGGGTTTGGTTTCCGCACTTAGTCCTTCTGGTGGACCATTGTGCGTGTTAGTAAACCTACGTTTAAGTTTAAATTCCAATGAAACTGAACGCGATCAGGTCGCGTATTATGACTGCTTAATACCTACCATCATAATTCCAGTGTAAGAGAGTGATGGAGCTATACATACCGATAGCACCATCCCTTTTCTGCACTGGAATCATGATGGAATTAATACTTCGTAATACCCAACACTGTCAGTGTCAATGTCAATCCACACTAATATTGAAAATTCGAAAGTAACTCTGTCTGTATGTTACCTTTTCACGCCTCAACCACTGAACGGGTTTCGATATTTGGCAAAGAGATAGATGGCAATCTGAGAAAGGACATAAAAGTTGAACTAAGGTTAAACTAACAATTAACCGTAGTCAGTGATCAAGCCTCTGAATAGATAGTTAAGTTGCTGTCAAATCATTTTTGCTACAGAGATAGGTTAGCCAAAACGTGATTAACCAAACAAATCACTTAGCGTGAAATTTGACCACAAATAAGATAAATAGCCATTGTACGCTTTGATGATTTGAAGCGAGATGACATTATCGTGGACATTCATGTCCACGTCCATAAAATGTATGGAAATACGTCCGGGATAAAACGTTATCGGAGACTTATATTTCCATACATTTTACTTCCCTGTGGTGTCATGAAGTGGACGTCCACCACGTCCACGATAGTATCATCACGTTAGAAATGATAAAAGCGCACATTCAGTAGCAATGACCAAGTTTCTTATACAATGTGTCAGTTTTCCTTTAAATTTTTACGTGAAATTCGTTCATAAAATAAAAGCTTTCTTGCAGTCTTTCGTAGGATGGATGCAGATTATGTTAAAGTTCTATAGATTCACGTGTCAGTAGTTGCAAGGCTTCGCGGGTATTAAATGTCTTCAATGCTAAAACGATTTTCCTCTAAATTAACTTAGGCATCCCGACATGCACGTTTCTTCGCGAAAGACTTTTATTGGTATTAATTGGACTATACAAATCTAAAAAAACGGGATAATATTAATTGGAAAAAAAAAACAGGTTATTCCCAACTATACAGAATGGCAGGAACATCGACGCGCAAACTGTAAACATGAATTCAGCACATGATTCACCCCAGCGTAGAAATTACTCGTAGTTTTAAAAAAAAAATTGCTGTTTCATGGGAAATTGCAATATGTATGTATGAAAAAGAGTATTTTTTTTCAACAATTCACTATCGATCTCAATCAGAATAATTTTGAAGGATATTGCTTCATATGTTCGAAAAATGTGTCTGCTCAACAACGTAAATAACGCAATTAATGTTGTTGAACTGTCAAAATGAAACCCATTGATAGTGTGTTACGCAATTAACCCGCTGATCCATGGTAACAGTTTGCTTGTCGATGGCCCTGCCATCCTGTATAAACGAAAAGGAAGTACTGCAAAGAGTACCTATAGTATAGTATAAACGCCGACCAAATATACTAAGTTTTATATGATTAACGTGAAAGTGTTTGTACAGATCTACTTACAGAATTAAATCATTTGTAGTGTGTAGTAAAAAAATTAAACCCGAAGAGGCCAGTACTTAATTAAAATGTTTAGAAAGGAAATCCTATGTGAATCGTGTGAACAGCCCATTTGTCAACGCTAAACATTTGTATTTGATTAATCAGATGGCCTAACGCGACCAAATCACCAGGGAATTTTTTTCAATTAATATGAATTAATTAACAGATACTAAACAGACGTATAATGAGCATACTAACCCATGTTAACAAGTTACATAGAACTAGCTTCTGCCCGCGACTTCGTCTGCGTTTTTGGTTCGCCCGACGCACCTCGTTGCGTTATTACTTCGTTTTCGCTTAGCGTTCATTCAGACTTCTGTTTCTTTTTGCTCGGTTCCTTCGGGTCTAAGCATGATGTTAAATAGCCTTCCTCAAGAATCGAGCTACCAAAAGCAAAAATATTTTTTCAATCCGACCGGTAGTTTCAGAGATTTGCACGTTCAAACAAACTTTAGCTTTATTATGAATAAGTATAGATATAGATAGAGGGGCTGGTGGCTAAGTAATAACAACCGCACGGGTCGATCGATCAGCACCCTAATTGCGTAACACACGATCAATCGGAATCGGTTTCATTTTGACAGTTCAACAACATTCATTGCGTTATTTACGTTGTTGAGCAGACACAGTCATGACACATTTTTTGAACATAATTATGAAGCAATGGATTAACAATATCCTTCAAAATGATTCAGATTGAGATTGATTGTGTGTTACGCAATTAGGGTGCAGGTTAAGCTACGCTTGCCTCGGTTGGTCCGTATATGTGTGACCATCTTCATATACCAAGACCTCTCCGTGTCTCGGAAAGCACGTTAAGCCGTTGGTCCCGGCTGTCATTCGTGGATCTTTGACAGTCGTTACGGGCCGTCAGTAGCCCGAAAGTCTGACAACCAATCTTACCAAGGGGTATCGTATTATCCAGCAACTGGGCTGTGGAGGCAGATAGGCAGTCGCTCTATATAAAATACTGGTATTCAGCTGCATCCGGTTAGACTGGAAGCCGACCCCAACATAGTTGGGAAAAGGCTAGGCAGATGATGATATACACAGATAGTAATAAACCATATTACAAGTTATATAGAATATACAAAACGTAGTCAGTAAGCCTACGTACGTGTATTGTACCGCCCATGAAGGCCACTCAGTCTCTTATAGAAATCGGGAAGTGTTTTCCGATGACGTAGTGGTTTACGACTGCCTCGCAACAGACGGCTTTAAAACTGTTAATGAGGCTGATAAATATAGCTAATGAATGAATGAGTTTACTTCCTTATCCGTACATATCCTTTGTACGCAGTTATCTAATAATATTTTATGTCATCATCTGCCTTGCCTTTTCCCAACTATGTTTGGGTCGGCTTCCAGTCTAACCGGGTGCAGCTGAATACCAGTATTTTACATGAAGCGACTGCCTATCTGACATCCACAACCCAGTTACTGGGTAATACGATACCCTTGGTAAGACTAGTTGTCAGACTTACGGGCTTCTGAACCGTAACGAATGCCACAAATGACAGCTGCGTCTAACTGCTTAACGTGCTTTCCGAAGCACGAAGGGGTTTTGATAATTATGTAAAGATGGTTACCCATCCACGAACCAACCGCAGCAAGCGTAGGTTAACCTGATCGATCGACCCGTGCGGCTGTTATTACTTAGCCACAAGCTATCTAATAATTTTATGTGACAGTGTGAATACTTTCCTGTTCTTTTCCTTCATACCTTGGCTGAGTCTTATGGAAATTGAAATACGAATGACAAGCTAGTTAATAAGAACCAAAAATTGGTTAGTTAACTATAAAAAATATATAGACAAGGACTTTCTCTTGCAAAACTATTACGGATCAGGCATTCTCTTTGAAATATACTCTTTGATCAGACTAGATCGTATGTTTTATTCAAATATAGAGTACTAGATTCTACATGCGACTTCTCTCGCGTGGTAGTCAACTATACAATAAAATATACCCTATGGCACACGGCAATAATACTTTCTACACGTAAAATATGTTTTCGAAATCGGATAAGTACTTCCAGAGATTAGCTCCTATATCCTGATCCAATTACAATCTTACAAACTTTACCTCTTTATAATATTATAGTGTAGATGTCGGTCGAATGTTGTGAATGAAACCAGTTACGACTGTTACAAGTATAAAACTGTATAATTGGACTATCCGTAATTAAAATAACCCACCGTCCTACGCATTTATCTTTAGCAGCAACACAACATACTTAACTAAAAGAAAAAAATAATCGGTTGCCCTACCAAGGTCAGATAATGACTGCCATTTATTAAAAAATACTTTAGACACAATTTGTACGGTCTGGCATGATTGGAAGCCGTTGTTAAAAGGTTTACTTAAATAAAAGTTAAAGTTATCGAACAAAAATAAAGGATTTTTCATATGAAATGCATGATAGGTACATTGATACCTAAATGTCTTCGCAATAGGTATTCATGCACATATCTTTATGAGCCTTTAATTTTTCCACTGCTGGGACACAGGCCTCCTCTCGGTGAGAAAGCCAAGGTACAATTATGGACCCTGGAGGGCACAAAAAAAGTAAAACAACATATTTTGTACCTAATAAAAATAAAAATTTGGAAAATTGTTAATTGTTTCCAAATTTTTATTTTACCTATACCTATATAATATACATGTACCTACATACTCGTATTATTAATATTATTTAATATACCAGCGGACCCGACAGACGTCGTCCTGCCCGGCAAAATGTGTTTTTAAGACAACCCGGAAACAATTGAAATATTCACGCAAAATTTCATCCAAATCGATTCAGCCGTTTAGGAAGACTTAGGTGACAAACACACGTACAAGGTTATCTAGATGTTAAGATAAATATTATAGTCTATAATACAATTTTTAAATATGAATAGTTATTAAGTAACATTAATTAGGTAGGTTCATGAAAAAATTTCAAGAGCGAGCGACCACCTTGATCTGGCTTGACGATAACCTCTCGCCACAGAGGTTCATTGTCGTCATATTTAATGTTGTGTACTACAATCGTACTGATATCTAGAAAGCCGGAGACAACCCCGGCTGTGGAGATAAGCCCACTATATCAGGAATGTAGGAAAACACGATAATAGTTGACTCTAGCAGATATTTTTGTAGGTCATTAAATTGTATCCCCAGTATTGTGTAATAGCTGCCAGAGCACCCGCTGATTGTGTCTCGTTTTGTTTAAAACAGTAACCTTGGACTTTCTTGCCGGCTTTTCTCCATAGGAAACGACCAATTGGAACCATGCACCTAGCTTCTGACGTTCCATAAGTGCCCACATAGATTTATGTGAAATAAAATCTTTTGATTTTGGTTTCCTAGGTTTTAATGCTGTCGGTGTTTATTCATAAGATAATATTTCGAGGCACGTCTAGTTTGAAGGTTTAGCAAAAGGCTTATGAATTCAGCCCTGAAAATATCGGGCATTACCAAAGGATTAGACGCCTCAGCCCAAAATCCGTTCAAATACACAGATTAAAATAGTCCTCCAGACCATATTTCGGCCATGGCGGCCAACCTCAACCTTCAGCGCGGGAGATATTATAGTGCACAAGTGTGTGCACAGGCACAGGTACAGTCCCTTTTCCCTCACTCTCATAGACCGATGGGGCAGCACGTAATTCAACATGACCGGAGAGAGATCAGGCGCAGGACCAACGGCTTAACGTGCATTCCGAGGCGCGGGGGTTTCACAACCGCCAACTTCCAATCTTCAGGATGTTACTAAGGAATCCCTAATGGAAAAACAACCCAATAACATTTTGCCAGACCTGGGAATTGAACCCAGCCACACTCAGCAATCGTGCTTGCGACCACGAGCGGAATGAGGAACTCAAATACATAATTTTGTTCAGATAAAATACTTTTATAGATTATTTTACTTTGAATCGGTCACCAAAAAGGTGGAACCGTAGGAAGCAAGGGACTCTGTAGACAGAGTCCCTTGCTTCCTACGGTTTCACTGTTCCGCGGAGCGTAGTTGTTCTGTTAGCGTTAAATTTCGCTTCCTACCTCGAGTTTGTATAAAGCCTCGTCTTCATTACGCTAACCATCACGAGCAACGAATGTGAGCATGTTTGACTGCCGTTACCGCGAGTACGCGCTTACCATCACCGACGAATATGCTGATCATTTTGGAATTTCAATCATTCATATTGTAGAACTCTCATTATTGATATTTCAATCATGAGAGAATGAATGACAACAGGATTTGACAGTTGTCCCTAACCCAGATCTGTTTTTGCCCGTCCGTAAAATTTAATTGGAAACTTGTTTTGACGGATCAGCTACTTTGTAACAGCTGTTACATCGTGTTATCATTCATTCGTAGTTCGGACCCCGAACCCGAATATAATGGCCGAAGTTGCAGATTAGGAAGTGCTCGTAACTTCGGCCACAACTTCGTACGTATGCAGTAGACCCCCAGCAACGGTTCCACGCGCGTAATGAAGACGCAGCTTTATAATTTTATTTACCCAAAAGAGTATATGCGTATATAATTTGAAGTTTCAATGAAACCAACATTGTAAACAGGATATACATTTTATAGCAACGAAAATAAATAACACGTTATTTAGTTATTTTAAGCGGACTTTGATGAAACATTTATTTAGCATCTTTGTTTTTGAAGCTGGTTCATTTAACCTGTGATTTAAACTTGAGTTACGACATTCAAATTTTTTTACACTGTTTAATTTACTTTTGATCTTTGGTATTAACATTGATTCATATGTTATTAGTGAATAATGAAAGAACAAACATCTAGCGAGGTAATTGCGTAGCACAATAACCGTAGTTTTGATTTCCATTTTGACCATTCAACGACATTCATTGCGTTATTTACATGTTGAGTAGACAAATTTTTCGAACATACGAAGCAATCGATAAGCAATATCCTTCAAAATAATTGAGATTGTGATTAAAAGTGTGTTACACAATTATGGTGCAGCTTATCTAAATGGTTGTGTTTTAAGGTACTAAAAAATATGGAATAAATAAAAATACAATTTAAGAAATCACGGGTTGTTGATCATAATATTAAAGGTAGGGACATTTTCTTTTGCTGTGTTTTTTTGCACTTATTTATTAAATATAACATTATAAGATTATGCCGTGTTTAACCAGACTCAAATCATCTAGTTACTGATAGCAGAGGAAAATATTATTTTGTGACGATAATTTTACAAAGCATATTCAGCCTATAATGTTCCCACTGCTGGGACATTGGCATATGAGAGTTATACAATATATAATACACTGGCATATACTCGTACTAGTTATATATGTATACGGTACATATAACATTTTTTTATATATTATACTTGAGTTAGGTATAGAATTAGTATGATAGCTTTATCATAAATCATAATTATTAAAATTCTTAAAAGAAGAAACGACAACAGAATGTATTAATTACGAAGCAGTATGTCTACAAGAGCTATATTTACTTCCTCCATCTGTCGTGTCTATATGTTCAGTAGCCTCAGTAGGTTTACTTAAACTAGCCAGATACTTATTAAATTAACAATAAAACACATCCACCTATAGCCCAATGACATCATAGATAATGGCCGGTTAATTGAGTTGTCTACCTGCACAATATTGGAACAGAAAATTGATATGTAAGGCCGACTGTTTGCGCATGAGTACGTACCTATGTAGTCTTAAAAGCCTTTACTATACAAATGTGGTGACGACAATACGACAATAAATAAAAACATTAGCAATACAAACGACATGGGACATTTCGGCATGGGGCATTTTTAATGCATAGGGAGTATTTTGGAAATATCAAATAAATTCTAGTATCGCAATTAAAAAAACTTTATTTTTCATACAAATTAAATAGCAGTAATGCGCCGACTATAGGTTTTGCCGATGTACACACGGCTACACATCAAGCTATACATAACCAGTATAAGCTGACTTCTGATTGTACGAAAAACCTATACAATGCGAGGTCAGCTAAAACTGGAAATGCATAGCTTGATGTGTAGCCGTGTGTAGGTACTATCTATAGTGACTAAACTATTGTACATGTTTGATTGACATTTCGTATGCAGACTGGGAACGTCAAGACACACGCAGTTTAGTGTAGTCGTATTGTCGTCTCCACCTTGTTTAATTTTCTAAGAGATAATTGCCAGAAGCAAGCATTTTGTGTTGGCTCAACATCAACTGGCATTGTCATGCGTCATCGCTTGAAAGAGTCCTAGAAAGCAAGGGTGTCTATAGGGAAAGTACGTCAAGATGAATTTTAAATATTGCAATTATCGACTTTAATCAATCTTTATTACCCGGTTACCCAACCATTCTACGTCGTCAATAAGCAATTAAAAGCCATTAAAAATATAAAAATGCTGCCACCATTTACCTACCTGTCAATTATCAGGAAACAGGAAAAAACAGATATATATATATATATATATAGATAGAATCGAGGTTGATTTTCCGCAAATAAATTAAAAATAATATCATCTTTCTAATGACGTGAACATAATTATGTTAATTCTAACAATAGCGCCGGTGGTTTTTCCTTAGTACTGATTCTGTATCTCGTTGATTACGTTTCTCATTTTCCTGACATTTAAACCTCATTAATTCCTAATCACGAAGTCTGACGTTCAAACGTTTTCGTTACGTCGTCTCTCACGAGGATTTCGTCAGCCCGTCTGTCATTGTTGTATTGAAATATTAGTCAGTGTTGTGTAAGACCTACCTATGATTGATACTGATAGTGTATTGTTTGGCATCGACAAAGATTAGACCAAGTCCTTTCTAGGGGGTCTATGTAAGGACGAATTTCACCAAACTTTTATACCAAGAATAAGTCTTATCATGAGAATAAATTTTAAATTTTTGACAGTTTTTCCACGGATAAAATATATCGGTTTTAGTGAAATCAGCCCTTAGTCTGTCAACAAAGATACGGGCCCAACCAAAAGTATCTGAACCGTCGAAACGTCAGTGTCTTATAATTTTTTACTACAGGTAAAATCACATCCGGAGTCGGGGACAACTATCAAATCGTGTTGACATTAATTCTTAGTTCGGGCCCCGAACTAATCTTATGTCCGTAAGTGTTACGGAGTAAGAAACGCCCGTATCAGCGACCGTAGCTACGGATATCTTGCTTAGGGATTAGACCCCTAGTTGTGAAAGACGCGAAAGTCATCAAAGGTTACGGTTTAGGTTTAAAGAAACTTTATTCTCAATAAAAACATAACATGTCACTGACTTGAGAACAACATTAATAATAATTTAAATTTACAAAAAGTTCGACATGCGGTTTACGTTGAAGATATGCGTGCGATCACCAACGCGTTAGCTGTTAGAATGAGCCTCCAAGAGAAAAGATACGTACGGCTCACCACGTTACCTTATCTTAAACTATAGCCTATACGATCTATTGTTGTATAGCTGGTGCCAACACGGACAAAAAATGACCTTCACATTCAAAACTCGATTTGCCGATACACTTTTTCCTGCTCAGATGATTTTATAGGTCTAGTCCGATACCGTCGTAGTTCTAGGTTCTAGTACATACCTAGCTGGCAGACATGGAAGTGTGGCGTGGCAGCCATGGCCCCACCACGGATACTGTCCTGACTATCTGACCTGCGTCGCCAACTCGCATCACTTACCTGTAACAAAAGCATAAGAACATTAATAAACCGACTCTAAAATTGTTTGTGAGTTAGTGTTAATTACATGGACTGTTAGTGTAACAACACATTTACACATCTGCGCCGAAATTAGGTGGATCACACACTGCAACGTGCCACGCACCGGGGCGCAGATAGCGCGCCCTCACGCGTGATTTTTTACATACAAATTCAATAAAAATGCGTTTCGGCGCGGAGAATTTGGCTCCGTTTTCCGCGACCGACCCGTCGCGTGGCGTTTTGTAGTGTGTGATCTGCCTTACTGACGGAAACCTCGGCGCTATTTCTCTTGCAATGCTTTTTACATTAGGTATGACACATAAGGCTGAAATTGCGTTGCGTAATTTTTATAGAACTAAAACTACGCGGAATCTCTGCCGCATAACAATAAAATTACGGGGCAGATTGCTGTCGGTCGATGACATCGACCATTTAGATGGATCCAGTGTGGAGTAGGGCAGATGGATTATGAGATAGAAGGATTATAAAAGGGGCTCGTGGCTTAATAATAACAGCCGCACGGGTCGACCAAAGGTTAAGAGCTACGCTTGCCACGGTCGGTTCGTGGATGGGTGACCATGTATATATCGAAACCCCGGTGTCGTTCGTAGATCTTTGACATTCGTTACGGGTAGTCCGAAGCCTAAAAGTCTTAAAACCAGTCTTACCAATGGGTTCTTGTTACCCAGTAAATGGATTGTGTTGGTCAGATAAGCAGTCGCTTCATGTAAAATACTGGTATTCAGCTGCATCCGGTTAGACTGGAAGCCGCCCCAAAAATAATCGAGAAAAGGCTAGGCATGTTGAATCGATCTTCGATTATGTTAATATTTTGAGGTTTCGACTGGTCGACGTCGATTGACAGAAATCTAGTTAAACATGTTTTAAGAGTACATACTCCTAAAACATGTTTAACTTGTTTCGTTTATCATTTGATAAACGAAACAAGTACACACAACATGTATTATACATGTTTAATTATTTTAAATATTATATAATGTTATTTTAAGAGTAGACTTGTTTACTTAGCATACCTATTTAATTTATATTTTTATAAAGCTGTACGCCCATGCAGTGGTCGCGCGTTTCCGAGTTTGAGACCCGTTTGTGCTGGTGTTATAAGACCATTTACAAAACACAATTTAACAAATTAGGGAGAATCTGTGTTAAAGATTTGATTTATTACTAGTGTGATCGGTAACTAGGCCGCCATCTTAATTTGCGACACGAGGAGCCTTCAAGAGGTCCTTGACTGTCTGATGGACCGTGCAGGGGTGAGAGTTTTGTTCGCTCAGCAATGAGCCATGCGGTCGTCCACAAACACAAAAATCGGCATTTTTACTAAATCTTTTGCTACTCAAACAGCTGGCTGTTTCTTTGCTTCATTAAAATTCATAACACGTTGCAAGCTGGAATTGTTATGGTACAACTACGGTTCACCCCCTACTAAAAGGATCTTTAAACTGCCATTATAAACATAAATAACACGGCCTCATCTCTCTGACTCTCGGGATATAACGGCAATACTCAATAGTAACTACTCACATATTGTAGCATCCATTATGCTGTTGAAGAATCCGATTTTTGTTCTAGGACAGCTATATTTTCCTCAATGATGTTCAAAATACTCGTACACACGCTCACGAATACGCCTTGCAAATTGAAAACGTCCACAACTATTATGAATATCTGATTCGAACTTGTTTGCTTGCTTCTACAGGATGGGCAACTTGGAGAAATACAACTTTTTTTTTGCCGCCATATTGTTTTGGCGGCAAATATAACAGTTGTTTCATGAAAATTATTTTGTGTAGATACGGCAAATTTGTTATGGAGCTTTTTACGACTGAACAAAGTGTTTTAATTATTAAAACATTCTACTCAACCCAATCATGTATTAAACTCTAAGAAAATTGCGGCCAATTTTTGGTAGAAATCACTTATTTTCGCGGCTAACAATAACTCGTTTAGTGATTGAATTTGAGGAGCATGGCATTGTAACAGATAAAGCAGTTTTCTTACATGAAGTTAATCAGTTGTGCTTAGAAAACATGTGGTTCCACAAGACGGGGCCACATGTCATATGGCACGAGCCACAATCGAGACATTAAAAAGAACATTTCCGGGTCGATTAATTTCGAGAAACGGTGACATTGATTGGCCCCCAAAGTCCCAAGATTTAACGGCTCCTGACTTTTTTGTAGGGCTATCTAAAGGGACGTGTCTATGCTAACAGGCCAATGCCTTCAAGAATTAAAACAAAATATCTGAGACACAGTCACTGAAATAACGCAAGAAATGTGTGAAAATGACATGAAAAACGCAGTGAAAAGGGTTCACATCTGCCATGCTGCTAGAGGTGGACATTTGTCTGAGATTATTTTCCATACTTAATTGCCGGCCTTGAGTATTTAAATAAAAATACTTAATAATTTTTATATTTCATAGAGCAAAATTTTTAAAATAAAGTGCCTCTAAGTACCTCTTATTTGCCCACCCTGTATTTATAAGAACCAGTTGTCAGTTTTCACATTTTGCTTGTTTAAAAAAACGACTATTTTGACCTTCTTCATCAAACATCGATACCGAAACTATTTTTGTGTAGAGTCGCTGTGCAAATTATGTAAAAATAAAGTCAAATAGAAAAAAAAATTATAAGTTGTTATTTATGTACCTACACTACATTCTGAATAAATTGTAAAAAAAAAGAAAAATCCGTAGGTGAATATAGATGTACATATTTATGTAAAATATGACCTAGGTAGCAGTAGTTTTTTGGCCCGCTTTGTAGGCTGAACACGGGCTTGTTAGTAACAAAAATTCAATACAAAGCAATATAGTCTCGCCCTCTATATCATGGGACGGAAATGTGGATGTACTATATAGGCACTCTTATGCCTAACCCTTCTGGGAATACAGGCGTAAAGTTACGAAATAACATAACAGTAAATCTCGCCTGTGATTCCCTGAAGTGTGAGGCAAAGGCGTTTAGGTACCAACGACACATCAAGGTATGCGTTTCCAGTTTAAGCCGGACTCCTAGGCCTAAACCCTCGGCTTAAAATGCGAGGTCAGCTAAATTGGTTTAAGCTGACCTCGCACCTGGTTGGTGGTAAATGGCTGATAGCTGTCAAATGGCATCGTGACTACACTGCTACACATTGACAGTTACTTTTTTATGTTCGTTACATTAAAAACATAAATAGGTATTCGGAATAAGGTTCTTAGGGAGAGATAAATTGGAAAAATTGCCCGAAAAATTGGAAAATTCTTTGAAAACTATACCTAAGTGCTTTTTATACGGGAATTGAAATTTAGACAGGACAACAACGTCTGTCAGTAAATCTAGATAGTTAATTATTAAGTTACCTATAGTAATTCTATCTCCCACACAAGTACTAGGTCGACATGAATACATGAATAGCGAGGACATATTATTATAATAATATAACACCTGATCGTTATTCTTGTGTTCGATAACAATTACTAGTATCTAATGTGTAATGAGAACATGCTCTTAAGCATAAAATGGTGGCGTGGCGTAATTACTTAACGCTTACCTTTTGTTGTTATACCATTGAATCATGTAAGAAATAAGCTGTGTTAATAACTATGGAGGACGCAGTTTTCTTTGAATCGTGATGTAATATGTTTTACAATGATTTCTCGTGACGTGTCAGTCGTAAAAATATCTCTGATTAGAAAACTACGTCATAAGTAGTTTATGGGTGATTTCCAGATTTTTAATTGGTATTAAAGTTGGTATATCTACGTCATAAATTGATGACGAACTGAGAATATTTGTCATCCTAGTCCAGTTGTTGTAAGCATAACTTTTGAGAAAATACACTTTAATTCGACGCGATTCCACACCTTGCATTGTATTTTACAATTGTTTAAATTGTACACACAATTATTTTCTAAATTAAATCAAAACAGTTCCTGCAGTTGCAAATTATTTTCCCACCACTTATCTTCAATATTGCATGCAGTAGACCTCGAAAACTATATCTGCTCTTATTTTCAAGTTTCAACTGCAAATGGTAGACCGCGTTCAAAGATTATTTTGTCTTTTCCGGAGCAGCCTACTTAACATAGGAATATACTAGATGGCATTTGTTTTCAGTACAATTTGGAGAGCAATAGATTGCTCTTTTGTGAAACAGAAACTAGGAACATTAAAATACAATTGACTCTATTCTCTAATAATATTATTTTAATGTTCCCACATTACAATAAAATTATATACTTACTTAATAGTTTTTTTAATCATATAATGAAAAAATTAAAGCACTAAAAATGTTTGGTAAACTTTGCCATTTTTAGTTTAAAAATCAAAATCCTACCTCGAAAATAATCATTCACTGTTACAAAACTCCGAGGCTCCACTAGGTATTTCCATAGGTATTGCCTGTGCCCATTTTCTGGGGTATTCGTTATAGGTTCCGGGGTTTATCTTTTCGATAGTGCTATAATATACAGGGTGACAGGGAAACTCGGCGTGTTCCTTGACAGGGGTTATACTAGAGGTCAATAGCAACAAATTTAGTCCATTCAACTAGGGGTCAAAACTACATAGATGGTAAAAATTAAAATTTTGCTATTAAAGACCTTTTATTTCTAGGGTTACGTAAGTTTTGCAAGCATTTTTTTTAAATGATCACTCTTTTTTCGTTCTGTGGTTTTTGCGTGAAAGAGTAACAAACATCCATCCATACAAACTTTCACGTTTATAATATTAGTAGGATAGGTTCGATATCGTGACTGACTTTGCTTAGTGATAGAGAACTATGTGGAATCAATAGTTACCCATCCTGAGGGCCAGTCACCGAGCCATCGTAATGGAAAATGTCAGAAATTAATTGGAAACTATTATAAACAATACTTTTTCCTCTACTAATTGTGTTCAGAAAGATAGTTAAGTGACTCAGTTAATTAATTTTACGTTAGAGTACCTATTTTATAATTAAACACAATCAGTCACACAAGGTTTTTCTAATTAATGATTAAGGATAAATGAATCTATAATTAAGTACCTACCTATAGCATTGCTAAATTGAATGCCCGTTTGAAAGTATCATGAAACATAAAGAGGTAACATAAAACAATTTCGTGATTGATAATAGAAACTTCGATATTTTTAAGATCGTTTTGCTTAGAGGCTGTAAAGGTGCAATAAGGAAGGATTTTTCAAACTCTAAACGGTTAGGAAGGTGAACCAAGAAGAGTACGATTGTATGTCAGTGGCCGGTTAAAGTTTAGAAACGTGCTGCCTCTCTAGAAAGAATGTGAGACTGTTTGGGGGTTCTAGAGGGTCTTCTTAACCCTCCACAACATTTTTTTTGACGGATGAGTATTTTTTTAAAATTAAACAGTTATTTTATTTAGGTTAGGAACGTAAATATTAGGGATTCAGAAGACTCTCTAAAACCCCCAAATAGTCTCACTTTTTGCAGCGAGGCAACACTTTCCTAAACCTAACCCCAGTGGACCATAATAGACTCAAAAGCGTCTTATTACAAAACGAAACCTAACTTTAGTTCTGGCCTAAACTTTTGAGCCAGTACTTGTATTTCGAACTTTATTTCGATTTAGGCAAAGTTCTTAATACTAAAATGACAACTTAGCACCGAACTAAGCTGTCATTTTTTTTTTGTATAAAAAACTGCATTTCTCTAACAGTTGGGTTCTTAATTCAATAACTGGGTCAGTTGTTTAAACCTGATCGAAAGAAAAACCTTGTTTTGTAATAAGGAGGCTAGACTCTATTTTTTAAGTAGACGTAAATAGTCTGGTTTAGGTACAGGATACACAAATAAAATAAATCCCCCTTTATGACGGAAAAACGCTTTTCGAAGAAAAATTATATACAAGGAAAATGCAAAGCTATAAAGTATCCATTGTAACGATCGAGTATCCACGAGTATCTCCACATGGTGTTTTCGCGTAGTTTCCTAGTAACAACCAGAATACCTCCCAGCTAACAGGGAATTTTGTTTATTTATAAAGTCGGGTTAGACCGATGCGTTCAACTGGCAGACTGCAAACGAAAACCTTGACTCACTCTCTAAATAGATAGTTTGTAGATAGTTTGAACTCATAAACTTATAGGAGTATTGTATCTGGTTGATATTAGTGTCGAGTTCAATAATATATATACGGTCTAAAAGCTTTGAAGTGATTTTAATATTTTATAAAATAAAGAACGCAACAGCTATTTATCTTCGTAAATCCTTTTATGTGCGTGTTGTGACTAGGTTAAGAATATTCAGATCTAGAGTGATAAAATTAATGCTTATAATATCTAGAAATAGATAGCATTATCGTGTGAACAGAAATTACGTTTTGTGCCGACTTCAATAAGAAAGAATGAAGAGTTTATGAAAAGTTACGGATAATTAATTGGTTGTATAGAAATTGGAAAGCGCTCGTGCGTGCAAGGCCGAATTTCTGTCATCATATTCTAATAGAAACAATTATTTCGATTTATAGCTTTCTCTCGTAGGCAATGAAATAAAAATTAAAACGTAATCAAGTGCCATTAAGATAAGTAGCGTGGACATGATACGTCGATGCTACAGTAATGATCATAGCTTTATCTATGATACGACATAAGTACACGGATGTCCAGTTGTCCACTGATCAGAGGCACTCATAACATTATATAATGGTGATAACCCCTATGTATGTGCATCGGAGTTAAATAAACATAACATTTTCAATTGAAGTATTTACGCTTAACAGAAATTGTATTTAATAGGTTAAGGAAAGTTATTTTGTGTGGTTTATAAAATAGTGCATTATCAGCCTCGAATTTTTGGTTCTAGCACATTCACAGACAGCCGGTTTCCATTCACCGTTTTGAGAGCAGTGGTGATGAAATAATTTACACAAAGTAAAGTGCTTACTTGGGTTCGAACCCCCGACCTACAACTCGTAAGTCACGGCCGCTATCACTGGGCCACCACTGCTGTTCGAAAAAAGTAGTGTTAGTTATTTTAAAGACATTTTTACCTAAGTAGTTAATGGTTGGTAGTTTTCCTGATATTGTATACCATTTGAATACTTATCAGAACTATACATATTTTAAACAATTCAAAATTAAGTTACTCTACTATTAGGCAAACCGGTTTTGAGAACTATCAACTACGAAAAATGCCGTTTACCTCACGATGTTTTCCTTCATCGTTTTGAGAGATGCTTTTGTATAAGAACCAAAACTCAAACATCCACAATTGAAAGAATAGTTAAAACAACCTAAATGTCCTGACATTTATTTAATTTCTAAGCACATACCTTTTATTTACGAAAGCGAACTTTGCTGGCGGATGAGATAGAAATTCAATCCGCTTTGTTTGAGCAGACATTTTTCAATTAAAAGCACTGCGCTACTGCGATGGATATTGCTTGACCCGACCACCTCGGCCGTCCTGGCCATCACGGGCATGGCTGGCATCGGTCGCCCCACAAAGGAATAAATTAAATCGTCTCGCTAGGGAACTGCGAATAACTTACAGATATTGAAATCTAACTATTACCTACCTCAATCGATATAGAAATTGGTTATTATGGAGAAATTGAAAAAGAATTGTTTTTCTTGATATTTAATACACACAGCATGTTTCAGAAAGGCGTGGTCGCTTTAAAGGATGTGGCTGGTGGTTCATACTGACCATCAAACTGAACAACTTCCTCCATGGGACCAATAACGCGATCGCGAAAAAATAATCAGCCGATCTATACATTTGGGTCGATTACCTGAAATTTTGTATGAGACAATTAATCTTTTTTCGCAATTATCATATTGGTCCCATGGAGAAAGTTGTTCAGTTTGATGGTCTAATACACACAATAACCACATCTTTCTAATACATGCTGGATATCAAACCAGACATCGAATCGAAACCACACAACCGTATTACTAAATATAGATCACCGACGGTAATGTACGGTGTTAATGTGTCTACAATTTTCGACCGTAATTTTCAGAAAATTTTGTAAGTCATTGAACCGAAACTGTCACGTGGTTGCGGTTAGAAATATCAAAAGAGAACAGACCGGTCTTTGTCCTCTATTATACCAATTTAACGTCCACGACAAAGGAAATGATTGGTAGAAATCCATAGTTTGAATAATAGATTCTAAGTGTGCGACAAAAGCCAGGTGGCGTGATATTGGAACGAGAACTACTTGCAGCTAATTATCAGTGTTATAAATCAAAATTGTTTTCGTATTGTTTTTGTTGTGTGTAGGTACCTACTAAGCGTGGTTATTGCAATTTGAACCATACGAGTATGTGTGAGGACTGAAGAATCGCGTGCATAATAAAACATTTTAAAATGTATGATCTTAATTTAAATTCTCAATAAGTATTACTTTTCAAAAGGAGAAAGTCAAATAAACTAACAACTATTTACACGGAATTCGGTCCACAAAGAGAACTTTATTAGGTACAAATAACTTTATTCGATTCCGGAAAATCTTCAACACTCGTATTTCTGCATAATGTTTACAAATGTCTGATTTTCCGGACCCTACAGTTTTGATTTTGAGATAAGATTTTTTACGTAACTGAAAAAAAATATTACAAACATATTTTTGTAATTTTGTGGAAACGTGGTGAAAATTCTATGAGAAATTTGGTATAAGAAATAAAAGGTCATTTTAGTACGACATATGAAGAAACTCGTTAGTTCGGGCAAGGATTGATTGGAGTCAACCCTCGCAACTCAACCCTACCGGCGTCGGGGGTAACGTACTGACCTGAATAGATTTCACTCGACTGTCCGAGGGTTCATTATAGCCTTCAGTCCTTCTACACTCAATGATAACCACTGATATAAGGAAAATTCATTGGGATCTTTTACATCTGTTATTGTTTAATTTAATATAGATAAAGAAAAAAAGAAAACCTCCTCTTTGGACATATAAAAAAGCGAGGCAACTTAGACTTATCATGATAGTCTGTATTGAGAGCGTAGCGAGAGTGATCTCGTTACTTCGTACTCGTGATTGATTGCTGTAAGAAAAGAGCTCTAAGTGAAACTTAAGAGGGCGGTATTTGAAAAAAAGCCAGTGTTGAAAGGCGATATATCTTTTGTTTTTGTATGAACAGCACCGTATTAGGACAGTATCTAATCGCAATAGAGAAATAACATGCTACAGGTTGCTCAGCGGCCAACGCTACTCTGCCAAAATGATCTACTTGTGGGCAAATAAACTTGAAAACCTGTGAAAGCCAAAAAAATTGTTAGGTTTAAAAAAAATTGCTTTTTCCAAAAATCATTATGATTTCTCAATATTTGGTAATGAATGCTTAAGTACGTACCCATTACGAGAGACACCAAGTACCCAATTTAGCACTTTATTATGTTTTTTAAGCCAACATTCACAGATAACATCGAAGAACCAACAGATTTTTCATTACAAACAGATGAAAATGAAGATGGCGGCGCGGAAATGAAAGATACCTACCCGAGACGTTTTACCAACTGACTTCACAAACAACTAATGACGAACTTGATGTTCCGAAGTAGTTAATGACGAAAGAGATAGAAACACACATCATTATATTTACTTATGTATCATCATTGTAACTTATTGTCTAGGGCTTTACGAGCTATTCTTATTTGAGTCATTTCAGAACTAGTACTAGTTTCAGGGACTATCGTTATCTCCCTCTCACAGAGAGGAGGCCTGTGTTCCAGCAGTGGGAACATTATAGTAGTCTTCTGGATTCAACAGTTTCATAAGGAGTCCACTAAATGCTAAGTCCTTCATAGCACATGGAAACCTTGTCACTCTTTCTGCTTTCGGTATTTATGGTATGTAATAACTTGTTTAGATTGACAGCATACATAAGTGTTCGTCACAATGTAAGTTCCTTTCATTCAAAGCGCGAGTTCAATCATTTTCGCGGGTGTTTAACAGACGAAAACACTTAAGTAATTAAGACAAAGTATCCAATTTCAATTAAGAGCGGACGGAGTTGTCTGCTGCCATTCTTTATTTAAGGTTCTACAGGATGAACAGTGTATATAGACGGATCAATGTGAATCCATGCACATGGCTGCGGCTTCCACTAAACCTCCCGAGCAGGACCTTTTCTAAAATTATCCCGGCGTCCAATCGATACACCCTCAACTTCCCTGTGCCGTCTAGACAGCCATATGCATACCTACACGCTAATATTATAGAGTAAATGCAGGTAATTTGGAATACAGGTTACAAAAAAAAACATATTTACCAAGGCTTAAGAGAAATAAGAATGAAAACCACATAAAATGTTAGTAAAACTAATGTTTCATTAGCATAATAATAATCAACAGTATTATTCTTCTCTATATGGGATAAACTTTGGTTTATTCATAAATTGACAGAAAGGCACTGATAACCCAATGTGAATATAATTTGGAATAGGGTATTCCAAATTAAATTCATGTGAATATAATTTGGAATAAAGTACGTATTCCAAATTAAATTCACGTTCATATAATTTGGAATGTCGGAGGTATTCCGAATAACATTCACCATTTTCTTTTATTTATTTATTCAGAACATACATTCATAGTATACATTAGTAGTACAGTAGTAGTATACATTAAAACTTTTAACTTCAAATAGTCTAATTCCACGTCTTATTTGGCCCCATTTTTTCTTAATCTTGTATAACTTTTTACTTAAACTTCAATCAGTCCTAACTCCACAACTTATTTAGCCACTTTTTCTTATCTAAGTCCTCTTTTAAATAATCAACTTTTTACTTAAACTTCAATCAGTCTTAACTCCACAACTTATTTAGCCACTTTTTCTTATCTAAGTCCTCTTTTAAATAATCAACTTTTTACTTAAACTTCAATCAGTCTTAACTCCACAACTTATTTAACTACTTTTTCTTATCTAAGTCCTCTTTTAAATAATCAACTTTTTACTTAAACTTCAATCAGTCTTAACTCCACAACTTATTTAGCCACTTTTTCTTATCTAAGTCCTCTTTTAAATAATCAACTTTTTACTTAAACTTCAATCAGTCTTAACTCCACAACTTATTTAGCCACTTTTTCTTATCTAAGTCCTCTTTTAAATAATCAACTTTTTACTTAAACTTCAATCAGTCTTAACTCTACATCTTATTTGGCACCTTTTTTTTTCTTGGTATTTTTTAAATTATCAACTTTTAGCATCAACTGGATAATTCGTAAGTAAACTCTTAGGTTAGACTCTTCTAGTTTTTGCAATAATCACACACATAGCAACCGGTGTCGTACGGTCGTCGTCGGTGCCTGGCTTGCGACCAATTTTTTTTGTTAAAATATCTTCCATTGGTAGTTCTGTTTGTTTTGCAAGCCGAAATACGGTAGTTCTAGGTACGTTATAAGTATTTGCCGCTTTCAAGTACCCCATTCTTTTTTCTCGTACAGCTTGTACCGCAGCAGCCATATCTTCTTGACTCCACTTCTTTCGTTTTTTGTATTTATTAGCAGGAGTGGACATATCTAAAACAAATTTGAAAATATTATTCATAAACTGGACAAGTAATTAAATGAATCCTGTTTCTCAACAAGAAGTAATTTTAAAAAAGTGGTTGTCTATAAAGATGGTTTACGGACGATCATTTTACGTGGGTTATTGAGGAGCTACATAAAGTAACTGCACAAGAGCATTTATTTACTCTTAGCTACCCACACTAATTGTACAGTCATGACAAGAGTAGTAGACTAAGTTTGACCGCCACTGTCAAATTCAGTCACAACTGCAGTCAAACCTTGTCAACTCCAGCCACAACCCCAGTCAGCCCCAATCAACCCCACTCAACACCAGTTACAACCCCAGTCAGCTCCATCCAACCCCAGTCACAACTCTAGTCAGCCCCAGTCAACCCCAGTCAGCCCCAGTTATTCCCGGTAATTTTTTCGTGCGTGCAGCCCATCAATTTATAAGACGTTACCACGTCAACTGTCCACTGTCCCACTATCCACTGGCCATTGACGCACTGTCCACTGTCCTACGTCCACTGTCCACTGTCCCACGTCCACCGTCTACTGTCCACTGTCACTGTACCACGTCCACTGTCCTACTGTCCCACTGTCCATTTTCCACTTTCCCACTGTCCACTGTCCTACTATCCACTATCTTCTGTCCCACTGTCCCGCTGTCCACTGTCCCCTGTCCCAATGTCCCCTGTCCCACTGACCCAATATCTCCTCCCACTGTCCACTCAACATAAGAAGTACAAGTAAGTAGGTACCGTAATAGTGCATGTAAATTGGAATATTCCAATTTAACTTCACTTGTTGTTAATTTGGGACATTCCGAATTAGCTTCACCTGTCGTATACCAAATTAACAACATAACCCTGCCTAACCTCAAAATGCTGTCAGGTATGTATGTCTATAGTTTGATTAAAAATAAGTGTTAATTTCAATAATATAAATGCCTAACCATAGATCTGCATCAATGAAAACAAATAAATATGATTAATATTCGAGATACAAACTGATTTAGTACTTACTTGAAAAATTTTGAGAACAGCACTTTCACTCGGATGACATTTACAAAAACACTGACCAAATGGCGCAGTCTAAGCCACGCCCCCTGAATTGAATAGTACACAAACTACTTAATAAAGGTGATTTCTAATAGATGTCGCTATTAGAAACTCTAATACTGTAATATTCCAAATTACCAACCGTATTCCAAATTACCTGCTTTTACTCTACTTTTTACGCCATCTACAAGTAATTGTGTGAAATTAACGCAACAGACTGTATACGCGTTCCGTGTTGACGTGCCCGAACAATATTTTCTCGTGCGATAGTGTGATATATAGCCTAATTGTGCTCCAATTTTGGAGAGATAAAAGACAGTAAACAAAACACGTTCCAAATGCTAGTATTAACTACGATTAACGTTGTAATTACTGAACTGTGTTGTTTTAACTTTTATTGAGTGTAAAGAGGCGTAAAGCAGCTGTTTACATTTACATATATACGAATATGGTATTAAAACAGTTAGTGTGCGGGCTCTTACCGTTAATTCGTCTGTCAGACAGTGTATCCTCCTCGTCCCACCAGGGCTGGTCGAGAATCCTGCGCGTCGGAGGACGGTCGAAGTTCCCGTAATATTGAAACTCCATTTTTAAACACTTATCGTCTGTGTAAACACTACTTTCTTTTGCAGAATTTTAATGACACGCACACTGTATGTAGGCATACACAAACACCACACCGCTTTAAACGCTTATGCGATACTGATTTGTTATTAAGTCTTCGCGTCCAGACACAAATGAGATAAACGATTGACGCTGAATAATAACACATAGGGTCATTATTACTGACAATAGTACGGTAAGTCGCTCGTTTGTCGCCGGCGCGTCGTGTGTCGTGATAACGTTTGCCTCGCCGTTGTTCTCGGCTCTCACCTCCTGTGTAGGGTTGCTGTGTGTTTACTATTGCCGTGTGAACAACCGCCAGTAAACACTATTGCCAGCCACATGCACAAATATAAGGAAAGGAGATGCGAGATTGCCTCTATCGTCGCTATGTTTTATTGAACGCGACAACTTAGGTATTGCATTTTTATTGGATTCTAGGAAACATTTATTCAATGTTTGTATAATTGTATCAGCTAGATGATGAGGTGATTTCAAGACCTGACTGACAGTGTTACACTTTATTTGGGTGAGCGGTTATCTTATGTTGGCTTAGTTCAGTCGACCTTAATTGTCACATGAAAATCGGTCACGCTTCAAGAAAAATGATAAGGGAAAATTACTCCTTAATTTTCATTTAGAAGTCCAATATACAATTGGGTCAATCTCGCTTATCACTTGGGTCTTTCTATTATATTAAAAGCATGTAAGCATATGTTACTCCGTACTCCGTAGACACATGAAACGACCTCAAACTGTGTTTACTTACTGCTCACCATTGAAATTGGCTTATGGTTTAAATAGGTAAGTTCTTTGACCACGTTGGGTCACCTGTTCGTTTATAATGTATACAATAAGTACTACCTACACGTTGCTATGATAAGTCCTGAATTCAGAATCGACTAATGAAATACAAACTCTTGCTGTCGAAATTAATGATTCTTTTGAAGTTAAATCATATAATTTGGTTTTAATAGGTTTTTATATTTTATCATTAGTCTTTTTCATAGATTATTTTATATTTTGTGAATGTGAGAATGTTGTAGGCCTTGTAGAATGTAGATTTGTAGACCATTTTCTATTTTATTAAGTACCTGGAGCTTGTTGACAGGCCTACAGTATCCTCTCATACCTATTAATACTGTAATTTGAAAACATTGTAAAAGCCAATTATTTTTAAAACTAAAATTCTTGCTGGCCCTTCTCTATAGTAAACGATCAATTGGAACCGTGCACCTAGCTTCTGACGTTTCATTCAGTACCCATGTAGTAGGTTTAAGTGACATAAAATATTTTGATTTTTGTAAGCTTAGTGTTTCTTACTTAGGTAATTCAGTAAGTACGTTTAATACAATTTGCAGAATTACATTTAAAATTCATTTGCTTCAAAGTAAAACTTTAAGTCGGTATTCTAAGTAGGTGTTTTAAGGTTTTACGGTTACGCTATTCTATTATTCGTTAAACAAGGTGTAATTGAAACAACTAAAAACCTCTTAAGAGGTCATTGTACCTTGCCATTATCATGAACAACTTTTAGTACCTACACGTTGTTTATAAGATCAAGAACCTTCCGAACTAAAACTAAAGTAGAACAAACGTCAGAACTAAGTACATTCTGAAATTGATTACAGTTTACAGAATCGTTAGTTATTTTCATTCTATTTGTGGGGCTATTGTGACGGGACACGACACTTAACACGTAAGACGCATCAGCACTATTGACAGCAATATGTTAATAATACAAACGTGTGTTTGTACCTACAATATGTTGACATACTCAATTTTATTCTTTCACTAGCTTCTGCCTGCGACTTCTCCCGCATTGTCGTCAACTATGCTATCAACTATACCATATGCCACTTGGTAATAGTGTAGCTGTCTCCCAGTGAAAGATTTTTCGAAATCGGATCAGTACCTACTGCCAGAGATTACCTCCTGCATCTAACCTAACAAAACCTCTTTATAATATTTGTGTCGACTGGCAACCCACCCTGCTTGGCACGGGTGCAAGGCAAGTGTGAAATGTGAAAACATAGAGATTTCTTGACTCAAATTTCTCCCTATATATCTATATGTGTATATATAAAATCAATTCCAAAAAAAAATCAAGTCATTTATTCAAATTAGGCTGAGAAACAGCACTTTTCGAGCGTAAAAACTATGAAAGACTGTCCCCCTAAAACGCCCTCCGTTCACCGTTGCCGTGCGTGAGTCTCGAAAAAACGCAAAAATGGCTCGACGGACTTTTTTTGAGACGGTTTTGGTTTAGGAAAAATATAATTAGGGAAAACCCAAAGAACAGCCGAAAAATCTAAAAAATCTAAATTCTGTATGGGAAATCGATCTTAAGTGGTATAAAGTTCACCGGGACATCTGACTAAGTTAAATATTAAAGTAAGTATCCTACACATAAACCTACCAGAATGAGTATCTAAATTATGGTATAAATCTGTAGCGGTATCTACAACGCCACATGCGAACGACGCGTCATACTGACGTCACGCAAATCCTGCATCTTGCAAGCAGAGTTTATTTGTTTTGCTTTGTCGCCTTATAAAGAAAAGCTCAAGAATTAACAGAATGTAGATCGCGAAAGTGAGCGAAGCGAGCCTGATAATTTTAGCACCCCACCTTGAATAGCCTCTGTTTTCTCTTAGTTTAGGTTTTGGAATCTGGTCTTAACCTAAACCTTTCAAACCTTATGTATGAGCGGGGTGTCCGATATCCCGAGTTTGCGAGTTAAAAAACTCACTGTCATTTCATAGTTTTAAGTTTTTACTTCTGTCGACAGTCGAGTGTCACGTCTGCCTATGTTCTTAATGTTTTTGTATGTGCACATCGGGGTTTTCGTGGCTATATTACAGTTTTAAGTTAGTAATGCAAGTAAATCATTCAGACTCTCGACGTAATCGTTATTATTTGACGTACGTATGTTACGTTACCTAACCGTTTGAAACAACCGGCCCTTAGAATATGTCAGTTTACTAAAAGACTTGCTACGAAAATAGCTCTAATATCGAAATAGGTTTTTCAGCAGTACCTAATTAGTTCGTGTTTGGGTTGTTAGGTAGATATTTATACTCTTGTCTACATTATATTTATATGGATGGAATACAAGGCAAAATGAGAAAATTAGCTACCCGGATTACTTGTTGTTTATTTAAGTTGGTACGTAACTTAGATTAGAACGTAAATACCTAACTTGGTTTTTGTAAGCATAGGTAGTATTGTAAATACACAGTGTTAATATTAGCACAGACGTCGTCGTTTACTCTACCTTTAAAATACTCAAAACTTTGCTTAGGATATATGAGTTGTTAATAAAAACTATTATTGTGTCTTTGACTTATCTCGGGACCCGGGGCCGGAGCTTTGGAAGGCATACGAGGGGCCGAAGCCAACTCGCAGAAATATTATTATTCTTAAATTCTAGAAAGCTACTAAAATTTCATAATAATAAATCTGAAAAAAAAACCTTTTTTTTTTTAAATTAGCCTGTACTGTCCAACTATTGGGCAATCGACAATCGATTATGTCTTAAAATATTTCTCACTTCAGTCAAAGTATGTCTGACTCATTGTTTTCACTCATCTCTGAGGTGACATTGTTATGCGAAAATTTTCAAGGAAAAAACAATGTTCCTCGATTACTAATATGGTTGTTGTTGTCACCTTTACCAATCTTTCCTTGTTTGCTAAAGTGATTCGTTCAACCGAGCAACCGAGACGGAAATCTTGTAAATAACTAGCGACGCGCCCCTGCTTCGAACGGTGTTTACGACTTGCCAAAACAGCGAGATTTCTTTATTGTAGGTAAGTTTAATAATACCGTATTAGACACATACACCTTTTGTAATAAATTATCTAAATAATGGTGAAAACCTCATGAAAATCCGTTGCGGAGTTAAGAAGAACAACGCGATCACAGACAGACACGAGAAGCGTCGAGACTGTCGAATAACAATTTGCGTAGATGATGGAAGTTTATCTATCTTTATGCAGTTTTACAACTATTTACAATCTTCATTGTCTGTATCTGTATATGCACTACAATTGTTTGTAGTCATAATTAAGCTACGTAGCAAGTATTTAAGTTACCGTCATCTATGATAAGAGTGACGTTTTTTGTAGTTGTATTTAGTCAATTAATTCCTCGATAATAAATCACAGCAGGTTGACACGTCAGTGTGATATGTTCTCGAAATATCGTCATTTGTTTATAGTTGGTAAATAACCTCTAAATACATAGGTATGTTCCTGTAAACGAGTCTATTCTTACTATCTGAACTTTGGTGGCAAACGTTTTTAATAAGCGATTAATATTGTAGCTGTGTTAATTAAATAAGTTAATGGCACATAAATGAAATATAAAACAGTTTATTAATACTTAAATTCATCTTAATTACTCGGATGACCGTATTATAGAGATTGTGCCTTTTGTATTGTTTTGCTGCCGCTGTCTATAAGTATAAGGTAAAGTTAAAATTGCTACGACAGTTTTAAAATTATTAATTAAGTTAGAAGGCTTACGACCCCGATGGGATTATTCATCGGCAAAAATGACGAACTTATATACAAACTTTCATCTATTTACTAATTTTTTTTATTTACCCATTAATGTCCTACTGCTCGGCAAAGGCCTCCCTACTCTCTTTCCACCTCTCTCCGTCCAGAGCTGCCAAAGACCAATCTTTATTAAAGGAGTCCAGCTCATCTCCTTTCACAAATTTAGGGGATGAATTTCCAAAAATTCATCCCTACTGCTCACTATCGTTATTTAAGGAATTCTTGTGCGAAATTTCAAGGTTCTAGACCCAGCGATTTCGGCTGTGCGTTGTCTGTCAGTAAGGGAGAATTGGGCTATTGGGCTTCAGGGCAGAAACCCATAGTACGGTACCCCGTACTATGGGTTTGGGTCTTATGGCTAGCCATAAGATATACATCAATGGAAAGAGCTTTTTAAGGAGAACCTTTGCTTACAACACGACTTTTGCCAATTGTTAGTCTATTCGGAGTTAATGACCTAAATAGGTGACTATTTGGGCTCCGAAGTTAAGGAATTCTTGGCGTCCAGTAGCCAATTTTTCGCGATTACGATATTGGTCCCATAGAGCAAGTTGTTCAGTTGGATGGTCTGTACCACACCCTTAAATTTGGCTGGACTTTGAAAATTAACACCAAAGGAAAGACTCTTAACCCTGTTGGGCTTCAGGGCAGATTTGCTCAATCTCCTTTAAGATTTTTATTATGTAGATTTAATTGCATTTGCAAGGGCTGTAAAGCTGAAGCTCGCCGCCCGGCAAGGACCAGGCCTGGGTCGACGACGCGTTGTGTTCCACGCGCGCCTCAAAGAGATGTCAGCACGAACTGACGGGGTCCGGTAGGGCCGATGCCTGCCAGGGCTGCGGGTTGTTCGAAAAAGATACCGTGGCCCCTGGCATGCAACTGAAGGAACACGGGTGGGTTTTAGTCGGTACAAGTCTGACACGCCCTCCCGCTCCGCCCAGAGCGGGAAAAGTCACATGATGATTGCCCACCCAAAAAAAAAGGAGCTGTAAAGCTCAAGACGTAATTCTGTTTACGATAAAAGCGTTTAAGTTATGAAGGCGAGTTAATATCTTAAGTCAAAAGCATGTCCTCGCGTGGCCTTGTGTGATACTGATAAGTGATAAGCTTTAAAGGAATTAACGTAATCTCAATATTTTGACGTAAATAATCGATAAACGTGATATTTATGACAGTGATTATTGTATTCGGAAATTAAACTTCAGATTGACACAGAAAGTTGTTCTACATTGTATCTAGGCTTCGGTAATATTTTATCATCGACTAGATACTTAGTAAAGTTGATCTACCTTTAAGGTTAAGCTCGGCTGGTTAAATTATACGTTACGCGCTATACGCTAAGGGCAACCAGTCCCAGAAACCTCAATAGCGATACTTAATGGTGTCGAACAATTTACAGAATAAGTTAAAACTAAGTGTTTGAGGTCTTTTTCTACGTACCTATATATGAGAATTATAGGGGCCGCTATCGTTGTACCATTTAGTTTAAATGCAGTTTTGTAAATAATTAAAGTATCTATTAACTGTCAAACCATTTGCAAGAACATGCTAGTGGATTTGGTAATCTAATTGGTCAAGTTAAAAACGGAAGGTAATTGTTACCAAGAAGAAAGGAAAATACAAATAAGTTTGATGAAACTGTCGATACTGATATTTGTAAATAAATTAAAATTATTAACTGACTGACTTGATTTATTCAAAGAGCTTACAACAAAATATCGAATTTAGGAAGAGATAACTTCAACTAGTAACTTCTTAAAAGTAAGGACGATGTTATATTAAATATTTTATAAATTTCGAAAATAGTTGAAAGATTTTAGATTTATTTTACACAGCAGAACAGATTTATTTTTGAGTATTTATTCAAATTATTAAAAATTTCAAAATGTTAAACTTTTTTTTTAATGTTTTTTGCTTAGACTGCTATTATTTAAAGTAGCTATTTCGTTGCTGAAGTTACGGACAGAAAACTAGTAACACTGCTTTCCATGCGCTCTAATCATGCATTATATGAAGCGTCATAAAACATAGTACTCACAATGGCATTGCTACAACCTCCATACATAATATTGTAGACGCGATACACTATCACACCGTTTTATTTCGCGCCGGGCATGCGGCAATCAGCCTGGCGTTAGTTCGGCTCGTGTTTGAATACTATAGTCGCACGGCCATTATAAGTAACTTTGTAAAGTATCTCCCGACGGTCTGCGACGGACTTGCGACCGTGTTCCGTTTCGCACAACTGACGAATTTTCGCCGACAGCGAACGCGGCACGTTAAGTGCCTAATTCCTTATTGATAAGCAATATAAACTGAAATTCGTGACAATGGCAAATGTTTCGTTTCAAATTAGATACCGGCCGGTTTTATTTGTTTGTTAAATGGTAATTTATTTTTCTAGCACAATAAAATAGCTTTTTACATTCGTGTTTACGATATGATACGGTTTTCTTGAAGAAAATTCATACCTTTGTGGGATGATGACGCGCTGTAAACGTTTATCTGCTCCAGGTGATAGCAAGGAACCGGCAACCAGAAATTATCCTAAAGCAATAATGAGTTATGAACTATGTCCAGCAGTGGGCTGCGATAGACTGAGTTGATTGTTGATTGAATAATGAGTTAATACTGAGTGAAGTAGAATAGAATACTCTTTACTATGTACGCCTACACCATATGATGAGTAATTCATAGATTAGAAAAAAGAGATTATTTGTAGGTAGAGTATTTCATTATGATTTTCAAAATAATTGCTAACCGACTCATTATATTTTTGCTTCCAACTGAAATAAATACGATTTTCTATTCATTTCACATAAAAAAACCAACACGAAACAATAATATTTAACAAGAAATACAATATGACTAAAAAAATAACGTGCTACGCCACAGCTACGGCATTATTTGTTTGTAACGTTAAATTGCAAATTGGACAAGTGACGCTAGTTTACCTATATCATTACTAACGAACGTGTGCACAAAATGTAATCAAACACCTAATATTTAATAAAAACACCCGTATTGACTTCTCGTGACAAGCGTCATATAGGTGTGAACAGAATTCCGTATGCAATGTGCGAATTTTATCAGAATAGAATCGCGAATGGCTGACTAAAATCTGACCTGTCGTCATTATTACTATTGATTATGCAAATATTATCATGTAGTTGTAACAGCTTTGCTCAGTAATTGTATAATTTATGATTCTTAAACACGTTTACGTTTACAACATTGATTACTTGGCAAAACAGCCGTCATTTGAAACACTTGATTCATGCAATTCTGGTTTTGAAAAGTTGCTATTAACGCATATTGGGTCGAATACTTTAAAAGAGTCTTCACGATTTGGTAGGTAACTGCGATACATTAGGTAGGGACGTCATGTGCATGTTAACTTACAAACTTGCTAACCTGAATGTGTCTGAGAGTATGTCGTGCTCACTGTAATGTATTTCTGATAGTGGCGCATGTGTTGGATCATTTAGCTCCCTTTAAAATAGTTGAGCTGATTGGTACTAGTCCGTGTGTCATGTTCGAGAACGGGTTCTTTCAATTTAATATTTGATTTGTTTTTTTTTCATATTTTTATTATGGACGCTGAAGTTCGACATAGTTCTCACATGCATAATTTCAACATGAATGATGTAACCATATTTGATTTAAAAGTGTGTCCGTGAAGTTTCTTGCCCGTTCTTCTCCATAGGTGAGGTACACACTACGCTTTGTAATGGGCAACCAGCTTCACCTTTCTGACAGCCCGAGCCCTTTTGACAATTCAAGTACGAGTATTTGTAAATGGTTTATTTGAAATAAATGGTCAAACCATTTATTTCAAATAATATGTTTGAGCTAACAAAGCTTTCCCTACTTGCTGATGTCGAAATTAAATGAAAAGACACATACACAAGCTGTCCATATATATTGTTACATGTGTACAATTAAATACATAAATAGGAATAAGGAGTCTCCTTATTTATTTAATAAAAATAATAGTTTTTATCGCAGTAAACAAGATGATATGACTATCAACTGACGGCACGGTGTGTGACATGTGCCTACACGGTACATATATGTAGGTAATGTAGGTACCTATCATAAAAAAGACAAATACTTAACTAGACTAGATTTCAGCCACCTCATTATTTCTAAGACAAGTAATTGTTTTACATATTTACTTTATATTTTATCAGGGTACGCAAAGCGCAGTGGAATTATTTTTTTACGTCACAGTATATACTTAAGACTTAGCAAATATAGCGGAATCTCAGTATATAAGTATTTGATCTTAAATTCAACACTATGCCTGATAAGTGAAACAATTATGTAGATAAGTTATCTAGCAACGTGTTATTGTTAATGAGGAAAATGGCTGAAGCGTAAGTACCTGTGCACTTATAGGAACTTTCTCAGCTATTTACATCCAGTTCATGTTTGTTTAAATAAAATGACGATTACCTAGGTACAAAAGCGTGTTCAAAAGAGACTGCTTCGACTTTCTTAGAACATATTTGTAATTTTCCTTGAAGATGTAATTAAATGCAAACACCACACTATGATTATTCTTGCTTTTCGTGGAAACCACTGTTTCAAACATTCAAACAATAAACTATTAAAACTACTTTATCACACGAACGTGACAATGTAGGTAGATACTTATTTAAAGGCACTTTCATCCGGGACACATAAACATACTCCCGGCTTCTTCCCATGGGGATAGGGAAGCTACAGAAAGCCACCTACTACGACCCTTACATATTCCTTTTACTTCGTTTACGTTCATATATCTGAAGGTCAATTCCCGAATTTAAAAACGTGCACAATGTCAAAAATGAATGAATTAAATTAGAGGTATTTTTGACGGATCGAGACTGTGATTAGAATGCGTACCATTTTCTTAAAAATACGAGAATTTCTCCTCTGCTCATACACGCACGCCAGTGGCGAATGATACGCACCTGACCTTTCTGAAGAACATCACCGATAAGGTCACTATTACGTCCTTCTAGGGCGTCCCCTCCAGGCGTTTGCACTCACATTTGCCTAGTAAATACCTTTTGTTAGTCGCCTTTCATTCGTCCTCTCAACATGACCAAACCATCTATCTAAGCATATTCTTTTAAATTTTCATCACTACATCTTCTTTTAAACCGCACCCTTCATCCAGGAAAGCTGAGAAAAATCCCCCGCATTTCTTATAATCCTACTAATATTATAAACACGAAAGTTTGTGAGGATGGATGGATGTTTGTTACTCTTTCACGCAAAAACTACTGAACGGATTTGGATGAAATTTGGCACACAGTTAATAACCGGGATTAACAGCCTATAGGATACTTTTGTCTTTGTCCCGATATTCCTAAGGTATCGAAACTTATGCGGGTGAAACCGCGGGGCGCTGCTAGTATACCATATACACCTACTGCATTTACACGACCTAAACATGTTTATAAAGGAAAAACACATATGTACACGTAAGAGTAAGGCCGAATGCACATTATCATACTGGTCACGCATGGCTGGGCCAATTCATGTTAAGGTTTTCTTTCCAATCATGCAAGATTGGCCCATTTACACCTGCACCATTGTGAATAGACCCGGTAAAGTGACGTGATACATACATCTGTGTGCAACATACCTTAACTTTTTTTTATGACGCAACTTTCATGAAAATTAATGCATTCTAGCAATTAGTAACAGGTGGAGTTCGGAGTTCTGCCAAGTCCCAAAGGAAAAATGTGAGTTTATTTACGATTATGTGGTTTTTTATGTACCCTCTCCAAGCTACCTTTCAAAGCAGCAATAGCCCAACTGTTAAGGCGGGGGCAGGCAAGTGAGAGGTCGTGTGATCGATCCCTACCCGTTGCACTATCGGCGTGAACATTCTTATTTACTTTAGGGAGGAATTGACTCGGATACTTTTAATATGCAAAGCACATTGCCTTGCTAATAAAGGACTACCTATAAATATTAAAGACAGGAGGAAACTTGTGAGTTTAATTGATTCTGTACTAAGTACTTATGTTGTTTAGATTCTTTATACCGACTAGTAAGTTGTGGATAACAGAAATTATATTTTACTGGGCGGTAGTTATAAACAAATTATATTACTTCACTAGAGTGTTCGACTGTAGTGGAAAAATAAATATTTTATGGCGAAATGAAAAATGATGAAGGTTACCTAAACTAGCTTCAAATTGTCGAAAGTCAACATTTCCAGTGAACCACAGTTCACCGACCTTTATCATGTTGGCATTCAGATTTCATCTTTACTCTTTACCTGTCTGTATAGACAAACACATTAATTCTTATCATTGTGTTAAGTAGGTAGGTATAAGTATTGGGGAAGAGATACCATTATTTTTTTGTCCCTAGGTATCTTTTAGAACCAACTCAATGACTTGATCATCGCTCACAACGGAAAAGAGAGTCTTTTAAATTCACCTATTGGAGAGCCGAAACGGAAAACATAAATTTTGATATTGAAGTGGGTACGTATGGGATATAAAATATAATAAATAACAATATATAATAATTAATAATATAATATAATTAACCTGTTTGTAGAATAGATTTCCGAACGCAGTATGATCGTAGTAAATACCTAAGCTTAGAAGTTACGCAGCGTCTTGATATCGAAGCCCACAATCTGACAAATCTTACACCAGGTGAGCTAAGTCGCAGAATTTTGTCAGGCAAAACTCGTGTTCGTCGAAAGGTGAGTATAGAGCATTTACTTGTAACAGAGCATCGAGCATTATGCCGTTTTAAAATTTTATCGAACCGCACTTCGAACACAACCCTCGATGTTTTGTTACAACCTGATTTTAAAAACCAACAAGTGTATGGAGCAGAGGCAAGCGGTACCTGTAGGTCCAATATTGCAACAATCAACGCAAGTTAGAAAGAAATGTTACAAAAACTGAGATTTTGGCGGTATTGTGCCATTCGTAGGGACGTTATATTACATGGAAATGCTCGAGAAAATGCTCTAGTGTATATGAAGGGAACTGGCAAGACATGTGTCGCGCTTTCATCGAATCTCTCATACAATCCGACAAAATCATGACACATGCTTTCTTTGTCAGTTCAAGCAAGGCCTGCAAAAGACCGTATTGTTAATCTTAATCTGATAAACGGTCACTGTCGTGGCCGTGAGAACGAAAGTACTAAATTAGTGGCCATTAAATTCACCTGACCCTGACCTCGGTCTGTACCGAGATTGGCATTTACGATACGAATAAAAGTACTAACCAAGTCCAAGTAGATGTGGTCACGCGGGGACCAATGTACAAATTATTTATGTTTACTGGCAACTTAAAGTATAGTTAGATACAACATTTTGATCATATCTACCATCTAGTACCACCAACACACATTTGATACCACTTTTTCTGCATAAATACTTAAATACCTTACAGTTAAGCAAAATTAAATATCAATAACCATATATACATATATCTCATGATATGTATCTTTATATATCTATTATTCATAAGTGTTTAAATAGATACAAAACCCTAATAACCCTTATATCTACTCGTAATGTTATTACAAATGTTATAATTTTAACACATTAATGTGTTATTTTCGTTACATTTAACATTTTTAAATATTTGTATGCCGAAATGGTGCATGGCGAAACATCTAAGATCATAACTTTATTTATAAGACTTTAATGTACATATGTACCATGTTTTAAAGCAAATAAATATATTCTATTCTAAACGAAAACCAAGCGAAAACGGAGCGTAATCACGACGATCCGGTGAGGAAGGCGCTTAAGACTTCGATCCAGATCCTCTATCAGTTAAGTCGAAGTTTAGATCCTTAACAATTGAACCTATTCAAAGCTGTTTCTTTCAGAAGTTTCAGAAGACACGAGATGGTGCACAATGGTAAAATCATTAAAACTTATGAATGAACTGGTGAAATGCAGGAATTCCTACTTACCTACAAAACCAGATTTGTGACGGTATAACAAAAATAAAAATCTGTACGGCTCGGCGCCTGGCCCTATAATCTGCTTTCAGACTACGCTATAATATAATAGCATATACCTAAGTAGTATATAGCTCATAGCACAACAATATCGCGCACCATACATTAATAATAATATAATGTATTTATTTATCCCACAAAGTACAATTACAGTAAAATAGAGGTGTTACAAAAATATTGTAGGTACTAGGACTTGTGGGAGTCAGGAATCCAAACTAGGATACCCTGTGCTATGGACTCCTGGCCCCCCTCGCCGAGACTGGAATTTTCGTTCACACTGTACTGTACTATATATTATTGGCTTACTATTATAAGGAATGTCCTTCTTTGCTATACTATATGGTATACTATATTTGCTATACTATACTAATGAAAGGTGAAGGACCTTTCATTAGTTTACTATACTATATGGCACTATAGTATAGCGTAGTCTGAAAGCAGCTTTAGAATAGTAAATGTGCCACACAAACACTGACCGCCTTAAACTAGGTACTGCATCTTTGTCTATCCCTTCGGGGTACAGACGTGATGTTAGTAATGCATAATTTAACTCTGGAGAATTCTGCACTTATCCTATGCCATATTTATAGGAGTCATGAGTGCCGCGACATGATACGTCACTCGTCGTCACAGGCAGCATGTGCTATTTCCGGAGAGAACAGCTGTGACATTAGGATTGACAGACGGCTGCCGAAACTGAAGCCTTTCCAAAACAGTTCGTGTACGTTTTTGTGTGATCGCATGGTATGACGACATATTGCACTCATAGTGTTACAGATACATGCAGGTTTTTGTTGATAACACCTATATATCCTCATTGGCTTCGTTCATACTCATCCCTAGTTCGAACTAGCCCGTTTTTAGGGTTCCGTAATTCACGTCTCGGAACCCTTATAGTTTCTTCATGTCCGTCCGTCCGTCCGTCCGTCCGTCTGTTCTCGGCTTACTTTCCAAACGGTTAGTGCTAGAAAGATGAAACTTTGCATGGATATGTGTATTTACCACTTCGTCAAAGTGCTAAAATAAAATCACGAAAAATATTTTTTTTGGGGTACCTCCCCTACGTGGGGATGAGTTTTTTTTCTCGTGTCTACCCGTCTTGTGTCTCGTATCATTAGATAGGTCTTTGGCATTGAGAGGTTGCTAAGACGATTTTTTGATTTATAAATCCGTTTGCGAGATATTCAACTTTAAAGTGCAATTTTTTGTTAAAATACATATATGTGATTTCTTTGACGATAGTTTGAATTATTTTATATACTTACAAACAGTGATTTTTAGAGAAAAGTTTTAATTTTAATTATTGTACTTACGGAGGTTAAATAAACGAATGGTTCTTTTTAACGAGCGTATAATACCTATGCTGTTTATTTATGTTGATTCCACTTAATAAATGTTGCAAAAACACTAATAGTACCTACCCACCGTTAATTTTATAACGCGTATAAATGACTGAATAAAATAAATAAAAATCATACTTTTCTTACCTTCAGTACTTTTGCGCCTTTTACCTATACCTACATATCTACAGGTAGGTAGATACATATATACAAACCGGGCGAGTTCGAACTAGGGATTAGTATGAACGAAGCCTCCTCATTGACCTCACCATGACAGTAAACAACATACTTCACATAAACGACCGAACCCATTGAATAATATAAAACGTTTACCTAACTATCGTTTCAATCGATCGATCAGCTAAACATACAGACACATCAAGTTGACGACCAATATGCACACCTACGATAATTACTTACGAATACAGTAACATAACGAACCAAGTATTTATATCTACAAAAAAAATAAAATAAAAACGGGTTGCACTCCGGGAGTGCCGGCAGAAGTGAAAACTTGAATATTAACGTTGTGCATTTTTGATATTTTGGAATGCGGTCTACTCTCCCTCTGTCTTACGAATTTTCGATCAGGTCACATGTCCTGACGCGAGCTCAGTCTTACGAATTTTCGATCAGGTCACGTGTCCTAACGTGAGTTTAACATTTTTTACCCATCACAACAAAAGTGCACCACGCCGCTAAAGAAGTTTTCACTTAAAAAAACCTTTAAAACAAGATAAAACTCTTACCGTCATCATCTTTCCCCATGCCCAGCACGTACGCACTTCTTAAAAGATGGCCCATTCTTGAAGAAAAGATTACGATGCTGAACTAGTGCAAATTGTAGAGTGTGCAAAAATAAATGAATCTTTTACATCTAAGATACTACTATAACACAATAGACACGATTATAAACTTTTAAAAGGATAATAAAAAAAATCTAGAATCTAGGCAAAAAGATACCGCGCGAGTCGGTGGAAACGATAAAGGGCTACATCTCTGTAGATATAATAGATTAATTCGCTTTCGTAATAGAAGAAAGCCAATGAATGTAGTTAGAAGCGTCACCACTTTACAAATGATGTAAACTGAGCGCTAACCGAAATTATAGGTTGAGCTAAGAAAACGAACAGAGAACTTAGTGGAGTAGCTACGAGATGTATATGTAAATAAAACCTATTTTGTATTACGTCTTTGTTATGTTAATTGACTTGTGGGGCTTGTGGCTAAGTAATAACAGCGCACGGTTCGATCGACCAGGTTAAGCTACGCTTGCCGCTGTTGGTTCGTTGATGGGTGACCATCTTTACATACCAAGACCCCTCCGTGTCTCGGAAGGTACGTTAACCCGTTGGTCCGGCTATCATTCGTGGACCTTTGACAGTCGTTACGGGACGTCAGAAGCCCGAAAGTCTGACAACCAGTCTTACCAAGGGGTTTCGTATTACCTACCCAGTAACTGGGTTGTGGAGGTCAGATAGGCAGTCGCTCCATGTAAAATGCTGGTATTTAGCTGCATCCGGTTAGACTGGAAGCCGACCCCAAACATGGTTGGGAAGTGGCTAAGCAGATGAGGATGTTATGTTAAGTGACTTTCTCATTACCAGTAACCAAAATCTACTCAAAACGCGTCTTATTTATATATTATACCTTCCTTCTTGCTGAAAATAATCATGATCATAATTAGGTATGTCATGTCAGGTATAAATAATGCATAAAGGTGTTTTCGACTTTTGCTTGATCCTTTTTATTATCCTATATATATTATATATTTCCGAGCAAATCAGCTGTCAACCCGCATTCAAATGCGTCCTAACACTCTTAACTTTTAAAATGACCCAAAAGTTAAATAAATTAATCTTTGAAAACATCTGACACTTCTGTCATCGTAAAATAAATAACGAGATTAAAACATTTAGGTACATTTTGAGAAAACCATCACAAAAACAAAAATCAACATGGTCGATTCCACAGTAGCTGTCGTTCCGTCGTCAGATGTTGACATAAGCAAGGGAACAATGAAGCTATCTACGGCATGCGTGAGCGCAGCCGAGCCGCGCATGCAAACAGCTACTCCGAGATATCAGTGCGAGCTACAGCGGAAAATGCTACTGAAATTCAATGTCATTTTCCCACTAAGGAATTAGCAAACTCTTGACTTATTTAAATAAAAGTAGGTAGGGTAAACAGTTAGGTGAAGCGCACATTACCTACAGCCGTCACGGGCCGCAGCGCAACGCATTTTCCACACAAAAAAGGGCGGTGCGGCTCTTTGCAGAGAGCAAAGGAAATGTTCATAGGAAATGTACGAAAGTGATGAAATCGGATATTAGCCATGCGTTGCGTTGCGGCCGGTCTCAATCTGCTTTAGGTATAGGGAAAGACTGCAAAATCTTAAAACAAAGTTATATAAATACTTGCAACTGCACTATTTGACATAAAACAGATCGATCAAAAAAAAAAATATCATAAAAATATTGAGTTTTGAAGAAAATAAGATCTTTAATAAAAAATCTAAGCTTTTTAGTTATCATAAGATTACTTCATCTTTTGTTTTGTCATATGTTATGTTTTTCTTCCTATGTAAATCCCATGACTTTTCACACCAAAAAAAAAGTCGTTCCCCAGCGATTATTTTTGTACAATGTTACTTAGACTGATGTACCTACCTACTGAATACATAGTTGGCGGCGGACAGAGTGTAACAAGACCCATAACGAGACCCACCATAGGTCCTAAACCACCAGATAGGTAGGTACGATACCTCCCTATTTCTTTAACCTTGTTTTAACGTTAAAGCCGCTCAGCTCGTCACTTGAACTGGCGGCCTATGTAAACACCGCTATGTATCTCTTACATTTTACAGCCAGTAGGTAATATATATTTATTATCTTAGGAATCCCTCAAGGTCGCAATCTTAAAATAAAAGGTTACCTGTATAAAAATATTTGTGTCTGCCTAGGTAGGTATTATTTGAAGGATAACATTTTATTATGTATTTAGGTATTAGTATTGTTGTTATGTAGGTACTTATTTTGGTACAAGCTACTATAAAAAACGAAGTCAAAATGATTAATAAATAATAACCAATTGAATTGGTTTTCAATTAAACATTGTATAGGTAGATACGTTACAATGACGAACAAACGTTCAAACAATGCTTTTCCATGGTAATTGTTCCCGTGCCTGAAAGCCTGTGTTTTCTTGGGGTGTACTATGCCAAATCGAATGCCAAATAATCGAATATCAATTGATCGACCACTATAGATCGAACGTCTAAATACTCGAACGCTCATAATATCGAATGGTTATTAAATCGAACATTCAATACATCGCACACTCAATACATCGAGTGTTCAAAATATCGAATGTTTGTTTGATCGAGCGTTCAAAGCATCGCATATTCATTCTATCGAAAGATCGATATATTTTTTAAGAGTACAGGAAAATACAAAATTTCCTAATAAATCACATTTTAATCTTTAATTATATAGGTACCTACTTACATTTTAAAGTTTTATGTGAATTGCATTTGCACGGAGAAACTCTAATAAATCTATGTTGTTTTTATTATTTAATATTTTTTCAATCGCATTATCATCCCTTTTGCCTCTTTTTCTTCCCAATCCCGCGTTTGCCTTTTCAATTGTCCTATTTGTTATAGCTTGCTCCTTAACTAAAAATTCAATGGTAGCATAAAGACCCCGTTTGTGCTTATTAAGCAACGTGTTCCATCTTCTGTGCCATCCTTCAATGTTGTGTTGAGTTCTAGGAAAACCCAGTGTATTATTATTACTATATGTATAATATCTTTCTTCTATCAAATTTATTACTATTATATAAATCACAACTTTGGCTGATGGATGGTACATTCGAAACATGTCCTATACTTTTCAGACAAATATATTGGTAATATAAGATATCGAATTGAACCCACGAGTAATAATGACGGATTTCCAGATGGCAGTCATTAATGGTGTAAAACAAGAATTTACTCATAGCTAGCACGCTCATCACCTATATTTACCTTCACTGTGGTCTGTGTTTCAAAATAATACACTGGGATTTCCTAGAACTCAAAACAACATTGAAGGATGGCACAGAAGATGGAACACGTTGCTTGATAAGAACAAACGAGGTATTTATGCTACCATAGAATTTTCAGTTAAGGAGCAAGCTATAACAAATAGGACAATTGAAAAGGCAAACGCGGGATTGGGAAGAAAAAGAGGCAAAAGGGATGATAATGCGATTGAAAAAATATTAAATAATAAAAACAACATAGATTTATTAGAGTTTCTCCGTGCAAATGCAATTCACATAAAACTTTAAAATGTAAGTAGGTACCTATATAATTAAAGATTAAAATGTGATTTATTAGGAAATTTTGTATTTTCCTGTATTCTTAAAAAATATATTGATCTTTCGATAGAATGAATATGCGATGCTTTGAACGCTCGATCAAACAAACATTCGATATTTTGAACACTCGATGTATTGAGTGTGCGATGTATTGAATGTTCGATTTAATAACCATTCGATATTATGAGCGTTCGAGTATTTAGACGTTCGATCTATAGTGGTCGATCAATTGATATTCGATTATTTGGCATTCGATTTGGCATAGTACACCCGTTTTCTTGTGATAAAAGTAATATGTAAAACGAATCCATAGAGATAGAGTCGGGTAACGCATTTGCCCAACTATTTCCAACCAGTGAGCCCCAGAGAACCCTTGGCGATGTCTCAGAAAATAAAAATGTCACAATGTACCTAAACTTAACATGACATGTGATAAATTCACTCGAATAACCTTGTGGTACGTACATACGCCAGCACATCAAGCTACCCGTAACTGTCAAAATTTCCCAATCAACCTTAATGTTTTGGCGATAAAGTTGAAAATCTGTTAAAGAAATTTGACAGATTGTAGTAGCTTGACGTGCTGGCGTCTGTATCTTACGAAAACAACAAAATAAAAAAAGCTTGTAATATTGAGATACCTACACAAAACATGCAATTGTTTAAAATGTAAGAATATAAATATATTCTAGCATGTTTATTATGATCAGGTAAGTAAGTACGCAGTTTACTTAAGAAAATCTCTAGTGTACTTTTTTTACCTTCCCAAGTGTTGAATTTTCTTTAAGCAGTATCAAAATAGGCATGAGGTTCGCCTCTCCTACTTGCTACGTGTCGCTTAATGTGTTAAAGTGTGCGGCACCATCACTGCAGCCGCTGTATCTAACCTTTCGAATACCTAAGCAAAATTGTTTTTACTGCGTTTTTTCCGGAAGTTACAGGCCTAGATTTTACATCCAGATGAAAACTGCTAACCATTTTTGGCAAAACCTTGCTATGGGTAGGAGATCCTTTACTAACGTCTAGCAAAGCAAGGCAAGGCAGTTAAAAAACGATACGAAATTCTTCATAAATACAAAATATATAAATGTTAAAAATTTTCGAATATATCGTTTCGGAAATGTGCTTAGCAGAAAGTAAATTGAGCGTGAAATGACAGCCGACGACGCCTAGCTTCACGAATTTGGGTCAATTTTCGTCAGTAGCAGGGACACGGCACCCGGGCCCTTCCTTCCGTGTTCTATTTATATCTGTTAGCCGTAAACCGAAATAGGTGTTATAATAATAAATATACACGTCAATATAGCTTGTCAGGTTGTTGCGTAAAGTTATAACGCGCATATTTTAGGATGGCATAAAATTTTTAGTGTGCTACACATAATATCCGTATTCGCGGCGTTCTTGCTTAGGTACAGACGCCAGCACATCAAGCTACTACAATCTGTCAAATTTATTTAATAGACTTTCAACTTTATCGTAAAAGCATTAAGGTTCAAGGTTGATTGGGAAAATTTGACAGTTTCGGGTAGGTTGACCTGCTGGCGTCTGTACATACTCTCGTAGTGAGGATGGGAAGAAAAATGCTGCAGATTTTACAAAATAGCTGTCAAAATAGGTTCCTCAACCGAAGCTTTCGTATTTCATCGCAGTTTGAAATGTTTGAATATTGTCGAGCGAGCGCAACATGTTCCTACCTAAAGTTAGTAGGGCGATTGATAACTGAATGTCAACTTATGACTGAGTCAAAAAGACTAGAGAGAATTTGTAACTCCGCGTAAATTTTTATTAATTAAGTAGGATCTAAAATGCAGTAGCAACCCACTAGTAGTTAGATCACCGGCCGGCCGGCTGATGGCGTGGGTTGGGTCCGTGGGTGGTTGATGGTTCGGCAAGTAACCAGGAGACTAATTTCATGACGTGCCGCAAAAAAAATCAGTAGATCCATACCATATGTCGAGTTCTGCGAACATAAATCTATGTATCAACTGATTTATTTTTCACGATTTCAGGGTTGGTCCTGTAGTAAAAGTTGTTCATAATGATGAGTACAATGACCCCTTTTAAGGATTAAAACGATCAAAATTTAACGGTGTAAGTGATAGAAGCTATTTAATAATCGAAGAGTTTAAAGAGAGTGAAGGTTTACCAGGTAATATTATGATTATTGTTGCTATCTTCACGACGCGACGGTGCCTACATCTTGGCTTAATTAAGAAAGGCATGAGATTTATAACGTCATGAATGTATGTATAATAACATTAATAACTTATCTCTTTATATTTATACGTGTGTCCCTAAAACCCCAGTATTTCTAAGCTATAAGTAAGTAGGTAATCTAAAAACATTATTGTATTTTTATTAATGTTTATAAGAATATATTTTCTTTTGTATAATGTACCTAATATCTACGAATAGGTAAGTTATATTTTTATTTATATATTGGAAGGTGTGTTTATGTTTACTAATATTACGTGAGACGTGTGATCCCACACAAGGCTAAAAGAGTAGTAGATACTACGCTAATTAATTGTGCCCTACCTTCCTATAATTTTAATAGATGTGAGATTTATAATTTATGACTGTGGGTTAATTGTGTAGGTATAGATAATTATGTTTAGTTGGTAAGCCTTTAAATAAATAAAACAATCAAGAACTGTATAAAATCATTTATTATCCTTATTAGATTACCTGGTATCTCAGCCTTTATAATATCTATAAGTAACAGAGTTATCAACAGTACCTATGGTAAATTGTGTTCGGCATTCATTCGACCAGTGTTTGTTTGTTAAAAGTTGCCATGACGACGGGCCTTCATCGCCATATCGCATCTAAGACAAATAGCCTTATGTAAATTAATGGTAATGTCGAGGTCATCTGCTATTAGAACAATAGCATTTTCAATATGTAGGTAGTTTTCGAAAGGGTAAGTGAACTGTCCTATGATTCTGTCGATATGAAATACGTCTTGACTTTTATAATAATAAGGCACATACTTTCGTTTAATTATTTTATTAGGGGCTGATATTCCGGCTCATGAGCAGTTTACCACATTTCCATACAAAACTGTCAAACAGGTAAATTGCGTGATATGAATTGCACACAGGTAATATAATGAATTGTCAGTTTGTGACCATTTTACGATTTTTAATATGACTCATATTGTTATCCTATTATGATTCTGCCAAAGTGGCTTTTTTAGGCCCCCAGACTTAACAAATCAACGTCTAAAGATGGTCTAGACTGTGCTAATAGCTAAGCGCTGATCCGATTTTCTTCTATTTTCAATTGAATTAGCTAGCGAAACTCCGCAGACGTGATGGGAATCGCTAAACATGATGAAACAAAATCGATTCCCATCATATCTACGGAGTTTCGCTAGCTTATTAAATTGACCCTGAGTAATCCATCTAAGGATGTAGAGTTTGTTTTATTGTTCTTTTTTTGTCAACCTAGGAGGTTGTCAGCTGCTTAACCGGGCTATCCTGTGGATGCTTAATAAATTAAGGCCTCCAGCCAGAGCATAATAATACATAGTAGTAAACATAAAAACTAAGCGACTACACGCTAAGGGTTTACGGCGTCGCTGGGGGAGGGCAGCAAGGGACAGCCTGGATCGGATCAAACAAATAAAAAATTATCCATATTTCTAGACAAAAAACAACAGACGCTTCACCCTGTAGGTAAGTACCAGCCGATCTATTCTGTAAAAATCTCAACATGGAAACTTAGGTGAAGTGAAGTGTCAATCCCTAGCATCATATGGGACAGCAGTTCACTTCAAGGTCACTTCACAGATTTCACCTAAATTTTCACGGTGACAATTTTAGAGAATAGACCTGCTGGTACTTACAGTGTGAAAAGAACTATTAACAATTGAACCACATAACTTAATAAAGCGATAGGGAATATGCAATTGATTAAAAACCCTTTTATTATTGAAATATATAAATATACAATAATATATATATTTCAATAATATAAAAAAATAAAATATATAAATAAAAAATAAATAATAAAAATAAATAATAAAAATAAATAATAAAAATAAAATAAATAAATAAAATATATAAATTACTGTGTGTAGAAAATTGTTGGAGTTTAATCCTTTTTTTTTTGTTCAACAAGCTGTTGTGTAGTTGAATTTGACTTTTCATACTTTCTTGGATTTATATTACTTACTGTCTCTTAAAGATTTAGTAAAAAAAAAACCACAAGCATATTCCCTTTTCACATTTGACTTAAAAATTATGATTATTACATAGGGGTTAAGCCGGCTTCCGAAAACAGATATGCATACAATTCAGGTCTAACGTAAGGGCCAGGCCGCCACGTAGCCACGTAAACACCTAGAACATGTTCATCTCGGCAATGTGCCATGTTTTCTGAAACAAAATAAATATTTACGATAATTAGATATGTAGGTAAGGTATTGCTCTACTCTAATAGTATAATAAATAATAGTATGGATAAATATAGGTACGTTAAGGTTAATATTTCTGTAACAACATGCAAAATAAAATAATGCAAAACCATTCACAGCTTTATGGATTTGAACGATGCAAATGATAGCTATTGCAACCTACTATTGTATAGAATCAAGTTTTTCTAACTGAACAGTACAGCTGTGCTATTGGGGAATTTGTAGCGCCACTTCTTCTTCCCAGCTAAAGCACTAGGAAGTGGTGAAGGGCGGGCGTTTTGGAGGACTGTCTTATGTCATTTTGACGATCGAAAACTGCTGATTCTCAGCCTAATTTGAATAAATGACTTTTGATTTTGTTCCATTTCTGTCGGAGAGAGTAGTCAATTGGCACGAAAACAAGATGAAGAAAAGTGATATTGCCTGGTTCGAACCAAAGACCTACAACTCGTCGTCGTGACCTGGCGGTCACGGAACCACTATTTATTGTATTACCTCCTAAAAAGAAAGTAGCGAAATTATCATGGATCCGTCTGGGGAGAACAGAGTGTTATATCGGACTCCTACCGACTAAAACCCTACGGTTCCTTAAAGTGCCATGAGTCGGGGGCCCGGGAGATACTTGTGTGTTCGCCTGCACCCCCGGCTTCGGTCTTTTACTTATCTGATCTGTATGCGCCTCATCAACAAAAAACTTAATGCTAAAATTCTAATTCCTACGTTGTTTGGGTCTTGCGAAAGAAAAGTGCAATTTGCTTTGCAAACATTCTTTGAGTGAGTCTTTGTTACGCAACGAACATTTTTTCGTAAACATTCGATCGCGAGCAGTCTGCTAGTAGAATTTATTTTTAGTCCAAATGGCATAAACGTAACCCTTATAATTTAATCATGTCATCTGTCCGTCCGTCTGTCCTTCCGTCCGGATATTACACATAAATTTTACTCGTAGACTGTTGTCATGAAAATACGAAAAACCTATTACGGCTCTAACCATACATGTAAAAAATACTTATCCCAAAATGAAAAAAAAAATGATATTTCTGAGTGACTTTTTATTTAAATCATTAGTTTTTGAGGTAAGGGATCTTTTTGGTTACAACCACAATGATTATTTTGTATTTCATAGTTTTTTCGAGAAATACTATGAAATAATATATTATATGAACAAACTTATTTTTGCGGTCGATAAAATCGATGCTGTGTAATGCGTTCCAACTACGCAACCCATCACTGTAGTTCGACACGCACTTGGCCGGTTTTTTCGTGTTTAGATTCTCGTTCTCACCAAACTTTCCTGAACGAGTTGTTGCTTATCAAAAGCTCGCACAACTGAGATGATTAATTTTACATTTCAGTCGCGCAACGAATGTTCGCAAACAAATTCGTGAAGCAAATTCTCGCCGTGAGTACGATTCCTATTACGGAACCCAAAAATATTGGATACTTACACGCATTTCTTTTGGCACAACAAACACTTAAAACTGGTTGTGTTGAGGGTTTGAAATAAGGTTTGAAAAACCAAAATCTTCGATTTGTCTTCACAGTATCATAATATATATAATTCTTCTGTACGTGTGTTTGTCACCTAACTCCTCCTAAACGGCTGGACCGATTTGGATGAAATTTTGTGTATATGTCTATATGTCTGTATATAAAATGTTCAGGATGAAATTGAATAATCTTCTATCTACATTTGTTGATTTTTTAAGTAAAAATTAATACATACCTAATACACTCTGTACTAATTCACATTCTTTTTTTGTTTCTTCATACAATTTAGCTACATCTTCTGATATTCTGCTGACCGACCATGTCATAAGTACTGGTTCATCAGTGGGCTGCAATTTGGCTAGTGCCTGCAGTTGCTTGTTCAACACTTTAATTTCTGTAACAATTTGTAATATGTATTTGGCGAATGTGAAACCAAGTTGAGTATTATATAGTTTTATGAAAACAGCAGATGAAAAAAAAACAGATTTCAACAAATGGAGAATCTCCTCCTCTTTTTACATTGTTTACAATAATAATAATAAATGTTATGCCTGCAAGAATTCCACATTACGCCACCAAGAATAGCTGCCTGCTCAGGAGAAGATAATATAAGAGAATTACAGCCTGGAGTGCACATGTGGTGCTGTTCTGCAACACGGGAAATGTCCTAAGTCCTAAGAGCCCGGGCTATTTTCAAGAAATCAGGAATTAAACTACTCATGATTTCAAACTCATAGTTATAGCCAATTTTTAGCTAAACTAATAGCTAAGTTCTTAGCGGACACAATATCAGTTGCCATTGAAAGGTGCAGTGTAGATGAAAACACTAGTTAAAAAAAAAACAACAACATAATGTCAGCTTATATGATTAAAAAAGTGGTACAAGATATATTTACCCTCAACAATATTATTCAAAGCGTCCACAATCTCCCCCAAACTGTCCATTAATGGTTTCAGCTCGCTCGGAAAGTAATCCTCATCATATTGGGCTAAATTTAAGGCATCTATAGCTCTTGCCAGTCGAAAACCTTTGTCCCGGTTTTTTTTCCAGTCACTTAGTAGAGTGTGCAAGGTTGAGATGCGGGAGTACACCGTTTTTGATAGTTCTTGTTGCTGAACCTTATTTGTTTCTGTAATTATAAGTAAATTATGAAGTTAAGTTCTTTTCCGATATTTTCTAAATTGTAGTGTTTGATCTAGTATCTAGTACATACCTCTAGGTGTGAATTTATAAGAAGAATCGGTTATTGTTGTTGTCTCCAGCTTGGGGTCCGGGGCTTTGTTTTTAACTGTCGTAAGTTCATTCGTAGACATTTTATTTATTACTATTCTGATCTCTGGATACAACAAAAACAAAACTTAGTTCTATTCACAAAACTCAGAGAAGAATAATTCGTGTTTTGATTTTTTGAAGATCGGTTTGATTGAGTTTGACGTTTGGCCACGTTTGTTTTGGTAAGTTTTGTTTTGACTTCTGAGTCAAAACTTTTTGACATTTTTGACAATGATGGGCACAGAATATGCCTAGAGCCTTAAAACGAAAAAAATGAACGCACCCCTATAGGAACGTTAATGTTAACGTCAACGTCAAACTTCAAACAGTTAACTGTCAAAAAAATATGCCAAAAACTTTCAAGGCACAGAAGCGAATGTAATGCAACAAGCGGCGTTTTCTAGGTTTATCAGTGAAATTTACTATATATCTCTTGAAGTCTTCACTGGAGAAGTAATTTTATCTTATGATTTTACCGTCATCGACTTGTTTTAAATAATTTACATGAGGTTTGAGTGTTTGTCCTAAAATAATACCTAATCATTTTTCAGATCGATCTGATCAAGCTCTAAGGCTCCCAATACTCCATAATGGCTGGACCTATACAAGACGTTGTAGAGGAAGATGCAGCAGATTTACAGTTTCCCAAAGGTAAGCCCTTTACGTTATTCTGATAACAGCCTGATGGTTGAGCAAGATTGTTAATAGCAGCCACCTGAAAAAACTTGTAAATATGGCTATACCAAACCTAAATTTAAAGAGAAATATATGAAAACGAGAAATGTAATAAAGAGTGAATATAATAATACTTATCTGTATTTCAGAGTTTGAAAATGCTGAAACTTTGTTAATATCTGAAGTTGACATGTTGTTGGAACATAGGAAGGCACAGAATGAGTCTGCAGAGGAGGAACAAGAATTCTCAGAGGTTTTCATGAAAACCCTCACTTACACCAACATGTTCAAAAAGTTTAAAAACAAAGAAACTATAGCTGCTGTCAGAAAGTAAGTATTTGGAAAACAGGGTCAAGTTATACTGAGACGACTTCTGGGCTATTCATTTTTTAACAATAAGAGACATAACATAACCCCTAAAGGGTTACGCAGAGATGTACCTTAGTACACCCACATTTTGCCAGTTATGTTAAAGTCCCATGTAATAGGAGGCAAGCCTATTGCCATCAGCCGGGCTCAAATCCTCACTCCGGGCTTCTACAGGGAAATTCCTGATGGAAAAAGCCCAATAATACTTTGCCCAACCTAGAAATCAAACCCAGGACCTCATGGTCAGCAGTAGTGTTAAGTACTAAGACTAGACCAACAAGGCTGTACAACAAGATGATAAGGGACTTATATATTATTTGTTTCAGTCTCCTTCAATCTAAAAAACTACATAAATTCGAAGTGGCAAGCTTAACAAACCTTTGCCCAGAGACTCCTGAGGAGGCCAAGGCTCTAATACCATCTCTAGAAGGAAGATTTGAAGATGAGGAACTAAGAATATTGTTGGATGATATACAAACTAAGCGAAGTTTGCAGTACTAGTAAAATTTATGTATAATTTTAATTTCATTATGAGTTTTTATCTATTCTATTATTCTAAGACTGAATTTAATACAATTTCAGATTTGGTATCCTTGCATTTTATTTTTAACTATTACACACAAAAACATAATTTTTCATACCACTTCCTCAAAAAAGTGACATTCTATGCCACAAAAAGCAAAAATAACAATAGTCATTTTTAATCTGTTAAAAACAGGGAAAGAAAATTGTACTGAATTTCATTCATCCTCTAGGGGGAGAATGTGATTTAAATTTGGAATACTTACCGAAATTTATACTAAACTACATCTGTGTTTACACCATTGAGTTTGTATATAAAGCATTATACATCTTTTTGAAAAAGGAATACGCATTAAGATTATTAAATAAAATTACGAAAACCGACGAGGCCGTATGAGCTTGATGCCTTTGCTTTTCCGACAAAAAAATATTAGTCTAGGAATTTGCCGCGTTTTTGTTTTCTTCAAATACATAAACGTTAAGTTTATTTTATCGCAAATGGTACGAAAAGTAGAGTATTTTCCTCGGTGATAAAGCTGTCTTAGTCTTGGGTGAACTTAAATCCCTCGCTACACTCAGGACTCGTCTTAGATCCCTCGCTTCGCTCGTGATTTAAGTTTTTAACACCCTCGCTACGTTCGGGAGTAAACCTCGAGTCCTTCGTTACGCTCGCGATTTAAATCGTCACCCGCGACAGAAGACACTGCTTTATCCCCTTGGTTAATAATCTACTATTGTGTGCAACTCAAATTGCTGACTGTGCCTATGGTAGGAGGGGACCACAGAGCGGCTTGAGCAAGCAGTTGATAGCTGAGTAGGTACAGCATGATGTGAGAATACATGTTGTAGTTTAAGCATTCATTTCAAATGTTTGATATTTTGAACTCTAAATACCAACAAATCTTCACAAAAGGGTCAGCTTTAAATTCAAATATAGAGGTTTGTTTATGTAGAGATAAATGCGAAATTATGATAACTTTTGGGTACTTCTCTGAATCAATGTTTCGTCATATTTGCCAAAAGGCTTCATTAGTCCGTCAGATACTTATATTAAAATCAGAATACCTCTTTTAACCAACCTGAATATCCTTTAAAAAAATTGCCCAAACCGAGTTTTCAAACTCGGTTTGGGCAATTTTTCTTCATCAGATTACTCATTATGCGTCAGGCCACACACGATTATACCAAAATCAATGGCGCTGAATTTAAAATTATTTTTTATCCTTTTTGGAAATCTGAAACCACACTGAACTGGCCTCGGAGCTCATATAATTAATATCTAAGTTTTCAAATATATTTTCTCATTATGCCGCACCTACTTGGCTACCAAATTTTTGCCCTGCTTGCTGAAAAACGCTCTGGGCTCCATCCCGTACCACCAGGGCCATGTCTAGGGCTAGACAAAGTTCAAGTTTGATAAATCCTGGAATAGGTACTAATGATCAAGGCTCCAACGAGATAATCACCATCAAAATATGTGTGATGCACTTGCTCATTACATACAGGACCTGCATGATTATGACTCATATACATACATACATACTCACAATATGAGAACTAACGATACATATTGAAGGAATAAAAATTAAAAACGATAGTTTAAATCAGTCTGTATATTGGATATGTCTGCAATACAGCAAGATACATTACAGTGAAAACAGATAAAAGTGATAAAATATTGGAAACAAAAATAGTAATTAGAATTTCTTCTCTGAAACAAAACTATAATAAAACCATTCTTATTATTACTTAAAAGTAGATACTATTAATATTGATGTTAATTAATGCCTCTAACTAAACAAGCCCTTTGTTAAACATTATTTGTAAAAAAACTAAAAGAATTTTTTTATCAATAAACCTCAACAATTTTAGATAACTTAAAACTCAACAATCCTTCGATAATTTTTCTTAATTTCTAATTTTGTTGCCTAAACATTATTTTTTAACAAAATGCCGAACAAAAGGCTTGCTTGAATTATAAACTTATCTCAATGGGCACTTTTGGTTTAGTTTAAATGTTAGTATTTAATCTAATATTGTATTAATAAAAATTACAAACTTATCATTCATCTAAAAGCAAACTTTAAAATAATATTAACCATCTATAAAATAACTATCAAATCTAAGGTCCTAGCCAAGTTACTTTTATGGTACAACTCACCCTTCTCCTACCCTGAACATATAAAAATATCTTTATGTACTTTAAGTCCTTAAATAAAGATGTCCTTCGGAATACTGTGCTCGAACCAGCAGTCTAAAGAATGGTGGCAATACAAACATCTTTATTTAGGAACCCCTGTCCACATCCGTGGTTACTTTAAATTAAACAGTAAGGGGACCGTTTTATAGCACACATTTATTAACAGCTAATAATTTTTCGGGTCCTTTACTAAAACTTACTAAACCTTAAATTAGGTAACGACATTGGGAGAGGCTTATATAAATCCTAAATTACAACCTGGACCTGTGACATAAGTCTATTATTAGTAAAGCATAATATTGTTTTGGATTCCAAGTGTGGGGGAGTCTAGAAGCGACATGGAAGCTGTTAGGAAGCAATGCAAACATAATCATAAAGCTTACTTTATGGAAAATGTGTTTCCACAACAATGATCGAGCAACTGAAAATGTGGGTCAATGAAGGCCTGAAGAGAATTATAAGAAATAAAATATACATATAACCCTCAAAATTTATATCGTATCGTAATTTGTTTGCTTTTATATTTATTCCAATTACAGCTATATATTGCACTTATTTCAGAAACATTTTACACAGAAATCCGGATTTTAAATATTGGCTCGGCTCTTCTTCCATGTTAATGTTTTTGCACAAAATACACTATTAGAAATGTCAAATCATTAACAACTGTAGTGGCATTTTATACAACATAATTATTATAATCCTTATACGTACACACAATTGTTATGTGTTAAAATGAATGATGATAATACTTTTTGTACATTTCCAAAACGTTTTTCTTCATAGCGTCAGATACTGGTTTTGTTTGTCACATTCGCAGTCAATTCGAAAATGATTTCTGCCGTCAAGTGCGATTGCCTACACAATATAATCGCATTTCGCATCCCAAACACCCTGCTCCTTTGTCACAAGTCGGTTAGTCTGTACACACTTATAGTCACTACGCAGCACCTTCGATAATTCTTCACAACTTATGGATACTGTTCATTTTGTGCAGCATGTTAAAACATGATTACAGTAGCACTAGTTCGCACCAGTATCGAAAGTTGTCAAGCCACGATTAACATTCAGATTCGACCGTTTCTCTTACATTATCACATTTGTTTATTGAATAACCAATATAATCAACAGGTACTAATTTACATCAGCAACTGGAAATATTATAATCACTAAGTTACATTTTCAAATTCGGCGTGTGGCTCTTAATAAAAATTTTGTTTGAGCAATGATAAGATTTAAAATACTATATATTTCCAAAGGTGAGCCATCCAATATATATATATATATGTATATATATGCCGTCGAATTTTAAAATAGGTTAAAAAATAATTGCGTATGTCCAAAAGCAGATCTAACTATGTTTATGTGTAAGTTGTCAACATACTACATTATCAGTCTCGATGATAAAAATGCATTTTGGCCAAAATGAGAAATCCAACGAGTGCGGTCCAAACTTCCCTAAACGAATGTTACACGAACAAAGGCCTCATGTACCCGATACAGATACTGACGAATCATATAGCAAAGATTGAATTTCAGAAACAAAGAAGGTACTACTGAGGTACAAAGTTATTAAATGGGGAGTAAACAAACAAGTAAGCATGTCCATAATAGGCACTTTATAGTACACTACACTACATAACAAATAAAGTCAAGTTACCTGTATCAAAGTATGAGTAAAGTTTAAAAATTCAGTCTATTTTCTTACTTACATTTTCTTTTATCAAATCCCACAAGTTAAAGCTCTTTTGCATTAGAAAATCGTTCTAGCAACCGATATATCCATTACCACAAATAAGACGATCTGGCCCTTTCAGAAATTTGGTCCGAAGTAATTTATCTTCAATTATTAAATTATCAAAAACTTATGTATGTTGAAAATAAAAAATGACTTATAATACTATAACACTTTAAAATTATATGCTTGCAACATGTAGTGTTATGTACATAATTTTAAAATAATACATAAAATGAGATCAAATATATATCCAGTCATGTAAACAAAATAAGCTGGAGCAGTGAGTGCTAAAATACCTATAAAACAATGTATTCATTAAAATAATATCAGGGCAAACCAACACATAATATGTAGGTACTCGTATGTATGAAATATTTTTGCCATCTGTTTGGCTTCGTTAGTGAATCTAATGCTGCGATTAAATTGCTTTGGTTGCTCTGTTTGTCAAAGTAGTAGTTTGTGCAAAGTAATTGCAAGTCTAAAACGGATCAAATACATTGGGACATTCCTATTTCTTACTCTCACTCGAAATTTGATGGAAATTGACAAACATTCAATACTTCGTGTAACAAAGTTTAAAGAATGTATATTATTGTCACAGATTAATTAAAGACGTGTATTATGTATAGGTGATAAAACTTTGGATGCCACTAACACATTTTATGTTCTGCAATAAAGTAATTGGTTACAGCATTTATGCAGTGCTATGGGAAACTATATTATTTTGTTATTGTACAAATAAACCACTAGCTCCACAACGTCAACATACTGTGATATAATCATAAGTGATTGATTTGCATGCCACAAAGTACAATACCTGGGTCAAACTAACGTGAAATTGAAAATAGTTCGTAACTTTCAAGTTCAACGAGCATAGGACGTTTAATAAGAGGGTTAGTTAAACGCAATGTTAATAAAATGTCAAGTTTGGTGGATGAGGAACCCTCTAGTCCGTGGAGTGGAGCCATCAGTGCGAGCTGGAGGCGGGCGGGGACGGCGGCGGCGCGGGCTGCAGCGGCTGGAAGGCCGAGCCCAGCGACGGCCGCAGCGTGAAGCCCGGTATCGTCGGCTTCATTACAGACACTGATTCTGAGAAGGCTCCTTCGCCCGCTTTCAGGTTCACCTGTGACATGAATGTTAGGCTCCATGAGTATCAACTAAAAGTGACCTTCAGGAAAATTCTCTTTTAACAGTCAGAGAAAAATAGCTCTGAAGTAAATACTTTATAATAAAATAAATAAAGACATTATACTTAATGTTTTATACCAAAAAGAATATATTTACCTTTTCACAACCATCGGGAGGTTCACGAGCTAAGAAGCGATTTATTTGCGGCGATGTGCCCAGTTTAGAGCCGTCAAGATCCGGAGACGAGCAGACACTGCCGCCTGAAATACACAACAGTTATTTGAAACAGAGACCCTCACACCATCAAAGTCATTGGAACTAATTATTCAACATTCTGAAAAGCAAATTCAAGAAAACCGTAATCACTACTTTCAGTTTTATTCTGTCTACTGCTATTAATTCTTCTACAAAACTGAATACCTACCTAATTCTTACAGAAGCAAATAAGCAAAGAATATTATTTAAAAAAAAAACATGCTCGAGGGCTAAACCATTCTGTTGTTTAGTGCAAATCAACTATAATTGCAAGGGGTTGTCTAAAAGCTATAGTTAGTTATAGACCTGCGGCCAGTAGCTCTGCGGACCCACCACTTGAGAGAGACCCCCGGGACGGTGGATCTATGCCCAGTGTATTGTTTACATACATTAATATTTAACCACAAACATATTATTTAAAACAGGACATTGAAGTAGTACAATATCATAATGTTTATGTTATGAGCAAATCTTTGTTATGGTTTTTAAAAAAAGTATAAAGATAGTAAGTAGCCTGTATTAATAAAAAGGATAATAAGAAAATCTTTTCATTGCACTCAGGACCCAGACGGGGACAGAACAACAACATTCAGAATTATGACTATTTATATTACTCTCAAAAGTTTGTTTTGTTAATGTTTTATTGTTAAGAAGACAGTGTACTAAACTATACAGTATTGGCATGAGGATATTACCTGATGAATGAGCAGTGTGACACAGATCGTGCGGTGTCTGTGTGTTGACGGAACGCCGGAGAAGTTCCGCAAGGGGCGCGCGATGTCCTTCTGGAGTAACCTGTAAATATAAGAAAATAGAATAGGTTTAGCAATCTTATCCACTGCAGATAACTTAGAATTGTATGCAACCACATAAAAAAAGGTGGAGGACAAATGATTACTATGTTTTCTATATTATACCTGTATGTTTTACACTATTTATATTAAGCAGGCATTGCATCAACAAAATGTTTAGTAACAAAATGTTCTCTCACAAATAAAAATTAGATTTGCAAATAAAACTAAACATTAGCACACAAATATGTGTATGCTTCTAATAAGCAGATTTGGAAACTATTTAAAGTAGAGATGAGGATGTTATTGTTCAACATTCATGGGTTACATAGCTGTGCAAAGGGCGAATTAAATAGGTTAAAAGTTAAAATGTTGCAATTTCTATCTACTTTAGTGCACAACTTATATTTTGTAACCTTACACAAGAAGCAGAGTTAAACTGTCAAGGGGAAAACCATTGTTATATTTAGAATTTTTATTGTATTATTTTATTTAAAACACACACACACACACATAAACACACACACACACACACACACACACACACACACACATTATAAACTGCTTCCACTAGCATTTACAGAAAATTAAAATATGCTTTTATTTTCCTTCTCTCTCAAAATATCCACTAAAATAAATCCACATACCCATGACAATTTTTATAAAAAAAAAAAAAAATAACATTCGTTAATACATAGTACATACTTTATCCCTTAGCCGGTCTAGATGTGGAGTTTGCGTGCCACTGGCTGGAAACAGCACAAGTCTCTCTATCTCCTGATTGAGACCTTCTACTGATGACCGCGCTGCTCTCAGCGGGACACTGCTCCCTCCGAAACGGGACCCTGAAGTTTAATTACATACTTTATTAACTACTTGTGACTAGCCTGAGAAAACTAAAATTTCTACACCATTTGCTAAATATTTGGCCCATGAATTAAGGTAAAAAATAAAATAATAGACCTACAACTACATTCTAGTATTTATTTACTTATACATAATGTTTAACTAACACTAATTAAAAATATATAACTCTAAAGTCAAATGTTTTAAAAGACTACTTTTGAAACACCAGCTGTTAAACCAATACTCACAAAGAGTAGTATTCATAGAATGGCTGGAGTAGTCCCCAGAGGCAGATGGTTTGTGTGTTCTTTGAAGGCGACTGCGCAGGAAACGGTCAAGCTTGTCATCTTCAGAACTCCGGGACGAGCGGCCCGATGTTCCACCTCCATCATCAGTCTGTCCAAAAAGGTTTCAATAATTAATACTTTTATAAATTAAGAAATATTTTTTTAGTGCTGCATACTATGAAATTTAAATGTTTTTATGACAAACATTTCTATTTAAACAAAAACTATGAGATGAAATTAATTCAAATTCATTGTTGTTTTCACACTAAATAAATAAAGGATATAATTGCTAACAACAACTCATTTTCATCATTTTCCTGCCCTTATCCCATGTTACTTGGTGTCGGCGCAACACGTTTTCTTCTTCCATTCTCCCCTGTCAACCGTCACGCTATCATTCACTCCCTTCTCTTTCATTTCATTCCTAACAACAACTACTATGTAAAAATAGGAATTTCATAATCATAAAACTATTGATAATTTCAATATAAAAATAGCAACATACTTGTGTGGACTTGTCAACTTGTAACTGGCCAGCGTGTAGATAGTAGTCCCTGGACCACTGTCCTTTGTGATATAGTGTGTCAAGCGATGCCGTGCGCCTGATGACACTGGCACCGAATCTGCCTTTACCTAGAAAATACATCAATTTAATGTTCATTACAGTTTTTTTTTACATTATCTTGATCTTAATTACACCTGCTTAGCCTTTTCCCAACTATGTTGGGGTCGGCTTCCAGTCTAACCAGATGCAGCTGAATACCAGTATTTACACAGCCTAGTTACTGGGTAATACGATACCCCTTAGTAAGACTGGATGTCAGACTTTCGGACTACTGACAACCCATAACGACTGTCAAAGATCCACGAATGACAGCAGGGGCCAACGGCTTAACGTGCTTACCGAGGCACGGAGGGGTCATGGTATGTGAAAGTGGTCCACGGACCAACCACGGCACGCACTGCGCTTGATCTTAATTCAAGGACATAAATACAATAACATAATTAGCCTGTAATGTTCCCACTACTGGGACATGGGCCTCCTCTCCGTAAAAGAGGGAGTGGGCCACAATCAAGCGTGCGGGCCCAGTGTGGGTTGGTAGATGTCACATGTCTTAAATTTTTGGTTCTAGGACATGCCAGTTTCCTCGTGCAGTTTTACTTCACTATTGTGAGAGCTGTGGTTTAGAAATAATTTACACAAAGTAAAGCACCTGTCTGGCTTCAAACCTACAACTCATAGGTTGCAGCCGTTATTACTGGGCCACTACTGTCTCCCTCTTTTAAAATACAATGGATGAATAAAATTGTGTGAAGGATGATATAACCAGAAAGGGGTTGGAGACTGATGTGGCTAATAGATGTATGGAAAACGTTCTGCTGAAAAAAGACTGGAAAAGTGTCAGGAGGATATTGCTAAATAATTACAATTACTTACTTATTTTTACCCGGTGATTAGAATGTGTTAAATTATAAGAAAGGCTAGGAATGAAGGGGTTGAGTTATATTCTCTGTAAGCTGCATTTATCCCAAAAAATAAGGGAATGAAAGTAGGTATGATTTTATTTGACAATAATTTGTAATGTTAATGTTGTTTTTAAAACCAGTTTTAAATCAATGTAGGGAAAATTATCTAGATTTTTTCCTACCATTTGACCTAATATGAGATTTAAATGGTGGTACAAGACCTGTTATTCTATTTAATGAAATTTATAGTTATAATGATTAGTCCTTGAATGAAAATATCTAGATTGCAACCAACCTCTGATGTAATGTTACAGATTACTTGTTATCACAGGTATGCAAATCATATAAACATTGTGATTCACATGTTTAATTTACAATATTAGCATTAAACATGTTTTTGTTATTCACTTTTGAAACTTTGGCTTGTTTCTAGTGATAACTACTCTTTTTTCACAAATTATTTTAGTATAGCATTTTACATATAAAAATAAATAATTATTTAGGTACCTAATCCGTAGATCTTACCTTTGTAGTTAACAGCTCCAGGGCTTCGCTGTCCAGACAGGGCGTGATCTGGTGATACCCGGCGCCATGCATTGGTGGGCGACAGCGTTGGGCTGTTACTGGCATTCTTCTTGAGCCCGCCGCTCTTCATGACGGACGAGACCGGCAGCGTCGCCCGCATCGGGCCCTGCTTGCCCACAGGACAGTCCGACTGCTTCCTTACCCGGCCCGACATCCTTGCTTCCTTTCACACTTCACTAATTTGTAAACACCCCTATTTCTTCATAAATCGACACACTCAACCACTCACTGCGCAAGAAAAATAAGTATTTCATTCGCCGACGCCGCACCAAGCTCTTTGTAGAGGGAATAATCTTGGGGCACAGTAAACAAGTCCCTGTTGTTACTACGACTGTTCTTATTGTGCAATACGGTAATCAACACTTTCGCTAATGTAATGGGATGTAATAACGGGTGGATCTAATATTCAACTAGCACTTATTACATAAAAACAAAATTACAAAGCGAACAAGTCACATTTTTTCTGCACAATGGATGAATGAATGAAGCTGACAGATGACAAGGGACATCGCGCCATTCCTTTTTTCTTACAATAAATTTTAAATTACTCTAACAAAAATATGTATGAGTTGCATCGTTAGAAACTAGAATGGATTAAAACTTGAGAAAATACTAAACTAATTATTACCTACGAGAATTATTCCACTTATTCGCTAACATTCAATTAACAGCTGATTATTCCGCCATGTCAACTAAGTTGTCTATGCTCGTTGTGTGGGAGATTGTTATGGCCTCCTCCCCGTTTCACGAAATAAAATAAAAGTGGTAACCTTCTAGAAAAGTTGCATTACTTTTAGTCTAAAATTAAAACTTATGATATATAAAGCAATTGTGTAGTAGCAATGATTATGGTATAAAGCTATACACACCATTAATAAATAATATTTTAATCAAGGTCAAGGATCCACACCCGGTGGCAGCTGGATGGCCCACTACCCACACAGAAATAACTCAAAGGACCACGGCTTATTATATATATCTATTACATTAAATATAATTGATGAGACACTAAACCACATTCTGATCTTTAATAGGAGCGTTTTTCCTGAAATAAAACGCATATTAAATAAATACTTACCTAAATTCGAAACTAAATAAGACCCGAATTAGAGAGACTGTTGGAATAACCTGGCGCGTTTGTAATATTTCATAAAAGTATTTTCAGCTGTCCAGTTAAAATGTTTTCGATTGGGGGATTTTCGGACCAACTTTTGGATACAACCGCGGACCTATAACTGCCAGGGGTCCCTATTATATTAGCTTCTAGTAAAAGAGATCTTGGGAGCACGGAGCAGTGGTGGCCCAGTGGTAACGTACGGCCGTTACGGTCTTACGGTCGTAGGTTCGAACCCAGTGAGGAGTTTTACTTTGTGTAAATTATTTCATCACCACTGCTTTCAAAATGGTGAAGGAAAACATCGTGAGGAAACTGGCATGTCCTGGAAACCAAAAAATTCGAAGACATGTGATATCTACCAACCAGCACTGGGCCCACATGGTGGATTACGGCCCGTGTCCCAGCAGTGGGAAATGTGGGAACGTTATAGACTGATTATGCAAAGAGATCTAATCCAAAATCCAACCTGCTAATATTGCTCGCAAAGCTGCTTGCTGTCTTGCTTGACCTCTTATATTTATAAATAAACTAGCGGACCCGGCAGACGTCAACCTGCCTGGAAAAGAAGCGCCACCTACTGGATCGAATAGTGTTTTAAAACCATCCCATTCAAACAACCGCAAGGAACCCATTGAAATATAAACACAAAATTTCATCCAAATCAGTTCAACCATTTAGGAGGAATTAGGTGACAAACACACGTACATAAGAATTATCTATATAAAGATTATTGCATGAAGCCAAACTTAGTCTATTTTTGAGAATATCAATACTTTGTTTTAAGCAATACCTATACAGTGTCAAGATTCCTGTTATCTGGGTTTTTTGTTAATTTCTAGCCCATTTAAATCTTATATTATGTCAAATGGTAGGATAAAATGTAGATAATTTTCCCTGCATTGATTTAAAACTGGTTTTAAAAACAACATGTAATTAAAATATTGTCAAATAAAATCATACTTTCATTGCCTTATTTTTTTGGGATAAATGCAGCTTACATAGAATAGAATATAACTCAACCCCTTCATTCCTAGCCTTTCTTATAATTTAACCCATTCTAAATCACCGGGTAAAAGTAAGTTATTGTAATTTATTTAGCAACATACTCCTGACATTTCTCCAGTCTTTTTGGGGTAGCCGCAGCACGTTTTCCATACATCTATTAGCCACGTCAGTCTCCAACCCCTTTCTAGTCATATCATCCTTCACACAATTTTATTCATCCATTGTATTTTAAAAGAGAGAGACAGTAGTGGCCCAGTGTTAACGGCTGCATCCTGTGAGTTGTAGGTTCGAACTCAGACAGGCGCTTTACTTTGTGTAAACATCACCACTGCTCTCACAACAGTGAAGTAAAACTGCACGAGGAAACAGGCATGTCCTAGAACCAAAAATTTAAGACGTGTGACATCTACCAACCCACACCGGGCCCGCACTCTGGATTGTGGCCCACTCCCTCTTACGGAGAGGAGGCCCGTGTCCCAGTAGTGGGAAGATTACAGGCTGATTATGTTATTGTATTTATGTCCTTGAATTAAGATCAAGATATCCGAAATGCGAATGAAAAAATCGTCCAAATACACAACGACGCCAACGGCGCCGATTCCCTTGTTCACAAACTAAACTAAATTTAAGTTCAGCGCATCTTTTTCTTTCCATTTCAAAGAAAAGGAAAGAAGATAAACATTAGTTTAGTCCACAGTAGTTTAGATGTGATTTAAAACATGGCTACTAAAAATACGCCAGTACAGTGAAACCTGGTTAATTGGGATCTCAAGGGACCAAGACATAATTATGTATGTACAGACGCCAGCATGTCAAGCTACCCGAAACTGTCAAATTTTACCAATCAACCTTGAACCTTAATACTTCAGCGACAAAGTTGAAAATCTATTAAAGAATTTTGACAAATTGTAGTAGCTTGATGTGCTGGCGTCTGTACCAATTATTGAGGGTTTTCAATAATCCAGTTTTCCAATTAAACAGGTTTAAATTTATAGTTGTCTCATTTACAGAGGTCGAAATGTGCCGTTATTCCATTTTTAGAGGATGCGTATTTTTGATGTTATGAAATTAATGTAGGTATGAATGTACAGACGCCAGCAGGTCAAGCTACCCGAAAGTGTCAAATTTTCCCAATCAACCTTGAACCTTAATGCTTTAATGATAAAGATGAAAATCTATTAAAGAATTTTGACAGATTGTAGTAGGTTGATGTGCTGGCGTCTGTACATACCTACATAAAGTGTCATCCGATTTTTTGCAATTTTTGTATACTGTTTAAGGTAGTTAAAAAGTCATTAGGGGCTACAGAAACTGACGGATCCTTTAATTTAGTCTGAATAGCAAGCTCAAAAAAAGGTTTTTTTGCAGCTTCACTAGAACTATTCACACTTTCGCGGCTTTCGTTCAAGTCATTACAAAGAACGACAGGACCGGTAGGATTGCATGTACAGTCAGAACACCAATATGTCAACACTTGGCAACTTTCAATTGCGATTTATTCGTGAAATAACGAATGCAACGTTGAAATACGACACATTCCATAAACCTAAGGGTTCGGAAATGCTGTGTTCGTAACAACATACAATTTCATTAAAAAATAAAGGAGTAAATCGCTTTTGTATAAAGCCAAGTGTATACATACTTTTGCTCGTGACTTTATGTAAATCACGAAGCTCACCTACTTTCCTGGATAACGTATCGTACCTACAGGTGCCCATACGTCGAAAACGTTTGCGTCTTCTATGAAGGTGGCGCCTTGCACGTCTTCGTTTGCGGCTCGCCGAGTTACCTGTAGTAGTAGAGCTGGATGAGGTACTAGAACTACTCGATGAACTGCTAGTCGATCTGTGTTGAGACGTTTTCGGAGCCACTGACTCTTTACCAGGATTGCTTTCAGAAGGCACAGCCTGGTTATCCATCCTAGTACCAAACAAATCGAAAGAAATCCGCTATAGAAATAATTCGTCACGCAATCAGAGATTTTTTTGGCAATATAAAAAAATGAGGGTAGACAAAAAAAAAACTTAAATAAAATCATACAAAAGACAAATCGGCAATGATCGCCGACCATTTGCTAGATCTATATAATATATAAAAATTAATCCCTATTTCCCTTCATCACGCCTTAACTTGAGAACGACTTTACCGATTTCATTCATCTTTTTTTTTAAAGTTTTCTAATACTTTGTAGAAGGTTCTTACGGAAAAAAAAAAGAAAGTTGCGCAGAAAATTAGAAAATTTAAGAATTACGCTTTTACGCTAAAACAGCTGAACGGATTTTGATGAAATTTGACACATGGGTAGACTGGACTGGAGAAGGGCATAGGCTACTTTTCTTCCTGGATCGCAGACGAAGTCGAGGGCAACAGCTAGTTATATTATAATGTAGAAGCGAACAGTACTGTTAGGAAATAGTAATTGAATAAACACTCACATGTATGATTTTCACAACTTTTCTGATAAGTTCGGTTAGCAATAACAATAATGCACTTAGATTATATTCTATAAGGAAATAATTAAGTATTAGGGTTCGTGATCGAAACCTATGCAGCGGGAAACGGAACACCAATGAGCAAGAGACTCGAACGCTGTTAGCCGAAGAGTATAATCTGTTAGCGACTGTATACCTACTATTGTAGTCCAAAGACTACAATATGTATAGTTGTAGTCTTTGCTTTGGTTAGCGACGAGCCCCGTCAGGTGGTGAGAGGTGAAGGGTGTGGGATGTGCGAAAGAGAGGGATATATAGGGTAGAAAGAGTAGAGAAATAAGCGGGACTACAGTGTTGCTATCTCAAATAATTAAGCTTCGAATTTACGGTCAAGTTATTTAATGTGCTCTTCTTGCTATAGTGGCGCGAATTACGATTTTTTTAGGCGGGCCATTGATAATTCGAGACCATTGTTGGTTAACATTCATAATTATGTCAGAACGTAGATCCACGCGAGAGACAATGACTTTTTAATTGTGTCTGTAATTACGACATTCAACGGGTTAAAAGACTATTTTCGTATACTTAAAAACTAAAAATTGCACGATCTTGCAATTTTTAGTTTTTATAAATTCTACTTCGGTTGCTTTTATTGTGGCTCATATCGGTAACGTCTAACGGCTATTACTAAATCTAAAACCAAATTAAGTTTCATTAGAACAGACAGGACATAGTAACAAGAGGAATATTTATAATGCGGAATGCTTCACTGTATGTACTATCGCCAAAACTCATACCTGACCATTTTGAAAACAAAATCCCGTGCACATGATGACCACAACTGCGTCCGTGACTAATAATATGCGCTGCAAGCAGGAATAGTCCTTACGGTGGTAAGATATAGATTTTGGCGATAGTACTTGAAGAATCCTCATGTCAAGCATTCAATCTGTATCCTCCAGGGTTAATAGTGTTCTGTGGTCCTCCGTCCCTCCTGCGTCGTTTCGAATAGCAATAGGGTAGTATACGGTTTATTGGCCCGCCGGACAAGAGTCACTGAAGTGGCCACGGATTTACACCATATTATGTCGCCAGTGTCGTCGCATCTCAAATTCAGATAATTTACCCGTACCTCATATTGAATGAGTTATCAAAGTGAGTTAGTAATAATGAGAATTAAGGTTTTTTTGCGAAGTGTGGTGGCTTTATGTTATGAGATAATTGTTTTATCCGATTGAGTGGATTAGACAAAGAAGAAAAAGAGACCGAGTTCAAGAAATATATTAATTAATTACATCTAATTATTTTTTATTATACTAAATTAAAGACTGAAAATAGTAATTTATCACAATATATAGGATGGTACAAACTTTATTCGCAAATTAGTACCTACCCAGTAAATAAAATGCACCCAATGAAATCATTCGAATTAACATCGATGAAATTAAATTGAACATTTTAACTGAAATAAACAATAAAAATAAATAGAATATATAGAATAAACAATATAATGTATCACTGCAACAGATATGTACCGGAACTTGGATAACTAACTAAAATTAACAATAATTGAAACATAACTAGGAAAATATTATACAAATAACACTGTTTACACTTGACACAAATCACACAGACATCCCATTTATCAAGCGCCCTTAATTAATATGTATAGTATTGCCTTCAATACGAAATCTACTCTCTAAACTAACCTACAATATTACTAGCTTGCCTAGTAAAATATACAAAAACCTATTTATATTTATCTTCTATTCGGTACTGGTCGGGTTTTGAGCAATGTATTTCTGCTGAGCAATCCACGCTTGGATCCTCTCTTTGAGTTCCGTGTTGGACTTCACTAGATCCATGGACAGCGGCGAGCGGTTGAACGGATCCGATTGATCACTCAGCAGATGTCTGGAACGAAAACAATAATGAGACATGATGCACTTATTCTCTTTGGGAAATGATACGTTTTATTCCTCCTCTATAGGAGGAATAAAACGTATAATTAGTCAAAGAGAAGGATAAAATTGGGAGTGTAAAAATATTTCACTCGAGAACATTCAGCAAAAATTGTAATAACAGATAAGATTCGCATCTCAATTGCCTTATAATTCTGATACGCAACCTGGATCTATTAGGCCCTTTGTACACACACGTTTTTCTTGCCGTGAACGGTTTGTTCGCCATGTGTAGGCATGGTCGTCAGTGTACTAAGGATCACTATGGGAGGTTGTTGACACACACGTTTTTTCTACAGCGCAGTTTATACGCCGTACTGAAAAAAACAGTGCCGTGTACAAAAGGCCTTATGCTTTTAAGCCGGGGTTGGTCATAAGTTAATAGTAAAACGATGACATTTGATTTCTTTAGAAATAAGCATCACATTTGGATGTATTTTTCTCATTTGTTTTCTTGTCTGTATGTGTAAAATTATTTATATATATAAATAAATAAAAATGAGCCGTACCGTGCAATAGTAGTCCTATCTACAGTAGTGCGCGAGCTGGGCAAGATGACGGGGTCCATCATCAGCGTGCTCATGATGGGGTCGAGGAACTCCTCGGGCGCGTTGGCGAGGATCTCTTCGTCTCGTTGTCGCTGCACGGCGAACTTTTCCACGCAAGTTGCCACTTCCCGTAACGAGCCTATCAGGCCGCCGCCCCCGATGCGCGCTGAGGAATAATGTTTTGTCATTAGAGCATTTATAAAGCACAAGCCGTGTGTCCAAAAATGACGAACTTCGATACAAACTTTCATCCTACTAAGGGATTTAACCTTTATAGGTGACGAATTTTCCTTCGTTAAATAGAGTGGCGATTAGGTCATCACATTAAATAGTACAGCGGTCATTACAAGTTGTTAAAAGCCTGTTAAAATAATAAAATTTAAATTTTCCTAAAAATAGAAAAAAAAAACAAATAAAATAATTAGCGTAAAAATTGTCATGAAATAAACCATCCTTGATAATAAGTCACTAGGCACGCGTGAGGCAATGGTATCAAGAATTCAACACAAACTTTTACTTTATTGTTACTAAGTAAACACAATATAAGTTTAAATAATGTTGTTAGGTAAATACTGAAACGGAAAAAAAGATCCCACGACTAAAATGTTAATTGTTATTAATTCTTTTAATTGTGTATGTTTAATATACGTTATGTAGAATACGTGGTTTCAATTCATGTGATAACCTAATTGCCACACTATTATAAGGAACACTCGTGCAAATAATGCTTCTAGACTCGGCGGTTTAGGCTGTGCGTTTTCTGACAGGGAATGAATTTAAGATTCACAGCTGTACGTAAATGATTTTTTTCATTCATTCTCCTGCCCTTATCCCAAATTATTTGGGGTCGGCGCAACATGTCTTTTCTTTCCATACTTCTCTCTGTACATATTGATTAGGATTACAATTATAATATTGGTACCAAGTTCAAGTAAGAAGGTTGCATTTGTGCATTAAAAGGGCCACAGGGCACAGGCACTAATAATTGACTTGACTTGGCTAATCATTTTGATTTACATGATTATCCTACATTTTTATGTCATAAATCAGTAAAAATAGTTGACCGCGAATCGGCTAATGCTCTTTGCCAGGCATGCGACGATTTTCGCAGGATGGCTGGTAGAAACTGTATACAAGTGGCTGAAGATCGAACAAAATGGTGTACGATTGGTAAAGCCTATCTAGGAATCAGGGCTGTTATGGGGCTCCGTAACCGTAACTATCTGATATCCGAAATAAAAATATATCCGTAACCGTATCAGTTTCACAAGTTTCGGATAATTTCGTATAAGGGCGGAGTCTAAAAAACATGTTTGGCTTTTCGGCATGCTCGCGCGCCACGCGAATCTTGCAGTTTGTTTGTTATTCCTAGTCATAACATAACCTCTTTCATATATAATTTTATTCCTATATCCATATCCAGATCCGAAATATCATATCCATAACATCTCTACTGGGAATGACTGCGATAGTCTAATGATTTCGGATCTTTTCGTTTCGACGGTACATCTACGTTATTTATACTGTTCGGGGCCAGTAAGTGGCCACTGATAATGATGAAATCATTAAAGTGACGTACCTAACACCGCTTCAGCCAAGGTGAACAGTTGCGGCGAGTACGACCGTCCGTCATTTGACACGGCAGCACAGAAGCGCTCGTTGTTGCCCAGTTCCACGTACATACGGCATATGTCCAACACTGTGTTGGCTGGCTCGAATTCGTACTCTTTCATGTCTTTTACCTGGGAAATAAAAAAGTTTGTGAGCATAGACAAGTGCAATTGATTTCAGACGTTATTGCTGCCGAGCGCACAATTTTATATCTAACCCTAGACCTTTTTGGTCATTTACTTATACAGTGTACAGTCACGAGCACCAATATGTCAACACTTGGCAGCTTTCAATTGCGATTTTTGCACGAAATAACGAATGCAACGTTGGTTCGAAAATGCTATGTTAATAACAACATAAAATTTCATTCGAAAATAAAGGAGTAAATCGCTTTTGATTAAAGCCGAGTGTATACATACTTTTGCTCGTGACTGTACAACACTATGAATATTTGTTTATTAGTTCATTTTGTGACATTGCTTTGTGAAGGACTCGTGAATGGGGGCTCTGGTTGAGTTCGAAAATAATCGGGCAAACGCAAAATACTCTGGGTATAATTACTGGTATACACGGTAATAGGGTTTACACCTGAGCGTCTGAGCCCGAAAATCTATCACAATATACGAAAAAAAATATTGTTACTAACCCTATGAACTCTGTCTGTTTTTTTTTAATAATTTTAAGTCAAAAAAGGTAGACTCACCTTAAAATTTTTCTTATTAGGCCCAACGAGATGCAACAGGAAGTAGTTGAGCATGGAGGCGATGCGCTCCACGAGGGTAGGGTGACAGAACACGTACGGCGCATGCGCAGTGAGGCGGACTAGCGTGCGGATAGTGTCACGACCCAGGATGTTGTCGAACCGAGCGAGCATCCCGATGTGGGAGAGGTTCGACAGGTTTTGTGCTCGTTCTTGTGATGGTAGGCTCGCCCAGCTGCCTGATTCTCTGTGGATTAAAAAAAAGTTTTATTTAGAAAATGTATGCAGAACAAATAATGGTGTTATTGGTAAAAATGTATTTCTATTGTTTTGTTATATTATACGAGCTCGGGCAGTCATGATTGGATTATATAATCCAGATAGCATTGATCTAACTTCGATGTTTAAGCTTGGCATTGAATAGTAAATACGAATGTTGGCTTAGAAGGTTCATAGCATAGCACAAAAACTCAATATGCGTAATGCTATGCTACGTAATAAAAAGTAAAAAAAAAAACAATCGACTTCCAAAAAAACACTATAAACTGAAAAATAACTTTAATCTCGGAAGTCGGTGTCTTTGGTTGTGTATTTACGTTTTTTGCCACCGACTTCCGAGATTAAAGTTATTTTCCACTTTTTAGTGTTTTTTTGGAAGTCGGTCGTGTTTTTGTAAAAAAGAAATATGTTTCGCGTTTTATTTGTGGAAAGCAAACGATGCAATTTCGTTTACTTGAATTTTTACCCGTAATTTTGGTTTAAAAACCAAACTACTGAACCGATTTTAATGTTTCTATGAGACCAATCTGAAAGTATATCACACAAATAAAGAACACACAAACACGACGCGTCGTGTCGCGCACGTTTATGTCTTTCACATAAATAAAGAATTGCAAATCGGCTTTTATATAACGGAGTTTTGAGGTAACATAAAAATAACAACCGAATTGAGAACCTCCTCCTTTTTTTGAAATCGGTTAATAAGTTTAGTACATGCCATAATAACGCTTTTTTGCCATCCCCACGCCTATTTATCTATTACTTGCGACCCTCTCCTGCTTCGCGCACTTTTACGACTTCACAAAAATTCTAGTAAAAACCGCACTAAAATCCATTATTATTATTTATTTATATTTCAGATAAAACGATACATTTTGATAGAAAAAAAATGCTTAAAACTATGTTAGTTCACACATACACACTTACAATTTTTGAAGAACGGACAGTCATACCTGTCCGCTATCACACTCAGGATGCTGTTTCTTCCAGTGTGTAGTTCAAAAGAACAACGCGGTCACACAGACACGAAACGCGACTATAATCTAGACTTATCTATAGTAATATAATAAAGCTGAAGAGTTTGTTAGTTTGAACTAGCTAATCTCTGGAACTACTCGGATTTGAATAAATCTTTTTCATTTTATAGCCCAATTGTCGAGGAAGGTTAGGGTAATTAATATCACGCTACGACCGTCAGGAGCCGAGCCAAAAAAAAAAAAAAAAAATCAGAACACGAACGCTCAGCGAAATCGATGCAACAGCGCGGGCTATAAATGTGGCTGTGTGTATTTTAGTATATTGTGGTGTCTTACGACGTCTACGAAGTCTCGGGCAGAAGTTAGTTTATAGTATGTATAGATTATTCTATAGTTATTAATGCTACATACTGTGCAGCCTGCATGGTGCGTATTTGCGCCATGTTACCGAGCGCCTCGTCCAGCAAGAAGATGGCGTCGTTCATGAGAAGGTTCACGAATCGCAGGAATAACGGTGGGTGTACCGCCTCCATGTTGGACTCCGCTTCTTTCGCTAGTCGTCTGTAAATCACAATGTGGAATTTAAATATCAATAACGATTACACATTTAATTAATTAATTGTAAAATCAGTTCTGCATGGTTCTTTATGGTAACGAAGTCTCGATTCGAGAACTTGTACTGCGGATTAACCGTGAAGTGAGATTGAAGTGTGATTTGTAGGGTGCATTTACTATTGTTGACATATTAGTATACATAATAATATAGTCGCTAATGTGGTGTTCACTTGAATCACTTATTAGGGGCTTGGGGTTTAGAGTAAAACCGCCGAATTAGACTTGGCTTGGTTGGGGTTTGGAGTTGTTGTGTAACAACTCAAAGGGAACGTGTAGTCACCACAATAGAGCGGGACTCTCTTGAGGCGCTACCATTGGATAGTGTGCTACATTTATATAATAGTATATCACATGTATATTACATTAATACATACATGCATCATTTAGATTGAAGCCCCACTCCAGAAAAGTTGGAAAAAGGCTAAACTGGTGATGATTTCAGATGCACGTTATCACTTTATGCATCCCTAAAAAATTTACCTAAGCCCATGTTTAGGTAAAACCTTTAGAAACACAATTGTATCCTATAAAATTGCATTGTTACTTACGTAAATGCGTCTCTATGTTCCTCCATTTCCCACAAGAAGTCCATGACGAGGTACATGGGGCGTCTGTAGTTGAACTTCTGTTCGAACTGTACGCTCTGGCCGGTCATCTCGATGCCGACGAATACGTCCAGGAGGCAGGGAACTAGCTGCGGGTTAGAAAGAGAAAATGTGAGTTATCGAAGATCTTTTTCAGTGTCTGGATAGGCATATGAGGCATTACCTATCCTATTTAATTATTATCTATTTTTATTATCCTGTTAAAAAAAAAACAACCGACCTTTTGTAAAAAAAGATTTAATTTTTCGCTTTTAAGTTGAAATTTTGTTTAAAAAAGCAAATAATAATAAACCCTTTTTATTTAACCTTAATAACTAAGTTCTTAAACTAATGTAAGTATACCTAAGTAATTTTGAGTCGGCGCCAAACAATCAATAAACAAAGATCACTAAATTGCCTTAAGAGCGTTTACAACATACAGCATTTCATACAAACTTTCAAGTCCTTGTTTTTCGAAATGCATGAACCGATTTTAATGAAACTTCCTACGCATAAGCAGGATATATAGGTCTAAAAAGTTAATTGAGAACATTTTCTGCGGTGAGTCCACACAACAATTATCAAATTTAATTTTTTGTGTCGAAAATTCATCACAATTATATTATTTACTGTCCAGTGGCCTGTATAATCTATAAATAAAAAATACCTGCAATCGATGTGGATGCTCTTTGAACAATTGTTCTCTGTAGAAGGACGCTAAGCTACTCAATGGCTGCTGATCATCCGGGTGATTAGGTAACATCGCCTCTAGGCATTCTGCCAGTCGAGCTCTGAAACATAGATAGTAAATTATGAATAACTAGCTATTACCTGCGGTTTCACCCGCGTTGAGATCGGAAATTATCCCACCAGAACGTACTACCGATATCGGAATGAAAAAATATCCTTTGTCCTCGCTGGTCGTGTGCCTTTCATCCAAATCCAATTCAGCCATTTAGGGTGAAAAGATAACAGACAGACGGATAGTTATTTTTGGATCTAAAATATTAAGAATGTATTTATTGTTGTTATTTGTCAGTAAATCGACGCGACGTTCATTATCACGTGTCTTATGTGAGAGACGATATGCGAATAGTCATGAGCCAAATGCTTTACTTAACGACCATTTTTTCCATGCAAATTCTCCGTCTGGATAGAATTTATAGTTATATCGGGTTCCTATAAAACTTTATTGTGTTCCGCCTGATACCATGAGTCAGGACTGCAGAAATCGCTGACTCGCATACGTTGCCCATAAAACTAAAAACACTACACAAATACGTCGACTTGTAGTCTCTTAAGCGAAATATCGTGTTACCCAGTAATTGGGTTGTGGAGATCAGACAGGTGGTCACTCCATGTAAAATACTGGCGTTCAGCTGCATCCGGTTAGACTGGAAGCCGACCCCAACATGGTTGGGAAAAGGCTAGGTAGATGATGAGTCTCTTAAGCGAAAAGCCCCTTGTAGTGGAAGTCTTCTCGTCACAGTCACGACGTGCAGCTGCCGACCGTTTCTGTTCTGTGCTCGTGATTTTAGATCTGATTTGGTTATTATTATTCCAGTAAAAAAAAAAAAAAAACTAATACATGTGACACCCGCCAACTCGCACTGGGTCCGCGTTGTAGATTATAGCCCACTCCCTCTCGAAGAGAGGAGATCTGTGTCCCAACAGTGACAACATTATAGGCAGTTGCAGTTAACTTATCTTCTCTGTATGCAAATGTGTCTGTGACAAATAAACCCATTTTTATTTCTTTCTTAACACTTCATATGCTGGGAACGTAGATCCACGCGAGACACAATGGCTTTTTAATTGTGTCTGTAATTACGGCATTCAACGGTTTGAGTAACATTCAGTTCAACAGTTAATCTTGTTACAACAGTACTGTTACCTGAGATGCGGATTATAAGTGCGAGTAGAATCCCCCATGAAGGCCAGCACCAGCGTGAGCGCGGGCCGCAGCACGCCGGGCGCGCCCGCCTGCTCCGCGCTGGCGCCGCCCGTGCGCCGCGCCAGCGTGATCAGCACCACCACGTTCTCCAGCACGAACTCGGGCACGCATCTGGGGGGGGGGGGGGGACTGTCAATAGCAGCCGGTCTGGATTTGTGTTCGGTTGATGGGAATACACTAGCCCTCTATTACGTGGTAGTTAAATATAACTGGCGAAATGTGGGTGTATTATAGGTAACTAGCTTCTGCCCGCGGCTTCGCCCGCGTGGATGTCGGAAGTTATCCCAAGCGAACGTGCTACCAGGATGAAAAGTATGTGCTTCCCCAGGATGCCATCTATCTTTTTGCCAAATCAGAAGTTCAGTGGTTTAGGCGTGAAAATGTAGCATACAGTTTCAAGTTCAAATCCTCCCCTAAAAACCGAATTACCCCTTTTTGCCCCGTCAGGGTCAATTTTCGACAACTTTACATACTTATTATTAATTATTTTCTGTCGAAAGTATCAATACTGAGTTTCGAGTTAATCAGACCGCGCATTCAATTTCTTCCACACACACTTCAACACCCCTATATCCCCCTTTGAGGGGTAGGTTGAAAAACTTATTATGATAAACTTTATTGCTTACTTAGGCAAGTATTGTTGCCAAGTTTCAAGTTTATTAACTAAATTAATAAGATTTTTCACATAAACTGTATCCCCGCTTTTCACCCCCACAGGGGTGGAATTTTGAGAAATCATTTGGGATGTGTTCATAACTTGACTCAAAGATTATTTATACCAATTTTCGAATTAATCAAGCCACGCTGTAAAATCCTCGCCTGTAAAATTGACTACCCCTTTTCAGGCCGTCAGGGGTAGATCGAAAAACCCTGATACACATTATTCTTTCCTTTCAATTTTTGGTATAAATACTGAGTTTCGATTAAATCGGACCGCGCGCTAAAATTCTTCCATACAAATTTTTAAGTCCCCCAATCCCCTTATAGGGGGTAGTTTATAAAAACAAAAAATGCCCAACTTCATAATTTACTTAGATAAGTATTCATGCTAAGTTTCAAGTTTATTAACTCAAGGAACAAGACTTTTCATCAAAATCCCCCCATTTCACCCTCTTAGGGGTGGAATTTCGAAAAACCCTTTCTTAGTGGATACCTACTCTTCACGAAGAATACACCCTCCAAACATGTCTCTAGGACCAGCGGTTTAGGCTGTGCGTTGATGTCTCAGTCAGTCAGTCAGGACTTTGAATTTTATATAGATAGATAAGGCTAGGCAGATGATGATGAGTGATTTTCAAATGTAACAAAGGAATTTTGAAATATTTGTATTTCTACAAAGTGTTACCTTCTGTGGTTTGTAGAAGGTCCGAATTAGTCTAACGGACATAATTACTGAAAATACAAACCTCAAAGTATCCGGCGGTGGCGTAGTAACAGGCATCTGTATGGACACCATGCTGGTAGGGGCATAGCAAGCCTGAGGTGTTGCCGGGTCTGGTCTGACTGCCACCTGCACTAGCCACGTGCAAGTGGTCGCTTGCAGACGGTTCAGGTTTGTTAGCATCTCCTTCTCCAGTAACGCGCAGCGGAGACTCACGAATCTGAAAAGTGAGTGAAAGAGCTAGGGTTAAAAAATGTAGAAGGTGGTAATATATCTATACTAATAAAAAATGTAGAAGGTGGTAATATATCTATACTAATAATAAATGTAGAAGGTGGTAATATATCTATACTAATAATAAATGTAGAAGGTGGTAATATATCTATACTAATAATAAATCTGAAGAGTTTGTTTGAACGCGATATTCTCTGGAACTACCAGTCGGATAGGAATTTGATAGCCCGATTCTTGAGGAAGGCTATAGCTCAACTAAACATCACGCTAGGAACCTTAGGAGCGGAGCAAAAATAAAAAACCGGCCAAGTGCGAGTCGAACTCTCGCATGAAGGTTTCAGTACCATTATCTATAAAAATCACGTCTATTGCATGGGAGCCCGCCTTAAATATTTATTTTATTTTGTTTTTAGTATTTGTTGTTATAGCGGCAACAGAAATACATAATTTGTGAAAATTTCAACTGTCTAGCTATCCCAGTTCTTGAGATACAGTCTGGTGACAGACAGACAGACGGACGGACAGAGAAGTCTTAGTAATAGGGTCCCGTTTTTACCCTTTGGGTACGGAACCCTAAAAACTCAGAACGAACGCTAAGCAAAAACGAAGTAATAGCGTGGGCAGGCAATGCGATGCAACGCGAACAAGAAATTTCACGCAGACGAAGTCGCGGGCAGAAGTAGTACAATATAAAACGATCGACTATCTTCAAGCAGATGATTGGAATATGGCTAAGACAACATGTAAGATTTACTTACATTTTGTTAATAAATTTATAGAATAAAATGCATACAAAAAGGGCTAGCAGTGCTAGCAGTCGTCGCTTTTTTACGTAATTGTGTTATCAAGTCTACATCAGAAAAGTAATCGACATTACAGCTCCTTTATACCGTTGTGAATAGTTACTTAGACATAAGATGGTGTGCCCGCTGCCTCATGGGCTCGACGAGGTGGTGTGCGCCAGCCGACACGTCGGCCAGTGCACGCTGGGCCTGCCCCAACTCCTGGCCGCATCGCCATAGCTTCTCAGCACATACGCGGACACCTGAGGATATGAAGACGGGAGTTTAGTTAAACATAGTACGAATACACATCATTTACTGCACCTCTTCTACCTCATGGGCAGTTAGAAACATTATTTACCACTTCAACCATTACCATTTATTTGAATGAATGACACCAAGATACTGAATGCCTGGTTTTGTGACTATTATTTAACAAATATTTTTTGCAGCAGAAAAAATTCAATGGCCACACATCGCGGCTGTTTTCCCCAAACGGTTAGGTTTATAACTGGCGTAATGAGGGTGTACTATCTCTACTAGTACTATAGGTACACCTCCCCTCGATATCAATGAGTTCATTGAAATGTGGCTTCAACACGAAGTTTCAATTAGAGCCACAAAGACAGTCACTTTTATGTATGCTTGTAAGAGATACCATTTACTCACCCAAATCAATACACTTCTGCGTCATGTAGAAGCACTCAGTAACAAAATTGTAAGTTTCTGCAGTAGGCCGCTTGACTACCTGGTCATCCTCTGTCACTCTCGATGGCAGTAAACAAGTCTCACTGTGCAGGCAGTCCAAATGCACTGATTTGCCTGCGCATTCTTGTGGCTAGAATAACAAGATAAATGTTTTATTATTATTGAAAATACTTTTAACTAATCAAGCATCTATGCACTAACTGTAGATCATGCCACATTCATTTTGCATGACATTCAATTATTTAAACCAATAAAACACCACTTACCAATACAGCCCCATATGTAGGATCAATTTTGAGTGCCTTAGGATCATCAGCTGAGTTACAAAATGGTTGGCACAGCTGCAGCAACACTGCACCTAAGTTTAGCATAAAGCCATCCGACACTGTACTTAAGGTTGCCGCACTGACCTCGCCATGCTGAAATGTAAACAAAGGAATTTTGTTAATTTATGCAAGTAATGTAAGAATGCTGGACAAATGCCAATAATTATGAGGAAGGTGTTGTGTGAACGGCTCAATTGAAACAACACCAGGAATGGCTAAACTGGAACTACACTGAAACAAAATGAAGCCCTTTTATTTATTTCTACTTTTGTCTTTGACATGGATTAGGATGGGATGAGGTCATGGTCATGTTAAGTTAAACCGTAGTAACCCCACCCCAACCCCTCGTCTGTTAGGAAGCCTTATTGAGGTAACAATAGAAAAAGTAATTGTGTCTCATTAGTAACCATTGTGCTCTTAATAAAGGTAGCCAATAAATATGTAGTTTGTAAAAGCAAGAAATATTTACCTGCACATTCCAAAGTTTTCCTCTACCAACATTTGATTTCAAACACTTTCCAATCCATGATAGTAACCTGTTCCTCAAATGCGGTCCACCCTTGAGAATAGTTAGGAATATCCTGTGCAAGTTGTTTGTTAGGTGAGACGATGCATTCCAAACCGACGTCTCTATCATCGAAGTTGCTGCCTGTAATATTTAAGTTTTGCTTATGTTAATTTCTATGTTTTTGCATATTTACAAAAGCTTACAACCCAAACCTATTAATTTTTAATAATATTTTTGTAAATACTGGCCAAGTAACTAATACCATAATAGTCTTAAGTTTTATTTATCTAAACTAATATTAATAATAAGGGAAAAGATATGATTTTTTGTATGTTTGTTACGCTTTCACAGTAAAATGGCTGAATGGATTTGGACGAAATTTGGCACATGGGTACACCATGGTCTACCCATGTGCCAAATTTCGTCCTTCTCTAGGTCATGACCTAGAAAAGGGCATAATATGCTACTTTAAATCCTGAATCGCTGACAAAGTCGCGAGCAACAGCTAGTTAAAAATATCTTACAAAATGTTCTGTAACAGTTTTACCTGATCCATAGGATTGTCAAAAAAGTCATGTGGTAATGATACATTTCTGGGAAGAACTGAGAGACTCAGTAATGCACCAATGACGGAATCCTGGTAGAATCTCCCATTGGTCTCATTCTTAGGTTCACATGCCTCCAATAAAATTGGGGCTAACCATTGATTGGCTAGAATTTAATAAAAAATATATGTATACATACTTTAATAGATCTACATACACAGATTAATAACTATAGACAGATAGATAGATCTACTAGTTCATATAATTTTATAGAATTCAACTTAATAAACTAAAATCAGTGTCAGTCATGACACATCTTAGATTGCTCAGCTGTGGCTATCATAAACATTTCAATTGTGTTTCGGGTAGATCTATTTTTTAGTACACAGAGGTTAATGATATGTTAAAACATTAAAACTACATACCTACTACAAACAACTTACCAGCAAAAAGTTGTAGACATGGCAGTATATAAATAGGTAAATTAATTAGATTTGCTTTGTTGACATCCGTGTGGATCCTCTTCAAAACAGGGAGCATTGTGTCTCGCAACTGTTCCTGGGAGCTGGGGTCCCCTGAGAAGGCCAAAATAATAAATTTTATCTAAATAAAAAATACATAATTCTTGAGATTAGATATAAATTAAAGAAATAGAAAATCGGTGATAGTAAAAAAGAAAAAAAAAAAAAAAAAAAAAAAAAATCGGCGAAAAATCGGTGATTTAAGAAAAAAAAAAAATGATAATGATGAATAAATGATTGATAATGAAGTAAAAACAAGAACAGAAAAGTAGTAATGTAAAAATAATTTACCATCGGACATGAATGCTTTCACTATATCAATGAAAAATGTATGACATTGTGGGTCTACATGTTGTAAAAGTTCCACGAGTTGTACAGAAAAGTCTTGCCCTTCAAACAATGCCGGCTGTTTCAGTGCAGTCACTGCATTTCGGAATATAAGCTCCTTCATCCTTTGTACTGCAGACTTCACAACAGGGGATGAAACCTGCTCATAACTTTGTAGATTCTGAATAGAACTGAACAAGTATGGGAAGATTTGCTTTTGAACAACATGTTCCATGTTAACTCTACTTGTTTTCGGGATAACACATTTTTCAATGTCTGTAAGAAGTAACCGTTCAAACAAAGCCTGCTCTAATGCTTCTAAATCTAAGAACACTTGAGGCTTAGTGGCTTCAGCCAATTCCTCTAAAAATACCAATTGTCTGTCTCCAGCTGGGTAGCCTTCTCCAGCGTTGGGATTAATTGTAAAATGGAAAACATTTTCCACTATGTTATTTATTGTTTCGGTGTCTTCGACGCCTGGCGATATTTTGGAGGTAGTTTGGAACGTTGCATTTTCGTCGACACGAGATGATTCAACTGCAGATGATACTTCAGATGCTCCTACCAGTCCAGCAAATGGATTATTTGGTTCGGACATCCTTAAAATTTCTTCGAAACTTGACGAGCACTATCAATATCAAGTTATTTATTAAAATTTGCTTAATACACAGTCACATTCAGCGTCTAATAACATTTTGTTCATAAACAACTAGGTATGTACTATTGAAATAATTCGAGAGGATAGTTACTGTACGAATATTAAAATTTTGTATTTTCGTGAAATGCTGACTTATCACAAAATTGATAATAAAAATGACATTACGATTTCGATGATCATGATGACATTTACATTCTGTTTTGAAATACAGCTAAAGATTTTAGTTGTTTTATAAAAAGGTTTTAATATTTTATTTCAAATGGTTACGTGGATTTAATTGGATGTTTTTTCTGGTAAATATTATTGTTTTAAATTTATAATAAAATTGTAACACAATTATATATATATAATTTTTTTAGCTAGTAAGAAATATTTAATGATATTTTCATTATTGCAACATTATGATAATGAATTTAGTTACTCTTAATTCTTATTCGAAAAAAACACATAAAATGTACATTCTATTTACAAGTAACAAAATGTTAAATCTAAATATGAATTTCATGTTTTTATCTATAGAAGGATAACGCGTGTATTTCGTAAATACTGTAAAGAAACTGCTTTTGAGCGGAAGTGTCATTCTAATTCTCACCACCACAGAGGGCGCGTTGCTACCGCAACACTAGCGCTTCCATATCCAGCGTGTTAAAATTTGAAACTAAATAATTTTTGATCGCCGCTTTGTTCTGCTACAGTCGACGTTCGATATCAATATAACGTACTCGAATTGTTACGTCTTTATGCAGGACATGACCGAGAAATTTACATTTTATATGGCGTTTAGTAGTCGCTTATAGTGATTCGTTCATTAATGTAAGATTGGTAACAATTAATATTATTTACTCGATAGGCCATTTTATGAATGCGTGTCCCCTTTTACTAAGTGCTTGGTCAGCTAAAGGATTTACCATACACGTGCAACATCCATCTTCGTTACACATTTTTGTTTATGACGCGATTGAAGGAAAAATGCATAGTATTTTGCAAATTGGTAATCGTATCATTCGTTATTGATCAATCTAATAATATTGCTACCTGGGCCAAAATGGCGGCTGTAGCAAAGCTGTACAAACTGCTTGGCAGCCATGGCCGTACACAAGTACAGAAATAAAATTTCACATTCCTGAAAGAACTCTAATTTTGTGCATGATATTACTTATTACTTTCGGTCCTTCCGTACCGTACTTGTTATCTTCTTTATTTATTTATCAATGTTTAATGTGTACCTATGTAAATTATTATTTATGCCATTATGGGGTTATTTGGTGTCGGTAATGTGAATACTCTCATTTCTTGCACAGAACATGTTATTTCGTAATTTCTATCATATTTTTGCATTCCACGTTAAAATTTTGCATTATTATAATCCTACTAAATTAGGATGATGGTTTAGGTAGTGTATGTAGGTTACACGCCATATTTACACGTAGGTATCGACCACAACGAAATTGTGCTAGTGTGTGTGAGCTGTATACGCCTCGTGACCTCGATGAAAGGAAGGACAGATATCTTGCCGTTCTAGAAGGCTGACGTCATTCAAATCGTAGCGACTAGCGAGAGCGCAGCGCGCAGCTAGATATTGTGAAATGTGAACGGCCACCCACTGCTTGCTTGGCTTGGCTGTATCTACCTAAATTACTCTTGAAAGTAGTGGCTAAGAACAGTTATTGTACTGACTTCTGCCATACATGTTGAATTTCGAACTACGCAACACCTAAGTAATTTTGTGATTCCTGGAGTTACATTCCCAATGCTAATTGTTCCGACGAATATTAGGTATAGTATTTGAAAGAAAATCGAGATTTATTCTCTTCGACAAGAAGATTATTACACTTATTAACCAGCAAACTATTACTCAACATTTTTTATATTTCTATTTTTGCTCAGTCACAAAGGGCGTGTTATGCATTTAAACAATGTGAATGTTTTAGTGTGAGTTTTCCTTTGTTAGATTTTTTTTGGTTCCAATCCCTATTTTTCTGAGAGCGTAGGTCTAATTTTATTCACTCTAATTAAATCCCTGTGACGTGTTTTATCCCCCTAAATTGCTAACATGTTCTAGCTGAATATCTCCCTAATTTGGTCGCGTAATACCTACGGTAAAAATGGCGAGTATGACATCGTAGATTTTCCCTGCATGACGTATTTGCCGTTTCACTCGGACTTGTTAGTATTTTTAACGCTGTTGCCGTCTCTTTCTCACGAGCTATAGAGGTCGGTAAGCTATCGCGCAACATGCTAAGAATACAACGTAGTTGAGGTAGGAACGCAAGTAATACAGATTTGACCATGACTCTTCTACTTCAGAGAAATCGGATTTACTGGCCATATTACACGAATCTATGAGAATAACTAAAAAAGTTGTTGGTTGTACACTTTTATCATTTGGTGATGGCGGCCGTAAATGAATCTCATTTAAAGTTGATTCTATGTGCTTGCTTTACAATGCCTATCTTATATTATGTAAATAACATTTTTGAATACTTGATTAGGCCATTAATGGCCATTAACTAATAGTCTTCTAAAAGCTCTCGTTAAGGTTATTTATTACTAATTTTTCTGATCCTAACATTCCACTTTTCATTACTGTGTTATTGGACCATTCATCACTTTTATTTTAGCATTAGGTAATTTAATTACCCAATCTAAGTGTATTTTTTACTTTGCATGCCTATCATGGTCGACATTTCTTTGATGGAATGTAGGATAAATGGATGTGCGATAGTAGACACCACCCCTTTTGATATAATTAGCGCGGCGATGCAAGTGATTTGAAATGTGTACAAACGCCATCTACTTTCTTCTTAAGAAAACTATCGAGTATTGGGTACTAACTAGGGTGGGATCTACCTATGGGTTTTCGAGACGCAAAATGATGATAAATCGAAATACTAATCATCATCATCATCATCATCATTGCAGCCGAAAGACGTCCGTTCCTGGACATAGGCCTCTCCTAAGTATCATATACACTTCTAATACTGATACGTAAATAATACAAATAATTCGAAAACCACTGCAAAATTGTTTCCTCTGTTATTGTTATCGTTTTTACCTTATCACTCTAAGTAGGGTGTTGATCAGTCATAATCGATGTTATTATCGCAGAAATATTTTAAGTAGGTACTTATTAGGTTTTACAACGGACTGTCACTAAACTATTATACATAATACGAAGTAAATGCTGTTACAAATTTATTACAATAGTTACACATTGATTTAGTTTCTTGCAAATCAATTGAAAACCAAATGAACCGAAGAAGAACTAGTAAATCACAACTATTAATATATAAATTTTATCTCATTTCAGTGACACATTTAAGATGACTGAACCAGTGATCAACGCAGAGGTAGAAGACTTGGAGGATGGGGAGATTGAGAGTGAAGGTGAAGAACCAGCTGAAATAGCAACGGAAGAGAAAGGTATAGAAACTGTACCGACTATCGACGATAAAGTACCGCTAGAAAAATCGGAATCCCAAGATTTTTATTATTCAAAATCAGGTAAGAAAAAGAAATCGAAATCGAATAAAGAACAAAAATTTAAAGAAAAAAGTAAAAAGAATCGTAAATATTCTAGTCCTACAGAAGATGATTTTGCTGGTAACATCGAAAAAGCCATCAGAAAGGCTATGAGCAAAAATGAAGGTTTAGATGGCCACAATGACGATGACGTTGATGAACGTCGTAAACCTAAAAAACGGAAGAAATACGATAATAAAGATGGTCTTGGTAAAAAGCGTAAAAAACAAGATTTTTCAGATGATATGGATGAAAGCGAAATGATGTGTGTTAGGGGTGCTTCTCCTGTTCATAGGCAGTCGCCTGTTGATGGATATGCTGATGATGATAGAGATTCATACGCGTCTGACAGTAGCCAGGAGTCTCGGGGACAGCAGCAGCACCATCGGCAGCAGAGAAATAACAGACAGCGTGATCGTAACAAACACAATAAGAACGATAGGAGAAGAGGTAATCATCCATTGCAAGACCCTGACGGTGTTTGTTTATATTATATGCAAGGTAAATGCCACAAAGGTGATGACTGCATTTATTCACATGATGCACAACCTCCAAGAAAAATGGAACTGTGCAAGTTTTATTTAATGGATTGTTGTGCAAAGAGAGATAAATGTTTGTACATGCATGCTGATTTTCCATGTAAATATTATCATACTGGGCTTCCGTGTATATACAAAGATGAATGTAAATTCGCACATGGTAAACCGTTAACTGATGCTTTAAAGAACATACTTTTGAAACACATAGAATCGGCTCCTAAAGAAATTTTAGGTGATTTCCCAAGACTCAACAGAGAAGGGGCATTAAAAATGTTACAAACGACTCAAGGAAAATTAATACAACAATATTCCGACGCTTCAGAAGGTAATGAGAAAAACATTCCATCTCTTTTTGAATTAAATATACCAAACCCTCAAAACACAGCAGACTCGTTACAAGGAAATCAATATAATATGAATGAGAGGCAAAATAAAATCTCACCAAAAGTGCGACAATCGAGGTGGCAAAACGATTTATCAAATAATCAAAACTTTAACGTTAACTCATCACCAAATAGTAATACAAATTCAAGTAATGTACTTAGCATCAAGAATCTAACTGGAGTTCTGGCACCACGGCAAATCGTAGACCTTACGAAAATGGGCATAGAGAATTTAGATCAACTTGGTCAACTGACGGTATTACAACTAAATAGCATTGGATTATCCCTAAAACAAATAACTGAAATCCAGTTAAATACAATGAACATACAAAAGCTAGGACTCATAAACGCGACCAATGAACCGCAACAGTTTATGGCTCAAACGACTGGAAGCAAAGATTTAGATTTGAGGGTGCCACCTGCATCCGTACCTGTACCTAGCAATGTTACGGCACCGTCTGATTTACCAGGTAAAGACATTGACATGCGTTTCCAGCCGTCTGTAATGCTTCCGGCACCTGAAGATACCTCTTCAAGTAAGGGCAGTCAAAAAGAACCACATACGAGTAAGGATATGATAGATATAGATCAGTATACAAAAGATGCTTTAAAATTCGCGTCAAAAGATAAGGAAAATATTGATATTTCTAACGAGTCGTATGACGCCGAAAAACCTGTCATTGCTAACGAGTCGAAAGACGTAGATCACAGAGTTCTTCCTTTTTCGGACGATGGTCCTAGGATTCTGCATTCTACTGTTGAAGACAATCATGTGACGAAAGAATGTGATACAGATATAAGATTTCTTCAGCCAGAACCATTGTTTAAAAATACTGAAAAGAGACATCGTCGATCGACAACAGATGACGAAGACAACAATTTATTAATAGATGAAAAATGGTATTCAAGTGACGAAGAAAAAGGAACTAAGAAGAGGTCTCCAGTTTCATCACCAATACATAAGTCGCCTTCTCCACAGACTTCCACACAACAGATTATTGAACCTTCCGCTGTTTTAAGAAGTCTCGGTGATCTTTCTAAAATAGATATCAGTGAAGAGGTAACAAAATTGTTGAATACAATGAAAAATAATCTACAAGAAAATAAAGTTGAAAACAGCACCGAGGGTGCGGCATCACCACGAAATAGATCAAGGGATCCCCGAGCTAGACGATCTCCAGAAAAAGTAACCGATTCCAATAAGACTACTATTAAAAAACCTCCTAGAGTATCTATTTATGAGTGTATAGATGGTGAGCCCACTGACGGCAGACGAAGAACCGATGTCGATTTGCGGAAATCGGATTTCAATCTTCCAACTTTTGGCGATACCGATTTGCGTCAAACTAGTAGTGGGGATATTGATTTCCGTTTAGGTTTGCCTTTTAAACCCCTACCTAATTATACACCCGCATCGGAGATAAACGGGTCAATCAATAGCCATCCCCCTATGCCATATAAAGTAGTGCTAATTGACATACCTCGGCCAGACTATACAGATATTAGAAATAGTACTGCTAAGTCACAGGCATTAGTGGATCCTAGACTTAGAAAAGTTTTTAGACTATCTGTTGACGAGTCTAATAGTGATAGTGAAAAGACCACAAAGACATCCACAGCCATGACTCCTACTGGCCCTAGAATTGACCCTCGAAGAAAACCCAAAGACGTTGAACCCGTTGTTCTAGATCAAAAGTCCAGTTCATTGGATTTGCAAACTATACTCCAAAATTCCAATTGGTACAAGGAAATGAGTTCGACGCAAAAAATATTCGTAAACCAAAATTTAGCACCAGTAACTCAAATGATTAAACAGTATCACCAAGAAAGGATACCCGGAAAAAAATTCGACCTAGCGCCCATTCAAGGTAACAGTGTGTTGTGCAACATATTTAACAACTTGGGGATCTCCTTAGGCGACAATGGTGAGTATTCCTATTTACCAAAACCCAAAGAAGCCTTACTCAAAACACCAGTTAATTTTAATCAAACTGCATTTGGTATGAACAGCAATATGGGTGGGCCTCCTGGCGCAATGGATGGAGGTAACATGAATATGATGAATATTCCGCCAATGGGTATGGCAGGTATGAATAATATGAATTTAGGTAACATGCATGGATTTAATCAATCTATGTCTGATCCACGGGGTGGACCGACGCCGGGACTACTAGGGATAGCTCCAAATATTCCGCACAACTTTAATAAGTTTGGTGGACCTAATAATTTTGGGAATATGCCATTTAATGGTCCTGGTCCCGGTAATGATTTTAACTTTATGGATGGTGATCAAAATTACCCAAGGTTCCCAAATCGAGGAGGTCACCGAGGACGCGGCAACGACCGGTGGAATCGCGGAGGTTCGGGTAGAGGGCACAGAGATCGAAAAAACTTTAATGATCGTGGAAATTGGAAGAATGATAGAAATTAGGTTTTGTATTATATCTTAAATGCTTTATTATATCATAAACTTAACGTAATAAATTATTTTAGCTACTTTAGAGGATCTCCTTCCACATGCAGTAAAATGTGATCAAGGTGATAATATTATTAATGATAATGACAGACTTTTGTAGGTACGTTGTATTTTAATAGTATAGGTATGGTTACGTGTATAGTTTTATGTGTAAGGTCCCTTTGAATATTGTAAATACGTTTTAAGTAGCAGGTAATTGATCAATTTCAGTATCGTTATCTATGTAAAATGATTATTGGAAATACTGAATTAAGTTTATTAAAAATAACTCATTATAAGAGCCAAATGTTTTAAGACTGAGTGCGTGCGTCGAGATTTATATGTTTTTTTTTCATTAATTTGTTTGGATCCATAAATAACAATGAACACAAACTGTAAAGTTTTGTATTAAGCAAGTGTGGGGGAAGGAACTATGCTCGGTCATAGTGGAAAAGCAATACGAATATACCTCTAGATTGTTGAACTGTTACTATTGTGTGTTAGGTAAATATTGTAATAAAAACATAGAGACGGGCCTACTCAACTTTAAAATAAATTCATGTTTATATTTTATCGATGTCTTGATTTTCATACCTTCTTTCAATATTTTATTTATTTGTGTTAGTCAGCTTACGACTAACCTTTTGAAATGGCGAAGACACGATGTCACTGACAAATTTTGAAAATTTAATTTTAGGATGTAAGCAACAATATCATACTTTTTGAAAAAAAAATAATTTAATGTAATGAAATAAATTTTTTATCATATTTAATTAAGGTTCTTATTTATCAAAAGTTAGGTAATTAGTTGAATTTTATTCATTTACAAATTAAGATGTAATTTTGCATGAGGAAAAAAATACTTAAAAATATCTAAAAGTCATAATTCTTATTTATTTACGAACACACGAGAACTTAAAGACTAAAAATTGTAATAAATAACAAAAGTGAACATTATCTATATATATAAAATTCAATCTTTGATAAAGTAATCTTGTATGTAACTTCAACAGATAATAAAACGAAGATACGTTGTGTACAAGTTACCTACAATATTGTTCCTATCGGTTAAACTGAAGTGCTATCAACAGTAAATAACTCTTACTTGATTATCTATCTAGGTAGATAAATACGTATGAAAACACCTTAGGCATAAAAAGCTTATAATTTGCTTCTGTTCGGTACAAAACTAATAATATCGTATCTATTTTTGACTCTTTACTGGTAACGCCATTTTTTATTAGCCTGCACACTAATTGCGTAACACAATAAAGATCTCAATTTCAGTCAATTTGAAGGATATTGCTAATCCATTGCTTCATCTGTTCGAAAAATTTGTCTGCTCAACAACGTAAATAATACAATGAATGTTGTTGAACTGTAAAAATGAAACCCATTGCTACTGATGTTGTATTGCGCAATTAGCCCACTGATCAAACTAGCTGAGTTATTCCTGTAACAATCTCACCGTGAAAACTTAGGTGAACTGAGCTCGAAGTGAGATGTCAATAGTGTCAATTCCTAGCATCAGCAGTGCGATTCTGTAACCATCTCACCGTAAAAACTCAGGTGAAGTGAGCGTGGAGTGAGCTGTCATTCCAACTAATGCTAGGGATTAACAGTATTGGCAGCTCACTTCACCTAACTTTTCACGGTGAGATTTTTACAGAATCGATCGGCTGGTGGAATGACAGTTCACTTCACCTAAGTTTTCACGGTGAGATTTTTACAAAATCGACCAGCTGATCAGTTAACTGTTGTCAAATGTAAACTGTTGTCGTTGACCAAACATATACATAGGTTTCGCAACGCTACGGAGTGCGGACTGCTGAGCGAGCGGCCATGCCATGAGTTCGATCCCCATCCGTTACACAAGCTTAGTCACGCAATAATTGTAAGATCTCAAAATAAATACAATCAATAATAAATTGTCACTTGATATATTTGTGCCTGATGGATTAAAAAATACCTTATCAGTAGTCAGGGGTTTGCCTGTGTTTTCTTATTTAGGTACCTATGCATTTTTTTAGAGAAGCTGGAATGAGGTCGTCCATCAATGATGAATTTAATGTATTCTAGTTTGGTTATCATCTGCGAGTGTTGGGATGACGTAAGTATACATGGAGTGGAGGGAAATCAAAGTCATCGAGGAGATAAGATTATGAGCCGTCTTTATTTATCGATTGTAGAACTGAAGTTATATAGCTGGCAAAGTCTATTTTTAAACGGCTGCCACCAGTTTTTAAATTGGTTGCAACTTGAGACACCTTCGAAAATGTAGGAGCTGAAAGAAGGCAGGTTAGGTAACATCAAACAAAGAAGACGTATCCAAAAACTGATGGATTATCAAAAACTTACAAAGGTTCAAAGATTCCATTTCTTCTTGATCATCAGTGCAGTTGTAGAACACAACGCACTGTTTTGCGGACAACTTAGGCTGCGAGACGAAGTAGTTATAAAGAAGTTCCATTTCTCTTGCTGCAGCTTGAGCAGTGTTAGGTGAACATACCAATACGACTCCTTGGACTCCAATTCTTAGGGCCGGCCAACATGATTCAAACCTGAAAATAACATGGCCAGTCACTTCTTACTAACTTATAACCTACAGGCACACACACTTAAACAGTCTAGTCATTCGGTTTTCCTAACTTCTGTAGGTAAGAAGATACATATCTACCTACATAACATGATTACGAATTGCAGCAAAATCTGGCTATCTACATAGGATTTTATGTAGGTAGGTAGGTTATCGAAACGAATAAAGTGAAAGGCCATGATTTCCGGCCAGCTGCCATCTTATGTATTACTTATCATATAAACAACGTAGTAGGTAGGTAAATGAATTACCAACTTGTTGATCCAAAGAACAGTTGAAGCTTTCCTTCGATGGATGGCGCTTTTATAAAGTTATTGATCAGCTGGACGCCGGATGACGACGTTTACAATAAAACAGGTTAAGATTGAATAATTCATAATTAACTTCACCTATGGTCACCGCTGCAGTCCCAAAGTTCAATGTCAATACTCGTTGACTTTCCATTAATATTCAGATTGGGGAGTTCGAACTCCACTATTCTGACGCCTTGTGTGGACCGAGGTGCTTCTGCTTCTTCGACATTTATTGAATCTGATATGAAGTTGGCTATTCTTGTTTTGCCACTCTAAAATCGAAATCATTAACATTTTGAGGGACACTAAATGCTCACAGACTTAGATAATAATAATATGTTTCTATTCGGTCTCGCTCAGTGTCCTTTAATCAACCGATTAATTTATATCCTATTCCTTAGGTAGGTAGCTATTGATAAATCGGCCTAGGTTGGAGTGATACAAATTGATGACAAAAGAATTGATTACCTCCGAAGGTCCAATCATTAAAATCTTCAATTTGTTTGGCTGCATTGCACTATGTGACACGGTCTTTATTTCCTTTTACCTAAATCTACTTTACAATAAAACAGGAATTCACGCAGTAAATAAACACGAAACAGACGTGCAAAGCTTTACACTGACATTGTTGTGTTGATCATTACCTAGGCAACTCGTTATTGAGTGAGTGTGGTTTTCCTCTATGATTTTCTTTTCATTAAAAACTTTGTTCTGCCTTTCATTTGCTAAAATGTGATGTAGGTAAACTCGAAATAAATAGGTAACTCAATTTTAATATTGTAACGTCCAGTGCCTTCAAAATAATGTCCTTGTTTACGTAGGTAGGTACCTAGATACCTACTGTTTTTTCAACAGTTTCCTGGATTTCATTGAACGTTAATAATATAAATAACTAGCATTTGCCCGCGACTCGTGAAGCAACTTTTTTAATTTTTTTTTTCCGTAAGAACGTTCTACAAAGTATTAAAAAACTTTAAAAAAGATGGATGAAATCGGGAAAGTCGTTCTCAAATTATAACGTGACCAAGGGAAATAGGGATTCATGTTTATATATACAGGGTGTCCCGAAACTCAACGATAACCTGGTATCGGGCGAGAGGCCAAGGTATACCAGTTATGAAAAAAATAAGAAAAAAAAATCCATGTCACTTAGTCCAGCGATAATAGACATTTTTCGAAAAAGTTGAAAATTTGACACCTTTTTTTTTTTTTTGCATGGGAAATCATCTAATGACCCCTCCCGCTCTGGGTGGAGCGGAAGGGAGTGTCAGACTCTTACTACTATTTGATGGCACGGTTGGCGCAGTGGTTAAGCGATTGACTGCTGCGCTGCGTGTCGCGGGTTCGATTCCCGCACGGAACAAATATTTGTATGACCTACATGTATATGTTCCGAGTCTGGGTGTTTTTCTATCTATAATATGTATGTATTTACAAAAAAAAAATTGTATATAAGTAGTTTATCAGCCAACTTGTTACCATAACACAAGCATTAGGTTGCTTAGCTTGGGACAAATGGTGCTGTGTGGAATGTCCAGGGATATTATTATTATAAAACCCACCCGTGTTCCTTCCTTAGCCCTTTCTGTTCCAGGGCAGCGGTAACCCTTTCGGACAATCCCGCTGCCCTGGCAGGCTGCCCTATCGGGCCCCTCCATTTGCTGACATCTCTTTGAGGCGAAAATTTGACACCCTTGGTCGCATTTTCAAGTATTGTGATCACAATTTTTTTATAATTTTGCAGTGGTTTTTTAAATAATGTAATCTCAAATAACAGTGCTATTGATTGCAACCACAAATCAAAGTAATATACATTGTTAACTAAGTAAAATAAATTAAGTTTTGACGAGTTATGGCTTACAAAATTATTGTCAGTTAACTTTGACACTCCATGTTGGAAAAAAAATGTTTTATTTTTTTTATAACGTATACCTTGGCCTCTCGCCATGTACCAGGTTATCGTTGAGTTTCGGGACACCCTGTATATAGATGATTGACCTCTACTTGACTTTTAGCGCTATGATGTGTATTAAGTGGAATTATCAACTTAGTACCTGTATTATCTTAGTAATCCAATTATATCTACATCTAGTAAGTATGCAGGTATGCAACCAACTTTTATATTAAAAAAAAAGATAAGTAGACCTACCCAGATGAGTACCTACCTACCAGGTACCTAGGTACCTAGTTAGGTATAAGTTTCATAAACTAAAGACATTTTTTTGGAACAGTGAATGTTCCATTGGGGAACTAAAGCGTAAAACAAGTAAATACATATCAATACGAATTCCTCCAATAGAAAATACTGCATACCTAGTATAATTATGAATGTAGGTGCGGCAGTAAAAATGCAGGTCCCACCGAGATTTGAACTCGGATCGCTGGATTCAGAGTCCAGAGTGCTAACCATTACACCATGGAACCGCTGGGAATCGCGACGAAATTAGGGTGCGCTATCTTCTAAACAGATTTTTGCAGAGTACCTAATAATACTATATAGCTGCAGTTTGCAGCTACCTTGGCTTCTAAAATTAACTAGGCCCAATGTGCACTGAGATGACAGACACTTGGCATTTATTTTTAGTTTCTATTTTCATCTGAATCATGTGTTAGTCTGCTAACGCACTGCAGACACTATAATTGACACTAAAATAAAGGATTATTTATAGCTAATGAGTATAATAGAAATAGTATATTTGCGTGTGACCGTACAAGTTCATCATCATCACCATTCCAGCCGACAGACGTCCACTGTTGGAGAAAGGCCTCTCCCAAGCATCGCCACTTCAACCGGAAGGCCGGGCACAAGGTGGACCGATGACCAGCGTTGGTACCTCATTGCGTTATACACTAAGAGTAGCAATGGCTTTCATTTTGACAGTTTAACAACATTCATTGCGTTATTTACGTTGTTGAGTAGACAAATGTTTCGAACATATGAAGCAATGGATTAGCAATATCCTTCAAAATGATTCAGATTGTCGTTAAAAGTGTGTTACGCAATTAGGGTGCTGGTTGATAATTCATTATTTTTTATCACAATATATTGTACCAATTTACCTTGGAAGGAAATCTCTACCTTCTTATATTGTTCCATTTCCAAAGTTACGTTTTCATTCTTTTGGGACCAATACCTACTTATAAAGGATCTTTGACACATCACGTTTTATTTTTTATGTAATACCCCATCGTATCGTATCGGCTGCTATTACTTCGTATTCGTTTAGCGTTCTTTGTAACTTAATTCTTTTTGCTCGGCTTCTAAGATTTCTTGCGTGATGCTAAATTGCTTATAACCTTCCTCAAGAATATTTTTTCAAATCCGACTGGTAGTTCCAGAGATTATCGTGAATGAACTAACAAGCAAGTTCTGCAGTTTTATTATTAGTATAGATTTATAAAAACATCTTAATCCCACACGTGATACCAGCAATATGAAGCCCTATTTAGTAACTTGCAGCAAGTTGTACCTACTTACGTCAGCTGCACATGTAAAAGTAACTTTTTATAGCCATCCTATATATCTACAGGAAATCTATTAGTAAGGACGAATGATGGCACAAACAAAAACCTGTGGGGTGGGATGTCTAACGGTGGACCTAGAGAGGTTCTTGACTGATACTTAGTAACTGTTCCTAACAATCCTAACCACTGACCAGGCACTGAAATAAAAAGTGCTATATAATCCGGCGAAGGCATTCGTTCGTTAGGTAGTGTAGGGCCGTTATGTAGGATTACATATGGAGTATTCCTCACGGCATGCGGCACCATACCTGACCACCACGTGTTAATTCACCTTTACTTTTTTATCTCCTGAATGAAATGGCTCGGCATGTTTCTTTTAATAAATTGGTTAGATACGGTTTATCTATTCATGCGAGTTCGTTAGTTACATTTTTTATGACGGTTTCTGTCGCAGTGCACTATTGTATAGTATTAGGTACCCAATACAAAAGCTATGAAGGTCAATCAATTTGTTTTAGCGAAGAATTCAGGGAAATTTTCAAAAGTACAATAAAAAACGGATTTTCTCGAATTCCATGAATTTTTGCCTAGGCTTTACGGGGTGCTTAAGGGCTTGTAATAGTTACCCGAAACTACACTGTTGATGGACGTAGGCTTGGTAATAAATAATTATATTATGATTATATTATTATACGTCGACGTCTTCTGTGTAGAATAAAATGGATGTATTTTGAAAGTTCAGCTAGTTGAATGGGTCACACTATCATATTCCCGAAGGAATACGTCAAATTACAAGTCCCCACCCAGTCAGGTCAGTTACACCCTGTATATAGTAGGTAGGTATTATTAATGAGACTGGTTATGATGAAGTTAGATATCATATCGTTTTAGATTACCTACCTATATGAATATACTATTTATAGATTGAATAAGTTATTAGTTCTTATTTTATAGGGGCTGGTGCCTAAGTATGTAATAATGCGTGATTGCGTGCACCATGACACGCTTTTGCGTAAACTACGTCATTACGGTGTCCAAAACGAAGCCCTCAACGTAATAATTTCTTATTTACATTATAGGGTCCAATATGTAGATGTTAATGGTGTGAAATCTTCCAGGCTACCAGTTCAGTTAGGTGTACCGCAAGGCTCAATACTGGGTCCATTCTTGTTCTTAGTATATATAAATTTTGACGACGATAGGTACGTCCCTAGAAGCCCTTCAGCCTTGACAGTACAGGAAGTTAGAAAGTATTTCCTTGAAAAGATCGACCTCCTTGTCAAAATATTAAATGGTACCTACATAAAATGTCTTGTTGGAATTACAGTTGGACATCTATATTAATATGCATTACAGTAGGCGCATCGAGTGTTTGGCTGGGCCCGATGTACGGCGTGTAGTTTAGAATAATCACAATTAATAACCTGTTTGGAAGGAAAGCTTGGTAGCTGTGGTGGTCCCGTGGTAACGCCCAGGACTTTTTATGAGTTGTAGTCGTAGGTTCGAACCCTGACAGGCGCTTTACTGTGTATAACTGATTTCATCACCACCTGCACCCTAATTGCGTAACACACGATCAATCGGAATCGGTTTCATTTTGACAGTTCAACAATATTCATTGCGTTATTTACGTGTTGAGCAGACAAATTTTTCGGACTTAAGAAGCAATGGATTAGCAATTTGCTTCAAAATAATTCAGATTCCGATTGATTGTGTGTTACGCAATTGGGGTGCTGCTCTCAAAACGGCGAAGGAAAACATCGTGAGAAAACCGGCATGTCCTAGCTCAAAAACTTCGAAGACGTGTGACATGACATCTACCAACTCGCACTGGGCCCGCGTGTTGGATTACGGAACACTCCCTCCCACAGAGAGGTCGCCTGTGTCCCAGCACTGATTTAATAGGCTGATTATGCTTATGCTAGTAAAAAGACCTATTTGGACTCGAAATCTACTTCCAGACCCAACACTTAACAGAACTGCGGGGTAATTGCGTAACACACTATCAGTTGCAATGACTTACATATTGACAGTTCAATAACATTCATTGCGTTATTTACGTTGCTGAGTAGACAAATATTTTGAACATATAAAGCAATGGATTAGCAATATCCTTCAAAATTATTCAAATTGTGGTTGATAATATGTTACGCAATTAGAGTGGTGCACCCCAATTGCGTAACACACAATCAATCGGAATCTGAATTATTTTGAAGCAAATTGCTAATCCATTGCTTCTTAAGTTCGCAAAATTTGTCTGCTCAACACGTAAATAACGCAATGAATATTGTTGGACGGTCAAAATGAAACCGATTCCGATTGATCGTGTGTTACGCAATTAGGGTGCAGGTTAGTTACTGTAGTGGTAAACGAACAACCATGTTTTAAAACAGCGCATATATCCGTAATTAAATCTGGCATCGTATAAATGGATACCTTGTATCTATTCACAGGAAACCAATGTCCTCAAACTGTCTATTTAGTAGCATTAGATAACGGGCACCGAACTTGCGGTCTGCTGTCCCTCCCTACAGCCTCCAGTGCTTTGCATAACCCTGGTGCATAGAGCGGCTGTCATTCCCAACCCGTTATAATGTCTACTATGCATAAACTTCTTGCTATCATATTTAGTAACGGAATTCTTGAGATGTGGTGTGTTATCGTTAATGTGGATCATAATGTAAATGCGCTTGCGTCGTTGACATGCAGGTTACTTGCTTGTACTGAGTTTATTTTTATTTATTTTTAGTAAGTAAAAATTGCCAAGACAATGTTTAGACGTTGGTTTGAACTCGATTTTTGTATTTTCATAAATTTTAGGAACGATCACACTAGGAAAAAAGTTGTTTTAAGTTACTTATCAAGGTTACGTTTGTCAAGTTGTATCTACATACCTATGTTGCATTTGGTAGTCAGATAGGAAATGTAGACTCTATCTACCTGTTTTTATCTCTTATAAATCACCATCCCCCTCATCTGACCTCCACAACCTACTTACTGGGTAATATGATACTGCTTGGTAAGACTGGTTGTCAGACTTTCGGGCTTCTGACAACCCGTAACGATTGTCAAAGATCCACAAATGACAACCGGGACCAACGGCTTTTTTTCTCTTTTAAATGACTCGTAAAAATGATTTCGATATGCTATTTACAGAATAAACAATTTCATTTAATTCCATTTCATAAATGCCTTGGTGAAGGTGTTGTAATCTATCCACAACATGAGATGCGTGTGAGCGAATCTTAATTAATCGATCAACCGCACTATCTCTGGATCTCGCGAAATTGAAATGTAACTTAGTATCGAGAAGCGATTAACTACCTACAGTAGCTGTGCTTACGTAACCGGGTAGAGATACGACATTGTAACAACATAAACAAGTCTCATTCACTGACTGAAGGGATAGACATTTACCTTAGCTGGTATAGTTAAATGTTTCCGGCAACATACACATGGTGTGGGTAGTATTAACATCTATTGTAACTGTAACTGTATCCACACAGGCCCACACTGGCCCACGCTGGTCCACGCTGGTTCAAACTGCATGTTAATGGCGAAGCGTGTGTCTCAGTCTTATATAAAGCCATTAGCATGCGTGAGTTGGTTGGTTTGGTGGTAAGGCTACTATAATTTTCTTCAAAGTCTATAATGAGTTACACTTTCAATACTGCTCATTAAAGTGGCTGTTTTTCCTACTTTAGAAGAAAAGTAAAGTTTCAACAGCGTTATCTATTAAAGAAAGGTGTCTAGTTGAAATTAGGTTTCTCCGGAAAGGAAGGTAATTTATACTTTTAGTGTAGTTACCGTTACTTTTCCGTCAAAGGTTCGAAGTTCAGATTTTTCACGCAGCAATGTCCCCAGTAATTAGAGTACCTACTTACTTTACTTATTGTAAGTCAGGATTATCCTGACATACTTCTAAAGTTAGTTACTGAGGATTATTAAAAATTATGACGTGCACGGTTCTGTTTCATAAGGAGGAAACACAGAACTGTCAACATGTTCATTCTTATTCTTTATCGTACATATAAATTACAAGAAACAGTGTTATAACATTATAATGACAGCATAATGTACAAAGGCGAGCATAATCCAGAATTGGATTCTTTAACAGCAAACCTCAGTGCAGTAATGTAAATTGGGAAAATACAGGATGTGTTTTTATTGCGACATCTTTCTGATGTCTACTAGTTTCATATTTCACTGCTGGCAATGCTAGCTTAAATAGTCTTACTAAGAACTAAATGTAGCGTAGCATGGAATACAAACTGCATTCATTAATGTAATAGCCTAATGTGTATGCCACAGCGGTGAATAGTGGTCAGCGACAACAGTTTGCACTTCCGAACCGCAAACTTGTATGACTACATAAATAGTTTGTCAAACGCAGGCTGAAAGTTTGGAAATACGATTGAGATAGAAATAACGATGACAATGTCCATTTAGATCTTCGCTTTTAAGCCAGTTTTGTTACTATAATTCTTTTAATGGCACCGTTTCGCATTGTCCCTGAAAAGATTTATACCTAGGCATTCTTAAATAATGTATCTGTTTTTAAACACCACAAATCTGTCTGTCTATCGTCTGGCTAAGCCTTGTGTAGGAAGGGTCCGCGCATAAGCATGGAGCCTAATGAAATAAAATACTAACGCCGACGTTCAGAGGCGTCAACTCCTATTTCACTTAGCGCAGTCCGCCCACTCGGTTGGGAGATACATTGTGCAGTTGTGCTCACACCAAGTCAAATATACATACGTGGATATAATGGCTTGATGTATTATGTGGGGTTTAGATGAAAGGCTTTAGACAACACAAGTTTAATTAAAACTGTGGGTTTGACTCATAAAAGATATTTCTCTTGCTGCGTATTATACCTCTACTTATTTTTAGACGGAAGCTTTTTAGCCGTTTAGTGTTCTCTGTGGAACATGGACGTCCTAGGCCGTTCATGTTATCTATGATAGGCCGAACAATAACGAGGCTGGCGGACGGACAGGTACATATACGAGTACCTATAGCAACAAGTTTGTGTTAGATGGAACACAGGAGGATTCTACCTACTCATTGTATTTTGTTTTGCAACAATCCAAACGATGTCTTTTATAAAACCTAGGAGCATGATATGGAAAGAAAACCTAGTACACTACACTATATTTAGGGCCCAGTTTATGTGTTTTTTTAATAGGGAGTCTTCCTCCATTTCTGTTATCGATTAGTGTATTAAGTTTTTTACACGTACGCGCTCACAAGTAACACAATGGTATTGTAACTAATACATACAAATACTGCAAATCTCTGGATTAAATTGATGAGAAGCAGCTCAAACACTTCTTGTTTAATATAAACGGTTCCATTCCCAGATCAAGTAATCAATCACGTTTCAATAATGAAACCAAAGTTAGCACTTCAATGGACGTAGAACAAGAACTGCCTGACGATGGTGGGACGAAACTAGCAATGAATCGAATACAATCATGATCAAGGTTTAATGTAATTTTATTACTTTTCTCATACATCGGGCTAAAGAATAGACCTTTACTTATTTACTTTTTCGCTTTGTACGTCTACTGATTTCCAATTGTAATTTAGTCTGGTATTATAATACATAATAGCGGATAATAGCTATTTGCGAATTGAATTTAGTAAGAACTAAATATTTTTATTTTTCTTCTTGGCTTACAAGGGAGATGTCATGTTGTGATGTCTGTTTTCATACGAGAACAGTTTGATAGATTAGCGTTTAAATAATAGTGATTAGTATTCACTAAGCATTAAAGTTTCACAGACGTTTAATGGCTATAAATAAAATGCATTACCAAGACTTGTTATGGTAAGTCTGAGTCTTAAGTCATATCGGAGGTACTTCGCGATGTTATGTAAAAGAGTAGCATAACCTCTCGTGTACATGCTTTTAGCACAAATTTTAATGTTGTAATGTCTGCCATGATGTATCCTCTGTGCAGTGTAATAAAACAATTTTCAGTTATTATCAAGAGAGAGCCAAATGGATCCCATTATTATGTGAAACAAGAGCTTGTTCCTAAATGCGGCGTTTATGGAAATGTTCTGTATAACAACATTAACCATTGATGCAGTAAGGTGGGCTCCGTCCATTACAGAGATAATATTATAGAAACAGATTATTTACAAAGTATCCCGAGTAGTGGAATAAAATCTTACAAAGTCTTTGTTTTGAAATGAGCTATTTGCAATTGCGTTGTTTCTGTTAAATGTTTTAATTAACAACCTGGATCAAATAAATTTATTTTCTTTCTTTTTTTTGTATTTATCTTGGAAGATTTATGCAAAAATAATAAGAAGAGTGGAGTTTTTACGGGATGCTTACTACGAGGAGGACACCAAAGATCTAAACGCTCTTTAAGAATCGCAAACGTTGGTCTTAACAGATAATTAAGTAGTTATGTGTACCTACCTAAGTTAAACAAAAATGTTAAGGCTTTTATACATATTAGCTTGTACCTATTTCTTATTTAGTTAAGATGATATGAATAACAATAGCAAAATATTAGCAAATGTCGCTTTCAGATTGTAGCATGCGCAATCAACATTACAATGTTGTATTTCAATTGATTTAATAAAAAATTGGAGCCAATCGGGCCAACCCTAATTTATAGTTTTCGGAACAGTACCTGTATTTCTCAGACTTTCCTCTATTTTCTTTATATTAGGTACCGACTTATAGGTATACAGTGATGAAATTGTTTATTATGTAAATAGCAAATCGGAATTACTTTTACACCTTATAAAAAATAAGAAAAAACAATAATTCTAGATGGAGTTGACATTTTCTATCTGACATAAATAGCGACACAAACTCAGGAGTCAAATTCTCTTTTAATCTTGGTCAGATCATGTGGTACTCACATGATCTGACCAAGATTAAAAGAGACTTTGACTGCCATTTCTTTGAGGAAATAGCCACACAAGTTTGAGTGAACCTGTCCAGTCAGTGCAACTATTTGTCAATAATCGTGTAGCTTAGCTGAACTTAAAGGAGCTCAGCGGTTCCTTGTGGACACAGGCTTACGTGTAAAAATCGTTACATTGAATTCCTTTGGACATAGCAGCCATTTTATGGTCTAACGCGAAATTACCTTCATTACATTAATGCCTCATGTTCCGTGATATATTGTTATGGCATATTGACTTTCAAGAACTTTAATTTACTTCCTATTGAATAGTGCATTGGCCCGTGTACGAATATAGTATCGGATGACGAGCTAATAATAAGGAAGAGAAATGAAATGAGTGTTTGAAAATTAAGGATTTCTGTTTTATTCTGTTGTTTTAAATGTCATGCTCATGTGTGATCTTTTATGAGTATTACGCCTAATGTATAATTGATGTGTTGCAGCGAGATAGCAATTTTTGTGAGTCAAAAACTGCCAGCAACAATAAAATCTATCACTTATATATAAATGTGTCACTGTAACAGTAAGGGGTTTATTTATAAACGTTTCTTAAAGTTAAGAGACGTTTAAACGTCAAAATTGTATGGTTAAACAGTCGCTAATCATTAGTTAACTTTAAGCGAAGTTTATAAATAAACCCCTAAGTAGTTACCGGGATTACCCAGAGACGTAGCCTGCCCCTGCTGGTATCCAGGCTACATCACCATCCCCTGCTGGTATCCAGGCTACACACGTCCACTGCTATACATGCCTCTCCCAAGCACCACCACTTCGGCCGGTTCTGTGATTTTCGCATCCAGCAGATTTCTGCGGCCTACACCAGGTTATCGTTCACCTTGATGGAGGCTTACTATATAACGCTACGTCTTCCATGCTACATACTTATCCCAAATGACTCAATCACAAAAACCCGGCCAGTCAGGATCTTGTGCTAACCAACTTCAATACTAGCATTTCATGAGAGAGCTTCCATACTTAGTATAGGTATTACATCTATAACATTTCGTTGGACCCAGCCAGAAATTTGCAACAGAGGAAGCAACTCAAAGGGACTTGGTTGAGTCAGTCGTGCTCCTCCTAATGAGTGCATTCGTACGTGTATCGTATACTTTCGCGGATACTGCCGGCTGTTCCGTTGAGAGGAAATCAATTGTAATGGTGCTCGACTGCTAATAGTTACCTGTCTGTGTTAGACCACGTGTTTCTACACTAATATATTATCCAGTGGAACAAAATATATTGCTACTCTAGATAACAAATGATGTTGACTGTACACAAAATAAATTAATTAGTTTGTTTACGTTCATTAAACGTTATCTAAGTTTACTCACTCAAAATAAGATTAGACTATCTCCCGTTGTTGTATACAATACTATTATCAGCCTCTTGTTTTGTTTAGAAACACTGCGCTAATGTGGCTCGCTCCATTCAATGGTATATGTTGTAGTATAATAAATGCAAGGCATCCGGGTTCGTCGTGCTATCCAGCCCGCGCACCTAAACTGTACCTACCGACCTAGGTATCCTAACGCCGTTCCTAGGTCGACGACCCTTCCTAGCCTCGGAGGCGGTAGATTCGCAGGATACGATAAATTTCAATAGTGCATTGACTGCATGTACCCGGTCCAGTCAGGATAGACAGCCACTGCAACGCAAAATCATATTCATTAATGTCTAATCTGAATGTTCAAAGAACGTTGTTGAGAAAGTGTCTTTTTATATTCGAAATGTCTTGAATTAATCATAAGTGATTAAAGTTTCATTCTGTAAAATTACAAAAGGCTTTTACTTTTTATTACAGTCTTTCTTAAACCTTGAACCAATCTGTGATACATAAAAACTTTTCCTTTTATTGTGACTGGGAGGTCTGAAGATGATGTTGTAAATACTGGCAGTCTAAAGCAAGATCGCAATTCTCAGCCTGTGGAACGCAATCAACCATGGCTTGACCATTAGCGCCGTGTCATTGGAACTTTGATGTGTTTATTCAGCCGCTGTAAATGTCCTCTTAGGTTGTATAGGTTTACTGTACGGCTAAGAGAGAAGCAAATATTGTGCAAAGTTGCAAAATTATAATTATTATACACAAATGGGTAGTGTTTACTGAGATAGTGGAGGTAATACATAGTTTAACAAGCCTTAGCTTTCATTTAGAAGGTGCTAGTTGAATTATACGATTCTGTATGACTTGTGGAACAAACTAACCTGGTTTTATGATGACCAATAGACTCATGTCAAGTTGTAAACTGTGGTTGTTTCGTAATTTTAATGTCCTATGGCCAGGCTTGGAAGTGAGGGCATCTCTCCCGGGTGTCTGCCACTTATGTGCTCACATATCTTCTGCATCATTACAGTGATTGTTAGTGCACCATTGTAAACTGGGCTGGTTTTTTGTGGCGTGTAGTTAAAAGCGTTGTCTAACAACGACATTTACTGCGGTTGTCCACTATAATAAAATTAAGTTTAATGCCGACTCTAAATGCGAGGGCTAATATAACTCGACGCCAATTCGTTGTTATTATAATAAGAGAATTTGTCCTTTATTTCTGTTCCTTTTTCAAGTTTTTATGATCTTTTATAGTATGACAAATTGGAAATGTCTGTGCCTAAGGATGTTGATGATCATGACGTTTTTATTTTTGTTAAAGGTAACTTAAGTATTTATGATGGATACCCAACTCTTTTTTGAGTTGTGCTTTAGTTGGTAGTTCTTATTATTCTTTGTTGTTTATGCAAATTGCTACATACAATATAAAGCTGCAAAAATACGCACATTGAACATGTTTTTGAAGGGCCCTCGGTAATTATGACGAATTTAATTTGCATTTTACACAAAGCTTGTTAAATGTTCAAGGAACTGCCGACAACAAGTAATTATGTTATTATGTGGAATTACGAAGCTGTGAGGGTGAACTTCTGAGTAATATCTGGAGGAGACAATTGTCGGGAGCGGCGCGCGACGCGGGCGCACGTCTCGTCGCCGCCTGCGCAGGACTCGGGACGTGCCACATCGCTCATTAGCGTTTTTGCCTTAATTAACTACATGACGTGTTCTGTACTTCAACCGAATTAAATATGAATTATGCAAATAAATGTGCCTGTTCTTATTACAGCTTGAAAAAAAGTTATTTTCAAATCGTCTGCAGACAGGGCTAACATTTTATTGTCACAAGACTTGAAATATGGAGTATAATTCAGTTCAACGCCACATTCTTACTTGAGGGAACATCATTCTACTATATCGACTTGGATATTACTGAATATAACCATCGAAGCATTAGATTGATTGTCCCATTGTGGCGTTACAGACATAAGTCCACTCGTTCTTTCTCAGCCATTCTATGATATACATAAAAGCTTAGTAGCTTCGGTTTGAGCTCAGTTCAATATGGAGTATTCGTTCTATCATGGATTTAATCTACGTAGGAGCTGAGATTGCATCCAGTCAGCCAGATCTGGTCTCGTATACTTATAATTTACTACCCCGCTACTTGAAATATGTAAAGTGTGATTTCGAAGTTTGTCATGCTCAAAATCCCATCACTCTAGACTCAACTTTATTCCATCGAAGGAAGACCCGAATTAGCATGAATGATGCCTTCTCAAAACATCGTCCTATGAAATATATTAATAGGGATCTGTCAATGTAGGTATGAAAGATAATTTAGTACTTGTAGCCGGAGACGCTTGGTATTCAGCGCGAAAGCCTGACTCATGTCTGCGTCATAAATCAATCATTGATTGGATGTGAATGATGCGATAGGACCTACTCACTTTTGTACTGTTATGTGCATACACAATACAGGATATATGCATGTGACGTACAATAGAGAAAGCGTAGGTACTATTATAATTTTGATGGTGAAATTTTACGAGCTGCACTGGTATTGTTCGTTTTAAAACGGTCACGAAGTGTTTTATCAAATAAACGCGGGTGTTTCCAGATTGTTAATATATGAAACGACCCTCTCCTTTGATGTTTTTTCTTTTTCAGAACATTCTTATCTTTTTTGTTTAATATTATGTAGGATACATTCAAAAAACCGATTTTTCTGGGGATTTTGAATCACTTTACCTTAGTCACATTTTTGTAAACAGCCAGGCGCCCAGGAATAGTCGTTAACGCCATCATAGTCGCAGGTCAAGATAGAAGCAGCTGTGGCCCAGTGGTAAAGGCTCCGGCTTACGAGTTGTTCGTGGGTTCGAACCCAGCCTTTACTTTGTGTAAATGATTTCACCACCACTGCTCTCAAAACGGCGAAGGAAAACATCATGAGGAAACTGGTATGTTCTAGAACTAAATAATCGAACACGCTGTATTTATCACCGAACCCGCACTGGGCCCGCGTGGTAGGTTATAGTCCACTCCCTCTCGAAGAGCGAGGAGGTCTGTGTCCCAGCAGTGGGAACATTATGGACTGATTATGCCATCATAGTCAAACCTTTAAACTAATCCCATGCCATGTGTTTTACTCAAAAGTGTAAGAAGCTCACACTGATTAATATTTTTATTCCTTAGTCAGAATACAGTCTTCATCACAAACATCCGTAGGAGTGTATTAGTACACATATCTAATATCAAAATAGCTCGTGGCAATAGATAGGGCCACCTATCTCGCAGAACGTCGATACACGGATTACGAAGCATTCATCAACGGTGACTGACACACCATTAATGTACTAACCCCAGGCTTTCCCGACATAGGTACAACTATTTTAATGATGCGAATGAAACTCCATGAACGATTAGCTTGTTAATAATGCTGGAACGTAGGACCATCAATTTTCTAATCCTATTTTAGATGTAATAGCTATCAGGATGTCTGGATTGCTTATTATCAACAAATAAGGTAGAAAGGGACTATACGTCTTGAAAGTCAACATTAGATCCCTCTTTAATGTTTTATTGAAACCAAGGTTTGTTTTTTGCGCTTATACCTCCAGTTTTTATTCGTCAAATTATTCTTGTTAAGTCCAAGTAAATCCGTGGCTGCGACGTGAAACGGTGCTTATTGCCATTACGCGAGTGAGGCGATTGCATCTGTAAGTTGATTGTGAATCACTGCGAGTCTGCTACTTGCATCCTGGCCCTAAGTGGGCGCATGCGTCGGCGCACAAGAGGCCTTGCTGATGCTAATGCACCGAAATGACATCACTAAAATGCAAAGCATCGTAATTGTAATGGCCACTACTGACACCGCACTATCTACCTACCATCGCGCGCAGTAAGTGGACTGATCCTATCGACTGCTGGACAATGAGCCACATCACTACCGGCTCTTTCATTATCGATATATTGCTAGTATTGTTTCACATATCGATCTTATCATTTATTTATATGTGTTTCTGACCATCGACAGGTTCACATTCTTATTCATCATTAACTTCGATCGATAAAAATAAAATGAATGGTCCATCAAATGATTGCCTCAGTTAGAGTACTTGACTGCTATTTTCGTAATTCCAAATGATAGCCTATACAGTAAGTTCATCTCTGACATCTAATTTATGTAAGATCTCCGCGTCTAACCAACCATTTGAGTCGCATGATTGACGGGTGTCGAACGAAACACGTTTCAATTCCATAAATACCGTTCGGATGTAGTTTGATGATGGCTCTGATGCTGATTACACCAGCTGTACCTCTATGATTGATCACTTCCAAGTGAACGACACCTAAGCTAGCCCATCGGCTGTTATTTACTCTCTTGTTCACTTATATTGTGCAATCCACATGTAAGCGGCGTCAAGAATCAAGACGCATTTAAGTCTGCAATACAAAAGGGTATAAATTAACTCTCAGTTCAGTCCTAAATAAACAAAGTAAATTGAATATAATATTTTAAATTCAATCGTTCTTTTATCGTGCATCTGCAAAAGTCACGAGTGTTTAATTTTCGCGGCGTCGGGAGCGGCAATAAAAACGTTTCGCTATTGAATGGGAGCGCGTAGGTAGGCGGTAGTAATTGATTACCGTGCCGAACACGGTATCAGCTTATCGCTCCATCGGAACGTACGCACAATGTCCAATAAACTAGGTGATGTTATCTGTCGTTGTAAATGAATCAGTTCAGCTCAGCTCGAAACCCTAGACGAGGGGTGAGGTGACGGCTCTACTCGCTAAAATACTACGGACAGCCAGTTCATCTTATTGTTCTGTTCGACTTTATTCCTGACCTTTGGCTGAATATATTTCGTATCCAGTTGCATGAACGGTCGTTACGAATCACTGAGTAGTTGAATAATGTGTACTTAGTAATTCTGCTGTTTCTTTTGTAATGCTTTCAAGGGATCGAGATTTATTCACCTCCCTGTATGTAATGTTATGAATTCTTTACTGTTGCATAATGCATGCTCCAGTTTATCGGACAAGCTTATAAAATGTTAATGTAAACCTAAATGGTTTTGACGCCTTAATTCAATAAAATAAATTAATGTACGACCAACATTTTGCATCGTATGTATGTAAAGATAAAGTGGTCATTAAACTTCAATAAATTCCCGGAGCTTTAGCGACATTTAAATCGCACTTCGACTGAAACGCTTTTTATGTCGATTATTGTGATTTTTAGCGTTATTTTACATTCTGGATGCGACCATGGTAATAATAACATGGAGCTGGTGTAAGGGTATTTGTTCGACGGGCGTCCAGTGCGAGGTGCGTAAAGTGTAATCCTAGGGACAGATACGAGGGCATTACGCGAGGCTGGCAGTGCCGATGTGTAGTGCCCAGCGTACAACGACGTAGTATTTACGATTAGACAAGGAAAAATATAAGCACAAGAAACTTTTTATTCAACTTTTGCTCTCTCTTAAAATCAAAGTTTAATACAAATAAAGGTAAAGCATAAGAACGCGGTCCGCGGATTAATTCGTTTAACAGAATTTGGCAGAGATAAAAGGATTTTAAAATTCTTATTTGCATTTTGGTAAAGACTTTTTGTGGCCTGAAGCTGACTTTGATTAAGATACGAATAAAGATATATCAGAGAAGAGAGTTTCTTTAAACGTATGTCCATTTACCGTTTAGGACACTGGACGCTGGGACAGACCGTAGCGTCACGTACCATCTAGATAATGCGGCAGTGTGTGAGGACACGTCATTACAACCACATTACCGATTTATTTCGTCACACACGACTACTCTCGGACGTTATTTTTTTTGCCAGACTGAATACGGAGGTACGCAATATAGTTGATCATAAACATTTACGCAAAATTATTGTGATTTAACTTAGTTGTAGAGTTACGAATCTTTACACGGGGATTTTAGTGTGATTTATTTTGCCTTTTCCTTGTATTATAAAAACTAGCTTTTGGCCGGGCTTATACGCGTGGAAGTCGGAAATTATCCCACCCATAGCCTGTATGCCAAAGATGCGAAAAGGTAACAGACAGGCAGACAGAGGTAGAGTTACTTTAGCATTTATAATATTAGTAGGTATAGATAACGTCTATACTCTGTCGAGACGTAAATTCATAGTATGCTCTCTGGTCAGGCTTAGCGCGTCGAAGCGATCGAAGCCGGGGGCACAGAGAGCCATATAAGTTTTAATTTTCTGCTTACAAATAAAGTCATGTGCCTTCCAGCTCTTGGGCTAGCAATTTCCGGGCAATATTAGACCAAATCTATAACTGCATCCGTGTGACCATGGTTTCTTGCTTGAAGGCAGCATCCTTTTACTATGTGCTAATAAATATTTGTAATGTTCTCTAGTTTCTGCCCCCATGGGAAGAAGCCGTGAGCTCTTGTATGTTTATTACATACTAGCTGCGCCCCGCGGTTTACCCGCATAAGTTTCGATCCTGTAGGAATATCGGGATAAAAATTATCCTGTATGTTAATCTTGGTTATAAACTATCTGTGTGCCAAATTTCATCCAAATCCGTTTAGTTAGTTCCTTACCCAAACAAAGCCTTTGTAAAATAACTCAAGGTGATGCTGTCCATTTAGTAAGTAGGTAGATAGTCCGTTTTTGCTCAAACTGAATTAATGACTACCGGATTTTAACTGAAAACTTGGCTCAGGACAGAGTATATTTTGTCCTTCGACGGCTGAATATTTGATCCACATTCAATATTCCATATTTACCTAAATCAAAACCCACAAGTCCATTTATGGTCAATCCGTGGGACAGCGCCATCAATCGTGTTTTACATCGGATGGATGCCTTCATATAGTCCTCTTTATACATATTTACGAAATACTTTTTGCATGTACTCCGGACCACGTGCCGGTAGGCGTACAGCTCTATATTTTAAATATCTGCTATCCTCCCATATTGGGAATGTCCAGCGTTTTGCATAATACATGCATTTGATCGTGTGGAGTTTAGTGCCTGAGCTCATTTATGTACACATCTATGTCATTGTATAGTGATTTTATGTGTTTGCTTATAAATGTAGTTTTAAGGATATTGCATTGAATTTTTACGCAGTGTTAGGATAGAAGAGAAATAAGGAGCAGGTTGCTAGTTTAATTTGTCAGTGAAACTAACGAAAATCAAAATTTCTAACAGATTTCAATTGCCTTTGTAGGAACGTAAAATAATAAAACAATCAGGAACGCTTGAAGAGCATCTTAATCTATATTATTCATCGTGAAGTAACATCATTTTGTATTGGTAACTGGACTTTTAAATATTAACTTCAAGATTGATTAGGTGATGCTGCTGTGGCCTGTGACAGAAACACCTCTAAAGCTCAGAATAGAGATGAAAGTGATTCCACTTTAAAACAATGGTAGCTACCAAATGAATAAAGATTAAATACGAAAATGAAACGACAATTCTCAGATAACATTTATTCCGGTGCAGATGGCGTCAGCGAGGGCGCGCGTGAGTCGGCGGCGAAGGCGCAGCGCGGTGCGGTCGACGCGCGCGCGCCTGCCGTACCTCGCGCACTCGACCACCACCGTCGTGTTGCACGACTCCTGCAAACGTGATTATAACTTCACAACATGCCCTTATTTATTAGAGAAATATTTGAAAACGTGAGCTAAATATCCTTCGGTATTAGCGGTACAGTTATTCGTGGACACGGTGGAGTTCACTTGTGAAGACAAAATTATAACTTATTCGGCTGAACGGATTTGTATTTTTTTGTACAGAGGATAAAAAATGTCTAAATTAGAAATATTTTCCTATACATACTATAAAAAGATGTTCTGACTCGCTTGCAATCAACGCAGAGCCTAAACCACAAAAAAAAGAAAAATATATTTGAACAGTGGGTTCCTTTTGTGTGTAAGCACATTCACAAAGAAAATATCTAAGAACATCCTATAAGATTTTCTCATAATCTACCCAGAAAGGGGTGAAGGGAAGAAGGGGGAAGTGCGTATGGAAAACTCTGAAATTATGCGGATGTAGTCGCTGGCAAAGTGCTAGTTTAGCTCAGGCGCAGTCCAAGGGTGTGGAGCAATTAGCATAGTAATTACCCACTTGTCATAGACAAAGGCTAGAGTAATAAAATAGTACTTAATTCTGTTCTCACCTTATAATGATTGAGTTGCACTTCACTAAAGGGCGCTGACCAGCCAACGGACCCTGACGCCCCGAGGCTCTTCAAAGGGTAATGGTTGAATGCTGTTAAAACCTTTTTAGTTAACATCCAACTCTTGCTGTAGTATCCTATAGGACTGATCACCGCCGAACTTACTATGTGTTTTGCTAATTTAGGTGTAGGCAGCTCACTACCACATCTAGATTTGTACTTCTCATATAGTACTTCATCTTCTTCACTATCATCTATGACTTCATTGCTTAAATAATTTGAATCTACTATTAATTCTATTTTATCTATTTCTAAATTTATAGATTTTTTGATCCGTACATCGTCTCTTTTGACGTAAATTGTGCTCTTTACTCCTCTGCCATCCATGCTATATTTATCAATGTCTTGCATGAAGTCAAAGAAAAATACATTTTGTATAATTATAGAGGAACGTTCTGAAGACTTCCAACCGTATCTATTTAGACGATTGAGTAACTCTGGCCACGTATCTGCAATTTTTGGCAATACTACTTCGTCAATGTCCAGTGGAACAATATACTCAGATTCTTTTATATTTCTATATAAACAATCATTATAAGTTATAATATGATCTCTCCTTTGTTGCCAAAGAGACCTTTCCGACTTACGCTTAATAGGAACATGGAATAGTCTAACAAGACCCTTATCTTGATAGTGCAGTAGAACTCTCTTTGTTTCTTCTGTGACTTCATCTACATACATATCTATCAAATCTACACCAAGTATTTTATTGATTTCAATCCATTCAACTAAGCTTTGTGATATATCTTTATCAAAGTTCATGTCTTTGACACAAACTGTGAACATTCGAGTTCTTTTATTCTTGTCTTTATCTGTTTCCAATCGGAACGCATTCGTAGGGTCATCACAAGGTTCTGTTACAACTGACACCACTGAAGGGCCATACAGCGGTTCTGTTAGAGGGCAAGACAGTAGCAACGGGGTATCAACTTCTGATAACGTAATGTCCCACTTATGCCACCATATTTCTAAAGGCTTCGCTGCGACAACTTCGACCGTATCTTCAATTAAATCTCCGTTTCTCGAACGTGTTTGACAGAATAGTGTATCTTCCGTTGAATAATTACGTCCTGTGAAAGAGATATATACAAATATTAATAAAATATAAGGAACTAGAAAGCATCGTGTCTAGAATTGATTCTAAGGATAAAGCAAACGGAGATAAATATAATGGTTATTATGAGAAAATACAATGATTCCTACAGTTAAGTGAGATGTGAGCGAACGGAAAGTGCTCGCCGGCACCGTTCCAAGCATCTTCCCGACTCTCATAATTTATATAGAGAAACTCCATTACTTGGACGTATATAATAGTAATTTGTTGAAATGATTTCCTCGGGTACACTTGCGGTGCTTTGCGAGGAACTGTCATTAAAACGGTGCTTCAATTACAGGCTTGCCTGATCAGGATGGTACGCCTTCCTAGTGGAGACGGCGACGAAAGCAATTCCTTTTTTGTTGTACTAACGTTTTTATAGGTGTATGGGTTTTTACAGTTGTTTTGACTTAGAGGTAGTCATAAAGTTTAGAAGCGTACAAATACAAAATCGTTATAATGATGAATAAGCTCAAGAAAGTAACGTTATTTAACGGGGCAGACAACTAAATTTAGGAACATGTTCTAAAACACATGCACCTAAGATAAACAGGGCTACGTACCTACAGAGGATCAATCAATATTAACAGAACTATCTAAAAGTTTAATATTGCAAAGTAATTTCAAATAAAACAGTTAAGTAACAAGTCCGTTGAAAGCCAACCACTGAATTCAATAGGCACGTTTATTTTTAACCGCAAAAGGGAGCTATAAAATCGACAAACAATCTTTCCAAACCAAATACAAAACGTAAAAGCGAAAGGCAGCGGGAAGGGCCAGTGTTTAATCCGTCTCTCATTCCTCACCACAACATAGGAGTTGGGTGGGTTTATCTCGGCCGGGAAGGAATTTACACGACGCGTACGCTCGCCTCCAGTGACAAATGAGTGTGAGCTTATCGGGCCGCGCACTGTCGCCGGCCGCGCACTTTCCATCCAAGCTTTTGTTACTTTAAATCCATTAATGTGTTACAAAAATACTTCTATAAACTATACTTAATACTAGCACCATTTTAATGAGACATCCAACGTGACTTATTGGTTGCACACACATCTTACAACAAAAAAAATCTCTTCCCTTGATTAAGTTGCGAACGTTGCAACTTTTTGTTTTGTATGCAGAGAAAATAAGGACTCGCGATCGGCTATCACAGACTCCGGTAATTATGGCGTTGGTTTATCAGTACTTGAGATTTCCCTGATGTCTTTATAGACCGAGATTATTTTGTTTACCTTGCCTTTATTTATTTTTTTCTGTAAAAGTGGGCGAGACAGTAAAATCTTTAGTGAGCTGTCTGTTCGAGCTGATCCTGAGAATTACTGGGAGGATTTTGATAGTTTTCATATAAATGTGGATTATAGGGGACAGCTTAAGCTTGTGAAATGTTGTTTGTAAAAGAGAATAAGAATATATGAAGTAAAAAACGCCCAGGGTGTGAAATTATGGGGCGTGTTAAGTAAATTCTGCACTGTCCGATATATTCGCGCACGCATGTTTATGTCATAAAATTTTATGTAGATAAATTTATTTTAAATTGATTCCCAAGAAACTAGAGTTGTTTGCATATTTCAATATGTGTTTAGGGTAAATTTATATAATCGTTAGCAAGGAACGTATGAGTAGGAATAATATAATTACACGCGTCCGCGCAGGCAGGGCAGGCCGCGAGGACGGGAGCGCTTGCGGCGACGCGCGTGCGATCCGCACAAACAAATATAACTTAATTGCTGATTAAGTTTCTGTATAAAATTAAAACTTTGAAAAGCATGAGGTTCACGATGTGTTTGCGTGTGGCGGAACGAGATAGCATCTTGTAAACGAGAAGGAATGCTAAATCTGATGGAAAACCGCAAACTTAACAAATATGGTTCGAACACATTTGATATCTTAAGTGGTTTGTGAGCTCTTTTAGATTTCTTTTGAGTTCATTTGCATATGTATGCATTTACGTATTTAATATCATAAACTGCTAAGCTTAGCATGTGGGCTTGATTACAAGTTATAACAAACCGGTTTTGTTTACTACGATTATAAAGACTAATTGCGAAAAAATGGCGACGCGTGGAACTTGAATAATTCATAAAACGTACGTAACTTTTAATTAAGTGTCATTATCCCTTTGCATGTGATGATGTCCTGTCAATTATGAAGGCGCTAATGCTCTCCTGCGGTCATACAATGTTGCAGGAAGACTAGCACAAATTAAACGGACCATATAAGTTATAGATGTGCATTTTGCAACTTAGTAATTAAGTGGTGGGTAGCGGTTATTATGTAACTTGCTGAGTCAGTGTTAAAGTATAAGGGTGGTGGTTATTTATGTTTTTATGTTCCGTAGTAGACCATGGAAATGTGAAAAGTAGTTTCGTCATATCCGTCCAGTTTGTATTAAATGGTCTAATTTTGTATTGTAAATCAAATTGGAGAATTGTTTGGAGAATGTAATCAACGAAAGTTAGTTTACCATCAAGCTCGATAGATGGCGCTACAAGTCAAGTCTGTTTATAAAGTTTCCTCTCAATTCGATCCTCCTCGACCAATTCTGACTATTATAACCTACCTCTGTTCATGACTTTAAAGCTTCCTGGTTCTTCAAAACCAATGGACATAATTTGTTGTTTATATTATTCGTGTTAACTTATCTTTTTTGCAGGCACTTCCTGTGACAAATAAACCAATAATTGTACGTTCTTTAAATTACATAGTCTACCCTTTTTTTTTTTTTGAGGATGGGAAATCATCAAATGACCCCTCCCGCTCTGGGTGGAGCGGAAGGGAGTGTCAGACTCTTACTGACTAAAACCCACCCGTGTTCCTTCCTTAGCCCTTTCTGTTGCTGCCGCCCTGGCAGGCTTCGGCCCTATCGGGCCCCGTCCTTTGCTGACTTCTCTTTGAGGCGCGCGTGGAACCCAACGCGCCGTCCGGCACGGGCCTGGTCCTGATCGGACGGTGAGCTACCCATTACTCACCGCCCGCAGGCCCGCGCCTACGGTGGCCACATAGTCTACCCTCATAAAGTAAATAAGCCTAGCTATGTACCGTGAAAGGTGGCGAGAATCCGCACGTAGCGCTGCGGAGCCCGCTCGTCGTAGTACGCGGCGTACAGCGATACTCGCGTACCAGCTACACGCTGCCACTGCTGCGCACTACGCCCTTCACCAGGCCAGCTGCGGTCCTGAAACAATGCCGCATGTTTTATTTGTATGAAGAAATATAACACGCTAATTGGGTAAGTAAATCTGTTTATCTGCTCTCATATTGTGAAGTTTTGTAAAGGCACTGGCACTGCCATCGCGGTCACCGGTGACCGCCAACAATAGATTTGGCAGTCAACGTGATAATAGCTCTGCTGTTCCAGGGTACCCTATTGATACCCCGTAAAAGGCTTCGGAGACAAGGTTGGGTTGACAAGCGTTCACGTGTTCAGCCGTATATTCTTCTCTCCTCGCAACGAGAAGTCTGGGCTATTTACACCTGCATCTTCATAATTTTGACATAACCTCACATAGCATCACGCCTATATTTCTCAAAGGGTTAGGCAGAAGTGTACCCAGTACACTCACATTTCACCAGTTATGTTTAAAACCCATGTAACAGTGGACGAGCCTGTCATCAACTACAAAATCAGACTCCCGGCTACTACTGACAAATCCAGATGGAAAAACCTAATAACACTTTGTCCGTCCCGGAACTCGTACTCAGAACCTCATGCTCAGCAGTAGTTTGCGACCACTAAACCAACGAAGCAGATTTTTTTTATTGTAGTAATGTTTTATTGTAGTAATGTTTTATTGTAGTAATGTTTTATTGTAGTTATGTTTTATTGTAGTAATGTTTTATTGTAGTTATGTTTTATTGTAGTAATGTTTTATTCTAGTAATGTTTTATTGTAGTAATGTTTTATTGTAGTAATGTTTTATGCTCGCGAAAGATGGAAGGAGTGGAGGGAGGCCTTTGCCCAGGAGTGGGACAGCGTAGGCTTAAATAAAAAAAATGTTTTAGGTGCTCGCTACCTTTGTAAATTATGTTTTAATTTCCTTTAGCAGATTTCACAGGGAGTGGTTGGCCTTAGTAGGCACATAGTTTATTATAATACATACATACATACCTAGTTTTGTGTCAGACCTCCAAATGGATGACGTCAAAATTATTTTAATTACACATTAAGTATTCACAGGCCAGCAATTCATGTGACACTGTGACCCAGTCGCGACTCACGTGCACATTGTTAATATTTATGATGTCTTACATGTAAATATGGTAGCTGTATGCAGGTACATATGGCCTATATGCAGTTCATTGTACTGTATGTGTGCACAAATGTTAACTTCAAGCATTCCTAATAACCTAGTTAGCATTTACATTAATGGATCTAATATAAATGGCAGGGCTATAAAATTATACTGTTAGGGAAGACCTCGAGTTACGAGCGAGCGGTTTTACTGGTATTATAATTATATAAGTGCAGGACGTTTAACTGATTAACGTAATGATTAAAAAATAATTAGATTTTCTTAACAAGATATTTTTTTGTCGTTTTGTTGTAGTTACAGAATTAAATGTGTTTTTTTTAACACATTCGTAGGTGTACCTAGAACTTGTTATGCGGTGAATATAGTTTTTTTTAATGTTAATTTATATATGAAAGTGTTCGAAACAATAATTAAATATAGTTAACATACACTTCTACGAACGGTTATACAATTACTTTTTTGTTCAAAACGTAATTACATATTTTCCGCCGCACTTTCTGGGCATATTTTAAATTAGACAATTAGAAGTTCGACACTGTCCATCAATGTGCCTTATTAGTAGGTGGGTGACCGGATATTAAGCATTCTTCACGGTGTTTCTCGAGGCAGCGATGCTAATCGTAATTAGTTTGCTAGGACGCTTTTGATTCGTCGGATTAGTTTTTCAGTAGGCGTTTGATTGGTCGACTGAGTTTGAAAAATTATATAATTGGTCGAACGCGTTGATGTCTAATACAGCTTAGCTCGGAGGTGCAGAGTGTGGCGAATTGGATGCTTAGGTAGGATGCGAGGATAATTATTTAAATATCTTCAGTAGCTATTAACCATTCGTTTCCATGACCAAGGAGCGATCGGAATATAATTATTCTCTGTTCGTAGCTAACAGACAAATAGCCAATTTTATAAATAATCAGCCAATAATGTTCCCACTGCTGGGACTCAGGCTTCGAGAGGGAGTGGGCCGTAATCCACCACGCGGGCCCAGTGCGGGTTGGTAGATGTCACATGTCTTCGAATTTCTGGTTCTAGGACGTGGCGGTTTCCTCACGATGTTTTCCTTCACCGTTTTGGTGATGAAATACATAGTTTGTAAGTTATTTCTAAGACTTTATGTTAATATTTTACCAATTGAATACTGAATAAAATATTATTATTATTAGTTTACATAAAGTAAAACGCCTGTCACGGTTCAACCTACGACCTATACCTCGTAAATCGCGGTCGTTACCACTGGGCTACCACTGCTCCTGATTTTTTTATGTAATAAATAAACGGGCTTTATTATCCAAATGACAATACCATTTGCTTTGTTATTGGTAACTGTGTGGTTTTAGTCAGCAAGGCGCTAAGCAGGCGATGGACAATCTGTCCACAACGTTAGAACGTAGCATCTCAGCAGTCAATTTATCCTTCGTGTGCGGTATTGCATAGACTTCCATATGATCTATCGTCACGTACAGACGCCAGCTGCAGGTCAAGCTACCCGAAACTGTCAAATTTTCCCAATCAACCTTGAACCTTAATGCTTTAACGATCAAGTTGAAAATCTATTAAAGAATTTTGACAGATTGTAGTAGCTTGATGTGCTGGCGTCTGTACAAATTGTTCGTGACCAAAATATCCATCGTCTGCTTAGCGCCTTAGAGCTTGATAAACCCCAGCCGTTTTTGAGCCGCAGACGAGAGTTTTTTCACAGGACAAAAAAATCTCTTGGACATTCATGCCACCCAAGAAGTAGATTCTATCCACCATACAGTTGTTTTGATAAGATGATCGTCACATTTTATTTTATTACACTGTTTATGTGCAAGTTAAAGTGTAAGCACCACACTTATCGCTAGATCTTCGCAAAGTAAAATAAATCGGTGTTGAATTAAATTCTCACAACCTTACAATTATTTGTGAATTGTACCGAAGTTGGTGTGAACAAGGCAATAAAATCGGCCCGTGTGCGCAAACGCAGGCTCATTGACTACAATTTATTTTATAAGAGCATTCGAATCCGACACATAAAAGTTAATAGTACCAGTTTTTAGAACATTGAAATTATTATAAAATCATCACACTCGAAGTTTAATATCCATATTATAATCGATTAAAATTGTTTAGTCCGATATTTCATGTTTTATACTTCCTATCGCATGTAATAACAGGGTTTTTTTAAAGGAACATTTTTATTACTGCCAAATACTCTCCTAGATTCTAAGTTTTATGGAAAGGTAAGGTTAGGTAATGTTACTTAGGGCCGACTTTTTGATCCGTAGTTAAACTCAACCAATGGTTAAAAATAGTAACTGTGTTTTTTATCAATTTTTAGTTTATCTAATGGTCAGTACCTAATGGTTATTTTTTTAACTAACAGTTAATTGTTTGACCATTAGCAATGATATTATATCATTAGATAAACTAAAAATGAATAAAAAACACATTTTGAAAAAAAAAATTTGATTTGTTACTATTTTTAACAATTGGTTGAGTTTTTACTAGGAATCAAAAAACCGGCCCTTAGGTAGTGTTACTTCCTAAAGAACTTGCATTATCGCTACAGATTTGGATTTTGGAAAATTTGGAATGAATGAAGACACGTAAATTAAAAAAAACGTGTGCGGTCGGGGGACCCCCGTCAGGAACGAAGTTCCTTACGCGATACTAGCAATGTATTTTTCACACCATTGCTGGACCATTTCTACCAGTTTACTCCCAACGCAAGCCGCGTTAAAGAATTTCGTTCCACTAAAAGAATAAAGGCTTTGGACTCGCACAGGAATAGCGTATTCAAATCTTCTAGGAGACACAGCAGTTCTATACCTGGGGGATGTAAAGAGCTAAGCAGACGCATTGTTTTGGTTAATCAAATCTCAATCTCAATGGTAGGACTTTCCTGATGAAGTTTCCAACGTGGCAGCAAATTAAAAAATGTGATATTATGAGACCATGGTGGTGGCACATGAAGACATTATTCGAAAATTAAGACTTGGTCTTTTATGATTTAAAACAGGACTGTCCAACCCACAGACATGATCCCCGGACATTATAAATTTCTAAATAGATTGAAGGGCCACAGAAACAAATACCTACATTAAAAGTTTGGCCGTTAAAATGGCAGAGGTGCATCAATCATGAAAAAACCAAAAAAACACCGATTAACAAAACTTTTCTTTCTTAATCTATTGTGTCGCGGGCCGCACAAATTCAAGCCTTGGTTTAAACGGACGTAAACTCTTAAATTAAATATTAATTAGAGAACATAAAACAAACGTTGATAGGTATCTACTTGATTTGTTTTATAATTAAAACTATTACTACCCACCATCTTTGATGTGTTTGTCGAAAACTGACAGGCGCGATTATTGGCAATTATACGGTCAATGCTATAAACTTCGCGGTTCGTTAGTGCAAGACCACCAGATGCCTATCTCGAGACCACTTACAAGACAATCTGCAATAAAAGATATGTTACAGAAAATATCTTGACTAACTTGAACATAGGTTTTCAATAGTTAGTACTCGAACAGAAACATGAAAATACAGTAAAAACAGTCATAACAATTTACGACATAAATAACTGTACGCAAATGTTTAGCTCCGGCTATGAGGTAAATCTCACTGAACGAAACGCAAAGAGCGGTATTAAACGCGAGCGAACTATTCATAGACACGTGCTGCGGCAGGGACTGCCACGGACCGGCAGGGTTAGGCACAATCGTGCATAAATACTCCTCGGACGGCACCATAGCCACGTCTATAGCGAATAAACTATCGCGAAGAAGTAAGTGCTAAATTATAATAAGCCATAAAGCTGATTTAAGCTTTGCTTCAATTCGACGCTGAGTATCCGTCGGTTTAATTTGCATAAGTCTAAGCTTGCCCAGACCCGTCCCACGGCCGATGCGTGGTTTTACTGCGCCGCGCTGATTTATAAGGGGAATGCAACGCCGACCAGATTGGAACTCTCTCGTGCTTTCGACGCTCAAAAAAGAGAAATATTAGTATTTCCACTAACGATGCGAGGTGTAGGTCCACTTTAGAAGCGCCTAGTTAAACGTACCTATATAAAGGTATAAAAATATTTTTTTATGGTAATTTTAGAACTCCTTTTTAGCTCGCAAGGTGAACTATAAAAGATTTAATGGAGTTGCAGCAAAAAATACTGGAACAAATATAGTTTTGAAACGTAGGTAATAAAAATGGTGAGTTAAATAAACACAAGAATTTCAATTATTTCGTGCATTTGTGAGAAAGAAAATCATTTTTAATTATGATACTCTTGATTGTTTGAAGCAGATAAAAACATAATGATACAGTACCTATTCTCAGGCAAATTGAAATCGTATCCATATATGCTATCTTCAACTCTCTCTCTGCACGCTCTACTGAGCTACTGAACAAATAAAATCGTTTTCAAATATAGACCGATCTTTTCACCTTTGTAAATAATCGGAGAAAGTGTTAATAAAAGTTCCTTTTGTGTTTGCTAACGGTGTCATGTTTTGATAGCACCGATAATATAGGAGATACACGTGCTATAGACGACATGAGTTTCTTTAGGATACTTTCATGTCTACTTGACTGGATATTTCTGGAATCAACAATGGATTATTTGTACATTGTCTTTTTCTACACCTGAAAGTGTGTGAAATCGTGAGTTTTTATGTAGGAGGTAACCTTCAGAACTGCAGATCTGATTCCGAAAATTCTGTCACTAATGGGAAGCTATAGTATTGCCGAGTGTCATAGATATACGAGGACGAAATCGCAGGTAAAAAAATAGTCGTAAGTGGCTCCCGTTTTATCACTAAACTGTTCAAACTTAAGGGCTTTATTTCTCATTGTACCTATTCCCCATAACCTCCAAGAATACACCCTGGGCTGGACTAACTTCTAACGCCGCCGAGTGCCTAATCTGGTGTTCAATGCCATGGTGGATTTCTTGGACATATGAGGAAGTCTTATTTTGTTTTCTGACATAGCTCAAGCTGAAAAGTACCTTTATTTACTTGTGGTCATAAAAACCTTTTTAATTTATAGAAACTATAATGAGGACTGGATCAACTCACTGCCTGTAACATATTTTGACCACGGCATGGAATGAGCTGTCTCGTGTAAATACACACCAACGACATGGCAGGAAAAAAACAGTGGATTGCAATATTTATGTCATGCTCTGATGGTTTCATGGTTATAATAATCATTGGTTTATGGTAGGAAATGGGAATTTACGTTTGTTATTCACACTTCTGTCTAACCCTTCGGGGATTACAGCCGTGATTATCCATACTAATATTAAAAATACGAAAGCAACTCTTGTCTGTTTTCACGCATAAACTACTGAACGGATTTCGATAAAATTTGGCAAGGAGATAGGTGGAACCCATATGGGAAGGACATAAGCTACTTTTTGTCCCGGTAGCACGTTCCTGTGGGATAATTTTGACATCCACGAGGGCGAAGCCGCGGGCAGAAACTAGAGCTTTTATGTTTTTAATCTTTATAGTTTCGATACGAACCCTGAACAATTTTACGTCTATTCATCCAGCTCTTGAATGAGCTTATGACCTAAAGCATCTTGAATAGCATATTATCAATTGATGTACATTATGTTAGTAGAACTTTTATTGTTGCGACTTGCCACATACATTAATGTGAACATTAAACATCAATGGCGTTACATCGATAAATGAAACAAAGAGAGGTAATAAAAACATAATGACGGTAATAAAATGTAATAATACACCGAACGCGAAGTACGTGGCTCATTTCACACGCACCAAATATCTATCGCATCGGTACAAGTGAACAATCTTATTGTAACTTGAACACTAATAATATGTAATCAATTCAGTTGTTCACCCACACAATATACCAAGAAACACGTTTAAGGGGGATGCGATAAGGAAACCCGCGAAATTCAAATTTACTTACGTTGATTGCAATTCGCAAGTCAGTGTCAGAGGGGCAATTCTCGTAATTTTAAGAACGTTCACAGTCTGATCTCAGTCTCAATTTGTCAAAAATACCTCTAATTTCCCTACAATTTTTGACAAGTTTTTGACATTGACTGTCGCGATTGGATTTTGAACGTTTTAAATTACAGGAATTGGTCTTCAGGTTGTATGTTGTTTCGCGACCGTAACAAATATGACTTTACAGAATTATAATCAGTAGAATCAGCAATACAAGGCTTTGACTTAGAATTGGCTTCAATGTCATGATATCATGAAATAGTCATTCAATGAACTTAGAGACTTGTATTGATGATTTGTATGGTTATAATTTTATAAATAAATACTTGTTATGGCCGCGAATCATATTAACGTAACAAAAATTAAATGTCGCAGGCTACCCTGAGGCTATCGCCTTAAGGTGCGATGTGTAAATCACATTTATATAACGAACTAAAATCGTGAGCTATTAGGTACTTAGGTACATTTTTTGCGGAATTAAATATCAATTTTGTTCTAGACAGACATTTTCGTGTCAGGAATGCTTAGGGAGATAATGATAATCTTTAGTTGTAATCGTCTGCCGCGGTACTAATAAAGTTTGTGCAGACATTACCGTTCGGTCTAGTTCGTGGGAGATACGACGTGATGATAATGATAGTCTAATACCCGACCTAGGTTTTTTGGGAATTACGATTTACTAGGTGTTCCACCTAAGGGGTGCTACTACACCGTTCCTTGAGGCGGCGACCTAATCCGAGGGTACCGCACGGTCTCCACTGGCGGCGAGCCTCCTTGCAGGATTGCCGCCATGGGATTTGGAGGCAAAAGTCCTCGCACACATATGGGAGCGGCGAAAGGAGGCAAAACGCCGGGGCGTAACTCCGCTGCCGCGAGAAATCACGGTACAGTGGACAGAGCTCCGGCGGGATCTCATGGCGACATGGAGAGTGCGATTGTCGCAACTCAGTGCTGGGCACGTCACAATTGTGGCGATAAGTCCCCTCTTTAGGGAATGGCTGGAGAGGAGCCACGGCGCCCTCACCTTCCGCCTGACGCAGGTCCTCACCGGACACGATTGTTTCGGGAGGTTCCTGTTCAGGATAAGGCGGGAGGAAACGCCAGGGTGTCACTACTGTGCGGCGATCTCTCGCGTCCGGCCCTGGTCCAGGACATGGTACGGAGCGAGAGTGCATGGGAAACCGTCACCTCCTTCTGCGAAGCAGTAATGCTGGCAAAGGAGGAGGCGGAGTACGTGACGGAGAGGCAATCTCTGCACCCTCACGCCGCTAGTCACCGCAGGAGACGCCCTGGACGTCGGGAGTCAACAGCCGACTCCCGGCCACCGTAGGCGCGGGCTTGCGGGTGGCGAGCAATGGGCAGCTCGCCGCTTGGTAAGGACCAGGCCCCGCACCCTAATTGCGTAACACACGATCAATCGGAATCGGTTTCATTTTGACAGTTCAACAACATTCATTGCGTTATTTACGTTGTTGAGCAGACACATGACACATTTTTTGAACATATGACGAAGCAATGGATTAGCAATATCCTTCAAAAAGATTGAGATTGATTGTGTGTTAGGCAATTAGGGTGCGGGTCGACGGCGCGTTGTGTTCCACGCGCGCCTCAAAGAGATGTCAGCACGAACTGACGGGGTCCGCTAGGGCCAATGCCTGCCAAGACCGCGGGTTGTTCGAAAGAGATACCGTGGCCCCGGGCACAGGCAACTGAAGGACACGGGTGGGTTTTAGTCAGTAAAAGTCTGACACCCCCTCCCGCTCCGCTCAGAGCGGGAGAAGTCATATGATGATTTCCCATCCAAAAAAAGGGGTACACGCATATTCGGGTAGGCCTGATACGGCACAACCTGGTGGCAATATCGAATTTTTGTAGATAAAGGTTTGGAAAAAACCGTTCGGTTTAGCTCGAATTGTGCCAACCCGACCCGAACATGATGTTGAACGAAGTTTGCCGATCGGCATGAGCCGAATGATAGTCGAATATGTCAAGTAATTGTTAAGGGTCGGCTTTGTTGTTCAACAAATACTGTCGAATAGAATGAGATCCCGAACGTGTGTAGCACCCCTAACATAACTAGACTTGTCAAGAAAACAGAGCACACACTGGCACATTACTCTGCTACATATATTATGACAGATACTTAAAAATCGAACGACACCCTAGCTCTAGACAAACAAAAAAGTTTTTTAGAGCAAACGTATTTTGTGTATTCGTCCTATTAACACGAATTGGAAGAATGTGACATCCCAAAGAAATGTTTCCTATTTTCATCCGAAAAGTTTACATAAGTTATTAACAACAAATTGGTTAAAAGAAATTGGAGAGCAAGTTTTTATTTTATGAACAGTTTGGTTAGGTTACTTGTAAGTAGGTAAAGTTGCTTTTACCAACGTTATAAAAAAAAGTTACATCACCTGCAACAAAACTTGTAAACGACACCAACCCGGTTAATTATGAAACACGTTTAATAATTGCAATAACGTCGCTTATCATTAGATTAGATTAATCTGATCATTTGGCTCTGGCTGCGGCGGCATTTATTAATGGCCAATGTTGTTTGCGGCCAACCAAAGCGCCAAGTGGATTACTTAAACATTAATCGGCTGGTGACTGCTGCGCACCTTCGCGTACTTTTTAATCCAAAGCCATCGGTTTTCTTAGCAGTCAGTGCGCACCGCGAATATATTATTGTGTTTATTTTTACGTGATTGGTGAAGGAATGAGACGAATCTATACATATACATTAATAAAATTGAAATGTCTGTTTGTAATGTCAAAATAACAGCTTTTACTAAATACATAATTATGTACGACACTTAAAACAAAACAAAAAAAAAATACACTTTGCCTGTCTGTCTGTTTGTTTGTTCCAGCTTATTTTCGAAACGGCTGGACCGATTTTGAAGGAACTTTCATTGGCAGATAGCTGATGTTATAAGGAGTAACTAAAGTTTAGGCAACTTACTTTTATTTTAGTAAAAGCATTATAGTTCCGCGCAAAAAAAAATTAAACCCATGAAATCCCAATTTTTTTTCTGACATGCACGCAAACGAAGTCCTGGGGGCACAGCTAGTTATTTATAAATGGCATTCATCCTATTGTGCACACGAATAACATTTCATCTATAGCGAATAAAAGGTTTTGTTAAATTATTGTAACATTCGTGAGCTTTTGCAAGCTGCTGTTTCAACTCTCGTTTGTAACTTCTATTTTAGGCATAGATGGGTAGTAAAACCTTTTAAAATGCGACACGACAAGCTTTGTACCGATAACTTACATCTAATACCGTTAGTTTTGTACATCCTTTCTACACGTCAGTAACTTTTCACATTCGCGTTCGTAATTTTTGCCTCCATACCATATTTCTCGATATGCAGATTTATGCATTGTAAACTATTCTCCGTATGAAATGATGCATGCACGAGCTGGACGGAGATCTTGCCTATAAGGCAAGTGGAGAGTTACCGACCTCGGGCGATTTACCGGAAATGGGTAGGTACGTATCTATTTCTATTTATGCATGCAAATATGTCTGGTTACCGTATCGGAACTATGCAAGCATGCGCCGGTATCTGGCCAGTTATCTGCTTATAATATGTGGCTATATTATATGGAGCAGGAGGCAGCGTGCCAGTGGCGGCATACTATTAGAAATGCCCGAAGAGGATATTGATTTCGATTTATTTTCCATTCGTGACCGGCATCGGAATAGATTATCGCAACACAAAACGAGTTGAAATAAAACCATGGCGTGCTCGCTGCGCGGAGGCTATCGGCGTTTGTGCGATACCACTCGATTCTTATCGTCGACAATTTGTTTATAGCAATCATTTTGTTTAGATGACGTGAGAAATAAGAAACGATATGTTTTTATGTCTATCTGTCTGTAGGTGGACGCGGGCTCTTTTGTATCTTTCACTTTTGCTCCACTGTATTAATAAATAAGAAAAACTGTGCAGTTAATGTATGAGGAGGGTGAGCATGGTGTTTATTAACTCGACCATCGAGTTGAAGTTTCAAAAGATCTTTGTTGGTTTTATCAACTTTTTACATTTTAAGCGGAGGAGAGGTTTTCTTTTGAAATTGAGCGAGGGTTTTAAAATACCTTTTGAGGCATAAAAGTAACAGATTTCTCATTAAATATAATGTAAACTTGAGTGCTGTACAGTTTACGGTAAATTCTAAAAATAGTGGGTGAAGTGAGTTGGCGGGAACAGGAAGTTTGCTGCATACAAAGTAGAAGCGACAATAGATCGTATTTTCTTGGAGATGTGTTTTCTCATCCATTATTGTCTGAGATATTTGCATACGCGATGTGAGGTGTGCGGTGTGATGGTGTTTACTTCATGTACGCCATAACGGCTTTTAGATTGAATCACATTCACACTTGTGTAATATTGTGCTTAGGTAACTTTTTACGAACGGTGTTTTTTATAATTGATAGTGTAAATAGGTAGGTCGATTTAGATTTGGCCTTTACGTGTTTTTCAAGGTACCTAATAAAGAAAGATAGAATTAATGTTCATCGAAATCTGTACTGATAATAATAATATTGCCGTATTGGATGTTACATAAATCGCTTAATCGGTTTATTTGTGAGTTTATTGCCGTCGCCGTCGTACGATATTTTTTTGTGATCTTATTTATTTTCTGGCAGTTTCTTAATTTGCATATTATAGTCTAGTGCCGGATGCTATAATGTATTTGTAGTTATTTTATTTAGCAAACAAAATAATGAAAAAAACTAAACTTTTACAAGGTTCGCTACTCAACATTCTTATTTCACGAAATTATGATCATAAAAATTATCATTAAAATGTAGTTTATCTCCAGCTCTGGCTCGTAAAATGTAAAATATCGGTTAATTTATATATTTTGCTGTTTTTTTGCAAAGATTATACCTACTTAAGGATTTATTTTTTGCACTCAACACGAAATCCAGTATTTTACGAGTAGTCGTTTTATATTCGTAATGTCTTGATATTGGAATTAATAAAAATTAAGTGTGCACTAGCGTTAAGATCGTAAAAAAAAAAATAGGTGGAAAAGTACTGAGTGAGAACTAACAGTATGAGATAGCTTCGGGAAAACTGGCAAGCTGTCACATGTGAGTGGCGTAGGGCGGTCCATCTCCGCCTGCTTGCTCTCGGAGTAGGCCACGATGGTCCTCATCGTAGACATGGCGCGGTCCAGATCCTCGCGGCCGCTGGGCCACTCGTTCACACACGCCAGCCAGCTCACGCAGGACACCGTCACACCCGCCAGCAGGTACTTCACAACACGCACGAACTTCCGCCCGTTCACCGGCATCGTACTAATTATGCCATTACGATAATTGATAAAAGAGTCTCATTCATGAAGTGTCGGAAGCTTTACGAGGTGCGCGTGCGTGGTCGCGTGGTGGCGGGGTCGCGCGCGCGCATGCGCTCTGGCCGCGCTACCATGGCGGACTGCGCGCAATCAGCTGATAGCGTATCAACAATGCGTCCCTGGCGGCTAATCGTTCTAAACGCGAAGACGTGGAAATCTAGTTTTCTATACCAGTTTTTACTTGCGATTTTTCTTTTGCGACTACGCAACGTGAACGCACTTCTAAACGCGACAAGTTTCGCTATAAAAAGATGAGACTCTAGCAATCTCACGCGGAACAAGAAATTTTATGGCAATTCAAGGGACAAGACTCGTTCCATCTAGCCATTTGTTTAATTATCTTAGATCGATTATACACGGCAGGCACTGTAATTGTGGATTGACTTATGTGTTCGTGGGACTGCAGTTTACACGGATGTCGCATCGCGTGGCTCGTCCAAGTTCACTCAACTTTACTCCTGAGCATCATTTGAATAATAACACCGATAGAAACCAGAGCTTGAATAAATATTAGGTACAATATCCGATGATATTATAATATCCAGTGTAAGAATAACCTGTAATATCACGAAGTCGTAAAACCAAACTCGTGTATTATTTTATTACCCTTACCTGAAGTTAATTGCGTACACAGACATCAGCGGAGACATTATTAGACAACATTAGTTGGCTTGTTAAACATAGAATAAAACAAGCGACACATTTGTAACTTATCTTTTTTCTCATTGCTAGATTGGTAGTCTCGAACAAAAGTAAAGTTAAGTTACAGTAAGAATAAGCGTGTTCTCAATAATTACACGCGACGCCACTACTTGCATGCTCGTAAAAGCCGTAAATAACTTACGACAATTTAATAAACACATCAAGTTTTAAACGCTTTTTCAATAGCTTCTGATTACATCTGTAGTATTAATTTGACAAGTGGTACTGCTTCTGTTGCTCATTGTAATTGCTGACCGTATTTATACCCCGACCCGTCGCTTAACCTGCAATTAGCGAGTATTATGAAATCATTTATTGTCATCTGATGTTCTGTTTGACATAAAGAAAACTATTATGTCGTCAACTTGAACAAATAGAGATGCCATTCGTTGTTTTATTTAATAGCATGCTTGGAGCAACGGAAGGCTTCTATAATCATGGAAATCTTCGTATAACAGGGGATTCAACTTCATTTGTTATTACTATTATTCTAATACATATTAATGCATCCGTTTGCATTTAGATTACTGCGTAACAACACGCTATATCCTGCTGCTTTTATTGCACTTATATAATATTTATTTTATGTCTGTGAGCGCTATTGAAGGATACTTCTGCTGTTACCCTTTGAGCTTAATCAAGCGGAACATAAAACGATTTCCTGCGCAATGGCAGAGTACAACTTATATTCCCATAACGAGCGGTCTATTGTGCTCTAAAAAAAGTTTAATTTAACATTTTGCGGTTTCAATCCAGGTCTAAAATATACCAATATAAGTTCGAAGAAATAATAATGTTTTAGTAAAGTAAGTAGCCTGTTCGATGAAGGTAAATAAAGGCAATATCCTTAACATCGTTGGGTCGTTTGTTTTTTTTGGTCTTTAAGACCAGTAATTTCTCAAGCTTCGCAAAGTGATTGATGCTGCATCTTGACATCGGTTGAACTCTTGTAATGAACATATAAGGAGAACTTATAAGCTTTTAACTCTTTGGAATGTTGAGTGCAAATAATACAGATTTAAGCAAGCAAATATCGTTCTCTTGCTCTTATCCGTATTTGGACGGCGCAACATGAATTTCTAGAAAGAGAGAAAATACATTTAATAAGCACAGACTAAAAGGCACGTAATATATCAGATAAATAACAAATAAAAAGTATGATATATATATGTATAAAATTTGTAGGAAAGTGTTTTCTTCTTTCACACTTCTCTATTAGTCGTCATCTCGGGAGTCACCCTCTTTCTCGCCATAATTATCATCTTTTACACAGTATGTCCATCATTTCTTTGATCTTCCCTTACTTTTACAGCCATCCACATTCATCCTCAATACTTTCCTCAAAATTGTACACCATATTATATTGCTTGGTGTAAAATTAAAGTATTCGTCGATATGAAAAGAAGAAAAAACGAGATTTGTAGAAGAAGAAAGGAGGTACAACAAAATAGCACTAGGGTCCTCATTTTCTAACACAACACAATATCTTACACAATCGCAATAAATATGAAGACTGCGCACGCTGCTGAGTGCGAGTGTCGCAGCACAACGCATGCACTATTGAAATGCAGGCTTTATCGGCGCGCGCGCATCTCGTTCGTTAGTCGCATGCGCGGACGCCGTCTATTGAACCCACTATCGGCGTTAGAGAGGCAATAACCAGCCGAGCTGTGCTGTTCCCACTTTTATTTCACTTGCAAATGCTCGACGAACTTTAACATGCGACTTGTAATGAAAGTTTCTCATTAGTGTTCCAGTCTTTAGCGCAACGTGTGAAAATACCGAGAGGTTCGCTATGCTAAACATTTTACGTGTTTTGTACGAAGCACTAAACTGGCCATTTTACATTTATTTTCTGACTAGCTTAGCAAGGCTTATGGACAAGGAATTAACTTTTTAAATGATAATATTGAGGCTCAGTTTCACTCCATCTCCTAAATTGGTGCTTCATAACCCTACATGTACTTTAGAAATCATATTATACATATTTACGTGCTAATTTAACAACGAACTGCTTAGCACAACGTTAGTTAATGAAACCTGGAGTATAAATAACATTCTTAACTTCTAAAGCAAGACTAACTCAACATAATTCTAAAGAAAGTTAAAAGCTCTCCTCTCTCAGGGCGTATTAACTCTATTAGATGTTAACTGGTCCATAAAATATAAATAGGCGAATAAAACGCTATACAAAGTTTCCCTAAGCATTACCTGTCTATTGCGGATTTTACGAGAGGATACTTTTAGATAGAAGCTTTGTTTAAAGGCTGGAGTACACTAGAGATAATGTTAATATGCTATATGTATACTAGCACTATAAGGCTGTCCGCAGGCTTAGAAAACAGAACAGCAACACATAAAATCATGCTTTAATACCTGACTAGCATATGCCCGTGACTTCGTCCGCGCGAAATTTCGGCTCCCATCGCGTGGCATCCCATCGCGCACTTTGCATTTTGCTTGGCTCCTAAGGGTCGTAGCGTGATGTTAAATAGCCTATAGCCTACCTCAAGAATTTGGCTATCAAATGCAAAAAGATTTGTTAAAATCTGATTGGTCATTCCGGAGATTACTCCCAACATACAAACTTACAATCACACAAATTTTACCTTTTTATAATATTAGTATGGATTAGTAGTGTAGGTACAAAAAGTCCATTTATGTTTATGTTTCTAATTCATGGTTAGCCTATTGCGAATAACTGGACTGACATCCAGACTCTGGGCTTCTTTTGAAAAAAATCTAGAAAATCCCAATAACATCTTATTCGACTTAGGGATTGAACCCTGAATATCGTTATAACATTTAAGAGTTTTAAAGAGTTCAATTTAGCCCTAAAAACAATCTCAAGCGGACTCTGGTTTGTCCGAAACAGAAATATACGAGCACCTAAAGATACCAAGAGTAAAAGAAGACTAAGCAAAAAATTAAAAAAAAAAACATAGATTGAGCTTGCACAGCAATGTCTTAGCCAAGAACCTTCTAAACACACAAGGGTATATAATTTACCTAAAGAGATACCAGTGACAATGAAAATTTAAAGTTTATTTAATACTGAACCACATAATGTGACTATTTAATGGAACACCACAAAAACAATCACACCCAAAGACCCCATCTGATTATGGCTAGAAAACCGATCGCAGATACACGGAGAAAAAAAAGAAAGAGTTTTAAATCAGTTTTGTATATGGTTGTTGTACCAAATATGTATATTATATTTTGCCATCGAGACAGTTTTGCTGCGTAGTGTGCACCATCATTGTTTGCGTATTGTTTAGTCTGACTTCAGATAATCTTGACTATGTCTGGACCCAGCCTTAGAGGCGTAGGTCAGAGTCGTGGCTCTTCATTTCATTGTTAAAAATGTATTTAATTGGCGTCGTGTGTTGCAAATTGTAAGCGCGTGGTGGGAATGTTGCCATCCTCACGTTCTAACACTGGGCCCGACAGGCCGACACCCCGACACCATACAGGTATCATTCCGACATGTTAATTGGAAGCTTTAGGCGTAGAAAAAATATATGAAAACGTTATTTTTTGCAAAGGTTTTGTTTAGGTTCCCACGATGTGGGGAGAGCCGTGCTTAATTGGCAACGCACAATTTTACGGGTTATGGTCAGATTTTCGGGGTTTATTTATAAACGATGATTATAGTTAAGTGACGTTTAAGTGTCAAAAATGTTTGTGCCTGACAGGACATTTGATCAAAAATTGGTTTGAATGAAATTAATCGAATCGGGGGCGTCGGCCTCAGGTGCCTCGACCACTGGGGGCCTAAGCCACGGACCCAAAAATGGGCTAATCACTACTTAACTTTAAGCAGCGTTTATGAATAAAGTGATATGTTTAATGTTAGGGACAGAACGAGTATGAAAGCATTTCCATTGATGTTTTTTTTTTGTGTTACGATCATACACACAAGAGTGAGATATTATTTCATTAGTTAATTAATCCTATATCTACATTTGCATTCTTTCGGAGTTGTGTTTACTTAGGGCCGGTTTTTAGATCCGTAGTAAAACTCAACCAATTGTTAAAAATAGTTAACTAATGGTAAAATTTTTGCAAAACATGTTTTTTGAACAATTGTTAATTTATCTAATGATATAATATCATTGCTAATGGTCAAATAATTAACTATTAGTTCATTAGATAACCTAAAAATTGATTAAAAAACACGGTTTGCAAAAATTTAACAATTAGTTACTATTTTTAACAATTGGTTGAGTTTAACTACGGATCAAAAAAACAGCTCTTAGTGGTAAACCATTTGATTTTCTGCCCTGACTGGTTTGATCCCTTCACGAAATAAAAGGTAAATAGTTCAAGTTTACTTTTGTTTTGTTCTGAATCTAAATAAATCTTGGATATTCCCGAAATACAAGAAGTGCTAGCTTATGCTAGCACTTCTGCCTGACCTGCTTATGCAGGTCTTAATGTTCCCACTGCTGGGACACAGGGTACCTCTCTTTGAGAGAGAGAGAGTGGCCTTGAAATCTATCACCCGGGCCCAGTGCGGGTTGGTAGATATCACAAATCTTCGAATTTTTGGTTCTAGGACATGCCGGTTTCCTCACGATGTTTTCCTTCACCGTTTTAAGAGCAGTGGTGATGAAATTATTTACACAAAGTAAAGCGCCTGCATTGGGTTCAATCCCAAGATCTACAACACGTCGGGGCCGAGAAGTGTTAGTGCACTATTTATTTTTGAAAGTTCTTTGAAGATAATTATTATCATCTTAGAAGATCGTGCATGAAGATTAAGATGCATATTAGCCACTATAATACTAGAAAGCTCACAGTCAAGTAGTGCCTACTTAATTATACAATTGCTAAACTCATTACATACGGTTTTAGATTACAATTGTGCATGCATAACTAATGACATTTGCCTAACATGGCTTCCATAGAAAAAAAAACCTAAGCTTTGTGCACGTTTAATATTCCTGTTTATTCAAATTCGCTGCTGCTGTATATTTGTTCAGTACACTGTGTGTGTAATATTGTTTTTTTTTTAACAATATACAGCGTGGTGATTTGTTGGGAATCACCCGCTTAAGCGATATTATGATTCTTTCAGTCATTCTGAACCAGTAAAATATAAATATCTGAAAAACACACACACACATTCAATTTTCATTTACATGGATATTCCTGGAATAAAACCTGGATCGAATTCTGAAAGTATAATGCTTCGTATAATTTTTTTTTGTGGCAAGTTTGCTGGTTTTTCTGGGAAAATGTTTCGGTTTCAAGAAGAATTGAAAATGAATTGACACCTATTTATTTAAGCTGGATTTGCTACGCTGTGTTGTAAGTGTTGACTTCGTAACATAATAACTTAATTATTAACTCTCGAGTACAGAATTTTATTTTAAATAAAGCTGTAACACCGGAGGAACAAGGCAGGGTGTATTATTGCACACCCGCAGATTACTGATGACATTCATACACAGGACGAGACGATCAACAAAAGCTTATTTCTCCTTTTTTAATTACCATTGCAATTTGCACAGGCACAAACTAAAATGTCTTTTTCTATTTGTTACCAACATAATCATTAGTAAGAGTGTCGACTTTCAATTTACAGAACAAAAATAAAAGTTGTGTTAAAACACAGGGGACCAAAACACAGCATAGTTATTTGCACGCAATTCAGAAATAAATAGCTTCGTAAATAGTGTGCAGGGCAACATTATGTCGGAGTTACCGGCGTTAAGAGAGAAAATGCCCTGTGGTCAATATAAATTGAATCTACAATGCGGTATTGAGTGGTCGTTACGGTGATATGTAGGGGCACATTCACTTGGAAACGTTTTTAACAATACTCCGCACGGTACTCACAAATTACAACCCGGAATTAAAAGAAAATTCACGGAATTTTCCGGAATTTATGCCAATTTCAGTCCCTGTACAATGTAGATAAAATTTTATTAAATTCCAACGTTGCAATTTATGTAATTTTATTTTTTTGCCTGTACAATGTTGCTCCACATACCGGAGTGCGAAGTTTTAACAAAAACTGCAAAAATATTGAACACGCATCAGAAATCTGTTCTGTTATTAAGTTGTTAGGCGTACATCAACATCAAAGGGCAGCTTTTTGCTCATCACGGTGATTGGCTTACATTGGTCGTAGAAACAAGCGAACTATGTTGCTACCCATAAAAATGCCCACGGAACGAATGTTTCCGAAGCGTTTTTCTATTTAACGATTACGACTTGATTACAGGACATATAATTCGGTGTAGAAAAAGGGATGTAAGGTGAGGTTCAAAGCGGGGCGTAGCTTTTTGCGCGCATCGCAGTTGCAATCTCAATAAACCAATTTGCGACGGGTCCCGGCACTGTGACGTTACTTATAGGCTTTTGTTTCGGCTGTCCTCGACTTGCTCCAGGTCTACAGGACCATGCTCCGACCATCTAAGGACTTAACTTGTTATTTACTTCATTTGAGAGCACTCCCGCTTTTCCTTTTGCAGACTTCCAGGGTATATCTATATCTAGTGTACTCTGTTTATGTTTTCCGATTGTTCAAAATATATATTTCAATAAGCTAATGCATATATTTATAAAATTTTATTCCTTCAAAGCGAGTGCTCAAATCTCAAGAATACGACCACGTCCCAGATTTCTTTATGTCATCTACCATTGAATTAAAAGACAATAGTAAAAATATATTGCGTACTAAACGGTTATTACGCTTCGTGACGATATCCACAAAGATCCAACTTTATACGTCGCAGTGTGTCTAAATGATCATACATGATACTTTTTATTCGATAAAGATAAATATCTGAGTGTATCACTTTTGAGCACACGATTGTACGAACGTTTACGGGCATCAAAACGCGGTAAACGTTTCAAAGAGGATAATAGTACGTTTTGGATTAAATGCAATGGGAAATGAGGCTTAATGAATGGCTTGGTTAGGCGAGGAAGTAATTTTCCGTGTGTATCATGGTATGAAGGAAGAATGCAGTTTAAGTAAATATTAGGAGCGTGTGGACAGACGCGTGGGATCATAACTGTCGCCATTGTTACATTGTGGGTTACTCGCACAGTTAGTGCTTCACGCCGCACGGCATTTTACTAAACTATGTGTGAACATTTAACTGTTTGAAGAGCAATTGTGCTACATGTGCGAGGTACAAATTTTATGGTGTTTTGTGAGAGCAGGTGAGATTGGATGGCTCTATTTATCACTTCTATGATGTTATGTTACAGTAATCATTGTCTTTTTATAATCGGAAACCGTTCTTGTAATTATAGCTATAGAGTTTATGTAAGTAGGTCGAGAAGACAGTATGGATATAGTCAGTAACGTAAAAGCATGGGTGCTCTGAGGTCAAAATATTTGAGCTGTTTTTTTTTACACTCAACTTTCAATGAGCTTTAATCAGGAAAAATCAAGGTATATTATATATTGTAGGTAGTAGCTTTCTAAGATAAACGCTTCTGTACTCAGTGTCCGATAATAGGCACACTTTAACTAACATTGATTAATTACTAGCTAGCTCCGCCCCGCGGTTTCACCCGCATAAGTTTCGATCTCGTAGGAATATCGGGATAAAAAGTATCCTATGTGTTAATCCTGGTTATAAAATATCTGTATGCGAAATTTCATCCAAATCCGTTTAGTAGTTTTTGCGTGAAAGAGTAAGACCGCGGGTCCACGGCAAGAAAAATCAACAAAAATCTTGTCTGCGCCAGACAAGATTTTTGTCTTGTGCAGCGCCGACGCAGTGTACACTAGTCGTGTGTAGAAACAACACGAATTCTTGCATAGACCCGGCGATTTTTCTTGCCGTGGACACGCGGCCTTACAAACATTCATCCATCCATCCATCCATCCATCCGTCCATCTATCCATCCATCCATACAAACTTTCACATTTATAATATTAATAGGATTACCTTGATCGAGCATTGAATGTTAAGAAGATAGTGAGTGAGTCTTACTCAATTCTACCGGTAGGCAATTTGTGAATGTTTCTACAAACACTTATATTTTGTGGCTTTATAAACTTGAATTGTGGAAGGGTGGAACTGTAAGTAAAAAGTTGGGAAAATATTTTTTGCTAACAATATTGTGCATGAAATACAGTGTATGTAAAAGCGCCTGAAACATCAAACAGCAAAACACCTCCCTTTTTGTGTTCGCATGAAACATTTTGCTTTTGCCTACCCATCTATATAATATATAAATTAATTTCGTAGTATCAGCCCGGAGTTTGTAAGTTGGCGGTGTGTTACCCCCGTGCCTCGGAAAGCACGTTAAAAGCCGTTGGTAGTGCACCTGATCTCTCTCCGGTTGTCGGATTGCCGTCCCATCGGACTATGAGAGTGAGGGAAGAGAGAGTGCACATATGTGTGCGTACACACCTGTGCACTATAATATCTCCCGCGCCGAAGGCTAGTATCTGTTGAGATTGGTCGCCATGGGCGAAATAAGGTCTATATGAAATTAAAAATTACCTAAGTAATTTAAAATTTTCACATGCTCAAATTAACATTACACAGTTTCACGACACTAATACACCGTGCAAAAACAAAAGGTAATTTGAAATATGTTAACGTAATTAGATATGATCTTGATGGATTCTGTGAGAACATAACGTATTACCCACCACACAAAAAAGGTTCGCATTGGTCAATAATTTTGGGGTTATTGATCCAACACCAAATTGGTTCGTCGGTTTGTAATTGACGATTGGCTTCGGTGATCTAAATAATTTTGGGTAATATGGTTTCTGGTATTGGAAACGTTGAGGCTGAAATTGCGTTTATGATTTTGGCTAACATAAGCGTACAGATCGAGTTACACCACGCTGCGCTCCATAACTCAAGTAGCGGATGTTGGAGAAAAAACAGCCAGGCTAAAGTAGGAATAGACGTCTCACGAATGCTCCTGGAGAGATGGGCAAAGATCGTCACTCACTGGATGCCTGAGGGAGAACATCGTCGTCGAGGTAGACCACGGCGAAGGTGGTGTGACGATCTGATAACGGTGACGGGACACCTGGCAAGGCGCAGTGATGGCAGGTGAACTAATCGAGTAGCGTCTAAGGATCACTGGAAAACGAAGTGCTGGTACTTCGGCGGCGAGATGGGCGGACGATATTGTTTCCATGACGGGTAGAATCTGGATGAGGGTGGCACAGGAGCGTGGAAATTGGCACAAGAAAAGAGAACCCTATGCTCAGCAGTGGGTGAAGTCAGGCTATGGATGATGGATGATGATGAAAAATTCCACGCTTCCTGGTCTTATCCCCAAAGCCCAAGCGCCTAAGGGTTCCATCCTAAAAGAAATAAAAGTGGTCCCTATGCCTGTTCACCTGTAGAATAGGACCAAGATGAGATTTTAAAGAAGGGTTTAGGTAATTAAGCAATAAATAATTTGACTACAAAATCAACTCTTTAGCTTTGAGTACCCTTATAACTAAAATAGTTGAGTTAGCAGATTTATAAATAATCTCGTTCAATAGCACGCAATGCAACAAGTGAAAAATCTTAGCTTATTAATACACGTTCAAAAAACGACAAACAGCATCCATTTTATAATGTTAATATTATTTTTAATTAAGGTCCAAAAGACGTAGACATATTACTAAACCAATGTGCAAACGTGAGCTCGTTACTTCGATAAAGCAGCAGTGATCCATCGTGTACATATTAAATCAATATCTCATTCACACTTCTATTAATAACGAACATGTAGGTACCTACTTCTGCTAAGTACATGTCAAAACAAATTGCCCGGTCTAATCAGAGCCTGCGATCGCAATTTGCGTTGCCCAGTAATAACCTGAGTGGTTTTAGATTAAGGATATTATCATTATTTATTTCAAGTGTTTTTTTAGACACCATTTTTATATCTACTACTAGCTTTTGCTCGCGGCTTCGCCCGCGTGGATGTCGGGAATTCTCCCATAGGAACTTACTACCGGAACAAATAGTACCCATGTCCTAACCCAGGCCATAGTATTGTGTGCTAAATTTCATCCGGATCAGTGCAACCGTTTTTGCGTGATTGAGTTGCAAACATTCAAACTTTCACATTATTTTATAATATTATTCTTTTCAGCCGAAAGACGTCCACTGTTGGACGTAGGCCTCCCCCATGCACCACCACGACCGGTTCTGTGCTTTCCGCATCCAGCAAATTCCTGTCATCACAAGGTCATCAGTCCACCTTGTGGGAGGCTCTCCAACGCTAGGTCTTCCGGTAAGCGATGATCGAATCAGATCTGTAGGAGAACCAAGGTAACTGACACTGAGCCAAGGTATCCGAGCGATTTGTAAAATAAAACAAACAAAATCATGCAAGCCATTCATTTTCATAAGCTAAAAATATTAACGTTACCGTCACTCTATATTTATGAAGCATGTACGAGTATTTTTATAAAACACAACATGAATTTATATAGATTTGTAGAAAGTTAACGGCGTTCAAAAAAGTTCAGGTGTTAGCAACAAAAACACAATTTCATAGCAACAGCTTTTATGTAATGGCTCAAAAACTATATAATAAGTTACCAGGACAAGTTATATCAAGTATTAACATTAACGAATTTAAAAGAAATCTGTTGAAATTGTTAAATAACAAGGTGTATTATTCTGTTGTCGAATATTTAAATGACAAATTTTAATTATAATAACTAAATTCGAGCTGTTCTCAAGTTATGACATACTAAATAATTATGTTAATTTTGATTATGGTTGTATTAAAAAACTTTTGATATTTTGTATGCCTTTTGGCGGGGCACAGCCTGCTCGGATCTTATGTATTATAATAACACCTTCTGTATGTACCCTGTGTTCACGAAATAAATGAATTTGAATTTGATATACCCCAAAGAATTGCCAAACTTAAGTGGCAGTGGGTAGGGCACATTGCTCGCAAAACAGATGGCCGATGGGACCGAAAGGTTCTGGAGTGGCGACCGTGTACCGGAAGTGCAGATTCTACTAGAAAATATTTTATCTATAGGTACACGTCAAGATTATTTAAAAAGTATTTTAAGGAAATGTTGGCTATTAAAGTTTTCTTTGTTTCGAAAGCGGCTTTTATGTCCATCAGTGGAAAACTGAAAAGTTTAGATACTGTCGTGAAAATGCTTGTAAAACCAATACTTATTTATTTCTTCCTGTATCTGCTTTTATGTTGCTTTTACGCTTGATTACTTACCTCTCGTATTATTTTAGATGCTTTATCCAGTGGTAAATACCTTATTGAAAGATGAAAGATTTATGATGAAAGGTTGTCGGACATTGTCTACCGTTCATTGGAAAATTATTTAAAGTTCTTTGAAGTTGTGATATAACATGAGAAATCATTGGAACATTCCTTGTTAGACGACCACTGTTGAAAGCGTACACAACATAAAAACTTCAATGATTTCTCATGTTAAATCACCATTTCTAAGGAGAAAGATTTTCCAATTAACAGTTGACAAAGACCGACAACATTTACGAGTGTACCTACTAGCAGTAGGTAAATCTTAAAAATCTTTCATCTTTCAATAAAGTCACCATCTGCTTAGCCTTTTCCCAACTGTGTTGGTGTCGGCTTCCAGTGTAACCGAATGCAGCTGAGTACCAGTATTTTACATGGAGCAACTGCCTATCTGACCTCCACAACCCAGTCTATTGGTTAACATGATACCTACTCCTTGGTGCGACTGGTGGTCAGACTTTCTGGCTTCTGACTATCCGTAACGACTGTCAAAGATCCAGGAATGGCAGCAGGGACCAACGGCTTAACGTGCTTTCCGAGGCACGGAGGGATCTCGGTATGTAAAGATAGTCACCCATCCACGGACCGACCGCAGCAAGCGTAGCTTAACCTGATTAATCGACCCGTGCGGCTGTTATTACTTACCCACGAGCCTCTCTGTGTCTTTCAATAAAGTATTTATTGCTTTTAATTTGTAGTGATCGCATATGGAGGGGTGGATATTATTCCCAGAACTAATTAGTATGGATATTGATTTCACGCTGAAAGCTAAGTAAAAAAACATAAAAGTTTGTGATGGATGTGTCATGCGAATCACCATAAAAACACAGTTTAACACAGCATAACGGTAACGTGTATAAAATTCATTTTGAAGCTGCATTTTCGTGCATATACTTACTTAAAAAGGGTAAATTATGCGTACACGCATTATCAAGATAAGAATCTCTTCCCACGCCACAATCGAGGTTCTTTACAGACTTGTATGTAATATTTCATTCATTTTGGAGCTTAACATTTTATTTTCGAGTTCTGTTGTCCGATTTAATTTTACTTTATCTCCTGACATTTGCAATGGTATTGTGTCGCCCACGTGCTGGTTAAAAAGCAAATGTATGTTGGAGCGTTGAACCACTGACATCACAAGAATTGCTTTCCTTGCTGACCGTAGAGTGTGTTCAAGTTTAGTATGAGTGAAGAACTATAATAATAATAATAACACTTTATTGAAATAAAAAAATATTACAACCATACATGTGAAGCCCCTGACTCCCGTGCTAGGCGAACCTGTGTTACAGGAATCAGTGTCCTCCGCCTTACATCAATACACATTTCAATTTTTATGTAATAAAATACAAGTAATAAGTAACATTAGTAGGTTTTGAAACAGTAAAATTAAACAATAAAAGAAACAAAGCGAACGTGTGATTGCGCGTGTGTGTGTGTGCGTGTGTGTGAGTGAGTGAGAGGGTGTGTGTGTGAGGGTGAGTGAGGGTGTGTGTGAGTTTGTGATGGTGAGCGAAAGCATGTCAGTGTACATGAGTGTGTATATTAGTATCTTCATGTTTAGTGCATAATATACGCGTCTTTTGGTACTGATAAAATGAACTTCAATCTACGTGACAATGAAAATGTGTGTCCTGATCTCATCATCCATTTAGCATTTCCCAGCTACTTTGGGGTTAGCTTCTGGTCAGCGAGTGTTTTAGTTGTACTTTTATTGAACATTGACTGCTTCGTTGGTCTAGTGATCACACGCGTCACTGCGGAGGTCCTGAGTTTGAGTCCCAGGTCGGGCAGTGTTTTTGGTTAGTTTTCAGTAGCAGTCCGGTGTCTGGATTTGTGTCCGGTTGATGGCTATAGGCTCACCCTCTATTACATGGGACTTAAATATATCTGGCGAAATGTGGGTGTATTACATGTACACCTCTGCCAAACCCTTCAGGGATTGCAAGCATGATATTATGTTTTATTAAAATTAAAAGTCTCTACACAATTTATTCCAGAGTAATAATTAAAAATAAATAAATAATATTAATAATTTGTTTATTAAATAAAAAACACGTACAAAAAAAACCAACAGTAGCATGTGCCTAAAAATAAACTCACATTCAACAACAACAACACACACACAACACACACACACACACACACAACACACACATCATCACATTCAACATTTTTATTACAAGTCTACTCCTAAAAATATGTAGAGCTAACTCCGTTTTTGATAGATTGGATGTTTTCTAAACAATAGATATTATTTAAAATTGATTATTTCTCTTCCCAGTAGATACCAACGTAATTAAAAATTAACCCCTTTGCTTACGTTCAGGCAATCTGCAGTTATGTGAAACTTTTATGATTATAGAGAAATATTAAATGCATTGACAATGTGAATGTCGAGGGAAAACAGTATTTTGCAGTGCTTCATTTGTTTCTTGTTTTGCAATATTTAGGTACGATATTTATTTAATATTACATTGCATTGGACATTATGGTTTTTCGCTTTCCTTTGGCTGCATTAAATGTTGTCAAAGCGAATACTCTGCTTGTAATACTCGATATGTTTTTTCTTAACTACGCTACGTTTTACAGGTAAGTAAAGTTTTAATTAGGTTTATGTTCTAAGCTTTTTTTTTATTGCGAAATGAGCCAGCTCTGGACTTCGTTCTCGCCTGGTGGAACGCGATGGTTTTTTTTTAATTTTTTTTTTTTTTTTTTTTAAACGTTTCTCCACACTAGGAATTTCTCCTGTATCGTGGGTGCGTTCACAAACATTTAAACTAATTTTAGGATTAGGTCCATGATATGCCTATTAACTCTTGCTTTGAAGGCTGACGGGCTATACGTGGATGGGAACACAGGTTTTTATTTCAAGCTAATTAAAAAAATAGTCATAAAACATCTTATCGTAGTCTACGTTATCTAATGTTGCTTATACTGGTTTTGTTACCATGGGCGTCCGGTCTACCAGACCTCTACATACTTGTGTATCATACGAAGCTCTTGCAGACTATACATACGACTACTGAATACATATAGTTGTCGCGTTCTAGCATGGCAAAAGCGGTCATTACCCTTTCCCTAAAATCTCTTCGTAGAAACCCAAACAATAAACTATGTAGGTTTGGTTTTTTTATTATTGGACATTGAAATCACGACAGATATTGATTTAGAACGTTCTAATCAGCCTATAATGTTCCCACTGTTGGGACTCAGGCCTCCTCTCGGTGAGGAGATGGGTTGTAATCCATTACGCGGGCCCAGTGTGGATTGGTGGAGGTCACGTGTCTTCGAAATTTTGATTCTAGGACATGCCGGTTTCCTTACAATGTTTTCCTTCACCGTTTTGAGAGCAGTGGTGATGAAATAAGTAATGTACACAAATATAGTACAGGGTTTCAATAGAATAAGAAGGCCAGCTTGTACGGGTCTGTTATACGTAGCTCTCGCGGAGTAGGTAGTTAGAGTACGGTCGTAAAATTATCGTCAAATGAGCATCCTTGTTAGTCGCCACTGGATGGTCCGTAATAGCCTGCTGTTGACAGTTAAAGGGTCCATCAAGTACCTAGTTTATTGTCTTTTATCCTAACATTTATGTTAGGTACTGATTTTTCCAATTCATAGCCAATTGGCGTTAGCTAAAATATTAATATAGGATAAGTAGGCAAATCATGAATTGTTTCATTCTTTTACGCAGGTAAATATACTAAGATGACGTCTTATCACACACGAAACACACGAAATAATTGAAAGTTGAATATTATTTAACGGGCTCACCTTTCCGCACCCTAATTGCGTTCCTAAAACACTTTGAATCACAATCTGAATAATTTTAAAGGATTGCTAATCCATTGCTTTATATGTTCGAAAGATTAGTCGGTACAACAACGTAAATAACGCAATGAATGTTGTTGAACTGTCAAAATGAAAGACATTGCTACTGGTGGTGTGTTACGCTTTTACTCCTCAGCTTCTAAATAACACCCACGCTTAAAGAAGCAAGAGAAAATTGATTCCAACAAGAATAGAGTAAAATATCCAGTCACAAATACACTCAATGGACGTCATAAGTATTCTTTATAGTGTTTATGTCGTAAGAGCGCAATAATATTGTAAAATAATAGTGACCATTGCCATCGGTCGTCCATTCATACCGTTTAGACTGTATTTCTCGATGTGGAATCACATTGCAAATTGAAAGAGTCGTGAATGTCCGCGGGTGGTGTGCCCCAACCCGCAGTACTGCGACCTATCTCACCTACCGGCATCGCCAGACAAACCCTGCTACAATAAATTAAGAAACTTGAGAGCACCCAGCATCCATACATGATTTAGTTGACATTGAAATTACTTCTTCAGTTTATTCTATTCATATCGACGTCGGCTACGGCTGTTATATTAAAATCATAATTGTTTCCAACGCTCATATTTTTGCGGCGCCCATAAAAGCAACGTTTAATGAAATGCATTGTTTTTTTAATTGTAAATTGCGTTTGCGCATCATAAAGTTTTGATTCTGAGCGCTACTTTGATATGCGATATATTCAAGCAATTAACAAGAGATAACAGATAAGACGCCGTGGGTGTAAACGCTGCCTTATAAATCTTCATTTGGTCGGAGCACCGATTTGTTTTTTAAATAAATGGTTTAATTACGCCGGATAACTTTCAGCTCTCGCAAACTTTTTCGTGTGTAGAATTCACAACGGTTCAATATAAAAGTCAGAACTCATTAAGGACTCGAACCAGTCTCGCATAGAAAGTTGGGAGTCGCCAACCGGCACGTGCCGAAGAGTCTTTTTTTAAACTTATCTCCCTGGCTCACATGGCTTAAGGATTTGTTTGTTTTTCGTTGAAAGTTATGAGAGTGGGTCGCGGGGCGACAGAGACCCTTTTACTGTAAAAGGTTATACGGGAATGATAATAAGGACAATTCGTATCGGAATCCGCTGGAAATCTTTAGTGTATCTTGTCACTTTACAATCACATGCATCAGCGCGCATCAATCGGAGTGATCGCCGCGCACGCGCATCGACGACGCTGCTCCGACAGCTACCATTTATTTACCAAGTGGTACGGAGACTCGCCTATTCAAATGTCGCGCACTGATAAATTGCTCCCGATTTGCATATAAAAGGCTGGAAAAAAGAAATTAAAGTTCAGATCCTAACTTTGTCTTTATTGAACCCGTTTATGGAACATCGATTCCTTCTATTGGCATAAAATCTAAGAGACGTGTCCATTCGAGATATCGCTATGTGGAGCGCGGAATAAATTATTTCTGTAAAGATATCTTCACTTGATTGTTTTATTGAGATTGTATTGTGTTAACATTTGTTTTACTTATAGTAATTAAACGTTAATTGGTCACGAAACCACGGACTTTAAGAGTTTTGCTATACTTAGCTGTTAACGCAGTTTGATAAATGTACGATAATGATTATATTGTCTCGGTCAGATAGGCAGTCGCTATATGTAAAATACTGGTATTCAGTTGTATTCGGTTAGACTGGAAGCTGACCCCAACATAGTTAGGTAAAGGTTAGGCAGATGATGATGATGATGAACTACCTTTGTGTAAGGATTGACAGATCTATGAATTGCTGACTAAGCAAGAATACCAATAGTACCAACAGCATCTCCGTAAACTTTTAGTCCATTTAAACACTTAAGTTCTAGGGGCTTAGGAGCAAAAAGACTAATTAAAACAAACTACCTTTGTACCAATTTACATGCGCAACATACAAAACCCTGTTATAAATAAAAGCATACCTATTCCTATTTCTCACGATTCTTAACACTTAATTATTAACGCAGCCACTACTTTACTCGCATTGCGATACACTGAATTAATTTAAAATAAAATTATGATTCCTGTTAAGGCTTTATTCACGTAACATCTGCTGCATCGTGAAGCACTGCCTTCCGTTTTATAGACCGAGTATTGAACCATCTAACCCTTGAAACGGTGACCACTTTTTATCTAGCCCCAGTCTTGCGTAACTTGCTGTACAGCGATCAACTTTTTGTCCTAATACATACCTAAACGGGTTTCTAGTCACATATTCTTGTGGTACAGGCAAAATTGGCCTCTATTGCTTTTAAACAGGGATTTGATAAAGAGTTTTTTTCCTTGAAAGTGTTGGGTTTTATATTTAGTTTTTGTATTAATATGCAGTCGTCACGCCGACCCTGGGAGAGATTGAAAAAAGCTTTGCAAGCGTGGATCGACCGTCCAGGAGAATTCCAATAATAAAATTAATATTCGCAATATTTAGCGCGTATGGTTTATCCTCGTATAAATTATTAAAAAAAATTGCATTAAATACAGATTAAAATTGGGAATGATGCATGATTGGTAGGGTGTTTGTACCTAAGTACCTATGTATAAGGTGTTCCTTTCTTGTTAAGTAAAAACTTAGACTTGTATAATACGGCTTGATGGTTTAATTCTATAGACAAGCTGCGCCCCGCGGTTTCACCCGCATATGTTTCGATTCCGTGGGAATTTCGGGATAAAAAGTATCCTATGTGTTAATCCTGTTTATAAACTATCTATTTGCCAAATTTCATCAAAATCCCTTCAGTCGTTTCCATACAAACTTTCGCGTTTATAATATTATTAGGAAGTAGGATATGATGTGATTCAACGGTCTAAATATTATGACTAAATTGATTTATTTTTTATAAAATTAACTAAGTAAAACCTCGTATGATCTTGGTAACAAAACATAAATTATACTTGCACATTCTTTATTAGTTTTATTGACACTTGAAAAGGGATTCAGCTTATTCAATAAAACGCCATATGTAGGTAACCAATAAATTGACACATAAATCAAACTGAAATAAAAACGAGAAAAACTTCAAAAAATAAAAGCATAATTATTTCAACACGAACATTTACCATATTTTCGTAAGGAGGAGGCGAGGGCGTGCTCAACGCTTTAGGCTAGGAGGCTGCGCGGGCGCCGACGTCCGTCATTGAAATACGTTGCCATTGTGAGGCGCTGGCTGAATAAATATTTTAGTTAGCGTACCACCCAGGACGGCGGCCACAAAGACCACATTCATGATTGATCCTTGAAGGGCAGAATTAAATTTATCGATACAAAGTCACAGACTGCCGCGGACTCTGCGTATGCTCATTTGTTTTTATTGGGACAAGCACGAAATAATCATTTATTGATTGCCCGTGATTGGCTCGCTCTAGGCGGTTTTGCGAACCTATTTTTATTTCTTGGACTTTAGTTCTATTTGAATCGAATTGAAGTTTTTTTTTTGTATTTTTGTGCAAACTCGATAAATCTAATTTATGTTTCAATATTAATTTCTTTTTCAGGTAAGCATATTATCATCATTACAGGCACTTATACTACTCCTTCCAACACCAAAATACTCGTAAAATAGCTTGTTTACATTACTCGAAAACAAAAGAAATACCATTTCTTTTTCTTTTGTTACAGAAAGGTTTTCTTTTTAGGTCGTTTGTTTGTGTACTGTGCAAATATTTTTTCTCTTCAGTTGTTGGCAGAGCAATTAGTCCTTTCAATAGTTCGCAGATACGTATTCTTTCTTTTCTTTTCCATTTTTTTTAGACGTCTTATATTTTAAGCAGTGTTTCCTCGTGGATTAAAATAAATATGAACAAAAACGTTAACTGTTGCTACCGTAGAAACAATTTTCAGAGATTTTCAGGGATCCTGAAAACGGACTTTAGGCCTAAGAATTTGATATAAAACCGCCCATTGTATGTATATTTTGTAGTGTTCGATCTAATTTTTTGTTATGTATTTTTGTGGTGTACAATAACGTATTTATAAATAAATAATAAAACGTGTCTTTGAGCCTTGAGGGGCTTCAAAAATCTCATAACCTCTCCTCTTCGCCGTTTAATTTTAAATAAGATAAAGATTTTACAACAAACAAAAAACAAAAGACAAACGACCAGTCCGCCTTCATGTACCGTACAACAACGGTACATGAAGTTCAAATAAATAAAAGAGATTTCGTATAATAAAATGCCAAACTTACTAAGAAACTGTAACAAAAGTTAACCCACGGAGCGCCAGCACGTTCACTTCGTTACTGTATCCAGAATAGTCGTACCTAATCTTTGAACCCTGTACGTCACAGTACGTGACTTCGACCAGTTCTAACGCACTTAATGTGCGACTGTGTATTATTTAGAGAACAATGATAGTGAATAGAAGGCAAATATGGCTGCACTAGTGGGTTGACCCTAGGACCCCAGGTACAGGTCGCCTTATTGTTCCAGGGTAACAACAAGGTACCGTTAGTTTGATCCTATATTTGTATGTGTTTCGAGCAAGACAATAGACGATATACGTATCCATAAGGGCTTCCAATTACAGAGATATGTATAGGAAGTGGAAATGGATCAACAGCGAGATCTACTATATTTTGCTTGTGAATTTTAACCGCAGTTATAGCTAGGTGTACTCTCGAATAGTGTGCTCATTGTCTACAATATCGTCAGCAAACCTCGGGGTATAGGCGACGAAACTCACAACCAGTCTTATATGCACATATTAGTCCAGTTAATTCCTCAAATATTTGCGAATCCTTCATACCACACAACAGAACGGGTATCGGCACATCCTTTGTCCGATACCACTTCGTTTTATACATGAAGTTAATGTAACTTTACATATCTTATATGTCTCCGACCACTTCATTAATAATGCACCAGATTTCTTAAACATTGTTGGTTCTTGGTTGTCGGCTGAGGTCGGCTTCGATCGGGGACGTCAATCACCCTGTTTTTGCCCGGCTGGGGCAATAATTGCACGTCATAAATCCTCATTGTTGACACGACATGATAAATGTAAATATGGATGGAGTGGCTAATGAACCGCCATATGCATGTGTTACTATGTACGGAGGAACCTGTATTCTGATTAGAATCCGCTGGGAAATAAATAGATGGTGGATCATAATGGGAGTTAATTACGAGACTAATGTGCGCATAACTTAGTACTGGAGGGTGTTGGTTTTGTTATGGAGGTGGGCGTGATTTTGTAAAAGGCAGTCTAATTATGTTGGTTGCTAGGGCAAGCCATTAAAGGTCATAACAAAGTACTCGCACAGTGAATGCCAAAATTGTGATTTGTATGACTAACTGAGGACACATTAACGGGATATCTTTCTTTCTTCTCTTCTTTCTTCCCTTCTTTTCTTCTTTCTTCTTTTTTTCTTCTGCATTATTTCTTCTTTTTAATCTTCTTCTTTTTTCTCTTATGATGAAATGGTCAGTGAAAACCGTGAAGGGAATCGTCTAGTCGGTCAGCCTATGACTCTCCAATTACTGGCATAAAATAAAAATGGCATTATAATATAAAAATCAATTGCGGTGCGGCAGTCTCGCTTTGCATCCTAGAATATTTTATTGGTGAAATCAATATATTATTTTACCACGCCATCCAGCCAATAACTGTTATTGAACCTATTCGATTAAAGTACATGCAATCAAGAGAATGATTGAAAATTCGTATCAGACACACTTTTATTAGACTGAACTATTTTATATACACTCGGGTGCTTTAAATGGGTGCAATTTAAGCATATAAATGCTATTAATTCTATTGCAGCTAATGACTACGTACACTGGAGTGAATGATTACGGCGAAAATGTGTATACTGCCCGCTTTAATGCGTTTATTTATTTAGTGCGAAAGGAAGCGGTAGAGTTAACTCAGACATGTTCTAAGTTGGCTCATTTGTATTTTCTTAGAGTATTACAAATTAAAGACGTAGTTAGAAACCTAATGAATAGCTACAGGCTTGTTATGGAATTAATTACAGGAGGGATTAGCTACAGTTGTTTATATATTTATAGTTATACTAGCTTCGGCCGACGACTTCGTCTGCGTGAATGTTTGAAGTGAAAACTTCTTTAGCGGAGTGGTGCACTGTAAGTTGTGATGGGTAAAAAATGTTAAACTCACGTCAGGACACGTGACCTAATCGAAAATTCGGAAGGAGGGAGAGTAGACCGCATTCCAAAATATCAATAATGCACAACGTTAATATTCAAGTTTTCACTTCTGCCGGCACTTCCGGAGTGCAACCCGACACATCTCGTCGCATCGCATCGCCTGCCCGTGCTATTAATTCGTTTTCACTTAGCGTTCTTTCTGAATTTTTTGTTTATGCTCGGCTCCTGAGGGTCCTAGCGTGATCTTACGTAGACTTTTTCAAGAATTGGCATGTAAATTAAAAAAAAAATCAATTCCGACTGGTAGTTTCAGAGATTAGCGCGTTCAAACAAATAGACAAATTCTTCAGTTTTATTATTAGTAAGTACCAATATATATACTTTATTGTACAACACAAAAATAGATCAAACATTACTAAATACGACATGTTGTTGTGAGAATTACGATTGTTGCAAGTTAAAACGATGCAAAAAATAATTTAACTTTTCGAGATTCGTAAAGTAAGTACTATCACATTATATTGAAAGCTTCCAATCGCCCAAATAACACGTATTGAACACGATCTTGGCCGTTTATCTTTTAATAGTTTTCTTTTACACAGTTTTCAGATTACGAATCCACTTAACAACAAAGTGTGAATCTGTTCTCATTAAAAATAATGTTTAAAAAGCAGTTTTTACGTAAACCGTTTAGTTTCACGATAAAATGAACAAGTGAGACGGACCTTACTTTTTAACAAAAAACTTGAGCGTAGTGTGCGAAGCGGGAGAAATAATGGGTTAATTTGATGCATTTTGCCGTGAAATAACTATAACAAGTGAGTATAATTAGACCACAGTATGTAGATAATGGTTATACACGGTATTCTAATGATGGTTCTCGCTGTAAGACCCAGTGGTACAGTTTTCGAAGACCTATATATTACGCGGCCACAAAAACGGAGGCGATCCTGTCAGTAATTGCGCCGGCGCAGCTTTCACGAGCGATGTTTTTGCACACCGTACCGCATCGTTGGTGTCACGCACGTAGCTCGGATTGCTTGTAACACACTAAACCAATTAGGTGTTGTGTTTTTTTAACAAAGAAATTCGCTTTTGTTCGTTTTTGATGCCATTTGCCTTGTTATGAGCAAGAACTGTATTTTTTGTATTTAATGCAAAATAAAAATAAGCCTTGTCTCTACTGGGTCCTGTGTACCTATTTGGAAGTGTCAGAAGGCCAATTTCCGTAATTAAAAACGTTCAAAATCTAGTCGCAATCTCAAAAACTTTGTCGCAATCTCATAAACAATGTCAAAAAATGTAGGGAAATTAGAGGTACATATTTTTGGGAGAGAGGAGAGGACAGATTGAGACTGAAATCAGACTGTGAACGTTCTTAAAATTACGAGAATTGCCCTTCAGGTCTGTATTTAAGTCGGTTTGTGTAAGAAACTTGCAGCTATTTCTAAGATAAATAAATTGTACCAATGGTGCGATGGTACGCATAATTAGTTTAACACAACAAACCATACTTGTCCAGAAGAACCTTACCCTCATAACTAATACTGTTAATATTTTTTGCAGAACACATACAATAGACGTAGGAATTTGATCCAGAGATAGTAATTATCATACTAGGCGCCCGATGTTGCCATATTGCACATGCTGAGTGGTAGCAATGTTACCAGTTTAGAATTAATTAACGAATGGGTGGGTTTTTATGAGGATTTCCTTTGCCGGTAAGAGCTGCGTATTGAATATCGAAAAAGGAGCTGGAAAAAACATCGAACCATCAGTCGTTGGAATTATTTTATCTAGATATGATTATGTATGGTATGAAAGGGTGCTATTGCTTGAAGCCTGAGAGCTAGAAATAACTGAAAAAAGAAAAATACATTGAGTAGATAAACTACCTTTTATAAGAAAACTAAAGTCAGCGCGTACTCTAGCATTATTTTAACCTAACAACATACGCCATGCGGGAGTCTAAAAAAGATTTCACAGACTATCGTAAAAACGTCCTTTCCCTTTTTAATCACACAAAATCTTCGATAAGTACCACAAACTATGACTACTTATCTGATATTCTGTAAAGATATCTTGCTAAAAAAGAAACAACAGAATAAGAGCCCACCACTACATCGCTCTCCAGTAGGATTTAGCTTACGGAGAACTAAGGCCGTGCCTAGACCTGGGTCGAGATTGTTTTTAGACAGACGTGAGACAGACTATCTAATACATACATACTACATACAATACAATTAAACAAAATTAAAGTGTCAGTTTGTATTGTCAAAATAACATCTTTTTATTAAATGCATATGAAAGTATATATACGGTACTTGTAACAAAAAAATAATTCTTCAAGTTTTTGTCTGTCTAATCTCCGAAACGGCTGGATCGATTTTGACGGGACTTTCCCTGGAAGATAGCTGATATTATAAGATGCAACTAAGGCTACTTTTTAACCGACTTCTAAAAAAGGAGGAGGTTCTCAATTCGGATGTCTGTATTTTTTTTTTTTTTTTTTTATGTTTGTTCGCGCATAACTCCGTCGCTTGCCAACCGATTTGAAAAATTCTTTTTTTGTTGTATAGGGTATACTTTCCAAATGGTCCCATGAAAATTTTATCGAAATCGGACAAGCGGTTTTTGAAAAAACAACAAAAATTAAAAAAAAATGATCACAACAAAAAAGTGAAAAATAAAAACTTTTTTACAAAAAAAAAAACAACCGACTTCCATAAAAACACTACAAAGTGAAAAATAACTTTAATTTCGGAAGTCGGTGGCGAAAAACGAAATAAAAAAACACCAAGACTAGACTATAAAAAGACACCGACTTCCGAAATTAAAGTTATTTTTCACTTTGTAGTGTTTTTATGGAAGTCGGTTGTTTTATTTTAGAAAGAGAATTACGGTTCTGCGCAAAAAAATAAAAACCTATGAAATCCAATTTGTTATCCGATATGCACGCGAACCAAATCGCGGGCACAGCTAGTCCCTCTATAAAAAGAAAAAAGAATGGCGTGCACACTTGCAACAAAATAGTCTCATAGTCAAAACGTAACGAAGAAACTGTTTTGACACTAGACAAAACTATTCGGTCTGCAGCAGATAAAACTATTTTGCCTCTAGTGTGCGCATGGTCTTAGCTAAGATTTACATCGACTAAAGGTCAAGTGCGATATCATAACGCTTTGAAGAAGAATTATGAGTACAGGCAGACAGTAATAAAATATATTTCTGACACTCGCCTGATGTAGGGGCAAGAGATCGCCTTGTAGACTTAATCTCTCGATTTCTGAACTGGGAATAAATCAGGGACCCCGTGTATTGTCATTCTGTGATCCGGCACTTATTCTCAATGAGCCGAGGGAATATTCAAGATTTATAGGTTGAGCATGATATATGGTATAGTCAAGCCTTTTATTATGGCGTTGGCTGCACGCTACTTAGATGATTAATGAAGTAAGAACCAGAGTTATTGTTTTAATTCTACTGTGCTTGGAGCGTTGAGCAGGTTTTGAGTATTGAGGATTTGAGCTAAGATGTTTTGGTAACCGAATATAAAAAAAAAGATGACTTGGCTTTTCAAAATTTACCTTTCCAACCTTTATGTACTCAAGTCATACCTTCTCTATGGGAAGTTTAGAGGGGCTTATGGCTAAGTAATAACAGCCGCATGGGCAGGTCGATCTTGCTGCGGTTGGTCCGTGGATGGTTGACCATCTTTTTGTACCCAGACCCCTCGTGCCTGGGAAAGCACATTAAGCCGTTGGACCCGGTTATCATTCGTGGATCTTTGATTCGTTACGGGTCGTAAGAAGACTGAAAGTCTGACAACCAGTCTTGCCAAGGGGTATCGTATTACCCAGTAACTGGGTAGTGGAGGTCAGATAGGCAGTCGCTCCATATAAAATAGGAAGCCAACCCAAACATAGTTGGCAAAAGGCTAGGCAGATGATGATATACACAGATAGTAATAAACCATATTACAAGTTATATAGAACAAAACGTTGTTTTGCCATATAAATTATTTCTATAGCTGCTCGGCGCTACTTTGTTCGCGTGGTGTGCTACCCCCTACCCTACTCCTACACTACTCCTACCCTACTCCTACACTACTCCTACCCTACTCCGACACTACTCCTACCCTACTCCTACACTACTCCTACCCTGCTCCTACATTACTCCTAACCTACTCCTAACCTACTCCTACCCTACTCCCCTACTCCTACCCTACTTCTACCCTACTCCTAACCTACACATACACTACTCCTACCCTACTCCTACACTATTCAAAACCCTTAATTTAATTCGTGCTTCAATTCGAGTGGACCCGAGTCTAGCGTACCGAAGGGACGATCGTCAAATGTTTGTCAGGAAAGTAGGTAGAACAGTTTATATGGGAAAATGAAATTGCAATTAAATAATATTGCGATCAAAAATTGAGATTTAAACTGTCCTATCTCTCAAGTTGGATCGAACTGCACATGTTGTGCGAATTTTATTATAATCGGTTAAGTGGTTTAGGAGTCCATTGAGGACAAACATTGTGACACGAGATTTATATATATTAAGATACAAAACGTAGTCAGTAAATGTGTTGTTTGACCTCAGTGACTCGCGACATAACTACGATGCGAGACGTCAATGATATGATGTAATCAGGTTATTTTTATGGTAGATTGCGCATCTACGGAGAAAGGACTGCCTATACAGTATGTTACGATTAAATAATACAAAGCCCTCTACAGAACTGTTCTATTGAATCTTTACAAATCGCACAAGATGACATGACGATACACGTCATATATTTTATGTTAGGGTGAACGGGATCCCCGAGTCAGCATGAAGTGAATACCCAGAATAGATGCAAATGTATCCTTATTCAGTACGTAATTTATAGGTACTTCTTCCATGCGATACCTTAGAAATACAACTCTTAACTAAAGCCCTTTGAAAAAAGCCTCTAAAGCCGTCGTGAAAGAGACGCTGTACACTTTTATTCTATCAGGAATATCGAATGATCCTACAATCAGATAATGAGCGAAATTGCACATTACGTGGTCCTTTTTTCCTCATAATGGGTACTTATTTACCAATAAAGGATCTTACATCGTACTAAAGTACTAATAAATGAAAATTTTCGTTTGATTGAACTTGTAAGCCGACTGCAGTACAGGATAATAATGGTATTATATCAAAGAAGATTTGCGGCCCTCCTAATGATGGTCATTATAGTCTAGCGAGCCATAAGTATCCATTCGTCTCTTAGCCTCACTGGCCTCTGACTGTGAGGGCCATACATCTCTCGTCCTATTAGATATAATCTGCGCAGTGACTGATAGTCGCCAGGATTTTAAGGTTAGGCACACAGCACGCTGTTTGCTGCATGCTTAAAACGCAGAAAATGCTTACGACTTACAAGGATTATATAACAAGTTTTCGTTCCACAAAACCACTGTGAAATCTATTATATGATTTGGTTCAGTAAGATCTTGCCAGTTATGGTTTATCATCTGTGAAACGGTAACCTCTAGCTATCCTACTAATAATATTATAAACGTGAAAGTTTGTATGGATGGATGTTTGTTTATTTCTCTTTCACGCAAAAACTACTGAACGGATTTGTATGAAACTTGGCACACAGATAGTTTATAATTAGGATTAACACATAGGATACTTTTTATCTACTTATGCGGGTGAAACCGCGGGGCGCAGCTAGTTATATATACAAATGCAATATTACGTCAGACACCCAAAATATTAAGTTAATATTTTAACTCACCCAATACCCATACCCCTGAATTCCTGAAACCAGAAATTAGAAGCTTCCTTAAAGAATTGGGTTGCCAGGTTGTATATTTTTCCCACACGGACTTTTACAAGCTACTGTAGAGTAGCTTGTAAAAGTTCGTGTGGGAAAAATAAACTAGTTTAAAATTTGGTTTTCTAAAACTATTTACAAATCCTGGAGTTTACGCACTGCATCAGCATTTGCTGTGACCAAAGCCCGTAAGATCAAACGCTTCGATAGCTTAGTACCGGACTCCATAAAGGAAGAACTGATACTTATTACGACATAACATAAAAATATGGTATAGTAGCAAATAGTGACTATGTTCAGACATTGCCGTAATAATGGATCCCTCAGGCTGTTCATTTGCGAAGGTAATTAGAAATAAATAACGTGTTTAGAGCTACCTGTTACTTGTTTTGCAATAGTTAAGTAGATAAGTGACTATTATTAGCTTATTTGATATGTGTAATTATTAATAAACATATATTATTTATTATTAGGTATGAAGGATTGTTATATATGTTGTTATTTGCTTGTTAAATGTGGTGGAATCTATTACTATAGCTTGGAACTATGCCTAGATATTAGTTATTACTTATTATGAGTTCACAGTTTTCGATGTATTTGAAATGGATGGTAAATATAATATACCTAATTATACTTTTGTCTTATATTTTGTTTATTTTTTTTACCTTGTTTTCACATACCTGTAGAAGCAGCAAGACTTGATTTAAAAGAGTGTGTGTGAAATTTGACAATTCAAAAGTGCGTGTAAGTGGTTTCATTAAAATAAATACTTTGAGTTAGAGTTTGAACATAAACCATGAACTATGCAGTCTATTTAGCTGTAGAAATACAGCTCAAAACTCCAAAAATCAAAAAAATATGGGCATTTCAGGCCTCATGTAAACGTGCCTTAGTCTTCTACACATAGTATAACAATGATAAGTAATAAGCTCAACCGTCACCTTCACCCCAGCCAATAGAAATTAAAAAAAGAAAAACAAAAGAACATCAAGCGTGGGCGCGAAGTTTCGCGCGCATAACGAGGGCACACCTCAACAAGCACGAACACATGACGCGTACACGGGCCCTTATTTTTCAACCAGTCCACCAAGCAATAGCATTAATTTCAACTGACAGCTCAATTACCTTCGGACCCTCCATCTCATACAGCACCCACTTTGATTTGTGCATTACGGATCGCATTACAATAATTTGAACCTGTCTTCTTTACGTCACACGCGTATCATAAAGGTGAGCTCGGCCATTTTGTCTCTTTATTGTGTTTGTAATTGCGTTTCTTTGTGAGCTTTTGGTTTCGATGGTTTGTTTTTAGAAGGGTTGATGTTTAACTATGTCTGCGATGGGTTCATCTTAATGTGGTTTCTTTTTTTAATTTTAAATTAAACGTCTTGAATTGCATTGTCAAGAGATGTGCTGTGTGTTATGTAAAGTCACGCGATTTTATTAAACATATAAATATTTTTATGGAAAATACGGGATTATTTTTAATTGGATACCCATCATCGCGTCTGCAGAGTTAAGCTAGTCAATTTAAAATAACGCTGTAGATGTACAGTTGATCCTCTAAAGCTCATTGAGAGTGTCCATTAATATTTTGAAGAAATGAAAATGGAAAATATTTGGGGTTCGATTAAATACATATCATCATCTAGCCTTTTCTCAAATATATTGGGGTCGGCTTCCCGTCTAACTGGATGCAGCTGAATAACAGTAATTTACATGGAGCGACTGCCTATCTGAGCTCCACAACCCAGTAACTGTGTAATAGGTACGGTTCTCCGTTGGTATGACTTGATCGATTAAATACGTATTTCTATTTATATTACCAACTAGATGTGCTCTCGAATTCGTTCGCGTGCATGTCAGAATTTCATAGGTTTTATTTTTCTTGCGCGGAACCCTAATTTTCCCTTTTTCTAAAACAAAAGTAGCCTAAATTACTCCTTACAACATCTGCTATCTGCCAGTGAAACTCTCGTCAACATCGATCGGTCCAGCCGTTTCGGAGATTACCCGGAACAAACAGAAAGATACACAAAATTTTAAAATAACGTATTTAAAAAAAAAAAAAATAAGTAGGTTAGGTAAATTAATTTTTTTTTTTTTTTTTAAATAGTGTAGTTCATTGAATAATTTTGCCTTTTTAATGGGAAAGGTTTCTTGCCCTAAATGTGATACTTGTGGAATAATAGATGATGGTGTGCATTGTTGATGGAATGTGTTCAATTTAATGCTGAGAGAGTGGAATTATTGGAAAAATTGGATCTGGACCACGGAGTACAGCTGTACTCCGTGATCTGGACAAATTGCAGGTCGGAATCATGAATTCTATACTTTCAAACCCTAACAGTGAAGGAGCTTGTCTTTTGTTTAAACTGTTATCATCTTAAGTTAAGCTAATGATGTATAACTAGTCAATAAGATTAATCAGACTGACATATACATGTAGTATAAAAGAAAAAAAATAAAATTAAAAAAAAGTATTATTAAGTATGGAGTAGTGGTGGCCCAGTGGTAATGGACCCGACTTAGGAGTTGTAGGTCGTGAGTTCGAACCCAGGTAGGCACTTTACTTTGTGTAAATTATTTCATCACCACAGCTCTCAAAACGGTGAAGGAAAACATCTTGAGGAAACTGGCATGTCCTAGAACCACAAATTCGAAGACATGTGACATCCGCCAACCTGCACTGGGCCCGCGTGGTGGATTATGGCCCACTCCCTCTCACTGAGAGGAGGCCTGTGTCCCAGCAGTGGGAACATTATAGGCTGATTATGTATGTATGTATTAAGTATTAGGTGCCGTCAGTAAAAATCAGTTATTTTGACATTACCAACACACATTTCAGTTATATTTATTTGTTTACTAAGAAATAGGAACTATTAATGGACTTGGTCTTCGAATACTACGAGCGAGAGTTCGAATTAAAAATGTTGTAAAGCTAGTAGGTAAGTAGGAATGTTTACAATTGTAGGTAGGGATGACTGAATAGAGTTGTTACTGCACAATGGGCAGTTAGCTATCCAATGGAGCGTTAGTTGAACACTAATGCCGTAGGTAATTATAATTAAATTGAACCTGGGCGCACCTGTTTATTTTGGTTAGCCATTGTCGATGTACCACATTGGAATAATATAGCTGTTATTTGAAAACTGAGGAGTACCTATTTAATAATACCTCAATATTATTTCGAATGTAAGTGTACTTCTTTTTCTCTGTTAAACATTTATTTACATGTTTATTAAGAAATCTTAAACACAATAATACAATCTAACACTAAAATATATATTATGTACATACAAGTATTTATAGGAAAAAAAAAATGGGTTCAGTTCATCGGGCTTCTACCTCACATTAAATTCAGGGATTGCTATGGGGCGATGCAAATAGAGCTGATATGAGAAAGCCAGTCCAGTAGTATTTGATTACAGCCTGAAAAACAAAAATAAATTAATTGTTCAACAAAAGCGACATCTTCCGGAAGTGTGCAAAACTAAATCTGTCCCAACCCTTACAATACCGCGTGGTGTTCACGTTCACAGTTTGTGCTCTTTTCCAAGCTCGATGCTTCGAAAGATGTTCTGTAGAGGGCGCTACGCTCATGTGGTCACAACAAAGAAAAATGCATAGGTTAGGCTTCAAAATCTCAGTTCCATACGTTTTCCACGAGTTTTCAGACAAAATAACAACAACCAGATTAACCACGATGCAAGAAAAATAAACCGATAAAAATTGATAGGATAAAATTCATCTCGACTCAAGATTTTTTGATTTTTTTACTAAATACGGATAGAACCGTCGAAAAATTATTCAATAGGATTTCCCGCTTTTCCTCTCAACATAGCCGTCCGGTCCGGTTTTTTACCCTTTGTTTTACCGTTATTACCCTTGATAGACAAGTAGCCGCGTTACCGGATTTTTAATTTTTTTTTCCCAAAGCCAGGATTGTGGAGGTTTATATTTCGTATTTTGGCTTCGAAACTTTTCCGACGTGAAAAGCCTAAACTATTAGAAACAAAGCCCGTTAGAGATAAAAATAAAACAAATAAGGTGTAAATTCTAACACGTGTTTTCAATTATATTCTTGGTTGGGAAATTTCTAACTAAAAATTGAAACAAGCAAGTATTAATTAATAAGAGATTTACTTACCTATAGGCTGTTAAAATGGTGTTTATCTAAATAACCTAGGCCGTTACATAGCTTAATGGGTGACTTAAAACAATGAGCAGAGTGATTTACGATACTTAGAAATGTGACAAAAGTTCTATAGGAAAATACAACATTCAGCAGTCCATTGCACTGCTGAATGTAGTATTTTCTATGTGGTCACAAAATAATTAATACTTATACAAGGTCAAATTAAATAGATGCGAAACTCCGCAGACATGGCGGGTGTATATGTACATGAAAAACAAAAAACAAAAATTGATGATTCCTTATAAAGATATGAACAAAACATTTTTTATTTGTTTTATCGTGTTTAGAAACCGATATCCATCACGTATGAGGAGTTTCGCTAGCTAATTTAATTTGAGCCTGTATTGTAAACTTTGCTATACCCGAATGGCTTTATCGCGGCAATAGCAGTCATTGCCCTTTTCCTAATATATCTCCGTGACGAAACCCATATAGGTAAAGTTTTTTTTTTTTTTTATGTTAGCCTACGCTGTCCCACTCCTGGGCAAAGGCCTCCCTCCACTCCTTCCATCTTCCGCGAGCCCGCGCGTCCTCCTTCCAGTTTTGACGGAACCTATCCAGCTAGGTAAGTTAGGTACAGTTTATTTTTTGGGGTTTTCGTTATTGGAACATGTTGAAAATCACTATATTATATTCAAAACCTTAACGGACTTTTTCGGTTTTTGAAATAAATAAAATATACGTGGGTCAATGACCGCCATTTCAACGCTAAATCGATTCGGGTATAGCACACACCACTGCCACAAAACAATAGCTGTAAAGCTTTTCATATGACCACATAAACTACATTATATTTACATAATTCAAAAAGCTAACAGTCTTATAATTATAATATGTACTTAACCTCATGCTTACCGGCGGTGTGAACGAGGCCGTCGTCGATGTCTTATACGGGGCCAACCTGTGTGCCCTGTGCAAGGAGGACGGCGGTATTCGTCCCATCGCCGTTGGGTGCACCTACAGGCGTACGGCAGCCAAAATATGCTGTAAGCTCTACAGTGAATTGCTTACAGCTAAGTTTTAGCCCCTGCAGCTTGGTTTTGGCTCGAAAGGGGGCTGTGAGGCTGCCATGCATGCCCTTTCCACCTTTTTAAAGTCCAACAAAGGTGAGGTCATCCTCAAGGTTGACGTTAAGAACGCCTTTAACTCTGTGAACGGGGACACTTTGTTGGCTGAAGTCAAAAAGGAACTACCCGAAAATGGTTTTACCTGGCAGTGCTACAGGCACCCCTCCAAATTATTATACAAGGCCAATGTTTTAGAATCTGCAGTTGGATGCCAACAAGGTGACCCCCCGGGCCAGTCATTTTCAGTTTAGCTATTCATCCAATTTTACAGAAACTAAATTCAAAATTTAATGTGTGGTATTTAGACGATGGGACGCTAGGAGGTGATGTAGACACTGTTTTGAAAGATCTACAACTCCTCAAACAGGAATTTCAATCTATTGGCTTGGACCTTAACCCTTCAAAATGTGAACTTTACCTTTCTGACTTTACCGACAGACAATTGACTCTAGATAAATTTAATGCAATAGCCCCCCCCCACAACACAAAATTTTAGACAAAAGTTCACTGCACCTCCTAGGTTCCCCAATTATAGAAGATAGTTTTTCTCCTTTCATCGATGAAAAAATTAAAAATTTCAACGACATTTCGGACAGACTCTCTAAAATTAATTTACATTCGGAATTCACCCTGATTAGATACTGTTGTTTTGGCCCAAATTTTATATATTTTCTGCGTTCTTCCCGTTTATGGAAGCAACCACATGTTGGACAAAATTGACAATATCATCGCAGCACATTAACAACCATTTTAAATGTGGCCTTGGACGACCGAGCGTGGCTTCAAGCCACACTACCCATCCGTTTTGGTGGCCTCGGCGTCCGCAAAATTACTAGTATTAGCTTACCGGCGTTCCTGTCCTCTGTCCACAGCACCGAAAAGTTGACCGGGAAAATCTTAGCCCCTTGCCTGGTTGACTCTGACGTGTCTTGCTTGACCGACGCGGTGAACGCCTGGAAAGCGGCTTGCCCGGATACAGATCGGCCCATAAACCCATCTTCCCAGAGACAGTGGGATGAGCCGCTCTGCAGGTTGGTACGGAATAATCTTATCAATACTTCTACAAATTCTGCTGAGCGTGCCCGCCTGCTGGCTGTGGGTGAGTGGGAGTCGGGGCTCTGGCTTCAAGCACTCCCGTCACCCAACATAGGCACTATGCTGGGTGACACCACATTCCGGCTCGCTACCTGTCTGCGTTTGGGCGCTCCTTGTGGGGCTCCGCATCGCTGTCAGTGCGGTGAAGCTGTCGACTGCCTCGGACACCATGGCCTATCCTGCAGTAGGAGCGCAGGTCCAATACCACGGCACGCCAGCATTATTGACATCATCCGTCGTGCTCTTGTCACCGCCGGGGTGCCAGCTGTTTTAGAACCCAACGGCCTGGCACGCGACGATGGGAAGAGACCAGACGGAATCACCATAATGCCCTGGAAGTTAGGCAGACCTTTGGTGTGGGCTGTGTCGACACCCTTGCGCCATCCCATCTTCCTAGCACGGTGGGCTGTGCTGGAGCGGCTGCTGCTGGTGCAGAAAACCTCAAACGGTGAAAATATTCCAACCTTATTGGGAGGTATATATTCGAGCCGTTTGGGGTTGAAACACTAGGGCCATGGGGTCCGAGTGCCCACTTGGTTTTTCGAAATATCGCTAAGCGGTTAGTCGACTCTTCACATGACCAGAGGGCTGGCCTGTTTCTTTGCCAAAGAATTAGTATCGCCATACAACGTGGCAATGCTGCCAGCCTGTTAGGCACTGTTCCTGTTGACAGCGATGCGGACGAATTTTTTGATGCCCTATGATTATTTTGCTTATTTTTTCCCATGTACATATCATTATTTTAATGTTAGCTTATATAATGTAAATAATCATTAATATTGATTTAATTTTTCCTTTGAATTGTTAGGTTTCGAAATATTTATTAAAATAATTGAATAAATAGTTTAAAATAGTTCGATATTTACTTAAAAAGGAGGGGAAATAACCAAAGGGCATCAAAAAATTCGTCCGCATCGCTGTCTAGGAAATGTGCCCAAAAGGCTGGCAGCAAAACAATAGTAATTACAAACTTCTAAAACAAAACAAGCGATGCAGGCACATTTCCCTCATACCGTTGCGCAATTCATAATAAGACTTAATTAAAACAGCGGTGTTGGCTTGTACTCGTACACCGCCGCTACCGGCGCTACCGTGATCTATTTAAAATGAAATAACTACCCTTGCATCCCCCGAGCGGTTGGCCCAAGAAATTTCTTCCTTTATTTATTCATAAGCCTCACAAAGAACCAGTGTAAGTAAAGTACGGGCAGAATTTAAAAGCTCCTTAAGAATATATAGCATGAGGAACATGTACGGATGTTTCGTGTTTTTACTTGAATATTCAAGTAATGGTTTAATGTTCGTTACATGATCTGAGGTAATGGCGTCTTTGACTTATGTTTGTTTAGTCTCTTTTACTTATTGTTTTATTGCGTGGAATCATGGGGTGACTGGATTCAGGGGTCGTGTGAGGGGTGTGTACGTTTTGTTGCCATGTTTATTGAAGATTTTATAACTTCGCGTATGTGACATTCGTTCTCGTCTCGGTTCGATTCTCAGGAGTCGAAGTAACGCTTCGCAGTCGAAGTTGAAGATATCGACGTGGTAAAATTTTCCTTTTTAATCATTCGTAATATTGAGATCACCAATCCAGTGTAATAAAATGATTCGGATAAGGTCGATGTCACGAGGCCTGAGCGGTGACGCTCCGTAGTTTAACATATAAAGAGCGTCATGCCACGCGATGCGTTACAACGTCGTGCGGCGACGGAACGCGTGCGCATCGATCAAGGGGCCAGGGAGACAAAGCAGGTAGAGGCGCTTCGGCGAGCCGACGGACAACGGAGCATAACATAGTATTTTTTAGAATATCGAAGTTGGACGACGACGTCGTGAAGGTGCGACGTCAGGATAAGCTGCGTTGCGTTGCGACATCGCAGTGCTCGTGTGGGACTCACGGTGTCAAAATCACTGCGCTGCGACGACACAACGCATTGGCAACGCCTGTCTGGCATCGCTCTAAGGTTGTGATGCAAATATCTGCAAAGACATCTGGGATCACATCTATCCAAAACAGCAATAGAATAATCTAAAATTGCACAATATATCCCTGAAGCAGAATCTGCAAATCAATCGAAGCAGTTCTCCTGACACAAAACGTATTAGAATCCTCTGCAGAACTCATTGCTTGCTTGGCTAAGTCGATAAGTGGGTCACCGTATTTACTGGGACCAGCATACTGGGAAGCCGTTCGTGGAAACTGCTGGTTGTTTTGATTCTAGCTAATTTGCATATGATATTATGCTGCATATACGATGCAGCTTTTGTTTTAGTTAAGCTGACTAAACTTGAATGTATTTGCTTTCGTGTATGTTTCGCATCGAGGCGGATACTGACATGAGACGGGCAAAGTGGAAATAGGGATGCTATTTTTGTCCTAGTTTTAAAAGTTTTGGAAGAGTTCGTTTTAAAGCGTAAGAAAAATCGTCTGGTAATTTCTAACTCTCGGTCCTGTACGGCTCCCCCACCCAGAACTCTGACGCATGCTGCAGTCGCTTCGTATTGACTAAACGAGCCATTACTTCGGAAGAAAAATACCCTAAGCAATATACCTACTAGATCTACTATCTACCAACTTTATTGGCCTTTTCCAGGAAAAAGCGTTCTCAATTTATTGTAACATTCTCTCAAATATTTAGAAATTCTTTGAATTCTGAGAACAGCTTGAGTTAATTGTTGCATACTTGTGATGACTTCGGAATACCAAAATTATTACCATTACTAATTAAAAGGCTTTAAAGGTCCGTGGCATACCTGTTGTTCGTCATTTTGATTTTTTCTCAAAATGGCGGACGTGACGCTTGACGGGGTTTAATAAGTTTTCTGTTTGCATTGATGTCAGCTATCAATTTATACAGGAAAAATGCGTGGCCGCTATTAAAAAAAAAAACAAAATGGCGGTCACTGTAGGTATGCCAGGCTGCATATAATCTTCAATCCCCTTTCTAATAATAAAAATACTTTATTTTGCAGAACCCGAACTTTATTATATTTGTACAACAAACATATACGAGTATGTGGGGACATAAACATATGAAGTACCTACTTTGCACAGAAGCGGAACCCGGCAATATTATGAAAATAGCAAAAACTGCTATTAAAAGTTCCCAACTGCAAATGAAAACAAGGTGAAGTTTTAAAAAACCCGTAACGAATATTCCGGCGCAAAATTCATTTCAATTAAATGGCGTGGTAGTTGTATGTTAGTTGTTCCTGAATTTCTGGTTACCAGAAATACCCCGAGGCGGTGATGTCGGCGCGGTGTTTAGACGCGATTTGTAATCGTTCCCGCTCCCGCCACCGCTACAGCTCCTGTCTGTTTGAATGGGGAAAATAAATCGATATGCATCGTTTCCAGCGTTCGTTTTTAATTTCGTCGTTCGTCATGTCCGACCGACCGATGCAGCGCTCTACAAACGATAGATTAGATTTTTTTTTACAAATATACACTGGTTTTCATTGATGTTACCAGTCAGTCCTATCTATAAACGTTTCGTTTGTAAACTTATATAGAGCGTGTCCTTTTAAATAAACATTGGAATATTGGGCGCTATTTGGAATTGGATGCGTATTCAACTTTTTTGGAAAAAAAGTTACAAAAAAGTAAACTTATTGAGTAGTTATTTAAGTTATTTTTACGTTTTCGTTCCATTTAAATGGAACGAAAAGGTAAAAAAAAGGTAAAAATGCGTGATAGTTCATCTGAAATTAGCATCAAATTCATCTTTATATACCTACAGTTTTCTTTGGTTTAATCCCAACATGGTAATTGCGTAAAACACGTAAAATGGCAATCGATCGCGATTTCTTTCATTTATACAGTTCAGCCACATTCATAGCGTTATTATGTTGTTGAGAAGACGATTTTTTTAAACCTATGAAGCAATGGATTAGAAATTTCTTTCAAAACCCTCGGAAGGCAGTTCACATATAGCAGTTCCATTCGCATCGGCTATGTTGGATCAGCATCCCCAATAGCCTGTCACTTCTCACAGCTTACAATAAAAGTACAACTCGTTCAAATATTTTATATTTGCCAATTTTTTCATACATTTCAGTCGTGAGTGAGCTTATCTCAATTTTGATTGGCATTATTTAAAAAACACCAACTATGCGGCACAGTAAAAATTGTACAGATCATGTTTTTTTTTTAAATGAAGTAAAATGCTACAATTATTAGTTTGCTGTTATAAAAACATTATTACTAATTTAATGAACACGTAAAACACATTAAAAACTGCATAGAATACTTTTTTTATTACAACAGACTGAACATCTTTTACTTACCAAAGACCTCTTTACTCAAGAACCGGATAATAGCCTATAATCGTCTTACGTTCATATCGTATTCCTCCATCCATACTACTTCGAGGTGAATTATGATAAAACCCGGTACAATTATGCTGAGGTTAATTTCCCTAGCGAGGTAGCTTGATTGAGACAAAGGAATCGCAGGAAATGATCCCTTCTCTGCTTGGAAATAGTGGAATAAATGTATTGCGTGCAATTCATCTTAAGTCGGTCAAAGAAGTACAGTTTAAAGCGCTCAGGTCAAACTTAAAAAGATTTACGAGTATATTTAAAGTTTAAACTTGAGAAAATCCTCATGTATGTAAGCGACCACTTTAGATTTAGTATGCGGATATGGAGGACAGATGGCATAAGAAATGAAGAGGACTTTTACTTGGAGTGTTCGTGCAAGACGTCAGAGGTGGCACTGAGAAGTATAAGTTTGGCAAATGACGATGAAACTGCGTGGTTTGCAGTCCATTCATAGTTATTTTACCTCTGACAGTGGTAACCCAACAGCAACCTTATTACAAAAAAATAAAGATCACTATGATTTTAACAGGCTTGACAGTTGCAGCAACTTCATTATCAAAAGACCAATGTAGTATAGACAGACAGTGATGCAAAATCACAGGCAAAATAACTTTGAATGGACTGTAGTTTACACAATATAGGTTGGTTTGTATGTGTGAGAAAGCTTATACAATGGCTGGTAAAAGAACAGAAGAAATTTATGGTTTTACCAAGAATTTAACAACAAAATCACAGAGGGAATACACGACCTATACACGGATAAACACCTTTCAACTGGATAGAAGTTGCAAACCGTTTTATCTAACTAAACAAAAATACTTCTCATCTTTTCACTACGGCATAAGTTAATTTCAACTGTTTGTATTTTCACGTCAGCTTCAGATATAACGAGTTGAGAAAGAACCTGAGTTTCTGAAACAACTTTAAAATTTTCCAACTTCCATCATTTTCTGTATCGCGCGGCGGCGTTTTGAAGACTAACTTCATTACAACAATTCCCTACGTTGTACATATAATGCTTATTACCATATGTAGGTCAGGTTCCGTACAAATTCAACGTAACAAGTTTGAACTAGGCCGACAAACAAGTTCACAAATAAATTAGCGAGCACCCAATTGCTCCCGCGGCCCGCGTGTGAAAGAGTTTCAGGAACAGCCACACTTCATTATGCACAAGCAAGGCCTTCAAAATAATTCAAATGGCTGCCGGAGGACGATTTCCCTCTAAATAATTCATAAGGCTTTGGGTTATGTCACAGCTGCCACTACAACATTCTGATAGAAACTCTAAGTGGAAGAAACAGGAGAGTCTTTAATTTCATTTAGTTCGCTCCGCCGGACATGACCCTCCATCTGCTAATTCATATCAAAGGATTTGTCGCATCAAAGAGTTTCTTTAAAGCTCACTCGAGATATATCTTGTTTCCGCCATAAGCTTTCAAATAAAGTGACAATGCCGCGGTGCTAAACGGTAGAAAGATTTCGTTTGTTCGCCGGAACCTTAATTAAGTTAAAGTAGTGGAGCTATAACAGCGCACATAAACCGTATAGTGTCGGTAGTTCGCTTCTATGTAGCGACTGGCGTATCTTAGAAAACTCATAAAACGCGGTGAATCACCTGCTCAGCCTTAACTAAATCTGTCTGGTTTCTATATATAAACATTTTGTAGAAAAACCCAAGTTTAAGTGGAAGCCTTTTTGCAGAAGTTTTTAGTAGCGGGAAGTGAAGTTCATCGAATAGCTGTTACAAAGATTAAGATAGGTAAAAGTGAGGTAGACGTTTTACGAGTCGACGAGTGCGTAGATATATCCTCCTTGGGAGTACATTCGCACATGGGCGGGTGATAAAATCAGCATAAATTGTGTCGCGCTCCCGGGCTGCGGTGCGGCGCCCGACGGAGCTACTATTACATATATAGGTAATGCGTGTGGAAGTAATGGCTCCTAGTTATGCTAATACGCATTTACGTCAGCAAGACTATTCATCATTGTGTTCATAAGATTTATAGAATATATTTCAATGAATTTATAATCATTTTACTAATTGTAGGTATAGCCAGTCATTGCATTTGATGTAAGTATTAGTTTCTCGTCGTTCGTCGTTACATTAAAAACGAGTAACAGAAACTAGTTAGTTGAGTTCAAAATATTACAGGAAATTATAGCCGTTTGACTACAATTTCTCTGTCTTCAATACTTGGATATAATTTAAACTGCCTTGGGACATGAGAAAGAGGTTTAAGAAAATATTATCAAAATAATACCTACTGTTACAAATGAAATGGTATGGATTTATTTTAATTAAAAAAGGACCGTAAGATATAGGCACGATTTTCAGTCTACACAACAAATAATACTGATGACGTCTCCCTCACACACCCAGTTACGACGCTATAATACTATTCAACAGCGAGATTGGAATCCCGAATCCGGGCCATGTCCACCGCTTGATTGTGCGTTTGTCGGCCATTGAATGTCAGGGGTTTGGGCCAGAGGGCCAGCGACATAGCAATTTACTGGTAGACAACCATAACGCGATTTACGTCGGGGCTATTTGTTTTTCAAACTGCGGTGTGAATGACTAAGCGGATGTGTGGTTTTTAGAGGAAATTCTAGTTTTACGAGACCCAGATCCAAGTTATTGGACAGTAAAATTACAATAAAAACAGACATATCAACATATTTTTTTTATTTTGGGTAGTCTACGGATGGAGTAAGGGAGTGCAAAGTTATCACTAAAAAGCTGTTTTTTCTTAGTATATTATTGTAAGTTAGGTTCCGATGTGACCAGCCGTGAAGTCTCTAGATTCAAAACTTTTGGGTGATAAAAGAAGTCATAAACATCAATACCATTTCAATAAACTGACTAGACTGATTGACTTATACCCTTAATTAAAATACATAATTAAAACGAATAATGTCAAACACAAATCGAATAACAAGTTCAATGGCGCATTGTAAGTTTAATTAAATGAGAAACTTTTATATGTACCTAATGTTTTAGTTGTGTATTTGTCACTGTGTCGCTTTGTATCGAACTGAGCTAAGAAAACTTGTTCAAAGTTACAAAGAACATTTTGTTTTGTCTCCAGAATAGTGGAGCCAATAGATTACTTTTACTTTCGCTTTGAACTGAGGATCGTATCCAGTAGAACTTATCCATAAGTTCGAGCACAAAAGACATAAAAGCTGAGCTGAAATTAAAATGGAAAGTAAAGAGAAGACTACAATACTTTGATTAAAGAAAGTTTCATTTATTTTGACGTGCTGCTTTTCTTTTAAAACTTAAGAGGAATATTTAATTGTTTGTAGAAAACTTTTGTACACTCTTACCGGTAGGAAGTTCTAAACTGTAATTTGGAGATTTATTTGGAAAGATTTTCAATAAGGCCGTCGCAGACCTCTGAATTTCAAACGTATCTAAATATTAATCACTGTACTAGCTAGTTGGTGGGCTGACTGCAATATCATTCTTCTAGTTTTTACGATTTTTGTCATACTACCATAAAATTTACCCCAGACAGACGACCATTAAATCAAACGATGCAAAAAAGACGAATGTCTGGCGCTTTGAAACGTCCCTGAAATGACATTCCTTTTACCAGGTGTACCAGTAGGTAGGTAGGACAGAAAGCAAAGTACGTGCTATAACCATACTACGTATCCAAGTATTATAGTATATAGAGTCTTTTAGTGGTCAGCAGTAAAAAAACGCGTGCGCTTTCATTGAAGTCAAATCTTGTTGCATTTTACTGGTTTCGACTGGGCCTGTCACCTTGCAGCAGTGATGTCACAATCGTTTTCTGTTTTGTTATTGTCTTTGTAAGTGTGTTACTAACCTACTTAGTTCGAAAATATATTGTTGATGATTATGAGTCTTGTTGCTCGAAATAAATGATTACTTATTATTATTTTTGAAAATCTAATAGAAATGTGAAATCTTATTAACATTTAAATTGAGGGGATCTTGGAAGGCTGATGAAGTTATTTAGGGGAGGCCGGGGTTCACAGTGCAAATTTTCAAACTACACGTAAAAAAACCGTTTAAACGAGGCCTGATCTCCAAGTCTTTTGTATATGGAGAGGCAGAATGTATCCTAGATTTAAATTATATAAATGGTCATGTTTATTAGTCATATCTTCCTGACCAGAAACTAAATTTTATGCGAAAAGTCAACAAGGAACAACCTACACCATGGGTATGGTTGTTCCATCGTTGAGACAAGATGTTCCGGTAGCAATTGTGATATAATTAGTGATGCAGTAACCAAAAATGGATTTGCATACATTAAAGCAAAAATATCTAGGGTCAAATATTCAAGTCTTAATAAAAAAGGAACTTGGTATTACTGTTACAAATAAGTGACATATTTCTTGATCCCAAGCTACCATTTTGAGCTGTCTATCATCTGTGATGACAGCATCAGTTACCCGCTGCCATAGTTCAACTGAGTTCTTGACCCGATAGATTTATATTTTGTTACAGTTCTCAATGTAAAATATTTATTTTACTACAAGTTGCTTCATTTTGTGTACGTACATACGTGACCCCCAAACCAGCGGAACTATTTAGCTTCAAATTTAATTTTTCAAAGTTATCTCAAACGCTAAAATTACAGGTAACACAATGATCAATATTGCGATTTAAACGTAGGTACCCTATAGTCTTTCCGACAGATAAGTGCAACTCGAACATAAATAGCTGTAAAATTTATAGAAGTAGATCAAAAAGTGTAAGAACGGAATTTACGTACGTAACAAATGTGTATTACTCGTATGTAACAAACCACCAAGCGAAAACCAAACTAAAACGTGTTTTAGTCTTCGACGTCAGAGGCACCCCGAGGTTCGGTTTGGTTAGGTTCCTTTAAACCCTGCAGACAGAAATAGGGGGTTATTCGCACATCCATTTGTTGATCACGTGGTACACTCGCGACAATCAATGTCAAATACTTGTCAAAAATGTAGGGAAATTGGAGATATTTTTGACAAATTGAGACTGGGATCAGAATGTGAACATTCTTAAGATTACGAGATTGGCCTCTCTGAGTAATTAATGAAAAGTCTATCTCTACGAAATTAAGTTTGTAAATCATTTTAGTGAATTTGAGATATTACATTGTTATTATTTTATATAATTTTAATAGTTTGTTAGTCAATTAAGGGCAGATTTTTCAATCGACAGATAATTTTTATTCGTCTTTTTATTTATATAAATTGACGTCTGACAATTTTTGTATGGAAGAACTGTCAAAAATTAAAAATTATTCCTCCGATATAATTACATGGCGTAGGAAAAATCAGCCTTAAGTATAAGATGTGTATTCAGTGTATATATTTTTATCGTATTAATAAGTTACCAAGCCTATTCAAATAATAATATAATAATAAGTTTATTTATGCTTCAGTTTACAAAAAGGGGTATAGTGTTTGGAGCCTCCTTTTAAGCAAACAATGCCTGTGTTAGGAGACTCCGCTCTTCCATAGTACAGCATTTTTACTTATTCTAGTTAACAAAAACCGTATATGTACTTAAAAATAATATTGAATAAAATATAATTAAGTATTAAAATAAAATGATGGATGTTAGTGAGAGTATGTTTCGAGTGTGAACATCTGTGCGTATTGTATTTGTCTGCGAGAGTGTATGTGAGAGTGTATGTGAGAGTGTATGTGAGGGTGTATGTGTGAGTGTATGTGAGAGTGTATGTAAGGGTGTATGTGTGAGTGTTTGTGAGAGTGTAGGTGAGAGTGTATCTACTGCTTTATGTGCTCCAAAAGTGCCTCCGTGTCATCATATGTAAGTGTCTAAATAATGAAGTTCTAGGAATTGAAATCATATCGAAATACTCGTACACTTCGTTTGTAAATATGTATTTCAATTGTTTGTAGATTTACGTATTTATTTTGTATGTTTGGTGTTCGTTCAAAGTGAAGTGGGAACCACTTGAATGTGATAAATATTACCAGTTCTTGGAAAACGACTTCGATAACGTTGTTCCATTTTCTAGGAAACGTTAATTTAATTTTGTTATCTTTGTCACATAGGATTTCAGGGGAGCAATTAAAGGCTTATGTTTCCAGTCAGCTTTATGTACGTATAGAGTATATACATTTATGTACAATTCTAGTTCACTTGCATATTGTATCGCAGAGTGATTAATCCCAACACTTCCTGGAATGTAGCTCGGCCAGAGTACATGAGGACCGAGTGGAACACAATGTCAGAGATGACAAGCATGTTGCAGCTTGCGGGTGAATCGGGTCGCTTCTCCCCGCACGTTCGATGCTCCAGATTGCAAGGCATTCGTCGTCATTGTCTACGCTCCCGGACTATAAATATTTTGATACTTTCCTTTCCGTTTGTTTCTAGATTTCTAGCGCTTATGATTTGGCGATACAGCGAGGAAATATGGTTGGTTTCATAAAAGATTGGTGAACGGTGCTTAATTTTCATCATGTACTTAGATGAAAATATAATGGAGTAACTTTAAAATTTGTAATTCATTTTTTGGCTTATTGTTAAAGCTTTTACAATATTAATTGCAGCATTTTCTTTCTGTATCCTTTTGAATTTTTTTAATGAATATAAAGTGTATTATTCTCCTCTGCGGACTTTTAATCAAGCCCTGTAAAGGCACCCATATATCAAAGTCATTGTAACCGCTAGCAATGCACAAACGAAGCTCAAGAACTTTGGCCAATGATTAATTAAACTTTTTTATATAATCCTCTTTGGTCCCGATTTCCTTTAAATTTTCTCAGCCTGTTCGAGCATAAGTTTCTCAATAAGTGGTGACCCGGACTGGGTTGTGGTGGTAGGGCCGTTTTCGCCTAATTCTAATTAGTTCCAGGTCGGCGGTACATCAAAGTTGGGATTAGTTCTTTCGTTTAATTGACCGTAAACTTGAGGGGACGCGGATACGTTCACCTGGAAGGGCTCAGGGCTTGTCCCAGAGTGATTAATGTGTTTCTTGTTCCAATTATGTCCTATTTTTCCTTCCTGTTTCATATTAATTTAATGGACAAGCAGATTAAAAAACACTTAATATTAAATCCGATTAGTTTTATCTAAATTGATTGATGGTTCTGGGGAAACGTTATTTACCAAACCAATTAATAAATGCAAATAATACTAAAGTTCTAGCATCTGCATAATATTATGTGAAATGTGCTCTGAAGCGCAAATAACATGCAGATAATTGCAAGAGAAAGTCGAGGGCTGCAATTATGAACTTTTCGAGTTCAGTTAAACGCCATCGAAGTTGAAATAAAGTTGGTTAGAACTTTTTGTACTTTATGTAGGTTGTGGAGGGGTATCGTGTTCCCCAGTAATTGGGTTGTGGAGGTCAAATAGGCAGTCGATCTCCATGTAAAATACTAGTATTCAGCTGCATCTGGTTAGACTGGAAACCGACCCCAACATAGTTGGTAAGCAGATGATGATGTACATAGGTTGTGGACTTGGTAAGCATCGTGCATATAGTTAATACGGCCAATGGTTTTATAGGTAGGTATTCAAGAAGCTGAAAAGGGTTTCTTTTTTATATGAAAAACTTACATACCATCACGCCTGGTTTCCCAAAGGGCTAGGCAGGGGTGTATCTATAGTACACCCACATTTCGCAAGTTATATAAAGTACCATGTGACAGGGGGCCACCATCTTGCCATGGACCGGGCACGAATCAAAACCCCGGCTGCTACTGAGAAATTTTAGATGGAACTCAATGACACTTAGCTCGACCTGGGAATCGAATCCAGGACCTAGCCAGCAGTAGCACTTGCAACCACTAGGCCAAAGAGGCATCTAGACTTTATTTTAGTGAACAACTTTTTTTAAAATAAATCTTCCTTGGTATTTAATCTAGCAAGAACGTCATAGTTCCCGTCCAGTTTCCCGCGATCTCCGTCGGCATCGGCGAAATTGTTCCTCAGAAGCTGGTGAACCCTTAGCGAATAGTTAAACTTAATGAGGCCGACCGAATGTTGCCTACTCCTTCGCTCAGATTGTTTCCGGCGCCGGAGAAAAATATTTTAGTATAAATGACTGTGAGTGGTACTCATTTTGAAAGATTTGGGTGTCAGAATGATTGAAATTAGGTCTTAAAACGGGTATTAATAGATAGGGTATATTTTTTCTTAAATCAGTAACGTTTTCCAATTTATACTTTTCAGTTTTGCGGTCTGATAGTTGAAAAATTCATGCACATTATGACTAACACTAAGCGACACCTAAATAAATGCCTAAAGAAAAGCGTGCTGTTGGATTTTCAACTTTCACGCCTAAGCCGAGCGTAGAAAATCCTACAGCACGCTTAAATAGCAAATAAATACCTATTCTATTCTATATTCATTTAATTGTCAACTAGTGTTAGTGAAAACGGGCATTAATGTCTGATACATTTAGATCCTCGCTATGAACGACAGCAGCCATTTCACCTGACATCTGACCGGTTGTCGTTGGTTTTAGATGGCTCATGCATTGAGATCAAATCTATGAATGAAGATTTTTAGTAGGCAGGCGCTTTACTTTGCGTAAATAATTTCATCACCACCGCTCTTAAAACGGTGAAAGAAAACATCGTGCGGAAGAGGAACTAAAAATTCGAAGACGTGTGACATCTACCAACCAGCAGTGGGCCCGCGTGGTAGATTATAGCCCACTCCCTCTCGAAGAGAGGAGGCAGTGGGAACATTATAGGCTGATTATGTGTTTAGCTAGTGTGATATGTAAAGACAAATCCTACTATCCTACTATCCTACTAATATTATAAACATGAACAATGTATGGATGGATGTTTGTTACTCTTTTACGCAAAAACTACTGAACGGATTTGGATGAAATTTGGCACACAAATGGTTTATAACCAAGATTAACAGGAACTCTTATTCCGATATTCCCACGGGATCGAAACTTATGCGGGTGAAACCGCGGGGCGGAGCTAGTACTTTATTATTTTCAACGTTAGTCACTTTTTAGCTGCTTTTAGTTATTTTAAGTAGACTAAGGGCTGATTTTTCAATCTACAGAACATTTTTATTCGTGGAATAAAATTGACGTCTGACAGATTTTGTATGGACCAACTGTGAAAATTTCAAAATTAATCCTCGGATAAAATTATCTGGTGTTGTAAAAATAAGCCCTTAACCGGTAAAAGTAAGCTACTTTGCCATAGCATAATATGAACCAGCTCTAAAACTACTTCAGCTACCGTTTGAGCAAAAATTGTAATGGCTACATGTACTAAACACATTTTATAAAGGTAGGTGCTTAACGTGTATACCGCTTGTGTTTTATTTTTATGAAGTCCCGTTGGATTTAACTTTAGTAGCTAACTATTAGAGTAGTAAGGCGTGATTCAGTTTAAAAGAGGGCATTTCCGCTTCATAAGCGGATGTGGAAATAAGCAGGTAGATACCTACTTAGATCGAGTTTTAAATGAAGGTGGTTACAACAATGATATATAAACGATAGATACGTTGCCCGCGCTCTCTAGTGACAACATGAATGCAAGGCAATTGCCGTACTTCCATTTAGTCGCGTACCAACATGTCACTTCCTCAAACAACGAAAAAAAAATGCCGTCCAGTGTTTTTAGGAAATGTAAAAATTATAGTTTAACTATGAAAGATAAAAAAGTATCATTTCATGCGTAAGTATCAAGAAAAATGTATTTTATTTTATTTTTTTCGATGCCTTTTAATGGCGGCTGGCGCCGCGCCGTTATTCGCGCTCGGCAAATGAGCATGCACCACAGAATGACAACGGAATTAAATAAATATATTTATCTCTCTCTAACAACATAAATTCCGTAGATGACATTTAATTTTCTATTTCATCTAGCTACCGACAGTATTTACGCTATTTTCGACAGCCGTGATGTTCATGCATGACGCGTCTATTTATAATACGTCATTGGGTTAGAATAGGTATTTTGATAAAAGATAACACTGGTGAAGCTTACCCACGCTTAATCAAAATTTTGTGGCAGATCATTTGTAACCCCCGGCAATCAAGCGGGTAGATCTACGGTCAACCCTAGTGTCTTTGTAAAACAAACTCATTTATGAAACATTATAAAATAAAATATTCCTGGAATCAAATCTTGGCCCATTCCTATTTCTAGTATAATTATATATTAATGACCTCCCTTACATGATGGCTAACCTATCTATATATATAAAATTCAAAGTCCTGACTGACTGACTGACTGACTGACTGACTGACTGACTGACTGAGACATCAACGCACAGCCTAAACCGCTGGTCCTAGAGACATGAAATTCGGAGAGTGTATTCTTCGTGATGAGTAGGTATCCACTAAGAAAGGGTTTTTCGAAATTCCACCCCTAAGAGGGTGAAATGGGGGGATTTTGTTTGTATGAAAAATCTTATTCCTTGAGTTAATAAACTTAAAACTTGGCACGAATACTTATCTAAGTAAATTATGAAGTTGGGCATTTTTTGTTTTTATAAACTACCCCCTAAAAGGGGATTGGGGGGTTTCAAAGTTTGTATGGAAGAATTTTAGCGCGCGGTCCGATTTAATCGAAACTCAGTATTTACACCTAAAATTGAAAGGAAAGAATAATGTGCATCAGGGTTTTTCGAAAATCTACCCCTGACGGCCTGAAAAGGGGTAGTCAATATTACAGGGGAGGATTTTACAGCGTGGCTTGATTAACTCGAAAATTGGTATAAATAATCTTTGAGTCAAGTTATGAACACATCCCAAATTATTATTCAAAATTCCACCCCTGTGGGGGTGAAAAGCGGGGATACAGTTTATATGAAAAATCTTATTCGTTAGGTTAATAATCTTGGAAATTGGCATGAATACTCGCCTAAGTAAGCAATAAAGTTTATCATTATTAGTTTTTCAAAACTACCCCTCAAAGGGGATATAGGGGTGTTAAAGTTTGTGTGGATGAATTTGAACGCGCGGTCCGATTAACTCGAAACTCAGTGTAGGTACTGTGTGTGTACTTATACCAATTTTATAATTAATCAAGCCACTTATTATAATTCTCCCCTGTAAAATTAACTACCCATTTTCACATTTTTTAGTCTTAAGTACACACACAGTGTACTTAAGACTAAAAATAAATAATAACACGTATGAGGGTTTTTCGAAAATCCTAACGGGTTGAAAAGGGGTAGTTAATTTTACAGGAGAGGATTACAATAAGTGTCTTGATTAATTAGAAAATTGGTATAAATAATCTTTGAGTCAAGTTATGAATATATCCCAAACGATTTTTATAACTTCCGACATCCACGCGGGCGAAGCCGCGGGCAGAAGCTAGTCGGATATAATTTTATTCGCTGATAACACACACACACACACACACACACACGACACTACACGACACGACACTTCCCTTATTTTTAAAATAGATATAAAAGATACAGATGTCTTACAAGTCAACGATAGTCTGGCTGTTCTTTCGAAATGGTTTGCTAATAATCTTTTACTTAATGCGAACAAAACTAAATGTCTTAAGTTCTCATTACCAAATGTACCTCAAGTGGGTCTAAATTTAAAACTTGATGACAAGAAACTAGATGCTATTACGGAAACTGTATTTCTGGGGATTGTTTTAGATTCAAAATTACAATGGGGCCCATACATTAGAGCTCTTTCAGGTAGATTAAGTTCAGCTGCATATTCAGTAAGAAAAATAAGGCAGTTGATAGATATAATCACAGCTAGGTTAGTATACTTTGCTTATTTCCATAGTATTATGGTGTTCTGCTGTGGGGATCGGCAGCTGACGTAGATTCAATTTTCATTTTACAAAAGAGGGCTATCCGCGCTTTCTATAAAATGGGTCCTCGCGAGTTTCTAAGAAACAAATTCAAAGAAATTGATATACCTACTTACTAACTCTGCCTTCTCTTTACATTTTAGAAAGTATTTTCTATGTTCGAAAAAACTTAGGACTTTTCAAAGTAAGAAGCGATTTCCGTATTAAACAAATAACACGTGGTAAAAATGAAATTGTGACACCTAAATTTAGATTAACTACAATTACTAGCAAGTCTTTTCTTTTAAACAGCATCCGCTTTTATAACAAGTTGCCAATGCCGGTGACAGAACTTAGCGATGGAAAGTTCAAAACCCTTATCAAACGTGTCCTTATCAAAAAAGCATGTTATAAGATTAAAGACTACGTTGAAGACAAAGTAGTTTGGCAATGATTTCTTCTGCACATGTAGCTTCCCTGGCACCTCATTAACGGCATATCTACGTAATTGGCTATTAACTGCTCTCAAATTACGATGTTTATTTATTTTTGACATACTTCTTTGACAAAACCTTTTTATTATTTGACATTATATACTACTGACAATTCTAGTTTCAACTCTTTATTAGTGGTTGTAATGGCAGTCATGTAACTTGGTTTTAATACATAGGTTTTAATATTTTATCTGTCCTTTTGATGGATTCTTCTATAATTATTTTTACTTTGTAGGCCTTGTAGACTTTAGGGAGTTTATTCATAAACGATGACTAAAGTTAAGTAACGTTTAAACGTCAAAAATGTATGGTTAAACAGTCGCTAATCACCGCTTAACTTTAAGCAACGTTTATGAATAAGGGGGCTAATCTGTTGTCCATTTTTTATTTTATCAAGTACCTGGTACTTTTTGACAGGCCTACGCTGTCCTCCCATACCTTCTGTAATTTGAAAACATTGTTAAAGCCAATTATTTTGAAAAGAGTAACCGTGGAGTTTCTTGCCGGCTCTTCTCCTTAGAAGAGCCGGCAAGCAGTTTCTTGCCGGCGGCGGCGGGATTTGATTATCACAAATGTGATAATCAAATATAGCTCATCCATTAGCAAACACCACTGGGACTACCGTTCAATTGATTGTCAAACCTAATCACAACAATTCCTTTGAGGGTAAAATAACTCAACAATAACAAATACCACCATCTACTAGCCCAAGGGAAATAGAATTATAAAGTAAACAGACACACCGGCAGGCAGGACGAAATGAAACGTCTAACACCTGGTTTTGAGCTAACTTTATTACGTGAACGTCTGGGAACGTAACGCGGACTGCGCGTAAAATATTTTTCCCTCGGAATGACGCGCTTCCTCGGTAGCGTGTCGTAAACTGCGACATTTATTACGTTTGATATCGTCAGACGACGTCTTTACTGCGCTGCGTAACGTGCTCCGCGAACGTCGCACGTCGCAACAAGTTGCTGTAGCAAGGTATTGAGATATGCGTGCAGGTGTGACATTGTTGATGCAGTCATAGATGTAGTTCAAAGTTGAAATATTGCTGACACTTCATTATTTTGGTATGCTCCAAGGAATCTTCAACAGCGTGTATACGTGTATAGGCTTTAAAAGCGCTAACTAACGCTATAAGCCAGTTTTTTTGTCACAAAAGAAGATTCGCAATTTACAAAATCCCTATCCATTTTTTTTCTAAATACATTTTTTTTTCAATTTCAAACGTGTTGCGCCGACCCCAAGTAACATGGGATAAGGGCAGGAAGATGACATTTTTTTTTCAATTTCTATCTACACACAAACAAAAAATACTCAACCGCATTAAAACACACCTAATAATATCATTGGTGACACAAGCAAGATTGAACAAAGACATCACAGCATTCAGCATTGAAAAGGGACCGTCAAAGTGAGAGGGGGGCCCTTTCAAACGCGGCTACACAAAGAAAACAAAATTTCCACCATCGGATTTTCATGTCAGTCACGTCGGAGATTTTTTTCCGCGCCAAAATGAATTCCACAAACAAATCACCACAGATCCAATCAAAGGCGACGACAACGGCCAGTATTTTATAAAAAAAAAACTTGTTGATCATATTTCGTTCGTGTATTATTCTTGTTACATAATTAGCTTTTCTTTCCGTAAAGTTGCGGCTTCTTGTTTAGACTTAAAGTTTTGCTTACGAAATTAGGTTCAAACTTTGTTTTGGAAGGACTAAGTTTTTCTTCTTTCTTTCTTTATAATCCTTATATAAGTTTACGACATTATAATATCTTTTCTCGACAAGCAAAATGTATATAAAATGAAAGTGTTTGTGAAATTCTTAAGATTTCAAGTTTGTATCAAGAAAATTTCGTCAATGTTATTTAGTAATTTCTCAAATGATTCTGCAAAGCCTTGAGCACTTAAGTATGATTGGAATCTTATTGGAGAGCTTCAGGGCGGATCATCTCATCAATACTTTGATTGAGGCTCCGAACCACGACGGATTAAGGCTCGAATTCGTTCTTAAGTGGGAGGTGGAGGTTCGAAGTAATTTTCAAATGAACTTGCTGAGTATTTTAAACGAAGTGTTTGTCGCAATTTCTAGATTATTTTGGTCTAAATACCTATTAGAACTAAAATCAATAAAAAGTTGTCACATTTCATATTTTGAATGAATAAATGACGTATACTATAAAACGTATGATGTTACACTTGCTGTCTCCATAAATGGCCCCCCTGTCATAAATGTCATAACACAGTTCTTGGTAGTTCCCCTGCCGTTACTAAAATAAAAGCATAGGTATTTACGTTGGCACGTTTATAGAATAACAACTTTCCACGAACGCATTTCATGAATCTTATAGCAATTTGACGTTTAGGAACGACGCAGACGAACGACATTTTATAGATCCAATCGTTCCTCGAATTTACATTTTGTTGGTTGCCGAAAAGTTTTCTATTCAAACGGTCGGAATGGTTGAAAAGTGAACGTTTTTTTTTTGTAGAAGCCACGCTTGGTTGTTGTCTTTTTTCATACGACGTTTCCGCAAAAAACTGGCTACCAAATGTCGGGCGGATACGAGCGACCAAAAGCGTGCGTAACTGAAATTCTTGTCAACAATATCGTACCGAACTATTCCTTCACTTAACTCTTGCTGTAGTTACACAAGTCCAAGATCTGACGATACAGCACGTCTGTGGTCCACCATGCGCCTGTTGGTCGCTGTTCACACTTCATCAATGTTTACAACACTCCACAACTTTGCCTATCATTGCTGTTAGAGCTTATGAATATTTAACGATGTACTGCTTGTAATAGGAAGCTAATTTGAAACTTTGCACTAGTTCGGAACTCCAGGTCTGTTGCTCGTAGCTGTAATTACAGATTCAATCTTATGACATAATGATTCTAATATTATTAGGTTCACAAATAGATTCTTGGAACTTGATAGTCTGAGTGAGAACCACGTCGTCCCAACTCATACGTGGTTGAACCCTGATCAAGGGACCTGTGTAAACGATTACCTGTCGAATGTAGACTGTAATAATGACTAAACTTTTGCAACGTTCAATAACTTTTGGCTTCCAAATGAAAGAAAGTTTAACTGAAGATTGAGGGAAGCTATAGAATTTTTGGTATTGGTCTTGACTATTGTTCGAGACGTGCCGTGGTCGAGAGAATTTTCAGGGAGACAGCGGAGGTGAGCAGTCGGCCGGAATCCAGAGAGTCTGCAATCCGCTCCGGTTGGCCGGAGTTCCGGATATTGAAATAAATAAACAGGCGGCTGATTCATTTAACTGCCGTGCGAGCGTGTCTGCCTTGCAGGTAACATTATATTTTTCTACAGTATTTATTGGCTTTTACGCCTCAATAGCATTACAGGCCGGTTTATACGAAAAATGTATTCGTAATGTAGTTTACGTGATTTTCATTTACATAACATCTTTTGTTGAGTGTGTTTTTATTCGTGTGTATGCCTATGGTTAACGCTAGTAAACGTAAAACCACACACCATGTATTAATGACGCTTAAAAGGAGGTAGTAGTAGCCCAAGAAATTCAAAGCAAATATAATGATATTTTTATTTTATTTTATTTTGGGATAAAAAACCGGAGTACAATTAAATGTTATACAAAATACTTACTAATTAAACAAAATACTTATTATACCACCAACAACATTATCCATTTATTACTAATTTGTTGAGTGTTAATGCTATGTAAGATAAAAATAAAAACAGCTATTGATTGATATTTTATTAATTATTCATTCAATAGGATTATATGAACTTAGAGGGTTGTATTAATGATTTTAATTCTGTAAATTCATATTTGTTACGCTCGCGAATCATATTTTAATCAACATTCAACATGACACTGACCTGCAAATTGGAAAACACTTAAGAAAATTCGAATTATGCGGGCTACCCTGACGATGCCCCCTTATTAACCTGCAATATTCTGCAGTGAAACCGTATGACCCCGTTGTGTTAAAGAATGACATCATTCATAATCGTACACCGCCATTTTCTTTGACGATAGTAATGTCCCTGTTTAAGTGTTCATTATTGTTTATCAATTAAAAACAGTATTTAGTACAGCAATAGGGACTTAGATACGTCTGTAAACTAGAATAAATATCTAATAAGAGGGTTTAAAGTGTCGTGGTAGCTTATAGGAACGTATTTCTCCTAGAATGAGAGCGTCCCAAGAGACTCAAGTACTTGAAGCCAGGAACGGCTCGAGTTTATTGCATGTATGCCTTTAGTGGTGGCCGCTTGCTATTACATCTCTTTATATACTTCCCTCAGCGACTCTCACTTCCGGGAAAACATTTGTGCATATGTGTTAAGTGTTCTGCTTTAGTTTTTTTTATGGAAAATGTACATGGCCTACTTTCTTGGAGAGGAAAATAGGGTGTGATGTCTGACGTATGATATGAGCGTGCTAAGAAGCCGGTGTTAGTTTTTTACTTAGTTAGTTACGTGCAATTGAAGAGTTTACATACATGCATCGTAGTGGTAGTAAACTATTGAAGAAGATGCCTAAGAGAGAATACCTAATCTATATTAATAGAAATCAATTGCCACATGTATGAAAGATCATCACTTGAGAACGGCTCGACCGATTGTGCAGTGTGTGAGCAGAAAGTCCCCCGGAAAAACCGGAAATTCACCCAGCCGACGCCAGGTGCGAACAGCTAGCTATAACATAAATGACTCTGTCGCTTTTTTAGAACAGCCAATAGCTAAAGCAGTGTTAGGTAGTTATCCAGAATATATTAAAGCGAAATCTATTCTCGAGCTAAATCAATGACTCAGTGCGTTTTAATCACCATATACTGGGTCATGTACAATTTCCAAGTGATCAGTCGACCAATCAAAGCCTCGCACTAAATATTCGGGCTCGGAGCGTATCTGGTGTGCTCCACAAATACCTAACCGGTCTATTTGACGGCCGCCTCCTCTGTAAACACGCCGAAATTGATTTTGAAGCTTATCGTACTAGAACCGCAACTCCCGCGTGGTTCCATGATGGAATTTTGTAATTCGAACGTTCTCTGTGTGTGTCTATGGTATTTACGTCATTAACTGTTTGATGTTGTTGGGAACTAGGATTTAGACGCATTATTAAACCTACGTTGTGGTGCTGGCCGGATAGAAATTAAATTTAAAATTAGAATAGCGCACTTCTGCTTATAAAAAAAAACCGGCCAAGTGCGAGTCGGACTTGCGCACCGAGGGTTCCGTACAATTACAATTTACGATTTATGACGTATAAAAAAAAAACTACCTACTAGATCTCGTTCAAAACAATTTTCGGTGGAAGTTTACATGGTAATGTACGGTCACCAAAGGAGATAAGTAACCAGGGCCGTCGGATATAGTTGAAGTTTGGCAAGAAACCGATGGATGTTTTCGAATGAAATTTAATTTCATTAATAGAAAACAAATAGTTTATTTATGAAATTAAATTTCATTAAATCATATCTAACGGTTTCTTACTAAACTTCAACTATATCCGATGCCCTGGTTACTTATCTCTTTTGCCGACTGTACATCATATTTTTTTTTAGTTTTATCATTCCCTTATTTTAGAAGTTACAGAGGGGGGGGGGGCACACATTTTACCACTTTAGACACTTTACAAACTATTCAGCTTAGAAAAAAATGATATTAGAAACCTCAATATCATTTTTGAAGACCCATCCACAAGTATGGATAGATATATAAAACATTTTTTTTTGGGTTTCAGTTCTAAGTAGGGGGAACCCCCAAAATTTATTGTTTTTGTTCTATTTTTGTGTGAAAATCTTAATGCGGTTCACAGAATACTCTACTTACCAAGTTTCAACAGTATAGTTCTTATAGTTTCGGAAAAAAGTGGCTGTGACATACGGACGGACAGACAGACAGACAAACAGACAGACATGACGAATCATAAGGGTTCCGTTTTAGACATTTGGCTACGGAACCCTAAAAAGAGTAACTACACAAAAGAAGTCCTTATTGGTATAGATAGTTTATTGTTTGAACGGGCGATAATATATATAGGCGAGGCCTATGGAACACAGGCCTCCTCTCTACGAGGGAGTGGGTAATCCTCCACGCGGGCCCAGTGCCTGTTGGCGGATGTCACATGTCTTCGAACTTTTGGTTCTAGGACATGCCGGTTTCCTCACGATGTTTTCCCTCACCGTTTTGAGAGCTGTGGTGATGAATTTATTTACACAAAGTAAAGTGCCTGCTTGGGTTCGGACCGACGACCTACAACTCGTAACTCGCGGCCGTTATCACTGCACCACCGTCCACCACTGCTCACTTATGTGCGTGGACTCGTTTAATTCCGGTAATCAGCCGATCGATTCTGTAAAAATCTCACCGTGAAAAGTTAGGTGAAGTGAGCTTAGAGTGAGCTGTCAATAGTGTCAAGCCCTAGCATTAGTTGGAATGACAGCTCACTCCACGCTCACTTCACCTGAGTTTTCACGATGAGATGTTTACAGAATCGCAGTGCTGTTATCAAAATCGACCCAATAATAAAATTTATTAGTACGCAACGGGAAACATAGTTGCTTTCAGTGTAGTATTGGTTGTATTGTTGAAATTGAAGAGGCTCTTATACTTTCCATGTTATTCCTGAAGTGAACTACCAAAGTAAAAGTTATTCGTGCCTGAACCGCAGTACCTACGAGAAACAAGAGCGAACATACTGAACATCTAAATTATACGCCGGGTGAAGTTGCAAAACTTCCTGGTTTCTTCAAAGACGCGCTGTTAACTCCATAATTACACCTTAGACAGTTACTGAACTTTAAATTCGTTTTGAATTGGAATAAAGAGCGAGCGAGCGAGCTAGGCGAGTTTCTCGACAGTCAAGAGGCGAGAATGTCCATGCGAGGCTCACCAGGTGTTTACCATTAATAGCCGATTACTATAGTTGAAGGACCGTTATAGGTTAAAATTAAGACTTTTGTATCTTTACTAATAATGAAGCATAGGCCTCATACCTTTGCATAGTAGACTATCTCATATGGAAGTTGCTATCACAGGTCAAATTTGCTTACGGATCTATTTATATGCCCAGTTTGGCATCAAATATGTAAGTAAAACGATTCGGTTTTGTTTATAGGAACGGAGAATGAGCGAGATACAAACTGGCCAGGCGATTTTCTTGAACTATGATTTGGCAACCCAAAATACGAATTTTCTTCACATTGACGCTGTGGTATATTATTATAGTGACCTTATTGGTGACGTTCTGCAGAATGTACATATATACTATACAGAGGGGCAATTCTCGTAATTTTAAGAACGTTCACATTCTGAGGGGCAGTTCTCGTAATTTTAAGAACATTTACCTACAGTCTGATCTCAGTCTCCATCTGTCAAAAATACCTCTAATTTCCCTACATTTTGACAAGTTTTTGACATTTGTGTTTGTCGCTGAGATGAGACTGTGAGTAGATTTGGAACGTTTTAAATTACGAGAATTGGCCTTCAGGGTGACAGGGACAGCGACGCGCAAACTATAACCATGAATCCAGAAAATGATTTAAAAAAATAGCTGTTTCATAGAAAAGTACAATACTGGTCCAAATGTATTGACCGGCGATTTTTTTTTTCGGAAAATTTCAACGTACTCGTGTTCAGAATCATGTACTGAATCCGTGGTAACAGGTTGCGCATCGGTGTGCCTGCCACCCTGTGTTGACGCTGTCAATTTTAATAGGAGAAGCGATTTTCATTGTTCTCTTTAGTGTAAACATAACGCACGATACGTGCATTAGAAAGAAAGAAAGAAAAAGTATTTATTGCAACTCGTACAGGATCATACCTAAGCTAAACTAACTAAACACAGTTAAAAATAAAACAAATTATATAAAAAAGTAACAAAAAGAAAAATGAAACACAAAGTCTCCTGTACGAGGCATGAAGAGCATGCATCTCAGCATTATGCTTCGATATTTAAAAAATAAATGCCGCAGCGCTGGTATTCTGATAGGGCCCGCTGTGATGTCACGGGCAATCACAGTAATAAATAAACAATAAAATAGATTAAGCGTCTAGTGCGTGTTTCTTACGTACTGTTTACACGAGTCAACCTTTTATCAGGAGCAGTGGTAGCCCAATGGTACTCGTTACGGCCACGAGTTACGAGCGTAGGTCGTAGGTTCGAACCCAGACAGGCGCTTTACTTTATGTAAATTGTTTCATCACCACTTCTCTCAAAACGGTGAAGGAAACCATCGTGAGGAAACCGGCATGTCCTAGAACCAAAAATTCGTAGACATGTGACGTCCGCCAACCCGCACTGGGTCCGCGTGGTGGATTACGTTACGGCCCACTCCCTCCCACCGAGAGGAAGCCTGTGTCCCAGCAGTGGAAAAACATGATGACTGCACTGAAAAAGATGTGATACTCGCACTAGGCCCGTGTGGCTCACACCCTCTCACCGAGAGGAGGCCTGTGTGATATGTGTCCCAGCAGTGGGAACATTATAGGATTTTTATGCGAACCTTAGCTCCTTTCAATAATCTTCTATTCAAAACGAGAAACTCTCCTCGTGTAACTGTCCCATTAGAGTCTGTTATTCTTCGGAAGTGCTATTCAGGTTGTTCGTCAAGTTGCTCAAACGCCCTCTTAAATAAGCCGTGGGCGTCACGGGCTATTAAACAAGGGATTAGTTTCAAGCTGGGGTGAATAAAAAGGTGTAATAGTTGCTTGATTGCGATGGCTTGCTACAGCTGCTGCGAATAGCTGTGTTACGTGTAAGCTACTTAAGGTATGAAGCTATTAAGAATTGAGGTGCTTTTGGTTAATTGAGGGAGCAGGATTTGAGAGAAAATGTGCTGGAAATTGGAAAATTATAGAGAAAACGTGTGTTGCGTTGTAGAATGTTTGGTTTTAATACACAAATCTTTATTGCATTCCATATGTGTTAAAGAGATGGTATATATGTCGTAGGTTTATCATAAAATTAAGTTTTTGATGAAAAACCGGAAGATGACACATTTTAAACTCAATTTTATGATAAAACATCTGGATTGTTACAGGCTTATGATTAAATTGAGTTTAAAATGTGTCATCTTCTGGTTTTTCATCAAAAACCTAGGTTTTTGATCAAAAACCTAATTTTATGAAAAACCTGCGACATATATACGAGTAAGGTAAAAGATCATTATAATATGGACCCTGCCGGTCACAGCGAAATTTAGGAGAGAAAAAGAGAGCTAAGTGGCAATTCAAACAATTAAATATTATTAGATAGATGTGCTTAATTGGATGTATAATTATGTATATATATATTGTTTTGTGTATATAGGTATAGTTCCTATATTAGTTATTTAATTTGTTTGTTTTCCTTGTCTTGTCTATTGAAAATTTACATGCAACAACTGCAGTTTAAGTAAGTACGGTACCTACACATTTCTTCTATTTTGAGATCTAAATAAAGATTAATATCTCCTTTATTAATAAGGTCGCCCCCTATTACATAGGACTTAAACCTAACCGGCGAAACGTGGGTGTACTACAGGGTAACTTCAGGGAAATTAGGCGGTAGAGAAGTTATTAATTTTGAACTTATTTCCATTTTTTCGGGTTCCGTACCTCACATGGAAAAATGGAACCCTTATAAGATCACACCGTTGTCCATCTGTCTGTCCGTCTGTCAAGACCCTTCTTCTCAGGAATGCGTGGAGTTATTAAGGGTAAATTAATATGAAATAATCAAGGCTGCAATCCCTTAAAGCAGTGAAAATACTAAACTTCTAGGTCAACGCAATCAAAAGATACGGGCGTTTACGTCGCATATTTTGACACTCGCAAGGGAATCAAAACCTATAGGGTACTTCTCGTTGACCTGCTCGTAGAATCATGAAATTCGGCAAGAAGCAATGTCATGTAGCACAAGTAAAGGTAAAAATCTGAAAACCGTAAATTTGTAGTTACATACTTACTTTGTACGGAGCACTCGGTGCGCGAGTCCGACTCGCGCTTGACCGCTTTTTTCCATTGCATTAATGTTTTATTTAACAAAAATAACAATCAGAATTAATTAAACCCATCATTAAGTCACTTACCCATAAACAGAGAAAGTTACAAACCCATTTTCTATTCACAAGCGACCACCAAATCTATATTAAAGTCTTAATTGGTAGACAATGTGTGTTTGACAGTTATCCCTGCGCATTCCCATGCGCAGTTAATTAAGCATGGTGTTCGCCCGGGGAAAGATTTTGTGCTCATATTTACCCCGGCGGCGGCGGCGCATTTACAAAAGCTAATGCATTTCGGTCGAGCCTCGGAATCAAGTCAAATGAGGGTTGGGTTTCAGAACTGTTCAACAAAGCCTGTTTAATTTATGACTCAAATCACTTTCGGAAGATAAATTATTAGGTGATATAATCATATTAAAAACCCTTATGTTGAATTATTTTAAGTGCTTTGGGATAGAATATAATAGAATCATTCTTTATTGTATACCATGTTATTAAATACATACTACATAATATATAAATGTAGAAATTTTACATATAGTTTGTGGTGTACTATTTACAACTAATAAGTATTATAAAGAGAAAATATTTGTATGTAATACAATCTCAACTCCACTCAAAAAATACTTAACCGATTTTAAAAATGTTGTAGGTAGTATGTATTTTATTTAAAAAATAAAATGGAGCTCCCTACGAAAATTGCAATAATATAAATCTAACCCAAGGTCAATCAAAAATTTACAAAGATAAAAAAAGAACACAAGCCGGAAGAACGCTAAGCATAGTGGAATAGTGCAGGCAGGAAATGTGGCTGTTAGTTTAGTTTATTGTGGTGTCTTACGAGTTCCACGCGAATGAAGTCGCGGGCGTAAGTTAGTAAACAATAAATACATAAGAGAAAAAAAAATATAATCGAAACCTGAATAGAAATTCGTTTTAATCTTTTTTAGTTAAATATTTCTGGAACAAACCCCAATTCGAAATTAATCTTAGGTTGGATTACACTAGGCTTTGTAAATGTGCACCCCGGTAGCTGCAAAGGCCGCCGCACTTTATTGCCCTGCGATCATTCTACAACTATTTATGCAAAAGGACCAAGGAACTTAATATGGGGTTTCAGTTTGTTTTCAAATATTTATGGATAGTTTTTAATAATGTGTTTAAATGGTCATATTTTTCCCGGTACGCTTTGGTCGCCGTATGCAGTTTATACTCGGTGTGATTCCAAAATTTCCAGCATTAGACTACATTAGACAATGGAAAAAAGGCAGTCATTGTTTTGATTTGCTTTTAAAGTAATATGTAGCGACATTAATTTAACACACGGGTAGGGCTAGTGGCCAGTAATCATAAAAATTATAACAACATAAAAAAAATCGGAACTTGAAAACTTCCACCTGCGCCGCTCTCCGACATAGGGCTCTCTATCTTTCCTTCAATCCGCCTTCTCTTTGCACGTTATCTGTTCTGATTACATTGATGCGATGTAATGATCCGTGACCCCGGCAAATGAACCCTGCGCTTCAGTTCTTTAAGTCAGGTTGCTCTAAGATGCTATTTTATAAAATTGTTTTAAATAAATAAATATTAATGTTTAAAATTAAAATATATTCATAAAACTAAAACGCGAAACCGTATACGTGTGTTAAATTAATGTCGCCATTAAAGCGCCACGCTGTATATCATGCCTGTACTCCCCGAGGGGTAAGGCAGAGGTGTATCTATAGTACACCCATATTCTGCCAGTTCTGTTTAAGCCTAGCTTACTTTATTGTTTATGGAATCTACTTATTTAAGGCCAACCCCTGGTAGGTATAGCATCTGTATATATTTTTATACAATCAGGTTCAGCTACGCTTGCCGTGTTTGGCCTGTGGATAGGTGACCATCTTTATGTATAAAAACCCCCTTCATGCCTTGGAAAGGACGTTAAGCAGTTGGTACCGGCTGTCATTCGTGCATTTTTTTTTAACGTTATGTCGATTGACTAACGTACAAACTAGATACGAGCTTGTTACTGCAGAAATTCCCGAGAATGCGCGATAACGCTGTGTCCTGCGTGTGTCATATAGGCCACAAGCAGGGTATGCCGTTGAGTTGATCGCAGCGTCGCGTCGCGTCGTATTCGTCGCTCACGCAGGACACCGCGTAATTCTCCAGAAGAGGCGCGACCTGTGCGTATGGGTGTATCTAATTTGTGGGTTACACTTTTGACATAAAGTTCATTATGCTTCGTACAAAAAAAAAAAACGCTTCCATTCCGTTCCACGGCAGTATAAATTGAGCCTAGTTTTGAATGATCAATATTGCTCACGCAAATGTTTCTGTCATGTTTTGCTATAGGCTATGAAATAGTAGTTGTGGCAATCATGTATCTATTCTACAGCTTTCTATGATGATTTCTTGGATGATCCTATAGACGGATATTATCAGGTTTATCCTAGTACAGGCATCAAACTTTGTAATAGCTAGGTATATTGTTTCTAAGATATATATTTGTATTTTTTCTTTTTGTATTTTAGATTAATAATATTGTTTAAATTGTTTATTCTGTGAATATGTATTTACATTATATAAGCTAACATACCTATAAAATAATGATATGTACATGTGAAAAAATAAGCAAAATAATCATAGGGCATCAAAAAGTTATTTTATTTTTAAATAAATTCAGGGTCGCAGCCACATCGACGCGCAACTTGTTACCCTACGTTGAAATTTTTCGTCGGTTAATAAAAAAAAAAAATGCTGTTCCATACATTTTCACCGCGTAGACAGTACACCTACTATGATTATTTTTTTTGATAACCGACTACATATTTCTACGCTGGTGGGTCAAAAATGGTCCTCACCGGACACGGTTGTTTCGGGAGGTTCCTGTTGAGGATAAAGCGGGATTAAACGCCAGGGTGTCACCACTGTGTAGATCGCCCGGAGGACACGGTGGAGCATACGGTGGAGCTCTGTCCGGGGCGGAGCACCGCCGCGTCCTCGTGGCGGTGATCGGCGGCGGCGATCTCTCGCGTCCGGTTCTGGTCCAGGCCATGGTACGGAGCGAGAGTGCATGGGAGGCCGTCACCTCCTTCTGCGAAGCAGTAATGCTCGCGAAGGAGGAGGCGGAGTGTGTGAGGGAGAGGCAATCTCTGCGCCCTCACGCCCCTAGTCGCCGCAGGAGACGCACTGGACGGGAGTCAACAGCCGACTCCCGGCCACGTAGGCGCGGACCTGCGGGCGGCGAGCAATGGGCAGTTCGCCGCCCGGTAAGGACCAGGCCTGAGTCGACGGCGCGTTGTGTTTTCCACGCGCGCCTCAAAGAGATGTCAGCACGAATTGACGGGGTCCACTAGGGCCGGTGCCTGCAGGGCCGTGGGTTGTTCGAAAGAGATACCGGGGCCCCTGGTACAGGCAACTGAAGGAACACGGGTGGGTTTTAGTCAGTAAAAGTCTGACACGCCCTTCCGCTCAGCCCAGAGCGGGAGAGGTCATTTGATGATTTCCCACCCAAAAAAAAAGGGTGGTTAAAATCATTTGCTGAATTCATGGTTACAGTTTGTGCGTCGATGTCCCTGCGACCCTGTATTTTTATTTTATTATTGACTTCAAAGATCATGTTAATCAGACCTATACAAACTTACAACTATTAAGAATTTTATGAAAATCCCCAGTTCGTGTGTAAACGGCTTACCTATCCTACAGTATTGGAAGTTTCATACCGTATAATTTGAATTTATTACAGACACGCGATTGTCAGAATCTGACGGATTTCCAAGTAAATATTTCAACAAAACACAACTATCGTTTCGTTGGATTTTAAGTAATGTCTTTCATACGCCGTTAGTTATTAAACAAGCAGGTCAAATCAGGATAAATCTTATAGAATTACGTATTATTGCGAAGGATTAAGCGTGACGTGTCAAATTCATTTGGAAATGACCCTTCTATATGTCGAGATATAGGTAAACCGTTGAGCTCGGTACGTTTAAGCTGATTACGAGCCCATAAATCCGGCTATGACAGGGGACAGGCATGGCCGCACCCGACTTTTGACGCATCAACTTAGCCGGAATGGACCTCTGATTATTCCAACGAGGGATGTTAGATGTTACTGTACACTAGGGATGGGACACGTTTGGCAACTCAATATTCGATTACTAGCAAATCGGCGTTGGAAAGTGGAAAAAGCGTTTTGTAAAAAATTACTTCCAATTTGCATCATTAACATTTCACGACTCGTTGGCTGTTGTTTTTTTTATATTTATTTAAGCTTGATAAAAGCTCCGCTCCATTCAGGTATTTATTTATCGGAGCCTTTCAAAAAAACCTTAAAGAGTTAAGTCACTAAAGGGGAAGCTTTCAAGTTTTTTACTGAAAGTGTGTAGCGAAGCGAAGATCCGTGTTCCTACTAACCTTTGTATACTAAGATCCTTTATGAACCTCCAAAGGAATAAAATACTTTTGGGAGCTATTTCAGGAGAAGCAAGTTGCATCACTCTTTATGACTGAGACGTTCTCTTGGAGCTTTTTCGAGTTTCCGTTAATTTAGTTTACGTATATTTTCACAGCTATTTTTTCAGATAGAGAATGTTTTCTTTTAAGGCCTCTGTGTCAAAGTAGAACTCTTCAAAAAATAATGTATTTGTATTTTAAGTCAAAACAATTGCACATAGTTAAGGCGCATTATATCGTAGTGCTTATTGATTGAGGCTAACAACGTGATGGAAAACAATCAAGCCACTACTTTGGATGTTAATGACTGCAGACGGTTTGACCTGAAGCAGCCATTGATCGTACAACGCGTGGTCATTATATTCGACGCTTAGCTTAAACCATAGGTAGTACTCGTTAGGTCTACCGTGTATAAGGTACAGTTAAAGTAATTTACTATAAATTACCATAGTAATCGATCTTTGGGTTCCAAATAATCTAGAAATAATTCCATGTTTCTCATAGGTCATGAATATTGTAATGAAGGAACCCACGAGGGTGTTTGTTCGTCACGATGACCGCGACGAAACTGTGCTTTTACCGGAATCTTATGAATATATTATTTAAAATATGGCCCGGCCTGAATTATGTGACCACGTGTGTTTTACATATAGATAGGGTTCGTATTAAAATGATAAATTCACCTGAGTGGCCGAAATTTGATACATCCCTTTTTTCTTGTAACAGTCGCTTTTATTTCCATGTTTGGCTTTGAAGAACATGAGTCGTATAAATAAGATATTTACTCACATTTTGGTAACAGACAAGGTACATAAATAAGAGACAAGGTGCACAACGAACATTGTAGAGGGAGCTTCAATGTTGCAAAATCACACAGTAATCGTGGCTCATGCTCAGTGGACTTACGGTCAGGAATATTTGATGATTCCTAATAACGCCCAACCTAGTTTACAGCACAATGGCTGAAATGCAGTTCGCCGTAAAACAAAGTGCGGGTAGATATGTGAAACAGGTAGATAATCGGATTATACCACGTCCGCTGTTTGCAGTTCTCAGCGGCCACATCGGGAGCACGTAAAATCGTTACGTTTCCATTCGGACCGAATCCTCCATCGACAAACATTTGTGCATATTCTGCGGTAAATGGATTTCATCCATTTTTGTAGACGTAATTATACACTTAGGTACCTACCAAGACTCTTACAGTTTTTTTCGTTCTAGTATGCCTAAGTACCCAGGCTTATTCCCGTAATTAAAAGCGTTCAAAATCTAACCGCAATCTCATCTCAGCGAACATCAATGTCAAAAACTTGTCAAAAATGTAGGGATATTAGAGTTCTTTTTGACAGATTAGGACTGAGATCAGACTGAACGATCTTAAAGTAACGTCCCTCAGATATTTTCATTCTCGGTTTTACCTTTTTTGTTGCATTTGCCTAAAGTACAGGTACTAATGAAAATACGAGTACCTAATAGCTATGAGCGGAGCGCTATGTCGAAATGGCGATAAACAAACCTGACGAAAGCAAAATTAAAGAAAAAGATAGAAACCAAAGTAAAATTAGGTCGCTACGTCAAACAAAGGAGGTAGCTCAATAGAAATCGATTCATCGGTTTTCGAACAAAGGCACGAAATTAGGTGCAAAGGCTTCTAGAGCCTCAAAGAATCAGCCTATAAAATTCTACCGCTTTTGTTCAATATACATGCGAATTTCCAAAAGCTCATTAACAAATGTAGGCTACTGACTTAGTAATCACATCATTATCATGTCAGCTACCTCTCATCAACTCTTGGACGCAGGCGTTCCACTAAATGAGAGATATTTCAGTAATGAGCTAGCGCGGCAGGGGAGTCCCAATCGCGGTAGGATGTTATTAGCCCACAGGTGGATCCTACCCACTCCCCTGGCGTAATCTCTTACGACACCCTGGGGAATCTAGGGGGTCTTGTTCCCCGAACCTTTAGGTACTTGCGAACTTCCTAGTTACAAAATGTAACTAAGTTTGACACTATTACTCTGAGTCGAATGACCGATTATGCCAATTATTTAGCAATGGTGTTATTGTGATTCAAAGTATGAACTGGAAACTTATGTTGTAGGAACATAGTTTGTTTACGTGGAACATAGCTTGTCTGATAGTTGGACGGAAATTGATACTCACTTTATGTTTCCAACGTAATACGTTATCAAGCTGGAGAAAGCTCCAGCTTGATAACGTTTCGCTGATTCTATTTTCAGTTAAATAGTCAAAGGACTATTTAACTGAAAATAGAATCAGCAAATTGAAGTTACAATGTAGTCTGCAGGATAAGGAACGTAACTTTGAAATAAAGGGGGTTCCATTGACCCCATAAGCCGTAAACATAAAACACGCTTCACGAAACTCAAGTTGAAGTTAAATTCAAAAGTGAAATATGATAATCCATCGTTTCGTGATGCACAGGTGCTACTAACAAAGTTCCGGGCAGGATAATGTTCATTGTTCGCTCACAATAAGAACAAACAAAGTACCGAGTGAAGGAGCTAATTCGCGTCGGCTTACAAACCAGCTCTTTGAGCCCCGAGTGCCACGGAAAGCTTAAAAATCAACCAACCGACTCCATTCACTCGGAGGTGTTACTTGAATGCAGCGTTCGTTCCTCAGTTCGTTCATTCTCCACAATTGAAATGGTAATGTGGCTCCGCTCCAGTTCTAATTGCCATGCAAATGTTGGAGCCCCGTACACACTGATATGTTTATAGCTCGGCAAGGAAGTCGAATCCTCTCAAAGAGGTGATCACGCTCCAAATGGTTCTTTCACTTGTCACTAGTGAGCGGGGAATGCAATCTAGTACTAGTTTAGTATCAAGAACTATGTCACATGCGAAGTGCTAGTTCTATATTAAATTAATGCAGGTTGAAGCTCTAGTAGTTATGCTGCAAATATTTCTTGTTGCTGTGTAGTCGAGTAGAAGCATAGACATAAGACACTGTTTTACATTTCTATGAGTAAGTAGAGGTTATGTTGCTAAATAACTGACAAAATTGACTATGATTAAATGTTAACAGTTTCGTAGTAGATATTCTACAGGATATTTCTTTATTTATTATTTAATTGACTCTATTAAAACAGCAATCAAGCATTGATAAAATACCTCACGTTATCCATTAAAATATCAGTATTAGCGACGCATTAATAATGACTAATCCATTCTATTTGTTTGGCCTCCATTGTAAACATTTAGTCTAATTCTCGTAAATTAAACCGGTTTCATTAACAATCACAGCCATCCAATTATTGTAACACGCTAAACCGACGCGATGATCCAATCATGGGTAGGTTTGTAAAACTATGGCGTTCGAACCAGCTCATAATGCGAACAACGTAAATGCGGCGTATTGTTTGTGATAACTATGAACAAACCGCTGCTCCGACCAACAAAAGGGATTTCAACAAATAAACTATTCCATGCGTTCAACAAAGTTAGGTTAAACGCGGCAAAACTGAACTTTGTGTAGTCCGCAGTCGTCCGACTTGTCACAACTGTTTGTACGCAAATAATAAGCTGTTTCTACGAGCCTTCTCTTAGAATATGGTACAAATAGAGTTTTCAATATTTGGTCTCCCTACAAGCGTTCGTTCGGTTTTTCAGTTGCTTTTTAAAGTGCTACTTGGCATTTCATTACTTATTCATGTGTTTTTATATGTAAGAGCTAGACTATGAAAGTAGATGCCTAGGTACTTTTCCTACCACAACAGTTGACAGCTTAAATACTGATGTAATGGATATTATGTCGAGACGATCCAGTTTTGGGGAATGTTTTTGTAAAATCTTCATATCTTTTCTATTTTTTTTTTTTGGTTTTCACTTTCATACTATCCGACAATATACATTTTTGGAAAGGTTTGTCTGCTCCGTTTTGGGTTACATAAACAGTCATAATCATCATCTGTCTGCCTTTTCCGAAACTATGTTGGGGCAGCCTCCAGTCTTACCGGATGCAGCTGATACCCGGTATTTTACATGGAGCGACTGCTTATCTGACCTCTACGACCCAGTTACTGGGTAATACGATACCCCTTGGTAAGACCGGTTTTCAGAGTTACATAAACAGTAATCATAAGAATTTAATTAAAAGCAGGAAGCAATAAGTATATGGCATCATAAATGTATAGTAAAAAGGTTTAATATACAGGGTGGCAGGGACATCGACGCGCAAACTGTAACCATGGATTCAGCACATGAGTTTAGACCCCATAGCGACGAAATTCTTCATCGGTTATCGAAAAAAAATCTCGCGCGTCGATGTCCCTGCCACCGTGTATACGAGTAGTTAATCTAGTGAAATGTCAGGCTGTTATTCAGGTAGTGGTAAAGTTAGGTCCCAACGGCGGGGATGCTACACACGGCCATGCGCCGGATGCGCCGCTATCCTCCGATACATCATATAATATTCCTATACGTGTGCATTCAATATGCACGTGATGCAGGAATTTCTAGTCCCTCGATATGAGTTATGCGTAATAACTTTTAGTTTAGGTGTGTATGTATGTCACGGGTTTTAGAATACCTGAGGGGAATACAGAGTAATAGACATCGTGACAATATTTTGGTAAGTGGTAATGGCAGTCGCGCTTTGTATTTTTTATTAAACCGACTTCAAAAAATAGAAGGAGGTTCTCAATTCGGTTCAATTTTTTTTATGTTTCTTACCTCAGAACTCCGTCATTCATAAATCGATTTAAAGAATTCTTATTTTGTTTGAAAGGGTATACTTATAGGGTGGTCCAATATAAATTTGGTCCAGTTCTGATGAGTGGTTTTGCAGTTACTCACTCAGTTTGTTACTTATCAGTGACTTCCTGTCACTGATAAGTGACAAACTGACAGGAAGTAACAACATACAATAAGTGTAAAAAATACGTATAGGTATTATTGATGCTAACTTATCAACCGAAGGACAAACGAATTTGTATGGGTGGGTACCATAGTTAAAAATATAAACGTTATTATTAAAAAAAAGAACAACTGACTTTCGATTTCGGAAGTCGGTGGGAACAAAAGAAAATACAAAACCATAGATACTGACTTCCAAAATTAAAGTTATTTTCCACTTTGTTGTGTTTTTTTTATGCGTAAGAACAATGTCTTTTCGCTATACCTTTTTTTAGAAATAATGGTGTCTATTGATTAATACATTCTGCAAAGTTGAGAAGTAGGTGCGGCCTATGCCCAGACCTTGGGATTAAAACAAAAAAAAAACTACTCAACAATAAGATTTATTACGATCTTACTTTCGAACACAATACAATAATTTAACAGAATTTATTTGCTAAACAGTTGAATGAAATCTGAGTGGAATCAATACAAAAGAATGTTATTATAGAGAGAAGACGTTCCTTTGAGTCGAGAAGAAATGATCCGTGTGAATGTTGGAAGCTGGTTCTCGGCAACGTGCTGTGGCAATTCCTCTGGGGACTACGCTGTGTTATAAGACGATTTTAAACCCATTAACGCATAGCTGGCAGCGTAGGAGAGCGACATGGAGGACGACCTCGCATCACCACACGCAGACAAGACCGTTCCTAGTTCACCTTAGTAGCTAAATCCAAAAATCTGAATAATCACTATAATCGAGCATGTCAGTTTTTTGTATATTTTTACATTGTCCATGTAATTTTTTAGTGTTTGAAGGGCAAATCAGTGAATTGAACAACGCTCTCGTCTTTACGGCGTGATCATCAATTGGGTTAGTCGCGTCATCTCCTAATTTTCTGCGGCCAATTTTAGTACGGCCATTTTGCCTTTTGCCGATGATCGAGGCCACAATTGGGAGGCCCTGGGTCTCACCTGGATTAAGTAACATGGTCAATTGAGGATATCGGCTAAGTAATCGGTACAGACCCTTCCCAAGGTCTTCAGGAATTTCCTTCCTTGGTGGAGGTTTTAATCCAAAGCTTCCCTTCTGTAATTTCTTCATGAGGCTGGATGCATGGCTTCCGTCTCCATATATTTGTGCAGCTGCTAGTGTGAGGATTACCAGGAGAGGTAGTGGTCGCATTGTAGGCGGTAACTGCTGGAATGGAATATAAGGTTATAGAATGTTCCTTTTTTGTGAGAAAAAATGGGAATCCAGTACCATATTTGACACACTGTATTCCCAAGACTGTTGATGACTAGGTACTTATTATTATAATATAGGCACTAGTGACCTGCCCTTGCTTCGCACGGTTGCAATCTTATAATGTGGCGACACGTCGAAACATCGAGAGATTTGTGCTATATCTAACTCACAGACAGACACGAAAAGTTTGTTTTGTACTATTTATTTATGTTATATAGGTACAGGCTGTCCGGTAATTATTGGATAACCTCTTAATGTTATGATAATGATGATAACCTCTTTAGGGGTCATTGTACTCATCATTATGAACAACTATTACTATGGGACCAAACCTGAAATTGCGAATAAAGAAACAGCTGTTTCCTACATTTTGACGAGTTATGCGAACATACATGTAGGGAATAGCTGTTTTTTTTTTTTCGCGATTTTATGTATAATGACCCCTAAAGAGGTTATCCATTAATTACCGGACAACCAATATAATATATTAGGTTAGCTGGCAGTACAAGATTAAATGACATCACGTATTTCATGAGAAATTTTAAGATCGCACACAAAACAAACACGAAAAGTTTATTTAACACTTTACTCAGTTCGGGAATCTTTTTACACTTAGCTCACATGCGTGCGCTGATACTATTTCTATAGATTAGGTTTTATACTTCGTGCCAAAGATACAGGTGCCTAAGTTTATAGACTGAGGCCCATATTCTACATAGATCGACAAGTAGTCATAAATCTGATTTATAAAGTAAATAACAATGCATCAGCGACGCCTGTCGTATTCCAATCCTCTAAAGGCGGCCTCTCAAGATAATGTGGGCTGCTACCAGCCTGTTTGCCACTCAATAACATTATAATAAAATATTTATGTACAGACGCATATCAACCTACTACAATCTGTCAAATTTCTTTAATAGATTTTCAACTTTATCGTTAAAGCATTCGGTTCAAGGATGATTGGGAAAATTTGACAGTTTCGGGTAGCTTGATGTGCTGGCATCTGTACAACTCTTGATCCAGTCATTTAAAACATCGTAGGTCGGAAAAAATTGCACTGTACTGATTTTTTGGGATGTTGTTACAATAGATACCAATAGTGTAAAACCAAGATTGCAGCTTCGAAAGACCTGTGTTAACTGCGTGGCTCCCGAAAAACCTCGTTGGATTTCATTCACTTTTTCTTATAACTTCTAAAAAGTGCTACAGCATCATTACTTTTTTGAAATATTTAAATTTGAGCGCAGCCGTATCTCTGTAGGTCCAATAAAACCAGAGATACATCAGCACAACAAAATGTTGGCCATTTTTCACAAAAAGTTCACGGTGTCTGGTCTACTTACATTTGATTCGAGATTAGTGCGAAATTTGAAATCCAGATTTATGAATAAACATCGTTCTAGACTACCAAACAAGTTATGTACGGTCACCAAAGGAGATAAGTAACCAGGGCTATGTTCGACGACCCTGGTTACTTATCTCATTTGGTGACTGTACTAATTAAAATAAGTAGTTAAATTCATTTATTATTTACCTTTCGAAATACACGTCCTACGTTCAGCGACAACACTGATATACTGCGTTAGGTAGAGGAGACTGCTAATAATCGCCATTGTTAAAATAATCACACAAAATATTTATTTTTCCTGGTTAGCGTTATGAAAAAATTCTAAAACGGTGCGTATTATATCGGTACATACGTGTCTATTTCGGGTGATTAGGACGTGGCTGTATAAATATCTAGATAAATAGAACTGTCGTAGCCAAAGCATGGTGGTAGAAACTTTGATTTATAATATCATAGTCGAACAGTAAAATAGTTCGTTTTTTATTTTATTTTTATTAGTAGCTATTTATGTCCCACAAAGCAAAGGCAAAGCCCTGCCTACTCTATTTCCACCACTCTATGTCCAGAGCTTCCAGGGACCAATCTTTATTAAAGTAGTCCATGGTAGTCCAGCTCAACTCGCCATCTCCATCTGGGCCCGCCGCAATATTAATTGCCATTAAGTAAGACCCACTGGGTCATGAGTTTGGCGTGGCTGCTTCCCGAGAAATATTTGAATATTTTTAATAATAGTAATATTTATTTAGGACCACTTTAGGTACACATATTATGTGTTATTAGTGGTTAAAAACCTATGTTAGTCCACCAATAAATTACATCAAAAGTTAAATAAATTTAAATATTTCTGACACATATGTATTTAAGAGAAGAATAAAATATATTCCAGTGTTCGTTTTATTGAATTTACGACTTGATATTCGGTAGTTTACACCGTTGTCCATTGTAATCGAATATCGGGGAAAATGGACTAGAAAAAAGTAGATAGGGCAAGTATATTGCTAGTAAATGATAGATTGTTATTCAAATTGATTGTGTTACTTTACCAAGAGCTTTGTAAATATTTTAACTAGATTTTGTTGAAACATTTTGTGCATGTTTGAATTAATAAAGCGGTGGGTCACGTAAAACTATCAACCGGTTTCGATTCTGGGATACCACAGACAGAATGATAGGTTCTGCTAGCAAAATAAAGATTAGCTTCGTTCAGAACCTCAGATGGTGCGCGTGTGTGATAAAAATGGAAACTATACTTACCTATCTAAACTAATATTACGAAGAGATAGAAGAAGAAAATATTTGATTTTTTGTACTTATGTTTTTTTTCTTACGCTAAAAATAGTTCAATGGATTTGGATGATATTTGGCACATGACCTGGATTAGGACATAGGGTAATTTTTATCTCGATATTCCCTCGGGATTTAGTCTTATTCGGGTGAAACAGAAACTGCGGGGCGCAGTTAGTAACAAAATAAACTAAGAGGATTGTTTTCTTAATTTCGGGCTGGACACTGTCCGCTAAATTTTAAATTACAGGTTGTATTCAGGCTATTCGATTTTCACTTTAGTAAGTGAGATTCACTCAACTTGCGAATCTAACTTTAACTTGGCATACCGAGTTAGTTGTAAGTAGGTATATTCGGTGCGTATGATGTTCATTGCAAATTGGACAAGTAGAGTTTTATTCGTTGCGTGAAAATAACCGTGCTTCAACTTCATTTCCGACCTCATAGGAATATTTTTGCATATTTCCTGCTATCATGAAGCGTCGATTTATCGCAGTTTCTAGATTGAATTTTCGCTGACAGTATAAAATGCGTGGATTCCATGTCTCGCCCACTCGAGTGCGGCAAGCCAGCGATATTGAAACTTAATGATGCGTTCTCGAACAGTTATGTGACACAAGAAAATATTATTTCGTCTTTATTCTGGCTAAAATGGGTGAATGTTATCATTATTGAGTCGTTGCCGGATTTGAAGTGGGCCTTTATCAATAAGTACGCTGTTAGATTTTACTGATCAATTTATCGACTTACTTTTCGTTGGTATTTGTGCCTACACTTGCAACTCGATATAACTCTATACTAAACTTATCTCAATTTAATTTGAATCTGCAAAGCAGTCGTGGTTCTTACGGTCGTTTTGTGAAATTGAAAAGAAAAGTACAGTTTGCTAACTAAGCTTGGCTAGTTCGTGAGAGTTGCAGAGTTTAGCGGGCTGCTCGGGTCCGCTCGCGTCCGTCCGGCGCCTGCGCTGCCGCTAACGACACCTTGTTGCTGCGAACCTCATTCGAGACTTTCGAGAGCGAAGGCTCCGCACAACTTTGCTCAGTTCATAAACGGAAAGTTTGCACCAATCGGTATAGAGCCCGCCATTCAGAAATGACTTCGTCTTATAAGATTATTTTTAGAAAAGAGTCTGTGTTAACGATGTTGTCTTAGTTTCTAAACTGAAATTAGCTTTTAAACTTAAGTGCTTAGTGGAAAAATATGATGTGATTTTCGCTTCTTTCTTTACCACACGTGTGATAAACTGATAGTGCGCGCTATTTATAAGAACAGGTAAAATTTACCGCAATGCGAAACCCAATAAATAATAATGCCACGTGTCATATAGATTTTAAAATATGAATGTGACTACTCGTATAAGGATAAATTATTGTAACATAGATAAAAGAAGGATACATTTAGCTATTATAGTTACGGCAGTTATAGGTAAATACCAATTTGCTGTAGGTACTTAAATAAACATTTCTAATAGGTACCTATAAATATGAAGTCTCACTGTTTAATCATTGGATAAAATAAACCTATTACAACTTTAAAGTTAGAAAGACAAATTCGATACTCTTTATTATGCAAAACAAAACAAATAAAGAAATAATCAAGCTGTAATAAAAGGTTGTTGATGTTTACAAATTCGTGAATTCAAATTTGGAACAGACTCCGAATTTGACTCCGAAATGATGGCCAGTCAGCTTCGAAACTACATAAGTACTTTTTCTGTGACTTATCATTATTTTGATATTTTAGGCCTCTAAACATAAAAATGTACGGTGGCTCGATTTAGGAGTCCGAGAGTGTATTTCAGTTGTCACCTGATGCGCTGAATATTGCTAAAATATCAGGTCGTTTGACCTCCACAACCCACATAATGGGAAGGATACTGTCATTCCGGAATAGTAATAAAGGGGCTACTGGCTATGTACACCACACCGCAATACTGCGGCGTCCACGGCGTAATGATAGAATGTCCCCGGGCTCTGCACGTGATGCGACTGCCAAGCTCACCACAACCCTGGCCACATCGCCATCCACTGCTTTATTTCGCCTCTGTATTGCCACAGATATTGATAGGTTCTTTTGTCGTGATATTGATGGGGAACAAGTCAATTAAATATATTTACTTTACTATTTATTTTTCGATTTCAACCCTTTTTGTCCTACTGTTGGGAAAAGGTCAAAATACTTGTATAAATGTTTTTTAAAGGTTTTGGTAACTTAGTTGTTTCTACCGGGAATCTAAGTAAAAACGTATTGTGTAACTTTACAGCATCAGCTGAAAGGATTAATGACAGCGTCGGCGAAGAAGCAGCCTATTGTTACTATGTGGGTAGAACAACATCAGTCATTTGATACCGTATCTACCTACACTGAGTTTCAGTCCGACCTTTCAAAACAAGCCGTAAAAGGTCTATTTAAAATCTAGGTACCTATTATAAAATAAAATAGTAACGATGTCAAAACTGTACATTGACAATAAAAAAAAAGTTATTGACACGAGGTGTGGGAACGAGTCTGATGCCGAAAATATAGTTGACTGTTTATCTGTATGTATGTTCCAGATTGACGCAATAAGGGCTGAACGGACATTGACGAAATTTGACACAGATAGTTTATTACCTGAATTAACACCTACGGTACTATCGATCCCGGTAGTACATACTACGGGGACATCCCCGTGAGATACTTTCCGACATCCACGCGTATAAAGTCACTTGCGCTAGTGAAAAATAAAAGATAGAATTAAAACATCATCTTCAAGTTATTTTATCTCCCACCTTTCTTACTAACAGCTTATCAAACGCATTGGGTCTAACAGGCCCTCTTCACAATCATTTATGAGCATCCCGTGAACCGAACACTCCACATGACGTCACGGGCGACGCCATAACGAACTTTTCCCGGCCGAAAGCCGACAACTTCTATAAATAATTGAACAGCTAACTTCGCTGGCGACTTCAGATGATAGCTCCTGCACTATATTATCGGAAGAGGAACTGTTTAAGTGTTCCTGAATATTTGCCGGCGCTCCAGAAGTTTCGTCTGTAATTTGCATTTCTATATTTTATGAGCGAATAAATTATACGAATGTGTACGGAGTCATAGTGGATGTACTTTATTAAGCACGGCCAATAGTCTACTACTAGTACTATTAACTGGACTCTTGTCCTCCAGACCGTATTTCGGCTATGACGGCCAATCGCGACTAGCCTTCGGCGCGGGAGCTAAGTACACAAGTGTATGCACAGCCAAGGCTGCACTCTCTCTTCCCTCCCCTCCCCCCCCTTCCCTTCCCTCTTTCTTCTCTCATAGTACGATGGGACGGCACATAATGAGACACAACCGGAGAGAAAGGCGCAGGATCAAAGGTTTAACGTGCTTTCCGAGGCACGGGGGTATCACACCGGCAATTTCCAAACTCCCCCCGAAGTTGTACCCATTAACACTTTGCCCGACCTGGGAATCGAACCCAGCAGCCACGCTTAGCAGTCGCGCTTGCGACCACGAGACCAACAGGGCAGTCGTACTTAGGTCATGTGTGTTATGGTGTAGAGCAGTTTGCGATTTAAACGTTTTTTATTAGCTTTAGCTTAGTTCGCAACCAGTAGTTGTAATTTGATCATAATTATCAATCATATCATATTATACAACATGTCCCGGAATTAACGCACACCACCAGATACACCCCAATTAGAATATTATGTTATAATCATAATACACCCATTGAATTTTTGTTATTATGTAAACAACATTGTTTTTTTTTTTATAAATTAGTTAATTCTGGGAAAAAATTATGGTCACATTACAAAACGCAAGTACATAGTCGCATACGTACAAGGGTCTATAATAGTGGGTATTTCATCCATTTTGGTTTGTTTTGACCGTACAGCGGAAGTGTGACAGTAATTTATATAGTTTTAATTATTTTTGGGATAAAATATTACCTAGATATTAAAAATTACAAAAATCGATTCAGTAAACGATTCTGAACAAACTACTTTCATAATATGCATTAATTCAGTTACACGTTGTATATATATTTTATTTTTACCGTTACTGTCCCACTGCTGGACAAAGGCCATGCTCTCTCTTTCATAATAATCATACATTGATTTATTTTATTAAAACATTATTTTACGAATGTAGTACCTACTTATCTACTTGTATTTTCACATGTAAGGAAGTTCTGAGAAACAAAGATATTTACTTACCTCCAAAAAACAAACAAAGCTTCAAAAGGAAACGCCCGCGTGTTTCCGCCATTGGTATTCCCGAAAACTTGAGCAGTTTCTTTTATCAGGCTCTTTTGTAGATCCTTCGGAATGAGCTATTAAATAAATAGCTAGTGGCCCTTACCGCACCGAATAAAAGAACACGACCTTCCCTCTATCGCCAACAATGTTCGCAATTGAAAAATAAATCGGGTTCCCTTCGAATATATTTGTTCAGATATTTTGACTAAGACCCTCATCACATCCTTTTATACTCTATAAATAGATTAACTATCCAATTTACCCACTCAACTACGATAAGTGTAAATAAAACTTGCCATATTAATTTCACATATTCTTTATTTTAAAAGTTTTTACGAATTATAACTAATTGGTAACTCAAATATCACAAAATGAAAATACAACAATGAAAATATTAAAGTAAAAAATAAATATTTAAAAAACAATAAAAAGTAACATAATTGAATACACATCAATATCAAAAGTATGGGATTCAAGCTCGATGGGAATGTATTACGTAATTCCTATGTATTTATGTACGTGTATAATCGTCTAATATGTACTTTGGTATAAAATACTGGAGTTAAAAGCTCTGGGTTTATTCAATGCGTGAGAGTATTGCGTTATCACAGTGTTCGGCAAGTAAATACAGCGTGGTTAGTGAACTGTTACAATTACCCATTTTACTTATCAAAGTTTTTATTATCTACTACCTAAAATTTGGTATAAAAACGATGCTAGACCGTTTAACACATTGTCTAGTTTCACTACTGAAACTTTCATAAGTAAAATGGTCTGTGTGAAAACTTATTCGAAAACATTTAAAAGTTACACATAATTAACTACTATCCTGTATGTTGTAATACTGAATATCATAAGACAATCAAATGTTAACTATTATTATTAAAACTCAGTCTATTTACTTTCACAAATTCATTTTAAAGTTTTTGATATGCGACTTTGTACAAAATGATATTTGCGTCCGCACAAACTTTGGGTTCAACATTGACGTAGGTATATTGCCTTCATGTAAACGTTGTTGTGGTTAAAGCCAGCAAAGTACGGGTCTATTGTGAGTTTCGATGATTGATTGACATAGTCAAAATGTCGGTTAGGTCCTCACCATTTGCTACGATTGAAACTGTTATTCGAGCCTCAAATAACTTTACATTTACTACATTTTTAGAGGCCTGCTTTTCATGTTGCCTACACAAAGATTGTCTCCACTTACTTCAAATATCACCTTAATAAGATCTAGTGATACTTTTATAATGACTAGGTAAATTGTTTTTACTATATAGTCAATACGACAGTTCCTATACTGGATGCTCCATTATAATTTTCTAAAACATTTTCTTTATAGCGGTCTGTTCAACTAACCAAAGGGTCATGACATTTTAACCAATTTTCTATTCGAATAGATTGTAGTACAATTGAATATACAAAAGGAGGATTCAAGATGAGGACAAGGGATTTACATCTCACGAAAGGAACATGCTCTAACCAAAATAACATTTAGGGTAAAGGACACATTTAGAGCCTTGTCATACAAGCGTTGTCTGAGGTCTGGCGACGCGACGACATTTTGAGTTACATTTCAGACCTGATCTTTATGATTCTAACCAGATACATCTGCATTATCTCTGGAAACATAAATCGAAGACTTACATTTATGACTAGGGACAGGTATGTCCAGAATTGGCGCAGTAAGCTTCGATTTCCTAGCCCAGTTCTTTGTCTTCGTTGACAGATCGCTTCAATGATAAAGCCCTGAACATAATTGACGTAAGGGTGTGTTTACACTGGCGCCTTGGTGCAGGCGTTGATGTCTCCAATGCTCTTGACGCGCCGGTGTCTCTTCTGCTTCAACAGCGCGTCGTCTGCCGACTTGGCCGGCAGGGGCGAGCTCACTCGGTGAGCATGGTCCGCTTTATGTCCATACCTTTGGGGAAAAATTAGAATAAAAAAATGTAACAAAAAATCTTAATGATAAAGGAAGATAAATGCCTTACGGCTCTTTTACACGAGGAGAGTTTCTCATGTGCTTACATTACACTCATGGAGTAAACGACATATTAGACACAAGAGTGCGATAAATCGTCTGGTGATTCTCACCTCTCACGATCGAGAAACTGTCCTTGTGTAAACTAGACTTCATGGGCAAAAACATTAGGAATTTAGAGCTTTCTAGATAAATAAAAGTATAAATCCATCTAAATAAGACAAAACAATATGCCGATCTTAGTTTTATATGCTACCCAAAATGTAAATTTCATGAGCCTAACAAGGTTATCCCTACAAATTGAAGTAGGCGTTAGTCAAACACCTACACGAGCTAGTGTGCCACATTTGAAGTTAGATTACGTCGGGAAACAGCAAACCTTTGTCTCTCACTCTTGTAAACGTAATTAGGTCATCCAATTCTGTTGGCTTTAAAACACGAGCTGTATCTAAAGAAATAAAACAAAAGGGAACCGTCTATTGAATTTCCGCGATTTCTTTCGCGTAAAGTTTAATGCAATCTATAGAAATGTGGTCTGTTGAATAACTTCATTTTTTGTGAATAGCGTGTAAACAAGCGAAACTTTTTCTTTGTATTCATAACTATAACGGTAACTATATGGAGAAGACAAGACAAAAATCAGGTAATTTGTATTCATTATAGGAACATTTCTGTTATTTTCTTAAATTTACCAGTCAGCAATTTAGACGTGGTAGTAGACCACGTTGCGGACATTATCAATTTCATAAAGAGAGAACTAACACATTTCTTTCTGCTACTTTCTTCTTCTTTCTAGCTTGACGATGTGTTACAAATTACGGATAGGTATATTAGAGGCGTATGAGATACATCAGCTTTGTCTCTGGGATCACAAAGCAACTGCGATGTCTCTGGCACATATTGCGTCGGTGATCACTAACAAACGTTTATAAACACTTCAGCAACACTTACCTATGAGTAATACTAGAGTTCTCCTTGATATCGTTCAGTCTCGTCAAACTATCCCTCGTCGACACACTGGACTGCGAGTACAAGCTCAGCGGCGTGTAGATCGGCTCGTACTCCTGCAGCGTCGGCGGCGGCGCGTACGTCATGCTCAGTTGGGACAGCGTGCGCACGGCTATCGGCGGCGAGTATGAGATCTGGTACGGCTGCGTCAGGCTCAACACACTCGAGCTCTCGCTTGAGCTTGACGGTGACGTCCGCTCGTGCTTCGGCTTTAGTACCCCTAGAGCTCGGGTTATTGAGCCCTGGAAATAATTTGCGGTTAGTTCTGGGAGTCATAATTTTTTATCATTTGGAATAGTTAGTTACCAGTCTTACCCTCAAACTGTGCCTCCTGGAGTCCCCACTAAGATCGATGCCTGGTAATCCAGTAGCAACCGACCTTGAGAACGGTCTACCCAACATCCTGATTTGATGACCAAACAAGTTTCTGAAAACGAATTACAATTTGATTTCACTACACAACGGAAGCAGTACAAATTTGAGATCACATATAAAAGCCAGGCAGAGCGTAGTTTGCGTAAGTTATGGTCGCTTTAATCTCTCAAATTTGCACTTATTTGTGTTTAATATCTGCTAACACAAAAAGCTCACATGCAAATTCTCGTAAAGTTATATTTTACTCTTTTAGTCGCCATGTTGGACCTCAATACTGCATTTTTTATTCCTAGCAGAAAAAATTACGCAAACATTTTCATATTCACAGATTTATATTCACTGGAAGCTACGAGAGACAGTTAATAAAAAGTGAATGGTAATTCAATAATATTTTGCATAGACATCAAAAGCATGATGCACTTTGCTGGAAATGATACGAATCATGCTGATTGTGTACGGATATATGGATATAAATAAAAAAGAAATAACACGAGTAAATATTAATGGATTGGATGACAACGAAAAGTACTGAATCCAATATTGGAATTGGTAGCAAATGTTTTGACATATATGTTTGAAACAGACAGTACTCTTCCTTGTACGCTTGAATTAAAATAACAACAACAATATAATCAAAATGTCATAACTAAATCCATCAAGCACGAAATGTCAACGTGTTGGAAATCTTTACAAAATAAAATGGAACGTTACATGGAAGGAGAAAATGTGGACAGAGTCTGATTATTATGTAGTGCGGACTAATGATGATGACAGAGAGGCATTCATGATGTATCGATAAAATGATCGTTACCGTTCTGTCTCGATGCAAGGATCGCCAAGTTTAGGGTGATGGATAATAAAGAAACTGACTCGATGTCCCTTAGGTTTATCTTTTTCATCAGGATTTATTCACATTTATAGTTCAATCGATATCGTTACAGGTGAACCTAATATACAATGTTGTCAACTTTACAGTATGAATGTATACAAGTCAAAAACATAGTTATCTTACAGTATTAGTAAATGCTATTATTGTTATAATCCTAAAGCTACGGTGATGGTTCTGTCTTTACACCTATGAATATTCAATTGTAAAGATTTTAAAATCTTCGATTATTATTACAATTATTCCAAACTGTCATTTAATTGAAATTAATCCCTTTCAATAACGTTAGTGAATGCAAGTAATGGGATATGAGTTACCCCCTATGAATAATACGAAGCATTTTATGCTTATATCTTTATAATATCAACTAAGTTGTATACATTTACTAGTTTACCAAATTGATCAATCTCGAATTAACATTAACGTGACGAATCTAATCTACGGCAAGATCGGGACTCTAGGGGGTCACAATGTCCAACATTGAATCTAACACTGACGAAGGCGAAGTACAAAACAAAATGACTGTCACTGTCCGATCGCTCCAACTTTTTGATATCCTTTACTTACAAACCACGATCCCTACGATAACTTATCAGTCTTCACCGCTCGTAAAGTTTTCCATCAAAAAAGTTTCAAAAAACGAGCAAGTATTGACGGTAGGTAGATACAAAATTTTCTTTCGCAAAGAAAATATTTTGTGTAAAAATAGCGAATTTACAAACATTTTGATACAGGAAATTTTACATAGATACAGGTTTGGGCACCGAAGCGATAATTTATTTTTTAAACGAGAGTTTTTTGATTTTCGTTGGTTTATCTTTGTTTGGTGGACAACATGGATGCTCGGGCAGCCTCCACTTGCAGTTCTTCCACCTGGCAAAATATCGTATACCTGCAGGATTGCACCTCACATTATAATCAACTACAGATGCGCACGTACGGGAGGGGACTGCTCAGTGCACTGGCCACTCGCCACTACTGAGTACTCAAACAACTGGGAGCATGCATGTGCCTCACCACCACAGCGTTGCACTCGTCGCACTCACAGACGTCGTTGACTCATTTTAACAATGCACTTATGGGACAAACAATCTAAGAACTTGGTTATGATATATAATAATATAATATACTGTGCTCATTGTCACCAAACAAACTGCTAGATATATTCAAGTATATAATATTGTAAATACATAATTCATTCATACCATGTAGCATAATAAGAAAATATAACATTTACATAGATGTATTATACAAGTGGTGCGAAATATTATTGGCTCGCAAGTTGATTGATTCGATGGAACACATAAATATTAACCGAATAGGTGTCTGAAGCAAATATTATATTTTCCCATGTTTGTTTATAAATGAGTGTGTGGGTGACTCACCTCGCTGGTATGACGAGAGCATCGAATTCGGCGACCAAGTGTCTTCTGATAATGCTCTTGGAAGGAGGAATGCCGAGCGCGGTCGCCATCGTCTCGCCGGTGAACGACGGCTCTAGTACGACGAGCCCGCCGTGAACTCCACTGTCTGTTGTAACAACATTATCACCAACATGATCGACTGTTCTGGCGCGGATATCATTAGCAAATAGACAGTATCAAGTTAGGAGAACAAACATACCTTTCAGATTATCCGCAAATTCACCTAAATCAATATTATGAGCCCATCGCATAAACCTCTGATTGGTCCAGACTAAGGGGTCGGCGTCGACGTTCTCGCACTGGTGTCGCCTGACAGCCAGCGCCTGCAACAAACAAAGATATTGTAAAAACTTAACGATGATTGATCAGTTCTGGTAATTTATAACGTTGGAAATAAGAAGGGAAATAATAAACGTGATGTAACAGGTTTTTAGCTAACTGTCGAGCTAGCAGGAGCGGAGTGCACGATGATTAATGGGTGTACATTACGGGGCACGGCAATGCGAGGCGGAACATTTTGTTCCAGCTCATTGGATAATCGCTCATTTGCTTTTCGTTATCTCAGCCCACTTATCGGAAGGGACGTGGAAAGGTTTCTCATTTCGGGCCACGCAATTTGTAAATGAGATGGAGAGTGTAATTTATGTCATTGTCATCTTTAATCTATTTCTATGTCCTTTTATTTATCTTTTCTTCGGTAATACTTTTGTCGTGTTCAAACTTGATTAAAATAAAATCAAAACATATTTTATTCATTGTTGCTATCCGCTTGCAAATGTCTTTCGAAATCTGGTTGCACTGTCCACTGACCTGTCGATCATACTTCATTATTCTAAGCAGATGTATGCCGTGCACGATGGAGGCCTGGTGGAACTTCCTCGTCACTCCGAGGTACTTCTCCAACTCCTTCTTGCTGATGGTATCCAGCATGCGAGCGTCCACCAAGTTTGCCAAGAATGACTCTGCATACTGTTGGACGAAATGAACTTAGATTAGAATTCCTGCATGGTTTCTTCTGTATATCCCACTGGACCAATCTGTATCTATCTATCTTTTATTATTCCTAATAATAAAGCTGAAGAGTTAGTTTGTTTGAACGCGCTAATTTCTAGAACTACCAGTCGGATTTGATTAAATCTATTTGCTTTTGATAGCCCGAGGATAGATCATCACGCCCTAAGGAGCCGAGCAAAAAGAAAAAAGTAAAAAAGACCGCTAAGCAAAAACGAACAACGGTCGGGAACAACAAATGCCACGCGGACAAAGTCGCGGGCAGAAGCTAGTTTTGAAAATAATTTTACAGATATTAAAGCTATTTTAACAAGTTCTATAGATGAACCCAGTTCAACCAGGTCGAAAATATATTAAACTTATGTGCACATAAAAGTATTGTTCGCTATACCTGTGACAATCCCAAATCTGGCAGCCATTCAGCAGCGACCCAAGCGTGTGTCAACTGTCCTATAGTGGGGTTCCTGACGAGGTCTGGTCTCCTCCGCTCCTCTATGGCGAGCCTCAGCTTCTTGCGGTGCATCGGCTGCGAGATGCCCAGCCCCACCTCCAAGTCCGCGTCAGACAGCTCGAGCAGAACCTGCCCATTCAAAGCACGGATCTAGAACCAACCAGAACACAATATTTGACGCTTAATGCGCGTCTCTCGCTCTACTACATACATCCCTACCAAAAAAATGTTTCTTATGAATTTATCAACCGATAACGACATGAATAACTTTAACGTTCGTGATTTCCTTTTCATGTTACAAGACTACGCTTACTGAAAACTCTAATATTCAACATATAAATAAGCAAATTCTGCAAAGAATTTATCTGGGGGTGGTGTATCGGTCCCCGATTTCCATACAGATCTAATAAAATGAGCGCATTCCGAATAATGAATGGATTTGCGGGTAATGAAAATGGTTTTTTTATTCCACTCGTTACATACGAAAATATAATCCGCGTCGTACCCATCGAGAGTTATGACGGGCAGAAATGCAAACGTTGATTTTAGCTCTCACGTAATTCGTGCTGAAAATAACCATTTCATTATTACAGTTTCAACAATGCACTTTGTTAAATAAGTTCGTTACATGAAACATATAGTTATAATATTGAGGCTTTTCTACCTTGTTAAATAAATGGAGTACTAAGTGGTTAATACGATTTGTTTTAATACTGCTTGAAGCCTCATACAGTTGAAAGCAACAACCTCGTTTTGCGAACATCTACGGACACTAGGTATATAATAGTTAGAAAGTAAGCTACTAAGTCTTTACAATGATGAAATTTCATATTGTGCTCACCTGACGAAAAAAAGTATGTACAAACAAAGTGAAGTCAGGACTTCACTTTGTTCACTTCACTAGCGCAGGAGTCAGGACTCCTTCGCTAGTTAACAACACGAGGAGCCAAATGTCTCTTTGATACCGATTTCAAGTGCTTCTCTAGATACAATCACAACAGTAGCATAATGTCGTAAAACAACGTAGGTATTTGTGGGGTGACTTCTGTGCTGTGCAAGGCGTGATACATAATTAATAATTTTTCACCAGTACTTTTGGCGTCAAAATCTTATTTGCTGTTGGCGGTTGCTACTTATTAGCAGGCGAAGATAAGACGTGTTAAAATATTGAAAGTACACACTTAATAGACCAACTCCACTTTGGTACCAACCAGAGCAGCGAATTGCGACACATTTAAGTGCTAGCTCAAAAACCATGCAGTGATCACGGGGCACTGAATTTCATATATTATGTCATATTCAACATACCTTGCCACTCTTCACATTATCAGCAACAGCAGCAGCATACTGTGGCATGCCCAGCGCGAGCTCAAGCCACGCGATTATAGCAGGCGCCCTCCATCTTGAAAGTGGCAGAGATGCCGCCTCCCGTAGCGCCGCCTCACTGCCCAAGGGCGACCAAGCACGAGTGCTACCAGTACCCGAGTAGATCGGCTCTGAACAACAAGCTATATTGAAAAACATTGAAACATATTCATTTGTGACCTGAACAGGTCGCCCGAAGGTTCCCAAAGATGTTGGTATCTATAAACACAAGGAGGTTAGGAATAAACAGTAGGAAAAAATTTACTGTGAGAATCAGAATCGCCAAGGATTTATGGTTGGCCGATCCAGCCATAAATCCATAAAGAAAACAAAAGACAAGTTAATTGGAGTGCTAAGAAATTCTTATTATAGAAACGTGTAAAGTTATCAAAATTTAAAAAAAGTGCAGGGCTTATTTTATTTCGAAAAAGGTAAAGGTACTGTTTATTTTTTACGCAATGGCATTGTAAACTCACCGCTCTCATGGCCGCTGATGGCCGCACTGCCCGACTTGGTGCGGTGTCGCGAGCGCGCGAATACGCGTGATATGGAGCCCCAGGCTGAGCCTCGTCCGCGGGCTCCTTTGCTTCCTGCGCCTGAACGCCCGCGCACCCCACCTAGCAGAGCTGCCTCACACTCACCTGGGCTTGATAGCTGTTCCACTGATCTAATTGGAGCATAGGAGGCATTGAAACGGAAATTCAAGCTAAAGAAATATTCAGTTTTTTTTGGCTGTCTTAACATTCAACGCAATGTTACGTAGGTGTAAATACGTTATGGGCATAGTGCCTTGGAAGTGACGGAAACTTTGAAAATGATTCTATAGCCAGACAACACTATCAGAAAAACTGTAGAATGTATTCATGTTTCTCAAAAATATGTAACTTTGCTATAATTTACAAAGCATGTAAATGTGATAAAATGCTTTTCAATGGACCTAGAAATGGCGCTACAAATAGAAAGCATTATGTAAACACACACAGTGAATGTTCTATATTCTCTTCAAATATTCAGCAGTGTACCTAAGGAGTATAAAGAAGCCATTAGTTTGCATCAGGTGTACAATCTCAATAATCACTCAAACGCCGAATTTTGATTTGACACTCAATCTGTATGCCGCCTTTCACCGAGCAGCCGTTGTTCCGGCTCTTAAAATATTGCAAGATGAAAGATATAAAAGGTAGCCTGAGCGAACAGTTGCGGAAAATGAAAAAGAATTAAGCCGGAAGAAAATGTAATTTCGAGCAACTATTGCTGACTCGTGGACCGAATCGCGTAATGCTCGGTAAATTTTACTGTCAAAATTCGATAATATCGCCTGTAGAAATAAAGTAGCCCGTAAAAGTAATAGAATGCTGAATGTTATCGCTCCATTTCCTATTAACTTTTAGAGGGCTGCAATATGCATCAGGTGAACTATTTATGATTATTACAACTTGTCAGAATTCGATTTTATATTTGACATCTAAATTGTAGACAACCTTTTGAAACAGTATACCAGAGGGCTTACCATCAGCTCTTGTAGCAGGGCAGAAGTTGAACTGCACTGCCTTTTTGTTCTATGACTAAAAACAAAAACGCAGTGCAGTTCATCTTCTGTCCTGCTATAAGAGCTGGTAGTACGCCCACTGAATGCGGCGGCCTTTTAAATATTGCAGACTAGATGAAATATTTTAAAAAGTAGCCCGAGGAAGTGGAAAAGAGTTAAGCCAGCAGAAAACGTAACTGAGAGGAACTATTGCTGAATCGCGCAATACTCTATTAATTTTACTGTCAAAATTCGATATTATCGCCTTTAGTAAAAAAGTAGGCAGTAAATGTAATATAATGTTATCGCCCAGTTTCTTTTGGCTTTTATGGCTATTAAGTCTAATAGACCGCTAGGCTATTCGTAAGATTGAGTTAATGTCAGCAAATAAAGATCTTACCTCATTTACAAGGAAACACGTTTTGGCAAGGCTTTAGTTTTAATATGATTATATCCCTCAGAAATAGGCCCACGAACTCCGAGTAAAAAGAAAGTTGTTTTGAAGAAACTTTTCGTGGCTATTAACAAGATTAACGCTATTTTTCCGGTATAATTAGCACCTAAAGGGACGTCTTCACAGTATGGCTTGAGGGTGAATTGGAGAATTAGATCATGGTAATGAACATTTGCTCAGCTGAATACTAATACTGTCTGTCCCCTTGTAACGGCTCTGTCGCTTCCTACGACGGCTTAGTATTATAGCCCACGGGCAGCAATCAAATTCATAACATGAAAAGATACTTATCTATGTACATTAATGTACCAATATTTATACACAATGTTGGCATGAAATGTGTGATCCAGTAAATACTGGAGATATAACAAAAAAAAATAATGAGAGTACAATGTTTTTTTTAATCTGCAATGTGTTTCGTAAACATAGCTTGTTACATGTCTCTTATTCCAAGTTCGTACAGGCAGAATTTGTTTCTAATCTGTGCGAGCAGAAGTTTTTAATAAACTGTATAGTGAACATGATTTATGTGTTTCAAAAGTTTCTTTACGGAAAACTAACTGTTTGCGTGTAAACGATTATTCGTTTTTAGGTATTATGCGATGGTGTAGTATTTATTTATTTTAGAAGTTAGGTATGGGTATTGTGTGCCGACCTTCTCCGTTATATGTAATTGTAAGTTTATCAGCAGAATTTTGTAAATGGCCTTCAATTTTATATATTTTTTTAATACCGTACATAAGCTAGCTGTAAGTTTCCCGAATAGAATAAAATAAAACTATAGGTACAAACCTTGATAATGATCCCGCGTCGATGGAGCGTGTGAAGGGCGAAGCACTGTTGTGTGGCGATAGAGTTGGACTGCAGTCGCGAGGTGTGCTCACTAAGAATACAGAAGCAATTCACGAGTTATATTCGGTTTTGTTATTTGATTGTTTCATCCAAAGGTTGTCTTTAGAAGATCGCTCTTAGCGATAACACCGCACATTGCATATCGGGGCCTCCAAGCTCATCTTTTACTTAAAAGTCCCTATGTAAGATTTACTGTAAAAGTTGTACAAGTTTCTGCAAGAAACCTTTTTATTTTTATTTTATTTATTATTTTGTCACCCTTTGTGAAATTTCTACAATTATACCTATGTTGTCAATTATGTCTGTACCTGTATGGTGTACATATTAAAGAGCATTCTATCACCACGTCCCTGACAAATATTCTTGACCAGTCTCTATGTTATTACAAAGGGTCTTAAGACTAACGAGGAAAACATAATGTTCGGTAAAGGTATCTAGTGAATGATAGAATAAACGGAAATCTGTAATTTATACAGGTTTATTTTATCGTGTTAGACATTGATACCCATCGCGTCTGCTGTGTGTAACAAGCCAGTTTAAAAAAACCCTGTCTCTGTGTGTTCACCAACCAAAATATTGTATACAAAAGAACTTATTTAAATCCCATTTCCAAACTGTGTCAGGGAAAATGGAAACTGAAAAAGCGATTCACGATCCTCTCCGTATTGAACCACGCAGTATATTGTCGCCATCGAATACTTAGCCCTAATGTTACATGTATATGTAGAATAGGCGAGGCTTACAAACTACTTTATATTACTCTAGCTTTTATCCCCCGGCGGGGTAGAATGTCCCGATGCATCTATCGGAGGCTCGTGTAAGAAAAATGTGTTCAGCGCAAAGTACTGAGGCGTGAAACCCGTATTTGTATCTTTTTTTTCCGAATACCATTCTCGCCGTCCTGTAATTTGGACGTCTTTGAATGGAAACTCGACTTCCGTTCCGATTATTCGAAGCGACAACAGAAATATGCCCGTTATTTTATTATTTCCTCCAAGATAGAGCTTTGAAGTATGCCAATATTATACAAGGGAATCGTTTGATACCACACAAAGCTATGTACCCATAATATAACGGGCTTAAACATTGTAAAATAACAAGCTGCGGAGTCGGACATCTTTTACGAGCAATATCCATTTCCTGCGGTTGGATTTTGACGGTTTACGCGAGAATAAAGGCAGTGGACGTTATTTGTATTAGAAGATGAACTTGATATTTTGATTATATCTTGAAAATAAACTTGGGTATGTACGGTCACCAAAGGAGATAAGTAACCAGGGTCATCGGATATAGTTGAAGTTTAGTAAAAAAAAAAAGGATAATTTCGAATAAAATTTAACTTATTAATAGAAAACAAACAGTTATTTTGTTTTGTTTTATTAGCCTATATTGTGTCCCAATGCTGGGCGAAGGCCAGTTATAGTTCAGTTATGAAATTAAATTTTATTCGAAAACATCCATCGGTTTCTTACTAAACTTCAACTATATCCAACGACCCTGGTCACTTATCTCTTTTGTTTGTACCTATCCATGTAAGATTAGTATAGCGAAAGAAAACTGTGTTAATAATCTCCCATTTATCCTACACTGATGTAATCGATTGTCCTAAATCCATAACCTCCCACAGACAGTTGATAAAATTGCCAATTGCTTTTCCATTTGCAGATATACAAAAGAAAATCACTTCAGTTAATACAAAAGCATATTGTGTGAAAGCGAACTCCAATATTTGTGAAATAAAAACTCAATGATTTTGTTCCGGTTACATGAAAAGAATGAAACAAAAACATGGTAAATTCAAATGGAATGAAGTTCTGAATTTCCGAACAGTCGTTTTGTAATACTAACGTACTTGTCAGGAGTTTTATTGTTTGATGTACACTGAGCATGTTTTGTAAAACAGTACAATATTGACTGCTGCCTCCAGCGATTTTAGTTGTTAAACTGTGTACAATTTAGAATGCAGAATGCGTTGCAAATTGTTATTTAGCATATTGTGGAATTCCATCATTTGCATTTGCACAAAAATAAAATGGCTGCGAATTGAAACATTGTTAACAATGTTTCAATTCGCAGCCATTTTATTTTTGTTGAACAATTACCGACTTAATTTTATGCTGCCAGAATAAATAAAAACTTGTGAGAATCGTTCATTTTCCATGAATTTAAAAAGCTTACAGTAGAAACAAAGACGAAAAAAAAAGTTAGGGAAAATTAAAAAAAAATCTCTGCAGACTGCTGCCTCTGCTGAACTGAATGTTCAAGTTTCACATGATGGTGATACTGAACTGTTCGTAACTCCCAATACAATATAAATAGAAAGACTCAGTGAGCCTGTGAATAAAGTATGATCTCGATCGTCCTTTTTGTCAAAGCTCGTTGTAGCACAACAACCGTACGAAACAATTTGATTTCCTCGTTATAAGTTTAGGTACTATGTAATAAAAAAAACTCGTTTTACTCGCGGACATTTTTTGCTGTTACAATTTTTCACGGTAAAATGCCATTTGATAAGAATGAGATGGCAAACTTCGTAATGTTTAAATAGATGAGATTTTTTAATATTTACTGCAAGAAACCTCCATCTAAATGAGTCATTTCGCTGTAAAATATTGTTCAAAATGTAAAAGTTGAACGTTTCCCAAATAGAAACAGATATCATTATACTTGTTTTCAACATGGAGCGAGTTGCAATCCGCTTTATTTTCCAGCTGAATCATGGAAATCATATTTCACTTCATAACAACAATAACGCGGATGTAACAACGTTAAAAGAGAGACTCGTTTAAGTTAAATTAATCAAAAATTAACGACAAAAATTCGACATTCGGATTAATGAACGTGATTTTGGGTTTAATTTTACGTATTAAGTAAATTACTGACCGAGCAGTAGCCCCAATAATCGAAACATAAAGAGAAAATTTTATGTTGTTGTGACGTCAGTAATCGTATTAAAATAAGAATTTTTCATGAGCAATATGTCCCGCCCTTGTCGTATGTCGGACAGATTCGCACAGCAGGAGTCGAGGATAGATACACACTGCGTAATAAATGTACTTACATTGATAGATATGGTGTGCGGATGAGACAAGCGAAGCGGCGTCCGTGTCGTACGCGTCGAGCGCGGGCGGCGCGCCCTCGGCCGTGGAGTCGGACAGGTTGCCGCCGCACACCGACGTGGCGCCGCCGTCGCTGCTACCTGTCATCGAAGCCATGTGGAGAAGGTTACCTATTTTGGCTTGAATGAATGCTAGAGAATTATGACAAATACTTTAAGGCTCAAGAGCCTGTTTCACTGTCTCCAGATAAATCAACTTATAGGAACACTCCAACATTCCAAAATTAGAAAGAAGGCATTTGAAATGATCAGCCAGATGTGCTAACCGACGTAATCCGGAGATAGTGAAACAGGTCGGAAGATATATTTTTTTTTATATTTTATGCCATTTTTAGGGTTCCGTAGCCAAATGGCTAAAACGGAACCCTTATGGATTCGTCATGTCTGTCTGTCTGTCTGTCCATCCGTATGTCACAGCCATTTTTTTCCGAAACTATAAGAACTATACCTACTGTTGAAACTTAAGTTAGTAAGATGTTACGTGTACGTGAGTAGATGTATTCTGTGAACCGCATTTGATTTTCACACAAAAATAGAAAAAAAACAGTAAATTTTTGGGGGTTCCCCATACTTGGAACTGAAACTCAAAAATTTTTTTTTCATCGAACCCATACGTGTGGGATATCTATGGATAGGTCTTCAAAAATGATAGAATAAAACATGGTAAATAAGTTAGGATGAGATACACACCCCTAACACCTGAGTCGGCACTGCAGCTTCCCCTATCGCCGATCAAGCCGGAGGGTCCCCCCAGCATCATCGGCGGACCCATGCCGAGAGAGGCCACGCTCTCGCCTTCTGACAGACATCCCGCTGCTTGCAGCTGCCTTCGAGCCTATTTGTTGGATGGAAAGATATCGCTTATCACTTCCAACGTTATCATGAGTGGAAATAAAAGAAACGAAAATACTTGCAACTAGATCGCAATCGACCGACGGCGACGTCGTCCATTCCGATATCGATCGCTTCCAAATATGTCATTTTATATTATTATAAATGTCACGATATCATCGATCGACCGCATTCCAGTTGCACCCTAATGAATTTATTAGTAGTGTAGGTACACAAATAAAATTAAATATTTTAGGAATGTATGCTATTAGCTTCTATGAAATTGCGCCAGGTGAAAACAAAGATATAAAATTTTCGCTCGATTATCAACATGGTACTGTCACGGTAATATAGATAATATTACGGTGGTACTGTTACCTCTGATACCTCTGTAGGTATCAACATCATTTTACGACCCCGTAAATGTTCACTGCTGAACATTCCGGCTGTTTATGGCATCTTCCAATATTTTACCGATATTCTCTAACTACAACGCTTTGCAAGCCAAAAGCATAACGTTGGATCTTCGAACAGGTGGATGCCGCATATCCTCATGTTATCCCTCAATCATATTTTACAACACTCGAGGGTAACAGCATGATACAATCCACCATCACATCCCAAACACGATTATAGTTATACCTCCATCGAAACACCCTTTTAATGCTTCAATTAATTTCGATTGGGGCTTTAATTTGGACAGGATTCGTCCGCTCGAATGGGACATCCTGTCGCGAGCCCGCATCAACGTAATGGTATCGAATGTTCCGCGGTCGCAGGTTAATATCCGGATTATGCGTAACGGAAAACCGTGTAAAACAAGCACTAAGTCGAGGAAACAGTTGCGTTTAATTTTCCCAGCAATTTAGATCAGACGGAGCAATTTGAAATGGTAATTAACACAAGCGAGTGATGGATGGTCTTCGTTCGAGCGCACATCACGCCACCTATTCATCATAGTACTGAGCTGTCGATAAAAGTTTATTTATTATTGGTTGAAGCACTTCATCACTGAAATTGTTCGTCAAAAACAATTTTGTATATTATCGATGTAGTTCCGCGGTAGAATGGACGGCTTTTGAATGAATTACCTCGGGAATTGTTTCGGTGATTTCGCAGTCGATAAAAGAGAATGTTATTGAATTTGAGCATTGTGTTTATTATCATTTCATTTACATAGTTTAAGTAAATACATTGTAATAATATCACAATGTAAATTTGACGAAAACACGTTGATGGCATGCAGCACGTGTAGGTATAACAGTTTCAAAGGCACCATTTCATTAGTTCAGTAAGCCTACCTCAAACAGTTGTTCCCTGGCATGTCTGAGCTGTGTATCTCTTGCACTGAGCGCGGCTGCAAGTTGTAGCGACCGCTCCGCTTCGTCACGAGCGTGGCGGAGCAGCGCCGCTCGCTCCCGCTCTCGCTCAGCTCGCTCCGCTCCTAAAGCTGACGACGCACCACCTCGAGAACGCATCTGTACAAATGTGGTACTATACTATAACAAAAACAGTAAAGAAAGCTGCAACATCAACTTTTCGCAAACATTATCTGAAAAAGCATGAGGAAAAAGAAAGGGAGAAAAAGTCATAAATAAATCACATTAAATTGTAAGTAATTTTCATTCAAGGAGAAATGTTCGGAAAGAATATTAACAATGTAGTTGGACTTGATGCGTTTCTGAAGACTTTATTAAAGTCAAAACTTCATGAATAATTATTAAAAGTTAGAACTTAATAAAAAAGAAAGAGGCTACCTACCTGGCTCAGGAGCTGAGAACAATGTAGAAGAATAACTTATGATATGAGAGCATTCGCCGAGAACTTTCTGTATATGTAAAATTCTTTAAGCTGGGAAGGGAAACAACTGGGCAAGTTCTGTGTGACCTAGATCCTATCCGAGCATAATGAGCCTTGCAAACGTTGCTAGATCAAAAGATATGGCATAATAAATTGAGTGACCACAATGTTGGCTTCACACAGTAATGACTACGTTAATGATACTGAAATATTTTGGAACAAAAGGCCTACCCATCTATTTTTTAATTTTATAACCCTGCCTCGGAGGTAGCAAACCCTTTTACGTGACAACGCATTTCCCCCGCACCATCTAACAACATTATTGGATTACTTGTTATGCTAATATTCGGTCTCGTAATACAAAATTATTAAATTTAACCTGTTCATAGTTCCTTATGAAGTCTCGTAGCTCTTTCTCTTTGTCTTCGAGCGTGGCGTAGAGTTGTTTCATTTGGTTTAGTAAATCAAATTTCTCTGCTTTCAACCGCTTTTTGTCTGCCTTCAAAGCTGAAACAAAATGTTTGTATTTTATACAAAGCCAATAATGAAGTAATTGTAAGTGTACCCAAAAGCCTTAGAAGTGAAAAGAACAAGGATTTCATGAAATAATTTGCTGTGAGTGAAGTTATCGTATAGAATAAAACGTAGGTACATTTGTTTTGAAATACATGGTATGAACCGAATGGTCTCGTAAGCGACACACAAGCTTGTATGTGGAGATACACTAGCGAGAGCCATGCCTCAATCCCGAGCGATTCAAACTCTTTGAGCGAAGCTGCTCGCTTTGGGAACCTCTGTCCTTTGTCGCTCCGCTCTCTATGCAGATCCCCTCAACTCGGACATTTGTACGTTTCCAACGTTTGATAGGAAAATAAAACACATCCGAGATTGATCTACATTTTACTATTTTGCAAACGATTCTAGAGACTGTCGATCGTTCTGGCGATTGCTATCACTTTTGAAGTTTCGAAATTGGATTTCGGTTTCGGGTTCAGATTTTATTGTGAATCATAAAGTTCATGAATTTTTGAGTTTTTGCACTTCCGGGAATTAGTCGAAGGTTCGCTTTATACTTGTATACTTTGACGTTCGATTGACGAGTGACGTAATAACAATTCAGTAGGTATGTTACTAAACTTAGTTTGTGGATTAGTGTGGTTTGTGCGTAGTCAGGCAACAGCCCTTTGATTGTGGTTTCATCGATCACAAGGAACAGTTACATAAGGTAAACAATATTAGGTATGCCTTTGTATGTAGGGACAACTCAAATATGCGGCTGTTTGTTCCCGGTATGTGTTTGTTTGCTTATGTATGCCCACTTCATATTTACTGTGTACCTTTCTTTTGGTATTTAATTTAAATCCTTACTTTATAAAAGAGGCATTAAACCTATATAACAAAGAAATTAATATAATATATATATTATGAAGTGGAAGTGATGTTATTGAGCCTTGTGGCTGTGAATGTTAAAATTGAGACAGAGCAGGTACTGTAAAGGCTGTTTGCAAAAGTCGACCTTATGTAGTGCAGACTGACATACACATACTACAGTACCTACGTGGAGAAGTAACACTTTAGTAAATGTGGTCTCTATAAATGTTCTAACATTTCGTTCTGGTTCTAGGAAAACTTACTAGCGTCATAAATATAACTACCTACTTTCTTTACTTAAAAGAAAAACAGAAAAACTGCCATCAGAGCAAATTACTTCGTCCAAATGAAAGGTGACTCCATTACCTATACGATAATGAAACAAGTTTGCGACTAGACTGACAGCACATCCAAGTGTTCTGCTTATTTACTTGATAGGTACAACCGCTGAACGTGACTTCATTATTTTGCTTGCCTTCCATCGATCGACCACGAGTGGAGACGAGGCAGGCCCAACTCTAGTCGAGGTAAACGATACTGTCTAACTTGGCATAACATTTCAAATTATGATTGAACCATTCATAATTCTATCTAGCTCGCTAAAATTGTTCCAATGAAGTTACTTTGATCGAATTTGTCGTAACTTTTAATCGATATTGTTTGCGAAACCGCGAACTTTTGTTATATAATTTTTTACTTCATCGGTTTGACTGCCATTGCAAGTAGGTAACGTAGGGCTAAAGATGATTGGTATAGTGACCTACTTACCCGGTAATGGCGTACGTAAAATGAGGCCAATGGAAATTCAATATGCAGAATGTAATAAAACGAATAAAATTCAAAACTGTACTCTAACTTAGATAAATTGGAGAAGTTGCTGTCTAGCTCATTAAAAACTTCTGAAATAGCTTATTTAAAGTTATTTTCAGTAAAATAGTTTTAAATTTCACAGTCATACTGACTTTCAAAATCTTTTTAGCATACGATGCAAATAAAGACATAGTTATCTTATGTTCTAGTCATGGCAAATAATTGGTGAATTTATATTACACCGCTATGTTAAACATGATTGATGAGAAAACATCAAAGGTGCTGGAATTATTTTCACCTAATACACACACTACATAGAATGATACGATGCGAATTATTTATCCTTATTTGACACTCGAGATAAACAACATATTCATGTAATTCACACTTGTCTGCCCACGGGCCACTTAAACATAATGAATAACGAATCCAACACATGGTACCGTCTGCCAAAACATATACGGCCGACGCGTTTCTGACAACTTTCGTCAGCATAATGACATTAGTGAAAATGTCAGTCCAAGTAACAGGAGCACACCCTTAGAGGGACGTGACCCGTTTACTGATTTGGGTCTGTAAGGCATTGTACCTTGCGAGATATTATGAGCATAGTTTATCAAAATGTCGGCTTACTCACGCTTCTCAGGCATCGGGCGGCACTCAACAAATTGCCCACTTTTGTGGGATCGAATAGGATTATTGAGATAAAGCCACTGTAGGTGTAAGTTATTTATTTATTAGAATTTTGCATTCAAAGGTATTCAGAATAAGACTTCTAGCTAGCTTCTGTCTATGCTTCGGTACATTTCGTAAAAGACTACCTACCTATGTTATGTTTATTTCGTGCCTGTTTACAGTCAAACAATTTCAAAGGATTTCTAGTAAAACTCTGCTGTATTAATTCGCTAGGACGGTCACTAAAACTTTAGCAAATATTATGTCAGTTTTATTCACGTATGATATGCCGACTTATCGGTTTAACGTGACTGCCCCGTAAGCTTTCATGACTCGACATTTTCCACGAATAGATTTATAAATTCAGCCAGTAAAATTGAATAGTTTCATCACTGTTATCAAATCGTATTACTTTACACTTAAATATTCGTAATGACTTTTTAATATTGATTATAACTAATCTGTAATAGGGTACCTATTACAGTCAAAAGTGAAGTTTGATATCGAATTAGGTATAATTCGATATCAAACTTCACTTTTGACTGTAATAGGTAAGTTTAATACTCGTATTAATGTCTTTAACAAACTAATGCCATAAAAATATAATGGGTAGTGTAATGTCGCCATTAATTTCTTTAGCAAAGTAATACCCGACATAAACCCGACCATTATGTTTTTGGGAAAGATGTAGTTTGATATATGTTTAGAAATAATTTCTGTGGGATAATGGCTGGACGTGGCAGGACACTGTATAATCTTAATAGCTTGTTAGCTGCCAGAATGGAAACACTATTGTGGCATTGGTGACGATACCAGGTTTTCGTGGGGGAAATTAACGTTTTCTACAGTTTTTGATTCGTATTTCATTTGTTGAAGTAAAACTTTAAAGGCGGCGATTTGATTATTGGACGAGAATTGATATTTTAATTTGAGATAAGAGATATAACTCTCTCTCTCTCTGTCTCTCACACTGAATCTCTTTTAGTCTTTATTTTTTAAGATGTATGAAACTTCTTGCGAGTGCCATTTTTTATGTTTTGTTTTCATGGCAGATCAGCCGGTCTATTCGGTGAAAAATTTAACGTGAAAACTTAGGTTGAAGTGAGTTGTCATGACACCTGATGCTTGGGATTAACACTATGGACCTCTATTCACCTAAATTTTCACGGTGAGATATTAACAGAATAGGTGAGCAGTTTCTCTAATCAAGAATCGATTGCATGATAATCAGTAAACACATCGCATATTTCGTGCTCGCGGATGCTTGTCCCATCTATTACGAAGATATGTTGTTCTCAACACTCTTGTTGGCACGAACTTTGCGAAAATGCAAGCTCATTCTGGTGACAAAATTAGCCTGATTTTGTAGGATGGAAAATGCTGTCACAAAACTTTGTACTTAATGAAAACCTGCAGATAAACTAAAGTATCACTTACAATTAACAGCTTCCCTAGCCAGCAGCAGTTCCTTCTCAAGCTGTTGAGGGTCTAGTTGTAGTCCATCCTGTGTGTCAGACTTGGCTCGCTCCAGTAATGCGCTGCCGGCTTCACCTCTTTCTGCAGCTGCCACAAGGAGGCGACGCACTCGAGTTAGCTCAGCCTGGAGGAAAATAGTAAACTGTAGCTTCCAAAGAATATGTATATAGCAAAACATATGAATAGCGAAACGATTAATGGATTAAAGAAAAAAAAGAAAGAAAGTAAAATGCGTTTATTGGCATTGCACAAAATTAATACACCATAAGACTATTAAAACAGTAAACAAATATTATAATGCCAAAAGGGCCTCTGCTCAGCATAATGTCAGATGACAACACAACGTAGATTTTTTTTTAATTTGATTAGCATAATCATCTATAATTTTTCATGTGTTGTTTGTTTTGTTCTCAGTCTATAATGTTTCCACTTGTGATATACAGGCCTCCTCCCTTCGAGAGGGAGTAGGCTATAATCTACGCGCGCCAAGTGCGGGTTGGTAAATGTCACAGGTCTTCAAAATTTTTTCGGTCTAGGACATAACCTCCTCACGATGTTATCTTTCACCGTTTTGAGAGCAAGAAGGCACTGAATAGGTTGTGTGATCGATATATATGGTTTAAAATGGGGTAAAAAGTGAGTTAGTGGCTGTTTTGTGAAAGAAGAAGACCATGCTACACCAGACCGGGATAAGACCAAGAGGATGATGATCATGTACGTAAATAAACATAAGTACTTCATTTATCTATTCAGTTTATGGTTTTCTAAATGTTCTTATGCGACTTAAGTTAAAGGAGTTTATAGGGAAGTAAGTACTCCAAGATGCTGATTAAATGCAATAAAGTTTTAATGGTATTTTTTTATGCGAGCCAGGTAAACCTTGTGTTATTTTTTCTACAATGTCAGTCAATGTTAAATTGTTTGAAATATGTGTGCAAGAATTTTAATCATTGATGACGAACGATGAAGCTTTTTTGAGATAAGATAAAGACACTATGAATAAAATTAGGAGATACACTTATGTGTATCCGTTGTTTAAACAACGCCCATAGAATTGGAACCAAGTGGCTCATTCGAATCTAATATGTCATTACACAAGATAACGACAACACTCGAGTATATATCAGAAACCAATAAAGGTAACAAAAATATGCTCTCATCTCACGTATCCTATATGGACAGTCGAATATCATGAAATAGTTATGTATTAACGTAATCGACTTCCCAGAGGTCCATCGAGAGAGTAATAAACCCCGGTATCTTATTTAACATCAGCCTAAGTCCGGCCGAGTGGAAAAAGGTTAAGTAAAAAATTGATCCTTGAACGCTGGTAGAATCACTAATGATAGTTTATTGGAGAGATATACCTTAATGGGACTGCCTACCTTTTCCATCAGTAATTTGGAGTTTTAAGAACAGCACGCATCTAGCTTCGGGATAAATCCTTATACATCTCATCCATATGTAACATAATTAACGCAAGACCTCATACACCCCTATTATAGTAGGTATTGAGTTAAAAGCATAATACAATTTTTTTAAATCTTTTAAAGAATCTACTATCATTAAGAAAATCTGGTTGACTCTAGCATTACTTTAATGCATTTAAAATTGACTATTAGTGCCTTGAAATAAAATTTAATTTTCTTTGGCCCCATCGGCGGTGAGTATACCTATATTAAAAGTTACTGAAATCGATTCATTAGTTAATTATGAACAAACTGCTTTCAGGACTTGCGTTTATTCTGTTACACCTTGTAGAGGAAAGTAAATATGGGTATGGCGTATATACAATAACGGTCGATTAAAAGCTAACCGACGATTAGGCATCGTTTCTTATAAGACTATAAGCTGTGTGCCCGATAGGGTTTTCTCAAAAGCAATAATTACGAACTTCCATACATACTTTCATACCCTATTAGGGGGATGAACTTTCATAAATCTATCCTTAGTCTTTCATGTGCAAAATTCTATGCTTTTAGACCTAGTGTTTTAGTTAGGAGTTTTATTAAGTATATGTAGGTAAGAATTATGGCCACAATATTTCATCATCAATACATAAAATTCATCAAAGCTCATAATTGAACTATTGACCCCAGAAACCCAAAAGCGTAAGCTCAAAAGCCGTTCTTAAGGCAAAACCAATCAATCGGCAAAATACTGATCCGGTAACCCAAAATTGGTTTGTGTATAAGCTTATTATACCTCTACCTGTAATCTTTCATTTTCCATCCGGAGTCTCCTGGCCACTTGTGCGGCGGTGAGCATCCCAGGGGAAGCGGGGACCTCCTCATGCCGCGAGCGGTCCGAGCGCCCGCCCGGGGAGGCCGCGTCTGAACCACAAATTATACCATTTTAGTGAACGTCTCCACATCTGGGCTATGAAGGATCATGTAAGACAACTTTATAACGAAAATAAGAAAAAAGTGGCGTCGAGCAGCCGTGTCTGTCTTAATTCATGTTAGGTGTAACTTAATAATGTAGAAATAATAATTTCTCCTATTAATTACTGTAGTCTCCATCGTAATCTTTTGGCAAATTGTATACATAGGCCCACCCGTGGCCCGCCCAGAAGTGTTTGCTTTGTACCGTCACACAATGTCAAATTTAATTACCGAAATGACATCCCTATTAAAATGATTTCGTGCCTTTTATGAGAAATATATTGCTTGATACGGATTTACCGCCGGAAGCTAGTTAATTAACGCCATATTGTTTGTACCCTGGCTTATTAATTTACGAGGATTTTTTTTATTACCTGCATGTGGACGGTACCCTACGTACGTACTTAAAGGCGTAAGAAGTTTGGGTACGATTATTAAAACAAGGATAATTTGACATTGTTGTTCTTTTTTTATTGCGTGTCAACTCGGCGTTTTAATTCAAACCTCGTTTACTTGGTATCATTGCTATATTTATAGCTCTACTTCTGCAAAGTTGAATCCTTGTTTAGCGTTCAAGGGCTCACGTTGTAACCCTCATTATTAGCTGTCGTACTATAATATCAAAAGTTTTGTAAAGTACGGTGCTGCCGCAGTCATATAAACGGAATTGGTTATGGCGACGTAAACGTTGTAATAACGCGAAAGTTTACCGAGTCACGAAAGCCGCGACTCTGGCCGGTCCAGACAAATCGATTGCTCGCATGTAACACGCGTCACAGACTCACGGCACGCCGGCAGGTGTGCGCGACGCCTGCTTTATTGTGCCATCGCTCTCAAAGTGACGTATTGACTTCGGGAAAATACGCTTTACCGACACCATGTAATTATTCTCTTCCAGACTACCTCTAAGTCCACGGAACAAATAGAGTGAGAAAGCGCCCGAGATCTACTGCCTCACATTAATAAACGTACGAGCTCCACACTCGGATGCGAGGCAAAAGAAATAATAAGCTGAAGGATTAGTAACAAATGGAGCAGTAGCAAATTGGTCGCTGAGCGCCGGCTCTATCGTGAACAAATACAGACAGATTGCAGATAAATTATGCTTGGGCGCACATTGTCCCAATGATCCTATTATCCTGCTTGCTCTGATAAGTCAATACGGTGAGGCATTGCACAATTGTCTCCGGGACCAATTGTTACGGATGAATGCGCAAGTTAGCCTGTATAACAGATTGTGTAACTGACTAAGTTATGGCGTGAGGTAGCTGTCATAACTTAGACAGTAATAATTGTAAAATAAAAAGACTCAAGTAGTAACTTAAATAACAGCTTACTAATTAAAACACTGAGAAAGGAATTAAATGACAAATTGCAACATCAGGCGGAAAGTTTCTTTCTGGCGGAGTTGGCTGGCTGTGCAGTGTGCAGTTAGTCGGCAAATGAGCTTATTCCCCAAGGCTGCGCGCTCATTAGCAACGAGGATATTCTGCAGAGAACGGCCCGCACAATATATGGATGTTTTACCAACACATAGCTCGTGTCACCTCCTCACTCGCGACGAGGAAAATATTAATTTAGTTGCACTTGCGCTCAGTAGCTTTTAATAAATTGGCTCAAACGAAAAGCTTTTATACTACAGCACAAAGAGAACGTACCCAGTTGTTGTTTTCTGTTTATTAAAACTAGGAGCGTAGCGTCCAATAAATTTTGTCTGTAAATTCATTTTTAAGGGAACTTTCCAACCAAATTCAAACGCAGTCGAGAACGATAACTTTTTCGTAAGTACCATTTATTTATTCTACTACTTTATAACATTTTCCTAAACTACGACGTCAACGTGAACGTGTTTTGTGTCGTCTATTATAAGGAGCCCATAATTGTATTCAGCGTGTGTAGTCTAAGACAGAGTTGAACGACGCTCATAACATTCTCAGCTTGTAGCAGTACCTATGAAGAATTTCAAACTAACTCTAACTTACTTCATCAACAAAACAAACATGCCGTCTCGACTAGTTACGAACTATTATCTTTAGGATTACAGACTCTTAAGACAAACTCTAGCTGCCAAGTTTACCTTTTCCTCAGCCCGCTTTGTTTTATTTCATAAATAATTGAGACGAATGGAGATAGGCGTAAATTCGTTGTCGCTTTTATTTATACGAATTTCGGACATCGAGTGACAATGTGACAAATATCACTTCGAAAATGTTTAACAATGTAATTGAACAATGTTATGTGTATTATGGCTATAAAAATGGAGTTTTGAAAAGCGAGACTAAAAAAAAAACATTGCATTGAAATCAAAATAAATGTAATCATACCTCCTTCCAGTGTGGCAGTGATATCAGCTCTGGGTTCTGGTCCATCGCTACTCCTTCCCGGTGACGTAGCATCTGGTAGAGGCACCTCCTCCTCAGAGCTGTCGGCTGGATCCAGAATGTTCCTTTCACTGGTATGACTGTTCCCACCGTTGCCGATTTCAGCGTATGTTCCACTGTCACTACCGTTTTGTGTCGACCATTTCACCGGTGACTCGAGCTTGCCGTTTGCTTGGTTTTCTTTATTATCATCGTCTAAGAATGAAATGAAAATAGTTTTTTGTATGAAATAAGTAATAAGTAGAGCTTTCTGAAGAAGAAGTTAGCATTAACATGAGATGATCGCAATCGTTATAAGGAGTACATTCCGTTCCGATAAAAAGGTAGCCGCTAAGGAGGTCACGGACACAAAATTCACAACGATAAAATATATGGAATTGTCCGGTTGGGTTGACTACCTGATAACAATAAATTGTCTGTGAAACAGTGGCTGGTATACTTTGGAATTACAAGGGGTATTTTCCGTCTAACTCTATTTTTTATCTAAATTTTCCGCGTTTGATACGGCATCGGCATCCGGATGATTTGGTCGGATGTGTCTTGATTGCTCATTGATGCGAGGCTTTCTGGAGACTTGTTATGAATCAGATGTACCATAAATACTGCCGTCTGTATCCGGGTGAAAAACTTCGTTTTCTAACCTTTGTTTGTCATCTCAAGTCATTTAGGAACCGATTTTGTGAGTAGTTTATTTAGTAAAGACCTATTATTTTATCAGGAACTTGCTATCCTTATCCGAGTACGTACTGTGTCCTCCTTGACATGCTTAGCTATGCCTGACCTGTCAAAAATCTCGACAGGATCTTTGCGGGTGGCGAGAACCGGGTGAGCACAGGTAATTTAGGTGCCAAGCTAAGAATAATCCAACCAAATAATATTTCAATGCTTATATAAAGGAAGAAGAAAAGCCAAAGAAAGATGGACGGATTGTGTGAGGAATAAAATGAAAGAAAAGGGATTGAATGATAGCGTGACGGTTGACAGGGGAGAATATCAGAAGAAAACGTGTTGCGCCGACCCTAAGTAACCAGATCATGATGATGATGCTTACCTATAAAAGGATTATCCTTCCCATTCCGTATAGACAGCCTAGTGGTCCTGTTGAGCGTGCCCTCGCCGACGCTGAGTCCCCCGTTGCGTTTGTCCAGCGTGCCGATGAGCAGGCGTCGCTCGGGCGGCACCGGCCGGTCCAGCTCGGGCCGCTCGAGCGCCGAACTGGCTGGCGTGATCAGCGGATCCGCCGGCTCAGGCTCGGCATCCGCGTCAACCCGAGAGCTGACTGATACTTGCTCGTCGACCATCTTACGGAGTTTCGCCTGGATGAATTTGGTCAAGGTACATTTTATCGCCTGCGTAGAAGACGACGAATTATGATCTTGTGAATTCACATTTGTACCACTTAAACAAATGGTAAATTTTATGATTTGCTTATTAGCACTGTACTTTATTGACTGATAAATATTTTGTAGTCATTATGTATAAGGTACAAAGGTTGTGGACAAGTGTCATTAATTTGAAAGGGTAATTTTAGCTTTTACATTGAAATACGGAATATTTTCATCATGAAAGTGTTTGTTTGAGATAAAAACGAATAAAGGTTCCCTTGGCGACATCCTATACAAACAAAAGTGAGCGTATTGTACGAAGGCTATCTGTGAACCTTCCGCCACCCACGTCGACATTATTGGAAAGTCCCACGTGTACCACTCAAACACTAGTTGAAGTACTACATAACAATCTACGTGCCCATCAATTGTGTCGCTAATTGTTTTAATTAATTAATTGATGTGTGCTTTAATAACTCGACATTTACATCCCCACCGCTAACTATGTGCTCCCATGTCATTATGCAGGTGTAGTGGCTTTCAACTTCATAATGAATGGTTGTAAAGTCCCAGTAATCCAGTTTATTTATCAACATGCTTTGAGAACAAGAACGATATATTTTGGGCATCCGACGACGCCATATCTGTAGCTATTAATCTGAGCAGACCCTCTCGCTTAGTTAATTCACCTGCTACCGTTTGATGTTATAGTCGTTTAAGTCTGCTCGTCGTCGTAGCGTGCGGCTGGGGGAAACCGATTCATAGCAGCAACGTCGCCATTAGTGATAATACTTCCATTTTAATGATACCGAAAACATTCTACCTTTAACTACAAAAGCCATGGCGTTGGTTCACGTCAGCCAATAGTATTATCACAATCACAAATATCCCCATTTGTAGCTCTAAACTTATTTGCCAATATGCGATAATTTCTCCTACTTAGTTCCATTCAATGTACGACATAAATAGGCAGTCGCGTGTGTAGCTACGTAGTGTTGTGCGCACGCTACCCGCATGTCATGTAGCAGGATGTTGTCAAGAGTTCCCCGTTAAACGCTCTAACAATGGCTTGTCGAAGTGTGGCGTGCGCTAATCGTGCATGCGGTCCTCACCTGGGCGTCGCCTAGTATGCGGCGCACTAGCGCCATCAGGCCGCCGTGGCAGGCGCTGGCATGCTACCCCCCCGCGCCCCGCCGCCTCATTGTCTCCCGCGTGACACCTGCCACACGCTCGTTACACTTTCTATTCACCACTAAACTTTCAATACAAATTGAAACTATTCCACTTTGCCGAGCGCCGCCCTTTGTCTCAGCACTCCGATGACAGCCCGGAATGAGGACGCTCCCCGGAATTATCTGAAACAAACATATTTCATTGTTAACTTCATGATGGAGCAGGCACACTTGTGAATTAACTTCCTCGTCTTAATAATTGTGTCGTAGTTATGTTAGGTCAGCATATTGCAAACCGGTTTCAGTTAGGTAGATACGTAAATATATACAGTTACAGTAATATACAGTTTCATTTAACTTATTCGAAGTCCTTCTCGGTATTTCTATTAGCGAGTTTTCACAAAGTCTGAATTAAAGTTTGTATAAAATGAAAAACATTTTTCTGCTACGGAAGCCTTTTGAATCATCGTGCGAACTAATTACAACGTGCACCAAGAAAAATACCAAAGGGCTCTTAATTGCCTGCTAAGTAGGAACCGTAATAAAGTTCCGTCAAAATACTTGTGAAACTCATTATTCAGGTCGACGCCAGCGTCTCCTGCGGTACTAACGGCCCTCGTCTTTGACGTCAGCATCTGATTCTTTTTGTCAATGCCTCACGACACCCGCGCCGCCGGCACTAAAAGGAAAGGGTTTCTGCTCACTGAAATATAGTCGGGAGCGAGAAAATACTCGATGCCACAATAAAAAACTGTTGTTTATTGAACACCGGAACAGCTGCTGTCGTTGTTACTGGCGACTGACGCAATTACACAAACGGGGCAAGCTATTGCAAACGTGAAACATTTTTTTAAATGTAATCGAGCCTGTTATGCAAATGTGAAGAACGAACTCTGTTTTTTTTTTAATTTAGGAGCTTTAGTCTGATGAATATAGTCCAAGCAAACGCTTTAAGGCGGTAATTTGCGAAGTGCGGCTCGTTGAGCCCGCCCGCTCCAGTTATTGGCCGCAAAATTGATTAAAATTCCGGCTGCGTAAGGGAGTCTCATCTACTTTTTTATTAGATTGCGCTCACTGAAGACTGTTTTAGTAAGTTTCCATTCGTGTTTGACCATTTGATTCTGCCGAGTAATCAGATCGTGCTGCCGTAACCCGTCAGTCGAGGATTCGCGGAGCGAGATTGAGCTGCTCTGTGATGGAAATAAACATCGTAAAGTACCGCCCGCCGCTTATATTTTTTTTATGTTTTAATTTAGTACGAATAAAAGCGTACCTGAGTGCTTCCTTTAATGAACATTTTAGATTTAACGTGAGCTGTGAGTACTTATATATTTTATTACTACTTTGAGGCACCTATAGCATTATCTACTTATGTTATAAATATGTCAAGTTTTAATTTAATAAATTAGTCATGTCATTTTTATCAAAATAATCTGTATTTTTTCAACCTGATTAATCAAATTAGACTTTGTTTAATCAGTAGTTGAAAAAAAAAAACACTAAAACGAATCGTAATTCAACGCAGCAGCCTTTGTTTAAACGATTCGATGTTTCTCTAATTTAAATCAATATAGATACCTGGCATTTAATACCGTTCCCCCATTCTCGCAAAGGGTCGTCACGTCACGAGTGCAGTATTCATCAAAGTAATTGCGCTGTTTCATTAAAAGTCCCGGCACATCCTTCAAGATTTGCATAAAAAGGTCTCCAGGCCACCCAGGCCTCCCAGGGAGGCCTCCCCTCGACTTTACATTAAACCAATTTTTAAATGTCACTTACTTCTAAAAAATGTCACGTTTGAAGAGCATCGTCCGTAAACGGAAAGATGGGAAAAGAATTTGTAGTGACAGTTTAGAATTACGTGAAAGCTTGACGGTTCCTACAGTAAATTGCGTTGGTCATTCAGAATATTTCAATTGATCTTCTTTCAGTAAATAAATTGAAATTACATTTTCAGTAAAATTCATTCCATTTGAACAAGTTTCAATAAACTTTTTACTCTTTCATCGTAAAGCCTTTTTCAGTGTATAGAGGTTTGAGGAACAGGATGTAAAGTTCACTCAACCTCCATAGAAAAGGGAGGATCCCCCGACCAGAGGGTGTTGTGTCTGGCGGGCAACTTACTGACCAACGATTGATGTCGGGAAGTTTGTATATCTACTAATTGCGCGGTAAACTCTGCTTGCGAGATGCTGGATTTGCGTGACATCAGTATGACGCGTTCTTCGCATGTGGCGTTGTAGATACCGCTACAAGTGCTTATTTAACTACTCTAAGCATTATTTTCCGAAGTTCCATAACATTAATTCGTAACGTTACCATTTGATAAACCAGAACTCATGTTATGTTTAATTCGATAAACAACGCACTCGTCGAAACAATCCGCGGGAGGATGCGGGCGCGGGCTCAAAGAACTCGAGTTATACAAAAGTTGTACGTGCTGCTACGGAAACACGTAATCCTATGTATGTTCTAAACTTTTGTTTTGCGTTTTTCGTTTGTAATGTTTTAAGAATAGGTTAATTAAAATAATTCAGAAAGATACTTTGAAGTTCCTATTTCACGGTGTTGGTCGCAATTCAGTTTGGGGACAATTTTCCAATATTACTTTTTTTTAATCTTTATTCATTTAAGGGATTTTTTGCACACGTATGCGACGATCTTAATTCCATAGAAAGAACCAAACATTCGAAGACATGAGACATCCACCAACCCGCACTGGGCCCGCGTGGTGGATTATGGCCCACTCCCTCTTACAGAGAGGAGGCCTATATCCCAGCAGCAGTGGAAGCATTATAGGCTGATTACGCTTGTGCTAAGCAATCACACAGACATGAAAAGTGACTCTCTTTTATACATAGATGATGTACAAATAAGGCTTTAGCTTGTAAAACCTAATATAACAAGCCTCCGAGCTCAAGCCACAAAACTGGCGCCGTCTGAACTGCTCGCTAGGCGCCGCATATCCAGCCTAACCGTTATTCAACCTAAGCTTTAGCATAGCTATACTCCTAGCTATAATACAACAGAGTGGAGCACTGAGACTCGTTATTACAGCCTTTGAATACTTCATACTTTAATTAAAACGTAGTCAGGGGGATTTTGTTTATAGACACATTTATGCAAACAATCATTTTGAGATTACTGATACGTGTTTACTTGTAGTCTTTTATTTCATCGAGATTATAAGATGATTAATTGAAGAGCACCTACTTTTAATATTATTCACAGAGGTTTATATTGAGGGGGAAGTGCTAGGGTAGACGGCGAAATTCAAATTTTCTTACGTTTTTTGCAATTTGCAACTCAGTGTCAGAGGGGCAATTCTCGTAATTTTAAGAAAATTCACAGTCTGATCTCACTCTCAATCTGTCAAAAATACCTCTAATTTCCTTACATTTTGACAAGTTTTTGACATGTGTTTGTCGCTGAGCACACCATTGGTTACAAACATGTATTTTCTTGCTTACCAACATTATGAGTAATTTCCATTGCTTGTGATAAAATTAAAATTTAACAATTAAACTGTTTACCCTTTCACCCATTAATTTTACCTCCTACCATTGTCATACGTTGAAAAATTTTTTTTTATGCAAAGGTAATCTTCGTACAGCCTAATGTTTAGGTTTTACTATAAGAAAGTTAAATTGTCATGGAATATTATTTAGTAGGTAATCAAGTTTGTGGATAATAATAAAAACAATTATGGTTTTCATTATACTTGCTATTTTCCCTTTCATTTAAATAATATTTAAGAGAAAAAGGAATTTATGAATATTGCTTTTTTTTTAAGCAGGCGGCCCGAGCACAGGTGACGGGAATCATCCAAAATGGCTGGGACCGCGCCGAGACTATATTTACGGCGAAACTTGCACGACGTGCCTCCAACTGTTCCATTATAATAGACCCATAAATAGCTGAAGTTTAAATCTCAACACTAAACTATTTCATTATAATCTCACTTTATTGCGTGATCGTCCCTTTAGTATCAATTAACGTTTTCAGTTTAGAAGACTTTGATCATATATTATTATACATCATAGTTATCATTCAAGTATAAGTTCTTATCGAACAGATTGACTTTTGGTATACAGCCTCTTTTAAATAAATATATTATATAATTATATATATGCTGGCTGATTCTTGTGAAAAAACCGAAGATGCCATAAAAATAATCTTTTTTTTACAAACAAAACCTAATGACATTTGCAGTTTTTTTACCACATTAATGTGCCAGTGTTTGTTATGTCAATTTAACTAAATACTTTTTTTCATTTTGATGTAGGATTTTGGATTGTAGATACATACTAATTCCATGGATTTAGCCATGATTATAAAATATAATGCTTATTGCATCTATTCCTACATTGGTGAGATTACTGAATTTATAAATCAGCTTGAATTTGATTTGTGCCCATTAAAACTCCTCACTCAAGCAAACCAAATATTGTTATTCCCCCTAATGCAGTAAGTATTATAGAAACATTACCGGTTGATCTACAGGTGCTTACCAAGAATAGGACAACATTATGTACAGGCAGGCCATTCAATTCAAAATGTTGGAAGCCGCATAAAGCTTTAAAGGCCACGCCCAATTACGCGAACCGTCATAAGGCTTCGTTCAACAAAGCAAACAGCATTAAACAAGCCATTAATAATACAATCTAGTTATGTATTAAATAAACTCTTTAGTACGTATAATATTATGGCCTGTTATATATTCATTTTGTGGAATAACGCGGCATGAGCCGACCTCCTCCATTGTTTCTGTAATAAAGAGATGTGCGTATTGCGTGCGACGTCGGAATACTAATATATGTTAGCAAATAAACACAAGAGACAAGCTGGTCACATAAACAATAAAAGAAAATAATTATAATTTGCGCTGCGGTATGCGCGTTCTTGTGTCCGAGGTCGGCGCGAATGGAGCATCTTTATTTACACCTCTCTCTCAACACTCAACGTTTATTTGAACGGAAAATATTCTTAATAAGACAGTCTATTCTGGGATAAAACTATTTCGACATCAAAGAAAAAAGAAGTAATGGAATGTGCCAGAAGGCAACATTACTGACCTGACTGCAAACATTAAAGCAGTCTGTATTTTACGCAAAGAATACAGAGTTGCAGGGTCAGCGACGCGCAACTTGTTACCATGGATTCAGTACAGCTCTAAGATTCTGAACCTCCTGCGAGGAAAACTTCGGTTATTAAAAATAATTGCTTTTCCATACATTTTGACTGCGTAGGTCTCTTTTTACATTTGAGGGTCACTTTTATATGAAACAACTGTTTTTATTTTTTGATAACCGACGAAAAATTTCTACGCTAGAGGTTTTAGGATCATGTGCTGAATTCATGGTTCTGGCGCCCTGTACCTATAGCTGCATTAATTTAACATTCAAGATATCTAATCTACATAAAATAGGCACCACATTTTTCAACCGAAAAGCTTTCCTAGAGACATTTGCGAGGCACTCTAACATGTAGTGCTAAGCTAGCGAAAGCCCAAGTCGCCAACTTAATCCGTTTGGCGGTCACTAACCAGGCGTATCTCGCGTACGGATAGCCTGACGGGCGGGGAGACCAAGCGGTGACCGCGAGCAACGTACCCTACGAATACATTTACTTGAATCTCCTAACTGCCTGTTACATTTGCTTCCTCGTCTGACTTATGGTTGAATCATGCAAACAGTTTGCAGTTTAGTTTAATAGACAAGCTGAAGCAATTTGAGTTTGCTGCTCCAATTTATGATGTGTCATGAAAAATTTGAAATGAAGTTGGTGGTTTCTTATATTATATTATATATACTCTAGCAGTAGCATGCACCTAAAATATACTTAGATTAAAATGTATATCGTATGGTACGCAAAACCCATAAACTGCCATATGGTTTCAACATTGAATAAACTATCCACCCTTGGGAGTCACAAAACGCGACTAAGGAGGCAGTGGCTTCCCCCGTGCGTTACAAAATACGATTCTAGGATGTATAGCAGTATCCACCAGTTGGTATACTACTCGTATCATGAAACGACTTGCATGATATAGAAGCATTAAAGAAGTACAGGCGTTATGATTGTATTATTTTATTAAAAACTTGTTCCTTAGTCTAAAAAAAGAGAAAAGATTAGATTTTGTATGTTTGTTTGTTACGCTTTCACGCTGAAACGGCTAAATGGATTTAGATGAAATTTCGCACATGGGTAGACCATGACTTGGATTAAGACATACAATACTTTTTATACCGATATTCCCACAGGATCGAGACTTATGCTGGTGAAACCGCGGGGCGCATCTGTATCCAATAACTTGTATTTGTCACCCATCTCAATAAGTGAAAATGTAGATTGAATAAAACTATGATACCTCTCTATTTCAATTCTTTTGAATATCGATACTTCATACGACAGGTAGTAGAAGGATATCAATATAAAAATGCTGCCGACTTAAAAAAGGAAAAAAGCTACCCGTTCCCGTCGAATAGTGTAACCAACTTCATCTCTGAATGTCGCGTGGCGTGGTTTGCACAAGCCCACGTAAAATGTTTTCGTTTTAATCGGCGAGCACGTTCGACGCACATCGCTGGGTTTTCCGATGCCGATTTGACTTTTCTTGTTGCTTTTAAATTGGAGAACTGTATAAACAAAGCCACAATGCTATGTAGTTTACGGTAAAGAGAACTTTTGTCTTGTTATAAATGTATTTTTTCAGTTTCAAGAGCAGGGAAATCAACTATTAAACGGTGGTTGTGTTGGGATTGCCAACCTATTTTCTATGATAAATGATTTTATTTCTTTCTGTAAGTTGGTTTGTACTCAAACACTTTTACACGTCAATCATATTTTAAAAACTAGATGAGGTCGGTGTTTTCGATCTGACTGGTCTGCAGTGGCGTGCATTGCATAAAGGCATATAAGCAGTGCCTACCTCGATAAATCGCCATAAGCCTGTCAATTACATTTTAGTGTGTGTGCCCCACAATTAAGAAACTCACAAAATTAACATACCTAAAAAGAAACAAAATCTTCATACAAACACGCGCGGCAGTAGGCAGTCGCCAGACGGCCTACTCGTCTCCGTACTATTCGCACATTGTCATTGGTTTTTACTCGATCAAGTTAATACGATGAAATTAAATTCCTGCCTACCTATTCTGAAAACCAATGCACGCCACTGCTGGTCTGAGAAAAAAGGCCGAATCAAACTCACAGGTCACAGTCTCTTTTAAAGTATGCGCTCTATAGGTACCTCCTACTTACTCAACTAAATATGTATATCTAAACAAATGCCTATCTCAGCAATAGACTTATACCAACATACCTACGATATAAGAACATGAATGCTTTCAGCCTTTATGGCAACGACGTGCAGAAACTGCCTTTCCTTTCCAATAACGAAAACTTTCACTTACGAACACACTTGAAACCTGAATTATAAATACCTTCAGGTGCCTTAGCCTACGAAAACTAACATTCTTGACAGTTTTAGGCAAGAATGTAAGTATAAAGTATGCCAGTCAGCGTGGTTGTGCCTGTAATAATGCGCGGTTCTGTCGCTTCAGCGGGAAAAGTTGGTGGAAGTTCCCTTAGGAGCCGACGTCGACAGACCTGCAAGTTCCACTCCACACAAACTCGCTAACTAGATAGGGGCTTGTCTCGAAGTCCCCTCCTAGTTAATTATAAATAAATATGACGTATTTCGTGGATCGCGCTTGATTTGTTGGACAAACCGTCTATGTCAACTATCGGGATTGGAGAATTGGGGATAACTTAACTAAACTACGCCTGCACAAGTATCGGAGGGCTATTACGTAGGTACTGTTACAGTTACGACGTAATCCATTCTAATAAATATGCCTATTAATGCCAAAATCGGCTCTTAGTTTATTAATTGTTCAATTTTCTTATTCCGTGATATAAAAATAATAATGTCTGCCGTAATTTCGTGACAACGTAACGTAGCTATCACGGACTTAAGGTGACTGTCACTTAATTACCAAAGAAAACTATGTCTAATAAAACACATTAACTCCTTTATTCATAAACGTTGCTTAAAGTTAAGTATATAAGCGATTGTTTAACCATACATTTTTGACGTTTGAACGTCACTTAACTTTAATCATCGTTTATAAACAAACCGCATAATTTCAAGTCTATTTGTCTTAGTTATCATGACGATGGATAAAACTATGTTCTTATAATATGTTAACAGTATATTTTATTTAATAATGTGTTTTTCATGTAATTACATAAGGCCGCCCTAACCCAATATTGCAGGCATTATACGGATTGCTGTAATGGAAGCATTTCTAATTTAGACAAACGTTTGGAAATAGTAATTTATCTGGATGGGCCGGCCACGTGAGTCGCGCTTACTGCGCTCATGCATAGTTTAGTCGACTATCATTTCACACACAAAGGTACCACGTTGAATAGTAAAATACTGGTATTTAGTGGCAATTTCCGCATTCAAGAGCTGTCACTGTCAGTGTCAATATGCCACGTTCGTGTCAATCCGCCCTAAGTCAGTAACAGCAGTATATGGTTGAAATTAATACACCTTCTTTAGTATAAACGTTTCTGTAAGTAGGTGTTTATATTCTTGCAATGTTATGTCTATCTTTTATTTGACAAAAGATAGACATAACATTGTTATGTACTATCTTCCTAAATATTATAAGAGACAGATAGCTATGTCGCTATCATATTTTTTTTCTATCACAGCCAAAAATTTGGCTAAACAACTTGCTTCTTTTGAGCAATGCAATGACAGTATAAATAATTTGGTCACAATTACTGACATTGCCAATAATTTAAATTAGAAATTAAGACAATAGAGGCAATCTCTAGCTATAATGTTCAGAATTGCAAAAACAACTCAATAAAAAGTTTAGAATCAGTAAATAGTATCAACCTGGTGCATCAAAATATTCAAGGATTTATGAACAAAGATTTAGAAGTAGAATTATTTATGAATTTTAATAGTATTGATATTCTTTGTTTAACAGAACATTGGCTGAAAAGTCACCAGTTCTTGTTCAATTTTAGTAATCACCAGGTTGGTAGTTCGTTCAGCAGAATAAATGCTATACATGGTGGCTCTTTAATTTTAGTAAGTAACCAGCTCAAATTTAAAGATCGTAACGATATTGTGAGCCTATCTGTTGAGCGTACAGTTGAAATTGCCTGTATAGAATTGGAGCACTTGGTTGTATTAAGTGTGTACAGACCCCCTTCAGGATTGTATGACTGCTTTGAAAAGGTAATGGATGAAGTGTTACACAGGATTTGTAATTCAAGCAAGTCCGTTATCATTTGTGGTGATTTTAATGTCAATTTGTTAGAAAACTCAGGTTCTTGTAGTAAAATTTTAAGCCTGTTTCAGTCCTACAATCTTGTAAACCTATTTTTGGAGCCCACAAGAATAACACCTACTAGTGCCACATGCCTAGATAATATTTATACAGATATTATACCAAGCCACAAAGAAATTATAAATTTACTAGATTCTGATCATTGCGGGCAAAGGATTACTATTCAAAACCAAAACAAAAAAGTGGCTAAAAAGGATATCACTGTTAACCCCAAAACTGCGAGTCGCTTGGAGGCTTTTAAAGTTAAACTCATTGATAAATTACCAGTTTTGTCAACTCATGCTGATCCTAATAATCTTTATGATATTTTTTTTAATATATACTGTAAACAATTTGATTCCACCTTCATACCCAAGACTATCTCGGTTAATAGTAACGCATCTTTCAGTGATTGGGCTACCATTGGTATTCATAAAAGTAGAACACGGCTTTATGAACTGTACAATGAAAGGTCTTATGTTAACACTGATGAATTTAATTTGTATGTTAGAAATTATTCAAAATTATTTAAAAAAGTTTGTTATATGGCCAAGTCACGTTATTTGGGTTCAAAGATTAAAAACAGCAGTAATGTAATTAAAACGACCTGGACTATTATTAATAGTGAAGCGGGGAGATCTAGCAATCGAGATACTGACTACAGCCTGTCTATTAATGACAACATAATAAAATCTGACTCACAAGTCGCCAAGGCATTTGAAAATTTCTTTTCGGATATTCCCGTTTCAACTACTAAATCCCTAAACTCATCACCTTCTGTTGCTGAGTCTTTGCTTAAGGAAAATGTTAATGGTTGCGATTCGGAATTTCATTTTGAACATATTACCTGTAGAGATATAATTAAAACCTTTCACACTTTAAATGTTAAAAAGACTGCAGATTTGTGGGGTAATTCTGTAGAAGTTGCTAAGTCTATTATTGACATTGTGGCACCTGCTCTAGCTGTTATCTTTAATAGTTGTATAGACAGTGGGGAGTTTCCTGATCTCATGAAAAATAGTAAAATAATACCTTTGTTTAAATCGGGTAGTACATCAGACCCCACAAATTATAGACCTATTTCTGTACTACCTACCTTTAGTAAAATTTTTGAGAAATTAATTTTAGAACAAATGCAAAGATTTTTTAATAAACACAAATTATTACATGGCAAACAGTTCGGTTTTACAAGGGGTCGTTCAACTACTGATGCCGGTGTTGAACTTTTAGGACATATTTATAATGCATGGGAAAATAAATGCGATGCCTTGGGCATCTTTTGTGATTTGTCCAAGGCATTCGATTGCGTTCTTCACGAAACGTTAATCAGGAAACTCCGCCACTACGGAATTCGGAACAATGCTCTGAATCTTCTTACTTCATACTTGAGTAACAGGATTCAGAGCGTTGTCGTTAATGGAAAAAGATCTCCCGGATCTATAGTAACAATGGGAGTCCCACAGGGCTCAATTCTTGGTCCTTTCTTGTTTCTTATTTATATAAATGACTTGCCGTACCTCATAAAGGATAATCATGATATAGTGTTGTTTGCCGATGACACTTCACTTTTATTTAAACTTAAACGTCAGCAGCTGGTTACTGACGATGTAAATAGCGCGATCTCTAAAGTAGTCCACTGGTTCAATGTTAATAATTTACTTTTAAACGAGAAAAAAACTAAATGCATTAAGTTTACGCTACCTCACGTTAGGCAGGTGAAAACGAATGTGTTGATAAAGGGCGAAGAATTGAATCCTGAAGACAGCACAGTATTCTTGGGCATAACTTTGGATGCTAAGCTTCAGTGGGGTCCACATATAGATAAATTGTCAAAAAAGCTAAGTTCCGCAGCATACGCTGTTAGAAAAATTCGTAATTTAACTGATATAGAGACAGCCCGCTTAGTGTACTTTAGCTATTTTCATAGTGTAATGTCGTACGGTATTCTATTGTGGGGAAATGCCGCCGATATTCAGACTATCTTTGTTTTGCAGAAGCGAGCTGTTCGATCAATTTATAAATTAAGTCCGAGACACTCGCTCAGAGACAAATTTAAAGAGATTAATGTTATGACTGTGCCTTCTCAATATATTTATGAAAATCTTTTATATGCCCATAGAAACATAAAATTGTTTAAAAAATACAGTGATATCCATGATATAAATACTAGGAACAAACACAAATTTGTTGTACCTATAACAAGGCTCAAGAAAATAGGTGGCTCGTTCAGATGCCAATGTATACGCTTTTACAATAAAGTTCCAAGCCCCGTTCAAGATCTAAGCCTTAATAAATTCAAATCATTCATTAAACGTAAGTTGTGCCAGAAAGCCTTTTATACCGTTAAGGATTATATCGAGGACAAAAAGGCTTGGGATTGAGATGCTTCCAATTTTTTACCTATGTAGTGTTCTTATTTTTCTGTTTTGTTGTTGTTTTTCTTTTTTATATACACTTTGACATCAATGAATTCTATATATAAGTACTGTGACATTTGCTTACTTTGTAAAGTATTCTATTATTTTAATTATTGTGAATGTGAATACTATGTGGGTCACTTTATTTTTATTATATTTTATTTTTCTCTCTGTTCTCTTAGTTTTGTCATGGTCTGGCAGTTTGAGTAATTAATGCGGCCTACCCAAATGTCCTTTCTTTGGTATTGTTCGTCGAATCGTCGAGCTCCTTAAGTTTTGAGTTGAGCTGCACTGATTTCTGACAAATGCGTGCACTGACTGGACAGGTCCTCTCAATCTGTGTGGTTCTTTCCTCAAAAGACCATCTCAGACATCGACCTGCATGGTCTTCATATGATCTGACCAAGATTATGTCTGGACTTTAAAAGAGACTGTGACCTCTGAGTTTGTTTCGGCCTTTCTTCTCAGAGTAGTCAGATAGGAAACGCCGACCTCATCTAGTTTTAAAATATGATTGACGTGTAAAAGTGTTTGTACAAACCTACTTACAAAATAAAATCATTTATCATTTATCATTTATCATTTGCACACATACAAACTTTAGCAATATATAAAAAAAAAACTATTTCATTAGGAACTCAATATAGACTTCTTGAAGACCACCTTTTGGTTTAGAAGCTCGAACAGAACTAACTCATAACTTAGAAACTGAGCGATGCTCCAAACATCATGTCTCCATTCCGTGTCGTTAAAAAATCTGTACTTTTACGGTAACTGTCAAATGAGATATTTTTAAACTTCATGACTACACTGATACAAAAATCATTTGAGCCAAATCACATACTTACAATACATACAATTTTTTTTTTTTGTTTGAAGATTTTGTAGTGAAAACTATATATTATTAGTATTATGGAAATCATGAAAGGGTAGAGAAGGCTGATAAAAAAAGTTGTGTAAAGAATACTAGAATACTGCTACGTACCTATTTACCATTCATAAATCATTCAAGTCCAATATTTTACAGCTGCAATAATTTTCAGCAAACAAAAACAACTGACAGTTGCGTAAAACAATACAGTATTTCATGAAACACTAACAATTCTCGTCGTTTGGCGCGACGAACAATAATATTTATTTAGTAGGTACCTAACAAATATCATTTTCATAGTATACTTACTTTAAAGTCCTTGTTTTTCGAAATGCATGAACCGATTTTAGTGAAACTTCATACACATAAGCAGGATACATACCTATGTCTAAAAATTAGGTAAAGAAAATTTTCGAAATGTCTTATTTAAAAAAAGATAATTGGAAATCTCTGTTTCTATTGAAAATTTAAAATCGGTCGAATTTAGCTGTAACACTATTTTTTGAAAATGTTCTCAATTAACTTTTTAGACCTATACTCGTATATCCTGCTTATGCGTAGGAAGTTTAATTAAAAATCGGTTCATGCATTGCGAAAAACAAGGACTTTAAAGTATGTATGAAATGCCGTACGTTGTAAACGCTATTAACTTTGTTTATAATCACCATGAAACATGGTTATGATGACGGAATCTACCATAACCAGTTAGTACTGTGGAGAAACCCTTTTATGGGGATGCTGATTATTATGCGTCTTAGAGAGGCTGGTATGTAATATTAATATGTAATGTAATTCTTAAGAGCCAGACTGAGAGAAAGACATTGCATCATTGCTGTACTTATAGTAAAATTGTGGTGGGCTAGGGCAGTAGACGTACCTATATGTACTACTGTAGGAAATTTTACACCTATTTTGCAAATGTACACTGTAAGGAGTTGTCCTTATACGGTTTATTTGCAAAATAGGGGATGCCTGTTCGTTTCTGAGAGCCGGGTGGAAGGCAGTGGCACTTTAGACCACGTTATTATTGAAGGGATAAGGTTTATAATTGATTGTGTTGTACGTTCTAATTTATGAATTGCGGATGTGTGTGCGACTTCGTATTTATTTATCCTCACACTGGAACGCCATACAGCAATTACATCAATGGAGCGTATCTAGATACGTATCTTTTCTTTTACTGAGCTGCATGTGTAGTTGTGGCGACTGGCAGGGACAAACTGGAGACACTGGGAACCGATACATTCCCAAGTACCGGGCATATCTCCTTCTTTCTTATATCTATGCCTTAGACTATAGGCAATTGCCGTTCCGCAACAAAACGAACCTGATTCAGTTCGGCGGCCATTGTTTTACAATTGTCATTTATATTGTAACAGTTCAAGATTTAATTAAATCTTCAATAGATCCTTATATAACAATGAACATTAGAATTCGAAGCTACATCTTATTCTGAACTTCCGCAATAAAAATAACAAGCGAACAAACTCTGCCACGCAGCAAATCCTTTCACATTCGACTGAGCCACCATCATTATAAGCATCTAATAAGGCCCGCCGCACACAAGCATGTAAATAAGCTCTCTTACACGCGAATAACTGTAATGGAATCTTTCATATATGTACAGTCACAAGCATAAATATGTAGCACGCATGATTCAAAAGCGATTTTCTCCTAAAATGTTGATAGTTTATGGAGATACGTGTGAACATAGCGGGCATGGACATTATCGCACAATCAGTTACTATGGATTCAGTAAAAAAAATCTTATCAATATATTTTGACCGCGTAGGCATTACACTTAGGAAACACAAGATTTTTTTTTAAATACCTACAGGCGAAAAATGTGGGTGTGGGTCCAGAATTAAGTACTGAATCCAGGGTAATGGGTTCATTTCTCAATGATTTAATCGTTATTTCACGAGAAAATCGCTTTTTAATTTTGCTTATGTGGCAGGTATCTATGCTTGTGAGTGTACATCCTAGTGGCTCGTGTGTGTATAATTGAAATGTCAGGTGGATCTCGCAGTAATCCAATAAAGTCGCGCGCGTGATCGCATCATCCGCACTACTCCTACGTATTTTTATTTAGACGAGATTTTTAGTAAAATCTCCGTGTTGATATTTAATTTAGTTTATGGAAAACATTTTCGTAAAATGTTGTGAAAGTTTTTAGGCCACTCTCAAATATTGCAGTACCAAAATAAAATATTCTACCTACATCATATTCCAATATAAATTCACTTTACAGAGTGGTTTTGAGATTTTGACAAATATGTTTAGTCAGCAGAAAACTGGGCAGTTTTCACAAAAAAATTATCCTGGTGAGAAACAGTATCGATTGGCATTAAAAATTGGTTTTTGTGAAAACAGGCCATTTTCTTGTTGAGTGAATTAGTGAACGCCGATCAAAATTTCTCAAAAAGTTAAGGATAGTCTCCTAAGACCATTTTCCTGTACTTAGCTACAGCAGTACCTAAGGCCTGCCCTTACAGCCCCATCTCGAAAATCCACTCTATATGACTCCACACATGATGAAGAGTTTAATTTCCTCCAGTAGATATACGAGTACTCTCAACTTAATCCATTAGTTTTACTTAATCAAAACGATAACTTAAAGTGGCCATTTCCCTAATCCCGCATACTTTGTAGCTCGCAATATGGAACAGATTGAAATTAATATCCACAGAGGCTTATGACAGGAACAACCTTTGATATATTAATTCACTTAAGTTTGAACATTCCCTTTAAACGATATTAAATACGCCATAGTCGTGTGACGTAATGCCAGTTTATATAAAACCGCGCTTAGTTTAGCTGTATAAAGCAAGGGTACTGGAGTAGATGAAGATGTTAATTTCCTATGCAAACCTCGCTGAAAGCGCTTTGAGCTCAGGTGCTCGACGCAGATATTGCACTGGACGCCGTGGCAACACAATTATGTGAAGGTATAGACAATCACAACAATATTGCTTCTCACTACTGAGGAGCTTACATAGTTTTTGAATTTAGTAATGAAATGAAATTGTTTATTTTGTAAATAGGACATCGGAATCACTTTTACAAATCATATTATAAAAAAAATATCATATAAAAGCTGCATCCGGTTAGACTGGAAGCCGACCCCAATACAGTTGGGAAGCAGATGTTGATTATAAAAAAAAAATAAGCTAGATGAGGTCAGCGTTTCCTATCTGACTACTCTAAGAAGAAAGGCCGAAACAAACTCAGAGGTCAGTCTCTTTTAAAGTTCAGACATAATCTTAGTCAAATCATGTGAAGACCATGTAGATTGATGTCTGAAATATGGTTTGGTACAGCCCGTGTTTAATGACTAAACTCATATCGTAGCCAACATGAGGTATAAGAAGCGTAGTTCACATAACTTTGCATGAGAACCTTCTTATGTTGTAGGTAATAACGTCATTTTTAAGGACTAACATTAGCCGTTTGGCAAAGGCTTCCCTTCCCTCCTTCCACTTATCCCTATCTACGGCTGTATATATGGCCAATCTTTTAAAAATGAGTCGAGAAAAAGATAGTTATAGAATGCCTGTCGTTTGTTGAGAAGCGCTGATAATAATAAACTAATTATGAAATGTTACAATTAGTAAAAAAAAAAAACAGCCAGTCTTTGTCCATGTAACGTGCATTATTAAACTTGCTACCAATGCACAGCGGAAAATCTTACAATAAACCTGTAAAATTATGCTTTGTTAATCAATTCATAATTACTTTGTTAAAAGTAAAAAAAAAAAATACAGTTACAATAGAACAATAATAACCATCAGACAGGCACTTTACGTTGTGTAAATTACTTCATCACCACTGCTCTCAAAACGGTGAACAAAAACATCGTGAGGAAACTGGCATGTAGAACCAAAAATTTGAAGACATATGACATTTACCAACCCGCACTGGGCCTGTGTGGTGAGTTAAGGCCCACTCCCTCTAGCAGAGAGGAGGCCGGTGTCCCAGCAGTGGGAACATTATAGGCTGATTTATGTTATGTAACCATCGGAAGATAAACCAAAATTTAAAAATTCCAATGGAATGAAACATGAAAATGGAGTTTTAAGGTATCTTATTTTAAAATAACTATATTTTCGTGTTTATTGAATTAAGCGTTATTAATGAGAGGTATTACGTAAAGTTTGAGCTATGAAATAATCTTGTTTGAATGTTATCGACAAAATATTTACAGTCAATAATAATTTAATTATTGAAAGGTATTTAGGGTAGCTGGAAAATTATAATTTGTTAAATAATTATTCTGAATTTAATTGAATTCAGAATAATTATTGAACAAATTATAATTTTGAGATTAGTTTTGCTTAGCTATTTATTTATATGTACTTTACTAGCTGCGCCCTACGGTTTTACCCGCATAAGTTTCGATTCCTTGAGAATATCGGAATAAAAATTATCCTATATGTTAATACTGGTTATAAACCACCTGGATGCCAAATTTTATCCAAACCCGTTCATTAGTTTTTGCGTGAAAGAGTAACAAATACCCATCCGTCCATCCATACAAACTTTCACGTTTATATTATTAGTAGGATTGTACACCAGAAAATACATGGCAAAAAAAAAATACAATTTTTAATATAAAATATACCATGCATAAACATACGTATCTACTTGCGTCTGAATTATAATTATAGAAATTGTTTTAAATTAAACGGATTAAAAATCAAAAAAAACACCTTACTCAGTTCTTATTTTAAAAGAAATGCAAGAAACGTATTTCCTAGTAGATATTTTTATTTATTTTTTACTACTCGAATAAAGAGAACTATAAAATATGCCAAAAGCAACCAATCAATCAATGCAATCTGGCAACCAGTCTTACCAAGGGGTATCGTATTACCCAGTAACTGGGTTGTGGAGATCAGATAGACCGCCGCTCCATGTAAAATACTGGTATTCAGCCGCATCCGGGTAGACTGGAAGCCGATCCCATCGAAAAAAGGCAAGGCAAATGATTGAATATAAGGTAAAAGTACCTAAAAATGATTCCATTAAACAAACGCCTACTCCATAATGACAGAGTTGATAAAATAAAATAAAAATCACCAAAATTGTTAATCCTCAACTAAATTAACGTTCACCTGAACACGCTGTTTTACTTATTTTGTAACCTTTAACATTATCGTAAAGGCTTAAAATAATCCTGGATCCTTTTTTAAGTGGCAACACTGTTTGGACCTCTTTATAAAGTAATAGCTTGCTAACCACCCGACGAATGGCCACTAATATGGTTGAGCGGCTAGTTAATTAAAATGTTGCATGTCGTTTAGTAATATCTAGAATTTAAATGGGTGATTGTTTTATAGTGAGGTGTTTTATTGTAACAATAAATTGACATGAATTGTGCTTGGTAGATGTAGTTTAACGATGTTTTTGTAACTATGAAAGTACACATTATGGTCGTTGTTGGGTCGCAGGTGCGCTTATAAGTATTTAAAATCTTGTAAAGTTATCCAAGCTTGAAAAAAAACAACCGATGGCAGAAAGAATTGAATCGGTTTTCGCCAATGTTTCATTCGTAACCATTTAAGCTAATTTCATATGTCTTTCTGGTCTATTAATATTTTAATGTGTTAAAAACTTTCTACTTAGGTACTTATTATTTAAGTAGGCACTTTAATAGTCAGCAATGAATATTTTTTTATGAGTAAAGGATTTTCGTTTTGAAACGACCGAGTTCGTTATTTAGCTATTAATGTTGACAGCATCATAATTCCATTTTAAGTTTTGCGCACAGTTTTTTTTAATAACCGTCTGCGTAGGCATAAGTGTTTTATAACCCAGTTCATGGTTTATTTCATTCAAAGAGCATTCATATCAATAGGATCATTTATACGACATATTGAATTTTAAAATAAACGGTTACTTAAGATCCGTTACTTTTGATACTGAAAATACATACGTACCCACAATACTTTCTGTGTTGCTATAGGTTCTTTAAAAGTTTCAACTTGAAAATATTATATCCAACAGCAAAAAAATATAACCCTTTAAAATTTACTGCCAAAATGATACCGTGTAACACAAAGTTAAGACGGCGTATGACGGGTTAAAATTTAAAGAAATCCTGAGTGTATGCTTAGCGGAGCGATAACCTTAGAATGATGATGTCAAAATGTTAATTGCATATGTAAAACGGTCCCGGTGCGGGGTTCACGACCTGGGGTAGTCGACCTGGGCTAGTGTACCCTACAATATTGAGAGATGTTGCACAGATAAGACGGTGGAACCATGACGTTGGTAATGAGCTGAATGGATGGATATTATGTTATGTGCTACGAGTACATGTGATGTAGATTGTTTATCTACTGTTCATTCAGTTTATAAACGTGTTCATTTGTGGTGTATTAAATTAACTTTTTATTTGTTGGGGTACATCTACCAACCCGCACTGGGCTCGCGTGGTGCCCTCTCACCCAGAGGAGGGCTGTGTCCCAGCAGTGGGAACATTATAGGCTGATTATGCTACTTGTTGGTAAATAGAGGTTTTTAAGGGCCTGGTTAAATCCTGAAAGGACACCTATTTAAAAAAAGATTTTCAGTATTCTGTAGTTTCATAGAAGACCAAATAAGAAGTTTTGGTGCTTTTACATAAGAAAAACCTCGATAAGAACATTTGACCTTTTATTAAAAAGCCGCTCTACATTTTAACAGACTTGGTACAAAAAGATTATATATTCTAGTGTAGATTAGGATTTTACAAAAATCTGGTAAGTACTCCTAAGGGATAACTTGATTATTTTTTATGATAAGTCAAAGGTATTTGAATTAGTCAATAAAAACGTTATACGAGTATCAGTTCAGACATTTGTATCACTAGAATTTAAATCGTGATGTGGCGTGTCAAAACTGAAGTGGAGATTGTCAACAAAATTTTGGAGGCCACTAAAAACTAACACATTAAAAACGAATTTACCTTCTAATAAAATAAAGTAACAAAGAAAGTCTGCAATAAATACACAACAGGTAGATCACCATATTACTGTAAGCTCAGGTGATAAAGTTTATTTTAACTAGCGCTACCCTCTGCCCGATGTTACTAACGTTTTAATATACCACAATGTATGTTTCATTTCACACAAATGTAAATTTCGTGCTTTTTACCTAAAACAAAACACACATCACACCTGTTTTCCCCGAAGGGTTAGACAGTGGTGTACCTGTAGTACACCCACATTTCTCCAGTTATGTTAAAGTCCCATGTCATAGTGGGTTAGCCTATTGCTATCAACGGGGCACAAATTCTGCACGGCAGACTCTGAGCTGTTACTGAGAAATTGAAAAACCCATTAACACTTTGCCTTACCCTTGCGGGAATCGAAGCCAGGATCTCATTCTCAGTAATAGCGCTTGTCACCACTAGACACCGAGGCAGTCGAGGAAAAGACACATATTATTTTCCTGAAACACATTTTTATTTTATTTTACAATGTCGTTTTAAAAATACTCTGACCTTTATGAAGTAAGTACCTGCCCATTTAAATCCTCAGTGGGCGTCGTGAAGTGGGTACGTCAAGGAGAATCTGTATTCTGCCTTATGTTATATCCCCCGTGATAAAAATAGCGTCCTGACTTTCCGAGAATTAATTCAAGTATGTGTAATTAATGTATTTAGTAGACCTTTGCTTTCCGCCATACATTATGTTTTGTTTAAACAATCTATTTGCTGGGCAATGGACGTGCGTTTTATTCCCTGGTTTCTGAAAACCTGCACCCTCATTGCGTAACACGCTATCAATTACTATCTGAATCATTTTTAAGGATATTGTTAATCTAATATTTCATATGTTCGAAAACTTTGTCTGCTGAACAACGCAAATAGCGCAATGAATGTAGTTAAACATTAAACTGTCAGAATGAAAACTATTCATCCTGCTGATCATAAAACTGCTATCAAATATTTTCAAGTTGTGATTGTTTGATCAAAATGACAACAACCACTCATGTATGTTAACAGTATAAAAACAGAAGAAAATAAAGGCCACATAGACAATTGCTCTATGTAAAATACTATTCATTTGCACCTAGTTAGACTGGGCTAGGTAGATGATGAACAACTGAATAAATTGAATATGATTTCAGGACCCGAGGGATGGCATAGATCTATGTTCTCGAAGACATTTTAACGTATCTGCCGTAAATCCACTACTTAATTAATTCCACAAACACTTTAGAAGTAGATTGCCGAAGAGCTTACGAAATAAACTGTGGAAATACAGTGTTCTGATTCAACAAAGTAAATAATCCCTTAGTAATGGAGTTGTTACCTTCTTAGAGAACATTGTTAGTGCGGCTTTGCCGTTCGTTACTCCCCCGTTCTACATTTATGTACTAAGTAAAGTTGAGATAAAAATCCAATATATTTATTCTAAAGGTAGAGCTTTAAGAATTGATTTCTTTATCTGCTTACAACAGAAAATTTACAGTATATTTATATACATTTACAGTATAGGTACTACAGGGTGGCAATGACATCGACGCAAAACCTGCTGTACTGGATCGATGGTCTCAGTTTTCGCGTCAATGTCCCTGCCACCCTGTATATATATAGTATCTTTATATTTAAACAAATACATATATTATGTATTCACCAATGTTCGTTATCGCACCTACCCCTGTTTTTCTCTGCGACACTCAAAGGTTTGACCGGTAGAAAATGCCTATTGAGTCCGCCTTTGGACATGTGTGTGCTTAAAGTACTAAATAAATAAATAAACAGCACCATTAGTTTAATAACATTCATGAGTAGGCAATACTCTGTCTGTAAATCAAATATAAGAAAACACATAGGTATTTGATTTTCATTACTTACAAAATTTCTTAGCAAAAGAACTTAGACAAATATCTTGACTTACACATATGATATGAAAAAATAATAAGCCAAAAATACGTATCTCAATTTTACCTTTACTTTCTAAGAAAAAGCTGGAAGTGAAGAGATGGTATGCCGGAAGAGATTTCTTTAGAAATAAGTATCACCTTTGTACCTATTTTTCTGTTCTCTCTTCTTGTCTGTTTATATATGTGTGTACATGAATGGTTAAATAAATGAATATTATTTATTCAGGTATTCATACGCACTTAGAAACAATTGTTTCTTTTAAGATACCGCTTTCAGGGACAGAAGTGTCGTAGCGAAAGTGCTACGCTGCTCGTAGCAATGGCTACGACTGCTACGAGAATTTACTCGGAAAAAATAGTTCATAATGATAACCGACTTCTCATAAATGTTTGTGTTATATGACTATATCTATCATGTTAGGGCATAATAGAATATGATTTTATCAAGCAGTCTTGCTGAGCATGAGGTCTAGGGTTCGATTTCGAGGTCGGTCAAAGTGTTACTGGGTTTGGTAATCTGGATTTTTTCAGTAACAGCCCGGAGCCTGGATACGTGCCCGGTTAAAGGTAATATCCCCCCCCCCTACCCCATATGGGACTCAAACATAACTAGCGATATGTGTGTGTACTATAGGTTCACATCTGCCCAAACCTTTGTGGAAACAAGGCGTGATGTTATGTACCAATGTATTATTTTTGTAGTTGCTGTAGTTGGTCTAAATTTAAAATAAAAAGTATCTCTACAATATTCCTTTAGGGTGTACATTAATAAGAAAATAAATAAATAAAATATCCTAACATGCTTAGGACAAACATAAAACTAAACTATGTACATACAATAACTATTCCAGTAATACATATAAGGAAAGATATAAGTATGAGATTGGAATAGGTACAAAGATTTAGTAAAAAAGAAAGTCGGTAAAAGTTTAGAAAGTCTATTCTATTTTGATGTAGTCAGTATTTCATTTACTGTGTTAGGTAATTAGAGAGTCTCGTGGCTAAATGATAGATAGATAGATAAAAACGTTTATTTAGTGCAACAAACAAAAGACACACAATACCACCATCACATGAACACACACTCTCACACTCATTCACAACACACATAAACTCACACTCATTCACATAATAATAGCGTTTTTATCTCTAGTTTTATTATTAATATTTTCTTTTCATTCTCGATTTGATTGTTATGTTTTCTTTAATTTTGATTCTTAGATTTTATTTAGTTTTTTGTTGTGATTTGAAGCAAACATATTATACTTTTATTGATTCTAACATGTTTAAAAAAAATGTTTTAAATGGTAAACCCTCCATATTGGTGCCCAAGATACAGGCTTGCCTAGTTTGGGGCCAATGTAAAAACTCGTGTAATTTTTTGAGCAGTAAAGTTTTATTATTATTATATATATTATTATTACTAGTAATAAAAAATAGAACAATAAAAAAATGAAACAAAAAAAAAAACAAAGATTAAAAAGATAGATCGACCCATATATATGGGTCCATGATAACAGCCGCATGAGTTGATCGAAAGTTTACGCTACGCTTACGCTTGCCGCGGTCGGTTCGTGGTTGAGTGACCATCCATTACATATCCAGACCCCTTCGCTCCATGCAAAATACTGGTATTTATCTGCTGACCCATAGTAAGAAAAAGGTAAGTACAGTAATTGGTTTGGTAATTAGTTACCCACTCCTTACCTAAAGCCGACCACTGGTGGCCCAGGTGGCACAGGCACTTACGATCTGCAGGTCGTGGGTTCGAACCCAGTCCGGCGCTTTACTTTGTGTAAATAATTTCATAAACACTGCTCTCAAAACGGTAAAGGAAAACATCGAGAGGAAACCGGCATGTCCTAGAATCAAAAAATTCTAAGACATGTGACATCTACCAACCCGCATTGAATCCGAGTGGTAGATTACAGCCTACTTCCTCTCGAAGAAAGGAGGGCTCTCTCCCAGCAGTGGGAACATTAAAAGCTGATTGTTTTTACCTAAATGCGACAATAAACTAAATTAAACTTACAACCCAAGGTACTGGAATGTTGCGGGTAGGCGGACAGTTCAATTAAAACTTTAATTACATGTATAAAGTAAACCCCTTATTACGTTACACCACATCTGTAATAATATTTTAATAGTCAAAGTTTAGAAATGTTACAATTACTTGGACAATAAACATTTACGGCCCATCTTGGCTGCCTGGTGGGACACAAATGCGGCTGCCAAACGATAAGTGCAGGATTCAATTCCCAGCTCGGGTTAAGCGGTAATGAGCTTTCCTATTAGGAAACTTTTTCAACTTGTTTTTATATATATTGGCAAAATTTGAAGGTACAATTTTCCGTTTGAATGAATTTGTTTCAGTTTATTTGAAACTGTATTTGGATCCAGATACACATTAAAAACTTAATACCCCTCTGAAGAATAAAAACAGTACTCGTGAAAGGTTTAGTAAGTTTAGTTAAATTGGTTTATTTATATTGTTTAGTAGCTATCTAAGTCCGCGACTTCGTTCGTGTGCATATTGAATATACATGGTTGATAATGAATATGCATGGTTTTAATTTGTTTGCGTGGAACCCTTATTCTTTTTCAAAAATAAAAGTAGGTTACACCTAAGTTACTCCTTATAACATCTGTCAGCTATCTGCCAGTGAAAGCGCTGTCAAAATCGGTCCAGCCGTTTCGGAGATTAGCCGGAACAAACAGACAGACACACAAGTCTTTTAAAATTTGTTTTTTGTTTATAAGTACCGGTATACATATATTTTCATATGCATTTAATAAAAAGCTGTTGTTTTGACAGTACAAACAAACATTTTTATTTATTTGTATACATATGTATACAGGTATAGATAAAAGAATAATAAAACATTTCTACAGTACAAAATCACAAACGAGCAACAAAGGTGACATATCAAAAAAAGGTTGTCACACATATTTTAATACATTCTCGCGTTCGCAATAAAGTTTTATTGTGATACAAAACATTAATTTCCTTGGGGACGACACCCAGGTGACTGTAATTTACGTACACACATACACACACACGTGCACACGCGGGTAACCCTTGCGCTTCAAACCCACATCAATATTGAATTAAGCTTATGTGGCGTATCAGGTGTAACTGACGTATGGTTGATTTTAGAATTTCGTTCAGAAATGTTTGAAGTTATCTATAATGCGGTTTAAGTGGAAATACTTATCTATCGTTGTTGGAGGGTTCAACATCAAAGAGACAAGGACATCAAAGAGAAGAGGCAGCTGAGGCATAAATACCTTTTACAAAACATTAATACTGAAATTAAAAATGAAAATAAATGCATGCATTTTGATGAACAAAGCTTTGCAAAACGGCTCTTAGAAGCTAGATTTTGTTAAATCATTAAAATTTTACAAATTCTAGCTTCTTAAAGCCTTTCAATATGAATTTTAATGAATACAGACCAATTTAAAATGAGGGGTTAAATACTAACAGCCGTACAGGTAAATCGATCAGGTTAAGCTACGCTTGCCGCAGTTGGTCTGTGTATAGGTGACCATCTTTACATTCCAAGACCCCTCCGTGCGTCGGAAAGCACGTTAAGCCATTGTTCCCGGCTGTCATTCGTGGATTTTTTACAGTCTTTACGGGTCGTCACTAGACCGAAAGTCTGATAACCAGTTTTACCAAGGGGTATTGTATTACCCAGTAACTGGGTTGTGGAGTTCAGATAGGCAGTCGCTCCATATAAAATACTGGTATTCAGCTGCATCCGGTAAGACTGGAAGCCGACCCCAACATACTTGGGAAAAGGTTCGTCAGATGATATTTAAAATAATCTAAAAAAACAAGCAAACGTGTTATGAAAGGCATTGCCCACATCAATTAATCTTAGCCACTTAATAATTGCGTTACAATGAACACAAAACTGTTTATAAACCACACAAATTAAATAATTAAACCACCCACTAAAAATAAACCTCCACGAACACAATTTTCCTTGTAAGAATATAAACTTAACGAAACTGCCGATAAACACAGAATATCACTCGAATAGCGACTCTGGTATCTCCTGTATCGTGCATCGAGCTCGTTAAAGAGTAGGGGTCGGAATAAACACACTGCTCGTGATAGTGAACCCACGGGTGGGGGAAATGGGGTAAATGGGGGAAAATCATCTCTCTAAAAAGCACCATTGGAAAACAATTGGAATGGGAGACATGGTTCTTTGCACGTTAAAAGTTGATTTACGATTTGTAACGTACTGTTTTATAATGTATCTACTGTTGGCAAAAGTACGTGGTAATTGTACATCGTTTTCAGGGTTCCGTACCCAAAGGGTGCCAACGGGACTAAAAGGCCACCGTCCGTCCGTCTGTCTGTCAGCGGGTGTATCTCATGAACCGTAATAGGTAGACATTATCACAGAGTGTCTATTTCTTTTGCTGCGATAACAACTAATAGTAAAAATTAAATAAAGTTGAAAATTATATCGGGCTCCATACAAGAAAAATGTAGGTATTATTTCGGCGTGTATTGCCTTGTGGTACGGAACCCTTGGTGTGCGAGTCCAACTCGGACTTGGCCGCTTTTTATATACATATTGTTAGTCAGAAATTGTACTGTTTATTGTTTTGTGACTGCATTTGCGAATGACTGCTGTCATAAGTGTGCAATGTTCAGCGTAGATAGAGGTGCGCAATAACAGTTTCAAGAACATCAGTATTTCTATTTCATAAGTTGTTCAGTAAGGTTACAGTAACTGTGTTGTGGTGGAGGTCGTATAGGCCCATCTTAATTGGTGAATAACTATTCACCCCATGTAAACGACTGATATTCAGCTGCATCCGGTTTCACTGGAAGCTGACCGCAACAAAAGGCCCGCCAGACGATGATGGTGTTGCGAAGTATTCCTAAATTTTCAGTGCTGCTGTTGTGTATACACAAAATGGTATTATGCTATGAAAAACTCATAAGAATGTATAGTAATATGGTAACGTAAAAACATGTTACCGATTTGGTATAAAAAAAAATAGTATCAGAAACGATATTGCGTCGAACCATGCAAATATCCCTAAGTTTTTCCTATTGGCATATCGAATAGGCGGATTTTTCATAAATAAATTCCTACGGATATTTCATAAATAAAAGCCATATAGTTTATTGTAGTCACTAAAATTCTTTTTGAATGACTATTATATAACTATATCAATATTATTTTTCTACATTCTTAGACACTTTGTACACACACGTTTTCGCCGTGGTAAAGTACGGTTGATTCGTTGTCAGGGCCTTAGTACACTTCCGACGCGAAACCGCTTAAAGAGTTACGCTAAGAAAATTGACTACATTATGTCGCGCTTCGAGTAGCAGAACATAATGAGAGTCAGTTGAATTAATAGCAATCGGAGCAAAATGTCGTCGCTTTCGACTTAGTTAATACAGTATAGGTCTATTTCGAACCTCTTAGATTACTTTTGCCGGAAAATCAGCATTTCCGTGTCATATAGAAGCTCACACGATTATTCTACGGTGCGGCTAGCGCGCCGTACCGTACAGAAACCCTGCCGTGTACATCGGGCCTAAAAGTGCTTCAATTATCCTTATTATATTCGGATATTATATTTTTATATCCTTTATTATAAGGGACTGAGAAATACGATTACCTCATACGGAAGAGTCATACATTTGATCTTTTTTATGACGGATCATTTTAGTACGCGATATTTTGTTTATTTTTGTGATAAAATAAAACAAACCAGTTTAAGTAGGTAGTAAAATAAAGATTGTAAGACTTCTTTATTGTAGGGTAGTTTGCCAACATTGTAATAATTAGGTTAACAATGTATTGTAGGTAAAAAAAAACTTCTTACATACAGCATAATCAGCCTACAATATTCCCACAGGCCTTCTGGCTGGGCTCTCTGTGAGTGGGCCATAATCCACCACGCAGGCCCAGTGCGGGTTAGCGGAAAAAAACCATTTGAAGTAGTAAAATAAATCTTGATTACTTTATTATTATATTGGGTAGTTTATACGTTGTTCGAAAAATACAAAAACCAAATACCTACGTTGTTATTTTTTTTAATAATTTGTTAATGTGTATACTTTGTGTGCTTTGTGTATTAGATTACTTATAATGAGGCTAACAATATATTGTTGTTAATTATTTGACCACAAAATAAGCTGTGACAATATATTCAAGCTTATACCCAAACATTCAAAGGAAAAATAAAAATAATGAATCGTAGTATCGAAAATTCTTGTGCCAATTAAGGACCTAAATATTGAGAGCCACTTCTAATATTTGCTTTCAATTTGTATAACAAAATCTTTATCAATAGACTTTGTATTGTTTGAAATACAAAGCTTCTAGTCTATTTATAGAATAAATTGTGAAAATATCTTTAGTAAAATGTAGTGTAAATGAACGATGATGTGTGTAGTGTGTGATGTTGGGGTGTGTGTGTGTTTGTGTGTAGTGTAAGTATGTGTGGGTGTGTGTGTTGTGTGAATGTAGTTTATAAAAAAAGACCCGCATTTGTAAGCTATCATGTTTTTTTTATTATTACTAAATGGGACTGCTCTTGATCTCGATCGCGCCTGATGGAAAGAGATGGATGAGGTCTATGGTGGAACGAGCGTGCCCAGGAGATGCCTGTTCACTCTTGCTTTAAAGGCAGACGGGTTAAATGGTATTTTTATTGTTTTATTATATATTATATGTTTGTGATGTTTATATTTTTTTTACAATATTTTTGGATGGTCTAGTACGCTAATTGATAGTGGCGTGCTTTTCTATGATTTAAATACATGCGAGATCTGTATGTGTATAGTTGGTAAGTTTTTAAATAAATAAACTAGCGGACCCGGCAGACGTCGTCCTGCCCGGTTGAGTCATCATACAGCAGCGCCACCTACCGGGTCCAATTGTGTTTTCAAAACACCCAGGACACAAAATTTCATCCAAAATGGTCCATCCGTTTAGGAGGACTTGGTGACAAACACCCGTACAGAAGAATTATATATACTAAGATAAATAAAACTGAACTTTCGGATAAGCTCCTCGAAGCAATACCCACAGTCGTTAACGCCAACGCGTTCACCCACATTACAGCCTTTCAGTTGTTTATTTATGTCAATATTATGTGGCAGTCCCACGAAGAACCATTTAATAAACATTTCATTTAAAAGGGCACTGCCATGATGTTATTTAAATAGCGAATTATTTACACAACAGACGTGAAGCTACGTCGGTTATCCCCGAAGGGTTTGGCTGAGGCGTATTTGCAAAACAAAACAACATTTTTAAAAATTCCATAAAAAAGTTAAAAATATATTTAGATTTTTTTAAATATTTTTGCCGTCGATAATATTAAGCATAGATTCCCTCATTTCGAAATGTGCACATTATAAAGAATCATACTGTATAGTACACTATAATAGGTCTGTATAAGTCCGTCCCCAATTTTGCTCGGGAATGTACCTGTAGTACATCCACATTCCACCGGTTATCTTTAAGTCCCATGTAAGCGGGGTCGAGCCTGTTACCATAAACTGGGTGCGAATCCAGGCTCCGAGCTGCTACTGAGAAATTCCGGATGGAAAAACTCAATAACACTATGCCCGACCTGGGAATCGAACCCAGGACCTCATGATCAGCAAAAGCACAACGACCACTAGACTAACGAGGCAAATTATAAATTAATATGATTTAAAATTGTACTACTATTTCGTACATGGTACTTTAAAGATAAGTGGGGTAATTGTACTAAACCCCTCTGGGAACCCCAACGAGGTGGGCAAAAGTGTTTATTAGGTTTAAGTGGCGTATAGGACTGCGACTGTCTGTCCCATATCACTTAGCTTTGAGCTCAAAGAACATTTACCTAACTACAATCCAAAGTGAGTTGGATCAAATCCGAAATGACAAAATATAAACTGAACCGAAAATGGGATAAGCTTGAGTCTAGATACCCAAGGCATCAGCTCTTTCGACTGACCTTCATTAAACAGACAGGAATGAGGCCAACATAAAGATGCTTTTTTTACATACTGGCTGAAAATAAACAGTTAAACTTAGTTAGATATGGTACGTTCATTTTTAGCTGTCTAAAAATGAACGTACCATATCTATACATACATACATAAGATCACGCCTTCTTGCCATGGGGGTATGCAGAAACAGAACCACAACTGCTACGATTCTTACATACTCCTTTGTTCATGCATCCATACACGCACGCCGGTTCTTAGCACTACGCACCTGACCTTTCTTAATACATGATCTATATTCGTGGATAGATGGCACCACAGTGAAGAAGACCCGATGTTTCGCATCTCGGCCACCCAGTGATACGACATATACATAATATAAAATTAAATAACTTTTTGTGCCTGTCTGTGTGTCGTTGTTTTTCACTTAGCAACAGATTTTGAGGCGGCTATCACCATAATTAAGAGAATTTATTCCGGAAGGTTTATGTGTATAATACATTAATGTTAAACTAAGATAAATATAGCAGAAAAACCTCGATCTTAGTAAATCGCACCCGCACGAAGTATGGACGGGTCGCGAGTCAGAATTTTTTTTTTGTCATTATATAAAAATATGCAAGCAATGGTAGACGCATAAATGTAAATGTTACCGAATATGTCGGGTGGGGTTAGTCATCAAGATACATGGAAAAGTTGAGCAGAACCGTTCAAGATGAAAGAGAAGCCGGTCAAGTGTGAGATACGCTTTGGTTCATCCGAAGATTATGCGTAAGTATGTTTTCTGAAAAGGTTGAATTTGACCTGCGTGACACAGAGGAATCTAAATAACATTATGCTTTACTTACGTCAGTGTCAAAAACAAATCGTTTTTTTTTTATCAAAGGTAGCATTTTTTCTTGACCACAAAAAAGTCTTTAGTAATTTTCGCCTGTAGAGGGGCTTGTGGCTAAGTAATAACAGCCACACGGATCGGTCGATCAGGTTAAGCTGCGCTTGCCGTGGTTGGTCCTTGGAAGGGTGACCATCTTTACATACCAAGAACCCTCCGTGCTTCGGAAAGCACGTTACGCCGCTGGTCCCGGCTGTCATTCGTGAATCTTTGAGGAGGTCAGATAGGCAGTCGCTCCATGTAAAATACTGGTACTGAGCTGCATCCAGTTAGACTGGAAGCCAACCCCAACATAGTTGGGAAAGGGTTAAGCAGAGGATGATGATGAGTTATTTTCGGCTGTCTCCACCCAATAACGGATTGAGATGCTTTACAAAACTAGATTCTGCACAATTAGTGGAAAATACACACGACCTTAAATTAAATAAGAGTTTTAGCTTTATAATAAGAAATTGCCTAAGTTATTTCACGCCTCACAATTTCCAGTAGGTTTGGCACCATCAATTGTAACTTCAGACCGAAGAACCCTTCAGGGAGACATAAGGCAAGATTTATTATAACAGGTAGATAAGTACTCATTAACATAATTTCAAATAATTGCTTCATTTTCCGATGCGTAGACCGGTTCATAGTACTTCCGTAGCACTTTCGTAGCGCTTCCGTAGCACGTCTGTAGCAATACGCTACGCAGTAGTTTCGTAGCAGTGAATATCGTTTACTATGTAGTTGTAGATCACAAAATTAATTTAACTAAGTACATGTTTTTTTTAACTAATTTAATTAATTTAACTAAGTATTATTCATACATTCTTACAAGTTAGAAATAAGAAGTTTGCTTCTACTTTTACTTCCTAATATATTAACCTGACGTTTTCGTCGCCTTGAAAAAAGTATTCTAAGACCTTGGTTTAGTAACGTAAAAATACGTAGTGAGAAACCAATTGATAATAATAAGGCTCAAGTACAGACGCAACTTCAGCATTTCTTTTCACAGGATTGCTAAAATACCAAGCTTATTTTTCAAAGTATGTACCTATAATCTTCATTAATACGAGTATTATAAAGAGGTAAAGTTTGTTTGTTTGTATGTATGTAGGGGGTAATCTCCGGAGTTAATGATCCAATTCTAAAAATGTTTAAACAGGTAGAAAGCTACATTATGTGTGAGTGATATACGGTATAAATTATGTTTAGATAATGCATTTTAGCTGAGCTATCACAACTTTTGTCTAGCAAGTCGGAAAGAAATACCTCTTAAAACAGAATTATTTGCATGCGCTGCCTAAACAGTTGTATATAACTAAAAACAATATATGGCAATCTGGACCGCCCTAAATAGTTTTACAAAAAAGCTCGCGACACCATATTTCTATCTTTTATATTTTATCTTTTAATACTTTTATGTTTTAAAAAAGTATTTTTTTGACATGCTTACGTTTGGATGAACATATAATTTTTAAATATGAATCCTTATCAAAATAAATTATTCTTAAGATATTATTGTGCATATCCTCTCCTACTTAAACGTATATACAGTGGCTTTCAAAAGTTTAGTTGACATTTTTTTACTTCAGCTGTGATGCCACATTAGTATTTAAAATTAAAAAAATAATCAGGAATAATCATCTAAGGGATTCTTTGATTATTTTTTACGATAAGTCAAAGATGGTTGAATTAATCATTAAAAACGTTATAGCAGTTCAAACATTTGGATCACTAGAATTTTAAATCATAATGTGGTGCGTCACAGCCGAAGAGGAAAATTGCCAACTATTAGAAATGCTAACAATATGGATATTATTATAGGGATATTATAATTTATTGCAGCTAACAGACCCGATACATTATTATTTGATATTGCAGCCAATATGATAGCAATACTATCGCATCTGCAATAGAGTACCTAGACTCTAGAGCAACAGCGGTTAGCATAGTTATTGGGATATATTGCTATCCCTATGAATAACTAAATACTTAGAGATAACGCCTATAACGAGAGCAGTGGTGGCCTCGTGGTAACAGCCGCGACTTACGAATAGGCGTTCCCAGATAGGCGTTTTACGAATAGGCGTTCCCAGATAGGCGTTTTACGAATAGGCGTTCCCAGATAGGCGTTTTACTTATTTCAAAATTGTTAGAGAATTATATAAAACTCAATATAAATAAATACAATTGCGTACTTTAACTTGACTACTGTCTCATACGCTCATAGAGCGGTGGTATCCCAGTGGTAACGGCCCTGACTTACGAGCTATAGGTCGTAGGTTCGAACCCAGGCAGGCGTTTTACTTTGTGTAAATTATTTCATCAACACTGCTCTCAAAACTGTGAAGGAAAACATCGTGAAACCGCCATGTCCTAGAAGCAAAATTCAAAGACATGCGACATGTACGAACCCGCATTGTGTCTGCGTGGTGGATTACGGCTCACTCCCTTACACAGAGAGGAGGCCGGTGTCCCAGCAGTGGGAACATTATTGGCTTATTATGCTCTATCCCAAACATATACCAGTATGTACGTATGCCTTTAATACGATTTAGAACTTAGATAATATTTTTTTCTTCGGTTATTACATACTTTCTTACCGTTTGTTCTCTGTAATATTGAATAAACATATCCCGTGTACTGAAAACTTTAAAAATATTTATTACAATTTTTCTCGGTATTTTAGGCATTTGTTTAGCTTATATTGTGTAGGGTTTCTGCATCTGAAATTTCTCAGCGGCATCCCGGAGTCGGGATTTCGGCACGGTTGATGGCATAACGATACTTGTTCCCTATTAGGTACATAGGACTTAAACTTATCTGGCGAACCGTGGGTGTACCTATTTAGATGAGATTGTGTGAGTATAGATATCTTTCTACTCATAATTTAGTAGAAACAAATAGGTATTCCATATAAATAAGACTGTACAGGAATTGACTGAAGAAGTAGAAGAGGGAAACGAACATGAATAACATTTTGATATTAGTATTACCAAAGTTTAGAGGCTAAAAGAAGCCGATTTCACTATGTTACAACATGATATTACTAAACAATGTTAATATCCACTAAAACCGTACCTTCCGCACACATCACAAGATAAGAATTAATTGCAGAACGCATAAACAATCGTGTTCCCCGGTTTAACCATAGAGATTAATTAAAAAGCTCAACGTTCAAGTGGCTGGTAATAGGGCATCACAACACCGCCCCCACGTACTGGCAGCTAGTACTCGAGTCGAGTACTCGCTTACTTGCCTACGGTACTGTTGTGTTAAGGGGAGTAATCTGTATCTGAAGCATGACTTGCAAGCAGGGTAAAGCAAACGAGAATATAATAAATTGCACCACAGACTGTGAGCGACGAAAATAAAGGTACAAATACATAATGTATGTTTTTAATGGGTGTAGGTACGTCGTTCTGTAGTTATGAATGTGACTACAAACGCTCTTGATTAAAATAAATAATGTACCTGTAGGTAAGGTTAGACAGAAAAAATCTCCCCTAAACTGACTACAGTTTCAGGGAGGACTTTTGTGTCTTCAGCTTTTTCTCAACTTTGTTGGGAAGTTAGGTCGGCTTCCAGTCTAACCAGACGCAGCTGAATACAGTATTTTACATGGAGTGACCCAGTAACTGGGTCGAGAAGGTCATGTAGGCATATGACCACTGGGTAACGCAATAAACCTTTGTTCAGACTGGTTGACAGAATTTTGGGTTTCTGATTACCCATAAACACTGTTAAAGAATTACGAATGACCGACGAGGAAGTGTTTATGCGAAAATAGAGATCCCTTTTGATGTAAAAAACTTTTACATAGAAACATGCCCAGCTAAAAATATTCTTTGTTAAAACGGGGTCGAATTTCGACAAAAATCAAAATCAAACAAAACTCTTTAATGTTTCAGAATAACGGATCGTAAATTCAATTTATTCCCCGATTGAATAGAGGCACAGTGATGCGAGGCTTCCACACAAAAACGCTTTTAGCACCGCCACCGCGCCACCACGGTAACACTCAGTTCGAACATTCTTTGTGACCATAAAACGAGAAAGGAGCAACGTGCGAACACCTCTAATATCGCGGAAGTTATGTTCAAGTAAAATTATTTGCTCCAGAATTTATGTAATCGCACCTCGGAATGTGGAGGCTTCTTACGAAATTAATAATTTTAGAGAGATGTGTAAAATTATGTTAAAGGAATCTTTTTAAATGGATTGCTTCAGTTATGTGGAGCATAGAAACATTATAGTATTTCTTTAACCCAGTTCGACTTGACGTAAAGTGAAAATAATCTAACCCCGAAGGAATGACAAAGTGACAAATAGAATTTTTAATGCCCAGTTTCTTCGGAAGAAAAGGAATAAAAAGAAAGCTATACTTTAATTAGCTCGACGTTAATTGGTCACAAAAACAGGGGCGTGACGTAATTTCTTTAATACCTCGCAAAGGCAACGGGAACATTTCCTTTTTAATCAGTGGCTCCTTCGCCGCGCAGGATTTAATTAACGCTCCTAAACATTTTACATCGGTAATAATTGTGCCCGAGGAAATTACAAATCTGTTTGTATCAATTAACACCAAGTGCTACTTAAGCATAAGCATCTGGCGACATTCACATCTGAACGCAGATTTTGTATTTATTTTAAACATAATTGTTGTTGGTCTGTAAAATATTTTCCGGTACAAAATTATACCAATTCACGAAACATGTGAAAAAGTATAACGAATAAAATACATGCTCGAATTCGTATATATTAAAAATGGTTTGTTTGTGAAATACTCATGTTACACTAATATGTTTGGTATTTGAACAATTTATGCAACCAAATGTGAAATGTACAAAAATTGTTTCGTTCATCAATTAAAAGGTATTTTTGTTCAAAGCACAAACAGTTTTCATATGGATGATTATCGTTAAGACCATTTTAGTAAAACAAATAGATGGAATATTTCCAAAAACAAGAGACATTCGCGGAATTAATGAGATCAAAAAAGGTCGAATAAACAAGCCGCAATTGCTCTGGGAATACCTTATTTTTCGTTGAAAGAAAATTATATTCATAAAAAGAATAGTATAAGTACTAAAAGCCTAAAGTCCTTGGTGGTGAGAGAGAGAGTGGAACTAAAGCTCGGAACACACATACCTGTAACTTACACAAAAATAAGCAAGTAGCTTGCATGCCTTTATGGTATTCACCAATCTGGAGTTGTTATGGCGCACGGTATGCAAGTTACTTGCATATTTTTGTGCAAGTTACAGGCATGTGTATTCCGGGCTATAAATTAAATAAAATGCCGTTAATTCCAGGTACGAGCGGGCGCGTTTGACAAGGTCCTGTCAAAGTTTTAATGACAGCCAGCTAATAAACGCGCAGCCGAGGGGAATTAAAGAACAAGTGAACTGTAAGGCATTGAGAGTTATAAATTGTTACCAGTGAACACTGGAGATATTAATATAAGGGTGCTTGCATAGAGAGCAAGGATTTAGCCTTGATTAATAAAAAATGTTGATTAAATAAAATCTGATTAGATTGGAGGTTTTAATAAAACGACAAGTCCCAGGGGTCTTGTACACTTTGTACTCCGTGCCGTGACTCGGAAAGCACGTTAAGCCGTAGTTCCCGGCAATCATTCGTGGATCTTTAATAGTCGTCAAAAACCCGAAAGTTTGATTACCAGTCTTACAAAGGGGTGTCATATTACTCGATAGCAGGGTTTTGGAGGTCAGATAGACAGTCGCTCCATGTAAAATAATGGTATTCAGCTGCGTCCGGTTATACTAGAAGTCGATTCCAACATTCTTGGGAAAAGGCTGGGCAGATGAGGTCCTCATTAGTACTCATTTGTAATCAGGATAAAAATCAGGAAAAAAGGATCTCAACCATGAGAATATTTTATTTATTTATTAATAACCAACTTATATTAACATACCATTCTCAATAACCAATAGGTACCGCTTGAATAAGTAACTTGCTTTCTATATGGAAGCACCCTATACCATTGAAATAGCATCGTCCATTTATATGGAAACGTAGGTATGCGCCCTAATTCAATTGTTTCAGCTGCGATAAGTTCGTTTCAACCCGCTTAAGCTTTGTCACTGCTGGAATTAGAGAGATCAATTATCATTTCGCTCTTTCTCATTCTTATTTGAACAGAACTCTCCGCTAATATCCATAAAATGCACTGCTATATTTAAGTTGCAGTGTTAAGAAGTTATTAAGTCGTTACGGGTAATCAGAAGCTCAAAAGCCTGGCAACCAGTCTTACCAAGGGAATTTTGTTACCCGGTAACTGAGTTGTGGAGGTCAGATAGGCAATCACTCCGTATAAAATACTGATATTCAGCTCCATCCCGTTAGACTGGAAGCCGACCCCAACATAGTTGGGAAAAGGTACTTATATTAAGAAGTTATAATATTATAATTCTAGCAATGACTTCCAGGTTACGTTCAACTTCTTTTAAAACTATGTTCCTTTAAACCTTCTCTTACAAAAAAAATGTAACAAAACATCCCAATGCATATTGCATTTATTTTTAAGCTACCTTTGTTCAGTCCACTTCACACAATTTTCCAGCCAGCTCACAAAAAATTCTTGCTGCACTCTAACCCGACAAAAACCGGTCACTTTTAAGCGCGGCATTAAAACGGTTAGCCCTGGCCCCGGTTAACCTGTGTGTGCCACAACAAACACTCGACTATTCACTGCGAGGCCTTCAAGAGATAAATTAAGATGGAAACGGCACCCGGGTGCAGTCGGCGTCGCCTGCCGCACAGATTTATCACTTCACCTCCTGACCTTTTGAATAAGGACGGTCTTTGTTTTATGATGATGTAGGCGAGAAATATATTGGTATTGGAGATTTTGTTTGTATAGTGATGTGATATTGTTCTAGTGCTGTGTTACACTTCGTGAGGGGCTTGTGGCTAAGTAGTAACAGCCGCATGGGTCGATCGATCAGGTTAAGCTACGCTTGCCGCGGTTAGTCCGTGGATGGGTGACCATCTTTACATACCAAGATCTCTCCGTGTCTCAGAAAGGACGTTAAGTCGTTGGTCCCGGCTGACATTCGTGGATCTTTGACAGCCATTACAGGTTGTCAGGAGCCCGAGAGTCTCACAACCGGTCTTACCAAGGGGTATCGTATTACACAGTTACTGGGTTGTGGAGGTCAGATAGGCAGTAGCTTCATGTAAAATACTGGTATTCAGATGCATCCGGTTAGTCTGGAAGCCGACCCCAACATAGTTGGGAAAAGGCTAGGAAGATGAAGATGCTGTGACGCTTCATGTAGGCATACATGTACTTATTGTCATTCCTCAAAAAATAGATCTGCTTGAGTCAAATTGTATCAAACCACTTTTTTTGTAATACCCAGCCACATACATCCAACATTACTCTTGTTTTATTTCGAGCCATTCTTCATGAAATACTCCTCTCATTAACATTATTATCGAAACGGTAACTGATCTGAAAATTTAATAACCTGTAACTAATTACATAATGGAGATTTTTCATAAATACTTGACGTTTAAACGATCTAATTTAATAAAGTCCTCAGGATTGCTGAGCCCATCAATATATTTCATAAGATTAACGTTTTTCGATTAACTTCGAAACGAACCGAGTGGATCTGTCGGACAAATTATATTTATATTGCAATAACATTCGGAGGGGTGCTTTAAGAGCACCTAAGGGGAAAACATGCGAAACGCACCTTTTTTATGCCGGTAATTTTCGCTGATGTTGTTTTCGTTTGTAAATCTATATTAACTGGGTTTATTTATACTTTTTATGATTTTAATGAGGGAGAGAATATGGCTTCTGAATGAATATGAATCTCTGAAAAATAAACAGAATTTCAAGAATCTTTCAACGTACGAATTGAAAAATTATTTTATTTCTGTAAGTAAGTTCGTCCGAACACTTTTAGACGCCAATCATATTATTATTTTAAAAACTAGATGAGATCGACGTTTCCGAACTGACTACTCTGACAAGAAAGGTCGAAATAAACTCAGAGGTCACAGTCTCTTCTCTCTTTTTCCAGACATAATCTTGGTCAGATCATGTATAGGCCATGTAGATTGATGCCTGAAATGGTCTTTTGAGGAAAAAACCACACAGAGAGACACGGACCAGTTCAGTTAGTGCACGTATTTACCATGCAGTTATCTAGCTACTCTGAGAGAAAAAAGGCCAAAAAAACTCACAGGTCAGAGTCTCTATCAAAGTCCAATTTCTTTAACCCTACGTATTCCACTCTCTTTTAAAACAAACGTATCTTTACTTAAAAGTATACATGCCGAGACTTCAGAGTATATTTGCATAAAAGATGTTTGGCTATGTCTGTCTGCATCTTTCTCCTAATGTAGAAACCTTATTTTATTTTTACTACGAGCAACGTTTTCAGTGTGGTATACTGCACTAGCTGCTGCCCGCGGCTTCGCCCGCGTCGATGTCGGAAGTTATCCCACGGGAACGTGCTACCAGGATAAAAAGTATGTGCTTCCCCAGGATGCCATCTATTTCTTTGCCAAATCAGTTCAGTGGTTTAGGCGTGAAAATGTAACATACAGTTTCAAGTTCAAATCCTCCCCTAAAAACCGAATTACCCCTTTTTGCCCCGTCAGGGGTCAATTTTCGACAACTTTACATACTAAAATTTTCTGTCGAAAGTATCAGTACTGAGTTTCGAGTTAATCGGACCGCGCATTCAATTTCTTCCACACAAACATCAACACCCCTATATCCCCCTTTGAGGGGTAGTTTGAAAAACTTTATTACTTACTTAGGCAAGTATTGTTGCCAAGTTTCAAGTTTATTAACTAAATTAATAAGATTTTTCATATAAACTGTATCCCCGCTTTTCACACCCACAGGGGTGGAATTTTGAAAAATCATTTGGGGTGTGTTCATAACTTGACTCAAAGATTATTTATACCAATTTTCGAGTTAATCAAGCCACGCTGTAAAATCCTCCCCTTTAAAATTGACTACCCCTTTTCAGGCCGTCAGGGGTAGATTTTCGAAAAACCCTGATACACATTATTCTTTCCTTTCAATTTTAGGTATAAATACTGAGTTTCGATTAAATCGGACCGCGCGCTAAAATTCTTCCATACAAACTTTGAAACCCCCCAATTCCCTTTTAGAGGGTAGTTAATAAAAACAAAAAATGCCGAACTTCATAATTTACTTAGATAAGTATTTGTGCCAAGTTTCAAGTTTATTAACTCAAGGAATAAGATTTTTCATACAAACAAAATCCCCCCAATTCACCCTCTTAGGGGTGGAATTTCGAAAAACCCTTTCTTAGTGAGTACCTACTCTTCACGAAGAATACACCCTCCAAATTTCATGTCTCTAGGACCAGTGGTTTAGGCTGTGCGTTGATGTCTCAGTCAGTCAGTCAGTCAGTCAGTCAGGACTTTGAATTTTATATATATAGATAGATAGATGAAGTATTTTTCTAGAAAATTTCTTTAGTTTTAATTTTACCCGTCAAGCTACTGACGCTGAGTTCTCGGACAACTGCTGGCAGACTGCCAGGCCTCTATAGCTTGCCATCTATATATATAAAATTCAAAGTCCTGACTGACTGACTGACTGACTGACTGAGACATCAACGCACAGCCTAAACCGCTGGTCCTAGAGACATGAAATTTGGAGGGTGTATTCTTCGTGAAGAGTAGGTATCCACTAAGAAGGGGTTTTTCGAAATTCCACCCCTAAGAGGGTGAAATGGGGGGATTTTGTTTGTATGAAAAATCTTATTCCTTGAGTTAATAAACTTGAAACTTGGCACGAATACTTATCTAAGTAAATTATGAAGTTGGGCATTTTTTGTTTTTATAAACTACCCCCTGAAAGGGGATGGGGGGGTTTCAAAGTTTGTATGGAAGAATTTTAGCGCGCGGTCCGATTTACTCGAAACTCAGGATTTATATCTAAAATTGAAGGGAAAGAATAATGTGTGTCAGGATTTTTCTAAAATCTACCCCTGACGGCCTGAAAAGGGGTAGTCAATTTTATAGGGGAGGATTTTACAGCGTGGCTTGATTAACTCTAAAATTGGTATAAATAATCTTCGAGTCAAATTATGAACATATCCCACATGATTTTTTAAAATTCCACCCCTTTGGGGGTGAAAAGCGGGGATGCAGTTTATATGAAAAATCTTATTCGTTAGGTTAATAATCTTGGAAATTGGCATGAATACTCGCCTAAGTAAGCAATAAAGTTTATCATTATTAGTTTTTCAAAACTACCCCTCAAAGGGGATATAGGTGTATTAAATTTTGTGTGGAAGAATTTGAACGCGCGGTCCGATTAACTCGAAACTCAGTGTACTGTGTGTGTACTTAAGACTAAATAAAAATAAATAATAACACGTATGAGGATTTTTTCGAAAATCTACCCCTAACGGGGTGAAAAGGGGTAGTTAATTTTACAGGGGAGGATTATAATAAATTGCTTGATTAATTGTAAAATTGGTATAAATAATCTTTGAGTCAAGTTATGAATTTTTTAACATTCCACCCCTGTGGGGGTGAAAAGCGGGGATACAGTTTATATGAAAAATCTTATTAATTTAGTTAATAAACTTGAAACTTGGCAACAATACTTGCCTAAGTAAGTAATAAAGTTTATCATTATATGTTTTTCAAACTACCCCTCAAAGGGGGATATAAGGGTGTTGAAGTTTGTGTGAAAGAAATTGAATGCGCGGTCCGATTAACTCGAAACTCAGTATTGATACTTTCGACAGAAAATAATTAATAATAAGTATGTAAAGTTGTCGAAAATTGACCCCTGATGGGGCAAAAAGGGGTAATTCGGTTTTTAGGGGAGGATTTGAACTTGAAACTGTATGTTACATTTTCACGCCTAAACCACTGAACTTCTGATTTGGCAAAGATAGATGGCATCCTGAGGAAGCACATACTTTTTATCCTGGTAGCACGTTCCCGTGGGATAACTTCCGACATCCACGCGGGCGAAGCCGCGGGCAGAAGCTAGTGATTGAATAAAATCCTATGGTAAAGCTAGAAGTAATTTAAACCAAAAAAAGCCTACATATCATGTTTTGTTTATATTCAGTTGTGTACTCAATTTTTGTTTTTTAACTAACGCTGTATCTCTTTTCGAACGGATTGGTGATCAGTGATCTCAGCCAGTATGAGTTTATTACTATCGCATAAGAGAATACCCATCCGTTTATCAAAATGGAACTTAAAGTTATCACTGAAGTTTCGTTAACATCAGGACAGAAAATATAATAGGTATATTATACACCAATAGCTTCAATAGCGTCCGCGTAAAATTTATTGTTCCCACGACCCACCCCATCGCATTGCATCGCCTGCCCGCGCTATTACTTCGTTTCCGCTAGTGTAGCTTATATAAGCTACACTAGCAGCAGCAGCAGCAGTTCTTGAAGAAGGCTATATATATAGCCTTCTTCAAGAACTGGGCTATCGAATACAAAAAGCATGTGCGATTAGCGCGTTTAAACAAACAATCTCTTCATCTTTATTGTTAGTATACATACCTATAGATAGTTTACATGCAGATAAAAAGAACGGTGAGCTCTTGATAAATCCAAAGCTTAATATAAAATTCTATGCCACAGTTGTCACAAAAATCCAATCCAGTTGAATCCGAACAGATATCAAAAAGAAGACTACTCAAGAAATATGTACAATAGAATATTCTAGAAACACAGCAACACCAATATTTTAAGTTGTCATTTGTTTTCTGTGTGCTGACAACTAGAAAATATAGTAGCCAAGCCATAGTTCGTAAGTTCTAGGCAACATCTGCGATTTATGGGTTAAAAGCGGTTATGTAAGCGACCATAACTATAAAAAAGGTTTATGAAACTGCGTAGGTACTGAAATCTGCGTTGGAAACAATTTTTTGTTCCGAATTTTATAAAATTGTACGTACTAGTACGTTTTTGGGCAAAGATATAAGCCTATAATGTACCCACTGTTAAGAGACAGACCTCCTCTCTATGAGAGGGAATGTGCCGTAATACACCACTCGGGCCCAATGCGGGTTACTAGATTTTTAGTTCTATAGGACGTGCTAGTTTCCTCACGATGTTTTCCTTCACTGTTTTGAAAGCAGTGGTGATGAAACAATTTACACGCCTCCTGGGTTCGAACCTATGACCTACAACTCGTAAGTCGCGGCCGTTGCCACTGGGCCACCACTGCTCTCCAATAAAAAAAGAAAAGAACAGAAAAATAAATAAATGTTCGAACATACTTATAGAATCGTTCGTTATTGTTCATGACTCCCAAAATAATCACATTGGAGCGTGTGAGAATATGCATAATATTGTACTTATGCATACAAAGTAGTCTAAATATCTTAACGACGCAGTTTCTAGGTGACCTCGCAGTCATAATGGTCCAAACACTTTACATTCATCATCTGCCAAGCTTTCGCCCAACTATGTTGAGGTTGGCTTCCAGTCTGACCGATTGCAGCTGAACACCAGTATTTTACATGGAGCGACTGCCTATCTGACCTCCCTTCTGTCTATCTCCATTCTATCTGATACCCCTTGGTAAGACTGGTTGTCAGACTTTCGGGCTTCTGACTACCCGTAACGAGTGTCAAAGATCCTAGAATGACAGGCGGGACCAATGGTTTAACGTGCTTTCCGAGGCACGGAGGGGTCTCGGTGTGTAAAGTTCACCCATCCACGGACCAACTGCGGCAAGCGTAGCTTAACCTGATCGATCGACCTGTGCCGCTGTTATTATTTAGCCCCATTTAAATACATTGTAATGTAATTTTAATTCTAACTGCAAACAACACCATGTTCGCTCTGTAATACTGCGCTCACTGCAGCATCTACAAACATATACATTACAAATTCAAGCTAATAGAATATTCATTTCATTTCAAGTTTAGCCCATTAGTGTACTCACGGGTCGACAAAGTTGTTTCACAAAACCTTTTAATATAAATTATAACGTTGCTTTAGATACATATGCATTTCGTGGTTGCAGAAAAAGCTTTTTTGCTTAGGTACTTTCGTTTGTAAATGTATGTATATATTCAAATAAATAAATAAACCGTGTTGATATTTTGATTGTGATGATTTGGTTTTTGAAGTTGAGTATCCCACCCCTCAAAAGTATTTTCCAAATCTACCGTCCTTTGCATTTTTTATAAACTAGAGTCGTTTTAAAACTTTAGTTAGGATTTTCATATTTTTCTCTCTATTAAAATTATGAAAATTTTCGAACGAGTATAAAATGGATTGTCGCACGTCTCCCAGGGTAATAATTATTATCGGATGAATAAGCATCTACCTATCCTATACCCTTATATACAGGTAGGTAATTAGTGTTGGTGTCCTGTTACCTGTAAGCGTATGTACTAGTTTTGTTTTAAGGCTACCAATTCCAAAATTGTCCTAAAAACGTCACACGACCACTTAAAAAAAATGCGGTTTCGTGTTATTTTAACCTTATATTCCGGGGTTTCATTCCAGGTTCATCTCCGGACCCAAGTAGGAAGGTAAACCTCCAACTTGGTAAAGTGGGGTTACCTCCACGGAACGGTGGTAGGGTGTGGATGTGGAGTTGTGTCGTAAAGTCGCAAACCATGCTGCACCTCCTGTCCTGCCCAAAACATGCAGTCTATCTGGTCTGCAATATATGAAACACTGTCGTACTAGCGACACGAAGTAGAAGATTAAAAAAATTACGATATTATAATAATAATAAAACTTTATTTCAGACTATAAGGTCCATAAATATGTTAGTATTTTGGTGTTAGTAACAATGGTGCTTAAATAAGTAGGATAGTAAGTAAGTAGGATTATGTATGTCCTTTTAATGTTTAAACCTTTTCAGCTGTCCCCACTATTAAACTATCTACGAACAACAGTGAAACCAATTTTCCAAAACGTTTAATAACTTTTCAGGCTCCAAAATTACACGGCCACAATTATTGTAACTGCAAAAGGTCCAAATTGCCGTAAAATAAAACACAACATAACATCACTCCTCCCATAAAATAATAGAATAGAACTCACACTCGATACTCTTTATTGTATACCATACAAATTACAAAACATAAATATATAAAATTTTACAAAGGGTGATACGATGGGCGGTCTTATCGCTAAGAGCGATCTTTTAAAGACAACCTTTGGATGGAGTCTTTATTATTAAAAGGCAACCCTAAATGTCAAGAACACTTACAATATTGCTGTAACTCCAAAATGGAGAATCCAACTGTACCACGGATTCATTACTATAATCCGGGCAACTAATAAACCTGTCGGTCGCTAAGACAATGGAACCGAATGGAGCAGAACGTCCTACTTCGCCACCTCGTAAAGGAATTTTCTTACAATTGGATTAACTAGCTTTATTGGCAATGTTGATACTTTTCACTGAGATTGGTGTTCGAATTAAACATACTTACATTAAAAAAAAATTGTATATAAGTAGTTTATCAGCCATCTTGTTACCATAACACAAGCATTAGGTTGCTTAGCTTGGGACAAATGGTGCTGTGTGAAATGTCCAGGGATATTATTATGGATATTATATTATTATTACTTACTTAGTAGATAAAAAATACTTTATATTTTTAATTTTATTTATAGCTATACATGGTAAAGGAGCTCGTATTTACGCTTGCCGCGGTCGGTTTCTGGACGGGTGACCAAGACCATCCATTACATATTGAGACCCCGCCGTGCCTCGGAAAGCACGTTAAGTCATTGGTCCCGGCTATCACTCGTAGGTCTTTGACGGGTAGTCAGAAGATTAAAATCTGATAACCAGTCTTGCTAAGGTGTATCGTTACCAGTAACTGAGTTGTGTACGTTAGATAGGCAGTCGTGTAAAATACTGCTATTCAGCTACATCCGAATAGACTCCAAAGCTGACCCCAACATAGTTGGGAAAATTCTAGGCAGATGAAAGTTTGAGACGAGCTGCTTAGGGCGGCTACCCAAAGGTTTTCAGGATTTTCCACTGGAGATTTTCACCCTAACATTGTGATAATGTGTCTAAGACTTTAGTAAGAAGACAGAGGGTAATCCGCAAGAACATTTTATTTAAGGTACAGTCTGTTCACAGTTATTTTACCTCTGATTTTGCATCACTGTCCAAATCACAGTGATATTTATTCTCATTTCTATAAGGTTGCTTTTGGGTTGCGGCCACTGTCAAAATCATTGTGATCTTTATAGTCATTACAATAAGGTTGATTTAAGGTCGCTGTCAAAATCATTGTGATCTTTATTCTCGTTACAATAAGGTTGCTGTCAGAGGTCAAATGACTGTGAAGCCTACACGAGATGTTAAATTAAATTCAAGCGAATTTAACCTTCTTTGACACAAGGGCAAGGAGACTCGACTAAAATGTCCTTTGCCTTGTTTCAGTAGTCAGGCTTTTGTCCGAAATTAAATACCTTGTTCTAAGCTTGGATTTGAAACATATTTTTAATTAAATATTTACACTTAATTATGAAACTAGCAAGGGTGCCCCTGTTTTTGACACGGTTTTTACGACTTGACAAAACACCGGGAGATTTTTTTATTCTATGTAAGTTTAATATTTATGTAAACACATAAACCTTCCGGAATAAATTCTCTAAATGATTTTTAAAACCGCATCAAAATCCTTTGCGTAGTTTAGAAGAACAACGCGGACACACAGACAGACACGAAAAGCGATTTATTTTTCATATGTCTGATAGATATAGTCAAGCATTAAACAAACACATTTTGATTATGTATTCATTATGCTCGTTTCAATTTCGTTTACAAAACATGAAATTGTAACTTCAAAAAACAATACATACACACATACATACACAGCTTCCTATTGTTCAGAAATCACGCTAAATTTATTTGATTTGTTAAACATTGGCGTGTTTAATCAAACCTCTAATAATTCCTGCTTTGCGTTCCTAAAAAAAGGATTGAACACTCTAATATAAGGATGCGCCTCTTTTTGTAAAGCTCAAATAATTCCTAGTTGGGTCCTAAAAATATTGGCTCTTTAGTCAACTGAGGCCGCTCAAACTTATCCCGCGGGATGAGTTGACTAAATGATTAATTTTATTATTTTTCCTTTGTCAACTGATCCCACTTTAAAAAAAGATTAACATTTATATATAAATATGTACACACGTGAACAAAATTCGTTGGGGTAAAAAATGACACACCATGGCTTATAGCCAACTAACTGCGACCAACTTGGATGTAGTTGGTCGCAATTCTAACGTAACCCGGTCGGTCAGGTCGAGGTACCCTAGCTTAGTTACTGAGGCCAACTATGAGGAAAGGCCCGTAAAACAAAAAGAGGCTCAATTGTTTTTTAAAGTGTGCAGCATTATAAGCGCAAAAACATTTAAGAGGTTCTTTAATTAATAAAAAAAACCGGTCAACTGCGAGTCGGCCTCGTGCATCGAGGGTTCCGCACTAATTTGTAGGTATGTAACTACTTTACGGTTATCGGATTTTTTCCTTTACTTGTGATAAATGACATTGCTTCTTGCCAAATTTCATGATTCTAGGTCAACGGGAAGTACCTTATAGGTTTCGATTCCCTTGCGAGTATCAAAATGTGTGGCATAAACGCGACATAGACGCCAGTATCTTTTGAAGTTTGATTTTTTCACGGCTTCAAGGGATTGCAGGCTTGAGTATTTGATATTAATTTCAACTTTATAACTCCACGCGTTCCGAGAAAAAGGGATAGAAAGGGCAAAAGGGAAAGGCACAGACGGACAACGAAGTGATCTTATAAAGGTTCCGTTTTTCCTTTTGAGGTACATAAAGAGATTCAGTTAAATATTTCCCTTAAATATTTACATTGCAATAGCAAATATTTCATAAAAGCGGCAACAATGAAGCTTGTGACGCATCATTATTTACGTTGGCAATAATTAACGGTAACAATATTACCCGCGGAATATTTGCTACATCAATGGACGTGTCTGAAAGTTAAAGCACCTGAATTAATCAATCGAATATTTAAATGAGCGCAATACGATTTTACGCATTGATAATAATCGATGTGAAATCGTATCAGGAAATATGTAACTAAATACCTACATGCATATATATTTATACGGCAAGACCTGTATTGTGGCAACACTAAGACTCAAAATGATAACATTATAATAACAAGGTGTAGGCGTAATACAACAGAGGTGTACCTGCATATACAAGGTGACTGGTAATTTGACGTATTCCTTCCAGGACGTGACAGTGCGACCCATTTGCAACAATGAAGCACCCCATAATGCCTAGGCGAAAATTCACGGGATTCGAGGAAAACCAATTTTAATCGTTTTTTTGGGAATTTCCCAGAATTTGTCACTAAATACCACTTTTCACTAAATTCTCTAATTGAATGTGCCTATTCTAGTCACCCCATAGTACACCTACATTTCTAAGAGAGCTGTCAAAAAAAGGTTAACCTAATGGACAGGGTATATAGGGTGGGTGCAGGTATGAGTGACAGAGATGACGCTCTACAAAGCCTTTTGCAAGACTCGATGTTTTATATATTTATATGTATATACTGTAACCGTGTGTGGCCGTGTACTGTAACTCGAACAAATTGGCACCTCGTACTTCTTAACACCTTTAATGTAATTCGAACACGAAAAAAGTAGATACTTAAGAGAAGTTTTGTTCGAGTTCTAGCGCCATCTGGTGCGAATTGGGAGATCTGCCAAAACAAACTAACAGTTAAGTTGCGAGAAAATCGGATGGCAACTTGAGGAACGTACTTAAAGGAAGCCAGCTTAGATATTATACTACGTTCATGAAATTAAATCCAGAACTAGGAGCCAACTACATAATTTCAAACATAATTGGGCAGTGCAGGGCAAATATCACAAAATAAAAATTGCTCACAAGTAGTAGCTCAAGTGGCAATGGGCCGGCCATATTAGCTGTAGAACCGATGATCGTTGGGATAGACGTGTTCTTGGTGAAGACTGCTGCGAATCGGCAAACGTAAGGCAGGACGTCAGGCTAGGTGGAGTGACAATCTTCGTAGGGTGACTGGTAGCAGCTGGATGAGAGTTGCCAAGAATCGAACTGAATGGCATGCAATTGGAGAGGCATATGTCCAACAGTGGACTGCTCTGGGCTGATGACGGGGTAATAGCCTATCCATGTTTGCTCAATACGTATTGGTGATTTCAGGCCATTAAGTCCAGGTACACTCAGAATCTCCAACAATCCAACATAAAAAGGCACACTACTGAGACACAGGTCTCCTCTCTTCGAGAGGGAGTGGACAGTAATCTACCACGCGGGCCCACTGCGGGTTGGTAGATGTCACATGTCTTCGAATTTTTATTTCTAACACATGTTTTCCTTCACCGTTTTTGAGAGCAGTGGTGATGAAATTATTTACACAATGTAATGCACTTGCCTGCTGAGCTGAGTTCAAACCCACGACCTACAACTCGCCGTTATCACTGGGCCAAAACTGCTCTCTCATTTTTGGTTGGTTTGCTCAGAATTGGCAACAATCTTAACTAAGAAAGGAAGTACTCAGATACTGAAATTGAAAAACGCACATTGTAAGTCTGCCAGGGTTTACACCGCATAAAATACAAAACGTATTTCCTCTGCCTTTGTAACAAAGAAAACTGTAATCTATAAAGCTCTCGTCAAACCAACAACAGCGAAGTTTTTATATCCACTGTCTGTAAAACACTTCCGGGAGCATCTACGAAGAGAAAAACGGATATAGTTCGACGGAAAACTTGTATTATAAATCTAAAATTTCTACCATCTACCTGTCGAGTTGAACATTTCTCAGATGAACTTTATAGCATTTCTGTTTTTACTTATGATACCAAAGGGCATAGATAAATAAGATAGAAAACAAAAATACTTATTTTGGCTCTAAACGGCTGGTTGACACTTCCCGTGACCCAAGCTAAGGTAAAAGCCAGCCCGGCTTTTACCTTGGTCAGAGGCTAAGCATTGCCATACAACGTGGCAATGCCGCCAGTCTCTTGGGTACATTACCAATCGGCAGCGATGCGGAGGAATATGTCGACGCAATATTTTAGTTTTTTAATAGTTTTAGTTAGTTTAAAAGCATTTAGTTATTATATAGGTTACGTAATATCGAGGTGAAAAGGGAGGACATAGTTTATATGAACAATCTTATTCCTTTAATCTGTTTTGATTCTCTCGAAAACTTGAGATATGTCGCCATAGAAATATAATAGAAATATATGTCGCCCGTCGTCGTTTATCTATGTATATCGCCCGTGCGTAATTTTATACTTCCACTGTCGATGTCTCGTAGAGTATAGTATAGATTAGCTGTCGGCAGTTATGAGATAGCGATAATCTTTGACAGGAACTTGTAAACTGGTACGAGAGTGCGCGCAAGCTAAGTCTGCGCGCGTGTTTGAACTTCAAGACTGTATATATCCCTGCGAGGACTTTTTATCACATTTGGCATAACATATACTAAAATTGGAACGATACAGAGAAGATTAGCATGGCCCCTGCGCAAGGATGACACGCAAAATCGTGAAATCATATGTTAAAGTTTGTCTGTGTACTAAGTGTGGATAAAACGTGTCCTGGTGTCGTGAGAAATAATCAGATCAGCGGTAAAGGAATGCTTATGCTGACCTGGAGGAATGAATGAATGTAACTGTGAGTATGTACATTATGTTACATTATAATGGCGAATATTTACTTTGGAAAACACGGAACACAGCATACTCTCTTGACACTTGATATAAACGTCAAGATGGCGGCAAACGATTATTTTCGATTTTGAGTGCGCAGACGCGGACTCTATCTAATTTTGTCGGGTAATACTTAGCTTTCGGAGTTCCCTACATCACGATTATGAACATTCTCAATTAAATAAGTGGTTATAGCTTACCTTTTAACTCTCGTAAATGTACTTTTAAACTTTATGAATACAGTACATAGGTACATCGGTCTTTTAATCTTCGAAGTTCAGTATGACAGTCAAAACTTCAGACTCCATTATAAAACAGGCAGGTATTATAGTTATACAAGATTTTCTTAAATATCTTATGTAACTACATAAAAACCTAACCTAACCTTTATAAACTAAATGTACCTCTGCAGCCGTACTCCTACACAAAAAATGGTATGTTTTTGTTTCAAAGGCACGTATAACGTCTTTTATTAAATAAAAGGTCAGGTGAAGCTACGTGCTCGTATTTTTCCAACTTCTAACGCCCACATTCAACTTTTTCCCCTTTTATTGTCAATACAAATTTGAATTCGTCGTACTTAAGTACGACGAATCGACGATACAACTTTTGCTCGCGGAAATCAACAAGAAAACTCGGCGACCCAAAAGTTATATTACACCTATATCAAGTTCCGGAGAACAATACAGCTTTTTGGGAACTTGTGTCAATCAAGAACGCGCCTTTCATGAGCGCTTACATTAGTGTAGAGTGGGCGTTTCTTGATATAACACTTTAGTCCACGATATCATAAACAAACACGTATATTGTGACATAATATTTCATTATGTTACAAAGGGTCGGTATGTGTCAGACTATGTATCGGTATATGTACACAACTAACTACTAGTCTACTCTAGTTGTAGACTAGTCTAGTTCAGCATAGTTCACACTATTCCATCCGAAGGTTGTCTCGAATAAATTGCCGTGGTAGATGAGACCAGGCAATTAACATTTTAAGACGGAAAATTCATTGTTTTACGTGTTTTTAGGGTTCCTTACCCAAAGGATGCCAACGGAACCTATTAAAATACATTCGGGTAGTTTACTATGTTAATTAATTGTGTTATGATCTAATAAACCGTGTCAATAATGAACTCTTGTCTCAAGTATTGATATGTAACTCCTTACTCATGTTCGCAAATTAGTTCAGTGTGTCTAGACGGCAAATTAATTTGCAATCAAATCATTAATTCCAATTAATTGCTATGGTTAACATTCCCATGCCCCACCCCATTGCATCACATCACTTGCCCATGCTATTCGTTTTCGCTTAGCGTTCTTTTTAACTTTTTTTTAATTTTTCATTGGCTCCTAAGGTTCATAGATAGCGTTTTTACATAGCCTTCCTCAAGAATTGGGATATCAAATGCAAAAATATGTTTTAAGCCCGACTGGTAGTTCTAGAGATAAGCGCGCTCAAACAAACTCTTCAGCATTATTATTAGTATAGATATAGATATTATGAAAAGCTTCGGGGATGAAGGATGTTTTTTTTACGATAAATGTTTTAAATATTTTAACATAACTTTAAATACCCCTACGACCTCTGTACCGTTGCATGCACCCATAAGCACAATGCTTTGCGTGTGTTACATTGCGCACTACTACAAACAGTAAATCACACCAAAAATAAAAGTTGTTTCCCAGCAATTATTTTTGTGTAATCTTACTTAGGTTGATGTACAGAATGCGTGTTTGACGGCAATGTGATGTATCTTTTTTCAACCTGTATACAATCCGCAACCCCGATAGCACTCGATTCATTTATTAAAAAATGCGCCCTCGCAAGACAAGTAATCATTACGGACTACGGTTCCTAATAACATAAAAAAACCTTTTCAAATTACGAGAATTCTTTTCTGAAATGAGGAAAAATGGTCTCTGGAGTTATAATAATGCCAGTGAATTAGGTGCGTGGGTAAGGAATTCTTGATTCAAGATATAAACGAACTTAAATTGGAAGCATACCTAACCTAACATTTACGTTCTACGCAAATTATACAATCTAAGTTGCTCCGTGATTTCAGCCCGATGACATCTACATTCATATGTATAGAGTGTAGGTAGTATTTGAGTACTAAAGAACGGTTGAACTGTGTTATTCCTATGATTCTAACCAAATTAATAGCTTGCTAGCTTTGCTTTTGTGGCTTTTTATGCACAGACGGCAGCGCTAGTTGTAATTCGTTGCATAAAAATTCATACAATTTTATAGAGCGTCCGAAACGTAGCGTTCTGAGCGTGCGCCTCAGGTGTCTGTTATGACTACTCCCTTATTTGAGCAGAATAAAAAATATAACCTTTTTCTAGTCGACCTCATTGATCAAGTCTAGATATTGGTCAAGGTTTAGAAGCCCTTAACGCACCTTATTTGTCTTCCCACGCTTGTCCGCTTGATCCTCGAAAACGAGACCATTTCGTCGGTCAAAGAAAAGGAGCTCATCTTTTTAAGGCTAAAACCCTGCCTCTTTCTATTCACCTAGACCTGGGGGCTTACCACCAGCTCTTATAACAGGGCAGAAGTTGAACTGCACTGCTTTTTTGTTCCATGACTTTGTACAAAACAGTGCAGTTCAACTTCTGCCCTGCTATAAGAGCTGGTAGTAAGCCCCCTGTAAAAGTGTAATTAATCTAAGCTAGTCTAACATTAAAATATAAACAGTCATCAATCTCTGAAGAAAATAATATGAACGCAACCTTCTGTCATGTTGACGAACGCGACGACCTAAGTGTCAAAATGAATTTTGTATTTTGTCTGCCCATAGACTAATATATATAAAATGAGATGTCTGCCTCCCGTCTGCTTTGGAATACACGCCTTGCAACGATAGCTCAGTTTTATTATTTAAGAGCTAATTTTTCAATCGATGGATAATTTGTTATTCGTGGAATAAATTTGACGTCTGACAGTTTTTGTATGGTAGAACTGTCAAAAATACAAAATTATTCCTCGTTGGCGTTAGGAAAATCAGCCCCTTCTATCTCTTACTTAACCTATTCGATCCAACTCGAGACACATAAGTTTTCAGCAATCTCAACTGTAAAATGATTTTAAGTTAACTAAAACAACATAAGAGAGAAAGAAAACTAATAAGCAACTAAACTAAGCTAACAAGACAAAACAAGGCTTCATCAGCGTTCAATATTGCCTGTCTGGGTTGTATTAAACCAATACCAATCTGTTTACTCGAAGCGGTGCAAGAGCACCAGCTAAATAATAGCAGACATTCTCTCTAAATAATTAAAGGGGAATTAAATCGGGTGCGCGCCCTCTCGCGGCAATCTGGGTGGATATGGTTTCACGACATCAATAATCCGTCGTCAGTATAAGATACGGCTCCTCGCGTCGCGTGGCTAAATGAGATTTCTGAGGCTGTAAGCCTACAATTTCATAAGACAAACGTACCTATAGCATTTTGTGTCGTATTCAAGGCTTTTGTGGTTTTTGTCAGCTTTGTTGGCAGTTAACTTGGAAACGGTTTTTGACCTGAGAGGCAATTCTCGTAATTTTAAGAACGTTCACAGTCTCATCTCATTTTCAATCTGTCAAAAATATCTCTAATTTCCCTACAATTTTGACAAGTTTTTTACATTGATTGTAGGCTGAGATGGGATTGCGACTACATTTTCAATGTTTGTAATTAAAAACATTCAAAATCTTGTCGCATTTTCAGCAGGAGGTAAAGCTACTCATTGATAGGTACGATATAAAAACTTTACGTCAAAAATCGGCCAAGGGCGAGTCGGACTCGCACAGGGAGGGTTCTTTAGCACAAGGCAAAAGAAGCCGAAAAAAAAAACACGTTTCTTGTATGGAGATTGGAGACCCTTTTAATTTTTAACTTTATAAAATTTTTGTTACTTGTGGTTATAGCGGCAATAGAAATACATACTGTGTCAAATGTTCAACTGTCTACCTATTGCGGTTCATGAGGTACAGCCCGCTGACAGTCAGACGTACGCCGGACGGACGGACAGTCGAGGCTTAGTAATAGGGTTCCGTTGGCACCCTTTATATATATAACGATAACGAACCCCTAAAAATACTAGTTCATTAAATACATTTTGTACAAAAACTTTCTGCAATTCTAAATTCATGAACACGAAAAATTTAAGAGCAACGAATTTCAGGCCTTTTCAAATTCTCTCTTCTTAAAATATTCCGCTCGCAATACTTTATTCCGAAGTCTGAGCGCATACTATGTTAACTTGTCTCTCAAATTCAGATCTGAGAGTTAACTGAAAGTTACGCGTCACGTAAATTTTAAATGAAAGCAATGTGTTTAAGTACGTCGACCCGTCAGGTTCGAGAGTACATAAAACTTTCATAAACACCTATATAAACTGAATTTATAATTGATGTAACAATAAGGAAAGGAGAACAAGTCTCGAACTCTGGTTGTGTTTCTCAGAATTTTCATTTTAATTATTTTCCTGTCTAACAGACATTTTGCTTGTCGAAATAAATCAAAATAGAACAAAATGGTTGACTGTTTCAAGTTTCATTAGGTAAATCAAGTAAGTAATTGCTGTCAAAATTGTCATTATCGATCAGTTATAAAAATTAAAAGGGGAATGAAATTTTATATGGAGCTTGGCATACCTACTGCCGCGCCATTTTGTTTTTTTTTTCGCAATGGCATCCACGCATGAAATCTAAATAAATCAATAGCTGTCATCAATGCAAAAAGAAAACACTACCCCGTAAAGCGTCACGCTTCCGAGATATTAACGTTCAATGTAGATTTTATTTAAGTATCACGTAACATCTATATTTTTTTGAACTTGCGTACATCTTGCTGCTTAGATGCTTAAAATAATCACTCTGAAAGTTTAAATTAATCAAACATCTATGACAACAAGATGTACGCAAGTTCAAGCAATTTTGTAAAAAAAAAAACAAATGGCGGACAGGTGGGTCTGCCACGGACCTTTGAATAAGTAATATCACAAACAAAAGCTATCATGAGCATCCCAAATACATTCCAGTAACAAATGACAGCAAGTTAGAGAATTTCCTCTCAGTTTCATGTGTAATGTACGAGTAATAGAGTAAACAATATTCACCATTTATCCATGTCATTATGTTAACTGGGGCTGTTTTGTGAACTCAAGTTTTCTCAGATACCTTCCTCTTCTTCACAACAGATTTAATTCAAAAATCTACGACAAAAGCCCCTTTCTATTAACACTTATTGTTTCGTGCATAAGAATCAAGTTCGCTCAGCTCGTTCAATGTCGTTTTTAATCAAAGACCTCCGAACTGTTTTGTTTTCTTGTTTGTTTTGAGTTAATAGAAAAGTTTTTAATTGATACCACTCTTTGTTTGTTCTTCGTGTAGATCGATAGGCTACCTGAATTCTGAGGCTTGAAGGGTACCTTTCGCTAACTATTTTAAGAAAAAAGCACAACACAATTTTGGCTCGTCTTAAAGTTGAGTTTTTCGTCTCGTTTTGCCTAACAACATGGCATGAACTTTAAAGAGGCGGTAACAAAAAATACAATAAAGAACGACTCAATATCAAAGTAAACAGAAGCACCGACATAATAATAATACCAGCCTATTATTGTCCCACTACAGGGCCCTTGTCCTGTAGTAGAACCTCTTCTCATACAGAGAAGGCACGAGCATTAATCACCACTTTTTCTCAAGACGCCCATATTGCAAAACAAAGTCCTCCCGCCGCGTCTGTCTGTTTGAATGCGTTAAACTCAAAAACTACCAAACGGATCTTCATATTGTTTTCACCAATGGACGGAGTGATTCATGAGGAAGGTTTAGGTGTATAATATATTAAGTTATTGTGTAAATTGGCTGAAATATGACTATCATGTCGACTGGGAGCTTTGCTGGCATGCACCGCGTAACCATCACCAAACCTGGATTAATACATATGGTAGGTAGGTACTGTAATTCCCGGTAGTACGTCCCCGTGGGATATATTCGACATCCACGCGGGCGAAGTCGCAGTCAAAAGCTAGTTAACTATAAGTCCGGGTTTTCTCAGATCTTTTCCTTCACCTATGCCAGTAACATCCAAGACAAACTCACAAACTACATATGAAATGAAAAAGTCACATTTATAGGTACTAACTACCTATAGTTACCTATTATTTTTCACATATGAATACAGATAGTAGGTAAGTAACATACAGAATGCTTTTGAATTCATAATTTAATGATGAATTCAGAAGCACTCTCCACTATTCCCAACACAGACAACTATCAACCATCTAAAACAAATCACTAGCTCGCAACCGTTTACAGCGAATGTTTTTATCTCGCCAGGCCAAGGAGCAACCCATTTCAAAACAACTGAACAAAAAACGGTACTCCCAAATAGCCCAACTCACCCTTTTCAGTATTCAACAAGCACTTTAAAAGTTTTGGTGGAAATATTCAATGAGGCCCAGTCTCCTCAGTTCATATGTGGGCGTATACGTGCCAACAACATGCGGAGCCCGAGGCTGCGAACTGCGACGCTCGGTGTACTCGCTATGCTCTGTTTACATACGACTTGCTTATCGATGGCACGTTTCTTGGATTTAAAGGGAGCTTAGGAGGAAATGCGAAGGTTCGTTGCCTGTTATTGTTCGCGGATTGGTAATGATTTGGGAATCCAAAAAGGTTATTCATTTTACAGAAATAGGTTACAAAATGTTAAACGCCAATCAAATCAAATAACATTAATTAATTGGAAAGAGGTTTAGTAGGTTCAGCAATTAGCCCTTTTAGGTAAGTGACTAGACAACAAAAGTCAACTGTTCTTAAGTTTCAGAACTCGCTCTACTGTTCGAATTAACAACACAGCTATGAAATAAGGTAGATTGTTCATTTGGTATGATTTAAGGTAGGATTTTGATTTATTACATAAATTACGTTAATTAAGGGCATCGGCACACCTATTTTCTTTCCGCGTCAAAGTTTACCTAAAGCTTATTATGTTTTCAGTGTTTGAGTAATGATCACTTTCGAGGTACAGACGCCAGCAGGTCAAGCTACCCGAAACTGTCAAATTTTCCCATTCAACCTTAACCTTAATGCTTTGGCGATAAAATTGAAAATCTTTTAAAGAAATTTGACAGATTGTAGTAGCTTGATGTGCTGGCCTCTGTACCTAAATGCTATACAACTCTCTGTTGGTACTTTGTACTCTGCAGTACTCATATTGTTAGTAATTTCAAGGAGTTTTCACTAACTAAATAATATTATGATATAGGTACACTAAATCCAAGAACAAGTAAGTACGAGTAGGTTGTAAGTACACAAAATAAGCCACTCTAATCTTTAGTTAATGAAGAGGACATGAGCATAAAGTTGAACTTCACATCCCCGCTGAATCCCGCTACGTTACAACATGCTTATTTATCAAAAGCATAAAACTAATGCTGCCGTACAATTTCTAATGCAGTTTGTTCGCGAGTGTACACAGAGTTGTGCCGACACAGACATACATGTTTGCATAGAGTTTGTGCGCGAGAGCGGAGCAGGTACAGGTAGTCACACAACTCAAACTACAAAATCTCATCGCTCACTGAACGACTTCGCTGTTGGGACATAATATTTTTGTGAACTGTTTAGTGACTCGTTCAAATATCGTATACGGCGACGAAATAGGGATGTCAGGACTCAATATCAGAAATTGGGGTGGATATAGTCTTAAATTAATGCATGAAGTGGATTACGTTTTATAATATCTAGCAGCTTTGTTAATTAAGGTCCTTTTAATTGCTTTACAGTATGTATCAGAAAGATGTGGTCATAATTTTAATCGTGTGGTAAAGCCCATTAAACTGAACAACTTTCTCCATGGGACCCATACAAAAATTCAATATTTAATCGACTCAAATGTATGGTCAATGGTCAAATCCGTTTTTTCGCGATTACGATGTTTGTACCATGAAGAAAGTTATTCACTTTAATGGTCTATACTCGTACCACACCTAAAAATATGACCTCACCTTTCTGATACAGTATTTTTTATCTCACGAAGCGACGCGCGCTTTACTTGTAGCAACCAAGTGTACAGACACGCTGTGAATGTGTGACACATGATACACACACGCGCACTTCCAACTTCGACATTGTCTCGGACGGTACCGAGCGCTCCTGCCCTTACACACACATTCACAGCATTTTGTACACTTGGTAACCACAAGTAAAGCGCGTGTCACTTCGTGAGATAAAAACACTATACATGCTGTAAAGACTGCCTTCTTTTGTCATGAATCTACGAAACTTTATTCAATGAAGATATTAAGAGCCAAAATGCCCTAAACTGGACACCTTCTGGTTTCAACGCCCCCGACAAAAACTGAAAAATGCTCGATGAAAGCTCTATTTTCCGCGTGACTACGGACGTGCTAACCCTTGTCATGTGTAGAAGCTTGAATTTTGTTGCGAAATTTTAAAATGCTGAAAAGGATTTTCATTTTGGTCACGTCATGCTAAGCCTTGTATGCTAATATGTTGGAGATAAACATATCTGACCGACAGCTTTCAACGGAAGATCGACATACAGAAGACTGAGAAGAAATATCGGACAATGATATCGATATCGGAAAACGAGCTAAGGAACTCAAATAGAGTTGGGCAGGACACCTGGCAAGGCGCAGTGATGGCTGGTGGAGTAAGCCAGTGACCAAATAGCGTCCAAGGACTGGAAGACGAAGACTGGTCGTCTAGCGGCGAGATGGACGGACGATGTTATTGCCATCGCGGGTTTCTACCCGATCAATCCCAATCTCAACGCTCCTGTGCCAGCCTCGTCCAGGTTCTCCTGAATGAGGCTGGTACAGGAGCGTGGAGATTGGCACAAGGAAACGCCTATGGTCAGCAGTGAGTGAAGTCAGGCTGTGGATGATGATGATGAGAAGAACTTACGTGCACAAACGATGAAGAAGTAATTCTGGAACTCAGGGTACTACGCTTACATACTGCCCTCCTCTGTCCTACTGTGATACTGACCTGAAAAAGAAAACTTTAATTTAATTACAATGTAAATTGGAAATTAATATGCTCGTCAATCATGCATTAACAAATATTTCTTGAAATCGCTAATTCGAATAATACATAAACCACAAATTCAATTATCGGCCATTTCTGGTTTTGCAATTAACGTCGTTTTCCCCGAAAAAAGGTTTAAAATTGGTTTTTTTTTGCTAAAATTTTATAGGAATCTGGAAATACAATACAGTGGAAATTCATCATTTTAATAACCTATCATTATACAGGGTGAGATCAATAAACAAACAGCTTTTCCGTAGAAAAGTGCAATACCTACGCGGTCAAAATGTACTGAACAGCATTTTTTTAAATACCGACGAAATATTTATTTAGGGAATCATGTACTGAATCCACGGTAACAGGTTGCTACCACCCTGTATACATCAAACACATTATTTAAATTCCAACCAATCAACATATCACACAATAGCCAAATTATAGCCTAAATAAGCCAATTTAGCTTCATGACAGCACTACACATACACAATCAACCTTCGTCCACATTATAATAATAATCCACAATCCTAACATTGATCTAAACTTACACACAAAGTTCAATGCCCTCTGTCAGTACATAAAACACATAGGTAGATATGTGACAAAGGTGACAGGAGTCCATTGGCTAGTCGGGCCAGTGAAGCGACGGAATCGAGCTCGCTCTAAGAATATTGTCAATGGAACTGTAGCATTAACAACGAAACTGTTGAGTTACACAGCATACTACTACCTACCTAGGTTATACGAATATGGTAACTAGTGTAAAATATTTGTGTATCCCCTAAATCTATATCTAAAGCTGAAGAGTTTGTTTGTTTGAACGCGCTAACCTCTGGAACTACCAGTCCAGAGGTGTTTTTTTTTTTACATTTGATAGCCCTATTCTTTGGAAAGGCTATAGGCTATTTAACATCACGCTAGGACACTTCAGAGCCGAGGAAAAAGAAAACGATAAATACGATAAATATGCGATACGATGCGACGGGGTGGGTCGTGGGAACAAGAACATTCATTTGGACTTACTAAACTTCAACTATATCCGACGACCCTGGTTACTTATCTCCTTTGGTGAGTGTACATACCATGTACATACACATACATAAACTCACGCCTTTTTTAAAGTGGGTTGGCAGAAACTATAGTACTGCCTGCCTGATTTATTTATGTAAATCTCGATGACTTGACAAGTCGTAAAAACTACGTGAAGCAAGGGCGGAGCGCTAGTGTAATATAAGAATGAGATATGTAAAGTTATTATTATGACAAAAATTTTGTTTCGAAAACTAAAGCTTTAAATTTTATAAATGGTGATAAGGTTAGGTACTACAACTGCCAAGGATCTATATTTAAGGAGTCTAACACATCCCGCCATCACCGTCTGGGCCGCCGCGATGTCGTTTGCCATTAAAAGCCAGACCCAATGGGATTTATCGACGTTTAAAAACCTGTCTATAACTACCTATAATCTTATATCTCCCTATATTCTAAATCCGGATACTCAGCAGCCCGTGATCTGTTAACATCATTGTATACAAGGGACCTCGTCCCTTGTATAAAATGATGTATGTATAGTAGCGGTCATCAGTGGAGTAGCAATTTCAAAACGCAATAGATTGACACTTTGGTTTAACTTACGATCTTCTTTTAATGAGTAATTTCTATACTATAGGCACACACACTCGAATTCGTTGGCAACTGATTGTATTTCATAAATTCAACCATTAGGGTATATATGTATGCATATATGTTTCCAAACATAGCAAAACCCATTAATTAATTCATCGTATAGAGGTTCAACATTGCTTTGTAGTGGTTCCATTTATAGCTGAATACATTGTTGAATAACATTACTGAAATATGAAGCAATGATTGCTCAAAACACAAATGTAATTAGTTTTGCCTGTATCCCATCCTAAATGATTAAATTCGTACATTTAACCGTTTGGTAGTACATTTTCATCCATTATTATTTCACGGCATATGCTCGCAATCCTACTAATAAATTATATTATAAACGTGAACGTTTATGGATTTATATGGATGGTTGGATGGATGGGTGGATGTTTGTTACTCTTTCACGCAAAAATTACTGAACGGATTTAGATGAAATTTGGCACACAGATGGTTTATAACCAGGATTAACATATAGAATACTTTGTAGCCCAATATTCCTACGGGATTGAAATTTATGCGGGTGAAACCGCGGGGCGCAGCCCGTTAGTATAATGGGAAAGTTCGTTTCAAAGGACATCGTAAAAATGAAAACGAATGTTAATCAATAATACAAATAAACAGGAAAACTCAAGTTTTCCTTAATTAATTTTCTTAAGGATTTTCTTAAGTAATTCCATCCACTTTTCTCAATAAAGAAACAGGAAAATGCAGCAAAAACAACTTAATTTTTATGATAAAGACAAATTAACGCCATCCGATAATAATAAAATGAAGTAACATCTAAAAAGCTTACCTTATTATATTGGGACACAAAAATCCAATCTACGCGGCCTATATCTACATTAATATATCAACATTTACTATGCAAACAGTTCCGGATTAGCCCTTAAAAACATTAAGCAATTGCTTAGGGCATCAAGTCTTAGGGGCACCATAAAATCATAAACAGCACCGAAAAAATATTTGCCAGCACATGAAAGGCAAGGCTGTTTGTTAGCAAGATATTACAAGACCCAAAAGTCACTCTAGAGATGTGCGCCAATCTTTACAAAATGCTCTTCGATTTTTTAGAACAAACACTAGTGACAGGCGTCGATTGCTTAGGGCATCAAGTAGTCTTTTTGTCCAAATTGTATGAGGTTCATTACTAAGAAGATATAGCATTTGCTAAACAGATAAGTATTCATCGTCTAGGCTCGTCGACGAGGCCTACACTAAAGCGACCATTAGTTCACCTTAGCACGCAATCCTCTCATTTCTGGCACACTACACTAAAAATATGTGTTTGTTTAGAGACGGGACGGCGTGATATGCAGTTATTAATTATTAAGTACCAAACTACAAGAATGTTTAGCGCTTTCTTAATTTTTATAAATAGTTTGCTGACAAGAAGTTAATTATTAAAGTTGCCGACAGGCGACAGCGAAATATTATGTTTTGGTAACACAAATATATGTAAAAATGTAGGTATTTCGTGTGGTTTGAAATACATATTTCTCTTGTTCACCGTTATCACGGTGTGTGTTGCACAATGCACAACCTTGCACAATCTTAGCGAGAGCAGAAGGAACCCAGGTGGTAAAGGTACTGACTGGTCGCAGGCGCTTTACTTTGTGTAATTTATTTCATCAGCATTGCTCTCAAAACGGTGAAGAAAAACATCGTGAGGAAAGCGACATGTCCTAGAAACAAAATTTTTAAGACATGTGACATCTACCAACCCGTACTGGACCCGCGTGGTGGATCACGGCCCACTCCCTCTCACAGAGAGGAGGCCTTTGTCCCAGCAGTGGGAACGTTACAGGCTGATTATACAGAATCACCTGAATTAATCTTGTCTTCTTTATATAGTTAAAGAGCTTTCCTCATTACACTTGCTCAAACCCCAGTTTCTTTAAGTAACATTAGAGTATTCTTTCAAAGACCAGCTCAACATAAAACTAAAGACTGAAGAAAAAATCTAACATTTATCAGCTTTTAAATTGTCGAGTAAATCCGGAGAGGCAAAAACTGATTTTCTATTAAACTTTTAAGTAGAAGATATTTTAGAAAGAACGGGCACAAATTAGATTAATACAAAATTTTCAATTAAGAATCCTTTTAACCAACTTAGTTAATTGTTTCGAAAGCACCTAATTTAAGGGAAGTAGGTTGAGTGGTGCGATGCTGAGGAAATATCGAATCTTGCGGGGGTTGTCAGTAACTTTTGTTGACAACGTTTACTTGAGCAGTTGCGACCTTGTGACTATATCAGCTTATGATTAGAGGTTTCGTTTGTGTGCCAAACACGTTGGACTATCCTGAAACTATGCGGGCTGTGACGTAACTTAAACTCGTAAACATATAGAGATTTATTTTTAAACATTGTTTAAAGGCAAGTGAAGTAATGACTAACGACTGTTTAACCATACATTTGATGGATAATCGTCTTTGAACAATTAGCAATGTTTATAAATAAAGGGGATAATTGCTTGTGCATGAAAACTTAAGTACCTAGCTATCCCTCTAGCATGTAATCTTTAAACCCGAAAAGACAGATTCCCATTGAAATTCAAAGAGAAAAAGTCTAAATAATCTCACGCCGTCTTCCCATGGGGGTAGGCAGGCAAAAAATACAGAACGCTACCAGCTGCTATCCTTACATACTCCTTTTCCTTCGTTTACGTTTATACACGCACGCTACTTATACTTAAGTACCACGCACCTGACTTTTCTGAAGAACATCGCCTTTCACAATAACAACACAAACATTCACAAACAACATTCATTAGTAGTATGTTTGTAAATCTAAAAATAAATTCAGGCATAATTATCAAAGTAAAAGAATCAATATCATCATAAAACAAAATAAACCCATGACAACATTGTCTCGTGTCTTTACCATACATTTAACGAAGTGCAAAAGGAAAAATGTCATGTAGCGGATAATTGGAAATGCGAAAATGCAAAATGTCGTGCGCGATAGAAATCGTGCCCTGCCTTCAAATATGTGTTACGGATGGTCACGTACCCGGTTCAATTTTATACCTGTGACTGTGAAGCTGTCTCATTCTCAACTAATGTCGAAAGACCATGAGCTTCTTTGTTATCTTACGGCATTTATTCTAGAATGTTACCTACATCTACGCGGAATTTTGAAACTTATACCTATGTGACAGAGAATACTATAGTTTGTAGTGTGCTGTAAGTAAGCGTGATGAAAAATTCCCGTCATTTCTGTAATAGCAGAGTGATACTTAGTCAATATGTTGCCAGTATTTCCAGCAACATAATAACTAAGTATTGGATTTTTTTCTATATGGCTTACAAATACAGTGGCACTTGTGTGCCATCTGAAAAAACCTATTCCTAAGAAAAGTGCCAAAGTCCAAAGGCAAAAAACTTTTTTACAAAAAAAAACAACCGACTTCCATAAAAACACTACAAAGTGAAAAATAACTTTAATTTCGGAAGTCGGTGTCTTTGCTTTTTTTATTTCGTTTTTCGCCACCGACTTCCGAAATTAAAGTTATTTTTCACTTTGTAGTGTTTTTATGGAAGTCGGTTGTTTTTTTTTGTAAAAAAGTTTTTATTTTTCACTTTTTTGTTGTGATCATTTTTTTTATTTTTGTTGATTTTTCAAAACCCGCTTGTCCGATTTCGATAAAATTTTCATGGGACCATTTGGGAAGTATACCCTATCCAACAAAAAAAGAATTTTTCAAATCGGTTGGCAAGCGACGGAGTTATGCGCGAACAAACATAAAAAAAAAAAAAAAAAAATACAAACATCCGAATTGAGAACCTCCTCCTTTTTTAGAAGTCGGTTAAAAAGGCAAAACGTTACAAGGAAATTGATGACCTTAGACTTCAGAGACAAAAAGTGTCATCATTCATTAATAGCTGATTGCAATGAGACCATCCTTTATCTTTTTTTTTATAAAACTGGGTAGGATTTCGTATTTTCAGTATAGAAAAAGTATCATACCCTATCCATTAAGGGAATTATATAAAGCTCAATATAAATAAATGCAATTGCGTACTTTAGCTTGACTACTGTCTCATACGCTCATAGAGTGGTTTGAAGTGTGTTCCAGTGGTTTGAATTCAGTAAACGCGGTGAACAATGTTCATTATCCGGTATGTAACAGAGCGATAGTCTTTTTCTATACCTGCCTAACCTGACCTATTCCTAAAAATTAACACCAAGTCCAAAGACAAGAGCTGTACAAGGGAATTGATGACCGTAGAGCAGATATCAAAGACAAAAAGTGTCATCATTCATTCATAGACTGATTGCGATAAAGCTACTCATTATTTCACCATTTTTTTTTAACCGAGTTGAATTCCCTTCCTTCAGTATACAACAAAAAAGTATTTACACCTATGTATTTGTCCAGTTCTGTTTATGAAAATACTCAATAGAAATAAATGAAATAACTTCACCGTGGCAGCTTAAACGATGCGGTAGAGATCACACAACATCAAACTTACATTCAAAAGCATCAGCAGGCCAATTCTTGTAATTTAAAACGTTCAAAATCTAGTCGCAGTCTCATCATCATCTGCCTAGCCTTTTCCCAACTATGTTGGGGTCGGCTTCCAGTCTAACCGGATGCAGCTGAATACCAGTATTTTACATGAAGCGACTGCCTATCTGACCTCCACAACCCAGTTACTGGGTAATACGATACCCCTTGGAGATGGATAAGACTGGTTGTCAGACTTTCGGGCTACTGACGACCCGTAACGACTGTCAAAGATCCACGAATGACAGCCGGGACCAACGGCTTAACGTGCTTTCCGAGGCACGGAGGGGACTTGGTATGTGAAAATGGTCACCCATCCACGGACCAACCGCGGCAAGCGTAGCTTAACCTGATCGATCGACCCGTGCGGCTGTTATTACTTAGCCACAAGCCCCTCAGTCGCAGTCTCATCTCGGCGACAAACAAATGTCAAAAACTTGTCAAAATGTAAGGAAACTTGACGTATTTTTGACAGATTGAGACTGAGATCAGACTGTGAACGTTCTTAAATTTACCAGAATTGCCCCTCTGGTTACACTTGAAACCAACTCCAATAAAGTTCAGAAATCTAGGTAGACGATGATATTAACTAGGCCAGCAGAACTCTAAAACAAAGAAGAAGATAAATTAACGCAATTTGAGTTCTAACACTAATTAGCTGGAAGTTTGCATATCAAAGAGATTTACTGCACATCTTGAAAGTTTGCTAGATTTATCTGCCTCTTACTAACTTACAATTTTGTGTACACTGCTATAAAATCTGTGTCATAACATAAGGCTTGCTTGTCTCTGGTTTAAAAATGATTTTTGGGTTTAATTAGTTTGTAAAGTTACTGTTTTTTTTTGTCTTATTATGTCACATTACTCTGTACAAACATTTTTCAATTAAATAACTTGTTTTTTTTTTTAAAGAAAAGAGAAAGAAAAATATTGCTGGACTAATGGGCACTTGGGACCAGTGGTGGCCCGGTGGTAACGGCCACGAATTCCGAGTCGTGGATTCGTTTCCAAGCAGGCACTTTACTTTGTGTAAACTATTTAATCACCACTTCTCTCAAAATGGTGAAAGAAAACATCGTGAGGAAATGCATGGCATGCATGCAAGGCATGTCCTAAAACCAAAAATTTGAAGACACGTGATATCCACCAACCCGCACTGGGCCTGCGTGGTGAATTAGGGTCCACTCCCACTCACTAAAAGAGGAGGCCTGTGTCCCAGCAGTGGGAACATTATAAGCTGATTATGCTAATGCGCACTCGAAAATACAGTAAGTTATTCAAATAAGACGTACTAAAAGACGAGACCTAGTTTTATTATACTTTACAAGTACCTGTATAGAATCTAGATGGCCAAAGATTCATAATAAACTTCTTCATTAGAAAAAACTTTTCCATTATAAACTCTCGACTATTTAATATTTGTATCAATCTCAATTTTGTAAAGTTTTTGACATCTTCATTAACATTTTCAAGGCGAGAGATACTTGAATATTGAAATTACGGACTTTATTTTAAGTACTCTCAATCACGAAGTTTTTCATCATAATTATTATTTTCAGACAGTTAAGTACCAACATTTTTTATTATTGTAGCACAGGTACCTACTGTATTTGTCTCAAGATGTTCTAAATACTCTCTCGTTGGTCTAGTGTACAGTGTAACATGGGGTCTTAGTGTCGATTTCCGGGTCGGGAAAAGTGTTATTGGATTTTTCCACCTGGAATTTCTCAACAGCAGCCAGGAGTCTAGATTTCTGCCCGGCTGATGACAGTAGGCTCGACTCCTGTTACATGGGACTTGACCTGACATGACTGGAGAAATGCGGGTCTAATAGGTGCACCACTGCCTAACCCTTTGTGGACTACAGGCACGATGTCATGGAATGTAATTTTCTAACTAACCTCAGTTTAACACCTCGACCAAACCGAAAAAAAAACAAGTGACTTTCACTCAAAAAACAACAATGTATCATGAAAGTTACAATGTAATAAAAACCTATCAATTTCATGAAATCGTTTTCCAACAATTGTCTGCGTTTAAAAACATCGGCGCACCCTGAAAGGGCGTGTTCTGTTCAATATAGTACAGGCAAGTCGCGGGGAGCGGCCAACCGGAACTTAGGAAATATTTTGTAATAGCTTACTGACTCACTTATTACTCGTAAATATGTGTGAGAAGAATTGGCTAACATCACAGTTTTTTGCGGTTATTGGTTTTTGTTAGGAATTTTTTTCTTGAACAATATTTGCTTATACTTGTTATGTACCTAAGTTTTGTGAATGAAAATCTTTTTGAATAACATCCTTACACACACAACACACAACAAAAAATAGAGAGAAAACGGGCGACTCCAACTCGGAGAGGAAACTCCAACAAACCTTGACGGCATTCATTTCTTGAACTCCAATTACATCAAAAACATAATATATCTAAAAATATTTGTACTCTTTCTTAATGGTATTGCTTAACTGAGTCCCTCCCCTTTGAAGACGACGCTTAAGTAAATATTGCTTGTAAATATTTCATAACATTCAATACCACGAAATGTAATAATGCTTAAACAGGCAGTTCCGCACTCGGTACTATGAGATAAATCTTAAAAGCCTCATCGCGTCGTGGAATTTTACCATTAGATTTTATGGATTTCTCTCTTGTCCGCACATTAAATTATAACCGGAGGGTAAACTGTACTAGGGAATAGGGATTGAATTTTAATTTCACCGTTCTGAAGAAAAACATTATTCATAGTAAAATGAAACTTGTAGGACTTTGACAATCGTTACGGGTAGTCAGAAGCCTGAAAGTCTGACAAGCTGGTCTTGCCAAGGGGTATCGTTTTACCCAGTAACTGGATTGTGGAGGTCAGATAGGTAATCGTTCTATGTAAGCTACTGGTATTCAGCTGCATCCGGTTAGACTGGAAGCCGACCCGAACATGGGAAAAGGCTAGGCAGATGATGACAGTTAAATAAAACTGTATGTAAATATGTAAATTAACTAGACCTAAAACACGCCTAAATCCACTAGGAGATAAAGTAAACATTGTGAACACAGTTGAACAATACGCAGCGCAAACAGATCTCGGTCACGCGAAGCTCCGCAAGTATTTCGCGAAACAAAAGACTTTATTTATTTAAGGAAGCACTCAGCGGTAATTATGTTATGAGGTTGTACAAGGTCAGGTCGGGTAACGAGAGACGACGCGGGGCAAAGCCCTGCTGCTCCGGACCGGGATTACTAAATGAGAGCCGATGGTTGCATCTCTTTAGACGGGATTATAACAGTGTTACTGAAAGACTTTTAAGTTAACGAAGATTTTAAAGTGTCTTTAATTTAAAAGGTTAGGACGCGGGTAAGAAAGCACTTAAGGCACTGTCTACTTACGCTTTTAAAACTTGAGTTACTTTCATATCTTTATTCTTCTTAAAGATCGTAACTTATTTGTATTTTTTTTTTACTGCTTTTGAACAAATATTCAGAAGAACAGTCTTCAGTAAGAATAAATCAAAGCAATGTTAGCACGCTACGGTAGGGATGCCAGGGGAGGGTGCGATGTTTGAAAACGGTCACTTTTTCTCGTCTCAGAAATGCAGTCGACAAACAAATTCCAAAAGTAAATGAAAATTTTCCATGCAGCCGTATTTACAGAAATTTAATTAGAGACGCCCTCTAGAGGTGCCCTCGGCATGATGCCACGCATTTCGTTGATGCTTCCTCGCATATTTCCCCCTTTTCATTTCTTTCTGAGCGTTTTTTGTTTTTGCAGAAATAAAATATTCAGCTTCAAGAGAAGACTGGAATAGTAAAATAAGTTCTGTAGAACTAGTACGGCATAATAGGGGTTAACTTTATTTAAATTGGAATGTCGGGTAAGCAAGTAGAATAGTAATGTATTTAAGTTGGAACATTGGGTAGGATCCGTCAGTCCCTGTAATGACGTAATTCTTCTAGACAAATTGCATTTCTATTCCATTCAATTTCGTCTACGTTCTAAAGCTTGCAGATCAATGGCGCTGGGGCTTGGCATATAACAATTCCTAATGCCCCAGAGAGTTGGTCAGGGTTTGGTCCTTTTGTTAATATTGGCTGGTCGGTGGAGTCCCATGGGTGTACGTAAGACTCCTGCCTTAGTGTGGGGGTCAGCGGTGCATAAGCTATAGGCTTGGGGTTAACAATACCCAGTACCGTTCAAACATGGCAATATATTCCCGGTGTTTAAGACGCGCTTTGTAAAGCCCCTCGTCATTGAATGTCGTAGACCAGCTACATTGATGTTATTGCCTACGGCCTGTACCTACCTAGTAATTAATTAAGTTATGATTGATCTCGAAATGAGGGAAGTCTCTTCTGGAGTATGTAGTATTAAACTACAAAGGAGGTTGGTAAAATCACGCAGGTAATATTATCTCGATCATACAGCCTACATTTTGATACAAGACCATGGAGATGAAAACCTATCCGAGATACTTTTGACATAGTTCACACCATATTGCATCTGCAATGTTATTGTATCTGCAAAGTTATTGTGAGTAGCTCGCCCGATCTCTTGTATTAGCAAAGTTCTTTACGTTTCTCAAAGTATCTTTGTGTTCTTCCTATTTGACACTTGACATACGTCATTACATAGAAAGAAAATCAAAAGCAAACTAAATGTTATTGGTACAACTCTATCTTTACAGTGATTATTTTTCTTGTGCTTTCAAACGAGGTTAACAGCGCATTTTCAAGGAAACGGTTATGACGTAGAACAACTAAAAACGATGAGTTTTACAAGTCATCGGAAGGCGTTATTAACCCAAATATTTCTGTACACGACGATACAAGGCACAGGGGTTGATACAGGTGTGTTAAATTAGCAGCCTTGGCGGTATTGTAATAAATTAATAATTAATGGGGTTTCCAACCTTCCCGTATCATTGAGCAAAGTTAATGATGTTGTGTGTACATGTAAAATGCTTGATTTGACCATGAGATAAGGGACTCGACCTGTCAAATCGAATCGTGTTTTATCGGCTTTAATTTTACAAAAGCTACACGAACACGTGTATAACTTATTTGTAAACAGCCGTTGGTACTGCGCGTGATCTCTCTCCGTCGAATTGCCGTGCCATCGGGCTATGAGAGTGAGGGAAGAGAGTGCACCTGTGTCTGCGCACACTCTTGTGCACTATAACATCTCACGTACTAGGCTAGTCCTAGTCTCCGTTGAGATTGGCCGTAATGGCCGAAATACGGCCTGAAGGACTATTACATTTTATCCTCCAATTTTTTTTTGTTTGTATTCTTTCTCTGCCTCATGTTTACCGCCATTAAATGTATTTTGTTTCTTTCTTTCTATTAGTAAATAGCCCGGACATGTGTTATCCGCAAAAGGGTTATGCGGGGATAGTTAACCTCGGTTCACTGACGACGGTATTATCTCCTTGGCAAAAAGGCGAGAGCCAAAATTACGAAAAATGTGGAAAATATCTGAACTTGATTGCCATCTTAAAGTTTTTATTAAAATTTTCCTCTGAGATTTGGAAATTGAATTTTAAACGATTTTTTTAAAACTTTTTAGTTTAAGTTTCATTTTTCAGTTTCTTTTTCTTTCTATTTCATTAACAAAAGGACAGAAGATAAAAATTAGTTTAGTCCTGTCAAATTAAGATACTCCATAGACAGCTTAGACCTCAGTTTAGACGTGATTCAAAACATGGCTACTAAAAATACGTCAATTTACGTCAGGCGCTGACTAATTTGACAGGACTAGTATTTATCTTCTGTCCTTTTCTTAACGAAATAGAAAGAAAAAGATGCACTGATCTTAAATTTAGTTTAGTTTGTGAACAAGGGAATCGGCGACATTACCTACCAATTAAACGTCAAAAGATGTATCGCAATACAAATACGTAAGTACACAACCCTGCAATCTCTTAGTAGACTGTTTGTACCCATCTTCCATATACGAGTATTTATACTAGAGACTGATTAAATTATTTATCATCGCCAGGATCGCACAGTTTTAATAAAAGTCAACATGCCACGTCCACCGTTATAATAATTAATTACTGAACATTATATCGTCCTCTATTAAAGTGTATACCATCTGTAGCGAGATGTCTGTGTTTAAAGTAAAATGTTCAAATGTCACTTTTGTTTAAATAAAAAATGACTTACGAATGCAACGATCGCTTTACACGACATGCTTTACGCTTTACTCGACAAAAATAGGAATGGCTTTGATTTTGACAGTTCAACAACATTCATTGCGTTATTTACGCTGTTGAGAAGACAAATTTTCCGAACATTTGAGGCGATGGGTTAGAAATATCCTTCCAAATTATTCAGATTGTAATTGATAATGTGTTACGCAATGAGGGTGCTGAACCTATACCTACTCGACACGTGTTCCGCTGCTCCACGGGGCATGCTCACTTACAAACAACATTTAAACTATGTGAACCCATTATTTTGCGTCAGAACTCTACAGACTAATAAGACATAATGCCACCCAATTGAGTTTCACCCCAAGTTACATCCTTACATAATATTCCACACGCAAGGGTTGAGAGCTCTGGTACCTAATCATTTTGTTAATTACTTCTCGTTTCAAGAGCCAGAGGTGGCTCTTCAATATCTCATTATTATTTTATGCACGAGAGCCCATTTAAATAGAGACACGGTGAACTTTCAGTTACCTTTACAAAGTGCGCAGTACTTGGCTGTTGACTGCCTGATGTATTTTATTAAAGAAACTGTCCACGGGATAATTCAAAGAAAAACGATTTATGCGAATGCGTTTGCTTATGATTGGCTGTTCATCATCAGCCTAGCCTTTTCCCCAACTATGTTGGGGTCGGCTTCCAGTCTAACCGGATGCAGCTGAATACCAGTAGTTTACATGGAGTGACTGCCTATCTGACCTCCATAACCCAGTTACTGGATAATACGATACCCCCTTGGTAAGACTGGTTGTCAGATTTTCGGGCTTCTGACGACCTGTAACGACTGTCAAAGATCCAGGAAAGACAGCCGGGACCAACGGCTTAAGTTGCTAATATGGTTTGTTTATATAAGTGCATTTATAGATTTGTCCACATACTTAAACACACATTATTAAATCAGTTGGATTGGTCGGGCAAAGTGTGAAAGAAAAATGCGTTCCTTTTTTTGCGGTAACCATGACGCAGAGAAAGAACACAAACACAAAAAAAGAACAAGTTGGCAGTAAATATGTATGCGTCACATTCACGCAAAACGGCCATCGCTCAGCATAATGCTACGGGTTTTTCCATCAGGAATTTCTTGTTTGGATTTATGCCCGGTCGATGGCAATATGCTCGCCTCCTTTTACATGGGACTTCAACGTAACTGGTGAAATGTGGGTGTACACCTCTGCCTATTGCCCGATTACAGGCGTGATGTTATGCTTAATGTCGATTAAAGCAATTGACCTAAAAAGTATTTCAAATTTTAGTCTAGTAAAATACTTTTCAACGTTAAAGTTTTAACTCGAAGAAAATCTTTCAAAAACTTTCGATACATAAAGTTACTTATTTTAAGTAAAATATTCTCCATTTTCTTTGTCTAAGCCTCAACACACAACGAAAAATCAAATATTTCAGAATATTTTCCCGGAAAAATATGATGAAGTGGTATTTCTTAGTAGAATGTGTCGAGATACGCCGATACCTTCCGAAGGTTTTCTGCGGTGGTGGATATATTGCTAATATTTAGGAACCGACGGCACGCGATGTTATGAGTGTGCCGTGATGGATGGACCACATAACCCGACTATATTCCACCCAAGCATGGTTTATTGGCGAAAGTCTATGTGACTGGGGAGCCGATTGACTAGGCCCGCAAGATCGATCGGATGTCTGAATGAATATTATATCGTTTTGCGATAAGAGAAATGGATCACTACCGCTCTCACACTATTTACGAATACTCGACATCTTTAGCGAAATGTGATCATATTTTTTTTTATCCCAATCTTAAATGTTAGACTACGTACGTATTCTCTGTTCCAAAAGTATCTGCTGAAAATGTAAACAAATGAATTAGGGCCCTAATTCACCATGACCACTTAACGATTCCTTACTTTGAAATCACGTCAATTCCTTTTACTTAGCATTCCGAAAAGCCATTACATACAAGCACAAATCACATGGACAACTAAACTTAAAACAAACAAACATCTAATCCGTATGAATGTTTGAGCTGACACGAGGATCGAATCCATTTCCCGTAGCGGAGAAGGCCAACGTTTCGATGCCAATTGGAACGTGGATTAATGGCCGCATGAATAAGCGCAGAATATTTTGTGTAAGTATAGAGGATCATTTTTTAACCAGTGCTCAAACTGTAGCCATGAATTTAGCACATGATTGTAGAGCTCTAGCGTAGAATTTTTTCGTCGATTATCAAAAAAAAGTTAATACCTACGCGGTCAAAATGTATGGCAGTGCAATTTTTTTTTAATAACTAACAAAAAATTTCAACGCAGTTGGGTACAGAATCACGTACTGAATTCATGACTACAGTTTGAGCACTGGTTAGTATCCTATATATTATGTAGTATTTACACATACAATAATCTATACTAATAATAAAGCTGAAGAGTTTGTTTGTTTGTTTGAACGCGCTAATCTCTGGAACTACAAGTCGGATTTGAAAAAATCTTTTTATATTTGATAGTCCAATTTTTGAGAAAGGATACAAACTATTTAACATCACGCTAGGACCCTTAGGAGCGGAGAAAAATGAAAAAAGTCAGAAAGAACGTTAAGCGTAAAGGAAGTAATAAGTAGCGCAGGCTGGCGATGCGATGCGACGGAGTATGGGTCGGGGGAACAAAAAAGTTCACGCAGACAAAGTTGCGGGCAGAAGCTGGACTTACAGGATTATTCTCGAATGATAGAACATTAATATGACTCCGTATCAAAGTAGCGACAAACAAATACGCGACAAATGTTAGGGCGACAGTACGATATGACGACCATCAGTGGTGCGACAGCACATCAGCTTAGGTAGCTATTCATAATCCCGCAAATATTTCAAACACGCGAGACAGAGGCTTCTAATTGACACGTTGCCCCAAAATCAATACTGCCCCGTGGTCACTCTGTGAACGTGATACGAAATAATGATCGCATTCAATACCCGGGTACCTAACTACCCAGGTACCTAACTATTAGGCTGTAGTAACATACGTGGCTCGGTGGAACACCGCCCTTGGCTACACACCGCGCTAATTGCGCATTGATCGCATTGTAAATTATATAGCGGTGCCTCACGATGGCACTTGGACATGAATAGGGAATTTGAAAAAATAAAGGCATCAATAGACGATCAACCTACTTATCATTAATCGCTCCTATGCGTATTATGTTTTTATATTACTAATCCGTAAAACCTCGGCTTAATCATACGAGCCAAAGGAAATAAATGAATTTATCTTTCATCGAATTGCACAAATATTATCACAACCATTTTCCAACTGAATTTTTGTATAAGTTAAATTTTCAGTTTTCTGTTTTAATAACTTTACGTAAAATTCCGTATAAACGGTATATTTTTCACTCACAAACGCGGATCAATTATATTCATGAAAAATAATAAAAATAGTTTATTGCAATACCAACTGAAAACGAACAAAAACTTTTGGAAAAACTCTTGTGTAAAATAAATTGTACCAATAAACGGTGTATTAAATGTACTTTTGTAAGTACAGTCGCCAGCACATAAAGCTACTACAATCTGTTAAACTTCTTTAATAGATTTTCAACTTTATCGCTTAAGCATTAAGGTTCAAGGTTGATTGGGAAAATTTGACAGTTTCGGGTTGCTTGACCTGCTGGCGCCTGTACATTTAATACACCGTTTTAACATAACATATCATCACGCCTGTATTCCTCGAAGGGTTAGGCAGAGTTGTACATATAAAAGTACACCCACATTTCACCATACACAGTCTTTTGTAGAGTTCCGCACCCAAAGGGTGCCAACGTAAGCCTTGGCTGTCCGTCAGTCTGTCTATCAGCGGACTGCATCTCATGAACCGTAATAGGTAGACAGTTGTTTTTACAGAGTGTGTATTTCTGTAGCCGCTATAATCTTATCACCAAATGATAAAAGTAAAATAAAGTTGAAAATTAAAGGGGCCTCCATACAAGAAACGTGTTTTTGCTTAGAGTTTTTTGCCTTCTGGTACGGAACCCTGGCTTCTTTTTTCTCATTATACCTTATTCCGGTTCCCATCATACAATCATATGAAATATTCGACCCAGAGCCGTTGCTGACCGTAATTATATAGGGGAGGCTGTGGCTACGGTCGATCTATAGAAACGTTATTGGCTCTCCACTCTTTGATGGCGTATTCCGATCGGCACAGTTCGGGAAGGCTATAAATAGCCGTACTATATTGCAACATGGGAAAGCTTTCCCTTCCCGTCTTTATATGACACGTAAACTTGGCATTTGAGTGGAATATTAATTCTGAACCGTACTTCTGTTGACCGATATGTCTGATCGATAATTTTGTACACTTGTCATGAAATAATTTACTCAGAACTATACCAATTTCAAGATAACTACGTCGATTTGATTAACAGACTTTACCTAATTTGAGTAGCGGTGGTGGTCCAGTGGTAGCTGCCTCGACTTATGAGTTGTAGGTCGTGGGTTCGAACTCAGACAGGCGCTTTACTTTGTGTAAATAATTTTATCACTAGTCTTAAAAGGAAAGAAACGTGAGAAAACGGGCATGTCGTAGAATCCAAAATTTCGAAGACGGGTGACGTCTACCAACCCGCACAGAGAGGAGGCCTGTGTCCCAGCAGTGGGAATATTATAGGCTTATTATGACCTAATTTGAAACCATTTGATTGATTTGAAAATGTTTAAATTGTAATTTCGAATTTAGTGGCGGGCTGAAAAGTAAAATAACAGTGTCAAGTTACCCTGAAATCTGTACAAAAATAAGTTATGATAAACATAAACTAAAGTGGTGACTTTTCACAAAACAATTCATTCCTTGATGCAAACTAAAGTTATTCATTAATTAACCTCTAAACTAGAGGTTAGTTTAGAGGTTAATTAATGAATAACGTGACCTGAAGTGTAAAATAATAAGAATTTAAAACCAAGTTAAATACTATGTTTTAATTTGATCCGCTTAAAGTCAACACCAGAGCTAATCGGCTTAAGTATAACAATGAACAAGTTCGAACGACCCCTAAAGCTTCTCAGTTGTTAACATTAAACCTAAACTATTGCAAAGCCCTACAAGTTTTTATGTTACGAGTTATTGGACAACTATTTGACATAGATGGAAACAAAAACATACAAACTCTATCGAAACAAGTTATAAATAATCTACATATACTTATAACAAAGCTGAACAGTTTGTTTGTTTGTATGTATGTTTGAACGTACTAACCCCTGAAACTACCAGCCTCGTTTCAAAAATTATTTTTGCATTTGATAACGCAGCAGTGCGATTTTGTAACCATCTCACCGTAAATACTTAGGTGAAGTGAGCGTGGAGTGAGCTGTCATACCAACTAATGCTAGGGATTGGCTCTATTGACAGCTCACTCTAAGCTCACTTCACCTAACTTTTCACGGTGAGATTTTTACAGAATCGATCGACTGTTCTTGAAGGCAAGAACAGTTGTTCTTATTTATTATCACGCTATAACCTAGAGCTGAGCAAAATAAAAGAAAGTCAGAAAGAGCGCTAAGCGAAAACCAAGTGATACGCGGGCAGGCTACGCGATGCGACGGGGACCCACCCCGTCGCATCGCATCGGTGATCGGGGTAACTGAATTTTCACACGGACGAAGTCGTTAGCAAGAACTAGTATACTATAAAATAAAAAGAAAACATCAAGTCAGTGCCTTCACCATGATTTCAATATTATTCTAAAAGGCATGGCAACTACATCGATAACTAACTTCATAGGTGGGTTAGCCATACTTATTACTATTCTGAAATCAATATTTAGCAGTTTATTTTTAGAAGTGATTCTGCTTTGTGAATGATGTGTTGAATGTTTGTGGACGGTCAGGGTAAGCCACAAAGTCACTTCAGTATATTCTTTCACAAGAACCTTATTAAATGGAATACCTAAACTTCAAAGGTAATGCCGGTATCAACCTACTTAGTAGTTATCTAGAGTTAAACCAACCAGTAATTACAGAACTACGCTATACCACCTATGTTCAAATTTTATTTGTTTCAAATAGACGTTATTTCAAATTAAAGTTATAAAATTGTTTGAAGTTGTTGTGTGACTGCGACAAGAATCCTCCCACGCATCATGTAGCGCTGATTTACAGTGGTCACCCGCAATAATGACTTCAATAAAATATTGTCTTGAAATCCCGAATGAACGCTATCCCAAATCCTATGGATTCGGGAGTTTTGGGCTAATTAATTAATATCCCTGGACATTTCACACAGCACTATTTGTCCCAAGCTAAGCAACCTAATGCTTGTGTTATGGTAACAAGATGGCTGATAAACTACTTATATACAATTTTTTTTTTGTAAATACATACATATTATAGATAGAAAAACACCCTAACGGCTAACGTATAAGAGTCAAAATTGTAGGTACTTACCTACTTATCATTTTTATTACACAATGGCACAATCAATGAGTAGCTACTCATTGATTGTGCTAAAGCCAGATGTCTAAAAAACTGTTTTTTTTATAACAATTTACCTTACTTAACACTTCCCAGTTAGTATTTAAAGTTTACATATGTTTGTATTCCTTCTGTGGGAACCAGGGGGTCTACTCCGAAGTGGTATCGGCCGAATATTCGGCCGTTTCCTGCTACGAAGTTACTATTTGGTTCGGTCGGTCCCGATCCTACACTCTTTTGAATATTGACTATGGTCCCGACCCAACTGAGCCGATCCGAACTTTTTTCGCATTTTTCAATAATATTCGATTCGGCGATGTGTCGGTCCGATCCGATCATTCGCACTTTGCACTTCGGAGTAGACCCCTTGGGCTGGCGAGCTACGCCAGATTCAATTCGTTTATAACTCTTTATGATTTTTCCCTAAATTGTAAAATTATATTTATAGTAACAGACTGCATGTACCACACTTTTTTGAAAAATAAATAAATTATTATTATTATACGAGTATTTCGAAAACGCATCCCGTTACCTACATTTAAAACCAAAACTCTTAAAGAAATCAAGTTTCGTTTAAACAAAGCTTTTACATAAACTTTTCAGACATTATTGTACTATATATAGATGTTTTAGGCACGAGTTACCTAGAGGTTCAAGGGCGAGCCTAAAGCGTACATATTTTAACAGAGAGCCGAATGAAACATGTAGAGATTTCCCTTTTTCAGATGAAAATGAAATCGTTATCAGTAAGTTACTTTGTATCCCTATAATGTCTTATAGCCGTTGTTATGTTGTTTAAAACTCATATCCCATCGAGTAAAAGCTTTTTGTATGGGATTTTTACGAGCACATTCGAAATACTGAAGAGGTTTTCGTGAAATAGGTTCTATATGACTCAATATTGTTATTAAAATGTCGTTTGCTAAAAGGTTTCATACATTTTCGAGAGGTTTGCACAAAGGTTAATAAGATATGTTTAGTAAGATAATTCTTATAGTATACACGGTCAAATTAAATTAGCTAGCGAGAATCTGCAGACGTGATTAGTAGATATCTAAAGACGATAAAATGGAAATAAAAATGATTTGATGTCTTTACGAGTATTAGGGGTCAACGGCCGTTTGTGATGTCGTTACTTGAAGTATGAGTTGATTAAATTATTTTAATATTAATTAATTTAAAAAAAAAACACTACAAAGTGAAAAATAACTTTAATTTCGGAAGTCGGTGTCGTTGGTTCTGCGTAGGTGTGCCTACCCCACACAAATTCATATAACATTACTTGCTATGTAAATATCAGTGACCGGAAGTTATTAAATCATCATCAATATAAACAAAGTGGAAAAAAATCGAAAAAAAACTACCCAAGCAAAGTTAATCAAATTTATAAGGGACCACCCCTGAAGCATACATTATCTATTTATTAAAAAAATATTTTTTCAAATCCGTTCATATATGACGGAGTTAAGCCGAAAGATACATAAAAAAATATATAAGCATCCAAATTGAGAACCTCCTATTTTTTTGAAGTCGGTTAAAAAAAGACTGCAGGTCAAAAATTGGCAGTTTTAAATGACGTCCGTTAAAAACATGACGAAAACAGTCTTCTTGTAAACCGTAGTTTTAGTCACATTTTGAAAAACACCGTCACAAAACTTCTTTTAAAATATTCTTTAAAAAGTATCCACATAGAACCTCGTGCAAAGATAGGTATAATCGATAACAAATTGCTAAAGTTAACCCATTGGATGCATGTGTACTAAAAGTACGACGGATTCCTGTAAGCGGCAAGTTACAATTTTCGCGCCCACTCAACCTTGAGTGAGATGGGGCAGACGGCATTAGTGGGGGAAAAATTAGATTTAACCCCGACACCGTGCACTGACGTCGCCGGAGAGGGTTTACCTACACATCTATGTCCCATTTAGCTAGTAGCCCCTGCCCAACAGTTTATCCATTTTATATTTTCTCTCGGCCGCAAAGAATGAAGATGCTATATTTCTTCATTTGAAACAGGGGAAGTGGACTGTGATAAGTTTGCTTGTTTTCCATTTTGTTATTCTTTTGTTCGTAAGTAGCCCCTAGTTGCGACGTGAACAACTGTTTTTGTCAATTTCGGCTTGTAATACTTCCTATTGATTTTACGACAAAAATGAGGGCTGTTTTTTATAAGCCTTGTATTGTTGTGGAAAATGGAAGTGTCTACAATTTTATAGACAGACTTTATCGCTTGAATATCATTGTTATTTTTATGAATGCGCCAAATAATTTGCATTACAACGCCAGCCTCATATCGTGTGTAATATAAAAGCATGATTAAAAAAGTTATGAGAGTAGCGACTACCGAAAAAAAAAATCCCCAAATTACATGAGTCTGCGTCCGTACAGCGCAATTTATTTTACTTAAACTCCTAGCCGGACTGCATAATTGAATTTGTAGGTGCAAAGAAAACAATTTAGGTGGCAAATTAACATTTACGCAATAATAGGTTGACGGGTGGGTGAAACGGGGTGTTTACGACCCACCCTTTGTTCTCCAACGAAAAGGGTTAAGTTTAAACATCGCAGCTCTTAACCCTGCCTCGCGTACGTGTGAACATATGTTGAACAATATTTTCCCTGCTCTCGGTACGACGCGTTGTTTTATAAAAGCGATCGTGTTTTTTTTTCCTTTGGAGTATTAACGCGTGCAAATTGCGTGTGACTATTTTCGTATGAATGTGATGTTTTTGTATGGAAATGCTGGTAATTGTATACGTGTGTGAATGGATTAACGTCTGCGTATATAGAATTGTACGTAGACAGGGGACTGGTGTACGGATTAAGTTATAAACAAGGACACGTTTTTTGTGTCGCTTTTCTTTTGTTTTAAAGCTGTTATTTGTTTTCAGGTCTTTATGGTGTAAATTATTTTTCACGTTGACTGAGATGTTTTACAAAATACATGAAAAATACACGGACGTGAAAAACACGCGAGCACAGAGCTCTAAACTCCTTTCGTCTTATTCTCTTTTGTCCTGTTAGTAAAAAAAAAGCAATAGTTTTAGTTCAGGTAAGTCGGCATTGAACAGAATGAGCACCACTTGCTCTAAAATTTGCCCATTGTAAATATAGCAGTCGTCCATTTCTTTCATTGAGTCTAATAGCTTTTATACTCAATAGCTTCGTCCTGGCCACGCGGAGACGGCCATTGAAAGGTTATACTTAGGTACAATAATATTGCTTTTGTATGAGCGTTTAAAGGATTAGTTAGGTATTGTGAAGAGAGGATAGGCCGTTTCATAATATTCTTCTTTGCTGATAATAATGCTGCACTCGTCATTCGTTGTTATGTGGTGATATTCGCAAGATTTCATGATCATTAAACCTGACTTGTTTTCCGTAAATACTTTTTGGGGTAACTACTAAAAATCAGCACAGTGCTGTGGGGCCCCCTCTAGCACAGCATCACGCTAAGTAGAAGCCTTCTTGTCGCAGTCATGACGTGCCGCTGTCGACTATTTCTGTTTTGTGCTCGTGATTATAAATAGATCTATCAATTTTCTTTTTATTTTTCTTTATCATTCGAGTTAATTATCATTTTGTATGCACGTATTTCTGTGACAAATAAACCTATTTATCATTCAATATTAATAATTGAAGAGCCTATTAAAAAATCAACTGTTGGCCTTTTTTCGACTGAGATAACAATTATGTCATGTAGGTCGTTAATAGCTGATACAGATTCTGCTCGAAATCAATCTAGAATGTAGACATTACATTGAACAAGCCCAAAAAGACCGATCACGTGAATATAAGCATTGCCTATCGACACATAAGATCGCAAATCGGTAAGCCAGCAGTTCAGCACACACAATTACACAGACAATTCAAAGTCCTTTATCCTTAACGAATCTATCGGCATAGTACGCGCTAAGTTCATTGTTTTGTATTAAACAGCCTATCGCCTCTGCCAGCTAAGGCAGGGATTAGTCGCTCGCTTCATTTCACGGGTCACCGCTCAACAGACAAGACGGGCGCTCGGTAAGGGTTAAATTACATTCGAATTGTAAGATATTGTTCTGTGACATCGAGAATTTGATACGTCTTTTGTACACGAGTGATAATAGCCACCACTGCTGGGAGTGGCTTAGTTCGCTATGGAAATATTTTAAATGACTACAATACATTTTTCGTTTTTCTTAGAAACCGCACAACGGATTTTGGTGCGGCTTTCATCATCATAATTATAGAATAAAATGTGTCCTATGTTTTAATCCTGGGTATAAGCTGTCTGTGTGCCAAATTTTATTCAAATCCGTTCAGTAGTTTTTGCGTGAAAGAGTAAAAAACATCCATCTATCTATCCACCCATTGGATACAAACTTTCGCGTTTATAATATTAGTAGGAAGTAGGATAGGATTGCGGAAGGTTCACGTGTATAATACTTTGATATTTAACTTACATATAATAAAGAAATCCTCATGTTTTATCAACTCGTAACCGTGTGAAGCAGGGGTGGGTCGCTAGTATTTGATTATGAAAGTTAGTTAGTCTACTAGGCGTGTAAACTTGAGATCCCGATTGCAGAAAACCTCATCCGTGAATTTGTTTTTAACAATTTCATGTTAGCCATTTATAAGGGGGGCTTAAAGAATAACCACAGCCAATTATATCCTACTAATATTATAAACGAATAATATGAAAATTAGTATGGTTGGATGGATGTCTGTTACTCTTTCACACAGAAACTACTGAACGGATTTAGATGAAATTATATTTATAACGTTATATTATAGGTATAATGAAAATATAGTTAGTAGTTATAGTTTATAACCAGGATTAACATATAGAATACTTTTTATCCCGATATTCCTACGGGATCGAAACTTATGCGGGTGAAACCGCGGGGCGCAGCTAGTACTTAATACGTTTACAAGAAAATTGACAACTGGTTAAATTGAACATGGGCTCTCCAAAACTAGGGCAAACTCTTTAACTAACTTTTAGTACCAACAAATTGAAAAGCAAAGGATTTCTTGAAATTTCTCATCCCGGAAAATTGAAAATCTTTCACATAAGAGCAGACGCGGGCTCTGGTTAAGTACTACCAGAGCCCGCGTCTGCTCTTACGTGAAAGGTTTTCGGCTTCCTTTTCAGAACGGTTCCAAGTACATTGATGGAGGAGGCTTTGAGTTAAAACACCTACCCTCAAGCGTAGGTATAGGTCACCAGTACTATCTTAATAATAAAAAAGTAGTATTTTAATAATAAAATATATACACTGGATAAACTTCTTTTACAAAATTAAGTAACAAACTATTAAAACAAAAATATAAGAACCTAACCTAACTAACACTATTAACAAAATAAAATATGGCGTCGGTCGTCGACTGGTGATGTACCTACAAGTCTGGTGGTATTGCCATGTTTTATATAGATATATATATCTACTAGCTTCTGCCCGCGGCTTCGCCCGCGTGGATGTCGGAAGTTATCCCACGGGAACGTGCTACCAGGCCATCTATCTCTTTGCCAAATCAGAAGTTCAGTGGTTTATGCGTGAAAATGTAACATACAGTTTCAAGTTCAAATCCTCCCCTAAAAACGGAATTACCCCTTTTTGCCCCGTCAGGGGTCAATTTTCGACAACTTTACATACTTATTATTAATTATTTTCTGTCGAAAGTATCAAAACTGAGTTTCGAGATAATCGGACCGCGCATTCAATTTCTTCCACACAAACTTCAACACCCCTATATCCCCCTTTGAGGGGTAGTTTGAAAAACTTATAATGATATACTTTATTACTTACTTAGGCAAGTATTGTTGCCAAGTTTCAAGTTTATTAACTAAATTAATAAGATTTTTCATATAAACTGTATTCCCGCTTTTCACCCCCACAGGAGTGGAATTTTAAAAAAATCATAAAAATTCATAACTTGACTCAAAGATTATTTATACCAATTTTATAATTAATCAAGCCACTTATTATAATCCTCCCCTGTAAAATTAACTACCCCTTTTCACCCCGTTAGTGGTAGATTTTCGAAAAACCCTCATACGTGCTATTATTTATTTTTAGTCTTAAGTACACACACAGTACACGGACCGCGCGTTCAAATTCTTCCACACAAACTTTAACACCCCTATATCCCCTTTGAGGGGTAGTTTTGAAAAACTAATAATGATAAACTTTATTGCTTACTTAGGCGAGTATTCATGCCAATTTCCAAGATTATTATCCTAACGAATAAGATTTTTCATATAAACTGTATCCTTATTTCATATAAAATGTATAATCATTTGGGATGTGTTCATAACTTGACTCAAAGATTATTTATACCAATTTTCAAGTTAATCAAGCCACGCTGTAAAATCCTCCCCTGTAAAATGGACTACCCCTTTTCAGGCCGTCAGGGGTAGATTTTCGAAAAACCCTGATACATATTATTCTTTCCTTTCAATTATAGGTGTAAATACTGAGTTTCGATTAAATCGGACCGCGCGCTGAATTTCTTCCATACAAACTTTGAAACCCCCCAATCCCCTTTTAGGGGGTAGTTTATAAAAACAAAAAATGCCCAACTTCATAATTTACTTAGATAAGTATTCGTGCCAAGTTTCAAGTTTATTAACTCAAGGAATCAAATTTTTCATACAAACAAAATCCCCCCATTTCACCCTCTTAGGGGTGGAATTTCGAAAAACCCTTTCTTAGTGGATACCTACTCTTCACGAAGAATACACCCTCCAAATTTCATGTATCTAGGACCAGCGGTTTAGGCTGTGCGTTGATGTCTCAGTCAGTCAGTCAGTCAGTCAGTCAGTCAGGACTTTGAATTTTATATTTAAAAAGATATAAAACATGGCAATGCCGCCAAAATAAAAAATTACAATAGAATTTAACATTAAACTCTTAAAGGCGTTAGAATGTCTATCAAAGTAGTCATGATGCCTGCTAGTACGTAGACATACTTACCTATTAATGTTAGTGAGTAAGCACCCATCACTTAAACTTAAGTGCAGAACTTGAGTTAAGTGCCTAATTTCTGATAGGTACGCACGACGGTATATCAAGCTCTACATTTCCATTATAAGCTGACTGTTTGGTGCAATGAAGACAGCGTTGAGGGGGCAGGCAGGGCTTCTTCAATAAGGCTCGAAAACTTAATTTACATAGTATATTATTCGTTTTACAATATTTTTGTAAAGTCACGTACGCACGGTTGAGCGATAGTTTTATACACTGCCGCTCGGCGGGCGGATCATTCCAATGGCGCGAATTGATCGCCGCGTCCGCTTCCTCCGTTGAACAACAGATGGCGTTGCTTGATGCGACATTCGCACTCAGCGCACGGATGCAGAGAACGTATCGATGTGTGACAATAGATGGCGTTGCTTGACGCAACATACCGGCCACCTTGGAAGATCCGTCTTCCAACTGAAGCTGGAGTCACGCAGTCTAAACCGGCAGCGGGCAGATTTTTGAAGAAGCACGCTTGATTGTGCCTTGTGATGTTTGGATCTCAGCCACTCTGGAGACACCATCATTGCCTGGAAACAGTTTAATAACTCTACCCATTCTCCACTTGAGTGGTGGCAGGTTATCTTCCTTTATTACGACAAGGCTGTCCTTAGCGATGTCGTCTTTCTTGTGAGCCCACTTCGTTCTTCGTTGCAGCTCCGACACATATTCCTTAGACCACCGCTCCCAAAAATGCTGCCGCAACTGCTCCAGCCGATGGTAACGACAGGCAGGCGTAGATGTCGTGTTCGTGAAGTCCTCACTGGCAGGTGCCATCAACGGCCGGCCGATTAGGAAATGGGCAGGTGTGAGGGGAAGATAATCACTTGGATCTGAGGATAAAGGTGACATAGGGCGGGAGTTTAGGATGGCCTCAACCTGGGTCAATACCGTACTAAACTCCTCATAAGTCAGCTTAGCATTGCCTACGACACGTCTCAAGTGATACTTACACGACTTGACTCCTGCCTCCCATAAACCACCAAAGTGAGGCGCGTATGGCGGAATGAAACTAAACTCAATATTATTGGTACTAGCAAAATCTATTATTTCTTTTGATTTTTCAAATATAGCTGAAAGCTCCCGTTCAGCTCCAACGAAATTCCTACCATTATCGGAAAAAACATGACACGGCTTGCCGCGTCGTGATATGAATCGTTTGAATGCCAATAGATAATCCTGAGTGGACAAAGAACTAACCAATTCTAAATGCACAGCTCTGGTAGCAAAACAAACGTATAAACAAATATATCCTTTAATTAGTTGTGAACCTCTGCCTTTGCGATTCAATATAGATATTGGCCCGGCATAATCAACACCACATCGCATGAATGGAAATCCAGCTTCTAAACGTTCGGCAGGAAGATCACCCATTTGTGGAGTTAACGTATTTCCTTTCATGCGAATGCAGGTTACACATTTATGAACCACTAGCCTTGCTAAACTACGTGCTCCCAGCACCCACCATCTATCACGCATGGCAGCCACGAGAAGCTGAGGTCCAGCATGAAGTAAACGTTTGTGTTCGTATGAACACAAAAGCCAAGTGAACCGATGTTTACGACACAACAACACTGGATGTTTCTTATCGTAATCGAATTTAGAATTACTAAGTCTACCACCAACACGAATTATATTATCCTTATCTAAAAATATACTTAAACCTAATGTTTTGTTACTGGACTTATTGTTTAAATGCACCTGTTCTTTAAGGTTATGATATTCTTTACTGAATGATTGTGATTGAACTAAACGTGTCAGCACAACTAACGCATTATTAATCTCGCTCACGGTCAATGACCCGGTATGTCGACCTTGACCGACATGCGATGCACGTAAGTTAAAGATGTACCGTAAGACATACGCGATTGTTCTTTGCAAACGATTAAAACAAGAAAACCTTTCGAAATCAATTATAATATGAGTTTCAACATTTAACAAATTTGTAGTTTTAGGACATTTTAATTCCGGTAACTTATCACTATTAATAAACTCAATTTCATTATTTTTTATTGTCAACCAACTTGAAGTTGGTTCACGAAGAAAAGTAGGACCACACCACCACAAACTAGTGTTGTCTTCCTTTAAAGAATCAAAGAGAACACCTCTTGATAATATGTCAGCAGGATTCTCCTTACCTTTAACATGCAACCAAGTAGTGTTGCTTGTTAATTCGTTGATTTGCACAACCCTATTCTGAACAAACGTTTTTAACAAATGTGGTGATGTCCGAAGCCAGGTTTGAACTATAGTGGAGTCAGTCCAGAAATAGATCTTATCGAATTTCAGCTTAAGAGAATTTATAATTTTATTATAAAGTTTAGCTCCAACTAAAGCTCCACATAATTCAAGTCTCGGAATACTTAACGCTTTAATTGGTGAGACTTTACTCTTAGCGCATAATAATCGACTAGTAACCTGCGACTCGTCAATATTAGTGTGTGAACGAATGTACGCACATGCACCGTATGCAGACTGAGATGCATCGGTAAAAATGTGCAACTCTATATTTACAGCATTAGTACACATGACATAACGCGGCACTAATATTTCGGGCAAATATTGTAACGACTGAATTAAATTATCCCAGACACATGCAATTTGACTTGGGACTTCATCATCCCAACTTATTTTAGCGAGCCATAATTTTTGTAATAACACCTTAGCCGTGGTAATAGCTGGTGCCAATAATCCTAGTGGGTCGTAAATCTGTGCAATGACTGACATAATTAAACGTTTAGTTATCTTTGTGTTATTACAACCTTTATCTACACTAGTTGAAAAATTAAATAAATCGTTCTTGTTAGACCAACCAACACCCAGGGTTTTAGACTGACAATATTCACCAATACATAAATCCTTAGTGCTTTCTGATGTTACATCAAAATTAAAACTCCATTTTCTTAAGGGGAAACAACCGTTTTGTAGAATAGCGGACGTTTTATTACAAATATCTAACAACATGTCGCGCCGATCATGCCCCGTCAAGAGATCGTCCACATAAAAATCGTCATTGATAACGCTAGCAATGACGTCATCCGTGCATTCCTTTGCCAGCTGTTTCAAGCAACGGTTGCTAAGATACGGTGCTGAAGCAGTGCCGTACGTCACTGTGTTGAGACGATAAACTTGAATTGGCATGGTGTTATCAGTTCGCCATAATATTATTTGTAAATTACGTTGTTCAGGATGAATTAAAGTTTGTCTAAAGAACTTTTCAATATCTGCGCAAGCTACGTATTGATATTGCCGGAAACGAAGCAATATTGAGAAGATATCGTTTTGTAGCCTAGGGCCCACGTATTGAATATCATTCAACGAATTATTATTAGAAGTTGTCGCGCTTGCATCGAAAACGACACGTAATTTGGTTGTGACGCTACTTTCTCGATATACCCCATGGTGTGGTACAATATAATACGGCTTATTTAAACTACTAAAATCCTCAAAACGCGTCATGTGACCTAATTGCTCGTACTCGTGCATAAATTCACAATACATTTTTTTATACTGTGGTAAACGATCTAGTTTTCTCTCTAAAGATAAAAAACGCTGTTTAGCAGAGTTATGTGAATCACCCAAGCAATCAGGTGATTGTTTAAATGGCATTCTTACAGTGAACCTACCGTGCTGATCGCGTTCAGTGGTCTGCAAGAACAACTCTTCACAAAAACGATCCTCCTCAGTAATAACGGGAGGGATTTGTACTTCTTCGATTTCCCAGAACTTTCGTAGTTGAGAATCAACTAACGACAAATTGCACTGAACATGTGTCATGCTAGCCGCTAATGAACGATTATTATTATAAACTGGACCGGATATAATCCAACCTACCAACGAATCTTGTAAGTAAGGACCGGTGTGAAGTTTTATTTTATTTTCTTTTAGCAAATCCCAAAAGACATCTGCGCCTATTAATAAATCTATATCGCTTGGTACATAAAATGTGGGATCTGCAAGTAGAATATTGCTAGGTATACTAATAGCATCACTATGAACGTGTGTCGAAGGCAACTTCGAAATGACACTAGGCAACACTAAACAATGTAAGGTTGTTTTAAAATCATATACCTTAGAACGAATATCAACATCGCATTTGTGACTGGACTGTGAAACGGTTTGTCCAACGCCACAAACACGTATAGTGGACTGTATTATAGGTAATTTCAAACGTTTACATAAGCTTTGAGCTATAAAACAATTTTGACTGCCGCTGTCAAGCAAAGCGCGAACTGTATGATAACAGTTATCAATATCAGCGATCTCAACTAAAGCCGTAGACAGCAAGACAGTCTGTAACGATTTAGCATTATTTCCGAACGCGTTACAACTACGATTATCAATATTGTCAGCTGTTTCACTAACGCAGTGTAATACAGACGACTGTGGCAACGTATTATTGATAACGGAATGTTGTGATGACGTATTTGGAATAACGCTATTATTGTCAACATGAATTAACGCATTATGTTTTTGTTGACATAATTTACAAGAACCGAAATTACAATTTTCAATTGTGTGAGTGTTTGTACGTAAACAGTTTTGACAAACGTTTTTTGACTTTACAAAATTAAATCTTTCTTGTACCAACATATTTAAAAACTTAACACATGAATATAATGCATGTTTACCACTACATAACGGGCATGTCAAGTTTTGTTTATTGGTTTTACCTTTACTACCAGATGAGACCTTATTATTATTCGCACACGCGTAACTAAGTGTGGTTTGAGAGTTAGACTGTTTTTTATGATCGGCTGACTGTTTACCCTCATGTTTACTTTGTGAATGTGACTGACTATTTTTACTGTTACCCGAATTAATCATGTCTAACATGTCAGACCTATTGTTTAAAAACGTTAATAAATCTTCTACTTTTAAAGTTTTAGAGGTTTTGTTAGAATCAGAGATAAGTGAGCTTCTGTAGTTCTCCCACTCGCGTTCAGTAGCAGAGTCAAGTTTACTGACAACTAAATAAATCATAAGCATATCCTCGAGTGAAGATTCAGGTTCTTTAAGAGAATTTAGGGCTCTCAGATTACGTAAAACGCAATCTACTAACGTTCTGATCTGTGCCGGACATTCCTTACCCAGTGAAGGTGCCGCAAACAAAGCCTTCACATGGTTGTGTATCAATAACCTATTATTTTGATACCTAGATTCAAGAAGGTCCCACGCATTACTATAGTTTGGTGCGGTAAACTCTAACGAACTGATAACATGTAACGCAGATCCACTGAGAGACGATTTTAGGTATTGAAATTTCTGTATAGGATCTAAGTCGTCGCGATCATGTATCATTGAAACATACGAGTTCCTAAATTCTAACCATTTATCGAAGGAACCGTCAAAGACAGGTAGCTTTATTTGCGGTAATTTAATGGACACTGATTTCCCGGAAATGCACTGAGAATTATTTAGTCCGTTTTGTTCACAGTCGCCTATCATGTTCTTGGCTATAGCTACAATTGAATAATATTGGCATTCAAACGAATCTCTGTAATCTAAATGTAACAGTAATTCTTTTTCATCCACAATTCTTTCTATTTTACATTGCACGTTGTTAAACTCGACAAAGAAAATGGCTGCCGACTGAATACGCATTTGCACTTGAGTTTTAATCACAGAATCTAAGCACGATCTATCTAACTTATTAATATAATTTGCGAATAATGTTAATCTACCTTTAATTACACCACGTTGTTTTTTAAGATCAGCTAGCTGACTATCTAAACGAGAAATAGTTTCATCATCACTCATTTTTGTGGTTTATGAAAGTAGGTACTCACGGTTTTACGTGTTCAATCGTGTTTTCTCACCTGAAGACGGCCGCAGCTCTGCTGGTAGATCTGATATCGATCAGTTCTGAACTTCTGAAACGTTTAGGTACGATATTAACACAAGGCGAAGACACAGGGGAAGGAGGGAAAAGGGTAACTGGATAACCTGACCGTTGCTGGCTGTTGCATCAATGGCTTCTGCTCAATAATCTGCGGCTGGTCTTCCAGGTCTCCTCAACGTACTTCTTCTTTGAAGTTCCACTCGCTTCCTCACTTCTTCAACCCGGCTCGACACGAGGCTGATATTTCAATGTGGCTCTGAAGGTCCAATGTTTGGTGCAATGAAGACAGCGTTGAGGGGGCAGGCAGGGCTTCTTCAATAAGGCTCGAAAACTTAATTTACATAGTATATTATTCGTTTTACAATATTTTTGTAAAGTCACGTACGCACGGTTGAACGATAGTTTTATACACTGCCGCTCGGCGGGCGGATCATTCCAATGGCGCGAATTGATCGCCGCGTCCGCTTCCTCCGTTGAACAACAGATGGCGTTGCTTGATGCGACATTCGCACTCAGCGCACGGATGCAGAGAACGTATCGATGTGTGACAATAGATGGCGTTGCTTGACGCAACACTGACTTCTCACTGTATGAAAAGCCTATACAATGCGAGATCAGCTAAAACTGGAAACGTATAGCTTGATATGTACCTACGTTGATATGTATGATGTCGACGTGTGTACTACTTACATAATTATATCTTTATTACCCTTTGTTTACGAATTTTAACATTATCTTCTATATATATAAAATTCAAAGTCCTGACTGACTGACTGACTGACTGACTGAGACATCAACGCACAGCCTAAACCGCTGGTCCTAGATACATGAAATTTGGAGGGTGTATTCTTCGTGAAGAGTAGGTATCCACTAAGAAAGGGTTTTTCGAAATTCCACCCCTAAGAGGGTGAAATGGGGGGATTTTGTTTGTATGAAAAATCTTATTCCTTGAGTTAATAAACTTGAAACTTGGCAGGAATACTTATCTAAGTAAATTATGGAGTTGGGCATTTTTTGTTTTTATAAACTGCCCCCTAAAAGGGGATTGGGGGGTTTCAAAGTTTGTATGGAAGAATTTCATCGCGCCGTCCGATTTACTCGAAACTCGGTATTTATACCTAAAATTGAAAGGAAAGAATAATGTGTATTAGGGTTTTTCGAAAATCTACCCCTGACGGTCTGAAAAGGAGTAGTCAAATTTACAGGGGATGCTTTTACAGCGTAGCTTGATTAACTCGAAAATTGGTATAAATAATCTTTGAGTCAAGTTATGAACACATCCCAAATGATTTTTCAAAATTCCACCCCTGTGGGGGTGATAAGCGGGGATACAGTTTATATGAAAAATCTTATTCGTTAGGTTAATTATCTTGAAAATAGGCATGGATATTCGCCTAAGTAAGCAATAAAGTTTATCATTATTAGTTTTTCAAAACTACCCCTCAAAGGGGATATAGGGGAAGCTGTGGAAGAATTTGAATGCGCGGTCCGATTAACTCGAAACTCAGTGTTTTTACTTAAGACCAAAAATAAAGAATAACATGTATCAGGATTTTTCGAAAATCTACCCCTAACGGGTTGAAAAGGGGTAGTTAATTTTACAGGGGAGGATTATAATAAGTGGCTTGATTAATTAGAAAATTGGTATAAATAATCTTTGAGTCAAGTTATGAATATATCTCAAGCGATTTTTTTTAAATTCCACCCCTTTGGGGGTGACAAGCGGGTATACAGTTTATATGAAACATCTTATTAATTTAGTTAATAAACTTGAAACTTGGCAACAATACTTGCCTAAGTAAGTAATAAAGTTTATCATTATAAGTTTTTCAAAACTACCCATCAAAGGGGGATATAGGGGTGTTGATGTTTGTGTGGAAGAAATTGAATGCGCGGTCCGATTAACTCGAAACTCAGTATTGATACTTTTGACAGTAAATAATTAATAATAAGTATGTAAAGTTGTCGAAAATTGACCCCTGACGGGGCAAAAAGGGGTAATTCGGTTTTTAGGGGAGGATTTGAACTTGAAAGTGTATAGGTATTACATTTTCACGCCTAAACCACTGAACTTCTGATTTAGCAAAGAGATAGATGGCATCCTGGGGAAGCACATACTTTTTATCCTGGTAGCACGTTCCCGTGGGATAACATCCGACATCCACGCGGGCGAAGCCGCGGGCAGAAGCTAGTGTATATATATACATACATACAGGGTGGCAGGGACATCGACGCGCAAACTGTAACCATGGATTCAGCACATGAGTTTAGACCACATAGCGTCGAAATTTTTCGTCGGTTATTAAAAAAAAAATATTGCTGTTCCATACGCTTTGACCGCGTAGGTATTGCACTTTTCTATGAAACAGAAGATTTTTTTTTGATAACCGACGAAATATGTATACGCTATGGGGTCTAAACTCATGTGCTGAAGTCATGGTTACAGTGTGCGCGTCGATGTCCCTGCCACCCTGTTTATATACTGTAACTGAAATATCTGAGAAGAACGCACTTTAACAAAAAAGAAAGTGTTTCAAGAATTTGTAACATTCCATGAGACTGCTACTGTTTTTATGGTTGTTGTTACATCAAAATGCGTGTCATAAATTCATGTGAAAACAAACTTATCTTCCTACAATATAAAGCCGTTGCAGCCTCCCACTTACTAAAAGTAAATGCGTACAAAGATCCTAATCAAACGTTCGCGGGAGCTCAGCATACCCTAGAGACCTCGATAAAACTGCTCACTATTCCATAGACCTCAAATATTAACCCTAAGAATAAGGCTAGCTTCTTAGAAGCAGTATTCAATTATCGGAACCCTCCAAGGGATAATATTGTTTCGTTTACCTACCTAGTCGTGTTTACATGAGCTTCGTAAGGCACTGCCTACATGTCGGTATTGACATGGGTGCGCCGGGGAACCAACTATTTATAACACGGAGGCCGGACTTAATGGAAAAAATAACGGAAGAATACATGCACGGAAGAATAAAATAACGGAAGCACACTTATGTAGTTACTAGCTTCTGCCCGCGGCTTCGCCCGCGTGGATGTCGGAAGTTATCCCACGGGAACGTGCTACCAGGATAAAAAGTATGTGCTTCCCCAGGATGCCATCTATCTCTTTGCCAAATCAGAAGTTCAGTGTTTTAGGCCCGAAAATGTAACATACAGTTTCAAGTTCAAATCCTCCCCTAAAAACCGAATTACTCCTTTTTGCCCCGTCAGGGGTCAATTTTCGACAACTTTACATACTTATTATTAATTATTTTCTGTCGAAAGTATCAATACTGAGTTTCGAGTTAATCGGACCGCGCATTCAATTTCTTCAAATCAAATCAAATTAATAAAAAAATTCATATAAACTGTATCCCCGCTTTTTACCCCCACAGGGGTGGAATTTTAAAAAAATCATATAACTTGACTCAAAGATTATTTATACCAATTTTATAATTAATCAAGCCACTTATTATAATCCTCCTCTGTAAAATTAACTACCCCTTTTCACCCCGTTAGGGGTAGATTTTTGAAAAATCCTCATACGTGTTATTATTTATTTTTAGTCTTAAGTACACACACAGTACACTGAGTTTCGAGTTAATCGGACCGCGCGTTCAAATTCTTCCACACAAACTTTAACACCCCTATATCCCCTTTGAGGGGTAGTTTTGAAAAACTAATAATGATAAACTTTATTGCTTACTTAGGCGAGTATTCATGCCAATATTCAAGATAATTAACCTAACGAATAAAATTTTTCATATAAAATGTATCCCCGCTTTTCATCCCCACAGGGGTGGAATTTTGAAAAATCATTTGGGACGTGTTCATAACTTGGCTCAAAGATTATTTATACCAATTTTCGAGCTAATCAAGCCCCGCTGTAAAATCCTCCCCTGTAAAATTGACTACCCCTTTTCAGGCCGTCAGGGGTAGATTTTCGACAAACCTTGATACACATTATTCTTTTCTTTCAATTTTAGGTATAAATACTGAGTTTCGATTAAATCGGACCGCGCGCTAAAATTATTCCATACAAACTTTGAAACCCCCCAATCCCCTTTTAGGGGGTAGTTTATAAAAACAAAAAAAGCCCAAGTTCATAATTTACTTAGATAAGTATTCGTGCCAAGTTTCAAGCTTATTAACTCAAGGAATAAGATTTTTCATACAAACAAAATCCCCCCATTTCACCCTCTTAGGGGTGGAATTTCGAAAAACCCTTTCTTAGTGGATACCTACTCTTCACGAAGAATACACCCTCCAAATTTCATGTCTCTAGGACCAGCGGTTTAGGCTGTGCGTTGATGTCTCAGTCAGTCAGTCAGTCAGTCAGTCAGGACTTTGAATTTTATATATATAGACTAGCTTCTGCCCGCGGCTTCGCCCGCGTGGATGTCGGAAGTTATCCCACAGGAATGTGCTACCAGGATAAAAAGTATGCGCTTCCCCAGGATGCCATCTATCTCTTTGCCAAATCAAAAGTTCAGTGGTTTAGGCGTGAAAATGTAACATACAGTTTCAAGTTCAAATCCTCCCCTAAGAACCGAATTACCCCTTTTGCTCCGCCAGGGGTCAATTTTCGACAACTTTACATACTTAATATTAATTATTTTCTGTCAAAAGTATCAATACTGAGTTTCGAGTTAATCGGACAGCGCATTCAATTTCTTCCACACAAACTTCAACACCCCTATATCCCCCTTTAAGGGGTAGTTTGAAAAACTTATAATGATAAACTTTATTACTTACTTAGGCAAGTATTGTTGCCAAGTTTCAAGTTTATTAACTAAATTAATAAGATTTTTCATATAAACTGTATCCCCGCTTTTCACCCTCACAGGGGTGGAATTTAAAAAAAATCAGAAAAAATTCATAACTTGACTCAAAGATTATTAATACCAATTTTATAATTAATCAAGCCACTTATTATAATCCTCCCCTGTAAAATTAACTTATACCCCATTTCACCCCATTAGGGGTAGATTTTCGAAAAACCCTCATACGTGTTATTATTTATTTTTAGCCTTAAGTACACACACAGTACACTGAGTTTCGAGTTAATCGGACCGAGCGTTCAAATTCTTTCACACAAACTTTAACACCCCTATATCCCCTTTGCGGGGTAGTTTTGAAAAATTAGTAATGGTAAACTTTATTGCTTACTTAGGCGAGTATTCATGCCAATTTTCAAGATTATTAACCTAACGAATAAGATTTTTCATATAAATTGTACCCCCGCTTTTCACCCCCACAGGGGTGGAATTTTAAAAAATCATTTGGGATGTGTTCATAACTTGACTCAAAGATTATTTATACCAATTTTCGAGTTAATCAAGCCACGCTGTAAAATCCTCCCCTGTAAAATTGACTACCCCTTTTCTGGCCGTCAGGGGTAGATTTTCGAAAAACCCTGATACACGTTATTCTTTTCTTTCAATTTTAGGTATAAATACTGAGTTTCGATTAAATCGGACCGCGCGCTAAAATTCTTCCATACAAACTTTGAAACCCCCCAGTCCCCTTTTAGGGGGTAGTTTGTAAAAACAAAAATGCCCAACTTTATAATTTGCTCAGATAAGTATTCGTGTCAAGTTTCAAGCTTATTAACTCAAGGAATAAGATTTTTCATACAAACAAAATTCCCCCATTTCACCCTCTTAGGGGTGGAATTTCGAAAAACCCTTTCTTAGTGGATACCTACTCTTCACGAAGAATACACCCTCCAAATTTCATGTCTCTAGGACCAGCGGTTTAGGCTGTGCGTTGATGTCTCAGTCAGTCAGTCAGTCAGTCAGTCAGGACTTTGAATTTTATATATATAGATGAGCGAACGATTTATTGCCTTTACCCGCTTACTATATGAGTAATCGAATCGTTATTTGAATAGACGTAGTCCTTTATTAAACTGCTAACCAAAAGTTCTGGAGTGGCGACAACGTACAAGACATAGCGTTGAAAGACCTGTCATAAGGTGGATCGATGACCTGGTGAAGGCCGCAGGAATCCGCTGGATGTGGAAACTACAGAAACGGATAAGCGCTTCTCGTCATCTTTTCTGATGCGCACAGCAAAGGAGTGGAATTGTCTGCCTGTGTCTGCATTCCCGAGTTCATACAACCCTAATCTCTTCAGGGCGAGAGTGAATAGGCTTCTTCTGGGCAAGCTCGTTCCACCGTAGATCTCATCCCTGCCTCTGGGCTGGATTGAGGTCAAGAGTGAGCCCATTGTCAATAAAAAAAAAAAAAAAAAAACGGTAGAAGTGGCGGTGCTTGCGGGTGGGTGGTCTTTAGCCAGCAGTGTACGTCTTTCGGCTGAAATGATGATGATGGTGAAATCAAAGTATGCTGATGTTACAAATGAGTGTTCTTATTATCCCAGTAGCACTGATTTAATGATAAATGATTTAAATTCTGTAAGTAGGTTTGTATAAACAGTTTTACACGTAAATCATATTTTTTAAACTAGACGAGGTCGTCGTTTCCTATCTGACTATTCTGAGAAGAAAGGCCGAAACAAACACAGAGGTCACGGTGTCTTTTACAGTCCAGACATAATCTTGTTGGTTGGCCAAGTGAAGACCATGTAGATTGGTGTCTAAAATGACCAGCCCAGTCAGTGCACGCATTTGCCGCAGTAATCATGTAGCTCAACTCAAAATTTTAAGAAGCACAACGATTCGACGAACAATTAGTATACAGGGTGGCAGGCACATCGACGCGCAGCCTGTTAGCATGGATTCAGATGATTCTGAACGCCCTTGCCTTGAAATTTTTCGTCGGTACTTTGATAACTGACGAAAATTTTCTACGCTGGGGGGTCTAGAATCATGTGCTGAATTCATGGTTACAGTTTGTGCGTCGATGTCCCTGCCACCGTACATATTACCACTGTATATATGTATTACCTTACTACATAAGGAAACGCTACGCAGTTTTAAAAAGGCTTCTACCAATGGAATATTTCCGTGGATTGAGGCAAAACGTGTGTAATGCTCGATGGGCTTTTACTGAAATTACTGAAGACCCTGCACGTACTACTATACGATGTTACGTATCTTCAATTGTTGTTAGCCGAAACTGTGCGAGTGTTATGGTTAGGTACCTAAAACTACTAAACTTTAACACATTGTTTGTGTTTGCCTAAAAATGACTCGTTATGTAGTACCGAAGCTGTTTTACTATAGCTGTTGTACCTGTTTTGCTGTTTAATTGCCCCGTTGGTCTCGTGGTTGCAAGCGCGACTGCCGAGTGTGAGTGGGGTCCTGGTTTTGATTCCCGGGGTGGGAAAAAGTGTTATTGGGTTTTTTATTAGGAATTTCTTGGTAACAGTCCGGAGTTGGAAAGTTGGCGGTTTAATACCCCCGTGACTCGGGAAGTACGCAAAGCCTTTAGTCCTGCGCCTGATCTCTCCTCCCTCGTGTCGGATTGCAATCCCATCGGACTATGAGAGTAAAGGAACAGAGAGTACACCTGTGTTTGCGCACACTCTTGTGCACTATAATATCTACTACGTACCTGGCTAATCTCCTTTGGGATTGACCACCATGACCCAAATCGATCGGGAGGTTATAAATTGAATCATAGCACAAAAATACTTTAGAATTATGACAGTGGTATACTTACATTTATAACGATATTCTTATAGCACAAAAATACGAGTACTTTAGAATTATGACAGTGGTATACATTTAAAATAACTATGTAACACAATTCAATAGGTTTTACTGTAATTGCCTTTAACATCAATAAATTGGAAACGTTTCAACATTTATATAAATATTCCACGAACACTTTAGTAAGTACCTACCCGTCTACTTATTGGAAAACGTAAAGCGTATACGTATCGTATCCATTTTCAATAAATACTCGTATGTGATATAATCCAACTGAAAGCATCACTTTGGTAATAATATAATGATAGTGAATTATTTTGTAAATATTTACAAAATAATTCACTGTTATTTCATTTTCATTATTACGTACATAATTTACAGACATATATTAAAACTAACCATACCTACTTATTTTCCTTTCGCGATTAGCAACCTTTTTATAACGGGAATAAAGATCACTATGATTTGGACAGTGATTATTATTATTATCAGAGCGAAAATAACTGCGAAGAGACTAATATTTATTTCGTTTTAAGACTGAGTTTGTCGAAAAAAAAACCAAACAGCTTTATTTTCGATTTCAAAATCGTTCAAAATTACGTTATGTTTACGTCGTTTGTTCGTGCTAGGGTCTCTGGTTTCAATTTTACTGAAAATATTAATTATGAAACCGAATTTTCCATTAATGATAATGGGGTCTAGTTTCACTATTATTGAGAGGTTTTCAACTTATCTGGGGACATGGTTGGTGGTTGTGACGTTTCAATTCCCGTACGGAACAAATTGAAATTATTTATTTATTTATTTTCAAATACTCAGATAACAAAGATCAGGCATAGGATTAGGCATATATGCCTAATCCTATGCCTGAACCACCCTGAACACCCTGAACCACTATCAGCTGTAGGCCATATATGGCCTACAGCTGATAGTGGTTCAGGGTTGGTGTTTTTGACCTTGTAGGATTTGTGTGTCTTAACGCACTGTAGGAAAACATTCGTGAGAGCTGCAGCAATAGCTTCCAAAAGTGGATGCCTGAATATTATACTTACGAATTTGTTCTAGAAATGATGAAAGGGAAACCCGCATGTCCTAGAACCAAACATTCAAAGAATTTTGACGTCCACCAAACCACCCTGGGCCCGCGGGGTAATTTGGCCCACTCTGTCTCACCGAGAGGACGTCTAGGTCTCTCAGCAGGCATCTATATATACCTATATATATATATATCATAATCAGCCTGTAACGTGGCATGTGTATGATGCCATGCTAGTATAGGTAGGAACTTTTGTAAAACCTTTCCATTCCCAATAGTTTTACTTATAATGACATTATTTTACATACTTAATTAAAACACCACCATGTGGAAACTGCAATATTCCCTACTGATATTGCATGCAAATGTCAACGTACACCTACTTATTGGTACGTCCCGAAAATGTCGGGCCATTTTAAGCCTGAAATCAATAATGCATTCATTCTGTGACATATTTGACAACACTGGTGTCAATCAATTAGCGTTAAAGTGTTCATGAATTTCCTCTAGTTTTAATTAAAATTTAGTTGAAGTACAAAAACAATAGTTTTCAAGTTAATTAAGTCTGGTTTACCATCGATGTATGTGTAGCATACTCTGTAAATAACAATTATGACACACACCTTCACATACGACACACACACACACATTTACGACTGCCTTCTGCCCGCGACTTCGTCTGCGTGAAATTTCTTGCTCCCCGACCGACCGCGTCACATCGCATCGCCAGCCTGCGCACTGCACTTCGTTTTCGCTCAGCGTTCTTTCTTTTATTTTTACTCGGCTCCTAAGGGTTCTAGCGTGATGTTAAAATAGTCTGTTTCCTTTCTCAAGAAATGGACTATCAAATATAAAAAAAAACCGACTTCCAGAGATAAGCGCGTTCAAACAAACTCTTCAGCTTTATTGAGCCAGCTGTAGATTTGAATGAAAATTGGTAGAAACTGAAATATAAACGTTCAATTACATTTCGAATTCAAAGAAGGTTTTTAATCAATAATAATAAGTATACCCATAGGCTCTCTTGATCTGTGAGCGAAAAATTGAAGAACGAAGCACGGTGCATTCCACATCAGTTGGCAGCTGGAATTCAACTCCAAACCCATCAAAATACCATGACGTACAAGTTTACGCTCCCCACGGTTCAAATATTCAGAAAAAAAAATATTTGTTCCTTATCGCCCCTCTCTACATTTGTGGAAACAATAAAAATGCCCCCAATTTCAATTTGTACAGGCTTTGTTTGTGGAGCGTGTACGGACAGTCAACTGCACGTCCATGGTAACAACTTAACACCGACAGCACCTTTATGTCGTAGCAGCAAGGACGGTTTTCGTAGGTCACTGGTACAAACTTGCGGTTAACCGTATTTTGACGCGAGTCGCACGTGGTGCAGACATCCCTTGCTTGAACTACCCCTGCTTGGGAATATTTAGCGTGAAGACGCGATTTGCCGTGACGTCAGACTTCAATGTTTTCTATGGTAATATTTTGCACGCAAAGAGGTGTAGGCATCAAAGGAAGACTAATTATGCACAACCGATAAAATCGGTGACCCCAAAAATGGGTCAACTGTATGATTTTTCTTTGAAATTTTCCAAGCGATTTTGGTCAAATGACATATTTATACAGCGTAAATGCCACAAGAATATACTCTTTGTGTATTTTTACCATTTTCAATTATCACTTATTTATAGTTATCATTTACCATTATCATTTATCATCTCCGTGCCGAGATTGCGAAATACCTCGCGGTCGCGGCATGTGCGTGCGTGTCTATTAGCATGCATTTGTTTTGACATGGAGGACACATCGAGGTAGCGAGCTAAGCGTTGACCGCGAGGTATCGCAGTGAGGCACCTTCGACATGTAATTACCCCAAAACTTGTCACAATCAACTTAATTCATTGTCTGGTAGAATGATTACATTATTAATCTTATACTTACCTACTTTACTAAAATACGTCCAATTTCATTCCATAAGGAATTTTCCTGTCAAGTATATTTCACTTTCACAAGTTTCGGTTACTATCCGATGCCGAAATTAGATGCAACTCGTACTGTATTTTCTTTTAATTGATATAATTTCACTTACAAGTGGAGTTTTTTTTTCCTTTTATAACGGCAAGTACCTAACTTGTTTTTCCATGAGTAGGTACTAAAAGGCAACGAAAGCCTTGCATATATTAAAATATATATCAACATTTTCCTAGTCAAGCCACTACACACGATACAACATTAAGTAAGTATAAAATCATGTACTAGAACTGCCTACGTAGAATATTCCTAAAATTCGTCGACATTTCTAAGGCATATTCACTCAAAGAACCAACGAAATGTAAGAATCATATTGTACTACAAACTATTGCAGTAAAAGTAACAACCTTAAATCCTTTTATTGGACTATAAATCTTTTCAGAAGCAAAGCAAACACTATACTCGTAGGAGTTGAGGCAATGAATAGCTTCGAAAAACGAATAAAAACGTCATTATTTCTGAATAATGACGATTTTATTCGTATTAATTCAATTACTAGTTCTCTGTACAAATAACGATTCTAATAGCACTACAATAAAATCGAACACAAAAGAGCGATAATCGAGAAGAAAATGTATCGATAACGTGACTGCTGTAACTTAGAAAAATAATACTAGAACCAACTTCTTTAAAAAGGAATCAAATGAGGAAAACGCTGGGTGAATATCACCATGTTTTTCCATAATTGGATGCCGATCCGTTGTGGTTGTTTTTCTCCCGCTTATCCATCAAAGCAGGAATATTAAAAAACAAATCGATTTAGCACCTCCTTAACCATACCTAATTCAATTCACACGAGTAACCAATCGAACGGAAGTGGCACGAGACGAGAGTGAAGTGAAGTTTTTATCACTTCTTATGTCTGTTATGGAGGACCATAACTGTCTACCTGCCTGCCTGCCTGTTGTGGAGGTCAGGTAGGCAGTTACTCCATGTAATATACTGGTATTCAGTTGCGTCTGGTTAGAATGGAAGCTTTGGAAAAGAAGATGGGAAAAGGTTAGGCAGATTATAATGTTTATAATTTTCCGTTTATGAACATGAAGTTATCGAGCTACCGAGTATTTTGGTTCATAAGACCACGAAATACACGAGAACAATGTGATGTTTACATTGAAAATTAGTTTTCGTACACCAAAATAAAGTTCCCTTTGTTATACAACCACGAAGTAAAATTTCATATAGCCGGAGGAACTGAGTAAACAATTCCACTTAGTTCGGAAGGGAGATTGTTTTCCGAATATTGAAAATGACGCGATATGAAGTTACGAGTATGAAATGTAGAACTTAGATGATTGAGAGCCGTTTTATAGGAGACGTTATTACGAGTAGGTATGTATGAAATCCCACTAACAATATAAATATGAAAGTCTCAGTGTTTGTGAGTTGGCGGACTTCGATATATTAATTAACCCCGTGAGGAGGAGGTAGCTAAATAATAACAGCCGCACGGGTCTATGGAAGGTTAAGCTACGCTTGCCGAGGTTGGTCCGTAGATGGGTGACCATCTTCACATACCAAGTGCTTAACGTGCTTTCTGAGGCACAGAGGGGCTGTGCCTCAGAAAGCACGTTAAGCACTTTTGTATGGAACCGTGCGGGCGTTCAGCCCATAGTCGACCAAAAATCTAACTGAAAATTGAAACTGCTAATTGAATCAAAGTAATTATCACTTCTTATGACTATTATGGTCCCAGTAACAGGGTTGTGGAGAGCAGATATGCAGTCGCTCCATGTAAAATACTAGGTATTCAGCTGCATTCGGTTAGAAGCCGTCTCCAACATATGTAGTTGGGAAAAGGCTAGGTAGAAATAATCCGCCTTTGTACCTTTTTTAAGTGTGAAAAGTTTAAATAAATAAATAATAATAAAATCAATTAGTTGGGCATACGGGTAGACCTTGACTTGTTTTAGGACATAGGGTACTTTAAATCCCGGTAGTTAGTACGTTTTCCCATTTTTTAGGGTTCCGTACCAAAATGGTAAAAATGAATCCCTATTGTACGACTCAGTCTGTCTGTCCATCTGTCACAGCTGGATATCTCAAGAACTACTAATTCTATCAACTTGAAATTTGGAATAGTTTGCCCAACTATTTTGCAAATAAGAAAGAAATAAAAATATATATTTTTTTTTTTGCAACAGGGACTGAAAGAGTTTACAAAAAAATCGAAGTTTAAGTTTTCTAGGGTATGTGGGGTATCATATGAAAGAACGGTGTTTGCACATTCTCAAACATATTTTCTTTTTTTTAGGCCGCATAGTAGTAGTTTTCGACATTTGATGAAAAATGTAAAAAAAAATACCGTTCCGCCCCTTATCTCCGAAGTTTGCATACACAAAAATCTGAAATTATTCTATGTGATAGGTAGAAGTTTATGTGATACAGGAAAAATAAAACGATACGAGTATCTCTAAATAGCACACTTTTTCAGAAATCATCAGAATGGTACGAAACCCTCGGTGCGCGAGTCCGACTCGCTCTTTAGCGGTTTTTTTCGAATTGATGTTGTTTTCAAACTCCACGAAAGCTAGTTAAACTGTAGGTACCGGCCAGAGTCCTACAAACAAAGGGCACATTTTGGCTGACCAATCCAGTTCATGAAATAACATTAGAATAGAGAATCAATCAACGATATAACGTACAAACAGTCGATTGTTACCGTATCTGTGGTGGCACGATACGTGCACATAATTAAATTAAATGTCAACGCTTAATTAGCTACAAATGACATTCATTTAAGTGCAACCAATTACCTGTGCCGTAATGTTTGGATGGACCATTGAAATATTTGATGTGGTTAAAATACGTGAATTGAAATACATAGAAATACATAATTTCCTGTGAATTATTCATAATTAGCTCGTCAGCGGATTCGTCCCCGTGGGGGTTTTATCGAAATCCGCAATGGCATCAAAAAGTAGTCTATTATCAGACACAGTTACTTTCGTATTCATAATACAGCGTGGCGCTTTAATGGTGACATTAATTTAACACACGTATAGGTACAGTTTTGCGTTTACGTTTTAGGAACACTAATTTATTTACAATTTTCTAAAATAGCATCTTCGAGCAACCTGTACTTAGAGAACTGTAGCGCAGGGGTCATTTGCCGGGGTCACGGATCCTAACACAGCATCAATGAAATTAAAACAAATAACGTGCAAAGAGTATGCGAATTGATGGAAAGAGAGAGCTGCCGAGAGTGCCCGAGCGGCGCAGGCGGTGGTTTTCAAATTACGAATTATTTTATGTTGTTCTAATTTTTATGATAACTGCGGTCACTAACACTACCCGTGTGTTAAATTAATGTCGCCATTGTAGCGCCACGTTGTATACTTGCCTCTGCCCGCGACTTCGTCCACGAGAAATTTCTTGATCCCCCAACCCACTCCGTCGCATCGCGTCGCCTGTCCGAATTATTACTTCGTTTTCGCCTAGCGACTCTTTTTGCTTCTTTTCATTTTGCTCGGCACCTAAGGGACCTAGCGTGATGATAAATAGCCTAAAGCCTTCCTCAAGAGTTTGGCTATCAAATGCAAAAAAAAAAAAATCAAACCCGACTGGTAGTTCCAGAGTTTAGCGCGTGCTAACAAACTCTTCAAGCTTTATTATTAGTATAGGTATTAATAGTTAAGAATATATAGTGTGGATGTTAGGTATTCCATTCTATTGGCCATTGCGTATTTCCGATAGGATAAAAAATACATGTATGGTCAATAATGTCGAGCATGTAAACGATATCTTTGTCTAGCAGCAGAATGCCATTATATACGAATTGATAATAAATCCATTGAAGGCAGCAATTTAATTATCTTAAAAATGCTTATAATACCATCAGAGCATGGCCTGTTAAATATTGCCATCTGTTCTAGGAGCCATTATTTTCATTCCGACAAAGATTCTCGTTCGTTCCGACCGAGATTCAAAGAAAAAACCTTTGTAACAGACAATTAACTGCAGGGACGAGGAATTAATTCCTTCCAGGGCCCGGGCCGAACGAGGATTCTTAATTTTTCTTTTGTGAGAACATAAAAAACATATACTAAATTAAACTCTGTACTGAGGACAAGGTAAGGTCGATATTACTGTAATTCTCTTCGCGGTCGACGCATTTCACGCCGCGGAATGAACGCATCAGTATGAAAATAAGGATTATCTCAGTTACTTCTCACCGGGTAACACCTAATTTGCGAATGAATTCCTCATTTTGCAGAATATATTTTACTTTGGCTTCAACGAAGTATTTCATAAAATTCTGAGTAAATATGTAAATAAAAACGTAATGAGGTACCAATACAATGTTAAATTCTATTATCTTTATTTTTCTAAGATTGCATCTAAAGAATAATTTCTCTCAAAAAAGTCGTTCACAATTCCGTTTACTCTTTCAACGAACATTGAATTATCTTTGCTCTCATCTTCGTGAACCTCTTCATCATGACGTTCATATTTCATTTCAGTCATTTTGATGGCGTCCTCATATGGGGCCGTTATTATCATCATTGAGACGAGAGCCTCTATCAACCCGAATACCGAATATTCTCTTAGGTGTTTTTGAAAAATACTCCTTGAGTATATTTTTTCAACGTCCAATTTACAATGTCGTAAGACTGCTGTTAATGTTCCGTAATAAATGTCGAGGACTTGATCATAGTGTTTGTAGAGGAACTCTGCGTCGGTGGACATGTACAAGAAGTAGGCTATGTCGGTAACAGGTGAGGACAGCCGCACCAGCTGGTAGTCAATAAATATCACATCCACTGGCTTGCAGCCCTGCAAGCAACGAATATTTTTTGTGATAAATCTGTAAAACTGTAATTTAATATTCTATCTAGTAGTATCTCTCCGCGAATATTGAAATTCCTACAATTTACACGTACTTTCAAAAGTTTCAACACATTAACATATTTATAACAGTTCGGTTCAGGCCATTTTGAAATTCTTACCTTAACTTTGTACAATACGTTGTTGTTCCAGCAGTCACCGTGACAAATAGTACTGTAGGAACCTGGCCGAGTGCATTTATACAAAACCGTCAGTATGTCTGGAGTGAGTCGGTTCAACTTATCTCTAGCGGCAGCATCTATCACTACATTCACAGACGCTTCGTAATACGAGCTCATGCTCTTCGGTGCAGGCCCCGGTTTACAATACTGCACATCCTCATGGCACAAACGAGCTATCTCCTCAAATTCTCTCGGATTCGTTTTCTCCAGCACAAAGGACAGCGCATGCAATTTTGCTAAATTTTTCATCACGAGTGAAACGTAATCCAAATTCGCCTTGCAAAATCTGTGGCGTAGTTTGAATCCTTCTTCTTTTAAATCCTGCGCGACGATGGTTTCTTTGTCATATTCGGCACTTGCTAAAATGCAGTTTGGAAATTTGATTTTCAAGCCTTCGCCGTTTTTAATTTTATTTTGAACTTCCAGCAATTTCGGCACGATATGTTGGTAAAAGATAAATTCTCGTTTGTACGATTCCCTGAAACATGCACGCATTTTTGATTCCGGATGCCACTTTATCATGAAATTCTTTCTAATCTTCTGCCCATCAATAATTCCTCTTAGCTGCACTTTGAACATACCAGTCAGAAAACTGTCGACGTCTTCACAATCTAACTGAACAATGTAGTCATTTAGTTTCATATTACTTAGTTCAGCCGATTTGTAAATTATATGAACAAGTTCTTGCTCACAACGTGATATTTTCTTTGGTGGCATAGTACCTACACTGATTTCACTTTAAATCGATTTTTATAACCACTGACTGTCTTGAACTGACTGTTGAGATTTCGCGGTTAGATGAGGACTGACTTATCACGAGTTATCTTACACCTACACTATCAATAGTAAAACTGTCAAATCTCGGTATCTGTAAGATAAATTCAAACATCATCTTATTGTTCGCGACCACGGATGATATAGGGACTTACCTAATTCAACATATATCTTATTATCACGGAATGGAAACCTACAATCAAAACGCCATTCCTTCGATAATAATTTGTACTTATTCGAATCGACTCAGGACTCGTGCCAATGCATAAAACTATGATAATCAGACGAGATTGCTGTTTAGTTGTTTACGAACGCGTTATCAGTGATGCGGCGGGTACAAATGAAAGGCGTTTTGAGCGTTATCAGGGCGGAACAGTCTCAGCGAATGGCCGCAAGATAAACTAGTCCCTGCGCACACAATACCTTTTGTAATGTCACTCAATGGGCGTCCTGCCTGCAGAGTCGCCGATGTGTGTGTGAGTCATACAACTGGTTTTATGCATTCAATGTCGTATTGTGGGCTATTGTCGGGCTCCTGACCACGGGTCTTGGAATACGCACAGTGAAATGTGCATGAAATGGACCAACAGCTATTCTGTTTTTCTGTGAAAATAGTTTTTCGTATTCCATATTCATTTTCCGAACCGATCGCTTGGAGTCTTGTTGGTTGTATTATATAAAATAGTCTTACTTTATCTGTGAGGTTTATTGTGTCTATAGAATATTCTTTACGACATAGTTTTCTTTATTATAAATATCGATATTGAAGTTTCTTCCGCAATATGTTCTGACAAAATAAAACAAATCTCACGTGATAAATATAAAACAGTTTAGGACGCCAAATGAAACAAACAATTTGAGTACCTACCTATCTGTTATAGCGTGCTGTAAGTGAAAACAAAACTGTTGATATTTACGAAAACTAACTCATTACTACGAGTACACTTTTCCCCGTCATAATTACACAGCCGACAGATGAGCTACGTCTTATTGTTTATTTGGTAAATTTTCGGTTTAGCCATTTTGAATTATTTAACGATAAATACAAACTAATAACACCAAACTTAAGTTTGTTTAGACTTTAAAAGAGACTTTGACCCTTGATTTTGTTTCGCCATTACTTCTCAGAGGTGGTCAGATAGGAAATGACTCTATCTAGTTTTTTTTTTTTTTATAATATCACATGTAAAAAAGTGGTTCCGATATCCCATTTGTAGAATAAACAGTTTAATTCCTCCAAACATATAATCATGTTTGACGGCATTTTAGATTTTTTTTTTTTAAAACGTTGCCCCACACTAGGAATTTCTCCTGTGTCGTGGGTGCGTTTACAGACATATAAACTCACATACACAAACAGCCAGACCCGGAACAACTAATTGTAGGTCATACAAATATTTGTTCCTATTAATATGTGTGTTTGTAGATGTGATATGAATACAATAATTAAAGCCTAAATCAGAGGGGGAATTGCGTAACACATTTACAATGGCAGTGTTGCCGTATGGATAATTCAACAACATTCACTACGAAATTTACGTTGTCGACCAGACGAATTTTCCAAACATTTCAAGCAATAGATTCGGATACTTCAGATCCGGTCGAATTGTGATAGAAAGTGTCTTACGCAATTAGGATGCGGGGGGTCTAGTCCCTAAGCACGTAATCCGTAGTTTCGCCGAAATTACGGGCGCTTCCTACTCCGTATCACTTACGGTCATATGATTAGTTTATGGACCGAACTAAGAATGAATGACACCACGATTAGATAGCTGTCCCTACTCTCGATAATTGTCCCTATTGCTCGTGCGCAACATTGAATTTGACACTTGTTTTGACGGATCAATTACTTTCGGACGACCATACCTTCATTGATGGACCTGGAAAGTAGACTTCCAGTTTAGAGGATGAAATACTTCATGAAAAATCTAATTTATGGTTGGCAATTTTACATTGTTTAACACCAAATTGTCAAACGGATAATGAACAAACATTGATCATATCGCTTGCTCACTGCATGTAACCCTGATTTGTGGCGATCACAGACAATAATTACAGATGTTTTTTCTCACGGGTTGATTTTTTCTTCATGGTAAGTTATTGGTGTCTAGGGAATTCATTTACTAAAGAGGATAAAAATATACACAGTGGATAAACTTCTTATACTTACTAAATTAACTAACAAACTTTTAAAATAAAAATATAATAGTCTAACCTAACTAGAACTATTAACAAACTATGGGATCTTAGCGAATGCACCTTTAGCTGAAAACGTAGTTCCGTAAACTTACGCACCACCGCAAAATTCACACAATATTATACGCTAGCTTAACAGTAATTAATGTTTTAAACATTCTCGTTGATTTCAGTAAATGTTACATTAAAAAACAATATGATCTACACCCTGCAACATAAGTCAGCATGGGGGGACGTGTCTAGACGTGCAGGAAATCAGTTTTCCGTAGAAATCGACGTTGACGCCGATTGCCTGCTTAAATTGACTCACTTTTTTATTTTATTGGCAACCTTTCGATTTTGACATGTTCTTATGTACCTACGTGTGTATTGCACAGTTCAAGTTACAGTGCTCCTTTTAAAATAAAACTACTAAAATTCAGGAACAGATTGATTTATTTATTATTATTTAGGTATAATTTTAAGATCTTAGTAAGTAATTGTTTCATCGACACATTTTCTCAATTATCAAATGATAAACATTTCTGATGATTTAAAATTACAAGTCATGTATTCAAGTAATGAAATCAATGCATTAGCAATTGGCCTACACAGGGACGTTTTCTGATCCATTTGTTTACATTTATATCAGACACTTTTGAAACAGGCCATAGAAATGCACTACGCAGAATTTCGTGAAGGCTCGAGGTCAATTTATCTCATCGTGATCAAAATTCAATGTCAAAGTTACAAGTTTATCCGATTTATAGCTGGGGCATCTTTCAGCTTCACTCTTAACCACGTCATCTGAAACTCAGCTCTTTGGCACGAAATATATGAAATTAATCAAACAAAACAATACTTTTTTAAGGGTTAATTTTTCAACAGTCAGAAGGCTTATTCTGGTACCTAATTAAAAACGTTCAAAATCTATTAGTTCATCGTCTCAACGACTATCAATCGATGTCAAAAACTTGTCAAAAATGTAGGGAAATGAGATATATTTTTGACAGATTAAGACTCAAATCAGACTGTGAACGTTCTTAAAATTACGAGAATTGCCCTTTAGATAACCTTTACGGAAGAATAAAAAGCTGTCAAAACCGCAACATTTAAGTATACCTCAGTTAAAAGTTTTCAGACTAGTAAATAGCCAGCCCTTACTCCCAAAGTATACGTATAAAACTGTAGCATAATCAACCTATAAACGTTCCCACCGCTGGGACACAGGCCTCCTCTCTGTGATGGGGAGTGGGCCGTAATTCACCACGCGGGCCTAGTGCGGTTTGGTAGATGCCACATGTGTTAGAATTTTCAGTTCTATGACATGCCGGTTTCCTCACAATATTTTCCTTCACCGTTTTGAGAGCAGTGGTGATGAAATATTTTACAAAAAGTCAAGCGGCTGACTGGGTTCGAACATACGACTAAAACAAATATAAAAGTGTGATATCGGATATATCATAACAAATGGAATCAGTGCCTGCTATTGAGGCAGTCGAGGAGAACACTCCCAACGTAATAAGAGCTGCTACTTATTGTACTCTCAAGTAGAGGGCGCTCGTATCGGTGCAATACTAGTGTATTTATTTAACTTACTTTACTTGCTTTTGCTTTCGTGGAAGTCGGAAAACACCACGATTGACATAAAATAACAGCCACCTTTTTATAAAACTTTCCTGTATACTACCTTCACAGTTTTGGTCTCAGCAAAGATGCCAAAATTTATGAAGAGAGTCAGGAACTTCAGTTGTCTGTGACAAGCAGTTCGTCCTGAGGTCGACACCTGCAACCTTCAGTAGTAATTTCCCATTGCTTGGGAAGTTTTTTCGTTTTTAGTAAAACTTAATTAACTATAAATAATCTTAATGTAACGTAGTCGGGTATTGTAATTAACTCCTACAATAAATTAATAACTGCATTTAGTTTTTCCTAGCTGTAATTCTTAACAAGTTACTGCCCTGTACGTTTTAATTACCCAGGCGTCGTGTACGACTGAGCCTTTCAGTTAGTTATTATCGTTTGTTAGCAGCACACGCGACTATTATAAGCAAGTATATAGTTTAAAAATCACATTAGTGAGGCGGAACACAGCGCTGCCGAGACTTTAATAGATTATAACGGCGGCCGCTTCACCGCTTTTATTGTAGAGAAGGCGATCACTATCACCCTCAATAGAACACAATGCCTTTGAAACAGCCAATCGTCTCCCAGGATCATATCAAGGGGGATGCGCCAAGGAAGCCCGCGAAATTTTAATTTTCTTGTGTTTTTTGCAATTTTCTGGTCAGTTTTGCTGTTGATTATAAAAACTAAACATCAGTCGATGTCGTTGGGTTCCCATTTTCGTTGTTTGCCACCGACTTCCGAAATTAAAGTTATTTTTCACATTGTAGTGTCTTTTTTGGAAGTCAGTTGTTTCAAAACTTACAAATTTAAAAAAAAAATGCAAATCGGCTTATAAATAACGGAGTTCTGAGGTAACAAAAAAAAATACAGTCGAATTTAGAACCTCCTCCGTTTTTGAAGTCGGATAAAAATATGATTGGCGACCGTAACAAATATGACTTTACAGAATTGTGATAATTTGAATCAGCAATACCACTTGTTGGGTTAGAATTCGCCTCAAATGTCATGATTTCATGAAATAGGTAGTCATTCAATAGGGTAATATGAACTTAGAAAATTGTATTGCTGATTCATCATCATCTGCCTAGCCTTTTCCCAACTATATTGGGGTCGGCTTCCAGTCTAACCGGATTCATCTGAATACCAATATTTTACATGAAGCGACTGCCTATCTGACCTCCACAACCCAGTTACTGGGTAATACGATACCCCTTGGTAAGACTGGTGGTCAGACTTTCGGGCTACTGACAACCCGTAACCCGTATTACTGATTATTATAATAATAATATATTCTTTATTGACATAATAGGTCACAAAAACTTGTTTGCAGCCTCTGACTCCTGAACTAGGTGTACCTGTATGTCAGAAGTCAGCGCCCTCTCCCATTTGATTTGGCTGAGGTACTAATGTCAACATAGGAATAGACAAACCTGTGTGCTACAAAATACAATTTTAAAAGAAGTAAAAACAAAATCAAATAAAATAACAGAAATGAAAAGCATGAAAATAAATGTTTTTATGATTATAGTTCTATTAATAAATGTTTGTTACGACAGCGAATCATATTTAGATGAACAAACAACCCTGACCTGCAAATTGCAAAAAAGGTAAGAAAGTTTGAATTTCGCGGGCTACCCTGACGCTTTCGCCTTCAAGGAGAAAAAAGAACTTTTGAAGAAGGGGCGAAATAAAACGTATTACCTCAAGACAAACGCATTTCAAACACTAATGTAAGGACCACCTTTTATCGCTCTTATAAATTTTCTTCAAAAGCCCAAAATTTTCGGCGAGTGGGAAAAGCACTTCAAAGGGGAAGTAATGAAAGAAAAATGAGGAATGTTTTAATAACTGCTTCTTCGTGTTACAACATTTATCTTTTATATGCATGGGAACTGTCCCAATACCGACCCCTTTGTGTTGTGAAAGCAGAAAGTCTGCTGTCTTAACAATTCCGCAATTTGTTTTTAGGTCAGTGGAAACAGAAGTCTTTGGAGGGAATTTAAATTGAGTCCATTTGTACCGAGTGCTCTCTTGTGTAGATAATGATATACTATCATAGTACAAGCATAAAAAATACCCTTGTTTTTGTTACGCTGTGGAAATTCTCATGGACTTCCTCCATCATGGGGGTGACAGAAGGGTTTGCCGGACTCTTACCGGCTAAAACCATCGCGGTGCTACACCTCTGCCTATGGCCGGGGTTGCGGGATTCGCATAAGTATTCAAAACTTCCCTACGGCTTCATAATAAAACTGACATCGTAATAACCAAAATAACAAACATTTTATTTCAAAATATTTTAACAACCCTTAAAATAGTACAGACACGCCTATCCCACCGAGATATGGGCCTAAAAATATTTTCGCCTACATTTTTTACAAAAAAAAAAAAAATCCTTAAAATCGACTGTAGAAAATATGAATGCAATTTTCTAACTGGGCGAAATTGGAATACATTTTATCCGGGCAAAACCGGCGTATCAGCTACTTATTTTATGTAACCGTTTTATAAAATATAAATCATGTTAGACGCAGAGTAGCGGGCTGGCGCGACGGGCACCGCACGGGGACGTCTCCAACGCAATAGTGGCTTATTTTGCATTCAAAGCTTTGGGAGGCGGTTTTAAGAGGTTAGTTAATATTTAAACATTTTTTACCACACAAACTGTTTCTCTGCGTGTGTTTTTAAACAAAGTAGCCTGGATTCTGCTGGCTGACTATGCAAATGACCCGGTTTTAAGCTGGGAACTCATAGATGGTATGGTTTCCATGCCGTTGCGTTGCTGCGAGCTGTGTACGGTGTGTACCGCCGTGTTAGGGGTGCATTATAGGCCGGGCAAAACAGGGGTGCGTATCGATTGGCGACCCCCACCCGGCGCCCTCGACACTACACAATATTACTCTCTGCACTCCGAAACCCACCCTTTCGTTACATTTGCAACGTTTACTTGGCGGCCGAGATCATTGTTTTAAAAGATTTTACTCCAAATATTGTTTTGTCTATTATAATACACTTAGGTTTAGACTGTATTATAAAATTGATCACTGTTTTAGTAGAGATAGATAATAAAGTTGGTTTATTATGTTAGTGGCCTATTAGATATTATTAGACCAATATAATTTAAAACGACGTTAAAAGTTCTTAAGCATATTTAAAAAGAACACAAAAACGAAAGATTGCAACAACGCAATTTTATTACAATAAAAAACCCCTAAATTCATTGAAGCTCGCCTGTCAGGCGCACGCGCCGAATGGCAATAACCGCGGTGATTGCATGTAGACATCTACACAGCTAGGGGGCATCGAGAGCACTTTGATATCACGCAGCTCAAATTGTTTTATCTCATGGCGCAAGAGGGTTAGCTTCGACACTTCTTTTTTGTTCTCTATGAACGGGAATACCTAAAGTGCGTTTTTTTTTTGCCCTACTAATGTTTGGCAAAAATTATGAGTAAGTATTTTTTTTTCTTACCAAAAAGCTTAGTCACTTTTATGTTCTGATTAATAGTAACTGATGTAGGGGTGTGTCAATCTTCATTTTAATGCATTTGATGTTCATGTTTTGATTAAATGACGTTTTGACAGATTGCATTATGCATGCCCTGCAAAACTAAACACGGCTTGTATGTGATTTTTAAAGTGACGTTGCTTTTTATTATTCTTCTTGCTATTTTATTAGAATCACGAACAATCACAGTTTGGTGAACAATAAAATGCTTTTCACAATACGTCTTTATTTTATTAATTACAGTAAATGTGCTGCTATCTTTTTCTATGGAAATTTTCCTTAATCAATCACCTAACGACACCCAAGGGAGATAAGGAATTTCCTTACTACCCAGGATTTTTTCAAATTAGATATTTTATAATAACATCACACCTTTAACTAAAAAAACCGGCCAAGTGCGAGTCGGACTCGCGCACCGAGGATTCCGTACAATTTTAAATTACAAAAATATTTTTATTATATGATATAACTAAAAATTTACGGTTTTCGCAATTTTTCCTATAACTGTGCTATAAGACGTTGCTTCGTATCAAATTTCAAGATTCTGAGCTCACGGGAAGTACCCTGTAGGTTTTGATTCCCTTGCGAGTGTCGAAAAGCGGAAATTTGCGGCATAAACGGCTGTATCTTTTGTTTGCGTTGGCTTAGAAGTCACAGCTCCAAGGGTCAGTAGACTTGAGTATTTGATATAAATTCCAGCTTGATACCTTTACGCGTTCCTGAGAAAAAGCGTCTTGACAGACAGACAGACGGACTCACGGACGGACAACAAAGTGATCCTATAAGGGTTCCGTTTTTTCCTTTCGAGGTCCGTAACCATAAAAAGGTAAGCAAAGGTGCACAGCGCTGCATTTTTTTTAAAGTCCCTTGGGACTTAAACAACTGGAAAAATGCAGCGCTGTGTAGAGCAATCTTTAGTTAGTTTAGAGCAATCTTTAACCGGACTCAAATCAAGATTCCAGGATTCATGCCATACCTTATGGAAACACCCAATAACACTTAGCCCGACCTCGGAATCGAAACCAGGACCACGAGACCGATGACGCCATCATTATCATATAAACATTTTACGTTACAAAATATTGTGTACGTTCTGTCTGGCCATAAATAAACAGATAAGCCAGGCAAATCAGGTGCGTCAATCAAAGCGAGTAGTGCCGCGGACGTACATACAACGAGCGTATCGTCCGCCGCCAACCGGTACAGTTAGCCTCAAAAATATTGATAAATTGACAAGAATTCATTTGATTGTGTACAATTTGTGTTTCATAATACTGTACCTATCTATGTGCAGCCAAAAGTAAGTACCAAATGTGTAATACACGCAACTCGTTACCATGGATTCAGTACACGATTCTGGAACCGCCATGCGTTGAAATTTTACGTCAGTAATATGAAAAAAAAAATGCTGTTTCATACTTTTTGACCGCGTAGGTATTGCACTTTTGTAGGAATCAGCTTGTAGGCGTCATTTTTTGATCATGTACTGAATCCAAGGTAGCAAAAGCTTGTGCATCGATGTCCCTGTATATTATTATTCAGAATCAAAATTTACAAAATACATGTATGAATCTGTTAAATGCCTTCACCTACTAGGATTAATTACCCTGTACCACAGGTAGTAGGAGCTCTAAAAATATGCTACGTGTAGGTAAACACTATTTTTTAACAATATGTAACAAAGTACTCATTTACTTTCACATTATTAGCATGTACCTACCTAATAAAGGTCATAAATAGACACATAATTTCTTATTTAGATTACACAAAATAGTTTCACATCGAAGGGAAGTAAACTCGATTGGACAAAGATTGTAGACAATTAAATGTTTTTTTGTCGATGTGTATTTGTGTACCTATGTGTGGTAGATCTTTCTGAGGCTGACTGTACCTACAGCTGTCACACAATTGCGTCAACTGCAAGCCGCCGCCGGTTCTAATGAATCAAACGACAACTATATTGGAGCTAGGGATGGGTTACAAGTGCAATCGATGGAATATTTTATGTAAGTATAGTGTTATGGGTAGCGGGATTGTCCGGGGTAGCGGGATCGTCCGAAAGGGTTACCGCTGCCCTAGAACATAAAGGAACAAAAAACCCACCCGTGTTCCTTCCTAAGGAAGGAACACGGGTGGGTTTTAGTCAGTAAGAGTCTAACACTCCCTTCCGCTCCACCCAGAGCGGGAGGGGTCATTTAATGATTTCCCATTTTCCCAAAAAAAAAGTATAGTGTTATAGACACAGTATATAAATATATATCTATACAAATAAAATTAAGTAGAAGTGTCTGTTTGTAATGCCAAACTAACAACTTTTTACTAAAATCATAATATGAAAGTAGGTATATGAGGCACTTAAAACATAAAAACTATGTGAAAAAAAATGTCTGGCTGTCTGTTTATTCCGGCTAATCTCCGAAACGACTACACCGATTTTGATTGCATACCAACGGCGCCACCACAGGCGAAGTCGCGGGCGGAAGCTAGTATATAAATAATAAAAATCGTAATGATATTTTTTCGTAAACTACCTTTTAAAGGGGTGGAAAAGTGGAAAATACGAAATCTGCGCGAACTAAGTGGCTAGCGAAATGCTAGTTCGTTAATATTGGTTAAACGAATAATTTCACTTTTTTCTTGTAAGACGCAGTGAGGTAGCGTCATCATTTCAAAATAAGAGCTCTGTTCCACTTTGAAACTAGTGGCAATTACATAAGTAAAATATAAACTAGTAAAACTGACAACTATAATACCTACCCAAGTTAGGCTACACCCGCCATGACCAAGAAGATGCTATCTTCATCGCATTTGAAAAACGAATAGGTAATCACAGAAGATCATTATTGCTTACCCTCTAGACGTTATTCCTGGAGTTCTACTTCAACACCCACACGTTTAGGGGAGGGTGAATAAGGGACCGTATACGGTGTGTTCGTAGCTTATAACACCGAGCAAGTTTGAAAACTTTACGGAAACAGGGAACTTTTAATAGTGCTTTTATGCGATGAATCAGCAAACCGTCGATATTTTCTACCACCTTGCGATCTTCGGAAGCACCTAAATCAGCGTTTAGTTTGAGGTTTGTGAATTGTGTTCGGAATAGTTCGTGTTTTGAATTCGATTTTTATATTGGGCCAAATGTTTTTGCACCTCTAACCACAGACAACAATAGAAAATTGTTGGTAGATAATTCCGTAGCTGTAAATGAAGAAAAAGAAGATGAAACATCACACCTGTAATCCGTGAAGGTTAAGCAGAGGTGTAAGTACACCTATATGTCGCCAGTTACGTTTAAGTCACATATAGGGGGCGAGCCGATTGCCGTCAAACGGGCACAAATTAAGCCTCCGGGCTGCTATTGCAAAATTCCCGAAAAAGAAGATTCCATAGATTAGCACATGATGTACCTATATTCAAATGTTATTGACGTTATTTCAAGTTAAACCAATATCAACTTTATTTTAATGGGAATAAAGTTGATTTCAGAATGACTAGCACTATTGAAAAAGTTATAAAAATGTTAGAAGTTGTAGCGTAAACTGAACTTTATTGTGTAGGAATTAAAGTTATTTTTCCATAAACTCATATTTGTTTACATTTTTGGCGAATATGTCGCGATATTAGATTATATAGAACCATTTCATCCTCTTTTTCTTCATCTTCAACCCGTATCCAGCCAATGCTGAGTGTCGGTCGTCATTTTTCCCGATCTTAGGCCGAACATCCAACTCTTTTCTGCTATCTTGAACAGGTCACCATTCAACCTGGCTCAAGGTGTGCCTGCATATGATATATGTCTCTCTCACTCTTTTTTCTTAATTATTTAGGAAAGTTAAGCGTAACAGTTGTATCTTCACCAATATTAATTACATAATTCTCTGTGATTATGAGTTTCATAACGAATTGATGAAACGGGAATGAGAATCACCCAAGGGTAGTTCACTTTGACAAAGAGGGATTTTTTATCAAATTCAGTAGTAATACAGTCCTTCTCATTACAAATAAACCTACAATTAGCAGTTGTATTCTGACACAAACGTGACGTCACTGTTTGCGGTCATAGTAAAATGTGGTCTGACTCGCAGCGCAAGCGACGCATTTAACATCACTCAGGATTTGTAGCACTTCATACTGCTTTGTATACGATGAGCGAGATAATTAATAGTTGTCTTTTATGCTATAACATTATACGTAACATCATTGCTGAGCTGCTGTTGACTATTTTTATTCTTCATCCGACTGTATTTTAAATGTTATTTTCCCAAAACTTTGCCACTTCCAAGGACTTTGTCGGTGGCAGCGCAGAGGTCCCTTTGACTGCATGTTTTGGGACACAGAGGGCAGGATAAGAGGTGGAGCATGGGTTGTGACATAGCTTCACAATCACACCCTACTATTTTTATTAAGACTAGCACTTTGTCCGCTAGGATTTCGTACCTTCCCCTATTTTTTTTAAACCCCTTCCACTCCCTTTAGTCAAGATTTTTGTAATAAACTGTGTCCTCCATTTTCGCCTCGATAAAAAATCGTTTGATACGTTTCAATTATTTGTACCCATTTTCCCAGTAAAATCCGCCCCCTTAAACTGTATTACGCGTTTCCACCTGACCGGTGTTGAGTTTTGAAAACCCGAAAACATTTCTTCATTTTTTATTTAAGTATTAGAACCTAATTTCGAGTTCTTCTTATCGTGTTGACGTCAAAAATAACACGAAATAAAAATGTATCGCTTTTCAATTTGTACATTTGACAGCACATGACTTCACTATACATAGTAGAACCTACCTAATCTTACTTTGCTTCAGGTAAGTAGTTAACATTAAGGTTACCCACCTGCTTTAATGATTTCCACGTAGGTATATCCTTTGAGTAAAACATCTTATGTACAGCTGTACTATACTGAGATGTAGGTATGCTCAATACAACAGATACCTACCTTCCGTAATCTAATACAATCCCTGTGTATGTGCTTAATTGGTTTGACTATAGAGCAGATCCACCTATCCGCAGTAGGTATACGTATTAAACATTTGCGTTGATTGCGGTAATCCTATTTGTTGACAGGCGTCACGTCACCGGGTGCGGTCTCAAAACGTGCTGCAGGTTCAAATACAGTCTCATTGAATAACATTTTCTAGCACTGAGTAGTATTTTCCTGCCCCGTTGGTTGAGCGTGGGTTCCTAGGTTCGATTCCCGGGTCGGGCAGCGTTATTGGGATTTTTCATTGGGAAATTTTTGCGCGATACCCCCGTGCCGCGGAAAGCACGTGGACCTGCGCCTGATTTTTCTCCGGTCGTGTTGGATTGTAGTTTGTTGTTATAGTGCACAAGTCGGTGCACCTGTGTCTGTGCACACACTTGTGCAGCATAATATCTCCTGCGCTGAAGGCTGGTCTCTGCTGAGATTGGTCGCTATGGCCCCATTCCATTGAGAGCAGTTGTGGCTCTATATAACTTACGAGTTGCAGGTCTTGGGTTCGAATTCTAACCCAGCCAGGCAATTTACTTTGAATAATTTATTTTATCATCACAGATTCACAGCTCTCAAAACGGCGATGGAAAACATCGTAAGGAAACAGGTATGTTCCAGAACCAAAACTTCGAAGACGTGTGTCTTCTACCAAGCCGCACTGGGCCTGCGTGGTAGATTATATGTAGGTCACTCCCTCTCAAAGAGTGGGAGGGAAGTGGCCTGTGTCGAGCAGTGGGAACATTACAGGCTTGAATGGTTTCCATTCAATACTCCTCATTATAGAGGAACCTACTAGAAATTAACTGAAGTGTTATTACAAGCCTTGGTTTACCTATTTAATGTTTATAAAAAAAAATATGAATGAAGCTATCACAAAAATTTCATCAGTTAATGCAAGCTTAAATTATTAAATGCCTCATGCTGTAATAAGTTTGTAACCATCACTAATTAATACTTATAAAAGTGATCCTAGCCTGTAAAAGTGTTGTTTGTAATATTAGTGTAAGTGTTACTTTATTTTTAAGTACTACAGGTTTGTAAATGTTTTATGTTAATAAATAATTTTTCAAAACAAAAACAGACCTATTTAATGTACAGACGCCAGCACATCAAGCTACTACAATCTGTCAAATTTCTTTAATAGATTTTCAACTTTATCGCCAAAGTATTAAGGTTCAAGGTTGAATGGGAAAATTTGACAGTTTCGGGTAGCTTGACCTGCTGGCGTCTGTACGATCGCAGCTGCACAGCGGGATAACGATTCCCAGGTCAGGCAAATGTAACTCCATCAGGAATTTACCTGTCAACTCAGAGACTGGATTTATGCCCGGTTAAACCGTCTATCTTATCACATGAGACTCAAAAGGTGAAATGTGGGTGTAAAATACACCTCTGCCTATCTCTTCGGGTAATACAGGCAGGATTTTATGTTGCAGGGTTTTTTTTTGTGTTGGTATACCAACATATAGTTTATCGTATGTGTATAGTCTTATATTAAATCGCCAAAACGCACCGCACAGTTGACGTTTTCCTTCATCCGTCATACAACTCCCAACGAAATAAAATATTTAAGTATTTCCATTTTGTGGCCCGATAGCCCTGCTCGGTGACGTATGTCACGTCGTGACGTCACTGGATGCGGCTGCAGCTTGATTCAAAATGTGGTGCACCGTCCATCGCGTGTGGAACGTTGCCGAATTCATTCTCGCTGTTCGATCGTTAACGAACAATGTATCTACAAGTTTATAGGACAATAGTCGTGAAGTCTTTATGGTGGCACGACTGTAAAAGGATTTGTCTACTATGTATAGTGCATAGCTTCTTATTTTGTCGTATTCTAAAATGTAGCGAAACGCACACAACATAATCAGCATACTCGTATAATGTTCCCACTGCAGGGACGTAGGCCTCCTCTCTGTGAGAGGAAGTGGGCTGTAATAATCTACCTCGCGGGGCTAGTGCGGGCTGTTGAATGTCACATGTCTTCGAATTTTCGGTTCTAGGACATGCCGGTTTCCTCACGATGTTTTCGTTCATCGTTTTGAGAGCAGTGGTGATGAAATAAATAACACAACGTAAAGCGCCTGTCTGGGTTCGAACCCACGAGCTATAACTCCTAAGTTGGGGCCGATACCACGGTGCCACCAAGGCTCTTACGTACACAAACAAATAAAAAATAAAAAAAAACTCTTGTTTCTGTTCGACAAGCGATTATAAACAGGACGCATAAAATATCGCGGGGAAAAAAAGAATGTAACAATTAATAAGATAATATAGAAAACAAATATATTTCTACTAACTATGTCTGTAATTTATATGGTGTACTTAATAAGGATTATTCTATTCTTTTCTATTTTACGGTGGCCTACAAAATATAACAACTCATGGAAGAAAAAAACAAATGAAAATATCCTACTCCATAATGGCCAAAAATAAAGAAACAAGCTCTTGGTTAGATACCTTTCAAAGATGCGCGATATAACAACATACCGTTAACAAGATCCCTTTTTAACAGGTGTATCGGTAATTACTTTCCTCGTTCCGCGGCAGAAACCTTTGTTTTCTTTTTTACCTCCTTTCCTCCCATCTATCTCTAAAGCAACATTATATAAAACGGTTTTAAATGTTAAAACAATAAATCTCACAATTTTGTTCGCCATTAATCAAAAGATTCCCCTGATTTTAAGTACCGTTTCGATCCCTGTTATTTATGTAAAAGATAACATTCCGAACAAATTAGCGGACTAATTAACCGTTGGAATTTCATGTTATCGAGTATTTCTCAAGTAAATCCTACGCAAAGACGCCTCGCGCTGCCCCTATAATTATAAATTATTTGTTAAATACAAGTTGTTCCTCTAATTTAGGAGCGAATTATACGAAACCAATTTGGCAACTTACAATGTAAATTGCCTGTGATCACTCACTCGGATGTGCTATAATTGGCAATATTGGTATTGAGTGCCGGCACTTCACCCCAAAACGTATTTTGTATATTGTTGATTTTAATTTGAAAGCCCTCAAACAACCTTCTCGTGACGACGATATGAAACTCAAGTGTATACCTTAATTTGATATTCATGTTCCCATTTCCATTATAAGGGACAAATAAAGTATGTAAATACTGAACCGTGTGAAGATCAAGACTTCAAACCTTCCTTATGTCACGTATCGTATCTTCCGTATATTTATATATGTCGGAAGGCGTACCCGCCATACACTCGCTCAATATACCAATTACGAATTTCCGACCGAAAAACTGTTTCCACAAAATTTACAATGGCGAGTGCACCGCTTGCCGCGGCACGTCTGCGGAACAAATAAAAAGTTCGCCCTTCCGACGAAACGCGAAACGCGACGAAATGTATTATGGAACCTTTTCCACGTCGATAAGTAAACGTTACCCTTGTCCCTTCGAGTTATGAACCCTCAACAGAAGGGTACATAAGCGTATTTTTCCTGAGGCTCTTCAATTCCTACTCTTCTCTGTAGACGGATTACAGCCGAGCAGTGACAGAGCTAGCAACTTTAAGAGGCTATTAGGATAATAGGATTGAATCGCATTGTATCGTCGACAGATTATCTATCTTTCTGATTGGGGCTTCCCACGAAACTATCAACAGGTAGCAGCAAGTTGTCGTCGCCAAAGTAATTGCTTGTCGATATTGGGCGCACCGAGTTGACCTATTTGGGACAATTACTTCAGCCGACAAGAGCTGTACGTATTCCGGGGACCATATCTGGTACAGTTCAAAAAGAAAACGTACAGAATCTGTTTTCCTTCTCAGTACATCGATCTGGATTGACTTGTTTAGGGAATCATTCACGTTACACGGGAACGTACCAGGGGCGCATAATTGAAAAGGCAGAGTGTCGCGTCTAAGCATTCGTCTGTCTGTTTGTTAGGCCTCCCCTCGGCGCCCGGAAATATCGATTGTACCTGTTGTGCTCTCAAACCGAAGAGTACGTACCCCCCGCGTGCCCCGTCTGTGTCCAAATAATGGAAATTATTATTTAATTGAAAAAGGACGAGCTCTGTGGGTTTTAGAATTTGTCGGTGTCAAAAACGATGGAACTTGTTGTATATTTATAGCTTTGATAACTGAGAATATCCTTATTGCTATCAACAAAGAAATGTTTGTAAATACGAGATGTTATTGATGGAAAAATAACACTAGATTATTTTATTTCACTTTTACAATATTGTTTTTTCCTCGATGTTGGTTATTCTGTCAGTATCTACCATAATACAGAATATGGATTTTTCATACGAGTACAACTAGAATAACTAGGCATAAATATTATATTAAGGGTGCGTATAAACACGGGCTCGTGGCTACGCAATAACAGCCGCACGAGACGATCAATCAGGTTAAGCTACGTTTACCGCGGTTGGTCCGTGGATGGGTGACCATCTTTACGCACCAGGATCCCTCCGTGCCTCGGAAAGCACGTTAAGCCGTAGGTCCCGGCTGTCATTCTTGGATCTTTGACAGTCGTTCCGGGTCGTCAGAGCCCCTAAAGTCTGACAACCAGTCTTACCAAGGGATATCTTGTTACCCAGTAACTGGATTGTGGAGGTCAGATAGGCAGTCGCTCCATGTAAAATACTGGTATTCAGCTGCACCCGGTTAGACTCGAAGCTGACCCCAACATAAGTAAATAAGCAGATTGAAGAAGACGGAAAAAATCTCACCCGTGTAACCTTGCACACATTTAACAGCAAAACAGCTACTCATGCCCATGGTATATCATTTCATAGAAATTATAAAAGCAAAATCCGACTAACTACAATCTTTAAAGTAATTTATCACAATATGCGACAAACATCCACCTTTCGTCTCACTTTTCTTACCAAATAAACGGATGCATATTCCGGAACAAATAAATCTTTGAATCCGTTTAAAACGGTTGTTATGTCCACCAAGGGATAAAAGTTTTTCAATTTCCATTCAAATCTAGAGTTGACGACTTTTACTCACCAAAATATTGTGCAGAATCTTCCTTGTTTATTAAGTCTAGCTATTCATTGAGTGTTTGTTTATTTTTGCATTTTATTTTCCAGGTTTTTCTTTCTCCTTTCACCGCTTCATGAATTTCATTCACAAATTGTCTTTTACTCTCTTTCTCTGCCTCTTTAAATTCAAACTTATATCCTACTCACTACAACTCACTACTTATCTTACTTCTTCCCTTGACTACGTCTGCGAGAAATTCCTTATTTTAACATAAAATATATGATCTTAAGACTGGACAATAATGTAGCTTCCCATTAGTGAAATAATTTTCGGAATCGGATCGGGCGTTCTGAAGATTACCTCTAACATATAAACTCACAAATTTTACCCATTTATAGCTGCGCCCCGCGGTTTCACCCGCATAAGCCTCGTGGAAATATCCGTTTAAAAAATCATTCTATGTGTTAATCCTAGTTATAAACTATATGTGTGCCAAATTTCATCCAAATCTGTTCAGTAGTTTTTGCGTGGACAACAAACAAACATCCATCCTTCCCACAAACTTTCGCGTTTATAATATTATCATAGGTTTATAAATAAGTTAATAACGTTTATCCTACTAATATTATAAATGCGAAAGTTTGTATGGATGTATGGATGTTTGTTACTCTTTCACGCAAAAACTACTGAACAGATTTTGACGAAATTTAGCACACAGATAGTTTATAACCAGGATTAACATATAGGATACTTTTTATCCCGACATTCCCACGGGATCGAAACTTATGCGGGTGAAACCGCGGGGCGCAGCTAGTAATTATATAATGACGCAATACCATTATTAAAATATTTTGAAACGTCTAGTACCGTCAATAAACTATTTAAAGCGAATTGCTTTTCCATCTGACTCGTAATGTACTCGTATTATGATTTGATGGCTTTTCTATATTACATTAACATTGCTTGAAAGTATTTTCATTACGTCACTGAATACTACAAAAATGTCCTAACTTATCTAAGGGGTGGTAATGTATCAACTTCTATGGTTTTCTCCACCATTTAGATGGGTGTTGCTCAAACCTTTAGAGCCTGAAGGCAACATGTGATGCGAGTGACCCTTCGAGCTTATCTGCAGGATTGAATTGGCCTTTATGAAGGGTCCTTCTGCATTCTCAGATCCCATAACAAGAGCAGCTCTATGTCTATGTACCTAAAGGAAACTTTCCACTACAGAAACAGCTATCTTACATCTATAAAAAATTACAACCATATTCTAAAAGTAAGAAGAAACCTCCCATTTCATAACTACAAAAAAAAAATGGGTGCGTGTACTTATTACGCGTGTCAGAAGTTCTTTGGCATCATGAAAAAACAATTTTTAACTGCATACAAATAATTAATTACAAAAAAGGTTACAATAAAGTTTGTTGTTTAGGCTGAATAATGTTGGTAACAAGTCACGGGCCTTTTAAAGAAATTAAAAGCATAATAAAAAACCAGAATTTTATGGTATCCAATTTTTTATAGTGAAATATCCATTGCCTTTTTTTTAATCGATAAGAAAAAACAGCACCCTAATTGCGTAACACACAATCAATCTCAATCTGAATAATTTTGAAGGATATTGCTAATCCATTGCTTCATACAAGTATGTAAAAAAAATTGCCATGAATGTATCTGCTCAACAACGTAAATAACGCAATGAATGTTGTTGAACTGTCAAAACGAAACCGATTCCGATTGATTGTGTGTTACGCAATTAGGGTGCCTGGTCGCTATAAAAAATGCTCAAAATAGGTATGTACAGGCCGGTTTATGCTGAAAAAAGTGACGTATAGCTTTACAAATAATTAGCGGTTTTGCGGACAGCTTCAACCTGTGAATTTGGTGTGACGGTGATGCGCGCGCATCTTAAAATTTCACTGTCATCATTTTTTCATAACGCACCTAAAGAAGTATAACTTCAAAAATCTAAAAACATCCCTTCTCCAAAATAATTTTTATACATTACAAGATTTTTTTGTTTATAAGGATACTATTAGGTTTATTTATTTTTATAACATAAATGTTGTTATTGATTATGTTTTTATTTTATACTGTAGGATTGAGTATAAATGTATCTGTATGTCAAAGTCTAACTGTTTTGTATTGTTTATTAGAGTTAGGGCTGATTTCTCCATCGAAAGATAACTTTATTCGAGGAATAACTTTGAAATGTTGACAGTTATTTCATACAAAAACTGCCAAACGTCAATTTTATTCCTCGTAAAAAAGTTATCTGGCGATAGAGAAATCAGCCCTTAGAGCATAAGTAGTATATAATTTAGGTTTTATAATACGTGTTATATTGTAAATATTCGTCTAGGTATATTTTAGCGGTGGAGGTGTCCTGAACATAACTATAAGTACTAACTAACTTTGTACCTGCAATATCCGACGAATAATAATAATAATAATATCCCTGGACATTTCACACAGCACCATATGTCCCAAGCTAAGCAACCTAATGCTTGTGTTATGGTAACAAGATGGCTGATAAACTACTTATATACATATTTTTTTTTTTTGTAAATACATACATATTAATTTAATAAATGTCTTTGTCTTTGAAATCTACTGTGTATGTGTAGTCAATCTTCAACTATCTAGTAAATAACAAGCTGATGGCACAAGTTTGCAATCTTAAAATTTATTTAAGGAATGAAGCTGCCGAAGACAGTAAGTACGTCTTTGTAATTTATTGTGAGCGAGAAGTAAAAAAAAATATAAAGAAGAGAAGAAGAGAACAACAATTTTAAACACATCTGTTACTCTTTTAGATCAGCAGCCGTTTAAACAACTTTCGAACCAAACCCAATTTATCCCTACCCAAAACGAATAACCAAATCGGTTTTTACGAAACATTGCCAATATCTTAATGCCCTAAATCGAGAATGTTCAAAGCTACGTCGGTCGCCCGCTGGTACTCTCAGACCTACTCCCCGGAGTGCCCTGAGCAGTAAAGTGTCTCTTGATTCGAACCTCCTCGACTCGTAAAAGTCTGCTCAGCTCAGGAATACCTAAGGAAAATATAAAACTACCTAGGTGAATGGAAATACTCGGCTTTATTGACTGAGTGTTAAGTAGGGAGGTACTTGTGGGGGGAAATTATTTTATGATGCCGACGTTCGATTCAAATGAAACTATACTTAGGCTAGGAATTTGAGATAATTTTCAAATTATGGAACAACAAACTGAATGTCATACCTACTTAACAAAGTTAAAATTCCATTGCAACCAAAAACACTTATTAAAAAAACCTTTAAACCTTTTTGTTAGAAATGGTCACTCAAAAATTAACTTAGAATATATTTCAATAAAGTAGATAACTGATTAAGTGGTGATGGAGTGTAAATTATCTGAGATTACGAACACTGATATACCTTTGTTTACCTTGATGAAAAACCTGGCAACACAAATAAATTTAGAGATACCACAGAAACAAAACACAAAACTTCGATCGATAGAAAACAAATTGGACTTTTAAATCTGGCTGAAAAGGGTTTGTCATGAAGTACAGTTTTTTATTCTCTCTCGAGTATTAGCGTCTTGAAAACCCAATGTCAGGATCTAAGTCATTATTTATTAAAGTGTCCCTATGTAAAGTAGGCATGTGTTTTGAAACATAACATTGCTGAAGTAAATTGTACCCACAAACCCAATCACAAAACATACCTACGCATAATACGTTTATTTGATGTCATCTCTGGTTCCAAAACCATTCAATACACAACTGTGGGTTTTGAAATGTTCCCAAATTGTATCTCATGACGCGCCTGCCATGTGCACAAAGGCTAATACCGAGCTAGCGGAACAAACCCCTATTTGCCGAGCGTGTCACCCCGTGACAACGCACCCTATCTCCTGCACACCGCCTTACTTTCAACCCATCGGTTATGGTAATGCATTACGGCTTTTTATTCAAACTTATTGCGTATGCATATCATTCAAATACAGACCTTACGTAAAACTCATAAAGTTTGAAGTTCAATGTGGGGAGTTAATAGGGAAATGTAAGGTCTCCAGTAATAATATTAGTGTTGTGATTTAGTTGAAACTGAGAGGGGTAAAGGTCATGTCTAGGTTAATAAGGTCGGTCTATATTGAGATGAGGACGTTTGTGCTACATGACGTAGGTTTATGATATTGATTGCGGCGAAACGGGATAGACGGGAACGTTTGTGCGTTAGGCAAGCCAAAATACCTTCCTCATTTGGTTGGTATTTCTCAGTACCAGCCCGCACGCTAATCGCGTAACATACTATCAATCTAAATCTGAATAATTTTGAAGGATATCGCTAATCCATTGCTTCATATGTTCGAAAAAAATCTGCTCAAAAACGTAAATAACGCAATGAATGTTGTTGAACTGTCAAAATGAAACCCATTGCTACTGATAGTTTGTTACGCAATCACCCCGCTAGTCTGGATTTGTGCCCGGCTGAAAGCAATAGGCTCGCCCCCTATTTTTTTTTATTAGTTTTATTGTCCCACTGCTGGGCAACCTTCCACCTCTCTGGACCAATCTTTATTAAAGGAGCCCAGCTCATCCCTCCGTCTCCGTCTGGGCCTGCGTCGATGTAGTTTGCCATTAAGCGGGACCCACTGGGTCGTAAGTTTGGCCCACTGATCGTCTGACATGCGGCAGATGTGTCCAGCCCAATTCCATTTAAGCGTGGCAGCTTTCCGAGTGACATCAGTTATTTTAGTGATGGAACGGATCGTTGTATTCTTAACCCGGTCCACAAGCCTCCCCCTATTCCATAGGACTTAAACATGCCTGACGAAATGTGTGTGTATATTATGTTATGTGATTGGTATAGGAGAGAAACCCATAAAATTAATTGATTAATCGTGAGTAACCTCATAAATAATAACGATATTAATATGTTTAATCAAAAATTCTCTTGCACAACAGTGACTCCATTGCGAAAACTTTGAGAAGAGACAATATTCCTAATAAGATACGGTTACAGCTTCTTCTTGAGTAATAAATCTGTAACTTCGATACTTATTCTTTATACTGAAACTATATACTATGACAATGAACCTATAAACATAAATAACAGTGTTGGGGACACAAAAATATCTTATTGTCTTCTCAGGTATTGGAAAATAAGATCTAAGTATCCCTATTTATGGGACATAGTATTTCTTTTCGTGTGTATTTTTTTATAAGGTGAAATCGTAACATTTCACTGACGAATCTACTGGTCGTTTTACAAGAGTAAACACCTGAATGAGAGACGCAAGTAACCGGGAGTATGGCAGAAAAATGGAAAGGTATAGGGTATACCCCTCCCCTTTTTTCTGCCATACTCCCGGTTTCTGGTGAAATATGATGATGACGATGACGAAGACAAAAGCAGACTGAGAAACACAAAAATACTCTGTTTTTAAAAAGGTGTTTTTATTTATATCGGAAAGTAATTTCAGAGTGAAACGCACTAGTCGATCTAAGATTAAGCTACGTTTGCCCTGGTCGGTTCGTGGATGATTGACCATCCACAATGTACCGAGGCCTCGGAAAGCACGTTAAGCCTTTGGTCCCGGCTGTCATTTATAGATCTTTGGCAGTCGTTACGGGTAGTCAGAAGCCTAAAAGTCTGACAACCAGTCTTACCAAGGGGAATCGCGTTACCCAGTAACTGGGTTATGGAGATGAGATTAGGCAGTCGGTCCATGTAAAATACTGGTATTCAGCTGCAGCTTCCAGTCGACTGGAAGCTTGAATCAGCCTAGAATTTTCCTAATTACGTTGGGGTCAACGTAATTGGAAAAAGGCTAATCAGGTGATGATCAAATGTTATCATACGCATGAAAAACATCACAAATTCATAGGATACCGTGTTGACTACTCCTAATAACTCTTGTATTCAAAACACACTCCAATAAACAAATATAAAATGTATGTATATCAAATAATACAATTGTCGAACAATGTTTCCTAAAACGTTCACGTCCGACTATCGAACACAATGGAAAGCAAACAAACGCAAAACGTTTTAATTAAGTACAAAATAAAAACATTTTTCATTCGTTTTAGCCAAATATTTGTACTGAATATTGGAAAAACCATTGCATTCATCCATATTCGTTGGAAAACAGAGCGATTTTCAATTATCTTCGTGGAAACGATTGTGTACCTTGGTTTTATGACGAAAGTACCACTTATGACGGAGGTATACATTTTCGCTATTTGTTAATAGCAATATGTATTCATGGAAAAAACAGTTTTTTTTTCTGAACATACAACAACACTCTTTATTTCTTACCTACAGATTTACCGTCGTACTCACAAAGGTTTATTAATGTAAATGACCCATTAACTAGACTGCTATGTGTCAGTGTAAATGACCCATTAACTGTGACTACTATGGGTCTGTATTTTTATTTATGCAATGCTTTAAGCACAAAAAATATATTGTAACGTTCTATTCATTTTACGTTTTCTACCAGTTGATCTTTAGGTGATGCAGAGACAAATCATAGCACGGTGCATTAAGGGCCTGTACAACCTTAGGTACTTAGGGCGAATTTCACCAAACTTCAATTCAAATTCATTTATTGTTTGCTACATAATATGGAAAAGCAGTTCTTACCGTTTCTTAACTTTAGCAGTTCTTATCTTTTATAGGTACCTAAAATAAGTTTTTCCTTACTAGAACGGTCAGACGTCAATTTTATTCCACAAATAAAAGATATCTTGCGTTGGTAAAATCTTCCCTTAGTTGCATAACAGTACGGCATTAATCTTAAATTTTAAATACTTTATCTGTTGCTGAAATTGGAATTATTTATATTATGTATTGTATTTGAAAAAATTAATAAAGATGACTGGGACAGACTGGATGCGGAAGGCAGAGGACAGGGTGTTGTGGCGCAGCATGGGAGAGGCTATGACCTGCAGACTGCGATAGGCTGAGTTGATTGGTGTACTGTATTTGAATTGGTAGCTAGTTCACTAATATTTACGATAGTTAATCTTTCGTTAAACTTTAATGTACTGCGTGACATAGATACAACGTTAAATATTATAAGACGTCCAAGTAAGTAGGTTGGTGTGGTGATACCAAAATAGCTGTCAGTGTTACTGTCAAACGTACATACATATGTATATCGAAAGGACACCAATCACGATATTTATTACCGTTATCAACATTTTTACGGGCGACCCCATTCTGACGCTAATGGATTCTTCCTCTTATATGTTTCGTACACACAATAACAAAAAGAATATGAACTTGATTATATCTTCATAAATACGCAGAAAAAATATAGGTACAGTGCTGTTTATAAGAGTAACATGAAAAGCCAAGGTAAGTACACTTTTTGAATAAATTATTTCTTGGTAGAAAAAATAATCAGGAATATGTAGAAAATTGTTGATGTAGAATGAAAATAGAACGAATGAATGCTCAGTAATTCACGAAAGTGTCACATGTCATTGCCATTGCCATACAAAGAGAAATACACTAAGAAAATTCTTAGAAATGTTTCAGGGAAAAGTAAAGAATATAAGTTTTTTTTAGGCGGAGAGCTTTAAATTGGAATATAACACAGAAAAATGTTGTTAGTATCCATGAAATTAATTTTAATTTACAGATCATTTTATTAACACGTTGACTGCCAACCTACGAGTATACTCGTAGTACTAGATCTGGGCCTCACTGCCAACTACGAGTATTCTCGTAGTTGATTGTATGCGATTTCTAACGAATTCTAGACAACTGGCAGTGAAAGGAGGGCGGGGTTACATTTTTTGGCATTTGAAGTAAAACATTATTTAATCAGAAAAAAAAGTTTAGTAGAAATTTTTTTGGGTACATCACTGTGAAATCAATAAGGAGTGATACATTTTAAAACAATTTTCTACGCATAAGGCAGGTTTTTCAGGACATACCGGACAGTAATAAATTGTTTCTTTGCATTTTTTTTCTTTTGTGCAGACACGACACGGTTTCGTCGGTCTCTGTTTTTTTTTGTGTGAGTGGTAGAAGCTCTAAATAATGTAGTAATTGTAATCCTTCTCGTTTTTTCTGCTCGTGATGACTATACTTTGCAAATGTTTAGCCTAAAAGATTTTCTATGACTTCACCTTTGAACGAAAGGGCATCCAATTTCTTTTCCGGAGGAAGGTTGGCTTGTTGGTTGTAGATCATGCAGGCGTTGTGAATGTAGATTTCAAAAATGTGTATCGCTAGTTTTTTGTACCCAAACCTCTTTCTAAGAGCTGAGTAATATGACAGCATTTGGTCTGAAAGATCGATCCCGGACATTCCCTTGTTGTAGCATTAGGTTTCATCGAAACCTAACCGTTTTTGTTTGACACAGGAACCAGAATAGGTTTATGCATATTAGAAATACACAAAACTCCCCTCTTATCCTTCCAGTTACACACATAAACCTTATCAGTTCTCTTTGTAATCGTTTGACCTTTTTTCAGTTTGGTGCTCAACAGAGTTTTAGGGTTACCTTTGCGATTTTGTTACCAAATTATCTACGACTATACTCGTAGATTGGCAATAGGTAATAAAAATCCTATCTCATTGCCATACTACGAGTTAACTCGTAGTTTGAACTAGGTTCCACTGCCAACTACGAGTATACTCGTACCTACCATTTTGTATGGTGGCAATGGGCATAAAGAAAAGTTACTACGAGTATACTCGTATGGCAGCCAACGTGTTAAATTAATGTTTGAATATTATGGTTTGATTTGGGCTTCCTAGTCTCAACAAAAAAACAGGCTGTCAACATTTAAAATAGAAACAATTTTTTTTGCAGCACCAACTTTCATTTAAAATGTCTTAGTTTTTGTTTTATAATTGGTATCAGGTATTATGAATTCACTAATTTAAAACCGTTGTCTACTTTTCTTAAATATGTTTCAATTTTCTTCTCAGATGTCTGTTGAAAGAGATATCTAAGATCATCTCATCAGTATGATACTTGAAGCCCCAGTTTAATGAACTATTAATTCGTGCACTTAGTACTGAAAGGTCTAAATTTTTATTTTATCTACAGGGGATAATAAACAACTACAACATATAATAACGGTTGGGCAATTTAAAATTTGAATCGCCTATAAAAAAAAACTACTGATTAGGTTTTTTTTCAAATTTCTGGTTTCATTGGAAAGGTTGATATCGTTCATAGACTACCACGACTGGCTCGGCAGTACCCCATCAGATGTCAATTTTTCAGTACTTACATTTCGATTGTTTCGACTTCAATGGCAACTTCGATTTCATGTTTCAACGCTTCAATTGTCTCTGGATAGTTTGCGTAACATTAATTATCCCTAATGGTTCCCCACAGAAAATAATCCAAAGGGCTCAAATCACAGCTCCGAGGCGGCCAATTGACATCAGCATTTCGGCTGATTATTCGATTTTCAAAAACAGTGCGCAAAAGATCGATGGTTACCGTTGGCTGTGTGACATGTGGCCCCGTCTTGTTGAAACCAAATTTAGAGAAGTGCGAGAAATGTTCAGTTCCTGAGAACGATGACGAGTTGATGTTGATGGATGTTCTTGTACAGTCTGAGCCACAGCAGCAATATTTTCGGTTGAACGCACTGGACGAGAACGTACACGGGTTGCTTTGTCCAATAACGATCCATTTTCACGAACTCTCTTCACAAATTGACGCACAAAGTGAACTGAAGGCAGATCATTTCTTGAAAATTTCTTACAGTTTGCCTTAAACAAACTACTTTGGAAGTAAGTTTTTAATATTTCCCAATTTTGTTCTAGCGTATATCGTCCCATTTTGCAAATGTCAAACATAAAACTAACTTCCTGTCAAAGTCACAGTAATCGGTACTTCAAATTTAAAACACTAATGGCCCACCCTGTAGTACATAAGATTAACAAATCTTTAAGTAGTAATGTTGCAGTCCACTGCATTACCAAATGACCACTATTTCATACTAGAAAAAAGATATTTATGAGAGGAGAAATCTCAAGGGATAACATTAAGAAGCTATCGGTCATCATACTCCGCCCATAAACCATATTACATCTACGACGGAAAAATAACATTCTGATATAATCTATCTTATTTATGTAAGGAAAACCAGACCATTAAGCAATTAGACAAAAAGTTTTACTGATAATAACTGTAACTAAACACGTTTACGTATGCGTAACGAAACGTAAACCTTCATTAGAACTTTTTTTCAATTCGTTGAATTTTTTGAGATAGTACTGGGTGGCGCAAAAGTAGTGGCACTAAAGAAAATACCTTTTTTTTTTTTATATGACATTTTCTGTCATTCTGTTGTTGAAAATTGTGTAGTGAACAAATGTAAAATACACTGAAAATAAACATGGACCGTTTTACTCCCCAAGAACGTGGAATAATTGTGTCAATGTTCTTACGGAATAATTCATCAGTGATAAGAACACAACGTGAATTTCGTCGACGATTTCCCCACCGTCCGGCACCGATTGGTCGCACAATTCGACGCTTTGCCACACGCCTTGAACCAACTGGCTCAACATTGGATAGACCTAAGTCTGGGAGACCAAGAACAGGCCGTTCAGCTGAAAATATCGATGCTGTGCGCGAAGATGTGGAAGAGTGTCCAGAAACATCAACGAGGCGACGTGCCACGCAAACGAGAACGCTACAGAACCATGTTACGTGAGTTTTTGATACCCAGTTTGGACGAATTGGGGCTGGAGCACATCTGGTTTCAACAAGACGGCGCTACGGCACACACAGCGCGCGACACTATGGACTTAGTGAGGGACGCTTTTCCAGGCCGAGTTATCTCTCGTTTTGGCGATTTGCCTTGGCCTGCAAGATCACCCGATCTGACCAGTCCAGACTTCTTTCTTTGGGGTTTTTTGAAATCTCGGGTGTATGTGAACAAGCCACAGACTCTCGCAGCTCTAAAAGAAAACATTCGTCAAGAAATAACGAACATATCGCAGGAAGTGTTACGGCAAGTTATGCAAAATGTCATAAATAGGGCTCAAATGTGTATCAACTCTGGAGGTCACCATTTAAAAGACATCATCTTTAAATCCTAATGATACGAAATTTAATGGCACATATATACATTTAAAAAAATCTAAATCTAGTTTTCTAATTTAGAAAAAATGTTATAGCTGAACCAAATAGGGTCTTTACTTTTGCGCCACCCAGTACCTACCTATATTTATTTTTGGACGAGATATTACTTGCGTAAGCTCTGAAATATTTTTATCGTTCCTTAATTAACGTTGTGTAGTCTATAAAAAGAGATAAATTAAGCATGCAGACCGACCGTACAAATAATTTTGATGAATACTTATTGTGGGTATTCTGCTCATTCAAGTTTAAATATGAAATCGTTCAGCAGAGTGTGTATTAAACTATAGCTAGACATGTCAACTTCTTTCGACCTACTTAAATTGATAAAACGCTTTTCTTTAAATAGGTTTTCGGTCTAATTATTTTTTCAGTTTGTACAGAACTTGTATCAAAGAATATAGACGAACAAACGAAACAATGTACCCCGAGTCTCGAGGCTAGTAGGGCGGATACTGCATTCGGGCGACACTGTAATGTGCACTCTGCCTAACGACTTGTTCTCTCGACAACAGCTGTAAAATATACTTTAAACTATTTTAAAAGCAAATATTGTCATCGTCGTCTGTGTCGTCTGTGTGTTCGTGTTTTGAGCAGGCTTGCTAAGTTCGACTGAATATCGCGACTATACCTCGAGTTACTGAGCTTTCGAAACAAATTCCTCTGAACATGATGCACGGATGTACGGTTCAATAAATATTAATAAAAAGTGGTAAATAAATAATGGTATAGTAAAGATTATATAACTTTTATAGTCAGCTCTATCTAGTTTTCTCATGTAAAAAGGTATCACCTAACCACCTAACTTCGGGTCTATGGACAGTTCTTAACTTTGCAGACCAATAAATCAGTCTGCAGTCCTGCACAATAGGTTTTTGAAACAAGCCAAGTTTTACCCTGACAATAAGACTTACCTACTTAACATTTTTTCCTCGTAAATACATAATAAAGTTATATAATCGTTAAGGCAACAACAAGCCTGTTGCTCGAATACGTAGACAATGAAGCCTTGCTCTTGGGGCCACTAGGGCGTGCAAGTACTAGGGCAGCTCCGTAATGTGCACTCAGCCTAACGACTTGCATTCACGTACCGACATCTGTATACATCCTACAACGTAGTTGTGACAGTAGACGTCATAATTAAACGAGTAATGCTGGCAGAAAACGAAATAAAAATATTTGAATTTGGATTTTTGAGTAAGTTGTGTTTTTTTTCGAATTAAAATGAAGTAAGCTTCGGCTTTGAAGGTATTATAATACAGCGTAGGAAGTGAAGGTTTAATTAACATTTTTGAATGCTAAATGTAATCCCTAATTCGCATTATATTATTCCTTAAAATCCCTCATTGTACAAAACCGTTTACGTGATACATATGCAGTCGACATGGTAAGAAAAAGGTCCACATAAAATCCTTCCGACTTCCTTCAATGGAAAAGCTGTGTTTTTATCTTTTTACCTCGGGCATTTCTCGTGTAGCCTTTGGAGTACGTGTAAGTTCAGGTTCTTTCCGAGGAAGAAATAAAAAAAAATGTTATTAAATACCGTTAATGCACGTACGTGTTGTTACAAAGAGATTACATAACCAACCATACAGTATATTAAATATGGTGTAGTTTATAATTGAATATTTTAACGAACAAGAATTTGTTAAAGATTGCGTGGCCTGCATACTTTAGGCTGAAATGCAAGCATTGGGTCAAGTCGGTGGTAATCTAGATTTTTAAAGGTTCTTAGAAAGGCTGGCTTCAAGTCTAGCTAGCTACGGCTATATATTATTCATTATAACGCAAAAAGAAACTTACTGGGTATCGTGTTACCCAGTTACTTGGTTGTGGCTGGCAGTTGCCGAAAATGGAGTTGAATGGCGTGTGATAGGAAAAACCTAGGCACATTGATAACGCAAAAAGAAACACTATACTTTCGCATTTTAATACATTGATTTCACCGTGGGAGTTAACAAAGCAAGCTCCTATGTCATTCGTTAAATATTAACTAATCTATACCTGTCAGCAAAGGCTTCTAAAAAAGATCAAACTTTGAATAAACAAACAGAACAAAGCTTGTTATTTATCTCCGAAAAAATCCACGTAAGGAAAGCAAAAGCTCACAGATTTACCTATTCACTTTATAGCGAAAAATCTTTCTTAAACGTAGCTCAATTCAGAAATTGATACCCACAATTTTTCTTAAGGTTCGTGGTATTAGAAAATTCAGGAATAAAGTGGAGGCGAGGTGTATAGTCGTAACAATAATTCACTGAATGAAATATTGCTCAACACCCACGGCGGCGGAGCGTTGCGGTGTTTCCATCAGAATTCGGAATATGCTTAATGTACGTGTCCAGTAATTTATGATCTAGTGAAGTATTTTAATGTTGCTACTCATATTTTGTATTGGATAATGTTGTACGGGTATTACGTATTAAGGAATGGTACAGGAAATAAGTTTTTTGGTATTAATGGGCCTATTCCACGTATATTAATTTTTGAGTGGTAATAATGTTAGATTGTTTTCTTTTGTGTTTTTTTTCCTTTTCTATTTTGTTGTCATAACTGTTCAACTTTGGGTAATGACTGTATACTAAATGGAAGTTGCTTACTAATGCTCGTTTCCTATAAATATAACGAATCGTTTTGCTTTTTCTATTGCCAAACTGGGCAAATAAATAGATTCGTAAGCTACCTAATTTTACCTGTAATAGCTACATGAATATGGGAGGGTCACTATGCAAAGCTATGAGGTATTTGCTTCATTATTGGTAAAGATACAACTTTAACCAATAACAGTCCGTAAATTATAGGAATTGACCATGAATTAATCATTAAAATAACAAGACTAGCTTTTTTTACTTCGTCACTTAGGTATTCCTGCTATTTTCTTCATCAGGAAACTCTCCAACCAAGTGGAGACGTACAGTATATAAGGTGTGTTGAAGCGGTATGCAAATGTGACATCATGCAGATCGACCGCTGATGCATGGCCGGGGCTACCTCGCCGCTACATTTCCTTTACCGTACAGCACTATATAGGTACTGTACAGAATGGTATAGATATATTAAAGGGTGTCGTACAGACTATCAAACTGAACAACTTTCTCCATGGGACCAACATCGTAATCGTGCATAAAAATCAGCCGTCTCATACATTTGGGTCGAGCCGAGGGGCAATTCTCGTAAGTCTCGATCTGTCAAAAGTACCACTAATTTCCCTACATATTCGACAAGTTTTTGACATTGATTTTCGCTGAGATGAGATTGCGACTAAATTTTGAACGTTTATTATGTGAATTGGCTTTCAGGTATTGAAGTTTTGTATGGGACAGATTGATATTTTTTGCGATTACGATGTTGTTCCCATGAAGAAAGTAGCCATCAAACTGAACAACTTTCTTTACCCCCTAAATTGTTACCACACCTTTCCGATACACGCACTATATAGTAGTAGTACCTACTAAGTTTAACTGGCGAAGAAGAGGTCGTGCGATTGGACCTTTATCTAGTGCAGGCAAGCTAACTGAGGCGTGCTATCGAAGTAAGATAACGTTGTGTTAAGAGAGATTTGTCTTGGTCGATCTGTCGAGAAAGCATGATTCACGTGTCTTTTTTTTTTCAGAAACTAACTGAATTTTCTTTAAGAAATATACAAAACACTAAATTTAGTACCTAGTCTAAATAGCTAGTTAAGAGATTATGAAAATATATTAATAATTATAAATAAAAATATATAGATTATATATTCGAAATAAATTTACTTAATTACCTCTTTTTATGTATTTAATTGGAGAAAGACAAAGACCCGTACTACGTAAAGTATACGCATAATTAGAGGTATCTCATCATGACATTATAATAACAGTTTTTGTTTGTTTTTTCAAACTACTTTTCTTAAATAATATTGTAAATTAACGACGAGACCAGCCCGTCAGTAGCCATTGATGGATGGTCGTACCAGAGCCCCGGAGTACAACAAAGATTTCAATTTAATGACGACAAGATGAATTTCTTCGAGATTTATCTATTATATTTTTATTATGGAAATCACGAGCCAGAGCTCGTTTAGTACTCGTAGTTTTCCTATTTGCCAGAGCAAATAGGAAAACTCGGTGCCTAAAACAAAATTCTTATGACAATTTAGAACAGGTTTTTATTTGTGGCTCTGTTATCAATCAATAATCATATAAAGTAATAATGAAACGCAACCAGCGTGCGTGTATGACCAGATTTATGAACATAAACGAGGCAAGAGTATCGTAGCAGGTACTGTAGTTTCTGCCTACCTCCATTGGAAGAAGGCGTTAGTTTATGTATGTAAGTAATAGTGAAAATTGGACTGTATTTTGTAAGCAATAGGCAGTATTTTCATGTGACATACTGGTATTCAGCTGCATACGGTTAGACTGGAAGCCGACTCCAACATAGCTCGAAAAAGGCCAGAAGACTATAACAAACATATGAATATATAAATCAAAACGTATGAATAGAACGAACGACATGCAAACAATGTGTATGAGACTGATATTGCTATCGGTGATCGTGATATGAAAGCTTATTGTATCTTAATTTATTTCAATTTCCACCCGCTTTGTACGTTTGAGAACACAATAGGGATATTCGATTCACCACGTCACCCAATAAAGTCCAAAATTCAATTAACATAAAAGAAGCGTAACAAAGAAACCGATATTAACTTATTAGTTGTAAAATACGACCTTATGGAGCTCCAAAACTTTGTTCAACCGCTAAACCGAGAAGTTTGAACAGTGCCTTTATTAACGTAGGAACGTCAATATAATAAAGGTTTATTGAAGCTTTATTATTTCCAGGAGCGAGTTCAATCACCTGTATTAATACCTAAATGTATCCATCATGTCCCTGACAAAAGCCAACGACCCTCTATAATAAATTATCTAAAGGTCAGAACTAATGTCTAATAGATTACTTACCTCCTATTCAACAACTTCTTTTTATAAAATAAATAAAACGTGTAACATTTTTATAAGTAGTCTCAACATTTCTAATTCATGAAACTTGTAACGCAAGGTGGCACCTATCCTTATAAATTATTCTCGACCCCACTCCCGATCCCATCCCTTTGTTGCGTATTACTTCTAACGGCCTTTTCATAGACTGTTCCATGTATAAGCCGCGAACTCTTTTTTGTTCTTTAAAACATAACTTGATATAAATAAACTCTATTGGTTAAGTAAACGCTGAAAGAGAGAAATGTGCAACAAACGTGTTCGTTGGTAAATACATCGGTAAAACAAACACTGAGAGTAAACAAAGTAGTCTTAGCATCTGATACTTGATCAATATCCGTGTCCTTGACATTACCTAGAGCAAACCACTCGCATCCGAGCTCTCAATACCTATTCATATCTCGTTATTCAATATTCACCCACCTTTTAGCCGACCGCGGAATAATGCAGCACTGCTATTTCAGTAACAGAGGTAGCACACCACTTTGACTGGCTTGCACTAAATAATTCCGTTTTAATACAATATCCTCACGAGTCACTAGCTGATAATTTTCGGGTTGGCGTAGCGGCGTAGTTGCGAGTGCTACGTGTCGTAGCGCGTAGCACGCGTCGTAGCAGCGCGCGCGAGCGAGTCGACTGGCCGCCCGCCTGTGTCGCGGACACGGATTGCCGTACACAGGGTACTTACGGTGTAGAGATAAATTTTTCTTTGCCGTACGGCAATAAGGTAGGTTAGTTTGGTAGTTTGATGGCGGTGTTGAAATAAGTTTTGCTTTTAATAGACGAAATATTAATTCTGTTTTATGTAATGCAATCTATTTTATTATTGTTAAGTATCGAGTTGTAATTATGGAAGATGATTTGCAAGAAATTAATACCTATTTCATTTTTTTAGGCATAACAATATTAATTCTTTGTCCCTTCCAATAGATAGGTAATCAATAGTCCTGAATGAATATTTATCTCATGAACAATGGATAATACTTTCTGATGTATCCATTCCCAAATACATAACAATATTTAAAAAATACAATCCTACTGTATTGTTCTATTTTTAGTCCATAATCATAACCGCGGGCGCCATAAAATATTTCACGTTCTCCGACCGCCAAATAATTTAACAACTCTGCGAGCATCTGTGTTGGTTCACTACTCTGTGCATCAAGGAGTCGCGTGTTGCGCAGGCGCGCGTGACGTCAGCGCGTCCCCCAGCCCGCGCGCCGCACTCCCCGCGCCGCCCACACTGAGTCGGACCGCGGCGTGAACCACCAGCTCCATACATCACTGCCCGACACACGACCAACGTGATAGAATGCTACTGAAGAAAAAATGCATTGGAAAATGTACTGACAGAATGAATTATTTCGTACATAAACAAATAGTTCTTCTAGGATGATTATTATAAATGGAACGTTTCAGTTTGCTCAGTTCAATGAATTGAATTGTTCAGTAGCATGAATACGATAAAACAATGTTTTTGTTGATTTACATCCACAGTTTGTTTATTTCGTTCGGTTGACAGGCTCTCAGAAACTTGATCTTACTTGACTTGGATGACAAAGTTCTATGTAACCTTGTTAAGAACTTGTAAGTTCGTTGAATATTCTGATATACCTCCTCTGTGTAAGGTACATAACATTTCTAGAGAGTACATATATATTAAATTAAAAGTTGTTAAAGCAATCTGAAATGAGGAAAATCGTAGATCACATTTACACGCCAACTCGTATTTAGATCGCTGGGTGCAATCGTTCATGTTGAGTGACTTGAATCTAAATACAACACTTTACCAGGGTTATTTTCCTAGTAGCGAACTTCCATACTGCAATGTTTTAACGTCTTTTTTCTTGTACTCAACATTCAAGCTCTTGACTTTGTCCCACGGTTCAGGCGTTCACTTTAATTTAGGGGATAGTGTGCTAAGATACACTACAAAGTATGGTCACGCTGTCTAGAACCGATTAAAAAAAATGTGAAAAACGAGTTAACTTTCCAAAACAATACGCATCTAAATAAAGCTGAAGAGTTTGTTAGTTTGTTTGAACGCGCTAATCTTGGGAACCACCAGTCGGATATGAAAAAAAATGTATGCATTTGGTAGCCCAATTTTTAAATAAGGACAATAGGTAACTTTACATCACACTAGGGCAAGTAGAAGCCGGCAAAACCAAAAATAACAGAAAGAACGCTAAGCGAACACGAAGTAATAGCGCGGGCAAGCGATGCGATGCGACGCGGTGGATCGGAGGAACAAGAAATTTTATCCGGACGAAGTCGCGGGCATATCTGTATTTAAGTGCACAGGTGATAAGGAACAATTGCATTTATCCTGTCAGTCACACACGCTCGTTCTCACGGTCGCCGCAGAGGCAAGAGGTGCGATGTCTGACATATCCGACATTATGGTGTTGTTGGATACTTTAGTAAACATTTTTTATAGTATAGACTATGTTTGATGTCCAGCGTCATGATCCGTAAGATAGATATCTCTTACGATTTATTCAGGTTTGGTCTTAATAAATATATGATCGGTGAATGTCTACCCAAAAATCCCGTTCTCAAGCTCAAATTAAGATTGATCAAAAAATCTTTGAGAGTTTAAATGCAAATAAGTTACCGGACTTATTTCGCATTTGCGCATACCGTTGATTTTTACGCCTTAATGCGCAAAAAACAAATTCCATCTTGTCAAGAGCGCGGTCTAGTTCTAACAGCATCCTAAGTATGTTGATGGAAATGTACGACGCACCTTGATTGTCGCACGCTGTGGAGGTGCTGGTCAGAAAACCCTACAACTAACCTTACAATTTTCTTTTTGTTTTTGTCCCTATGTTTTTGTTAACTAACAATAGCCTAGTTGCCATAAATAAACAAAGATTGAATTGAATAAGTCTTGAAATTATATTTTGAATTTTTGACAGTGTTTCCATACTGGACGTCAATTTCATACCGGATAAAAGATAAGTACCTGACTTTGGAAAAATCAGCCAAAAATGCAGTTTTACTATTCAGAAGGTTCTTCTACACTAAACTGCAACAAAATGTTTTGCTATCTACTTTCTACGTATACTAAACCATGAGTGATGCCACATTGTCGGCAACCATTTCTAAGAGACCTATAGAACGTCGCTTCCTCGTAAACATGGCGACACACAAAAGCGTATCTTAGTACGGCTAATAAACTAACACACATCACTCCTCAGCAGACACACAAATCTTGCTTTTTCAAACCTCATACAACTTCAATAAGATCTTTCATCCGTGTAATGGCCAAACTGGGCTGTATTTTCAGAAACAAGAGAAAATAAAGTAACTGAAGCAAAATGTGGAGCTGCGAGTGTTAGCGAAGCAATGTATGGTGTTGAGACGCATCCAAGCGGAATTCTATGATGGCCATATAAAAGGGACCGAAGTTTTCTGTGAGAGCCCTTTCTATTTGGGGTTGTCGTCGGAACCCCGCTGTTACACTGACCCTCCGAGGGGCGCGCGGTGCAAGTGAACTACTTACGTCATAAAATGATTTTGTTTTTTTCTTGTTTTATTATTGGGCGTTCTTTTGTTTTGTTTTTATTGTCGGAGTGTCACGTTTGCTAAAGAAAAAGTTTTGTGTAGTTGGATATGTTATGAATTAATTTAGAATCATAGGGCATCAAAAATATCGTCCGCATCGTTGTCAACAGGAGTAGTGCCCAAAAGGCTGGCAGCATACTTGTACATATTATTGTTATTATTTTAAGACTGTTATTATTGTAAACTTTTAAATTATGAAAACATTTTAAGACAATCAAATAATTAGAAAAATAAAAGAAAACAATAAGAAATAAAATAGGGTTGGTTCTTATTAAAAGGTTTCCATTTCCATTTAGATAAGTTATTTTTCTAATTGCTTGTACTCGAAAAGCCCTCTACAATATTACATTTCTCTGCATAAACAACTAAAAATGGTTCCAAGAAAGGACGATAATATGATTATTGAAAAAGGTATTCAAAACTATTACACAACGTTAGTACGAATCAGCGGGGTACTTGCGTAACACACTATCAGTAGCAACAGGTTTCATTTTGACACTTCAACAATATTCATTGCGCTATGTACAGACGCCAGCACATCAAGCTACTACAATCTGTCAAATTTCTTTAATAGATTTTCAACTTTATCGCTAAAGCATAAGGTTCAAGGTTGATTCGGAAAATTTTACAGTTTTGGGTAGCTTGACCTGCTGGCGTCTGTACGGTGCTGAGCAGACACATTTTTCGAACATATGGAGCAATAGATTAGCAATATCCTTCAAAATTGACCCCATTGCTACTGATAGTGTGTAACGCAATTAGGGTGCTGGTCTAACAAAAAATAAAGAAGCATTAAGCTGCTTTGTTTACCAGACTATTACGAAATCTATTAAGAACGACATTATTTTTCTCGTCGGAATATTTTTTCACGCTTGTACTTATAACAGAAATGGAGCGTAATATTATATCTGATGTTTCTCGTTAAAGTAATAAAATTCGATGAAGAAATTAATTTGTTATTGTCCTTGTGACACGACTTAGGCACAGTATAAAAAGTAAGCAGTAATACGTCTTCATACAAATCGGCCAGAACGACTGTGACTTAGGGACTGTTCATAGTTTAGGCAGATTACGCACACGCTACTTTTGTTACGCGACTCATTTATTTTCCTCCACGCTTTCTTCATAATATTATGTATGCCTATTACAAATATCTGCATAAGAATAGTAGTTTTTAATAATCCAATGTGAATTCAATCATATTTAAGTGCCTGGGTGCGAACCCACGCCCTACAATCCGACTTACTAGTTGCAAGTCGTGGGTTCGAACCCAGACAGACGCTTTACTTTGTGTAAATTATTTCATCTCCACTGCTCTCAAAACGGTGAAGGAAAATATCGTGAGGAAACCGGCACACCCTATAACCAAAAACTCGAAGACATGTGACATCTACCAACCCGCACTGGGCCGCGTGGTGGATTACAGCCCGCTCTCTCTCGAAGAGAGGAGGCCTGTGTGAGCAGTGGGAACATTAAAGGCTGATTATGTAAGTGCCTTCTCAGATTTTTATACCACACTAGCTTTTGCCCGCGACTTCGTCCGCGTGAAGCAACTTTCTTACATTTTTTTTCATCCTCATACTTCAAGGAATTTTCCTAAAAAAAGAATTAGCGAAATCGGTTCAGCTGTTCTCGAGATTTGCGCTTAGCAACACAATCAGCGATTCATTTTTATATTAGAAGATTTACATAACTACATACATAAACTCACACGTTATTCTCATGGGGGTGTGCAGAAACTACAAAACATTACCTACTACGATTCTTACATACTCCTTTTGCTTGATTTACGTTCATACATATGGTCATAGGCACACGCACACCGGTTGCGAGGAAAACTTGCAACTGACCTTTCTGAAGAACATCACCAATAAGGTCACTAAATGACCTTCTACGGCAATATCACGAACACGTTTATCGCTTCAAAAGCCCATTTACAATCAATAACATCTAAAACGACTTATAAAAAATACATCACAAACACATTAATCATGACTAGTCCCCCTGTCCGCTAGCTCTTACGTTGGGGACCTCGTAGGATTGGGGACTATTAACAGAAATGCGCTAGTGATCGCGTGATATCGTCCCCCGAACTTGCCTCGTCACCGGCGCATTGTATCAACTGTTGTCACCCTTATTAATGCGTAAGTCTCGTCAACTGGTACAATGAAACAGATTTTGGGAAGATTAGAAATAGAATAGAAAGCATAATGTGGCGTAACGTTTTGTGTAGAGTCCAAATGATTTTGTAATCAAGTAACATTTGAGGAAAGCTGATAATGGGCTCAAATGGTCTGTTTATTAGTGGCAATATACAGACGCCAGCACATCAAGCTACCCGAAACTGTCAAATGTTCCCAATCAACCTTGAACCTTAATGCTTTAGCGATAAAATTGATAATCTATTAAAGAAATTTGACAGATTGTAGTAGCTTGATGTGCTGGCGTCTGTACATTATGGGTTCGATCATTATCTACTAGCATAATTTATTTCAGTGCGTCTTGTCTGTTATGACATAAGGAGCGGAAACGTGAACACTCACGGTACGGCTGGTCCATAATTCAAGGTCGTTGAGCGAGCTATGGAACGAGCTATGCTTGGAGTCTCTCTGAGGGATAGAAGCCGGAATGAGGTGAACCTGCAGAAAACCAAAGCTGTCAACATACCTCACAGAATAAGCAAGCTTATGAGGCAATGGGCCGGCCATATTAGCCGTAGAACAGATGACCGTTGAGGTAGATGTGTTCTTGAGTGGAGACCGCGAATCAGCAAACGTAAGGTAGGACGCCCTCAGGGTAGGTGGAGCGCCAATCTGGATACTAGAATGTATACTATAGCTGTAAAGTCAACAAATTCTCAATGAACTCTCACGTTTTTATAATTTTTTACAACCTCTGACACATACTTACGTACCTACCTTCATTAATGGTTAATCGTTCATGATTCTACTATACTCCGATTAACATTACTCGAGTTTGGCTAAATACCCGTCTATCAACACGTGCACATATGCATATCATGCACAGTCGCATGCATTTAATCCTAATGGCTCCTGGAGACACTCGAACATTAATTATATCATTGATGGATTACTTAATAATGAATGGAAATCTAGTATGCAAACAGAGTACATACGGTAAAGTTTAGCTTATGTGGGATTAAATTGTATGTCAGCAACTATCTGGCACACGCTCCAAGCTTGATTACTTTGTCAGAGGAAAGAAAAACCTAACGGCTCGATAAAAAATCAACATTTATTTTTAATATAAGTTGAATATAAATGTATTATATACATAACCCTTTCGGAATAACCTCTTTTAACGGCTTGATATAAAATCAACATTTATTTTTAATATAAGTTGAATATAAATGTATTATATACATAACCCTTTCGGAATAACCTCTCGAAATGGTGATGAAAAACGCAACTAATCTATTGCTTAGTTTAAAAGAATAACTTGGTCACATAGACAGACACGAAAAGAATTTAATTTACAATATGTTGTATGTAATATGTTGTGTGTGTCAAATACCTTTAAGTTGACAGCCAATTTGATAAGTAATTAATTTCCCTGATTTTAATATAGGTACAGATAGATCTAGCTACCTCCATCATCTGTCTAGCCTTTTCCCAACTATGTTGGGGTCGGGTTCCAGTCTTACCGGATGCAGCTGAATACCAGTATTTTACATGGAGCGACTGCCTATCTGACCTCCACAACCTAGTTACTGGGTAATGTGATACCCCTTGGCAAGACTGGTTGTCAGACTTTTGAAAGTTCCGTAACGACTGTCAAAGATCCAAGCATGACAGCCGGGACCAACGGCTTAACGTGCTTTCCGAGGCACTGAGGGGTCTTGGTATCTAAAGATGGTCACCCATCCACAGAACAACCGCGGCAAGCGTAACTTAACCTAATCGATCAACCTGTGCGGCTGTTATTATTTAGCCACGGGCCCCCACAGCTAGATCTGTACTTATAGTAAATATTTAACTATTTCTCTGAGAATGTTTATTATTATTGCATCGAAACTTCAGTTCACCCAATTTAACAGCTTCATTTCTATTTTTACCTGAAAGTGGAAGATAGAATTATATTTAGTTTAGTTGGAAACCAACATGCAAACTTTCATGGAATGCTCCAAAACTTTTCTATATAATAACAGTTTCAAACATATTCAGTTTCAGTAATATTTTGTTCTAACAGAAATTTTAGTAAAGTTTCACAACACAACATGATAAGCTGATAACATAACTACATGGTTACTACCCTGTACTTGAACCTGTTGTCGACAAAAATAATTTATTTATTTATTTATTTATTAGGGACAAAAAACAGTTACATGCTACAAAATACAGATAAATACTTAAACTAAGATTTAAGAAACATTTAACCCACACCATTGTCCACGTTTTAATTAAAGGTTAAGAGAAGTGTTATAGACAAGTGATAAAAAAGAAAAAATAATGAAACTATTATATAATGTCTACCCTCTCTTTTAATAAATTTTACTAGAGTTACCGCCAATCTGTCTCATCAATTAATTTTGTGACAATATGTGGATGCAATTCGCACTTTTACATACTTACCCCTTCGGATATTACAGGCGTGATGTTATGAAGTTATTTTTTCACCGTTAATATGTTAAATAAGCATAAGCAGCCCACTATGTTCACTATGTTCCCACTGCTGGATCACAGGCCTCCTCTCTGTGAGAGAGAGTGGGCCGTAATCCACCACGCGACCCAGATCCAGTTGGTAGATGTCACATGTCCTCGATTTTTTGGTTCTATAGAACATGCCGGATTCCTCGCAATGTTTACCTTCACCGTTTTGAGAGGAGGGGTCCGAACTTACGACCTACAACTCGTAAGTTGCGGCAGTTGCCACTGGCCCACCACTGGACGCGTGGCATGACTACCATAGAAACGGGTTTTATTATTTATTTATGTTCAAGAACAAGTAACAAAGGACTCAAATATGTTAGTAACAATATTTGTTAACAATTACGTCACTAAACTTAACCTACACGCTTAACATAACACTGCAATATAGTTCATGCGAATCCCTGCTACAAGTTCAACACCGATGTGGAAAGTTTGCAGTTTCGTTGACGAAAGAATAGACAAAATTAGAGATTTCTTTACAATCTGTCATTTGGTCTATTCTTCCTATTTCATGTTAGGTATGGGTACGCCATATCTCGGTGTACACGAAGAGTAATGGAATTACAACCCCTTACAACCCACATAACACGTATTCGCCTTCACAAGCGCCACTGCGCTAAACTAGGATACGTTCTAATTCAAATATCGTTTCAGTGTGTGTCTGTAAAGCTTCGACTACGACTACCGCCTTTGAGACTTCAGCGAACTGACAGTTTTTAATGAGTCTCCATCACGATTAGACTGTCTTGAATTCCTTGGTACACATCGTAAGCAGTTTGTGCTAGTTTCTACCTTTTAGCATTTTCTTTTGATTTTTAATGAGTGTAATTTTTATTACAATTTGTTAGTCGATTTTTTTTAGAAAATTGTTTGGTAAGTTGTCGAAATGCTTATATTAAAATAGTGTATTTTGAATGTGTGCTGTTTGTTTGTTTGTTGTGTTGTGAGATGAGATCTACATTTGAGGAGGTTAACATTAATTGTGAGACAATACACATACATTGTCTTTCTACATCGTTGTCACATGTATAATTTCAACATGAATGATTTAACCAATATTTTGGAACAATTTTCTTTATTTAAAAGAGTGTCTGTGGAATTTCATGTCCATTCTTACCTTCGCTTTGGAATGGGCAACTATGTAGCTTCATCTTTCTGACTGACCGACTTCTTGACAATTCAAAAGTGCCTGTACCTAATTGGTTTATTTTAAATAAATGCTTTGAGTTTCAGTTTATTGAATGAGAAGCACACACCGATAAGGCTTTTTTAATTAATACTCTTTTGTTGTTGCTCCATAAAAAAGCCATTATAGCGTCTTTTACACGACTGATCCGTTATTTTAATGGACCGTTAATTTCAATGTCCGATTTTATTTGTGGTGTTCGCGTTTTTATTCGCATGGTGAGTCCACACGAACCGACGATATCGGATTCTATAAAATAACATTATTTCATCTGGACTCGTGTTAACTCGCTCATACAAATATGCGAGCTAAACACTTTGATATTAATGGCACAGTAAAAATAACAGATCGCGTCTGTGTCGACCGACAGGTGTTAATATATCAATAGGTTTAAAATAATCTATTCAAAAGACGAATGTTAAAGTTCACACCCCACAGACATGTTGTTCTGGACCCTACATCACAGACTACTTCAGTATTGTCTCTACTTCTCCCTTTACTTGATTTGAAAACGTTGTAAAAGCCAGTTATTTTTGAAAGAATTAACCGTGAAGTTTCTTGCCGGCTTGTCCATAGGAAACGACCAATTGGAATGGTGCACCTAGCTTCTGACTTTTCATATGTGTAGGTTTATCTTACTAATATTATATGTATACGTGAAAGTTTGTATGGATGGATGAATGGTTACGTAAAAACCACAGAACTGGATGAAACAGAATTTGGATGAAAATTGGCATACAGTTTATAACCAGGATTAACACATAGGATACTTTTTATCCCGATATTCCCACGGGATCGAAACTTATGCGGGTGAAACTAGATTTAGATTTTTTTAACCCATCCATATTTTCATGCAAAGGTTGTCTGTCTTTCTTTAAAAGATCGCTTTTAGCGATATTACCACCTATTGTGTCAGCCTATGTAAAACTTATATCTGTAATTCGTAACTATGATGTAAATAACAAAGAGTATTCTATTCAATTCTTTAGTTTTTCAACTTTTGATCGTCTACCATTAAATTAGTATTCTGTAATTTTATTTTTTCTTCACAATTTCTGGCACGATCGAGTCTAAGGAACGGTGAAATATGTATGTCTGAACCAGGATCGCATGACTGAAGCGAATCCCTCAAAAATGGACGTTTATTACGGAACATCAGGTACTCCACCTTATTTATGTCCCTAGATTAACAAATACGCCAGAGATCCAGGTCAGGTATTATGGATTTTTTTATGTTTTAATTTGCATACTGTAAAACTACACGTACTCGTATTGTGCTTTCTTAAAACAAAATAAAAATAATTATATGATTTGAAATAGAAACGCATAATTTCGCCATTAATGATATCACACAAATGATTAAACGACATTTATTTTTTAAATGTGGCAGCATCAAGCCGAAATAGGAGCCTTTTGGCCTCGTAAGGACTCTGTTTCATTTTTCGTTATGTTACTTTTTTTTATTTAATTTGTTTTTTTTTATTTATGAATGCGTTTAATTTGGTTTGTGATCTTCCTGTACGAGTAGCAATAAATACGTTCTCTTTCTTTCTTTATTTTCTTTAAAATGTGAATGTTAAATGTAGGCAAAAGGGACTGCCTAGTGGTTGAAAGAGCGAGAAAAGCCCTTGATTCAGTCGTCCCCAGATCGGGATATTTTTCAGTACCAGCCCGGAGTCCGGGTTTCTTACCGATTCAGGAAAGTCTCACTCGTAACATAAGAATTAAACATAACTGCCGATATCTGGTTACATTATACATCTCTGCCTACCCATCGAAGAATACTGGTATGATCTTATACCTTTATAAATTAAAGTCGCATTTCATGTCTGTATGGCCGCGTTGTGGTTTTCACCATCATTTTTATTATTTATTAACGAAGGCTTTTAAGGCTTTCTACGTAGGTATAGTAAAGAAATTTCGATGTTCATCAAGCCGTAAAAGCCCCTGCTTTGCACGCGTGTCGATATCTACTAATTAAAATTCACGTTTTCTTCCGACACGAGTGATAGCGCCCGACCTCGCTCCAGCCTTTACAGCTAGGTCAGTGATTTGTATTGTGAGTGCAGTGTGGTGTTCCGTACTGTATCGGTTAATTGAACACCTGAGAACTACGCTCCATTTCACGCTGGCGAACCTTGAAGTGCTTGCAGGTAACTTTAAACCTCCTCTATTAGATAAGTCATTTTCAACTGGATTCTATTACCTCGCTTTTAGCTCGTCCGTATATACGCAAACGCTTTGAGCGGTCGCGTATAAATGTATACGCGACCGCTACGACGACCGAGACGGCCGAGACGTACCTAGCATATTATTATATTTTTTGTAATGACAAAAAATATAAAAATATGCTAGGTACGTCTTGCTTTTCTCAACTATATTGGGTCGGCTTCCAGTCTAACAGGATGCAACTGAATACCAGTATTTTACATGAAGCGACTACCTATCTGTCCGCCACAACCCAGTTACTGAGTAATACGATACGCCTTAGTAAAACTGGTTGTCAGACTTTCGGGCAACTCGTAACGACTGTCGAAGGTCTATGAATGACTGCCGGTGCGGCACGTCGTGCTAAAAACATAGAATTTAGTTAGTCGAGCAGCAAAGACAGTTTCCATCGTTTTAATAAGCAGAAAATCTAGATGCGTTTAGGTGTAAACGCGCTTCGTAAATCAATAATAAACACATTCATAAGTACCTATACGTCTACTGAGGTGAGTATTGCAAAGCAATTTCGATTAGATCAATTAATTGGAAGGTAATAATACTAATTGGAAATATTCACAAAGCATGCAGACCTACATTAACAATCAACTTGATTGAAAACATCAATCAGCAGTATGCAACTGACGATATGCTCGAAATCTCTCCGAGGCACGGACATGACTGCTATCCGCTAGCGTAATGAAGATTTATCGGTGACCTCCGAACGACCCCGCAAATTACCCACCGACACATTGGAATGCCGCTGTTGTGCCAAAATGGACCAAAAATATACCCACAGCAAAATTAATAGCCTCCACACTCAATTAAGCATCAAACAAGGTCATTAGTTACTGATTTGAACTTATTTCTTGACCTTTGCGTAGAAAATCTCGCTTTTTCTTCCCATTTTCCTGTAAATTACAGACTTTTTTCAGCGCAGAATTTACGTTGTTTCCTTATCCTAAGTAACTCCATTATCAAACGCCGGTTAGTGTAAAGGTGGGTAGAAAAAAGTGGGGTTTTATAGGTAAATATTTGCTCCATTTTCTTGTATTTGCTTTTATCTGACCTCAGACGAGATTTCCTAACTAGAACGGGGAAATTGATAATCATGGTAATATGCTGGAGTAATAAATGTAGGGTACAGAACTGCGAAGGAGTTTCAGCATTTTTTGGGTTTTGCTCATTCGTTGGTACTAGTATTATTTATTCTATTGTTGTGTGTGGGTACTTTGCCTGCAATAAAACACTAAATTATTATTACTTTGTTTTTAAAATCAACTTTCTCAGGTTGATAGAACCTGGTCACCAATCTCATGGGTATAAACCAAGGAGGAATTATAAGTTTATTGGTGATTTATACCTACCTAAGTTGTAGTAGGTAATTTTATTTATTTATTTATTCTTCAGAAAGCTTACAGTCTAATATAGGTAAACAATGTCAATTAGCGCTTACAGATACCATGTATAAGGTTCCAATGAAAAACTATGTACCTAAGGTTAAAAGAAATAAAAATACACACAAAATAAAATTTTGAAATAGAATCTTCTAAGGGCTGGTTTATCAATCGCCAGTTAACTTTTATCCGTCGTATAAGTTTGTCATTTTGACAGTTTTTTATATGATCTCTGAAATCTGTCGAAACGTCAGAATCATTCTTCAGTTAAAAGTTATCCAATGATTAAAAAATCTGCGCTTAAATAAATAAAATAAAACAAAATGCGATTACGTGTGCTTTAATTAAGAGTAATTAATGGGGGTTCTACATTCTACTGGTTCAATCAAACTTCGGTCGGGTTTCGAATCCGGCTCGAGAACCGCGCGCGCTTTCAAAGGCTGAGGGAACTCCAGTTGGTTTCTCAAAGCCTATTCAATTTAATCTGTTGTCAAATCTCATGTCAACGTTTGTGATTGGTTGTTAGTTTAGTCAGCCAATCATCATAGCTATTAGGAAAGCTGATTCACTGATTACACACAGGGTTATTTTAAATTGGCGAGCTAAACTCCGTAGACGCGATGAGTATCGTTGTCTAAACACGATAAAATAAAATGATTTTGTGGTTTTTTTTTTTGGGAAGTCAACGTCCGCTGTTGAGAAAAACTGTTTTCTTGTGTTTTATCGTGTTTAGTTTAACTGATATCTCAAGTGATTACAATAACTGTGGTCGAGGACCCCACAATATAGATCATTAAATTAATAGATTTTTCATTGTATCATGTTGATGTAGCGGTATCTACAACGACACATACGAACAAAGCGTCATACTGACGTCACGCAAATCAGTTTAGCTAGCTAATTTAATTTAACCCTGTAGAGAGTTTGTTTTGCCATTTCTTCTCAGTTCCGGTAGTCAGATAGGAACTTTCGACTCCATCTAATTTTTTTTTTTTAATTTTTTTTTAATATGACGTTTAAAAGTATTTCCGAAATCCTATTTACAGAATAAACATTTAATTTCATACTTTATTCAGCTTTTAGAAAAAAATGTGGTAACTCGTAGTTATAACTATACGATAAAAGGCAATGACTTCAAACATGTGTCTTCTCTTACAAACATCATAATTTTCATCTCAGAAAGGCAAGGTGTATTCTATCATTAAAAGAAAACAAAAGAAAATCATAAAAAATACAGCTTATTTCTTTACAAACATCCCGCAAACTCATGATAAAATTAAGTAAAAATACCTGCATTCAAAAACATTTCTTTTAAGGAAAATATGTTAAAGGCAGATGATATTTTCATAGAACATAAATGAAGATGAAAAAAACTGTGACTTTTACGACGATACGCCGCGGAAATTATTTGTCGTAAAAATATGAATTTGATGTTACAATAAGGATACCACCTACTTTCTGAAGAAGTGGCTTTTTTCAGAAAACTGAAGGTTTGCTAGTTTTTCAACTCGACATTTTATATTCAGAGGTTACACATTACATTATATTATTACATTTTAAAACTTATTTTCAAGGTTTAAGATAAGGATGTGCTAATTGCCTAAGTGAGCAGTGGTGGCCCACCCAATGGTTATGGCCGTGACATACGATTGGAGGCTGTAGTTCGAACCTATACAGACGCTTTACTTTGTATAAATCATTTCATCACCACTGCTCTTAAAACAGTGAAGGAAAACATCGTGAGGAAACCGGCATGCTCTAGAACAAAAACTTCGAAGACATGTGACATCTACCAACCCGCACTGGGCCCGCGTGGTGGCGGCCCACTCCCTCTTATGAGAGGAGGCCTGTGTCCCAGCAGTGGGAACATTATAACCTATATGCTATAATTATTATAATATATTAATTATGCTAGTATCCTGAGAGGAAATTGTAATTGAAATTCAAGCAAAGTGATCATGTGTGACGGACTCATTGGTCTAATGTTCGCAAGCGCTACTGCTGAGAATGACCAGGACCGGTTCGACTCCCAGGTCGGGCAAAGTGTTATTGGGTTTGAGCCCCGCTAGGCAATAGTCCCGTCCCTCGCGCGGGTTGACAACATCGCATTTCTAGGGGTTTTAAGCGATTATTTTATTCAATTTAAACCAAAGTACTACTCTTTTTTCAAACAAGTACTAGATCGTTGGTAAGTATTTATAATTATTTTTTAACATTTACTCTTATACAAAAATATTTAATCGTCATAATCGTCATCGTGAAAGTTTAGATGGATGGATGGATGGATGAATGTTCGTTACTCTTTATTCATTAACTACTGAACGGATTTGGATGAAATTTGGCACACAGATGGTTTATATATAGGATACTATTACCGGATTAACATATAGGATACTTTTTATCCCGATATCCCCACGGGATCGAAAAATTTGCAGGTGAAACCGCGGGGCGCAGCTAGTAGAAAATAATTGTCAATTTTTATGATTAAATACCAAAATAACTGTACAAGCTTAATGTCATGCTATGTTCATGACATTTTTTTCATTACATAAACGTTCACTAAAGAATTCATTACGTTTCATTTTAAGCAAATGTTTACAGGCTGATAAAATATGGACTTACAAAACTTGGAGGACAATAAGATTAATCTTTTTATTCTAAAAACCTTGAAACCTCACTTGTCTAGTCAAAAGCCACTCCAAACAACAAGTAAAATTAATACGATCCGTTTATTTTTCGGCTCAGCCTTGCTTTGTGTGCGCGCACTCATTTAAATTACTTACCTTGTTTATATTTTTCTTCTTCTTTTATATTTTTACTCTCTCTTATTTACGATAATAACTAATTTACACGAAGACTGGTCCTGGGGTACATATCATTACAAGCCAATCCTACTTCCTATGTCCCTACTATAATTTATACTTTCCTACTAATATTATAAACGCGAAAGTTTGTATAGATGGATGGATGTTTGTTACTCTTTCACGCCAAAACTACTAAACGGATTTGGATGAAATTTGGTACACACATAGCTTATAACCAGGATTAACACATAGGACTCTCTATCCCGATATTCCCACGGGATCGAAACTTATGTGGGAGAACCCGCGGAGCGCAGCTAGTCTTTTATAAAGTCAAGTTACCTCATATTGTGATTTTATTACGTAATTATATAATCACTAATAAATCTCTGTCCTGTAATAAATGTACAGTGGCCTCCAAAAGTTATTTGATATTTTTCCACTTGAGCTGTGACACACCACATGATTTAAATATCTAGTGATCCAAATATTTACACTGCTATAACGGGTTTACTGACTAATAATTCAACTACTTACCTTTCATTCATCATAAAAATGTAATCAGGTAATCCCTTAGGAGTACTTGATTCTTTTTTTTATTTTAAATGATAATGGAAAAATGACTTTACAACTAACTCTCGGAGGATGGCGTTCGGAGGCTTATTTACGTACCTAATACGCCACACTTGAGAGAAGATAATAATTCCATTGACTTATTTTAAGACCATATAATAAACCATATTCTAACAAATAAATGATAATGATTACATTGAGAGCAGCAGTGCGATTCTGTAACCATCTCACCGTGAAAACTTAACTGAAGTGAGTGTGGAGTGAGCTCTCATTTCAACTAATGTTAGGGATTGTCACAATTGACAGCTCACTCTAAGCTCACTTCACCTAACTTTTCACGGTGAGATTTTTACAGAATTAATCGGCAGTAGTGTCCCAGTGGCAACGACCCTGACTTACGAGTCGTGGGTTCGAACCCAGGCAGGCGCTTTACTTTGTGTAAATTATTTCATCACTATTGCTCCCAAAACGGTGAGGGAAAACACCGTGAGGAAACCGGCATGTCTTAGAACCAAAAATTCAAAGAAATGTGACATCTACCCACCCGCATTGGGCCTGCATGGTAGATTATAGCCCACTCCCTTTCGAAGAGATTAGGGCAGTGTCCCAGCAGTGGGAACATTATAGGCTGATTTATGTGTGTGATGCTTATACGGCATAGAGAAAAAATGATTAGCTTTTGAACCTTTTATTTTTTTTTTTGAAAAAAAACAAAAAAAATAATCCCTCAAAAATCTATCTGTTAAGCTGGTTTCAGACTACGCTATAATATAATGGCATAATATAGTTTATAGCTCATAGCACAAAAATATCGCGCCATACACCATACATTGTTATGGACACGTTCACACTGTACTGTACTATATTGGCTTACTATTATAATGAATACTGGGTCCTTCTTTGCTATACTATATGGCACTATAGTATAGCGTAGTCTGAAAGCAGCTTAAGAGTACCTACAACAATCCTTCTCGTTCAAGAAATCCACGTTTGGGGCTAAATGTGATGAATGGACCGACGAAATAATCCGGATCGCCGTGTGTAGGTACATTTCAATTCGTGCCTCAGAAATCAATCACTTACCATACAGAATACTACTATAGTCCTTTCACAGTAATTTCACTTCTAAAGCTAAGCCTTAGTGCTTAGTAAAAAAATACCTACTTACAGAAATACACATTTCATTTCATTTCACGGTCTCCTGGAAGAGCGGTAGCCGCACATAAAGGCTGTCGTGAAAATTTTGACAGCGGCAAAGATATAAAACGTTAGATTCGCCCAACCGCGTTAAAAGATAGTCACGTTTCCGTTTCGTTTTGACACCTCTGACAGACAATGACGCAGTCACTTGACTTGATTGTCATGGCAAAGCTATTTAATCATTTGTGAGCTCACTCTGTGACATTTTATTCGCGTGACTCTAAGTACGGTGAGGATAAATCTAGCGATGTAAATCTCTGGGCGTTTGACATTACGGTGTCAAAAACGACGTCTAGGAAAACACACCAACTTACTTTCATAAAAAACGTTTCGGTGACGTCATTCGCCGGTAAGTTGCAGACGCTGTGTGGCGGCCACCACTATTCTAGGAAATCGTAGGTTAACAGCAACAACCAGGCTGCAACCTTATTGTGGAGACGATAAAGATCAATGTGATTTTCACAGAAATGTCAGTGTAGTAACCCAAGAGATTATAAGTCATTGTGATTTTGCCAATACGCAAAATCAGAGGTAAAATGACCCTTGAAAAAATTAAACCCAGGTATACCCATCCTTTGCCCAGAATTGGGACAAAATGCAGGCTAAAAAAAAAATACCCATGCGACCATCCATTTCATCACAAAGACAACTGATGTCACAAAGCTGCCACGCCAAAATGGAATTGGGCTGGACACATCTGCCGCATGTCAGACGATCAATGGGCCAAACTTACGACTAAATGGGTCCCTCTTAATGGCAAGTGACATCGTGGCAGGCCCAGACGGAGATGGTGGGATGAGTTGGGCTTCTTCAACAAGAACTGGGGAGGCCTTTGGCTATATAAGTATACCCAACATAGCCATACCGTACAATACTATCAGACAAGAGTACCTCGGCAACATTCACATTAATTTCTCCTGAGAAAATCTGCGATATTGCGAGCATCAATAACGGTAAATACTAAATTGGTTCAATAACTCCTGTCTCATTCCCTTCTCGAAACAGCCATTATTTACTTTTCTTAGTCACCAATCGCCATTACAGAAATAGAGTCAAGAATTGAAGTTCATATTTAAAATACTTTGGTACCTACCTACAGCATGGGACAAGGGCAAGTAGGAAAGTGGCAGAAGGCCAACATCTCAAAAAAAGTGGAACAGAAAAATAACACAGTCAATTTTTAGGGTTCCGTACCCAAAGAAACGTGTTTTATGCGGCATCTTTGCCTTATGGTATGGAACCCTCCGTATGCGAGTCCGACTCGCAATTGGCCGGTTTTTTTTTCATACATTCCTTGTTCTAAGAATAGTACTCGTAAATTCAGGATATTTAGGTCAACATAAGATCGAAGACGATGAGAGAAAAGTTTTCAGTTATCACTCCAGCAACTCATTCCAATCTTCCTCCTCATGTCGATGGTACGAGAATTATCCTTCCTTGTGCTGTGCCTTCTCCGTCCAATCGGTTAGAAACTAGTCCAAATCGTCACGCTAGCGTTTCTTAGGCCAGCCTCGGTGACAACGCCCGTCTTCAGGCACCCAGTGAGTGAAAAAGGAAAAGTGGAAGAATATGGCCTTTGCCCAGCAATAGGACAACATACATTGGTTAGCGAGAAAAAAAATCTTACAATACTGATGCTTGCTACCAACGACGCAATTCGTCTGTATAAAGTAAACCTTCTTTTAAATTCCTTGTCGTATCCTGGGGAAGTGTAGGGCGCTGTCTGTGGGGCACTGCTGAGCCGGCCGGCTGTCTCATTCGATAACAATTTGCTTCGGGCGTGATTTATGGCCGTAATACCCGGTGCGGTTACTTAACCGATGCGGCTGTATTAACTTTTGACTGTATATTGAGAATTTTGTATCGAATCCGGCTGCCTTCATTTAATTGGAGTTGGGATTAAATTGGTGGTGGTACCTGGTGGATTAATTTGAATCTTTAATTACTTGGTGGGGACTTACTTGTCTCATTAAAATTGAGGAGGAATTGCTCTTGAAGCCAAACTATTTGTAAACAACTTATTATCTTGAGGCATTCAAAACAAGAGATTACTTATAAGCATAACATACCTAAAATCAAGACTGTAATCCCTGAAAAAAAAAATCGTCTAGAGAGACAAAAAAACCCTCCTGTACCTTTAACTCTGCCGGCCAACTCATTGCCAAAACCAAAAAAAAAAATCAACCACTCGCCAGGCAGATTTTTTTTTTGTTTGTTTTGTTGACGAGCAGCCTGGCACACTCTAGAAAATAATTTCAAAGGGTCGCAGTTATCAAAATCGATAAAGAGGACTATAATCCCTGAAGTGTTAGGCAGAAGTTCACCCACATTTCGCCAGTTCACGGCACGGTTGGCGCAGTGGTTAAGCGATTGACTGCTGCGCTGCGTGTCGCGGGTTCGATTCCCGCGCGGAACAAATATTTGTATGACCTACAATTTGTTGTTCCGGGTCTGGCTGTTTGTGTTTATATGTCTGTAAACGCACACACGACACAGGAGAAATTCATAGTGTAGGGAAACGTTTAAAAAAAAAAAAAAAATTTTAAGTTCTATGTAATAGGGGCGAGCCTATTGCCGTCAACTGAGCACAAATCGAGACTACTAGAAGAAAGAAAGAAGAAAGAAAACACGTTTATTTGCGGTAAACATGATGCAAAAAAGAACATAAAAAACAAATAAAGAAAAAAAAAAAAACAAATGAATGACATGCGGCACATCCACGCTAAACGACTATCGCTCAGCATTATGCTGCGACCCTATGCAAGACAGAGTCCCAGCGCTGGTTTTCAGCGACAGCCGGCGCCGACGTAATGACGTCGCGTCGTTCAGTGCAACAAACAATTATTCATCAACAAGTATTAAAACAATTATTTTTATTTTTAAAGCACTACTGAGAAATGCCTAATGGAAAATCAAATAACACTTTTCCCGACCTGGGGATACTGGATTACTATAATCAAACTCAATCTCAAACCCAAAGCATTTATTTCAAATAAACCAATTAGGCACAGGCACTTTTGAATGGTCAAGGGGTTGGTCAGTCAGAAAGATGAAGCTAGTTGCCCATTCAAAAGCGTGGGTGGTACCTATGGAGAAGAACGGGCAGTTACTCCACGGACAGTCTTCTAGAATTGTTACAAATAATCCAGTTCTTACAAGTCACTAGATTAATTCTCCTAACTACACTTAATTTTACGCTTTTATAGGGATGCTATTCTTTAAGAGCGTTGACAATGTACGGCATTTCATACAAACTTTCAAGTCCTTTTTTTTCGAAATGCATAAACCGATTTTAATGAAACTTCCTACGCATAAGCAGGATACATAGGTCTAAAAAGTTAGTTAGAACATTTTCGAAATGTCTTATTTAAAAAAAGATAATTGGAAATCTCTGTTTCTATGGAAAATTTAAAATCGGTCTAATTTAGCTGTAACACTATTTTTCAAAAATGTTCTCAATTAACTTTTTGGATCTATATATCCTGCTTATGCGTAGGAAGTTTCATTAAAATCGGTTCTTGCATTTCGAAAAACAAGGACTTGAAAGTTTGAATGAAATGCCGTACATTGTCAACGCTCTTAACAGGCATTTACAATTACCATTAGCCATATACCTACTCATTTTTTTATTTGCCTCTAGCAAATTCTCTCTTCAAGTCTGTATAGGAGAAAATTACACCAACATCTCAAAATTTTGTGACTCAATAACTACATTAATCATTGAATCCATAAGAAAAATCTTTCACATAATAACACCAATTTTCTTCCCCAACTACTGATGACGTTGCAATTCTCGCCATTCCTTTAGAGCACAATTGCTCATCAATTGCGCAGGAGATCATTAGGGGCCCACATAAATCAGGAGGCTCTTCCGACGCACGATACGATCTCAATGACGTCGCCTTCCGAGTTCTTTTGCCCCCCATCGCAAATGTAGACTATATAGCAACTGTCGACTGTGTTTTGTTTTTTAAGTTGGTGTACTGGAAATTTGTAGTGCACATTTGTAGTACGTAAATGTGATTGTGAAAATACTGTGTTAGTTTATAAAGTGAAAATGGACATAAAATCGGTAAAGCTATCTAGCTTTTTTACAACAACAGTTTATGATCTAAGAGCAGCAGTACCCGTTGTTTTTGTAATCCATGTGCACGTCTTGTAAAGTAATAAAAAATACGGTACCTAATTGAAGTTCGAACGCCACATAGGTACCTAAACTATATCATTAAAAAAATGATTTTGTGTTTGTTTGTTTTTTATGCTTTCACGCTAAAACGGCAGAACGGATTTAGATGAAATTTGGCACATCAGTAGACCATCACCTGGATTAGGACATAGGATACTTTTTACCCCGATATTCTCACGGAATCTTATATCTTATATAATCTTAGTGTACAATAAGTTGGTTTGAATTCGTGCAGGTACTGCAAACCTTCGTGGAAAACTGTTCTTAGTAGCGCATTTTATATTTTGTTGGAAATTGTCTTCACTCAACAGACTTTGCCAGACGTCAGAGCTCTCTGAAATATAGTAAACTAGTGACTCGACCCTGCTTCACACGGCTTTTACGACTTCACAAAACATCGAGATTTCTTTATTTTACGTTAATTTAACATTAATTTATTATAAACTGAATAAATTTTGGTAAATGATGGTGAAAACCGTATTAAAAACCATTGCGTGGTTTAGAAGAACAACCCGGTCACACAGACAGACACGAAAACCGACTTTAATTTATAAAATGTATAGATTTAGATTGTGTCTTCACTGTACCAGACTTCGCAAGACGTCAGAGCTCTCTGAATTTAAATAAACACACACTTTATCATTATGCTAAGTTGCTTTCACAGTTAAATATAAAATCATTCAGCTACAATATAATAATATCTCAGAGCAAAAACCGCTCTTGCAATGCAATGTCTTGGCGATGAAACTCAATCTCACAGCATTCATTTACAGGCACTTTTAAATTAATTGTCAAAATTTTGGTCCGTTAGTCAGAAAGTTGAAGCTAGATACCCTTTCCAAAACGTAGATCTCAATGGAGACGGGCAGAAACTCCAAGGACACTCTTTTTAATCAAGATATTACAAAATTATTCTTGTTGCTTCTACATATTATGTGAGAACACAGTAAAAACAATAAAATGAAGAAACAGTCTGGCTGTTAAGAAATGACCAGTCTCAACCGACAGCGCCCGTTCCACGAACATGACGCGTTCAAACTATAAAGTCCAGATTTCCTCACAAAGTCTTCCTTCACCATGCTAGACTAAAATTAAATCGATAGGTATTAGGTAACTAGGGCGGGATGAAGAGCAACTCATCCATAATCTTCTGCTACAAAACTCTTCAATAGTGGGGTATTAACCAGGAAAGTTTGCGGTTGCCGACGTAACTATGTGCTGGAACACTGTAGGCTATATAATACATGGTTTACCTATAATGTAGTCGGCTTGCCGTGGTGTGGTGCGAAAAGATTTCTGTTGCGTCATACATTGACTGCATAAAACCGACACATTTAAAATATCAATCTACCTATAATACAAAAAATAGAGCTGAAAAGTTTCTTTATTTGAACGCACTAATCTCTGGAAGTACCAGTCGGACTTGAAAATTTATTTTTGCATTTGATAGCCCAATTCTTGAGGAAGACGTTACTTAACTTAAGAAGAGGTTACTTAACATTATTTAAGTCACGACACAAAAGTCTGAAAGAACACAGTAGGCTAATGGCGCGGGCAAGCGATGCGGGGCGATGCGACGGGTGCGTCGGGGGCCGAAATTTTACGCGGACGAAGTCGCGGGCAAAAGCTAGTTGCTAAATAAAATTACAGGAATTTTAAGACCCAGAAACTTTAACCAGAAGGCTAATTTAAAACGTTCAAAATCTAGTTGCAGTCTAATCTCAGCGACAAACAAATGTCAAAAGCTTGTCAAAATGTAGGGAAATTAGAGGTATTTTTGACAGATTGAGACTGAGATCAGACTGTGAACGTTCTTAAAATTACGAGAATTGCCTCTCAGGTTCAATTTTGACTGTGCACAGTCAGTCTCAAAAAGAGGCACACATAGAAAAGAATTCGTTTGAGTGTCTACAATTTTTTTCCATAATACTGTATCTAAGTGTGGCTACAATTAAGTTCCCAATATGTAGTTATGTTTTGTGGCTACACAGGCTGACTCTACCTACGAGTACCTACATCATACGTGTACCTACTCGAAACTACTTACTTCCGAAATCACTTTCCCTCATTGGATAAATGGACAATTACCAGAGAATATTTTCTTTCCCCCAAAATCCTGGAAAGTAAATAGTGTAAGATTTATCTTTCATTAGAAGATTAGCTTCCATTCTTACTGATTCCCAGAATTACGATCCCCTTCATGAACGAAAATTGGCAATTTGAACCGAAAAGTTTTGCACCCCAGTAAACGGATGTGTAACTAAAAGAAAAATGGCGAATATTCCCCTATTGTGAACATACTGATACGGAGCCCTCGTCTCGGCTAATTTAATTTTTCTCCGTTACCTCATATACTGGGGGCTTTTCTGTACATTCCCCCGAAACAAAGACGTGCCGAAACACGAAATCTTGGTGGGAAGACGGTTTTGAAACTCCAATTAGATACGACTTTGTGGTTCGTCGTTTGTCGCATTAAGCTTCTAAAATATTACCTTATTTTTCTGTTTCGTACCTAAACACAATATAATTTAATTAGTTTATAAAGCTATTCAGGTGAAGGTTTTTTTTTATCTGTTGAATGTATTAGTTTATAAGCTTAAAAGTTGTGGCAGAATTCGTCTGGGGAAATACTATCACTTGGGACCATAGATATCCGTGCTTAGGACAGTTAAAAGGGAAAACTGCTGGATAATTACCTACGTAACACACTTACAGGGGCAATGCTTTACGTTGTTGATCAGACAAATGTTTCAAACATAAAAAGCACAAGCTACGCTTCGCAGTTTCACCTGCATAAGTCTCGATCCCATAGGAATATCGGGATAAAAGTATCTTATGTCCAAATCCAAGCCATGGTCTATCCATGTGACAAGTTTCATCCAAATCCGTTCAACCGTTTTAGCGTTACAGCGTAAAAAACAAACATACAAAAAATCAAATATTTTCTCTTTATATGTAACACATACGAGCATACGAGTGTTAGTTTGGACTGGATTTGCAATTTCCTTCAAAATGTTTCGGATTGTCATTGAAAGTGTTTAACGCAATTAGGATGCTGTAAATACCAAGCCCCTTCAGTAAGTGCTCCAGTAAACCCATGTAGGTACCACATGAGTTTTATTCAACGTATCTCCGAACGCAACGTATCTATAAAATGCAATGGCTCTGCAGCGAGAAAAATCGTTGCCTTTTTCATCCAATTAAGATTTAATTCGACGTAACTCCCCGTAATAACGTTTATCTCAATTTTTGTATGTTAAGGCTCGTTAACCCGCTGTTCCTATTCTTAGTTGATAAATCGACATCCTAAGGAAACACTCGCAGCACTCCACAAGATTTATTTGCCGAGTTTTTTCATTTGTTCTTATTTCTACATTATTTTGTGAAAATTACTGGAAATCTCTGGAGATTTCGATGTAATGTTCTCACGATAAGATTGGTTAACAAATTGTACTTTGCAAGGTTGGACTAGGTTAGACAAAGTCAAATAATAAGTAGAAATAATGCTTTAATTTGTATACTACGGTAAATAATAGGGTATAGTATACCCAGTATGCCGAGTAGGCCGTCTGGCGACTGCCTTCAGCCGCGCTCGTTTGTATGAAGATTTTTTTAGTCAATGACGTCATAGTTTTTAGGTACGATTATTGAGTGAGTAAAATGTAATTGACAGGATTATGGTGATTCTTCGAGGTAGACACTGCTTATATGCCTTTATGCAATGCACGCCTCTTGGGTATGCCTACTATAATATGGGCAAGATTAAACATTGTTGTATTATTTCGAATACTGGGCTTATGGCCGCTTATTTGTATTACCGTAAATCATCATCTTCCTAGCCTTTTCCCAACTATGTTGGGGTCGGCTTCCAGACTAACTGGATGCATCTGAATACCAGTATTTTACACGAAGCTACTGCCTATCTGACCTCCACAACCCAGTAACTGTGTAATACGATACCCCTTGGTAAGACTGGTCGTCAGACTTTCGGGTTTCTGATGACCCGTATCGACTGTCAAAGATCCACGAATGACAGCCGGGACCAAGGGCTTAACGTGCTTTCCGAGGCACGAAGGGGTCTTGGTATGTGAAGATGGTCCCCCATCCAAGGAATAACCGCGGCAACCGTTGCCGCGTTAACGTTAACCTGATCGATCGACCATGTAATAATAATTTTCTAATGTGCGTTTTATTTGTGCAGAATAAACAATTTTTAGTTCACATGAATAGGGCACTACGTAATGACTAAGTAGGTTGGCACTGATTGCCAGTTCCACCACTCTAAGATAACAATGAAAAGTACGAAGAATTGTTCTCACAAAAAATACCACTGTCTGCTAGAAGCTAGTTTAATATAAAACATGGAGTTAGAAGCACCTGACGAGCGAGTACGTGACGAGACGGGAACGTCTGTAAGATGGCAGCAAGGGACCCTTATTATATTAAAATAGACATGTAAACCAACGGAATTTTATGTATCTAAGCTGCAAAAAAAAACAGCATAAATGTATCGAATACATATGCTTATGATAATTACTGTCTTTAGCCCGATGTACAGATAATAAATTGCTAATTGATTAACTTTAAATTGTCCGTATATTCAAATCGCAACTGTCATTCTTTGACAGTTGTGTATTGAGTTTCACACATATGTCACTTGCAAATTTGCTTAGCAATAACCCCTTTATTCATAAACGTTGCATAAAATTAAGTAGTGATTAGCAACTGTTTAACCATACATTTTTAACGTTCAAACGTCACTTAACTGTAATCATCGTTTTTCAATACACCCCTTACTTATATCCCTCACGTTGACGTAGATGTGAAGGCATTTTCATTACATATTATCCTATATATTTATATATAAAGAGTTTACCCCTAATTAAGCCGTTTTCACAGTTTGTCTGTGGGAACGCGTCATACTTATAACAATAATATATAACTACATATTATTATTAATATATAATTATTCTATATATAATATTATTGCTTATAATATAATTTTTTTCCTGGTGAAGAAATCTACGATCAATTGAGAAACAAAGACTGTGGAAACATTAGGTACGAGTTACTGAATTCCTGGTAGGTAAGGATTGAAAAATGTAAATGCACCATGCAAATGGAATCAGCGCGAATTCCGAATGTTAACCCGTTGGATCGGAAAATTCGACAGAATGTTGTCTGTTTCGACAACCTGTCTTTCACGTTACACTTTTCTCGGCATTTTTTATTTCAATGACATATAAAGCTTTTCTAGTTGTGCGGAAATCGGTTGTTATAGTATAGGCATGTGATGCGGAGGAATGAGGAAAATTGCATGTGCAAAGTTTTGAGTACGAATGTCGATGGCTATAAGGGTAGGGGAAGACGAAAGAAACGATGATGGATGGACTGTGTGAGAGATGATATGCTTAAAAAGGCGGTGACTACCGAGATGGCGACTAATAGAGAAGTATGGAAGAAAAAGTCATGATGCGCCGCCCCCAAATAAATTGGGATAAGGAAGGAGAATGTTGATGACGCATTTTTAGATGGGTTTAACGGTTGAATTACGCAATATAAAGAGGGTATTTTTATTACAGCGAACATAAAAAACTTATTATAACTGTAAACACGTCTTAGAAATATGCAAATTCTGTTTTGGGATACTGAGAACGGATAGCTAAAGATATAAGGCATATTAGCATAAACGGAACCGCGTGAACTCTGCGCAAACAATGTTAGCGTGTTATGTTGTTAGGGGTAAGCAGAATTATGTGTGTTAAATACTCGTCTATATTCCATACATTGTTTGCTTAATTGCGTCGGGTTATTGGCTTTAATTTTCCTGGGTACCTATGGGTTTTAGAATCGTCTGACTTTCGCAAACTTCAAAATTTGCGTTTTCCTACTTATGCTATAAGATGCAGAAGGCTCGTGGCTGAATAATAACAGACACGTGGGTCGTTCTTCAAGGTTAAGCAACGTTTGCCAAGGTCGGTCCGTGGATTGGTGATCATCAATGACATACCAAAACCCCTCCATGACTCGGAAAGCACGATAAGCCGTTGTTCCCGGTTGTCATTTGTAAATCTTTGTCAGTCAATACGGGTAGTCAGAAGCCTTACTCTGACAACCAGTCTTATCAAGGGGTATCGTGTTAACCAGTAACTGGGTTCGATATGCAGTCGCACCATGAAAAATACTGGTATTCAGCTGCATCCGGTTATACTGGAAGCTGACCCCAACATAGTTGGGAAAAGGCTAGGGAGGCTGTTTCCCTATGGGTTTCCGACATACCAATGTTAATAAAGGAAAAGATATCAATAGAATAATTGAAAGTATTCTAAACAAGAACATCTGACTCAATTCCTCACATTTTAGTTGCTCGTATACGGGCTGGCATACATCGACGCGCAACCTGAAACCATGGATTCAGTACATGATTCTGAAAGCCCCAGTGTTTAAATTTTTCGAAGGCTATTAAAAAAAAATTGCTGTTCCATACATTTTGACCGCGCACGTATTGCACTTTTCTATGAAACATAAGTTTTTTTTTATAACCTACAAAATAATACCTACTCTAGAGGGTCTACATGTGCTGAATTCATGGTTACAGTTTGTACGTCGATGTTCCTGCCATACTTTCGACAATGCAATATTTAAAGTTATTCAAGGATGCTTTCAACATTCAGCGTATTCGTAAAGTATAATTTTCTGCAACACAACTTCTTGTTTTATTTACTTCCGTCTCTTTAACCTTCCGGTGAGGAGACCCTACAGTTGGGGGCAAGATGCTTAATTATTCTAAAGCGTTAATGCAACTTTCGTGTTTAAGGTCTAATGTCATTAATTCAGACGGTTCCTTTGAACAATATTAAGGTTAATTGGTAAATAGTAGAGTCCTGTACTTATGTTTATTTGAATAGGGTTATTTATGTGTTGTACATGAAACTCAAACTCGACCATTTATCTGTACTAATAATACAGTTAAAGAGTTAGTTTCTTTGAACGCTCTAATCTCTCGAACTACCAGTCGGATTGGACACATGCACATTTTGCACATGAACAAAGTGTTTTTATCAATGTATCTATTATCCTAATAAAGTGCTACGGAATTGTGTAAAAGTGCTAATCGACACTATTCTTAGTTACCTAAACAGTATCTGCCACGTAAAATAATAAGTTAGAGATAAATTGCTTGGTAGGTAACCGATTTTATTATTAGGTAGGTAATTAAGAACTGTAGTTCTTATTAATACAGCAAAAAAGATGTTTACTCAAGTCCTTCACTATTGACTGTGTGCATATCGTTTAAGAGAAAGATTACTTTTAAGCGCATTTATTTTATATTGTAATGACTTAGGTATAGTTTGTCTTTGTTTGTTTGTTTTTTTTTTTGTAGGTTGTTTGTTTTTTTTATCTATTATCATTATCAATTGTCCGAAAGACGTCCATAGTCCACTATTGGACATTCGTGACACGTAATAATTTCCATAATTAGCAATGCCATCACACCAGCATACCCCGAAGGGGGTAGGAGTGTGATGTTACTTACCTTAACTTTATACTTACTTCTGCCCGCAACTACGGCCGCGTGGTAGTCAACTTTACTATAAAACATACCGTATGGCACACGGCAATAGACTAGGTTTCTGCCTGTGAAAGAATTTTCAAAATCAGATCAGTACTTCCAGAGATTACCTCCTACATCCAAACATCCAAACTTAGGTACAAAACCTCTTTGTAAAATTAGTGTAGATTTACATAAATATTCTTATCGACTCAATAGACAATATACATTAAACCAGTATTGTTTAAGGAGCTTAGTAACCAATTTCTTAAAATAAAATATTATATTAAAATCAATTTTATTTGAAAAGCTGAGCCGTTTCTTTTTTCAATTTCTCCGTGCTGGGGTGGGGTTGAGCCTTCAATCCCTGGGGCCGGACAGGATGTAATATCGGGATGGATTGGCCCTGTTTCCACACTGAGGTGTAGTGGAAGCTCAAAATCCAGTAGTTTAGCCCCGTTTTGTCTAGATGTGAGGTTTATTTTGTTATTTATGTACACACAATAAAATACGAGTACATGGGGATACGACATAATTATAATTTGAGTACAAAGGTACTGCTTATTTCTTAAGAAATTTCTTCCAACAGACCTGCGAAAGGAGAAATGCAGACAATACTTAGTGTGTGAGAACAAGAAGAGAAAAATATGTGAGAACAAGAAGAGAAGAATATGTGAAGTCTAAAACTAATATATTAAATGAGGTTCTGAAATAGCCGAATGTTTTTTTTATCAATAAAATTGTTTTTTCCGTGAGGTTACGTTGCTATAAAGGTATTTTTATGAATCTGTTGTACTGATTACATTTATTAAAAATCGTTTATGAATATCGTTAAGTCCTGGAGTGCTCTGTTAGATACCTACATTACTAGACAGTGCTTATTGCTTATGACATGAAGGGCTTAATCTTCTTAAAAATCAAAAACTAATTGTGATGAAACTTGCTAAGTTGTTCTGTCGTGACGGATAAATATATTGAATATGGGAAGTCAGGTAAGAAGGAGAAATGGGTTTGTCGAGAATAGAAAACGACATAGACAGAGAGACAAGAACAGGCGACCATTATCGGTGCTCGGATTCATGGTCATACTTACGCAGATTGAAAACGAATCGAATGCAATTATTGAGAAGGCGGTCAAGTTTATTGAAAAGATCTGCAGATACACACATCACCTAAGGACTGTAGAAGCATAGCCTTAAGGACTGTACAAGCATAGCCTTTATGTATGATGGGAGTCAATTTTTAACATCTGAGCTAAACTGAATGACTCAGTTTCCATACAGCAAAAGCAAAATAAACAGTCAAAAGCCGCCTTTGAACCCAGATAATAAAAACGAAACCATTACTCATCCATTCCTGAAAGTGAACAACATTGGCTTTCACGATAACGCGCCTGAAACTTAAACGAAGTACACACTACACCTAACATTGACCCTGAATGAAAGAGCAGGTAAACAAAACACGCTCAATGCCTCATAGGCTCAACCACAGATTAAATATGTAGGCCAGGTCTGGCCACTGTAATGGGTAATGGCAACCCTGAATGGTAATTTTCCGTATTGAGGTCTGGAGTTCTGGACCAGCGGGTGTACGTCACATGTAGGTACACAATGGACTACATAATGTTGGTTATTGGTCAAAATTGAACAATGTTGGCCAAAATTGAACAATGTTGAATGGAACTATAGGTCTTGAAATGAAGAAGACATAGATTTGTAATATAGTAGTTACGCAAATATTTATATAAAACACCAGTCAAAATCCAAAATATATTAGCAAAAGGTTTTTGAACGGAAGATTGAATGCCTTTTTTAATCAATTCAAGCGGGTTCTCGTACAAATTCACAAAGGAGCGGGAAAGGCAAAATTCCGAAACAAATCTGCATTTTAAATTATTCTACTAGGTACATGTACCGACTGGGTGTGTGATTGTGCCTCGAACCTCTGACCTGATTAGTTTTTTGAATCAGTAGAAACAAATGAGACACACATGTTACATGCCGTACACCTACAGTCCGTTTCAAAAATGTAAACAAATATATTATGAGTTTATAGAAAAATAACTTTAATTACTACACAATAAAGTTCAGTTTACGCACTTTACACATTCACTTTACAACTTACAACACTTTACAACTTCAAACATATTATTATAACTTTTTCAATAGTGCTAGTCACTCTGAAATCAACTTAATTCCCATTAAAATAAAGTTGATATTTGTTTAACTTGAAATAACGTCAATTTTAAACAAATAAAATTTGAATATACGTTCTTTTAAGAGATTACTCCACCCTGTTTAGGATTGAGGTATTCCTCTTAGAGCCAGTACATCTCGCGTTGAAATTTTTCGTCGATCATTAAAGAAAACATTGTTGTTCCATACATTTTGACCGCGTAGGTATTGCACTTTTTTTTAAAACCGACCTAAAATTTCAAAGCGTTGGGGTACAGAATCATGTACAGAATCCATGGTTATGCATCGAGGGTCATCCACCCTGTATAGAACAGACAGATTTCGTAATGAAATCTAAAGCCCTAATTTACACGATGCAAACTTCTAGCCTAAGGCATATCATCATCATCTTATGACGTCCACCACTGGACGTAGACCTCCCCCAAGCATCGCCACGTCAACCTGCGGTTCTGTGCTTCCCGCATCCAGGGGATTCATGTGGAATTCACAAGGAAGTCCTAAAGAGGTAAAGAATGCGAACTCGTTTAATATTTTCAAAACTAAATTAAAAAACACATTCTAAATGATCAAACATTATTACCCTAAATAGACTTGCCCTACTGTTGCGTTGCTTTGCACCGGGTTCGCATTCCTTATCTAAGTACTATGAATATTTGCGACCACGGTAATAATTTCTTTTGCGGGTAGATTGAAATTTTTTTTTTTTTTAAGTTTTGTATCCCTTAATGTTATTTGTGTGCAAGGTGAAATGTTGTTGCGTAAATGATTTTGTTGTAGAGAATATAATAATAGCTGCTTGGTTTGTGTGTCAAAGTTCTTATAATATATTTAAGTTTTAAAAATGTTCTCAAGTAAGTGAAGTCTTTGTAATTTCTTATTGAGAAATAAATTTCATTAACCATAAATCGGACCACCTGGGGAATACTTTACCTACAACAACATTGAATCAACAAATTACTTGCATCGTCTAAACACTGTTAAGACGGTGCAACCTTTATAGTTGCTTCAACTTATGTTATGCCGCAAGCAGTTAAATCGCACCGTGTAATTCAGGCTTAAATCTAAGTTCATGCTTATGCATACGGAACTATCTTAAGGTACTGGTAATGCAACTACTTTGGTGCGCAGAAGTGTTTAATGTATGGCCCCAATTAATTACAATAACCAAGTGATAGGAAGGACTTGACAACAGTGATGTTCAATGACTACACGTTGACTACGTTTTTTAATGGATAAAGCGTACTACAGTGAGATGTCAGCAGAGGACGGGGCCCGATAGGGCCGAAGCCTGCCAGGGCGGCGGGATCATCCGAAAGGGTTACCGCTGCCCTGGAACAGAAAGGGCTAAGGAACGAACACGGGTGGGTTTTAGTCAGTAAGAGTCTGACACTCCCTTCCGCTCCACCCAGAGCGGGCGGGGTCATTTGATGATTTCCCATCCACAAAAAAAAAAAGAAAAAAAAGCGTACTACAGTGTGACTGAGTTTTATCAGAGAAAAGAATTGCCTGAATTGCTCTGGATTGCTGGATCTGGATTTTGGTTAAACTTAAGTGAATGTTAATAATATAAATGTTTGCATACCGAATGGTGGAATATGGCTGAGCTTTAATGTATCATAACACCCATTACCCATATTGGGCCCTGGCCTTGACATCAAGCAATAGACAAGAGGGTCAACATTTTTATGCTTGAGTACGAGTCTTTTTGACTATGTGTATCTTAAGTCTTTTGTCTTATTTTATTTTAAATATTATTATTATTTCGTTGTAATTGTGCGTTTTGTTTGTGCAGAATAAAATATTTTTCTTTCTTTCTATATTTTCAGAATAAATGTCAAAACATTTTTTATTTTTCTATTCTAATGCCATTACAACAGCCATTTTTCTTTACGTAACGCGCTGTTCAAACAATTCACAACACATAACCTTACATTATAACATCTGAAGACACTCAACCCTCAAGTACGTTGACACGATCAATCACAGCTTCCCGGGAAATATGTAAATTTGTTTTGAAAAAGTTATGCGGCCAATCTACGGAATCCTTCAGCGGGAGGATTATGAGGGCGCCACGGCACTGGAGGGATTTAAAAAGGCTTTTGTATCAAAATCGCTTGGTAGCTAGCAATCAGCCTTTTATTTATCTTGTTCGCTCTAATTATAATGTTTATTGTGAAATTATTTGCATTTGAATTGTAATAGTTTCTTGATTCTAGGGTTCCTTACCTGAAATGGAAAAAACGGAAATCTTACCTATAAGATCACTTTGTTGTCCGTCCGTCCTTCCGTCTGTCTGTCGAGACCCTTTTTCTCTGGAACACGTGGAGGTATCAAGCTGGAATTTATATCAAACTAGCTGACCCGGCAAACGTTGTTTTGCCATATTTAAATTATTTCTAGCTGCCCGGCGCTACTTCGTTCGCGTGGTGTCCTACCCCCTACTCTACCCAACTCCTACCCTACTCCTAACCTACTGCTAACCTACTCCTACCCTACTCCTACCCTACTCCTACCCTACTCCTACCCTACTCCTACCCTTCTCCTACCCTACTCCTACCCTACTCCTACCCTACTCCTACCCTACTCCTACCCTACTCCTACCCTACTAATACCCTACTCCTACCCTACTCCTACCCTACTCCTACCCCACTCCTACCCATCTCCTACCCTACTCCTACCCTACTCCTACCCTACTACTACCCTACTCCTACCCTACTCCTACCCTACTCCTACCCTACTCCTAGGTTACTCCTACCGATGTTAACCATTTGTCATTATTTCTGAACGCACGCATAAATATTTGAGGAACTTCTATTCAAATCTGCTTAATACACTTTTCAACCTTTTTAATTGATTAAAAAAAATACAGACAAAAGTTTATTCACCCTTTTTAAATAGTTTACACAAAATACATTTCTCAACGCATGCATAAATGTCAATCACAGTATTTGACAGGATGACAGGAGGAAAACAAATGTTTGACAGGTACGAAACAAAGGAACATAATTAAATGGAAAATTATTCATTTTCATAATGATGTATTCGTCAAGTTTTAATTGTTTTTAAAATGTATTCTGCTATTCAGGGCGGAGACAAATCCAACGAAACAAAAACCTTGAAAATTGATCCTGCCGATCTCGAGTTATAAGTGTTGTAACAAACCCGTTTTTGTTTTATATAATTATATATGATACTTTAGTCTCTTGGAGCTTGGAGCACGGTTCAGTCCCTTGGAGCTGTGAAAAAATCAAACTTCTCAGCCAAGGCAATCAAAAGATACAGCCGTTTATGCCGCAAATTTCCGCAAATTTTCGACACTTGCAAGGGAATCAAAACCTACAGGGTACTTCCCGTGAACTCAGAATCTTGAAATTTGGTACGAAGCAACATCACACATACACACACAGAGATAAAGGAAAAATTGCGAATACCGTTAATTTTTAGTTATATATAATTTAAAATATTTTTAAATTTAAAATATTTTTAAATTATACTGAACCCTAGGTGCGCGAGTCCGACTCGCACAGGGTCGGTTTTTTAAATAGTTAATGACACAAGTCAAAACGGGTAAGGCAAACATCGTGAGGAAACCGGCATGTCCTAGAACCAGAAATTTGAAGACATAATGTGACATGTACCAATCAATGGATCTACTTGGTTTGGTAGATTACAGTCTAACCTCTCGAAGAGAGGAGGCCTGTGTCCCAGAAGTGCGAACATTATTAACTGATTACGATGATGATTATTAATGAGACAAGGTGGATTAACCCGTTGAATGCCGTAATTACAGACACAATTAAAAGGCCACTGTGTCTCGCGTGGATCTACGTTCTAATGAAGGGTCTGGGTTAAAAGTTATTTCCGTGTTTCCTCAACGTCATCTTCCTCGTCATTCCGTCTATGTCTTATGGTATCTTCTAGTATATATGGAACGTTTGCGACCTAACCACCCAATTATCGAGAAATACCGATACATCCTAAAATAAGACCGGGTGTCAGGCTTCCGAACGCCTGTCTACCCGTAACGCCTGTCGGGTATTTATGGTCACGAACGTTAAATCGTCGTCCACTGGAGCCTCAAAGATAAAGATTAGTGGAGCAATGCACTCGAAAAATGTAGGACACACACAGCAATCATCATCAATACTTTGGCATTGAACCTAAAATCGATATCTATACTAATAATAAAGCTGAAGAGTTTGATTGTTTGTTTGAACGCGCTAATCTCTGAAACTGCAAGTCGGATTAAAAAAAGCTCAATTTTTGAGCAAAGTTAAAGGGTGTTTAACATAACACAAGGGTGATACCGCCCTTAGGAACAGAGCAAAAACAAAAAGAAGAACGTTAAGCGAAAGCTAAGTAACTTTGACTTAATTTTCATTGTTATTATTATTATTATTTATTTATTTCATTCTCTCTTCACAATATTGGTTTCCTTTATTAACAATGTTTTTGATACCACGAGATAGCTCGGACACAAGTACTATTGTAACTTACTGGGGCTGCCTCAGTTTATGTATGACTCAATGCTTGAGAAGTAATAAATATTTTTGTTTTTTTTTTTTTTTTGTTACTGGCGATGTTATACTACGGGTTGGGTCGGGGTGACAAGAAATTTCACGCAAACGAAGTCACGGGGAGAAGCTAGTTAATTATAAAGATACTTTCTTATAGTATGATCCAAAAGTATCTGATGAAAATGGATGGATTAACAAATGGATCAGAAAACGTACCTGTGGATTCCAATTTGTAGTGCCGCTTACAAATTGAGTGTTTGATTTGATTATTTGAATAATTAGTGGCAACAAGGGGTGAGATTAATAACTCACCGCTATTATGTGTAACTTTAGAGAGTAATTGTGTAACAATGAACAGGGTTTGTTTACAATTTTATCAGATACGAGTAATTTTGGAATAGAATAAACACACTATTTATGTTATTTCATATAGGTAATTATTAGAGTAGAATACAGATATGAAATTAGGGTACAGTACCTACCGGGACGAATAAATAAAACCGCTGCTTGTCATAATATATTACTTGAAAATATAATTATTCCTAGACGATGGTTCTACGTTTTTACATTTTTATCCTTGTAAGTGACAAGGATAAAAATGTAAAAACGTAGAACTTTATTTGGCTTGTCAGCCAAATTTCATTCCTACTGTTTTTTATCTTATTCTTTTTATAAAAAACAACTAGATGCGCCCCGCGGTTTCACACGCAGAAGTTTCGATCCCGTGGGAATATCGGGATAAAAAGTATCCTGGTTAAGTATAAACCTAGTTAAGTATAAACCATCTGTGTGCAAAATTTCATCCAAATCCGTTCTGTAGTTTTTGTGTGAAAGAGTTACAAGCATACATCCATTCATACAAACTTTCACGTTACATGAGTAGGATAGGATGTTTGTCTCGTTTTTATGTTAGTATCAATCTACACGGGCCTTCCTCGTCGGATCGTTTCGTTTTCGTGCCTCCGAATCTGTACAGTCGAATGGTTCAGTAGTATTCGGTACAGAGACGTGTGTATGCGCTCGGAAAAGAATCTTTACCGAAACGAAAACGCGCCGATCCGATGAGGAAGGCGCCTTATGTTCAAAGTATTCATAAAGCTAGCATTGAAGCACCAAATACGCTATAATCTCAACAGTACTAATATTATAAAACCCATGTTAGATTTAAATGCACAATTACTAAAGTCATTTTCAGGTCCCCCATTAAAAGCTTTGTAAACAAAATCAGCGTAGACTGTTCGGTACCTTTTATCGCTAAACGTAACATTTGAATGGGACCAAATCATTAGCGAATAGCGACGCAAAGCTGATAATCTGATTGTTTGGAAGTTTAAAGTGCTTCCCACCATTACGGTTTTTAGTCCTCTTAGCAGTAAATAAACATACTACCAGACTTTACGTAATGGTTTTGTGCAAACGGATTATTACAAGCATTTGTTTCCTTCTTATTTTTCGTTTCCTCGATTAAAAATTTAAAATAAATTATTTCGAACCCATAAGTGTAGGTAGTCTATTTTGCTAGTATATACACGACTTAGAAACTATGTGTTAGTACTTACATCTACCAGAAAAACAACACAAACTATTATTTAATACGCAACAGTGGCATGTAGGCGTATCCAATCTCACCTATCAGCTATAGTTTTCAGGATGCTGTTGGAACTGGCGCGTACCCTGTGCATAATGGAAGCGCAACGCTTGCGCATGATAGCGTGAAAGCCATCTATTCTCACCTCTGCGAGCGCGGCAACCCCATCAACACTCTGAAAACATGATTGTATTGTACGCACAGGGCGTTGTATGCCCTCTGCGTGTAGTTGACCCACAGACTGCCTGTATAGAACGACTGACAGTACGCTGTAAATTAATGTAGGATCTGCTAAGGATCGTGATTACAAACGACGCGTCTCCAAGTTATGCGGTCTACTGCAGTGCGGCATAATCAGCCTATAATGTTCCCACAGGTGGGACACAGGCCTACTATCGGTGAGAGGGAGTGGGCCGTAATCTACCACGCTGGCCCAGTGCGGGTTGGTACTGTTGGTAGATGTCACACGTCTTCGATTTTTTAGTTCCAAGGCGTGCTGGTTTTCTCACGATGGTTGTTCATGATAATGAGTAGCTCTAACTGTAAGGTTTTTATTTTAACAAAAGATGTTACAAAAATGCAAGAAATTGGTGATGATGAAAATCTATGAAAATTCACTGTCACCACGACCGTGCTTCATCGCATAATATAGTAGGTAGGTACAGTCACGAGCAAAAGTATGTATTCATTCGGCTTTATTCAAAAGCGATTTACTCCTTTGTTTTTGAATGAAATTTTATGCTGTTACGAACATAGCATTTTCGAACCCATAGGTTTATGATGTGTCGTATTTCCACGTTGCATTCGTTATTTCACGAAAAAATCGCATTTGAAAGTTGCCAAGTGTTGACATATTGGTGCTCGTGACTGTACACCCCTAAGTTGGCCCAAGGACTGAGTGGAGTTGGGTGTTAATGATATCGTTCTAAGCAAAGTCAGCCTATAATGTTCCCACTGCTGGGACACTGGCCTCCTCTCGGTGAGAGGGAGTGGGCCGTAATCCACCTCCCTGGCCAAGTGCGGGCTAGTATATGTCACATGTCTTCGAATTTTTTATTCTAGGACAGAGACCTTGACTTCCACTGAGTTTGTTTCTGCTCAGCTGTTGTTTCGTCGTCCATGTGGCTGCGAACCCTGCTAAGTTAAACAGCATCCTACTGCCTGGAAATCTTGACAGTTTTCCTGTTTCCTCACGAATGAGGATGTCTTCATGATAATGAGCTCCGATAGCTTTAACTATAGGGTTTTTAACAACTGATGTTGAAAAACTGGGTATTGCTGACATTCATTGAAATTTCACCGTCGCCAGGACCGTGCGTTGTAGCATAATATACTACAACTAAGTTGTCCCGTGGACTGAGTGGAGTCGCTATTGATGATTTGGTTCGAAACAAAAACACTAAAATTACACACATAATCAGCATTATAATGTTCCCATTGCTGGGACACAGGCCTCCTTTCTGTGAGAGGGAGTGCGTCACAATCCACCACGCAGGCCCAGTGAGGGTTAATTACACGAAGTAAAATGCCTGCTTGGGTTCGAACCCACGACCTTCAACACGTAAGTCATAGCCGTTACCACAGGGCCACCACTGCTCTTAAAAATGACATAAACGACTTTAATTAAGGAAAAATATTCATTAAAACTACATGATGCCAACTGACGGTACACAAGTTTGGCACCGAGCCATGTATGGCAGCGACGTGGCGGATTTAAGGCCACGACTACACTGTTTAGCTAAAGGCTGGGACTCAAACAAGACACGAAAGCTATTTCATCTATCACTCACAGTGTTCTAGATATGTACCAAACCTACCTACCTATCTATAGGTTTTGGCTCAATATGGGGCCCAGTATAATCCGCCTATAACGTTCCCACTGCTGGGACACAGGCCTCTTCACTGTGTGAGGTAGTGGGATGTTATCCACCACCCGGGCGCAGTGCGGGTTGGCATGTCGAAACGGTGGTTTTTTGCCCATTCTTCTCCATACGAAACTACCTTTTGGAAGGGGTGAATAGAATCAATTCTTTTTTTTGTAAATTTTGACGTTCAAAAGTGCCTTTTATGTGCCTGTTTGAAATAAATGATTTAACTTTGACTTTGACTTAAAGTGACCAAAGGGCTGGCTCGTTCCTTTGCAAAAGAATTAGCATTGCCATTCAACGTGGCAATGCTGCCAGTCTTCTGGGCACGTTACCGGATGACAGCAAAATCATACACTGTCCAAACTAAATGAATAAAGAATCCTTTCATCAGATTGGTAATAAAACACGTATAACACGTAATAGTTTCAAAGTTGCCCCCGGCCTCAATAAAGTTACTGAGAGCGACACCTAGACCACTACGTGACTTCACAAGCACTAACATTTATATAGTAGGTAGGTATTTACTAAAACTAATAATAGAATAATATGCGTTTATAAATATAACTATAAATAAATATATATAAATATAACTATACTAGCTTCTGCCCGAGACTTCGTCCGCGTGAAATTTCGGCCCATCGCATCGCATCACATCGCTCGCCCGTGCTACTACGCGTTCCTACCGACTTTTATTCATTTTGCTTGGCTCTTAAGGGTCAAATGTGATGTTCAATAACCTTCCTATAACCTTCCTCAAGAATTGAGCTATAAACTGCAAAAAGATTTTTCAAAATCCAACTGGTAGTTCCGTACACAACATACAAACAAACAAATACCTGTTTGTAATATTAGAACAGGAGTATAGATGGTCGACCCTGAAATTACTTTATCACCCTCAGTCTGAATGTTACTTTTATGTCATAAAACGACAAGGTCTATTTGTATAAGTGACAGTTAGATCGTTTCAATCTATGGAATATTATTTACTCTAAACTGTTTCAACCTACCTTGTCCTTTCACAATTATTTCAACTCTGTCAGCAAGGTGCAGCACAGCACCCTAATTGCGTAACACACTATCATTCTCAATCTGAATCATTTTGAGAGATATTGAATTAAAATTACTTCATATATTTGAAAAATTTGTCTGCGCATCAACGTAATTAAAGCAATTAATTTTGTTGAACTGTTAAAAGGAACCCATTGTTACTTAAAGTGTGTTACGGAAGTACCCCGTAGCCTACTAAATGTGTTTTTCTGGTAACATAATTAAATTAATTGAAATAACACGAACAAGATTACCATTTGAATTTATCAAAGAGAAGATTTATCGAGGTCAACCCGTCATTTTAAGAAAAAATATAAAGCAAAAAATAAATAACCACTAAAAGTAAGAAAAAACAAATTAATATAGGTACATGATATTCCTGTACACAGCCCAGAAAATTTATTTCACCAATTTACATGAATTTCGATCCACAATAAATAAACCGTAGTACCTACCTACTCGCACGAAGCGTTCAATTTTTATGTTAATTAAGGTAACTTTTCTAGACACTTGTTTTACCAAATAAATTATTAAAAACATATATGTACACTCCGTGACTCCTAAATCGAGACACCGTGCATATATTTACATGTAGGTAAGTAGTTAATAAAGATATACGGGGCTTGTGTCTAAGTTATAATAGCCGCACGGGTAGATCGATCGTGTTAAGCTACGCTTGCGGTTGGTCCGTGGATGGGTGACCATCTTTACATACCAAGACCTCTCCGTACCTGGGAAAGCATTTTAAGCCAGTCGTTACGGGTCACCAGAAACCCGAAAATCTGACAACCAGTCTTACCAAGAAGGGGTATCGTATTACCCAGTAACTGGGTTGTGGAGGTCAGATAGGCAGTCGCTGCGTGTAAAATACTGGTGCTAGCTGCTTCGGGTTAGACTGGAAGCCGACCCCAACATAGTTGGGAGAAGGGCTAGGCAGATGATAAGTTAATAAAGATCTAACAGCCGTACTCAGAAGGGTTAATTAAAAATTAGTCCTAATAAGTACCTAACTAATTAGCATTAAATCCGTTAGTCAACGGTACATTCTATAAAAATTTACACCTTTATCCAAAAAAAAGCATGGTGGCTCGATTAAGGGAGTGTATATTTTTATACAAAGCAGAGTTACATTTCTCATGTATTGTATTAATGTAACATAACGCCTGTATTTCCCAAAGGAGACAAGGGTAGAAAGGTACGCGGCACACCTGATGTGCCTACATTCATATGTACACCGTTATCAGTTCCTATTAATTGGGGCAAGCCTATACACGGCTCTTTACAGGGCATTTTCCCTTGATAAAACCAACGAGATACTTTCCCTTGTTTCGGAATCGAACAAGAAAAGATCAATGATGCTATTGTCCAAAAATAGAAGTTTTGAAATGAAATAAAACCAATATGAATATCACTGATGTGATATGATATTCAATTAACTTAGAAAATGTAAGAGTGTGAATTTGTGAATAAAATGCAAAACAAATGGCATAGCTGCATAAAACATACATATATTATACTTTACACTTACACAAGTTCCAAAAGTAATTTTCTCATAAACTTTTCTGTATTTTATGGTGTTACGAACATAGTATAATCGAATTCATACTATCTGTACAAATAATTTTAATTACCTATTATTTTTAATGAGTTGTTGAATATTTGAATTTAATTGATCACAATTTTATTTTAATTTGGGTTTTTAACTGTATAGAATTTAAAATAGTTTATATTTAAATGTATGAGTGTACTATGGACTATATGTAAATATGGACTAGAATTATGTCTGATATAAATAAATAATAATTATTATTTAAATAATAACATTGTTATGAAATTAAGTCTTTTCTCAAAGTTGCAATTTTTATTTCAATAGAAAAATGGCTTTTAACTTTGCGTAACTGTATGTCTATACAATCTAAACAAATAAATAAAATTGAAGTGTCTTTTTGTAATGTCAAAATAACGGGTTTTTTCTAAATGCATAAACGAAAGTAAATACGATACTTATTTATTTTTTTCTGTCAGTTTGTTCCGGCTAATCTCCGAAACGGTAGGACCGATTTTGACGGGACTTTCACTGGCAGATAGCTGATGTTATAGAAAGAAAGAAAGAAAATATAAAAGTAGGTACCTATACATATAGATTATAACTTATACCTACTTTTATTTTACAAAATGAATTGGTAACAATAATGTGTCTAAAAAGAAAAAATAATTAGTAAAGAGACACATTATTGTTATCCGACATCCACGCGAACAAAGTCGCGGACACAGCTAGTACATAAATAAGTCCCGTTCGTATCCTACAAAACGTTTGAGGGATTATTTAAAGATCGACGGTATATATAGAATACATGAACGCCTTATTCGTGTATTTTCCACATGTGATGCAAAACCATTGGGTTGCACTGAAAGGGTTTGATCCAGATCCCTCCATTGTTGTCACGTTCTCAAAAGACGAGGGCGATTTAGTTTACAAAACTATCGGTAAGATTCACAACAAAAGAATCCTTTGGTATACATGTAAGGCTTTGCATTCAAAGAGCTTATTTAGAATGTTGGTTAGTATGAACAATTTATCAGAAGACCAATTTCCGCATTTAATTAACGCCTATAACGTTACCACTGCTAGGACACAGGTAGTGGGCCGTCATCCACCACGCGGGCCTAGTGCGAGTTTGTAGTCGATATAAATGTACTCTGTGGTCGTAATCTCACCTCAACGACAATCATCGTTACAAACTTGTAAAAAATTTGGGGTTATTTTTGACAGATTGTGACTGAAATTAGAATGCGACCATTCTTAAAAATACCGGAACTACCCCTTAGCTAGGGGCCAGTTTTTTATCCGTAATTAAACTCAATCAATTGTTTAAAATAGTAACTAATGGTTAAATTTTTGCAAAATATTTTTTTTGATCAATTTGTGTTAGTTTATCTAATGATATAACTACACCACAACTATGTTTAACAATTGGTTGAGTAAACTACGGATCAAAAAATCGGCCCTAAGGGCTGATTATTCCAACGCCAGATAGTTTTATTCGAGGAATAATTTTGAATTTTTGACAGTTCTTACATACAAATTCTGTCAGACGTCAATTTAATTCCACGAATAAAAACTAACTGTCGATTGAATAGCCCTAAAGGTTTTAAGTTACTAGACAATTCAAGAATTATTATGTACCTACTTAAATACACCCATGAATCAGGAGTAATTTTCATTCCGAATCATGTCAAACTAGTAGTTTCAGTTGTTCAGATTAAACCAATCAAAATTTAGGCACGTATCCATAGGCAAGTATGTACAGTTATTTACCTCTAACCTCGAAAGTACATTAACCCATTAATTAACGTAAATTTATCAGACGTGCTCAAAAGAAGTGGTTCTGCCAGTTAATAGTTAAGGAAGTATGCGCAATGGCCGACCTCTCTTGTGCTCCAAATTGATTCCGTGCTCGAAGTGGCCCTTTGTTATCGACCAATAGGTAATGGAGCAGTGAGCAGTGCTTACACAACGCTCACTATGAATATTCTAGACGTAATTTAATTTTCTGAAGGAACTGCTTCCACTACCTACACATTGTTGTCGGACAAAGACCATTTTCAATCTGGATTTCGGACGATTTTCAAGATATCACGAGGAGGTGGACATACATACATAATCAACCTATAATATTCACACTGCTGAGACACAGGCCTCCTTTCTGTGAAAGGGAGTGGGCCTTAATCCACAACGCGGCCCAGTGCGGGTTGGTAGATGTCACATGTCTTCGATTTTTTTGATTCTAGGACATGCTGGTTTCCTCACGATGTTTTCCTTCACCGCTTAGAGAGCAGTGGTGATGAAATAATTTACACAAAGTAAAGCGCCTGTCTGGGTTCGAACCTACGACCTACAACTCGTAAGTCGCGGCTGTTACCAATGGGCCACCACTGCTCTACATAGGCGGACATAGTCACGTTAAAATCATCGTCTATTATAACCCGTAGCACAGTTAAAGTTATCACAGTTTTCACGGATTACACTTCGGTTAAAGTTAAACCTATCGGATTTACGACAGGCCAATTAAACGACCAATCAAATCTAAAAATAGAATTCTAACTGCTACTGGTAAAATTCAATCAAAAATTTTACGTGAAATGACCGAACACTGTGGATTTCAATTCGATGACCGCACAAGCGAATCGTTTTTCAAGATCGGAACCCATTTAAACCACAATAGCAGTAATCGGGTGGTGGCCATTCCAGTCAAAATTACGCTCACAGCCGCTCTCGCGACCGGTCACTCCAGCTGTAGAGCTTGCTATATTTAAAATTGATTTATTTTATTTATATATTTTTTTGACATTTTGGGGTCGAGATTCGAGTGCGAGCTGACCCCGCAATTAGAGGCACAATGTCAGGTGGACCCAGTATAAATACATATTCCAAGAAGTACTGGTTCTTGAAAGTGAACTTCGGAAACGTAGAATGGTTTGAACTGTAATTTATTTACTTTTAAGAGGCACCAGAAGGCCAATTCTCTTAATTCAAAATGTTCAAAATCTGGTCGCAGTATCATCTCGGCAACAAACAATTAATGTCAAAATCTTGTCATATTGTAGGGAAATTAGAGGTATTTTTGACAGATTGAGACTGAGATCAGACCGTGAACGTTCTTAAAATTACGAGAATTGCCCCTCAGGCCACCTATACATATACTGATTTTTTTTCAACCTGCTCTGGGCCCGCGTGGTAGATTACAGCCAGTGGGCTTAATCTACCTGTTCTCTCTGTGAGAGGGAGTGCCCTCTCACAGAGAGAATGCCTATCTCCCAGCAATGGGAAACTGGGAACATGATAGGCTGATTATGCTATGGTATATTAACCGTTAAGTTTCTAAAATCGAATTCCTAGTATTGCATAGACTGGTATTAAGAAATGAGAGAAAACATTTAAACACAATTCAAACCTTATTTAAAAAAAAACAATAACAGTTATCGCACAATTAACGATTACCAACCAACTAACGCTTTAACACAGCTTAAAACGCAATAACCTACGAATACGTATAATCCACCATTACAATAAAGAATCGACCTTAAACCCCTTACAAATGGTAAACCAGTTAACAGCACATGGCAGCGGTAAATCGAATAATAAATAAGCTGCAAAAAGATGAAATCTTTTATCTGTATCGGCTAAAAGCTGTCACTGGCTGAGCACGATGCGGAATTACCGTCGAGGTGGAAAAATCAGGCTGGTCTCGGTTCCACAGCCTTCCTCAAAATAAAATCTCCGCTTCACGCCCCAGTTATCCGACCGGAAGATTCGCCATTCATTCCGTTCACATGTGTTTACGGTACGAATCCGGATGTATTCGAGCGCGACGATACGCCTGCAATCTTCGCCTTTTAGCCAGATTATTACTGTTACCGTGACCGTTTTTTTAGCGGTTTTGGTAATGGGTTTTCGGGCGTGCATTTTGATGCATTTGTGTTTTGCTCTGGTGATCAATTTTCGTCGGTATTATAAAGATGGGATTCATGAAATTCAGATTTGGATGCTTTTCGATTCAATATCACTAGTGAACAATGTTGTTAGTTACACAGCATTTTATTCAGCGGGGTATTGCATAACACACTAAAAGTAGTAATCACTTTCATTTTGACAGTTCAACAACATTCATTGCGTTATTTACGTTGTTGTGCAGACAAATTTTTCGAACATATGCAGCAATGCTTCATCATCATCATAATCAGTCTGTAAGAGGGAGTGGGTCGTAATCCACCACGCGGGCCCAGTGCGGATTGGTAGATGTCGCATGTCTTCGAATTTTTAGTTCTAGGACATTACAAAACAAAAAAAAATTGATGATATTTTTTTTGTGGGGTCATCAACCGCAGTTATAGTATTCACTTTAAATATCAGTGTGAAATATCAGTTTTTGGTGTAAACTTTACAAACGTGATGGACTTTAGGTATGTACAAACACTATGAAATAAAATAGATTTTTTCAACTTATACTTCAAGTAACAAGAATAGAAGCGGTCGTTGACCCCCCCAAAAATAAATCATCAAATCTTTTCTGTTTTTATTTTATCATGGATAGATATCCCCATCACGTCTGCGGAGTTTCGCTAGCTAATTTAATTTGACCCTGTACATTCTACAACCAAGACTTTGGTATTGTTTTTACGAGTCCGATACTAGCAAACGGTTTACGACCACCCTTTCCCGCCTAATCGAGCAACTTCAATGGTAATCAGAATCAGATTCATTTACGATCTCATTGTCTTAACATAAAAGAAGAAATCTATTCGAATGGCCGAACATTCTTGAAAGAAATTACGTAACATTTTACCTAACCTTAGTTTTCTGTGGAGATTCGATAAGTTGAAGGTAGAATTCGTTTTAGGCAGCCGAACTGTGTCAGCTTATCTGATGAAAGCTGTAAAGCCAGCTGCCGTTTGGCTTCAATAATACGAGTATTGTATCTGTGTTTTCTTTTTTTTTTGTTGTTGTCATATAACAAAAAAATTATATTTTTAGGGTTCCGTACCTCGAAAGGAAAAAACGTAACCCTTATAAGGATCACTTTGTTGTCCTTCCGTCTGCCTGTCAAGACCCTTTATCTCAGGAGCGCGTGGAGGTATCAAGCTGGAATTTATATCAAATACTCAGGTCTACTAACCCTTGGAGCTGTGAAAAAATCGAACTTCTAAGCCAACGCAATCAAAAGATACAGCCGTTTATGCCGCAAATTTTCGACACTCGCATCGCAAGGGTATCAAAACCTACAGGGTACTTACCTAGTTACATCATATAATATTTTTTTTTTTTAATAATTTTAAATTGTACGGAACCCTCGGTGCGCGAGTCCGACTCGCACTTGGCCGGTTTTTTTTAATAGGGATGGACACACACTGACTCCTCTAATACCGTTTTAATAAGCACAATCATGTTGTACAATCTGAAGGCCAATTCCCGTAATTAAAAACGTTCAAAATCTAGTCGCAATCTCATCTCAGCGACAATCAATGTCAAAAACATGTCAAAAATGTAGGGAAATTACAGGTATCTTTACAGATTGAGACTGAGATCAGGGCAATTCTCGTAATTTTAAGAACGTTCACTGTCTCTGGGCCTGCGTGGTGGATTACAGCCCACTCCCTCTCACCGAGAGGAGGCCTGTGTCCCAGCAGTGGGAACAATATAGGCTGATTATGCTTCTGCTTCAATGTTGCCATAATAGACAGTAGACACGATCAAAAATCCTAATTCGTAAGCAATTTAATATTTTTCAGAACAACAGTTTAATACAATCGTAACAATATAGTGCATTTAATATCCTGACCACGTAATAATTTGGTGTTGCCAGCAAACTAAACCGTAGTATCGCCTGGTCGACTGCGGAAATTACTAGCCGCGATGGATTCCGCCGACGTCACGTCTGCAACGCAATAAGACCCGAGGATATATGGACGGTAACGGACCGCGATATATCCTAAATATCGTACGGGAAACGTTATTAAATGTCGGACTAACATGCTTACTACACAGCGGATTATTGACATGGATTTATTTAATGTTTTGAGTTATTTATATGTGGGAGGTAGGGTAGAATAATAGACATAAATAGGTTCGTTATTATATTGTTCAGTAAGTGATACAGCAACATACATAAGTTCATAACAACAATAAATATCATATTAAAATTTTAACATAACAACACAGTAAAAAAAATACAACATAAAAATAGAAATTCAACATTATAACATTATTTAAAAAAAAAAACATACCTGACAGTTCAGAGCCAGAGCACCGTTGTGCCGTGTCCGCTATCGGACAACTTCTGATCTGTCGAGAGACAGTGCGCCCCTTTTAAAGCAAAATTCACTCTTATAGTGGGGGAACTAGTAGTCAGTTACAATACCTTCATAAACCGGAAGTTTATGAAAATATTATTAAACCATTTTTAAAAATCATTAAATAATTTCTCTCTCACATATATTTGTATGGAACACCAGTTTGTGGAAACTGTCTTCATAGAGTAAGGTAACATAATTTTAAACCACAGTTATGTAAATATATTAAATACCTCAATCTACTAGGTCAAATTAACTAAGCTAGCGAAACTCCACAGACGTGATGGGTATCGCCATCTATATATACAGGGTGGCAGGCAAATCGACGCACAAACTGTAACCATGAATTCAGCACATGATTCTAGACCCCCTAGCGTAGAAACTTTTCATCGGTTATCAAAAAAAAACAGCCGTTTTATAGAAAAGTGCAATACCTATGCGGTCAAAATGTATGGAAGAGCAATTTTTTTTTTGATAACCGACGAGAAGTTTCTACGCTAGGGGGTCTTGAATCATGTGCTGAATTCATGGTTACAGTTTGTGCGTCGATGTCCCCGCCATCCTGTATAATAATAATTTTAATTTTATTCTATTATAATAATTATTTTATTTTACCCTGTATTTACTAAAAGAGCGGTAAATAAATAGCATCGGTTCCGCGTCAAAAAGTTCATCAACTTTGTAAGTAGTAGGTATAGCTGCCTAACGAAAACGACATCGCTATTCCGGAAGTACCCTAAAAATAACAAATTCAACGTGATTCGTACTTAAAAACTCAAACCTAGATCCCTAAACATTAATCAATGAACTAATTAACAAATATATTCAATCAATTTACTTTACATAGTTAATGTTTACCTACAATACAATGACCAGTTACGAAACTAACGCCCCACTTTATTTACTTTAAATAGATTCACTTGCATTATTTGAAATGCAAATAGCTTTATTTGAATCCTATTTATACTAGGACACCAGGAATAAGAAATCAGTGTGTGTCCAAGAGTGGTTACAATAAGATATATTTCAGTGTTTTTTTTTTACAACGAAGGAGGTAGGTAGTCGACTTTTGTTTTATTTCTATAGCTAATTTGATACTTATTGCGTAGTGAAAAGGATCATTTTGAAGTGCTAGCTCTTCTGTTTAGTCATATTAAAGTGTACTTCAAAGATAATGACAAGATTTCTGGACACATATCATACGCATTTACGGTTTTTTAATCGCAATTCGTACCGGGATCAGTTCACTATTTATTTAGAGGAATCAAATGAGCTTTTAGCGGTAAGCCTAGAGCAGCATTTAATCACTGTTATAATAGCACATTGAATATTTTTTTTTCTTAACCGTTTTCGGAGTGATCCACAAAGAATCTGAATTAAAGATTTTTTGACTATTTATCTAAAGTGAAATCGTTTTGCACATGATTTTACAGATTTTCACTGTTTTCAGTGGAAAACATTTCATAACGGTCTTCGTATTATCTTTGTCAAAAAAATAACAAAATTTCCTTAATCTTGTCTTATTGCAATTCCTGTACATGCCAAGAAAAGTTAACGAAAACTTGTTTCAAAACTCTTAATGAGGTAATCAAATGCATCTGCGGTTCTAACAAGTGCAATTATTAGACTTAACAAGTTTGAACTTCCTTGCAATTCATCTTCCAAGGCAGACGCCGTTTAATTTGTATTGTTAAGTCAAGTTTAAACGGCGGATGTAGCTAGAGCTAAATAACTGTCTACTTTTTCTTAGAGATTTGTTCAGAACAAAAGGTTACAGAGAATTTTTTTGAAGAGCCTTGCAACGGGATAATTTTGGGATATTAATCTCTCTTAGGGCTGATTTTTCCACCGCCACATAATTTTATCCGAGGAATAATTTTGAATTTTTGACAGTTCTTCCCTAAATAATTTGTCGGACGAAAATTTTATTCTACGAATAAAAATTATCTGTTGATTGAAAAATCAGCCCTTGATAAAGGAAAAAATAATAATATAAGTGGAAAAACTTACTGACAGCAGTACGCTAGTTAGAAGACCGGAAAACCCTAAACAATATGTAGAACTATATAACTTCAAAGTATTTAACTAAGCTTAGAACCTAAGTCAGAACAAGTCAGATACACCTCTACCTTAGTCATTTTAAAATAGTCACAAAAGTCACGTTTCTTTTCAGACCATGCCTCCTCAAGTGGATCCAGTCCCCAGTGGAGTAGTCTTCGAGTCGGACACACAGACCTCGGACCTGGGGCTCGCTAAAGACGTCTCAGTACTAAAACATGCAAGTCCCAGGAAACACGAGTACGTGTGGTTCAATATCTTCTGGTTCCTGTACTTGCATATTGCATCAGTGTATGGATTGTATCTCGTCTTCACCTCGGCTCAATGGAAGACTAATGTATTTGGTGAGTAGTCTTCCGAGTTTTATTACCTATATTGATTGATCTTTAGCGTTAAATGGTGTTTATACGGTGCCATGTAGGTACCTACAAATGGGGTGATTAGGAATGCAGAGGTAAATCGGGACTTCACTTTGAAATGGATTTTAACGGTTTATGGTTTAAGATAATTTATTTCACTCAAAAGGAATATACTTAAGTATTCACTCCTAAATAAGATAAGCGACGGTTTCGCTGGGTTATGAACTAAAATTAAGTTATATATAAATTAAATAAAGAAATGTACAGACTTACAATTTTTTTTTTAACAAAACGTTGCCCCACACTCGGAATTACTCCTGTATCGTGGGTGCATTTACAAACATTTTAACTCACAAACACAAACAGTCAGACCCGAAACAACTACCTGTAGGCAATACAAATATTTGTTCCGTGCAGGAATCGAACCCGCGACACGCAGCGCAGCAGTCGATCGCTCAGCCACTGCGCCAACCGTGTCGTCGTTAATTCAAACATTATTCTGAATATGGTGCTTTAATAGCCTTTTAGTGTCCAAATACACTATGCCGAAGGTACGCGACCGAAGTTCCGCGTCTGATTTTACGTTCCGACGTATTCGGCTAATATGACACACCATAAGTGCCGAACTTACGCGGCCGAAATTCAGTTGCGCAACTTTGTGTTTATTCAGTGTGTCGAGCCTCCCGCTGCTTCCCCGCCCCGGATCTTCTTCGGCAATCGAATTGAACTTCGGTCGCGTATAACGTGTGCTCTACAGAATACGTTGCCGCTGAACTTACGCCCGACCGAAGTTCGGCTGCACGCTATAACGCAACGTAATTTCGGCATAATGTGCCGTCAGAAATTCAAATATGTAGCATTGCAGGCGTAATCGTGCCGAACTTCGGTCGCGTACCTTCGGCATAGTGTGTTTAGACACTTAGAAGTTGGAAGTGATTTTGATTCCTTAATTACTTTAGATATAGAGTTATAGAGTTGTGCCCCCATATACGAAAGTCTTTCTACCGTAGCTTACCCTCGGTGCTCTTAAAAAAATAATTATATATGGTTATCCTGGCTCGTCATGTGCTTAACGTTGAAATAAGAATATAGTTTGTGGCCAACAAGTGCACTTAATCGTTCATTATAATACAGTAAACACACTAGAGTCCCTTTTGGTAACAAACTATATTATTTCAATGTTAATCCCTGTTAAAGTTCACCCCGTTTGACTACTAAATGGATAAAAAGCATTACTAGAGAGAGCGAATACAATGTTTACGGTTTTACAACTGTTGAAACGTCTTGTAGATTTATTGGTGAATATCTTCTGTCACTCGTATACTTTTATTAAGATACACGACACCGCAACTACGCATAACGCCATAACCTATTTTCTTTCTTTTTTTTTTCTTTGTACAGTTTCTAGGAGAAAAATAAAATCAACCTGCAAGTGCACCACCCCATATCAATAATATTGTTGGCAGTGTCATCAATCAACCTACCTAAAGACTACCTAAATTTTTAAATGTTTGATGTAAATTGATGGCCTGAAACACAGGTTTTTCATAAACCTAGATCAGGCAGGTCTATATTACAGTTAGAATTTAAGTTTCCTCGGTTGTAATTAATGTAAATCATAGTTTTACTTTACTTTATACTTGAATAATTTTTTTTATATTTTTTATAAAGAAATACGTCGAAATACTCGTAGGTACATTACAGGAACCAATTGTACCAGTTAAAATCAAAAGTATTCCAAGGGATATTGAATTAACTGTATTGTATGTTGTACTGTGTGTAATTAATTCTCTCAATTTATTATAACGGACACACACTTCCCTATGTGTTTGTTATTCCAGCGTACCTATAGCACTCGTGGATTGCAGCTGAAAATCAGCGTCAGGTGGTACACCTTGTGTTGTCGTCTAACATTATGCCGAGCTGAGGCCCTTTTGGCATTATAATATTTGTTTTCTGTTTTTATAGTTTTAAGGTGTATTAATTTTGTGTAATGCCAATAAACGCATTTTTCTTTCTTTCTTTACTTTGAATTGTATATTTAATAAAGAATCGTATTCCAGCATTCGCCGTCCACCTAATGTGCGCCATCGGAATCGGCGCAGGATCTCATCGTCTTTGGACTCACAGATGCTTCAAGGCACGCACTCCTCTCCGCGTACTCCTCATGTTATGGCAGACCATGGGCTTTCAGGTAAGCAGACATCTTTTCATCTTAGCGGTTCTTCTCAACTTCGAAACGTCTTTACCCTTTTTTCGTCGTCATCATGGATATGCTCCATCTAGGAAGAACTGACAGTTATGTTAGACTCCTACCGACTAAAACCCCACTGTTCCTTCCAGTACCATCAGTCGAGGGTCCGGGAGATAGTTGTACATTCGCCGCACCCCCGACTGAAGCGTCTCAACCCTGGGGGTCTACTCCGAAGTAGTATCGGCCGAATGTTCGGCCGTACTATTTGGTTCGGTTGGTCCCGATCCTACACCTACACTCTTTCGAATATTGATTATGGTCCCGACCCAAATGAGCCGATCCGAACTTTTTTCGAATTTTTCAATAATATTCGGTTTGGCCATGTGTCTGTCCGATCCGAACATTCGCACTTTGCACTTCGGAGTAGACCCCCTGGAAACACAAGTTAAAGTTATTATAAATAGTGTTAGTTATAATTGTTATAAAGCTACCCGCTTCAAAAACTGAAAAAGTAAAGTTTCGTAGACAGGAAATTTTATTTGAAAAAAAAAACAAATAAAACCTTTTTGGGGTTTATAGGTTTTAATTGTTTTATTTTCACTCTTTTAGTATCCTCCGAACGCTTTTTTGTGCCTTTCCAAAAGGTTTTTCATGTACTTACCTTAAAAAAAATCTCAGTCCTCAGAGGAAGAGCACTGAATATGTTATTTTGTTCAATGTATAACGAGATACATAACAATAAGTGCTGAAAATGCTAATAGTATTGCTGAACCAGCTTCTCACGTCAAGAGGCGTTTGCCTAAATCATTAGCAGTCCTCATCAAGTCAATTAATGATAAGTATCTGCGCTGTTATGTCAAGAACTTGACTGTTTACTTAGTTAATGTGCAAATTGATGAAACAGACCCTGAAAGGGTTGATTAAAGGATCATGAAGGGTTATGTTACACTGTCGTTAAAACGCACACTTACGCTATCATTATGGTACAGGAGATGTTAGTAACTCGCCACATATTATAAACGACAGGAAGCTGCGACACCACTAATCGTTTACAGTTCTATCCAAAAAAATAATGTTTTAGTCTCATATGTATACATACATACACAAGAACGTGCATGCAGGATAGCATAAGAAAATAAATAAGTAGAATGAGATTCAAACATGTTTTTCGGATACTACTACTAATTGCCCGCCAGACACAACACCCGTCTGGTTGGAGGATCTTCTCTCTTCCTCCCTTTCTCCTTTTCCTCCCGATCTTCCTCCCTTTTCAATGGAGGATGAGTGAACTTTACACCCTGTTCCTCATGCCTCTAAAGTCTATATATCATTTCCATGTACCAGGACTCCATATTCGAGTGGGCGCGCGATCACCGCACCCACCACAAGTACGCGGACACAGACGCAGACCCTCACAACGCAGAGCGAGGCCTCTTCTTCTCCCATATGGGCTGGCTCTGCTGCAAAAAGAGTCCAGAAGTCATCGAAGGTGGAAAGCGCATTGATCTCACCGACTTGTATGCTGATCCTGTTGTAATGTTCCAGAGGAAGTAAGTAAAAAAAGATAATTTAGAACAGACAGAAACATTGTACAAAGAGTCACAACTTTCCTACGTGTAACAAACAGTAACCTTAGGAAACACTTAGCCCAGCACTCTAATTGCGTAACGCATTATCAATCTGAGTCATTTCGAAAGATATTGCTGCTAATCCATTTATTCATATGTTCGAAAAATGTGTCTGCTAAACAAGGTAAATAACTCATGGGGTTATCAAGTTGAAATTAATATCAAATACTGCAATCCCTTGAACCAGTAAAAGAATAAAACTTCTAAGTCAACGCAATCAAAAGATACGGGCGTTTATGTTACTTTGATGCCGCATATTTTGGAACTCGCAAGGGAGTCAAGACCTATAGCTAGGGTACTTCCCGTTGACCTAGAATCATGAAATTTGGCAAGAAGCAATGTAATGTAGCACAAGTACAGGAAAAAATCCGAAAACCGTAAATTTTTAGTTATATACCTACAAATTTGTACGGAACCCTCGGTACGTGAGTCCGACTCACACTTGACCGGTTTTTTTCACCCCGAATAGCTTCTAGCCTGTTTTTGTACACATAAATTCAACCAAAAACATTTCTCAGAACAAATAATCCTATTACAACCCAAGGAAAGGAGTCTTACATATAAAATAGTGTCTCTACAAATATAACCCTCTACGATTATCTAATATCCTCCAGAATTCTGTGTTATAAGTGAAACCATAAGTCTCCGCGAGCGGTTGTCGCCGGTTCTGTCTCCAATATATTTATACGTACGCTTACTAAAGCCACTGCTGTAGTTGGTATTAAAAGGAAAAGCATAACACATTTTTCCAAGACCTTTGTGTCTTTAACTGTGGGGTAAATTAAAGAAACACGACGTATTCAATCAACTATCAACCAGTACAAATCCTACACCCGCGCGTTCTCTAAAAGTTTAGGTAAAATCTTTATCTTTTCTATTAATAAAGCTGAAGAGTTTGTTTGAACCCGCTGATTCCTCGATTTGCCAATTGCCAGTCGGATTTGATAAATTCATTTTGCAATTTGATAGTCCATTTTTGAGAAACGTTATAGGCTATTTAACATCACGCTACAACTTTTACGAGTCGAGCAAAAAGACAAAAAGCTAGAAGGAACGCTAAGCGAAAACGAAGTAATTGCGTGGGATGCCGATGCGATGCGACGCGGTGGGTCGGGGAACAAAACATTTCACGCGGACTGAAGCAAATAACATTTGTTCCTAGTGAAGTAGAGATTTTCATTTCATCACGTGTAGCCTATTTCAACAAGCGTTAGGCAGGGAGGGCATTATAAAGTGTGAAACAAAGTTGATGTCGACATTAATTTAAAACTTGTTTTTATGCTGAAATGTTGATAGTCTGGGTCTGGGAGTAGAAGGTTGCGTGTTTAAAAACGGGACTCTCGTTATTTTAATGTCGTTGTACATAAACCTACGTAAAGTAGGTATATTTTAAATGGATGTACTTATTTAAATACTAGCAGCGCCCCGCGGTTTCACCCGCATAACTTTCGATCCTGGGGGAGTATCGGGATATCATATGTGTTAATACTGGTTATAAACTATCTATGTGCCAAATTTCATCCCAATCCGTTCAGTAGTTTTTGCGTGAAAGAGAAACATCCATCCATCCACACAAACTTTCGCGTTTATAATATTAGTAGGACAGGGACACAGGACAGGGTATTAGTATTCATGTAGGGTTTGTATTTTAGCCAATGTATATTAAGTGGATGTGATGTTCTCTTGTTTTTAACTGTTGAAAAGAGGGTCCGATATTATCCGTCTAGACACTGAGATCTTTACCTAAAAGCTAGCCATTAAGGGGTTTATTCATAAACGATGACTAAAGTTAAGTAACGTTTAAACGTCAAAAATGTATGGTTAAACAGTCGCTAATCACTGCTTAACTTTAAGCAACGTTTATGAATAAAGGGGCTTTTGTTTTATGTCACATTGCTTTCGAGCGGACTAATCAAAGTAACATAAACGAACCTAAATAATAAATAATGATTAAGCTAGCATATAGAAAAAAGAGGAAAGCATCATCTGCCTAGCCTTTTCCCAACTATTTTGGGGTCGACTTCCAGTCTAACCGGATGCAGCTGAATACCAGTATTTTACATGAAGCGACCGCCATATGACCTCCACAACCCAGTTACTGGGTAATACGATACCCCTTGGTAAGACTGGTTTTCAGACTTTCGGGCTTCTGACGAAAGATCCACGAATGATAGAACGCCATGAATGTAACAATGGTCACCCATCCACGAACCAACCGCGGCAAGCGTAGCTTAACCTTCAATCAACCCATGTGGCTGTTATTACTTAGCCACAAGCAAAGCAAGTTGCAGAAATCCCTGTCAAGGCCGACGCACTTTACCACTAATTCCGTAATATTATGGGCTTAAATTCTCTCGCTCGCTAAACAAACACTTCCACACAATAGGCATAACGGACAGTCCTCCATGCAGGGCCTGCATGGAGGCTGAGGAAAACGTTGCGCATGTGCTCTTTGAATGCACAGGCGTCACCCAAATTAACACAGAAACCCTCGGGGCACCCAGATCTTACATAGATATTCGTAACAAACCAGGAGATGTCATCAACTTGTGGTGGGCAGGTTGGAATAACCACCGACGGCCGCCATGGCCGTCGCACAATGGTCCACCTGAAGGACTAAGTGTGGAAACCAAACCCTCTAACTATCATGCGCTTGATTTTACCAATAGATACTTTTTTGCACAGACATTACTTGAAAATGATGCCGCTGCTATGTTTCGTGCTGCCCACCGTAATACCAGTCTACTTCTGGGGCGAGACATGGACGAACGCCTTCTTCATCCCCACCATCTTGAGGTACACCTGTGGGATCAACGTCGTGTGGAGCGTCAACAGTTTTGCGCATATCTTCGGATACAGGCCTTATGACAAGTAAGTGCGACACAAAAGTTTTAATTTTGCTAGAAAAGGACCTTTTGCCTAATGCCTGTCTTTGAGAAGTTTTTCCAAGTGGTCCGGACAAATTAACTGTTGGTAGCCATCAAAAATAATATGCAAACTTTTGAAGATTTATTAAGTCACTACCATCGGAGTTCTACCTGATAGGTATATTTTATCATCAGCATCATGTATAAGTATAATCAGCCTGTAACGGGGACGTTACAGGCTGACAGGGAAACGGCCGTAATCCACCACGTGGGTTCGATGCGAGTGTAGATCACATATCTTCGAATTTTTGGGCTTAAGGACTATGGCGGTTTCCTCGCAATGTTTTCCTTCACCGTTTTTTACATTGGTTGGATTAAAATAGGTAGACAAAGGATCATGACCTGTATCTACTCTCTGACGAGAGGTAGACATACTAAACTATGTACCTATATGTTATGTAGGTACCTACAATTGTGTCCAAGTAGGTACACACGGCTACACGTCAAGCTATACAAAACCAGTTTGTCTTGGCCTCACTTTGTATGATATTTTCTCACAATGCACGGTCAGCCAATACTGGTTTTCATAGCTTAATGTGTAGCCGTGTGTACAATTTGCACAGTTTTGCAAATACGACTACCGACAGATTCTGAACTGTGCATACATAGCTCTACAGCGTACCTATGCAAAAACAACAATAACCAATCAAATCACTCGATCCAAAAGCTTCATTAAAAAAAATAACAAATAATTCATTAACGGCAGCGCACAACGCTATCTAATATTGCAGAAGCGCCCAAGGGTGACATTATTCCTGATTCCCGCTAGAAACTAGATCAGACTAAAAATACGCAAGTGATCAGATAAGTTGGATACCCCAATCAATTAGCTACTAACAATATAATGGATCATGAATTAAACATGGCGATCAAGTAGACAGTCTACTTGTAATTGATTACATTGTTATTATTCCTGATAAGCCGATTAACGATAAAGGCGTACTTACCTACCTAATATTGTTGGTATAGGCTACGTAGGTACCTAAGTGCTATATAGGACCGATCAACTTGTCGTTCATGTTTAAATGTTTCGTGACTTGAATTCTGGGTGTAGTTTCGGTAAATATTGACCAGTAAATGCCTTGAATCTTGCATGGCATGCGTTGCAATGCCTTTTTTTTGTTATGAATTTTTTTCGGCGCGCACACAACTTACCAAAGTTCCATCACAATCAGTTGAGCCATTTTTGAGTTTCTACCAGATTAACGAGCGGCTATAGATTTTTATTTACAAGTTGTAACACACGTCCTGAAAGTAGTTTGTTCATAATTGACTACTGAAGCGATTTCAGTAACTTTTGACACAGTCGGTTTTTTTTTTTTTTCAAAAAAATATTTATTTTGCCATACGGATGGCTGATTGAGCCAAAGAAAATTAAATTTTATTTTAAGGCGATAAGACTCAATTTTAAATGCGTAAAGCAATGCTGGGATCAACAAGATTTTCTTTATACTAATAAAAGCTTTAAAAAAATTGTTAGTCATTGTATTAAGCTTTTAACTCAATACATATTTTATTGGGGTGTATGAGGTCTTGCGTTAATTATGTTACATATTGTATAAGAAATAATTACAATCTAGTTTTACAGGTCATTGAAATTGAAAAAAAAATATTCGATACATTGCATTTCAGCATTTCAATATATAATACCTAGATTACCTAGGTACGAGTTAAGTAAAAAAAAGTATTCTTTTCATTTTCTGTTCCGATTTTTAGGGTTCCGTACTTCAAAAGGAAAAAACGGAACCCATATAAGGATCACTTTGTTGTCCGTCCGTCTGTCTGTCAAGACCCTTTTTCTCACCAGACCTGGAATTTATATCAAATACTCAGGGTCTACGGACCCTTGGAGCTGTGAAAAAATCAAACTTCTAAGCCAACGAAATCAAAGATACAGCCGTTTATGCCGCAAATTTCCGCAAATTTTCGACACTCGCAAGGGAATCAAAACCTACAGGGTACTTCCCGTGAACTCAGAATCTTGAAATTTGGTACGAAGCAACGTCCTAGAGCACAGATAAAGGAAAAATTGCGAAAACCGTAAATTTTTAGTTACATCAATAATAAAAATATTTTTTTTAATTTTAAATTGTACGGAAGCCTTGCGCGGTGCACTAGTCCGACTCGCACTTGGCCGGTTTTTATTAAATATGTGGCTCCATACCTAATTTAGAACCAAATGTTCGAAGACATGTGACATCTGCCAACCCGCACTGGGCCCGCATGGTGGATTACAGCCCATTCCCTCTCGAAGAGAGGAGGCCTGTATCCCAGCAGTGGGAACATTAAAGGCAGATTAAGCTTTATGGTAATCAAGATTTTTTAAACTGAAGTGTTGTATGTGTGTCGATTTTCTTACTGCCTGTAGGTACCTACATAAATACTCATTTAGTTTTCATTTTATACTAAGTAATTAACTTTCAGTTTTCTGGAAACATGGGTCTGTTCCGAGTCAGATAGACACTGATAGATATTTTTTAAACGTACATAGGCTCTCTACCGGGTCAAATTATTAGATAGCGAACCTCCGCAGACGTGATGGATATCGATAAAACACATTTTCTCAACTCATACTTCAAGTAACAACACTAGCAGCGGTTGTTGACCCCTAAGAAAAAAACATCCTTATTTTATCGTGTTTAGATATCGATCACATCTGCTGAGGTTCGCTAGCTAATTTAATTTGACCCTGTTGTCCTTTTGCTTTATGTTTAGTCTCATTACTTCGATACTATCAATAGCTAAGTTTTTTGCTTGTAAAGTTGTTAACCCACAGGACAAGTTTATTGGTGATGAAAATGAGAGAGTACCCAAATAAGTTTTCATAATTTTACTTTTCCTACCTACTTATCTTTAATCAGTGGGACTTCGACCTACCTATAAGAACTCTCATAGTTAAGTAAATGCCGTTCCTTATAGCTAGAGAGAAACGTTAAAAGTGTCTCGGACTCCACTCCTCAAAACAAAATGTAAAAAATATGTTTTTCTCTAAGGTCACTGAACCCGCGCGAAAACATTGGAGTATGGCTGATCTGTGTGGAAGGTTTCCACAACTACCACCACACTTTCCCTTGGGACTACCGCGCGACTGAACTTCCCCTCTACAACATGCTTACACCCACCATCGTGTTCATCGAACTCATGGCGAAGGTATGTATTCATTCAGCCCCTTCTAACAAAGTGTACAGCGGAAAAATAAATAGACTAACCCTTGCGCGGTCAGCCCGAGATTAGGGTTGCCAGCTTTTAGTAAAAAAAAAAACAATTCCTATTTAACTATTCTTAAAGTAAACACTGGCGTTTGAATACGACAAAGTTTAAAATATCACTAGCAGAACGTAAAAGTATGATTGCCCCAATGCCGACCTGATTGTGCGCCAGTAATAGCCACTTATTTCCTTGAACTATGCTACTCGCAAAACTTTAACTTGGAGCTGGAAACTTGTTATAAGACTTTATGGGCGGAAGTTTAAATTTTGGCACCGAAACATGAAAACACGTCCTTAAGCATCGTCAGAGAATATATTCGGTTATTAATACAAGTAGACAAAAATATTGACACGGCACAACTACCTACTGGCAAAACCGCATGTCATTTTATAAATAAAAATATTAACTATGTTATGTGAATTAAGGATTTCAGATAACTTTCAAGCTAAGGAACTTAAAGTTCAAATTTCATTGCAACCAAAAACTTAGTAGGAACTTTTTGTTACAAGCGGTTAGGTACTCAAAAATCAACTTAGAATACTATTTATTTACTAAAGTAGATAACTGATTATGTGGCGATGGAGATGTAAATTATCTGAGATTATGAACACTGCTTTATGTGCTGCGATAAAGTTACTTTTGAACGAAATGGTCAGGGAATAGAGAATAGGGAGAAGTTAACGTGTCACTAAGTTATGACAACGACATACGAATGTGGGTAATACATAAATGGATTAAAGCTACTCTAGATCTAGAAAGATCGAGGCTTAGTTTTGTTTACTATATTAGCGAAACAGCACCCTAATTGCGTAACACACTATCAATCTTACTTGAATGACTTTGAAGGATATTGCTAATCCATTGCTTCATATGTTTGAAAAAATTGTCAGCTCATCAACGTAAATAACGCAATGAATGTTGTTGAACTGATAGTGCGTACGCAATTACCCCGCAGGACCCACAGCAGCTTGCTCTCCGCAGTCTCGCTGATTATTAATTAAATAATTATGTCGGAATTTTTACAGATTGGACAAGCATACGACTTGAAATACGTGTCCCCTGATATTATAAAGCAGCGTACACACCGCACAGGGGACGGCTCACACCACCTATGGGGATGGGACGACCCTGAATTCAATGAGAAACTCAAAGCAAAATACGGCGCGGTCAGCCACACTGAAGACAGGACACAGGCATAATTTATTTGCTGTTCGCATTTACTTTTAATGAAGACTGTAGTAGAAATAAGGGTAAAGAATATTACAACTCAACGAATTAACATAGATAAGCAAATGTCATAAAGAAATAAAATATATAATTAGATAAAAAACTGACTTTTGTTTTACTTTTAATTTTCTTCTCTCGCAACGGAAGCTCCTATCGGAAAACTCTTCATTCTGTTCTCATTGATTAAATACAATAGAATTTGTACCCTATCAGCTCTACACATAAATGAGTAAAATGAAACAAGCTTGAAATCTTTTTCCAATGGTTCGCAGCTGGCGCCGTCGTAAGCGATAAGCGAAAATCGATATTGGCCTCTTCCATTAGCGAGGTATAATTAATGCAATGCAATCGTGTGCTCACTACACTGGAGTCCGCTAGCGACAGTTGCGAATTATAAATTAACCGCATCATTACCAATGACACGAAAAACAGCTGTTCCAAAACTTACGTCTTGATCACACACGCAAAGAAGGCAAGTGCCTACTTTCGAGTTTAAGAAATGCCTGAAACTGAAATACTTTAGGAAACGAATCATCATTGATGACTGGCTAGTTCCGGTCAGCAACGAAAGTGGATTATCACTTCAGTTTTATAAATCTGCGTCGTTGGTCTAGTGGTCGCAAGCGCTACTGCTACACTTGAAGTCCTGCGTTCGATTCTCTGGTCGGGCAAAGTGTTATTGGGTTTTTCCATCTGGAATTTCTCAATGGCAGCCTGGAATCAGGATTTTTGCCTGGCTGATGGCAATAGGCACGCCCCTATTACATGGGACTTAAACATAACTGGTGAAATGTGAGTAGGCACACCTCTGCCTAATCCTTCGGGGAATAAAGGCGGGAATGTTATGTTATGCCAAATTACATATTTCATCTTCTAACATCTTACCTTAAACTATAAAGTAAGTAGAGACGCGTTATACCTCCCTCTGTGCCCTTTTAGGAACATAGGCGTGATGTTGGTTGTATGTGTTTTATTAATGGGGTTATGGGTATCCTGGGTTTGATTCCCGGGTCGCCGCCGTTAGGAATTTCTCAGTGTTTGGAAGTTGGTGGTGTGTTACCCCCGTGCCTCAGAAAGCACGTAAAAGCTGTTAGTCCTGCTCCTGCCGATCGATTCTGTAAAAATCTCACCGTGAAAAGTTAGGTGAAGCGAGTGTGGAGTGAGCTGTCATTCCAGCTATATGCTAGGGATTGATAGCTCACCCCACGCTCACTTCACCTAAGTTTTCAAGGTGAGATGGTTAGAGAATCGCACTGCAGATCTCTCCCCGGTCGTGTAGGATTACCCCGTCCCGTCGGACAATGAGATTAAAGGAACAGAGAGTGCACTTGAGTGTACCGTCAACTACGAAAGTCTATTAAAACACGACGACCAACTGGGATCCACAGCCTAAATTCTGCATCTAGCTCCCAGCCAGCTGGAATTACGAGTGTCTGGAATATTATGCTTTTCTATATTATTATAAAGAGGCGTCGATGTTACTATACTAAATTCTGATTCTGAACGAATTATAATAAAACTAGCAACACTTAAATCATAATGTCATTCGACGACAGTCTGTCACTGTCACGACTTGCAGAAAATCGTATTGTTGTGGTAAATTAAATACTGAGATAACCGTGTTAATGATAAATAAAGTGTCCTAGATTCTTCTAAACTAAAGATTACGAAGAATACATCGTAAACAATATATAAGTCGCTAAGGCCAGGTTAAAAGTTATTGAGAGAACGAAACGCAAACATTCCATATACTTACCAATATGTTGTCTTCACTAATAAAGGAACACCAAGTAAAACAAGCTTCAAAAAGAGTTATACAAGGTAAATATTTAAAGTACAAAGTAAGAAAAGAATCCGTACGTAGAAAAAATAAGTGCGTAATAAGTAGGTAAGTAGTGGTTTATTGAACAATAACAAAACCGAAAAATCACTTTCTCCTTTCAGAACAAAAACGAAAAGAATGCATAGCAGCAGCTAACGATTTGACTCAGGCACTCGTCGACCACCTCAATGTTGGGTTTGTAAATAACTTTGTAGACTCTCATTGAAACCTTCAAAATAACATATAATTTAAGTATACAAACAGGCGGATGAAGCAGTACAATCCACAACAATTATTAGCAATATAGTAAGAAAAAAAAACGTGAAAATTGCCTCTGCATAGTCCAAGTATTATTTAAATAATCTAATCCAAACAGGTGGAAATAGTAATGCATGACTACAAGTAAATCAATTTATCAATAGGCACTCAAAAGAAATAATGTTGCTAAACACATAATTTTCTTTTATGCTTTCAGAGTAGCCCAGGCTTACCTAAATCAAAAGAAGTTGGATGCTGAAGCAAAACTCTTGCATCAGGGGGCTATAAATTTTGCTAAACAGACACAACAATGGCTTGCTTTAGTTGAAAACTTCAGCAGTGCCCTCAAAGAAATTGGGGATGTTGAAAACTGGGCCAGAAGTATTGAAAATGATATGAAGATTGTCACCGATACATTAGAAAGAGCATATGAAATGACACGAGAACAACCAAGCATTAGTAGTGGTGCTAGTAATTAATAAAACATAGTAGCAATTATGATTCTTTTTTTATTAATATTTAGATGTTATTTTCAAGTAAAATACTCATTATTTGCATGAGATTATCGAAACCAGCTCATAAAACCAACCAAATATTATTGTTTAAACAGATATATGAATATTAACATTTCATTTTTAACATAATGAGATCAAACCATAATGTTTTTATAGAAAAATAAAAATGAATAATAATTATCATAACTTAGTATGAATTTTGTAAGTAGTAAGTAGAAGAAAAAAGCATTTTCCAAAGTAAATCCAACCAAGACGAATTAGAAATGCTAAATGATTTAGTTTTAAGCCTATTCATGGACTATCGTTGCTGGCTGTACCTACTACTCATGAGTTGTACTTAGGAAGAACCTCATCATCGCAGTACAATTTGAAAGTATTTACAGGCAACCAATATTTCAGAGTTAACAGTTAATCGTCGCGGTCAAAGGGTATGGTATGGTATATAATGTTCTGTGGTCGCGCTTCATTCAGCATCGGCAGTAGTGATGGGCGTTGAATGAACGAACTAGTTAATTCGACCGTCGTCGACGTACTGTGAAAGAATTCACCGATAATCGATGGACTAGTATCCGTAGTCGCGTCACACGGCTAATTTGTTGATTAGTTGTGCTATGAGTGACTTGAGTGAGAGTGACTATGAGTTATAATCGTCATAAACATTTCCTAGCAACTCACATACTAAGCAACAAATCCAACTATCTTACTTATCAGAAAAAGGTGAATGTAATCTCTAATATTGGCATTGTTTCGCGATATTGCAAATCATTTAATCATCTATTCAGACTTATGAGAAGACTAAATCATTGTAATTACTTAATCACTTGTTTTCAGACTCATTAGATTTGTTGATTAGTTGTGCTATGAGTTCTAAGAATTTTTTTTTTGATGATTATAAATTTTCATTAGTATGTACAGACGCCAGCACATTAAGCTACTACACTCTGTCAAATTTCTTTAATAGATTTTCAACTTTATCGCTGAAGAACTATGGTTCAAGGTTGTTTGGGAAAATTTGACAGTTTCGGGTAGCTTGACCTGCTGGCGTCTGTACAACTTCCTAAACTAAACTTACAGGCACAAATCAAAGGAAGCTTAAGGCTAGCGCTGCGTGCGATGCATCCACACATTTGTGTGTTTGTTTTATTGTTAGTGATGAGTGATAAGTCAGGTAAGTGCCAAGCGTGTGGATCCGGGTCTCAATATTTGAACGTACCCCACCCCATGGAAGACAACAATCGCGCTCTTCAATGTTTTTTTTTTCTTTTCTTCTTTGGCAACTCCCGATGATTGTCACATTGCACGAACGAACTGTCAATGTCAAGAGCTGTCATTGAGAATAATGACTGCTGACTGCTGATGACATTGACAATTGATAAGAATTTATGATGAAAAGAGCACTGTTTCTTATCACATCATTTATGTCTTTCTGAAATATATTTATCGTTTATGGCTAAGCGTGCATGAATATAAGTTGGTTAGTCTTAGTTCCGTTCAGTCCCTTGGCGTGTCAAGTCGTGTGTGCTGCGAGTGCTCATTGAACAAAAATAATTAAACATAAACTTGCACGTACTTTAGAATCAGTTTGATAGTAAATATTCTCGAGAATGTCTGCAGATACTACCCCAAGAGTACTGTCTATCCAGAGCCATGTGGTGCACGGCTACGTTGGAAATAAAAGTGCTGTGTTTCCATTGCAGGTAACCTTATTATCTTACTAAGAACATGCTTTATACGTTGAATGTAAACAGTAAAGATATTCTTTATTTATCAGCGAGTTTGCTGTTCCATCTTAAAATACACAAATATTTTTTTACAATACATCGCTTTAATGTACTTAATTAAATTCAATTATCCTGATATGATTCAGTAACTTGAAATTGAATGCATTTTTTAAAACCTTGACCTACTCTTCTGAATTGAATTCCAAGTATTATTTGTCGCACTCGTTATTATTATTTATTTTATTGCTAAGCAATTTTTTTATGTTAATATTTCTTGAAGGTACAGTCACCAAAAGAAATAGGTAACCAGGATCGTTGGATATATTGTTGAAATTTAGTAAGAAACCAATGGATGTTTTCGAATGTAATCTAATGATAAAAATAAATGAACTGTTTGTTTACTATTAATCAAATTAAATTTTATTCGAAAATATCCATCGGTTTGTAACTAAATCAACCATATCCAACTACCCTGGTAACTTATCTCCTATGGTGACCGTCATAATGACTTCAAAGTACCAATTTATATAAGTGTTAAGTTAGTAATATTATGTATGAGTATGATGGAAAATATTTTGAAGAAACTGGGATTCATGAAAATTATAATGGTATGGATATTGCCAAGATGCATAATGCTAATGAATGATCAAAGCAAAGAAAGAAATTATTTTGCATGTAATATGAATGAATGCTATCAATAGGGATACAATTATTTACTTTCTTACATCTTTAGTTATGAAATACATAACCACGCAATGAATAATCAATTGTTTCAGGTGCTAGGTTTTGAAGTAGACTCCATAAACACAGTACAATTCTCAACCCACACAGCATACAAACATATCAAAGGAAACATATTAAAAAACGAAGAATTAGATGAACTTATACAAGGATTGGCATTGAATGATGTAGACTATTATACACACTTCCTGACGGGATACTCCAGATCCCCTGACTCTTTGAAAAAGATTGCGGAACTCCTCAAAAAGTTGAGACAAAAGAACCCTCAGCTAACCTATGGTAAGAATTGTTTGTTGCAAGTAGAGGAAAATGTATGTAATAGGTATTAAATGGTTTCAATTTCAATCCTGTTTAGATTTCCATTTAGTATTACATTAATTTTCCTGTAATATTATACAAGCATGAGTAAAAAACATCCTTGTATGACTTAATAAGGAAACAAAATGAGGAATTCGTGTATTTTGTTTACCATACCTCATAGGTACCTATGGTAAATAAAATACAGGAATTCCTCATTGACAAAACAAGGTTTTAATGTACACCATATTTGTCAACCCAAGATGAGAAAAGGTATTGTGATAATAAGATATCAAAATATTTACTTGTGGCTCTTGGCTCTTTCCAACAATCGTAATACTATTTTAAGTGAGATAAGACATAGTAGACAAACTATAAAACATGTCTTTCATGAGATACTAATAATAATAATAGCCCACCGCAACATATCTCTACGTTGACGTCCTGGTTTACAGTAATAATACCCCAATGCCATAATTCTATGTTGACCTCGTGGTGTGGAATAATAATACTCCAATGCCAAATCTCTATGTTGACGCCGTGGTGTGGAGTTAAAGTTTACTTTGCCGGAACAAGTCTGGGCTACCCAAACCAAAGTTGTAAGTATGTTGCAAGATCAATAGTATATATTTTTTCCATATCCTGCAATAGCCCTATCCTTGGGTACACTTGCAAAATGCATACAGGAATAATCGCTCGATTAAAGGGGAGTTCTCTGTGAGTTGGATTCGGTCCTTTGTACGCCTTTTAAAGCCAGGGTCCCGAGATATGTCAAAGAAAAAAATAACAACAAAAGATTGTTAAAGATTTCGGTCAGTGGGTTGTCTTAGGGGCGGAGTTCAGTTTGATCATGGTTTGGTTTGTGCAGGCATGTTCCTGTCAAACAAATTACTTTGTGACTTTTACCTAATCTCAGTCAATATAATGAAGGCCAATTTCATTTAAATAAATCAAAATCAAATCAAAATCAAAAGTCATTTATTCAAATTAGGCTGAGAATCAGCACTTTTTGAACGTCAAAATTACAAAAGACAGTCCCCCAAAAACGCCCGCCCTTCACCACTTCCTAGTGCTATTGCTGGGAAGAAGAAGTGGCGCAACAAACTCCCCAGCAGCACAGCTGTCTGTTCAATTTAAAAAAATACTTGAATGTATACAATACTAGGTACAATAATATATACAATGTTCGGTAATTAACATTACAAAACCAGAACATAAAATTTAATTATTTGCCATAATATGTCAGCTAGCCACGCCAATATACCAACAAATATAATAATAACTATACGTACTCAAGCTAAAACATAATTAATTAAAATGTAAATAAAAAAACTTACTACCCTAATAAAAGCCTCCAGGCATAAAGGGCGTGACAGCTTACACATTTATGCATTGCTGGGTTCTGCAGTAAGCTAATTCTGGAGAAGGAACATAAACATTGTCTTGCGTTAAACTAGGGTGACCAACTATTCTTATCGTCTAAGTAGTCGTTGATAGAATAGTATGCCTTTGAACAAAGGTTGGATTTTAGTTGAGCTTTAAACGCATTAAAAGGCAAGTCTAGAAAAGAAGAGGGTATCTTGTTATAAAAGGTTATACCAAGCCCAACAAATGAGTTATGAACCTTATGAAGCCGGTGAAAGGGGGCACGTAGTTTGTCCTTATTTCTAGTGTTAACACTGTGAATATCACTATTTTTAGTGTACAAGTGTAAATTTTGCCTAATATATAAAATGTTGGCAAGGATGAATTGTGATGCAACCGTGAGAATACCAATATCTTTAAAGAAATCTCTTAGAGAAACTCTGGCACCTAGCTGGTAAATTGCTCGAACAGCTCGCTTTTGAAGGACAAATATATTTTGTATATCAGCGGCTTTGCCCCACAGCAGAATACCGTAGGACATAACGCTGTGAAAATAACTAAAATAGACTAAACGAGCTGTATCAACGTCAGTATATTGTCTTACTTTCCTGACGGCGTAGGCAGCCGAACTGAGCCTTCCTGCTAGACTTGATATATGAGGTCCCCACTGAAGTTTGGCATCTACTGTTAGTCCTAGAAAAATTGCCGAGCCTACAGTTTCAAGCACCTCTTTATCTAAGACGATGTTGGGTCCTAGGTTTCTAACATTCGGTAAGGCGAACTTTACACATTTGGTTTTCTTGGCATTGAGAACTAAGTTATTTGACGTAAACCAATCTGTAACTATTGAGAGTGCACTGTTTACGTCGTCAAAATCTTGTCTATTCCTGTCTACTTTAAAAATAAGAGAGGTATCATCTGCAAACAGTACAACATCACAGATGCCCGTCAAATGGAATGGTAAATCATTAATGTAAACTAAGAACAAGAATGGACCCAGTATTGAGCCTTGCGGAACACCTAACTGAACTGGTAGCCCGGATGATTTCACACCATTAACATCTACACATTGGACCCTATTTTGTAAATACGAAATAATTACGTTGAGAGCTTCGTTTTGGACACCGTAATGACGTAATTTACGCAAAAGCGTGTCATGGTGCACGCAATCAAAGGCTTTGGAGAGATCACAGAAAACTCCAATAGCATTCTGTGATTTCTCCCATGCGTCAAATATGTGTCTCAACAGAGCAACACCCGCATCTGTAGTTGAACGACCTTTTGTAAAGCCATATTGCTCATTATGGAGGAGGCTATTTAAATTAAAATGTCTTAGCAGCTGCTTGAGTATTAACTTTTCAAATATTTTGCTAAATGCAGGTAAGATAGAAATAGGCCTGAAATTGCCAACGTCATTCTTATTACCTGATTTAAATAATGGTATGACTTTACTACTCTTCATGAGGTCAGGAAAAGTTCCTAAATCAACACATTTATTAAAAGTAACAGCTAGATAGGGGGCTACGATGTCTATTATATTACTTATAAGTTTAGTGGAGATGCCCCAATAATCACCGGTGTTTTTAGACTTAAGTGTATTAAAAACATTAACTACATCACGCGGGGTTACATGTTCGAAACTAAATAAGGGACTACATTTAGGTACACTACTGTGCAAAAGGTTTTCAGCTTTAGACGAGGACGAATTTAAGGAGCGAGTCGTAGTTATCGGTATGTTGGCAAAAAACTCATTAAATGCCTCAGCTACGTCAGCTGCTTTGTTAACTAATTTGTTGTCGACCATAATCTCAAGTAGTTTTTCTTGTTTAACCGATTTTCCCGTTTCATTATTAATAATTTTCCAAGTGGTTTTTACTTTATTAGTAGAATTTTTTATCGTATCGCCTAAAAATTTTGATTTAGCAAAAGCACTAATCTTTTTGAATAATTTTGAATAAGTTTTGACATACTCTAGGAAGGGAGTATCAAACCTGTATTTTTTCAAACCATATAACTCGTATAGTCTCGCTCTACTTTTATAAATACCGGGAGTAGCCCATTGGTTAAAGCCAACAGAGGATCCATTAATGTTAATAGTTTTGGTCTTGAAAGTGGATTGGTATTCTTTTTGCACAACATCAAAAAGGGCACCATAAATTTCATTAGGATTCTCGTGTTCTACTATCGATGGTGTAATTCTATGAGCTATATTATTTTTAAACATTTTGCAACGACTAGCTGTATAAGGCCTGCATTCAAGTTTATGTGGCTTTTTATGTAATGGCATGGGGAAGCTAGCTAATAAACCACAGTGGTCGGACGTTAAGTCAGTTAACACTAATTTATTTTTGGCATCACAATCACTAAATATATTATCAAGACAAGTTGACGAAGAAGCTGTGATCCTAGTAGGTTCAAAAAACAAGTTAATTAAATTATAAGACCTCAAAAGATTGAGAAGTCTAATACTTAATGGAGTAACATCTAAAATATTAATATTGAAATCTCCACATAAAATAATACTTTTGTTATTTGATTTTAACCTATTGAGAGTATCTTCCATTACCGATTCGAAACTAATAAAATCCCCAGAGGGGGGTCGATAAACGCAAATTATAACATATCGCTCAAGTTCAACACAAGACAACTCTATAGTGCGCTCGATTGAAAGATTAACTAAATCTAAACGTTGTTTACATTTCAACTTGTTTGAAACAAGAACTAAAGAGCCACCGCGAATAGCACTTTTTCTCACAAATGCACTCTGTACGGTAAAGTTTTCATCATTTATAAACACTACTTCATGTTCCTTCAACCAGTGTTCAGTCAAACATAACACCTGAACCTCATAGTTCTCCATAAATAAACTTAATTCTAGCTCTTTGCCGGACAGACCCTGCATATTTTGATGTACAACATTCAACATATGTGGCTGACCCGTTGTCGCACCTAATAGTTTAAACTACAAGGCGTATCAAAAGTAGTATTAGTATCAGTACTAACAGTAATCGATGGTACACTACAAGTACCAGTGTCACTGAGTATATTGTATGCTAAAAGATTAGCAATTTGTCTCCTACAACTAGGTGGCAAATACATAGTATAATTTGTCAGTTTGTAATCAGTAATGAATTGATTACAATCAAAATATAAAATAGCATCACTGTGACGACAAGTCCTATTATAAATGAACATATTTAAATTATAAATATGCTTATTTTGCTCATCAGTTAAATAATGGGAATAAGGCAAGGCACAAAAAATAAATTTACAATTATTAGTCTCATTAAGATGCAACATCAAATGGACACATTCAATTAAGTCCTTTTTCCTTACATTTAAGCTATCCCCATATAATAATATAACAGTTGAACTGGGGTTTATTTTTGTCAATTTGATATTATTCATTAATTGGCTAATACTGGCACCGGGTAAACAATGATTAATTGCATATTGTTGCGAACACTGATTTAACAAGCTACCAAAACCTTGACCAAATTTATCAGAAAAAATATAAGTAGTATTAATCAAATTATTCGTACTATTGCTATCATCACTAATACAGCTACCTACTGGTTGAGCTACTGAGGGTGTGGGTGTAATAAGTTGGGGTCCCCGGGAACAGGTACAGCTAAAAGAGAGGTTATTTGTCAAAGACTCATACCTCTCCGCATTATACTTGACCAGGTCTGCCAACTCATTAGCCTCCTGCATGCGCTTACTCAGGTCTTGTTGAGAAGCCTCATATTTACTAAAGATATCCTTTAGAGCGTATTCCCTAACAAACAGTTCATCCTGAAGGTGCTGAGTGTCTGTGTCATACATAGCATTACACAATTCTAATTCACTGTTACAGTTTTTTAATTCTTGTATTAGATTTACTTTTTTTTGCCTAAGTTTTATATTTAATTTGTTTACTTTTTGGCATTTCAAAGATTTTTGAGTTTTTCTAATTAATCTATTAATTTTAATATATTTTTTTAGCTTATTGTGACTGGTAAACAATTTATTTTTAATGATAGTATCATCAGTTAAATCTATTGTTACCACTGGCTCAACACATATGGGACCCGACCCGCTACCAACCAACTCATCATAAAGACTGCAGGTGATCGCAGACTCTTCACGGGCTTTGAGAGTTTCCAAGGCGGTTATTGTGTTGTGGGCCTTGCTTAATTCCTGTTCTAGTTCAGATATGCGTCTCAAAGCCAGTTCGTGGGTGTCACTACATTCCTGGAAATTTGACACTAGTTGACGGAGGTGTTGATGCTGGTCAAGTATGTCCATATGCCGTACATGTAGTTCAGTCAGCTGGTTCTTAAGCTCAGTGTTCTTGTCAATAACAAGCTTTATTTCCACCTCACTGTCTTCCCTTTCACAGAGCAGCTGTTTGCATGTAGCTTCAGAAGCCTCTAGCTTTGTCAAGGTAGATCTCAGTTTTGCTTCCATCTCCTTGATTGTGGCACTGCGGGTCATCATTTGCTTCAAAATGTCAGTCACCTGAAATGTGTGAAGTTAGGCAGCTAAATAACAGTGTGAAAAAGATGTTCCAATATTATTTAGATTAGTAGGAGGTAGAAGGGAAAAATAAAATTAAAGTAAGTTAAAAATAAGTAAGTAGTGAAATGTTAACAAATGGATTATAAAATTAGTTGAAGTTATTATGGAATGAGATGGAGATGATAAATAGAAGTGAAGTTACAAGGAATAGGCACTGCTTTTATTGTAAAACACAAAGAACTTAGTTGACAATAACAAGTTTATGACCCTTAAAAGGTTTTATAGTATGAAGAAGCTCTAATGAGCCTATTTTTGTGCAGTAATTATGTAGTGTTTATTGTCTGGGCGAATGTTTTCGTCATCGATTTTGCTTCCACTAGTTGTCAAGCAAAAGGAGACATAAACCGTGCCAGTGTGTGATGGACGTAGCTCAGAGACCTGAGCAGTACTTTGTGATGTTCTGTGGTATGTAATACAAGCAAATAAATAAAACAAAATACTCCCCAGGATTGATGAAAGTTTGAAATCCGTCACCGTTGGTACGTTGAGTTGACAGCCGGTTTTGAATCCTCTGTTTTTACGAAATTTTCGCGGCAAAGAACACTTGATAATCACTTTTTAGAATACTTAATACCTAGGTTTGACTATATTACACTAATTTAACTTATTTATAACAGTTTTATTAATTTATTAAATTAATTAACCTAGAGACCGTTTTTTGACGACCGGCTACCAGTGTTGCCAGATCCCTTCCCAAAAAAAAAATAGGAAATTAAACAATGAACAAGCCAATAAAAACTCGACGTTATTATATTACGAAACGTTGCGTCACAAGAGACTATTTGTTCAGACGTTAAGTTGATTAGTATGACAGCCCATACTGATAAGCGTGTACTCGAATAGAACAACGTTCAATGTCTTGAAAAAAACCAAGGTTTTATTCGACCAACTCTGACGCGGCGTCCTAACCAAAGCGATTGGTCGCGCGAATACACGACCGTCGCGTAAAAATATCGATCCACGCGTTCGGGTTCGTTAAACTAAATGAACGCGACGATCGCGAGTTCGCGCGACAATAAATTGCTATGGTTAAGCCGCATCATCCTAACCGAAAGCGATTGCCGCGCGAGTACGCCTTCGTCGCGCTCGTTTATATTAATACTAGCTGCGCCCAGATGGTTTACCCGCATAAGTCTCGATCCCGTAATAATCCGATAAAAAATCGAGAAAAAAAGTATCCTATTAAATCCTAATCCAAGTCATGTTTTACCTAGCCATATCCAAAATTTCATCCAAATCCGTTCAACCGTGTTAGCGTGAAAGCGCAACAAACATAAAAAAATCTAATCTTTCCTCTTTATAATATTATAGTTCAGATGGCATACTCGCGCGATCAATCAAGTCGTTTGAACGTCATCCATTCTAATATTATAAATTCGAAAGTAACTCTGTCTGTATGTTACCATTTTACGCCTAAACCACTAAACGGATTTCGATAAAATTGGGCAAAGAGATAGATGGCATCCAAAAGAAGGACATAGGATACTTTTTGTCCCGGTACCACATTTCCGTGCAATAATTTCCGACATCCACACTGGCGAAGCAGCGGGCAGAAGATAGTAGGTAATTCACACATTTCTACGATCTCACGTTAGGATGCGGCCTGATAGTGGCATCATTCTATTAGATTTGGTCAACAAATCGTCCAAGGAGCAAATTCCTATTTTGGGTGTCATTTGTTTCCGTTGCCCGTTGTTTTGTCTATCTGTCGACTAATTTGGCAATTGTTATAGCCAACGCTGAGAAAAGCGCAGTTGTAAAAATATTTAATGTTTACTATAAATATGAACTCGCGATCGAATCAACAAGACTGCTCGTAAAAGGTAAGATAACAGTTTATAAACTCGACGAGGTCTTTCTACCTATGCTATGGAATGATGGAAACATTTCCAGAATTGTAGGTAATCTGCGATATCAGATTGAACGCAGATAAAATCCAAAACAATGGAAATAAGGACGGCGTATGAATTCGATCACCTTGTTAGTTTTACTACGGTTTCAGCTTCCGATACTAAAGGATTATCCAATTAATTCGATGCTTTTGCATGGCCACTCTGTATCGGTGAACAAGGACACACACCTGTCTATTTTCTAATTTCCCAATTACACGACCAATATCAATCGCAATTCATGAACAAAATCAGGGAAAGGTGGGAGAATAGAATCTCGAATCTGTTTGAAAACCATAGCAGTTTTCGTAGCTATAACCAAGGAGAGATCATACCAACTTCCAAAGTCCGAAATGCTACTGGGAAATTCTTAAGAGAAAAACCCAAAATAATTACACTTTGCTTGACCTGGGAATCGAACCCAGGAACACGCTCAGCAGTCGCGCTTGCGGCCACGAGACCAACGGGGCAGATGTATCCTAAACAATTTTATTGCCGTAACTCGAAGCATTATTAGTATTACAATTTTCTTTCTTCTGACCAAAGACACGATGGATGGACAGTGTGAAAGATATGTCTAGAAAGGCGGCGACTACCGAGATGACGCCTAATAGAGAAATATGGAAGGAAAAGACGCGTTGCGCCGACCCCAAATAAATTGGGATAACGGGCAGGAAAATGATGATGTTATGTTTCCTTTCAGTATGCGACCCAGTCATGGGTGACAACGGTAAAATGTACGTGCCGGAAGAGATCCTGCCCGTCTATCGGGACATCTTGGTCCCCTTAGCCGACGTCGTGACCCCGAATCAATTTGAAGCCGAGCTGATGACAGGACTTAAAGTCAATGACCTTGACGGTGCTCTGAAAGTCATCCAAGCGCTACACGATAAGGGTGTCAAAACAGTTGTACTATCGAGTACTGACCTAGGAGACGATAACCATATGATCGGCATTGCCAGTACAGCAGGTAATATACCTACTATTTTATATTTTAACTAGCTGACCCGGCAAACGTTGTTTTGCCATATAAGGATTTTTTTTTTTTTTGTATGAAAAATAGATGTTGGCCGATTCTCAGACCTACCCGATATGCACACAAAATTTCATCAAAATCGTCCAAGCCGTTTCGGAGGAGTATGGCAACGAAAACTGTGACACGAGAATTTTATACCTATATTAGATTAGCAATGGTGACATGTCAAAACATTGAGCTGTCTCTTCTACATCTAAGTTAAATATGATTTAATTATACATACACCTAAACCTACCGGACGCGCGAGAAAAGCAAAAACCTAAACCCATTGAAAAAAAAATCGCATCAAAATCCATTGTGTAGTTTAGAAGAACTCAGTGGTTACACTGACAGACGCGAAAATGATGATAGTATTGATACCCAGGGACTGATGCTTCTCTTTTATTTCGCAGGGTCGTGTTACCAGATTACAATTCCGAAGGTGGATACCACATTCACTGGAACAGGTGACTTGTTTGCTGCGCTGTTCTTGGCGTGGTGGCATAAAACAAATAACAATTTGAAATTGACCCTCGAAAATACAATTTCGACGCTTCAGAATATTGTGCAAGATACATATCATACAGCTAGAGGTAAGATATGAATTATGATGTTTTCATAGGATCAGCGCAGATAGAACAGCAAAATGCTGTAGGATGTTCTTTGAGTTTAAATATACGCAAGCATACGCGCACACGCCATTTAAACTTTATTTTTGTTGTGATTAAATTCATGATCATTATCGTTTAATCAATGAAAACTTGTTCGTGCATTTTTCTGGTGTCTGAGCTGCGCGGTAATTGCATGCACACTAACAGTAGCAATTGCTTTTACGTTATTACGTTGGGGAGCAGACAAATTTTTCGAACATAATGAAGCCATGGATTAGCAAATATCCTTCAAAATTATTCAAATTGTGATTGAAGATGTGTTACGCAATTAAGGTGCATGTCTATAATTTTGTACTTACAAATGATTCAATACAGAAAAGTTACGTCATAACGTCCTTTTTGAGTCTGCAAGAAATTACAGCGCATGTTTTTTATTCCAGCGGTTCAAACATCTGGCAAGATTCCTCCTAAACTAAGAGAGCTCAGACTGATTCAGAATAAAAATCTAATTGAGCAACCGAAAATAACCATTGCTGCACTAGAAGTAGTAAAGAAGATATGAAGAAGTCAAAGAAATATTAGGAAAAATTGCCTATAAATGTTTTTATGTAATAAGAATAATAGCATAATTATACAAATGTAATTATTTAATGTGCGCGTGTACCTATTTAAAAGACAATAAAATAATATTAAGGAAGAGCCAGGGTAGCCCGCAAAATTCAAATTTCCTTACGTTTTTTTTGCAATTTGCAAGTCGTGTCAAGTTGTATGGTAAAAAAAATATATATTAGAATACAGAATTAAAATCATCAATCAATACAACTCTCTAAGTTTATATAACCCAATTGAGCGACTATTTCATGAAATATCAATCAATAGGGTTATATGAACTTAGACTGTAAATACGTACTTTATACGGTCACGAGTCATATTTTGATCAACATTCAACTTGACCTGCAAATTGCAAAAAAAAACGTAAGAAAATTTGAATTTCGCTGTTTACCCTGGCGTTTCCCCCTAAAATGATATCAAATAAATGTTTATAAATGCTGTTAAATAATGAATAATAATTGACCATATACTTACATAGAATTATGTATGTGTAGTAAATGTTTTTATTCTGTAAGATTTATATATGAACAATGCAATATCGTTAATAAATAGATTTTGACCATGTCGAATGTCTTCCATAGTAAAATTAAGTTTTTAGATTTACATAGGTGTCTGTGATAAACACATAATAATTGTTATTATTTGTTTTTGTTGAATAAGCACAACTCCTGAATATTATTAAGTGATTTGCCTTGTCGTGCATTATGTCATTATGTGCTTTTTATTTTATGTGTTCTATATTAGTATATTAGAGATTTATTATGTAATAAATGTTATTGATTGTGAATTGTTGTTTTATGTTGCATTTTATTATTTTTTTGGACGAAGTTTTTAACGGAACTTGCGGTAGGCGTAAACTGGGAGAAATCGACACGTAACGAAAAAGCGTTATGCTCCATGCAACTTTTTATAACATATAATAGAGTGAGATCGAAATGGAAATCCAGGACGGCGGCTGCAAAAATTTAAAATTTTTTCATCATGGATACCGTTTTCATGCTTTTCGAGGTCGAGGTCTTTCTTTCTTTCTCTTTCTTTCTCCTAGTCCGTGGATGGGTGACCATTTTCACATACCAAGACCCCTCCGTGCCTCGGAAAGCACGTTAAGCCGTTGGTCCCGGCTGTCATCTTTGACAGTCGTTACGGGTCAGTAGCCCGAAAGTCTGACAACCAGTCTTACCAAGGGGTATCGTATTACCCAGTAACTGGGTTGTGGAGGTCAGATAGGCAGTCGCATCATGTAAAATACTGGTATTCAGCTACATCCGGATAGATTGGAAGCCGACCCCAACATAGTTGGGAAAAGGCTAGGCAGATGATGACTGTCGAAGTAGTCACTGTTCACTGTCTTGAATACGTACCAAGGTTTTATTCGAGCAATTCTGACCCCGCGTCCTACCCTAAGCAATCGGTCGCGCGAATACGATCGTCGCGTACAAATGTTCCTATGTATTTCTGTCTGTAATTTATATAGTGTAACATAATAAAGAGTATTCTATTATATTCTAATTAATGTCACTAATTTTTTTCGGAAAACCGGATCTCTGTCGTCGTGACCACGCGTTCCACAAAATTAAAGTCCCCATAATATGTAGGTATGAAAGTAAGAAATGAAAAACAAAAGTGACAAACAAAATTGTGAAACAGGGTTCAAAAATATATTCAAATTAATATTCACGTTACGATTTTTATAATTCTTCATCAGCAGCTCTTCTAGACATGATTCGTTGTTTTTGTACACACACGGCGCCTAATATTAAAATTATTAAAACCATATGGTACACCCAGTATATAGAGTTATAGTAGCGGAGTACGACGGCTTTGTCTTTCAGAATTAGGCAGGGTGTGAGGTAAGTCAGGCAGAACAGGCGCATGATTGAGAATCCGATGTCCCATGGCACTTTCAACTGAAATAAAGAATGTGAGGTACAGACGCCAGCAGGTCAAGCTACCCGGAACTGTCAAATTTTGCCAATCAACCTTGAACCTTAATGCTTTAAGAGTAAAATTGAAAATCTATTAAATAAATTTGACAGATTGTAGTAGCTTGATGTGCTGGCGTCTGTACAATTACCTACAACACAGTCCTTAGTCTTTACCATGGTGGCAGGGACATCGACGCGCAAACTGTTATACCATGGATTCTGTAGATGATTCTCAAACCCCCTGCGTTAAAATTACCGCGTAGGTATTGCACTTTTCTATGAAGTACCTAGCAGTTTTTTTTTTTGATAACAGAGTATACGTCGAACCACGAGACCACCTGACACAGCTAGAAGGCGTCGCAGCAAACCCCTTAGAAGAAGGCGGGACGAGCTGGAGAAAGCAAATGACCAGTGGTCCACTTTAGCCCTGGATCGAAAGAGCTGGAAGTCATAGGGAAAGGCCTTTACCCAGCAATATGATGATGCAGGCTAACAGTAGTATTTATTAGTAGTAGTAACCAACGAAGTTTCTATATACTATAGGGGTCTAAAATCATGTGCTGAATTCATGGTTTCAGTTTGCGCATCGTTGTCCCTAACTCCCTACCCTCCTGTATGTTGTTTGAACGAAAGTGTTTTATCTATTAAAAAACACCAAGGTATTTTGTTGTATTTGCCATTTTAATGTTGGGACAAACACATTGGTTATCTGTGGGAATTGTGCAATAATGAGCTGCATTATCAATGTCGAGTACCTACCTATAAACGCTATCTCTAAACAGTTACATGTTTTATGCATTTAGGTACGTAAGCACTATTAGTAACTAAACAAGTGATAAGTTTACAACGCCGCTGTAGGCATACTTATAACATTTTAATAAGTAGGTAGGTACAAACAATCTGAGAGATATTCTCTACGTAAATAGATAATTGCGAGTTGTTCTAAATATTATTATTATTCCTGGCTTACCTACCTATGTGGGTACTCGTAGATTATTTTCTATCTATAAGTAGACACTTACCCACATCGCACAGTAAAGGGTGCGTCCTAACCAACGCGAACGTCGCGAGATTACGGTATCGTCGGCGCGTCGCGGCGGTCGCTATTGTTTAGGACGCGTGGTAAGATAGTTCAGCAATGCTATGCATGGCTAAATGGAGTATGGCATCTGTTTTCTCACAAAAAACAAATACTATACCTTCTACATTGTCGTACGGGCCGCAGTAAACTATATTTTATTTATCGAATCAAGAAGCTATTTCACTAAAATTTGTGGTGTAGCTAAGTTGTCACAGGCGCCATTATACAGTGCTGCTGCGCTGGTTTAGATACCCAACACCACTGCAGGCTGGGTGACCAACACATGCTGCCGTTCTCCTCAGGCAAACCCTCTGATCATTGCCGTTGTCCCATGTTACTTGGGGCTGGAGCAAAAGCTCTCGGAAAACTTAAAGAAAAAAGTTCAACCTACCGATGTATGAGTGCCATAAAATTCGGTGTATTCGCGTTCTAGTTGAAGATGCACCCACATGGTGCTAGACATCACCAGTTGCTGAAGAGTGGGACCGCACCATAGCGACCACGCCAGGAACGATAGGGCACTTCTGAAAAGTTATCACCATGAGAAAGTGCGGGGCTTCAGTATTTGGTACCTAAGTACCTACTCATTCGTTTTCTTGTAGAAAATACCACTTAGCTACAGACGCCAGCAGGTCAAGCTACCCGAAACTGTCAAATTTTCCCTATCAACCTTGAACCTTAATGCTTTGGAGATAAAGTTGAAAATCTATTAAATAAATTTGACAGATTGTGTAGCTTGAAGCTGGCGTCTGTACTTATTATTAATTTCCTAGGACTGAGGAATGTTCGTGTGGTGAAACAGGGCCTGGGGTCTCCTTACAAACACTGTCTTAGGGTGGCTTCAATCCACCCGTTATGTAACATCGTCCTTAGGTCCTGAGTTGAGCTACACCCCACTTTGACAGGTCCACTCAAATTGGTGTGGTTCTTTCCTCAAAAGACCATTTGAGACTCGGCTCTACCATGCTCTTTAAAAGAGACTGACCCCTGAGTTTGTTTCGTAATTTCTTCCCAAGGGTAGTTAGATAGGAAATTTCGACTCCATCTGCTTAGTTATTTTTTTATATTACATGTAAAAGTGAGTCCGATATCCTATCTAAAGAATAAACAATTTAATTACATAATTATTAGCATCCAGATCGTTAGGTTAGGTTAGATCAATTTCTCAAAAGAGACAACCCGCCCTTATGCCCGGGTTACATTGAGCTAGTTTTGAAGCTATGATATCAAGATTGTGCTAGCAAGCTAGTCACTCTGATCTTGTTTATATAGAACTAACCTCATTTTTAAAGTGAAAACTTCTTTAGCGGCGCTGTGCACTTTTGTTGTGATGGGTAAAAAATGTTAAATTCGCGTCAGGACACGTGACCTGATCGAAAATTCGTAAGATGGAAGGAGAGTAGACTGCATTCCATAATATCAAAAATGCAAAACGTTACGGAGTGCAACCCGTTTTTAGTGAGAAAGATAGTGAGCTAAACTAGGACGGTATTCTATTTTTGAGCTAGTAGTGCCCCTACTACCACTGATTTTACTACCCTGGCTTTTGTACTAGCCTCGCGTAACCAGTAAAGCTAGTACCCAATCGGATGTTCTTCTTATTGTGTCGATGGCAATCTAAATGGACTCTGCCCTGAATTCTGCTACTTGTTTGGCACCTTCACTAGCGATCATCAGTTCCTGTAACGAGCAGCTGACAGGACACGCAGGACATGATATTAAGTGTCCCATCATTTGTGGAACAGCACTATATTTATACTCCAAGGCTGAGTAGGAACATTTTACTCCATAATGTAGATGTCTCCGATGTTGAAGGTATACCTATCTACTTAGCGCACACAGACCTTACTTCCTTATTCGACTTGAAGAGCTCTTTATACATGTGTGACCAGAACCAGTAGCGAGTGGACATGTCCCAGCCCCTCAAGGTATCTCGCATTCTTGGCCCCTTTAGCAACTTCTCGTTTTCAAAAGATCTTAGCATGGCGAAATTGTATTCTTGTTCTAACGCCACCTCTTCTGTTGCTGTACTGGAATATTTTAAAGTTTAAATAATTTATTACAGGCATAGGATAGCTGCAGTGCAGTGGTGGCCCAGTGGTAACGCTCACGATTTACGAGTTGTAGGTCGCTGGTTCGAGCCCCGACATGCGCGTTACTTTGTGTAAATTATTTCTTCACCACTGCTTTCAAAACGGTGAAGGAAAACATCCTGAGGAAACCGGCATGTCCTAAAACTAAAAATTGGAAGACATGTGACATCTAGTAGCAACCCGCACTGGGCCCACGTGGTAGATTACGGCCTGCCGGTAGTTATATTTACGATACTTACGTAGGGGGTTACCTACACCCCAATTGTGTCACACATTTTCAATCACAAACCGACGGATTTTGAAGAAAATTGCAAATTGAACCACAAATCGGTTTTTTTTTTTTTTGTTACAAAACGTTTTCATCTCAAGTACATACAAATATCCTTCATAAATTCACGCCTTTTCTCATTGGGGTACTCAAGCAAAAGTAGCAGCGCATCGCAATTTAATACGAGAAAGTGCAGTGCGGCCCACCTCTTGTGTGTGATGGTTCATACAAAACGCGTCCGCCTTTAAGCTACGGTTTCCTAGAAGAGCGGTGAATGCATAGCGTCCGGAATTTACCGGTGAATGACGTCACTGAAACGTTGTATATGAAAGTGACTAAGTTGATGTGTTTTCCTAGAGCGTTTTTGACACCGTAAAGTCAAACCGGTTTTAATTTTTGGACGGTAGCCGGGCTACCGTCTAAGTCACGCGAAAAAGTTCGGCCGTTAAGTGCGGTCACCGCTTTTCTGGGAAACCGTAGCTTAAGCGCACACGAAGATTCGGTATGTTACTAACAGGAGGTCAAGCATGCTTAATTTTGTAGAGGGTCCATGGCCGGGCAGTGGCTGCGTCTTAGCCGGGTAAATACCGAAGCCAGCCTCAGTGCAAACGCTTGTGCACAACATCATCACAACTTGGTACTGAAGCACGTATGTTACCATCTGGGGAATGTTGTACAGGTAGCGGAAGTCGGTGCCGTGGCTGTGGTAGAATTCGTTCTCATAATATACCTGAAATCAATAGGGAGAAAAACTTCAGAAATAAATTACGGGTTGGTACGGCGCAAAATGATCTTCATTCTTCAATCATAATATGATCGTAAGGGTCTAACCTTACCTAAACTAACTGTAAAAGTCTATCCAGATGACAGGGACATCGACGCGCAACCTGAACGTATTAAAACTACCGACCAATTAAAAAAAAAAAATAGCTGTTTCATACATTTTGACCGCGTTGTTAATGCACTTTTCTATGAAATAGGCGGTCTAGAATCATGTGCTGAATTCATGGTTACAGTTTGCGCGTCGATGTCCCTGCCACCCTGTATTTTTACTTTTACTCTATTGGTATCAGCATTCACCTCCTCTACACATGGAATTGACAAATAAAGCTAATACCAGCGAAAGGCCAGTCTCACTCAGCCTATGTTCTTTCTGACCTGAAAGTGCTATTTTACCTTTTTGAAATGTATAATGTAATGTAACATACCTGAACTGGAAATTGCAATCTTAACACCATATAAAAAATGCCGAATATGAAAGCCTTTTTTAATTTCTGTTCAGTTATTATTCTACAACTGCCTAGCATGCCAAAGGGTGTTTTAAAGTGGTCATTAAATGATTTCCACCTGTAATAAGGCCCTGAAAAGCAAGAACTTGTGTAAAAAAACAAGCAGTTAAGTGTTCCATTGACTATACACTACTCAAGTTAGTAGGTACCTAAGTAAATCATCCACACACATATCAAATAATAATCGTCTTGTATATCATCATCCACAGTCCAACTTCACCCACTGCCGAATATGGGCCTCTCTTTTCGAGTGCCATTCAACACGCCCCTGTGCCTACCTCATGCATGGTTTTACCCATGATTGTAACAATGTCGTCCGCTCATCTCGCCGCCGGACGACTGACATTTCAACTTCCAGTCCTTGGATGCCACCCAGTCACTGCCTTACTCCACATGTCATCACTGCGCCTAGCGAGGCGTCCTGCCCAACCCCATTTGAATTCCATAACTCGTTTTCCGATATCGAAAACCTGCGTACGTCTGCGAATCTCGACGTTTGGGACTCGGTCTATACCTAAGCTTTATTCCACGCATGAAATACTCCATGGCCCTCAGTGCCACTCTCACTCTGTTCACAGCCTCCTGCGTGAGCTTCCAAGTCTCGGCACCATACGTCATGGTGGGCAGAATACACTGGTTATAGAGGCGGGACTTCAGACATCGTGGAGTAGTAGTAGTACCTACCTAATAAATAAGTATAGTCAACTAATTCAACAAATTAATTCTTTAAAATTGTTTTGTAAGGGATGTGTTGAGTGACTTCTGTTGCTAATCGTACCAATTCAATCAAGCTAATCTTTTTATAAACGTGTATGTTAACATTCTAACAATGTACCTACCTTTGTGCAAGCCAATAAAATAATAGGCATAAGAGATTATATCCGCAGCGCTGGGTTCCCTAGGTTCGGTGGCCAAGTCTCCGTTATTAAATCTAGAAGCTGATTTTTTCGGACCGAGTTCGTGTTTCGTAGTTAGTTTTACGTTAGATATTCTGGATAACGTTTCTTGATCCCTGGTTATTGCAAGTATTGAATCTGCTAATGTTTTTACAGTTTGACGTTTGCATTTCTCAGCCAGGGTTATCTCACATGCTAGTCCTACCAGACGCAGTGCTATCACCTGGTGGATCCAAAGCACATAGTTTGATGTTAAGTCCATGTTATAGTTCATGTATATAAGATAGAGCCATGTGTAAGCTAAGCTTAATTGATGCATGTATCTGGAAAGAGAGCAGTGATAGCATTAATTACAATTACCTATATGATAATATTTGAATTTCCGAAGTCACCAGTTACTAGTCTTTTCCTAGGACCCATTTCCTACTTCTCACATGAATTTCTTCGTCTTCATCTAATATTAAAGCAATTGCTGCTAACTGTGATCTTGAATATCGAGGCATTTTACAAGCACTTCAAACTGCTGCAAGGTACTAAAAATCACTGCAGGCGTCGCGTCCGTACTGACATGTATGAATAGCACGTCACGGAACGGTACGGAACTGTCTCTCACGTGTCGGCACTGTTGTGTGCGGATAGGCCTTAAAGATCATTGACAATGTGCGAATAGTACGGGAGCCGAGTAGGCCCTCTGGCGACTGCGTACTACCGCGCGTGTTTGTATGAAGATTTCGTTTTTTGTTAGGTATGATAATTTAACGAGTTTCTTATTATTATGGGGCACACACTAAAATTTAATTGACAGGCTTATGGTGATTTATCGAGGTAGGCACTGCTTATAATGCCTTTATGCAATGCACGCCACTGAAATTGTCTAAGCGGTCTCTGCGTGTTGGCCTCGGCCACTCGAAGGTCCGGGACTCCAGGGCGCATTGACCAGGTTGATTAAGACAACAGGATTAATCATTTGAATTAACTTACCGTTTATTGCAGCATTTGATAATGACAATGTTCCCCCAGACCATTAACGCGGAGTGCAGTACGGCCGACCCACATATCATACAAGTTATGAGTATGCCGAGGCCCGTCCCATAGGTGCGTTTCGTAGTAGGATCGTCGAGGTTCCTATAGCATCCACCTAACATTATGCATGTTAGTAGAGATAAACAGTATACTATGTCAGAGCACGAGACCATTTTATTTTGCGTTGCCTAACGAATAACATTTTTGATGTTTGTTGTGTTTGCTCATTGTTTGTTATTATTGTTGAAATGACAGTGACAACAGTTGACAAAATGTATCAAGTTTTTTCTAAATGGTTTCCAACGGTTTCCAAGGTTTCAATTTAATCCAGTTTCGTATTGGTGGATGATTGAGCTACTAAGGCGTTTATAGACGGTATCTAACTTTTCCAGGATTTACCCAGTATGCAATGAAAGACGCGTTATATTTTCGGCAAAATACGTGCATTCTTTCACCACAAAATAAAACTTAGGTTAACTTATAAAAAGCAGGTTTTCTTTGTAATTTTAGGCACCAGTTTCCATCTCCGAAATACCTACAACAAACGTCTCAGGTTGCAGGCAAAACCTGGATTTAGTTCGTGGGTAAAACAGTGAATGTGTTGTTGATTGCGAGCATACTCCATCACCATAGGTAATGGAGGATGTGTTCCTCAAAGTTTTGTGTAGCAGCAAATGTAACTCATCATCCTTGGACATAAGGACTACATTAATATAAGGGATATTGTTTTTTTACAGACAAGCCCAGAAAGTTGTAGTGATGACAGAACTTGGCAGAAATGTACTCGCGGACAAGTGGAAATTAAAACAACAAAGTGATTAAATAAACAATTTACTACACATAATGTAGGTTCACATTAAAAATATTTTCTAACAGAGGTATGTAACAGTTTGTCTGATGCAGACATAGCCGGTGCTATCGATTACAATTTAAACCTTTGTGTCAGCATAAGTTAGCAATCTGTTCGCTCTCAATAAATGGGGCGAACAATATAGTGCGCAATAAATAAATAAAAACTTTTAAATGCATCATATTACCACCATTATTAATCTAATTTGGCATACCGGAATGTTGATTATCCCCGACTACTTTGGCCTTCAAATTCATAAAGGATTTTGCAAATGCAACTCAAGTTTTAGTTTTTTTTTTATGTGCTAACTAAAACTACATCTCATAGCCAATATATCATGCTTGTCTTCTAAAGCAATTAAACATTTTAAAGCGGTATTTCATTATGCGAAGAATAGCGACTAAGCTCGTACTAGATATATTAGTATATGAAGAAAATATACCAGGAGGAAGATTACTACTGTCATAGATACATCTAGTCTAAGCAAACGTTTGAAACATATCACAATATAAAGATTTTATCAAGAAAACAACTAACCTATAATACTGCTTAGCTGTAATAGCTATTACATTATACATATAAATTACTTAGTTTCAATAAAATCAATAAATGTAGTAAAATTTATTTGACTAGCATCTAAATTCTATAACAAAACATTGTAATATATCCATGGATTATTTGATTAAATATGCATCGCCCGCTTGCTAAATTAATACATTAAAAAAAATGTGAAAATAAGAAGCAAAGCAATGCTATACTGTGTATAATTCACCGTATTACTATAAAATATTGAAAAATCAATTCTTAGTAATTCAGTATCGGAAGAGCGTTAAAATGAAGACATACGAGTTGAAATTTACATCTCACCCTGATAACCATGTTCTACGTATTGCTCAGCTTCTTACATTATGTCAATGTCCGCCATTGACCTATCATGAATATGGAAAATCATAAGATACAATATATACGCCTACAAAACAATCATGGCAACGAATTTAACACCATCATGATTATAAAATAAACTAAATCTGCATCAGACTCAAAACAATTAATAACTAAAATTTGCATTGCTATACAATTATTATAAAACATACACAACATACAAATGTCATCGTGGCCAGGCCATAATAAATCGTCTATGGAATAAATACTAATTAAAATGGTTCCCACATAAATTCATGGACATTGAACATGCTTTAATTATTTCTCTTCTAAATATTGCCTTTACAACTATTGTTATTAATCACACCTAAATGTTGTTAGAAAAGTATTGCCTCTAAATATTATATATGAAAAAGAGATTTTTATTAGATCTACTTACATTTTTTTCTATTTATATAAATAATGTTGAAACTTAATATGAACAGTTGGTTCCGAACACAACAGACAAGTGTTATATTTAAGTACCATTATAATAAATAAAGAAATTGTTCCGCGTTACGTTATATTTAAAGGAACTATCTGTAACTGTTAACTTAGACAACACCGCGGAAGAGGGCAACCGGAGACATCAGCACGTCACCACGCCGCGCGTAGAGCATCTCCACTGTGTGCAATATATTATCAGAGTCGTAACCAAAGTGCTAGAATTTCTAATTACGATATAAATCGATTAATTTGAAGCTTCTATATTATACGCACAACGAACAATCCAATTGCATTAAAATTGTCAAGACTTTCACTAATTTTAATTTTAACCGACTCGACCGATTACTCATTACGTTTTATTACTTTATTTAATATATTTTTGATCTATTGCACAAACACATATAGGTAGTCGCTATGCTTATCTACTCGAATTATAAGTTATTAAATTTTTACAATACCTACCACAGAGTTAAATACAACATCCAGAACGTTACGTTAATAATTACAAAATTCAATCGGTGCAAACGATTACAAAAGTTACTATTTATCCACAATCGAAAATCACTGGAGGTAAACGAAATATATATTTATATATCGTACTTTTTAATTTGATCGGTCCTATCACATTAATTCGTACAACAATAAAATGCGATCAGCATTCATTTTATTAATAATTGGCAGTCCTAAAGAGTCACTAAGAGTTCATCGCGCGCGCGGCGGGTCGCGGCGCGGGGTCGCGTCAACTGTGCGTGCGTGAGCGCTGCGAGCGATGCGAGCGACGCGAGCGGGGCGAGCGACGCGAGCGGGGCGAGCGGGGAGCGCGCGGGGCGCGCGGCCGAGCGCTCGCTCACTTGATAAGTTGCGCCGCACTCTTGGAGCGGCGGAACATCTTCGCGCCCTTGTTGGGCGCGGGAAGCTCATGCTAGTTGGCCCCGTTGGGCGCGCGCGCCAGGGCGGGCGAGGGCTGCGGCGCGGGCGGCCGCACCAGCGACATGGCGTCCTTGGCGCCGTCCGTGCCGTAGATCTTGCCCGCCTTGCGCGCCATGGACGCCAGCAGCTCCTGCGAGCACTTGTGCGCCGAGCGCAGCGACAGCGCCCACTCCTTGAGTCCGATCTCATCCTGCAAACAAACTTGAAGTCTTAGAAATTGTGAAAACTAATTTCCCTCTATACAGAACAAAACACTTCTTCGAACTGCAATATAAAAGTAACATTATTTTTCAAGTCGATTGCTGCTGACATGGAAAAGTGCTGAAATCCAAGTAGACGAAGTCATTAGCAAAAAAGACCCATTTTCCGAATTATATTTTCCTTGCACTCGTTGATAGATAGGTTTAAATCATTTATTCTCATAAAAGACAAAAACGCCACTCACATGAGAACAGACAAGATACTAACTAACTTATTTTAGGTAACCGTCACCAAAGTATATGTACAGTATTATAATTATATAATTATTCTATACTCATTCAGCAGTTCAACTCTCAACCATTTAAGAACATTGGAGGACTTTAGTCAAGGCAGTTTTCAATTATGTGTTTGGATAGCCGAGATTTAAAACTGTTGAGAGAGCTAACATATTTTATGTAAGTGGGTAGATTATTAAATAGTTGTGCTCCTTCATACGTTATATTCTTTTTAGCGTAATTAGTGCATATTCTTGGCAAAACAAGTAGACTTGGTCGACGAAGACTGCGTTTAGTAATTTGAGACTTTTTAGTAAATGATAAGTTAGTGTGGATGGTTCTGTCTATAATTTTTCTAATCAGAACGATGTGTAGAGTTGTTTGATATTCATTAGTTTTGTTTCTTTATAAATTTTACAGGTTGATGTTAGATATGGATAGGGAAACAATATCTTTATGACCTTATTTTGTACTCTTTGTAATTCTTGCAACTTCGTTTTTCCGGCACTTCCCCAAATTTCTATGAGATATAACAGATGCGACTTAATAAGATCCATGTACTTAGTTGTCCAGAAACTAATGCTATAAATTAAAATAGGTAATCCTTACAGTATTAGTGAGCACGACTTTAGTATCGTTCCTGGTCCGCAGCACGATGCACTGTTCGCCCTTGACGGACACGAGGTCTGAGGACACGTCCTCGACTGAGTCCAACAGGATCATCTCGGGCTTGGCGCTGTTCTCGAGGTGAAGCTCCAGCCGGTTGGGGTACAGCTTAGCGTAGCGCGTCTGCCATGCGCTTGCGAACGGTCCACCCAGCTTCTTTATGTACCCGTGCAGTATGCAGTCCGATTCTGTAATGAATGGGTAACTTCAGTAACAAAATAAAATAAACTCTAGAGTCAAGCGCACATTACAGCTGCAATGGGCCGCAGCGCAACTCATTTTCATGCAAATATAAAGATGGTTCATAGGAAATGTACGAAAGTGATGAAGGTGGATTTTTACAATGCTTTGTTGCATTGCGACGCGGGTCGGCCTTATCTGCGCTAGCCTTTATACAGCTTAAAATACTGGAAGGTGGCGAAGGGCAGGTGTTTTGAAGGTTGATTTAATTAACCTTTGACGGTGAAAAAGCATTTTCAGCCTAATTTATGTCAACGATTTTTTATTTTAATCATCATCATAATCAGTTTGGCTTTCGCCGAAAACACAGTACACAGATTGGTGGAACATATTAACAAAGTTCTTGAGTTAAAACAGCACCCCAATTGCGTAACACACAATCAATCGGAATTTGAATCATTTTGAAGCAAATTGCTAATCCATTGCTTCATAAGTTCGAAAAATTTGTCTGTTCAACACGTAAATAACGCAATGAATGTTATTGAACTGTCAAAATGAAACCGATTCCGATTGATCGTGTGTTACGCAATTAGGGTGCGGTACAGTGCTGCAGCCTTTTTGGATATATCTCAGGCATTTGATCGTTTGTGGCATGACGGGCTACTGTTCAAGATAAAACGAGACCTGCCCATAAACTTCTACAACCTTATAAAGTCATATCTAAGCGACAGACACTTTTTTGTAAAACAAGGAGAAGAGTTGTCTTCCTTACATACTATCCAAGTTGGGATCCCGCCGGGCTTTGTAATTGGTCCAACGCTGTACCTGATCTTCACAGCTGACCTCCCAACGACCGAAGGTGTGGTCACTGGAACATTTGCTGATGATACAGCAATTCTTTCAGTGGACACTTTACCAGAAGTTGCAGCACAAAAGCTTCAAAATAGTCTCGATTGTGTATCCAAATGGCTGAAAGACTGGCGAATCAAAGCCAACGAAACCAAATCCGTCCAGGTGACTTTCACTAAAACACACACACACACAACTAAACACTAGGAAAGGAACCTGTCCCCTGCCACTCTAAACGGAATACCTCTACCGCAGGATGATTACGCCAAGTATCTTGGAATAAATCTGGATAGACGCCTAACTTTTAACGCTTACGCTTTTAACGCTTAAATTTACAAAGCGGTTAGCTATGGGCCAAGAGTTGCGCACAATGTACTGGTTACTAAATAAAAGAACCCAACTCTCACTCCAAAACAAATTGTTGCTATACTATAAATGCATAATAAAGCCTATATGGGACATACGGCTTACAATTGTGGGGATCAGCGGCAAAATCAAGTATTGAAATTATACAAAGGTTCCAGTCAAAAATTTTAAGAATGATAACGAACGCACCTTGGTATGGCTCAAATAAGACGCTCCATCACGACCTCTGTATCAAAACTGTCATATAAGAAATCTCAGAAAGGACAAAAGCGTACAAAGAGCGAATCACAAACCATCCAAACATGCTAGCAGTAAACCTGATGAATACCCATACAGTCGCTAGAAGACTGAAAAGAAGGATTCTTCAAGATCTGATTTAAGAGGTTGTAAGAATAAACGGAGCAGTCACTGGGCGGCTTCCGTACAAACCTGCTAATGATACCAAACATATTGCTGAATATCTGCAAGAAAAGCAAAGCAATAAAAGTATTTTTTTTTTTAATCATCATAATGACCAGAAAGCCAATTCCCGTAATGAACGTTCAAAATCTAGTCGCAATTTCATCTCAGCGACAATCAATGTCAAAAATGTAGGGAAACTAGAGGTATTTTTGACAGATTGAGACTGAGATTAGACTGTAAACATTCTTAAAATTACGAGAATTGACCCCCTGGTTGTGGTTAAACAGTATTATTGTAAATATGTATAACTTGAATTTCAAAACGGGGAAACACCAGGTCCCAAGCCCTATAATAACCTACCTATCCTCTTGGTGTTTTCCAAATTCGTCACAATATCCAAAGTTCGAACATAATAACAGCGTTTTACTTATGAATAAAATTTTGGTGATTTCAAAAATCACCAAAATTTATTAAACCATAATTTGCCAAAAAAAACCTTATAAAGCATTTAAAAAATGTGACATTCATTTCTGCCACTGACACAACCAGCAATTTTTTTTTTTTATAAAATCTTTGCCCCACACTAGGAATTTCTCCTGTATCGTGGGTGCGTTTACAAACATTTAAACTACATACACAAACAGATTTTTAAAAGATTAACCGTGGAGTTTCTTGCCGGCTCTTTTCCATAGGAATCAACAAACTGGAACGGTACAACTAGCTTCTGCCGTTTCATAAGTGCCCATGTAGGTCAATGTGAAATGCATAATCAGCGTATAATGTTCCAACTGTTGAGACACAGGCCCAGTGCGGGTGGTACGTGAAACGAAATAATTTGAATTGAATTTCATGGCGATACAAATGTGTCGTAGTGCGAGAACTGGTCCAAACCTTTCTCATCAGCATCGAACTTCTGTTTCTGCTTGGCTTTCTTCTTCTGCTCCATCTTGTCGGCCTCCTGGTTGATTGTCTCGAACACAGTTTCCGCAACCTCGGATTGCCAGCGCTCCGATATCACCAGCGGGAAGTCCTTGTATTGCATCTGATCCGCTTCCGTCAGCTGGAACATGGGAAAAGCATTTTATTGTTTGACCGCGTTGCTTCGCCCGCGTTCGGTTATCCGACGGGAAAAACCGTTTCAAGGTGTGAAAAGGAAAAAGACTAACATCTGAGCAAATAAATATATCTTATCTTTAAGAAAAAAAAAACTGTCTCAATCTGTCAAAAATATTTCGAATTTACCTACATTTTTGATAATTTTTTGGCAGCGACAGACGGTTAAAAATCGAGTCGCTATCTCATGTCAGCGACATGACATGAGATTGCGACTTGATTTTTGAAGTGAAAACTTCTTTAGCGGCGTTGTGCACTTCTGTTGTGATGGGTAAAAAATATTAAACTCGCGTCAGGACACGCGACCAGATCGAAAATTCGTAAGACAGAGGGAGAGTAGACCGCATTCCAAAATATCAAAAATGGACAACGTTAATATTCAAGTTTTCACTTCTGCCGGCTCTCCCGGAGTGCAACCCGTTTTTTACCGTTTATAATTACGGGGATTGGCCTTCTGACCTTGCCAATTTTCATAGTCATTTCGTTAGTTCCAATTTAAAGTCACCAGGGGCAGTGGCGTAGCGTAGTAGGGGCGGGGTTCTAGTTCTATGACTAAGTACAAAAAAGCAGTACAGTTCAAATTCTTCCCTGGTATAAGACCTGGTGGTAAGCCCCTGGTCAAATAAGAGTTACAACCGTTGTTGGTGGTTACCTTGATGCCCTTAGTATCCTCCTCATCAAAGCTGCCGATATCGAAGGCGTCTGCTGCGTTCACCTCGCCGCGCGGAGGGATCAGTGGCGGCGTGTACTTCTGATGGTACACCTGTTGCCAGTCAATGCCCGCGAAGAACACGTGCTCTTTCACTTCGTCCGCACTGGAATTGAATAAAAGAAAAATTATGTATTTACAAGGGTTTAAGAAAAAAATATGGGGAAAGCGGTTTGTATCTTGAGGTAAATAAATGATGATGTACACACGGCTACACGTCAAGCTATACAAAACCAGTTTGTATTGGCCTCACTTTGTACGATATTTTCTCACAATGAACGGTCAGCCAATACTGGTTTTACATAGCTTGATGTGTAGCCGTGTGTACAAATGTCGATTTTGATTTTGTTGATTTGTCGGAGTAGGGGTAACTTCATACCTTAAATTTCTAATCTTTATAAAAAAGTCAAATCTTCCGACTTGATCTAACATGTATTCATTACTGTATAGAAAATATTGTACAATCATTTTAAAAAACGCGGCAAAGTACGAATCGGACTCGCACACGAGGCAAAAATCTTTAATTATTATAAAAATAATTTATAACTTTATTTTATTTTTATATTTTGTTGTTATAGCGGCAATAGAAATTCACACACTGTAAAAATTCCAACTGTCTACCTATTATGGTTCATGAGATACGGCCCGCTGATAGTAATAGGGTTGTTGGCACGCTTTGGGTATGGAACCCCAAAAAGTAACTATGGGAGTTTCCTGCCCATTACGAATCCTGCCCCTTACGAAACTACCTTTTGGAAGAAGCAGCTAGATTCTATTCAATTTTCTTGTAAATATTAACATTCAAAAGTGCCTTTTAATCGCCTACTTGAAATAATTGATTTGACTTTGTATCTAAGCCATCATCATGATTATTATCATTTCAGAGTTTGTTGCGCTACTTCTTCCCAGCGAAAGCACTGGGAAGTGGTGAAAGATGGGCGTTTTGGAGGATTGTCTTATGTAATTTTGACATTCTAAAAGTGCTGATTCTCTTCTCAGCCTAATTTGAATAAATGACTTTGTTTTTTTTTATTTTAGCATTATTTTTTTTTAACGTGGAGAAATGCTCATGCGTTCTGCACTACCACAGGGAGATAGTGCAGTTATGTGGGACTCTAACCCACTAAAACTCCACGGTGTCTTCCTCTGCCGCTTACGGCGGGAACACGGGCACGCGTTAGCACTCATCCGTTAACCCGCCGCGGCAGTCCGTCACCGGACTCTCCTCTGAGGAGTACTCCCCACCACCAGCGCACCAGAACACACAGCACGCCGTGACCACCCCAGGGACCAAACCAGCACATGGGTGCCACACGACCACGTGTCTGGGCTCCCTTGGTCCACCTGCGATGGGTCAGGTCATTGGCCCCGCCGCCTGCCAATTCACGGCCGCAGAGGATAGGGAGAGCGGCCAACGTCATACCAACACTCCTCTCCCGCCGCGGCCTCCAACCCTTAGCCGCGATGCCTCCCATACGACATCGCGCCGCTCCTCAGTTACGATGTCGCCCAATCGGCACCACGACCTACTTGTTGGCCGCTACGTCGTCAGCTTACCGGCAAAGCCCTGACGAGCGGCCCCTCCTCGGGTTCCTCTTGGCTTCACCGAGGTCCAAGCCACGGCTACTGACCCCCCCCGTCTCGATAATGCGGGAACCCACCGGGGGGGTTCTTATTTCAGCCTAAAAACATCCACTGTTGGACAAAGGCACCGCCACTTCTGTGCTTCTCGCATCCAGTGGATCCCGGCGCCTTCACCAGGTTATCGGTCCACATCTAAGTAGTATCAAATACCGTAAATGATTTACGTATCGGTTTTTCCGTCGTTTTGCGAAGATCCGCTTATAACGGCACTGTCTTATCGTTCGTCATTGGTAAGCGAATGACTTTTTCCTTCCTCCATAATACGTATCTTAGTTAAACACAGATTGATTGGATTCTGGGAATGATAAAAGTGCGTCAGAGAAAAGGTGAACCGAAAAAAATTGCAGATTGATGACTTGACTCACATCATCATCTGCCTAGCCTTTTCCCAACTATGTTAGGGTCGGCTTCCAGTCTAACCGGATGCAGCTGAATACCAGTATTTTACACGAACCGACTGTCTATCTGACCTCCACAACCCAGTTACTAGGTAATACGATACCCCTTAGTAAGACTGGTTGTCAGACTTTCGGGCTACTGACGACCCGTAACGACTGTCAAAGATCCACGAATGACAGCCGGGACCAACGGCTTAACGTGCTTTCCGAGGCACGGAGGGGTCTTGGTATATAAAAATGGTCACCCATCCACGGACCAACCGCGGCAAGCGTAGCTTAACTTGATCGATCGACCCGTGCGGCTGTTATTACTAAGCCACAAGCCCCCAAGATGACCTCACATATTTTATAGAAAGTCCAGTATTGCAAAATAGTATAGTATTGTCCTCCAGACCGTACTTCGGCCATGGCGGCCAATCTTAACGGAGCCTTCGGCGCGGGAGATATTATAGTGCACAAGTGTGTTAGACACAGGTGCACTCTCTCTTCTCTCACTAAAAATATGTAGTACTGTTTATCAATTAACCTTAGAATTAACATTTCGGTGAAGGACCACAAGTATAATTATCTCAAGAAGTAGGTACCAAGCTATTAGGCTTGATTCCTCTGAATAACATGCCACCTAAATCATTCCTCACAACTTTTCCGTCTCCGGCACCATTTTCAAATTATGTTTCCTATACTAATTTCTAATTCTATCCTATCGCTTAACACTTATTTATGCTATGTATGATTAAATTACAAATTTTTGGCCATGGCTTCGCCCGCGTGGTGGTCGAAAATTATTCAACGGGAATATTCTACCGGGATACAAAGTCCTCTAGGTCATGGTCTACCCGTGTGCCAAATTTCATCCAAACTTGTTCAGCCGTTAAGGCGTGAAAAGGTCAAGGACAGAGATAATTTCGCATTAATAATATTAGCACGGATAGTGCACACATACCCCCTTCCCTTGCACCCGAGTCGCTTGTTGATGTCTCTCTGCAGCAACCCTTCGAGCAAGCTCTTCAGGCTGGGACTGAATGACTCCGGCAGCTCCACGTTCTGGAATACATCGTAATTCTATTGCAGACATGATTCCATCTTTTACATTCAACATAGAAATTATGACCAATTGATTGGTATTCTGTACAGTGTACAGTAAGCTAATCCCATTAAAGTTAGGAAAATGTGCATCATCTGCGCTTATGCAGCGTTTTTATAAGTGCCAAAGCGCGATTTTTTTAAACGTTTTTTAAAAATATTAGCTCCTTAATTCGCATTTATCGAAATCATGGAATCATGTCTAAAGTTGATTAATGATTGCTTCATATATTAACACAGTCATTAAAAAAAACTGAGGACTTTGGTTAAAAATGTTAACAAGATTTTGCAAAGTTTGGTAAAAAATTAGCAAAAAGAATAGTGTCAGTGTAGAAAGGTGTATAAACTATCCCAGGAAGCGATTGGAGCGAAAGAGAGAGAGAGATTGTATGTGTTTGTATTGTATGAGTTGATTATAGTAGAGTTTTACCATGGTAAGCGTCATCCTGTCGATCTCGTGTTTGTCCTTAGTCTTGTGTTGGCGGAATGGCGAGTGGCCCTTGAGAAGCTTGTAGAGCATGCACCCGAAGCTGAACCAGTCAGCGGAAGAATCGTAGCCAGTGCCTTTCGAAAGCACTTCAGGAGCCATGTAGCCGTGAGTGCCCCTGGAAATAAGTAAAAAATACGGTTATTTAAAAAATATATTTAAAGACAAAAAATATTATCCAAGTAATACAGTAGAGTAACGACTGTAAAAGATCCACGATTGACAGCCAGGACCATCAGCTTAACGTGCTTTCCGAGGCATGGAGGGGTCTTGATATGTAAAGGTGGTCACCCATCCACGGACCAACCGCGGCAAGCATAGCTTAACCTGATCGATCGAGCCGCGCGCCTGTTATTATTTAGCCAAAAGCGCCCATGGTATCGCTATATTCATTCAAACTTGTGACCACAAAAATTTATTAGCCTTGTGGTCACAAGTTAACAATGTGTTAATTTTAGCATCACATTCTTTTGTTTAATTTGACGTCAACTATTAATATCCTTAGGTTTATGGGAATCCCTCGGTATATACTGACAAAACAAACGCGGAAGAGGAAAATATGAGAAACGCCCTTTTGACGCTAGACCTCTACGTCAAATAATAATTTGAATTTATTTTATTGCAGATTTAGCAGGTTCTACTAACTAAACCAGCTTTATTAGATCGTTCGTTTAGCATAAGTATGATGATGCCCCTGCGCGGTAAACAAGTTCTGAGTTAAACTACAACATTACTGACAAAAATAATGCTTGAACTGACTGACCTGGCCCACTCAAATGTTTGTGGTTCCTCAAAGAACCATTTCAGACATCAATCTACATGGTCTTCACATGACCAAGATTATGTCTGGACTTTAAAAGAGACTGTGACCTCGTGAGTTTGTTTCGGCCTCATCTAGCTTTTTTTTTTAATTTATAATAGGTATGACGTGTAAAAGTAATTACGATAACCGATTTCAAACCAATGATTAAGATGATGTAGGATCTCTCTGCCACACGTCAAAAATTAAGTGAATCAATTTTTCAATACCACATTACTATTCATAATTATTGCTCGAAACAACCATTAACATCACTCAATCTTATTAAACTCTCTCTACTACACTCTTCCCCCTCCTACTTACTACCTACCACCAAAGGAGCATCTCCCTGCAGTGTGTAACCTTCCATGGTCCACTTGGAAGTCTCTGAACCGTCTCCGGACACGAGTGGGGAGATGTAAGCCCTACCTTGCCTACCTTGATGGAACGGCAGTAAGGTGTGATTGTGGAGCTATGGCACCAACCATGCTTCACTTCCTATCCTGCATTCTGTGTCCCGAAACATGCAGTCAAAGTGACCTCTGCGCTGCCATCGACAACGCCGTGGAAGTGGCAAAGTTTTGGGAAACACAGATTTAAAATACAGTCGTGCCAGCGACACCAAGAAGATTTAACTCTTTTCTAATTTTTCACAAAGAGCATTCAGGATCAACAAACAACAATAAAAAGTTAATTAACTAAGCATTGAATTGCAAGTCAAGGCAATTCGAATAATTATGATAAGATTGCATAAGAGCGACTAGTGTGCGTAGAGGTCCAATTAAAACAATTAGCATAGTGCATTACGTCAATTGATTCCTAAACAAGCACATTACGGTCGTTATGTTCACTACAAATAGTAATATTATCCTCAATTACTTCGTATCGATATTATGCAGCGGTCGCGTAGGTTTTGTTTAAATAATAACAATATATTGACTAGTCAGCTAAGCCACACACGTTATAAGGGAACATCGACGCGCTAAATGTTACCGTGAATTCTGCCTAAGCTTCTAGAGAGCGGGTATGGAACAGCTGATTTTGTTTCGTATAGACTCTAGAATCATGGCTAAGCATGATCGAGTTCGCGCGTCGAAGTCCCTTGCACCCTGTGCTATTTATTCACAGTTACAGGTTCATTTGTCGCGGCTGAAGGGACATTAGTAGCAAGGTTGTTTCTATCTAAACTGCATTCGCGACATATTCGCCAAAAATGTAAACAAATATAAATTTATGGAAAAATAACTATAATTCCTGCACAATAAAGTTCAGTTTACGCTACAACTTCAAACATTTTTATAACTATTTCAATAGTTATAATTGACGGCACGGTTGGCGCAGTGGTTAAGCGATTGACTGCTGCGCTGCGTGTCGCGGGTTCGATTCCCGCACGGAACAAATATTTGTATGACCTACAATTTAGTTGTTCCGGGTCTGGCTGTTTGTGTATGTGAGTTTATATGTCTGTAAACGCACCCACGACACCTGTGTCGTGGGTGCGTTTACAGACATATAAACTCACTTTTTTTAAACGTTGCCCCACACTAGGGATTTCTCCTGAGAAATCCCTAGTTTCTCCCTAGTTCTCCCTAGTTTAAAAAAAAAAAAGTGCTAGTCACTCTGAAATGAACTTAATTACCATTATAATAAAGTTGATATTTGTTTAACTTGAAAAAAACGTCAAGTTGAAACAAATAAAATTTGAATATAGGTATACTAATAATAATTCGGAATTGAAAAAATAAGTTTGCATTTGATAGCCCAATTTTTGAGGAAGGCTATGGACACGCCAGGAGCCGAGCAAAAAGAAAAAAAAATAACGCTAACCGAAAACGAAATAATAGCGACAGGAAGTTGTATAAAAATGTGGCTGCTATTTTAGTATAGGCATTGCGTACCTTACCACATCCACGCAAACGAAGTCGCAGGTGGAAGTCAGTTTTTGAATAAAAATGTTGAGAAGGAAATGTTGGATTTTTGGGTTCTCCACTACGCAATACAGGTTTAAAATAAGCATACTTACACACTAGCGTGCGGTTTCTTTTTGGAGAAGTCGCAAGCGAGTCCGAGATCCGATATTCTGACGTGTCCGTGTTCATCGAGGAGAATGTTCGCCGGCTTCAGATCTCTGTACACTATGTGACGCTTGTGCATGTGTTCCAAACCTTAGGAAAGAAAATTTTTATATGTTAAACGTCATGGCTGTCGGTAATTTAGGTTAGTAATGTTGTTTACGTAGCCGAGTTTATTTTTGGCAAATGAAATAACATTATATTTGGTGATGTGAATTTGTTGGTCGACCCAAACCGTAGTTCACATTATATCAGATATTTTTTCCGCAAACTACGCCTTTATAGAGTAGTGGTGGCCCTGTGGTAATGGCCGCGACTAACGAGTTGTCGAACCCAGTCATACGCTTTCATCATTATTTCAGCCGTAAAACGTCGACTGCTGGACATAGGCCTCCCTCAAGCACCTCCACTTCGACCGGTTCTGTGCTTCTCGCATTCAACGGGTTCCTTCGTTCCCAGTCAGGCGCTTTACTTTGTGCAAATTATTTCATCACCACTGCTCTCAAAACGGTGAAGGTAAACATCGTGAGGAAACGGGCATTTCATAGAACCAAAGCTTCGAAGACATGTGACATCTGCAAAACCCGCACTGGGTCCGCATGGTGGATTACGGCCCACTCCCTCTCACTGAAGGAAGGCCTGTGTCCCAGCAGTGAGAACATTATAGGCAGATTATGTACGCCTTTATAATAAAGTTCTTGGCAGCTAATTATTGATTTTATTTAGTTAATTTTGTAAAAATACACAAAACATTAACATGATAGAAATATATATATTTCCTCAGATAAGCACAATATAGGTACTCAATTAAACACTCATCATGCAGTATAATAATCGCGTGATTAAAATGCATCATGTACACATTTAGCATTTAATATCAATAATTTATGTATTAAAAATTTATATTATTTACTTCCTTGCGTCAATTTTCAAAATCCAATACTCTGCGTCTAAAATAATATTCTGATGATACTGCAGAGATTATTTATAGGTGCTTGTGTATGCATAATGACTCATGTTGATATAAGACTGCAATAAAAATATTAACAAGCAGCTTTGGCTGGTTTCACTTGCGTGGCCTTCGGATAGTGTAATGTTTCGGAACTGAATCTACATATGACGTGATAACTCTTTATTATTATTATTAAAAGCCTGTGATTGTCTCCCCTCCCTCCGAAGTAGAGGACGCAATCAACTTCTGGAAAAAGGTGAGCTGGTTTGAATAACCACCAACGACCGCCATGGCCCACGCACAATGGTCCACTTGAAGGACTAAGTGCGGAAACCGAACCACATAACATAGATCATAGAATTCTGTGATGTCGCACTGCAAGGCAAAGTCCTCCCTACTGTCCTTCCACTTCTCTCTGCTTAAACCTGCCAAAGACCTGCACCCCAATTGCGTAACACACAATCAATCGGAATCTGAATCATTCATCATCGTGTTACGCAATTAGGGTGCAGTTCTTGTTGAAAAGGAGATGGCGGGAGGAGTCCAGCTCATCCCGCCATCTCCTTTTGGGCCTGCCGCGATGTCGCTTGCCATTAAGAGAGACCCATTGGGTCGTATGTTTGGCCCATTAGTCGTCATATGCGGCAGATGTGATGTGATGTGCATTCTTTATAGTTAGGAGCTAAACCGGTGGAGAAATTTTCACCCTATTCAGAGCAACGGTATTGGAGAAATGGGTCATACGTTGATCCGATTATCGCATCGGAAAAAGAACAGTTGCGGATTAGGATTGTTTAATGACATATACATAACTGCTCCTCAATAAACACTGTATATCGTATTCAACGAATGAATGAAGAAAGGGGTCGAGTGAGGCGTAACATATAGAATGTCCATAAAGTTTAGAGTTCAATTATTAACTCCAAATGCATAATAATGCATAGCCAGCCTATAATGTTCCCACTGCTGGGACACAGGCCTTCTTTCGGTGAGAGGGAGTGGGCCGTAATCCACCACGCGACCCCAATGCGGGCTGGTAGATGTCACACGTGTTCGAATTTTTAGTTGTAGGACATGTCTATGTATAGATATAGGATATTCTTCTCAAATTACCTAATATAACTTCAGCAGCATAGAACTTCATCTCGGCCTCGTTAAAGACGCCATGTTGTGACAGATGATAGTGCAAGTCCCCGCCATTCATCAGGTCCAGGATGAAACACAGTTTGTCTGGCGTGTGGAAGGCGTAGGTCATGCACACGATGAATGGGCAGTCAACCTATGGAATAAAATAAAAACATTAAAATATTTACTGCATCAACGGACTATACCTTGTTCCTAAATTATCTGATAAAAGTATAAACAAACCCTTTTCAGGTCTAATTATTACGTAATCTAATCGCACACTAAAGAGAAATAGTAACACATTCATCTGTACTGGGAAGGTTTCAACTTCACATCTCACCAATTTTTCCAACAATTACTGTTTGAATAACATGATTAAATTGACAAGTGTTCGACGAATATTAAAATTTACCTCATTTAAATGATAAAACAACAATAAAAAAACATAGATATATAATATAGATAGATAAATCTAATCAAAGCACTCAATTCATAAGTGGCATTACAAATTGGTATCAACAGGTACGTTTTCTGACACATTTGTTTACATTTTAATCAGATACTTTTGAAATAAACCATAGATAGTTTACATTTTAATCAGATACTTTTGAAACAAACCATAGACACTGAGCTGCTACTGATAATTAGTATAAAGATTAAAAAAAAAAAAAAAAAAAAACAAACCATAGATAGTCGCAGACACGACTGTTAAGCTTTGGATCCTGGGTTCGATCCTCGAACCGGGTTAAGTGTTTTTGGGTCATTTCGTTTACTAATTATCAGTAGCAGCTCAGTGTCTGGATTTGTGCTCGGTTTATAGCAATAGGCCCCTATTACGGGGCTTATAACATAACTGACAGAACGTGGGTGTACACCTTTGCTTTCCGAATGCAGACGTAACGTTTAGGCGGATTCATTCTATACATTTCAACCTCTATAATATTATTTGGACTGTGGACATGTCCAGTAATGCCTCATTATACCAACTAAGCTTGCGATAACAGTGGGTTTATGTCAAGGATGCGACAGTTGGTGGACTTCTCGATCAGTAGTCCCATTTCATTGGTTTCTCTTTATTATCAGCGCTTCATATATTTTTTAATAAGATGTAGCTACCCCAATAGTGTTACGAGATACCGTCACGTCGGATAATTGCACTGCCGATCAGGTGATGAGTAAATCAAACAACGTGCGAAGACGTTAGGGCGGAGGGCCATCAGAACCTCGCATCAGCAGAAAGAGAGTAAAATCAAATGCAACTCGCAGAAAAGTATCTCGTATTTTCATTAGTCACTTCTTCCTTCGTACAAAATATTCTGATACTGCTTTCGACTTAATTCGGCACTTTAAACCGATGACGTCACCAACCCTGACGTTGGTTGTGCCAATAAGATTAGACCCGGTGAGGTAAGCAATGAAGCTGGAAGGTATTTCGAAATCCAGATCCATGAAGTAATGTTTGATTTATTCATCTGTACTCTTGATTTAGGAATGATATATTGCTAAACACTCCAAGCACGTGAAACGCATTGTTTTGCTTACACCCATAGAAATGGGATGTTTTCCTTAGCCGAATGACGAAGGAAACCATTTTCACAGAAATAAGCTGCAACATAAAGGAAGACAGAGGCTTCGTAGGGACGTAATTTATTATACTATTTATTCATGCCGTATGACCTTTTAAACATACCAAAAAAACACGACGCGCGTGCGACACCGCGAGGTAATAAATTAATAATGCAGTGCACTATAACTGGGACAGGCAATACACATACCAACTTTTATAAAATTAATTCCGGTGTCTAGTCAAATTTATTTATACATGCACCCACACAAAACGTAAACAGTAATGGGAAATTGGCATAATCGTTTGAAGGCTGGTGACAAATATAACTTGGGTGTTAGTCTTAGTACTGTTAGTCATACGGAATGTAAAATAGCATTAAAAGCTATAAACCACAGTGGAAATGCCACGATATTATGGCAGACGGAAATATTTAAGTATACATATTGTGATGAATGCACTCCTTTGTTTATCCGGCCCGCTGCGCGGTGGCTGTGCGGTTTCAACGTTCAGAATCGTATTGATTACAGTGGCAACTATAGTGACAGGAAATTAGGTTACAAAATATTTTCTTTACAAGATTTATCTCTGTACAAAACATGGTAAGTCGGTCACCACCAACCAGTAAACAACTATTCCTAATGTATACCTAAGTGGATCTTTAAGCATGCTCCTAAATACATGTAATAAATAACACGGCATCTTCTAAGGTTTCATATATTTTCCTTTGATATCACCGTCCTGGAACAGAACCAAAAAAGTTAAGAGACTTTTCTGGTTTGTTTCCAGGACTCTGAAGTGATAACGGTCACGTTTGCTACTGTTCCTGAGATATAGGGCGAGACGAGGCGTTACCGACGATAGCAGTGCTCCGAAGAACTCCGAAACCGTTCGTACGACACGGACAGACGGAGCGGCGCCGCCCCGACACCAGACGAACGCTCATAAATGATAAACTAACCCGTATAAAGTAACATTACCGTGTGGTCTCGCCGAACAGACCACCCGTCACTTACCGCGACTGACGTAAGAGGCGAGTAGGGATTATATCTGGAAGATGAATGGCCAGCAACATCTATGTACTTATACTATCATACTGCGAACGGTAACGCTGCCAAATACATTGATCATAATACCCTCTGTAAACTGTGATTACGACGTTTCCTGGTACTTGATGACTGCGTAACGAAAACTATAAGGGGCGTGTTCAAATCTCAATATGTAATTATATCTGAGTGAGCTGTTGACAAAGCCTTCACAGTGCGCCGCCTTTTCCACGTGAACGCCATTTCGTTCGCTTACATAGATTTGGCTCCGCAAAACATACGACGTACAGGGAGAAATAAATGAATATTTTTAAGAATTATTTTTATCGAATGCTCTTTTCTTGGTTATAAATAATTTTCGTGCGCGTAACAAATCTGATATTTAACTAGCGTTTATACATTATTTTAATTGCTTTCGCAAACGAGTCCATGAGGAATTATAAAGTGATAATGAATGGTTCACGTTTCGTAAAAACGGCATTACAGTCATAAAGGTTCACAAATAAGAAGGAATCGATACTGAGATGGACATGTATGATTGTACATCGATAAAATTTGTCATCCAGATCGGACCGTCCCGTCCTACGAACCAGTTTGCTTACTCGTAAACATAAAATAAAAACGTTTTATTACCGCACAGCATAAAGTTTTAAAACAAGGTCACAGTAAAAGAAAATTCATGTCGAAAGTTGACTACATATAAATGTTGTAACAGAACGACTGACAGTTTCTCGTTTTATATAAACTTTGCTTCGGAAACCGACGGCCTTGTTAAACTTTGGGGAAGCCTTTTAGGTCACGAAGAATAAAATTGTACACGCGGTGTGTTACATTATGTATATATTCAGCCCTGAATGTAAAATGGAAAACACTAATCGTCGGGATGAAACGGCGAAACAAAATGCAGCGGAAGCGGATTGTACTACGACGACAAATTGAGGGCGATCCAATTCGTTTCAGTCCAATTGGCTGGATATCGTTTATGTCCCCGATACCATATCACACATAAAAAGTAGGTATATCATTGCTGCATCGAATCAAAGCAGTTTGCAATCGATAAGCAATCGGATATTATAGCCATTGATATAGCTGTGCTTAGCGAAAATTATGCGCATATTTGAGTATATAATATCTTGTCTCTATGCTCACGAACAAAGACCACTAAACGGTTTTGAACACCATCCACAAGAGTAATGTAAGGCCACTGACGGCATAACGCAGTGCCACTTCAAGCAGTAACCCGTTTAGGACAAGTTACTGAATTTTCTTTTTATTTCCAAATCAATAGATACAATAGTATTTTCTCCCTCCTCCTATTGGAGGAGCCTGGAGCACTGCAAAGTATCTTAGAACTTGTTCAACTAACGTGCCAATATCGTGCAGGGGTTTAAAGCTTTAAACTGTGTTCTGAAAAGTGACTGCCACAAGCGCTTTAAAATTCTATCCAAATAAGAGGTCACACGTGTCCCATAATCGGGTGAAGAGTATATAGAGGTACATACATATACTATATTAAAAACAAACGACGGCAAGGATAACCTACTCCAACGCGGTGGTTACACCAAAGCACTTTCCGACAGAGTTTGCGCAAAACCACTTCGTTCTTAACTTATTTTGTAGGAGACGTTCGAAACTGTTTCTCGAGAATGAATTGCTCATATCAACTGTACAGATAATATATATTTATTACGGACGTTTGACGTCCACTTTAAGAGTGTGTCTTGTCGGAAAAAAGTCATTTTCAACATACAAAGTTGCCCCGTACACGAGTCAAGTTCAATTTCTTGGAGAGCGTAAACTCATCGGCTGATAAAACCGACGCGCTACGTCTCTTCAAATAAGAATGTGTATTTTGCCATGTTACTGTATGTTGCCCTTGTTTGTAATGATATTCCGTGCCGGCGTGAATTACAAACAAAATTTGCATAACTACATGTGAGCATGTGAGGAAGTTGATCAGGTTATTATATAAAATGAATTAGATCAAAGCGAACAGTTTGGTCATGGCTTTAACGATCTATACTAAAAAAGCTGAAGAGTTTGTTTAAACGCGCTAATCTCTGAAACTACCAGTCGTGTTTAATTTGATAGCACAATTCTTGAGGGAGGTTTGAAGAAGGCTATTTAACATCACGCTACAGACCCTCACAAAAAAAAGGAATATAAATAGAGAAAAACGCTTAGAGAAAACGAAGGAACAGCGCGGGCGACGAGCGATGCGATGCGACGCGGTGGGTCGAGAGGACAAAAAAAAATTCACACGGGCGAAGCTAGCTTTTCTTTAATAAATATTCTTGAACTCCAGTTGAAACTGCGATAGACATACGAGTATACGACAATACCACTGTTTCTGAAATATATCGTTTATTACCATCCGTCTATTTTTCTTAGCAGATCGCTGTGAGATTACTTACTATTGAAATCACTGTGATGTCTATCCAGCGCACACAATAGCAGCACAGAATAGTTCGCAGCAGGCATTGAATTGCGAGTTGCGCAAGAAAGTTGTCCTAGAATGTCATGTGAAAAAGCATTTCCTTAGAAAAGAAAACGCAACAATAGACGAGGCTGTTTAAGCGCTTAAACAAAAGGGAAAGTTGCTCGAAGTCTACCTGTCTCTGCTGAATAAATATAAGCTGTGATGGATTCTAATATAACAAGACTAAACGAGTAAAAAAAACGACAATTGCAGTCATTAGATAGTTTGATGTTATTTGAACTAGTAGCAGATGTTTCAGATTTGTGGAGCTAAACAAGATGGTCGGTTTCACCTGTTCCATGTATTTTTAAACACGTAACCTACTGTTTTTTGTGGATGATATCATCATCATTAAATGTATGCGCCCGTTTTTCCGTATTGCTAACATGTGTTCTTTTAATTTCCGTGAGAAAGTTGTCGGAACTATTAAACTCGTTTCTTAAATACTTTGTAAATAATGAGGTATTTTCTTCGTAGAAGGCGAGAGCGGTGGGAATAAAGTAAACTGTAATTATTTGAGTTATTAAATTTTATCGATACAACAAGTAATAAAGTCCAGAACATAGGCGATCATCCGTTTTGTAACGTCGAGCACATTTTATTGATAATTTGTAACACATTAGCCACTGATAACGCTGATCCAATAATAAATCTGCGCATAAATCAACTATTTATGACGTCATTAATCTGTAAATACATAACAGGCTATGACGGAGTATTTGAACGTCTTGTTTGTGCAGTAACTTGGTGGTGTGATACTAAACCAACGTATGAAGAATTATGTATGTTTGTCGCGAGTCGGTGATTTCATTCAAATGAACGATCCTCTCGTCGCAGTTCACCATCGCACAGAACAAACAACATCGTTCTGCATGCCATTCATACAATAACAACGATGGTGAGATCAATAGAAAATTCCGGATCATTGAAATGTTTCGTATCTATTGATTACATTACGCGCGTCGATTGCTTTTGATGCGCAACAGAATCATAAATTCATCATTTATAATGCCCAGAACTTTAGATTTCGAGAATACATTTTAATAAATACTTTTGTTATCATTATTTGGGCAACACCCTCACAACAAAGGACCCGTCCCGTTTTATTTCATTACAATGAATAAATTCCTCAAATTTTTTGCTCGCGAGTTGTGGGTAAGAAAGGCAATAATAAAGAAATTTGCCGAATTACCCGGGCTGGGAGGCTGAAACTAATTAAAATTGATACGAGAGTTTGGAGTATTTTGGGGGCGATCGCAATAGACGGAAGTATCTTTGCATGTACGTGGGCGCTGACGTTAACAAGCGGATATTAAATTCAGTTTAGTTTAGTTCGGGAACCCGTTAAATCACATTCACCGCTAAAAATGCTTTGTGAGAACTGAACATGTAAAATGTAAATAGGAAGCTAGTGGAGAAAAACCGCTAGGATTTAAAGACGTTGTTTGCATATCTGGAGATAGGATTATCTTAGTAGGTAAGTAAACACATAACGTATTAAGTATGCGAAAAAAAGTTCTATAGAAAAACATTTTTTTTTTTGTTGTCCTACATTGTGCCCCACTGTTGGGCAAAGGCCTCCCGTTGTTTCTTCCAAACCTCCCTGTCTTGTGCGGTCTCTGACCATGTTGGCCCTGCAAATGTTACCACATCGTCGTACCACCTTCTCCGTGGTCTACCTCGACGGAAAACATAACTGACATTATTTTCAAATCATCCTATAAGGCTACAACTACTAATACTTACAACGGGTAATTGATTATTATTGATTATTACCTGTAGGGTAATTGCGTATCACACATTATATGAAAATTGATCGCAATTCCTTTCATTTTGACAGTTCAGCCACATTCATTGCGTCATTTAAATCAAATCAAATCATTTATTAAGTGTGTTTTTTGGTGAGGTTACATGGTCTTATAAAATACAACATTGTGCTCAAAAAACTACCCATTGGGCTTACACTTTTTTATGAAAATTCGTTCATTATTAATTAAATATATTATATTATTATGCAAAGTACATGAAGCTATATAAAGTAATGTCAGATAAATAAATAATAAAATTGTCAATTAAATATTTTTGTCAGAAAGAAATTCAGTAATTGAATAATAGCATTTTTGGATTAATAAATTATATAATTTTCGTTTAAACTGCAATAAATTATAATCTTTAATAGAATTAGGCAATTTGTTATAGATTTTAGGTGCCATGCACAGTATGCTATTGTGCATGAGGGCGGTTTTTGAAGGCCTTAAGTACAATTCATGACGATAAACTTGTCTTATTGATTTAGGATGATGTTCTGTTTTTTTGCGAAATAGTTCAATATTTTTCTTTACAAAAATTGCGGCTTCATATATATAGAGACATGGTAATGTTAATATTTTGAGCTCAATAAAATATGGCTTACAACTATCTATCGATTTCAAACTGCATATGGACCTTAAACAACGTTTTTGTGCCTTGAAAACAGAGGTTTTTTCACAGGAGTTGCCCCAAAAAATTATACCATAGCGAAGTATGGAATCAACATAACCAAAATAGGCGGCAACGACTGCTGATCTATTGGCTACTTTGCTAAGTTTATATAAAACAAATGAATATTTACTAAGTCGTGCTATTAGTAGAGCTGTATGTTCTTTCCAACTCAATTTGTAGTCAATTGTTAGGCCTAGAAATTTAGTGCTTGAAACTGCTTCAATTGTTTCCTTATTAAAAATTATATCAGACGCAGCAAAAGCAGTTCTTTGTCGAAAATTTATAATTTTAGTTTTACTTAAATTTAAGATAAGATTATTTTGGTCAAGCCATTCAGTCGATTGTTTCAATGCATTTTTGATTTCTGTCTCGCGGTTATTCTCATCTAGTTGTCTTACTACTAATGTACTGTCATCAGCAAAAAGAATCATTGGATGATTCACGTGTCTAGGAAAGTTATTTATATACACAAGGAAAAGCGGAGGGCCTAACACGCTGCCTTGTGGCACGCCATAAGAATTTGTATATACTTCAGATATATATTTAATTTCTTTCTTGGTCTTTTTACAAATTCGTCTGATTTCTGTGAATTGTTTCCTATTACTAAGGTAGGATTTTATTAACGAGAGTACATTTCCTCTTATTCCATACATATTGAGCTTATTTATTAATATATCGTGGTCTACTAGGTCGAATGCTTTCGTCATATCCATAAATATTACACTGGTTCCGGTTCTTTTGTCCATATCTGGCACTACAATATTAAGAAAATCATAAATTGCTACATTCACTGTCATGTTTTGTCTGAATCCTTTCTGTTCCTTTGCTAAAATTTTATTTTTAGTTAGGTAGGACTGTAAGGATCGGTAGATTACTTTTTCAAATATCTTTGATATAACAGGTATGAGCGCAATAGGTCTATAATTTTGCATGTGAGATTTATTTCCTTTTTTGAATAGCGGTTTTATAATAGTCAGTTTTAATCTTACGTTGTTGAGCAGACGAATTGTTCTAACCTATGAAGCAATGGATTGGGAATATCCTTCAAAACTCTTAGATTATGATTGAAAGTGTGTTACGCAATTAGGGTGCTGTTAGATTCAACGAACGAATTCGGAGGAAAACATGTTACCATGAAACAGTTAATAATTTGCAAGAAGAGGATACTCTTCTTGCAAATTATTAACTGTTTCATGGTAACATGGTTTCATGTTTTCTTGTTTTACTTGATAAAGTACTTGTGTGTTTTCAATGCTACGTCTACACGACATTAGCTGACCAATTAAAAATTAAATACACAGTCCATGTAGACTGACTGAGATTCTATAGAAACAACACAATTTTATATAAAGAGGTTTCCTTATACTGAAGTTAATCTATCAACTGCAACAAATTATCTGCATTCAGTAACAAAGCATGTATCTTTCAATACCTATATTAACAACCATACTGTTAATATAGGAATAAACGCCCGCTTTTAGCTTTCCCTATTTTTATCCGGACTATTTTCAGGAACAATGATTCTACTACCGCGACAATGAATGGCTCTTTGATGGGAAATATCTCCACAAAGCTCTATAAACCTATGTGCTTATCTCACAATAGTAAAACATGCACTTTGTACCATTCCAGTACCTATCTAAAAACATCGGACGTAGTTATGAGTGGGCGTTTCTCTGCATAGTATCATACATGCATATAACAATACAGTTATATATCTATAGGAATTATCATGTTGTTTATCCTTCATGTCGATGTATATGCGGTTTTATTTCCCCATACTATAATCATCTTTGCTTCAATAAACTATGGGAACAATGTCAGTTTTAACAATCGTTATTTTTGTTGGGACACGTAGACGGAGACAGTTGACATTGTGGAAAACGAGTGTTTGTCGTTCCTCGTGCAGTTATGAGTGCATGAGTATCGCCATTATTATTATGGCGAGGATTTGCTACCTTGGTGTTGTCGTGAGAACACATAAACATTTACTATTGAATATAACTAGCCTGAGAAGATTAGTATCGTTATGAGCGATAAGTTTGGCTGTGCAAAAGGTTGGCCAAACGCCCAGTAGCTTAGCTTCCTTTTAGCCAGCTGGATCTATTTAGAAAAGATGTTTCGGTTTATACCGTAGTAGACTGTGACAACCTAATCGCTATGTGGTATTAACATTGTGCTTAGCTACAAGAAAATATTCCACAAAGGTATTTCAAAGGTGAGCAGTCCACCCACAGCATGATGCGGTTGTTACAATTTGCCGAAACCTATTCGTCATACAACTAAACTTCAAGAACACACACAATCCGACACGCAATAACGTCGAAATGGCGACAGTCATAAACAAATACAAATGTAATAAAGTACTTACCCCAGTACTGACTAGAGAGAGCATAATCCTCTCGTTGAGGGCGAGAGTCTCCCCTTGCTTCATTTTTATACGTTTCTTGTCGAGGCACTTCATCGCGTACATTTTGCCCGTATCCGCCTTCCGACACCCGTACACCTGTATACAAGATACATGTAAATAAGGTATTTATCTGTACGCGCCGAGAGCATAACGTGGCGTTGCCAAATTGTACCTACGTGTAGATACTCTTAAAAGGTTGTGTTCGGGATGTCTGGTCGTTACATCATTGGATTGTGATATCATCGTGCAAAGTTAACTCTGTTTAAGCGTTGGGAAACCTAATTTCGTCAGAAACAATGATGAGGCTCGGCTTCTCTTCTTAACTTCTGATTCGGAAAAAATTGTATGTAGTACGGGGGTTATTGGTGGTTTTTAAACTGGGATCGAAATATAGGTACATATGTCTAAATTGTAAAGCCTTTTGTTTTATTATTATTATGTGTTTATCACCTATTTTTGAGATTGCTGTTTAATGTATAATTGGCGACTGTGTAAGTCCGAGGCTATTGTTACTTAATTATATTATACACAGAAGCTGTTGGGTGTACTTTAATCAATAAGTAAATAGGCATTTCAGCACCTAACTAGCACATAAAAACCTCTAAAATTAAAACTAATCGATAATATCTATAGTATTTCCCCTCGTCAAAAGTCCCCTATCGCCTTCAGCGTCGCAAGGGGGTGACTATAATGACGAAAAAATGAAAATAACGAACCAGCTACGTAAAGTGCAGAACTGAATAGGAAGTCGCGTGTGAACTGATTTATGACAAGCACTTCATGTCGCTTCCTGGCATAAGTGCTCGATTGATTCGTACAACACACGAAGACGTGAAGCTACAGTTTATTTTAAATATTATTTAAGCACACATTCGTGTTTACGAACTGTAAGAAAAGAATTGAATAAGTATAAACGAACGAACGAAAACGTTCAGACTTTCTGTTTTCGAAATATAAATATAACAAAACGATCGTGAAGCGTAAAAATCACCTAACGGTGATCAAATAAATCTTAGTGTTCACAACAATGTAGTCGGAAGTATTTTATAAATATTTGTGGCAGTATCCGCGTTCAAAATAGGACATTTTGTGAAACGTTTATCTACTACATACATATCCAAGTAGATAACCACGGCTGAACGTAGACCTTTCTCAGACCGCAATGACAACGTACGATCGTTCCCAGATATACTCCGATTTGGAAGGGGGACAACAAGTAGGTAATCTGGGAGAGTTTCTGTAATATTTCTGCTTGGATTAAACGTTACTTTACGGGTCTTCATATAAAGCACAAATGTTTTTATCCGGTCAACAAAGACCACCCGGCTTCTAATTTTAATACAAAGTAAACTATGTAAAACACAACACATTTGAGTGATCGTGTTGTACTTATAAGTGTAATATTAAAATACACAGCGTTAAAATCCATCACTATTCCAGTGGGGGAACAGGACGGCTTTATTACACGTACGTAGCGGCTTTCCGTTCGTCGAGATGAATATGAATATAGTAAACACGTTCACGTTGCAAGCTCGGAATGCTAATGATATTAGGTTTGGGACTTACATTGAGACTTGCGTAACTAACTTTGTACTTTAAGTGTATTTATTTACGGGTGTAATTTTAATGGTCGCTCTTACCTCGCCGAACCCGCCTCGCCCGATGATGCGGTGCACGCTGAAGTCGTTCATTGTGAGCTGAATGTTTAATTCTAAGTTTTTCCATTGACAAAATCTTGTGTATTTGTCACTAAAACAAAGGAAGGTGTTATTAATACTGATAGGCTATGAGATAATTAACGTTAAAGAGAATCTAAAGGTTAGTTACCTTTCTAAGAACAATTTAAATGGCTCCCCTCGTAGATGTTGGAAGATTTCCTCAATGTAGGGCTAGAAAAACGATAGATTGTTACTAATGTCATAGATTACCAAAAAGCACAATTTTTTTTTCGAAATTTTGATAAGACATACCTCGAATAGATTCGGTGGTACTTCATGCTTCATTAAATATTTTTGTACATGCGCTACACACTCCTTAGAATAATCCTGAAAAAAATATACATATGATTTACAAGTGAAATAAACAAAATACGGTATCGAGGTTGGATATAAATAAATTATGTTGCTGGGAATGTGTACACATCACGCATGCTGTGTATAACGTTATGAAACTTAGGTGTATACTTAATTTAATGTTATTCATAAAATAGTAATACTAGAATGGATTTTATTTTGTTATGTTGTAGTTATAACTACGTAACAGTGGATTTGCAAACTATTTAGAATATTTTTTGTACTTCGAAGATTGTTTTAAAACCTGTCACTCATGTCTATTTTTTTTTTTTTAATAATACATTTAAGTTATATTTCTTCATGTAATACAAAAAAAAAAAATGTTTTTTATAAGTTACCGTTATGATACTTTATAAAATACAAAGTTTCAATTGTATTTAGCCAAAATGAAAAATTACGTTAGTTACCTATGTATACCTTGAAACTATGGTTAAAAGCTATCTTTGTGTTTTCCTTTAGTTACCCTTTTAATATTTTATAAAATACTTATATCATCAAAGTTTTAACTGTACTCAGTCAATATGAAAAAGATAGTAACAGTTGGACTGTTGCATTCTCTATGACTGTTGCTAACATACGTACATAGTACATACATATGACACTATGTAGTTCCACTATGTTTATAAGCTATAACAAAAACCATCGATTTGTAATTACGACCAACTTTTACTCCAATAACTCAACAATATCAGATAATCGGATCTACACATTTCCAAATATATAATTGAGCGGAATCGATCACTGAAACTTTCAGGGTCTATACAGTAGTCAAGGAAACTGCATATTCTTTTATGTGAAAACTGGTAATTCGAGAAACTCGACAGTGCTACTAAAATGAGAAGCATACTTTTACGATCCACATTTTACTGGTAGGTACATATGTACCAGTAAAATGTGAAACCATAACAAACCTATGAAAATGGAGAACTTTAGACTCGTCTGCAAGTCCCAACATTATCGTTTGCTGGCGAGTTTTGCCTGTACACGTACGAATACCTAGCGCAGTAACCACGAGGTGATAAAATCCAGTGTATTCTGAAGCAGTTCCGACAGTTTCTCAACTAGTCTGATTAGAAATCAATAAAGACGCCACTGCTCATGAACGTTATTTGTTTTTATTGTCACCCGCTGTGAGAATGCGATCTCTAGTCGTTGCAGAAACTATTTAGCTTTCTTTACTTCTCTTAAGACTCGTAAGTAGGTAGGTATTCGAGAAAAATGTTATTGGTGGTTCGAAATATTATGAACCACTATTTTACAAGAATGTCACAATTGATCTTATTATCAAGGCGGTAAACAGGCAGTATTCAGCACATGATTCTAGACCCCCTAGAGCAAAAATTTTTATCAAAATAAAATCAGCTGTTCCATCGAAAAGTGCCTAGGAACGCGGTCAAAATGTCCGGAACGGCAATTTTTTTTAAAATAACAGCAAAAAATTTCAGAATAATGTTTTGAATCCATGGTAACAGGTTGCGCGTCGATGTCCCTACCACCCTGTATAATAAATAACTGCAAATTAATGAGATTTCGTCCTAAACTCATCTGGCTAGAATTAAGATTTGGCAAGTCATTATTTATAATATGCAGATGATATCGAGTTACGGGGTTAAAGGGCAACATTTCAAATGATGAGTGTCCACCGTTAAGCTATTTATCGAAGGTTCACGCGCTTGGGCAGCACGCCAACACTCCACTAACGAGGCTCATTATACAAACAACAGTCATTCTAGTCGGATACAACGCTTACGACCTCTTGTTTCGCAATTTCTATACTAACTTCATACAGATTTTGAATTGCAAACATTTTATTTTAAAAATGTTAAACATACTCGTTGAAATGCAAACAGCAGCTTGGACGCCCAGTAACACAGTGCAACTTTTCAACGGACGATATTTTTATTTTCCTTTGCACTAACCCCTTGCATTATAGTTTCATCAAAAACTTTGGCCACAAAAAAGACAAAACGGAATCTTGTCGGAGAATATAACCGCCATATGCGACGATGTTTGGCAACAAGAAGGCCCAATAACAAAGGAGCTGTTGGCTGATGTATAGGGACCCTACAACGTACGTATAACATACAGATGTTAGATTAGAAACTATTTGAAAACGAAAACCGCGACCATTTCGCTATATAGGTATATGGACCACGTAGATCGTATCACTTTGTAGTCACTCATTTCATTGGGTTAAAAGCTTTTACATAATTGAAATATGGTTTACAAAGACTGCTCGTTGGACTGAATATCACAGCGCCCAGGTAAAGTAAATTAAATCAATGTATTTTGAAGAATTTAGATGTTGTTTCGAGGTTTTTTAAGAGAAAGAATACTTAATATTATATCATTCACTATGCTAGAAAGTTTTTGGATATTATGAAAGCATGTTTCAGACTTTTGGTACGTGTTGATACAGCAGAGCTCCAATAATACCAATAATAGAAAGTTTATTCGCAAAAACAGCGCAGTTCAACTGCTTCTGGTTATTATTTCTCTATGCAACTGTACCAAATATTTGTTCTAGCTCGGAATAAATCCACATAACGATAGTTATGCAAGTGAAGCTGAGTGCAAATCTCCTAGAACCACTGAGATAATCCCAAGAATTAAAACCGAACGGGCGCCGAGCGATGAGACTGTGGGCGCAGTGCAGGAGCTCCGATTTTTCAACCTTATCTAGGTTTATGAACTTTATACACTGGATTTTAACATGACAATATATTCATACAGATTGACCTAGAAAGGTATAAAAGCCACACGTCTGAGATGTTTTTTTTGTCTTGTTTGTGGGGTAGAATTATGTATGCAGCAAGGCGTAATATGCATTATGCAAATCAACAAGGACATAGCTATGCTGCATTTGCTTGGCTTATCTGACACTGGCAGCTACGTACTTTGTATTGGCTACACACTAACCTAGACGCTTAGTGCATTGTTTACCTAAGAAGACAAAAGGATATCACATAATCTAAACTGTCTTCAGATTAAACATGGATCATTGAAAACAATCTTCCGTTACTTACATGTGAATGTGCTAGAAGTTCTTTCATAATAAAATTGTCATAAATATCCCTGGCGATCCGCCGTCTCTCTTCAATACATTCTTGCTTTTCATATAATTTAATCTGTTAAAGAAAATACGCATGTTATTCATACATAACACCAATTTTAAATGAAAATGTCCATACATCATACATGGCTCATATTTACCTCTTCATAAAATTTTAATTGTGGCACTGGTTCGTCAGAAGTCTGTTCACAAAATTCCTTAAATAATAAATAACCTGGAACAATACAGAAATAAGTTAAAGTTATGTTTTTGTTTACGTAACACCTCAAAGGTTGCTTCACGCGTACTTTCAACATGTGTATGTAAATTAATCCGTATGATGTCAATTGATTGTGTGGCATCTGCTAATTTAGTCATAAGTGGCGTGCGTAACATGTAATAATCGTTTGGTACGACAGCAGTTCATGTTTTGCGTCAAAATGGTATCACTGTGTAAAAACGTATATAAGGAGTATATATTTTGGTACGCGACGTAAGAGCAGAGAACATGTTGCGTAACGCTGAATGAAAACCGCTCTTCACATTATGTAATTTTTCGAGGTACTGTAACCGTAACTGAGTTAGGTCCTAAGTAAAACTTTCATGAAAATCCTATAGCCTAGAGTTCGCTCCGTACATGAAGATGCATTGTGACGTCAGAGAATAATATTATAGAGATTTTCAATCCCATTATGCAGTCAGTCAAACATGTTGGGTTACGACCTACTCCCGCCTGTGTCCCAGCAGTGGGAACATTATAGGCTGATTATGCTATGCAGTTAAGGATTATCTTTTTAAAATAAAATATATTATAACATAAGCCGTGTGCCCCATGGGATTTCCCATCGGAATGAAATACGAACTTTCATCCCCTATTAAACGTCTTCAGGGGGTGAATTTGCATAATAGAATGATAGAACACTTTTTATTATGTACAGTCACGAGCACCAATATGTCAACACTTGGCAACTTTCAATTGCGATTTTTTCGTGAAATAACGATTGCAACGTTGAAATACGACACATTACATAAATCTATGGGTTCGAAAATGCTATGTTTGTAACAACATAAAATTTCATTCAAAAATAAAGGAGGAAATCGCATTTGAATAAAGCCGAGTGTATACATACTTTTGCTCGTGACTGTACACCATATAAATTACAGAATTTTAATGTAGAAATTTTACATAGGGTGGCACAATGGTCTGTTTTATCGCTAAAAGCGATCTTTTATAGACTAGCTTTGGATGGACCCTTAGTGCTCACTTTCGAAACCCGATTACGATTTAGGAAGTCTTGTGTATTTCATGCTCCTAGCATTGTCTGTCATTACATTAATGAAAGAATGTAAGATTCTTATTACGTAGATTGAAGTACATATATGTATATATAAATAATAATTGTGTCAATTCTACAACTCCATAAGCACTTAATTTTGTTCTCAATTCATCAGGAATTACCACCTAGTTATTTACCTACTTATTAAAGTCTCCCCTACAACTATCATTTTACTTATCATTTACAAATATATGTATACATATCTACAGTAGTTAAAAATTCGACAAAGACGATAAAGGACATACAAGTTTCATCGTGCTCTGAACTCTTCAAAGCCATTCTTGGCATGGAAAACTTGGAAATTATTCCAGTAAACACTTTAATCCACATAAAACCCAAACAGCTATTGTCTACAAGGAGCTAGCGACGGCGACGTGCCCCAACAATGTCCAGTCCAGTGCAGCCGATAAAGTTATTTACTGCAAGTCGAAGTGGGGCCACCGTAAATTGCGTTTGTAACTTGTTCCCGGGAGCCTCGCTGCAATATAGCCCTCTAGACCAACTATCTAGACTTAGACTATCATTGAAATTACTGCAATTTCTAGAAAAGTGCGCCTTCGGACAAGTGGGCTTAATGAAAAATAAATTGGCGCGATCATTTCCGCCTGGATTACATTTAAAATGGCTTTTACATTTCAAGCTTAGGTCTGCCTCGTGGCAAAATGTTAACATTGCGTTGTGTGATTTGACTAATACTTGTTTAACACGTTGTTCTAAACGTGTCAAACGAGTATAATGCAGTGTAGCACAATACTAGAAATTAAAGGAAGGAAGAATATAATAATCATGCTGAAGTACGTTCTAATATCAGGACATTTTTTAATAAATTGGTTAAACTTTCTCAGAGTTTTATTTGATACCGATGCTCATCACGTTTCTGAAGTTTTGTCAATTTAAAGGCCTTTTATGATAAGCAATTCAAAGAGCGATTTCTTCCTGCGTTTCTACATTTCATTATCACAGATTCACGAGATATTATAGCGTCATAATTGCGATAATGAGACACAATAAATCACGACCTATCTACGGGGACTACTTTCATTTACGCCCAGAAAAACAGTATCTATACAAATAAATAAAATTGAAGTATCTGTCTGTTTGTAATGTAAAAGTAACAGCTTGTTGCTAAATGCACATGAAAGTATATACGGTAATTATAACAAAAAAAAAAATCTGTCTGTCTGTCTGTTTGATCCGGCTAATCTCCGAAACGGCTGGACCGATTTTGGTGAAATTGGCTTTTTATCGACATACCACGCGGACGAAGCCGTAGGCGGAAGGTCGCGGAATACACTGTGCGTGTATTGGCGATATCTGTTGCAGTGTTACTGCACTAAATATCTAGAAACTCAATTTCCTTACATTGAACTGTAGTCAGCTAAGTTTTAGTTCAATAAACCTAATCTAAAGTGTTCTGAAGCAACACTTAAACTTACAGCAGTACTTTACTGACATTTTCTAGTACAACCTGCTTTATTTCCTACCTAAGTAAACTCACAACGCAACTGCTCATGTCTGGAGAGTAAGTAGATAGTCTCCTGGCTTTCAGAAATGCCTCTCAATGGTATTGTCTTTTGATCCGTTGTGGGTCACTGATATATAGGCCAGATAGGGACCCTCTCGTATTATCCCCGTGCTCTATCTCCGTAAACGTAACCCCTAATCACCTAGGCTTTCGAAACTCTCAAAAAAGACGAATCTATTTGTCCTACATTCAAGTTATTGGCGTACGTGATACAATACAGTACAATGGATTAGGGAATACAGTACCTAAATATACCTACTGATAAAGATTTAGCTGACCAAACACTATCCGCAAAATTCATCCTCAATAAAGAATAAATCATCATCTGCCTATCCTTTTCCAAACTATGTATGTTGGTGTCGGCTTCCAGCCTAAGCGGATGCAGCTAGAAAACCAGTATTTTACATGGAGCGACTGCCAATCTGATCTCCACAACCCAGTTACTGGGTAATGCGACACCCCTTGGTAAGACTTGTTGTTAGACTTTAGAGTTCTGACGACCCGTAATGGCTGTCAAAGATCCAAGATGAAAAACGGGATCCGAAGCACGGGGGTTTCTTGGCATGTAAAGATAGTCACCCATTCACGGACCGACCGCAGCAAGCGTAGCTTAACTTGGTCGATCGACCCGTGCGGCTTTATTACATAGCCACGAGCCCCTCAGCCCCAATAAAGCATATGTCATTTATGCTTTAAATATTCTTATAGCTGCTGTTAACAAGTACACCACGTGTACTCATTAACAGCAGCTACACGACGTGATAGGTACCGTTGACGAACCCGGTGAAGCTGTTTTAACAAGCTTACACAGCCATTTTCTCGTTGGGAAAATAATTTGTTGAAGCAATATCGAGATAGAAAACTTGTGGCCTGCAATGTACACAGAAAATGCATACTTCGTAAACAAGTAATTAACTGGGAGTACCAACCAGCGCTTTAATCTAATACTCGAGTGCTGATTCACGCAAATGTTATGTTTCTGTTGCAAACGGTAAAAAATAAATTCATTTGATTTATCGTTGAAATGGAATGAATTTAAATAAAACATTACATGGAGTGAATTACGTTTCGTGTACACGTAACTGCCTGTAAACAGCTTTATGTATTTCCATAATTAGTAGTTCAATATACACATAAACACGTACACATTAGGGAGGCTAGTTTTCCAACTACGTGTAAAGATACTAGTTGTTCAAATGCGATGCTAGTAAAGGCGGAGACCAGTGAGTGTGCCATAAACCTACATGTTTTCTCGAGAGAAATCTTCGATATCGAAGTACCCGCGCCCCAGCGGGCCTGGTATACAGCTGCAGTGCAATCTGTATCTAACAGATTGACACTTATGTCAACACCAGGCTACGCTTTCATCAAGCTCCAAACAACTAGACATGAGACGTATTTCTTTTCTAATCATCTTCTGCTTATGTTTTAGACTGGATGCTATAAATGATGAAACAGATTTTATATCTAAGTCTTATAAATTTCTATAAAATAGTATAAGCCAGGCCAGACATCTGGCAGAAAGAAAAAGGCACTCGGCAAAACAAAGTCCAGGACTAAGAAAATTATCCTTAGCGACATGAGACAACTTCATTAGAGGGAAAGCAATTGTACGCAGAGCGGCAATAATCCGGCGTGCGTAGCTGTGTGCGGAACCAACGACGCGGCCTACTCGGCTCGCTTGCGTTTAATCTTGTTTACGATACAAATCCCCGCAAGAAAGTTGTTACGAAAGTGAATTTGAATTAAACTTGTCCGGAATACTTAAATCAATGGCGTACTACGGCTGTTTGCGATAACAAATCGTATGCACGTTGCACTATTTTTATCTTCGTTGTAGATACAGTAGACTCTGAAAAACCTTTGTTTACAGAGAGCATCCATTATTATGCATGAGAACACAAAGCATGGGCGAAATTTATTAATAATGAATAAGGCAATTTCAGCTCTAAATGTTGGAAACAGTTTCAGAGTTTTAATTTAAACATGTATTTTAACTAACGGAATTTCTAGGAGAAAAACATTGTTATTTTTAGTTGGAACACAAAACAAACATCAAAGAGGAATAACAGCAAACATGGACGTGTGATCAGACGACATAAGTGCTCGTTCAATCTACGAAGCAATTGTAAAAGCGCAGACGTAAATCGCTCGAAAAGAAACGGCTCAAAGGGCCCTCGTGTTTACACAACACTGTTTCTTTTAGCATCGACCAACCAATAATGTTGTCTCTAATCTAAGCCGAACTGCCGAGGAACTTCGGAAGACGTGAAAGATTAAACAAGACGGAACGCAATTTTCGTTCGATAAAATTGTAGTGTAATCGGCTTATCATATATGTAAAGCTTTGAATTGAAAAGGTTTGAGAGTTTTTTGTTTCATGTGGATTTGCTCACACATGCGGGTGCCTGCACGCGTCTGTAAATCTGCATCCTCAACTTGCGTGTAGCACGCATCTTATTATACACACTTATATTAAGTTTTATATAAAAAGGTTCACATGTGTGGTGGTGTCAGTCATGTGGTGTGGCGCATTATTATGTGGCGTTGATCCCACATGCGTGAGCAAATCCGCATGACACTAAAAACGCCGTGATTTTGGTGAGCGAGTTCCAATATATAACTACGCTGAGGGAGATTTTGATAGCTGTGGCATAACACAACCCGCACTGTACGCTCAAAATATATTCCTAAATACAAGACGGTGCGTTAACGTCCATTATAATTATCGTTTTAAGATACTGCACCCATTAAAAAGATAAGGCAACGGCGAACATTAGGAAGTGCCATTTGAAGTTGCGCCTGTTAGTCCTGAAATGGACTGTTAGCTAAACTAATCAAAATAATACCCAAAATAGCATGAGGGGTAATTACCCGTTCAATGATCGTGGAAAACGGATACTGCTGATCTAAACACATTGGTTGCGACCATATAATCGTGCATTTGTGTTACCGTTTTATACAGTCACAAAGAACGTGCATTATTTTTACGAATGGCCGTAATTCCTGCTGTAATTGCTCGATTTATATCTTTTGCTCCATTGGAAAAGTTTTTACTGTTTCATCTACAAATTATTTACCTCCAGCTACACTATAAATTTTTACTGTGCATTAGCGATTTAAGTACCCATCAATTTTATAATACAGTTAGGAAGTGACGAAATTGGCACATTCTTGACATTTATCTATCTTCCTCCGTCAGTACGAGCTATATTTTGTAAAACCGTGGAGCAGCCGCAATATATAACAATATGTCAGGTTCAAAAAATAACGACACGCCATGATGCCTTCAAAAATTCGAAATGATGTCAATTGGATCTTCAAAGAGTACTCACCTAAGACTTGATTGAATATTTTGTCAAAATTTATTTCATTCTTCTTTTCCATGTATTTGTGCATTACACTCCGAACACTGAAACAAATGAAAAGGTTGTTAAACAATGCTGTAGGAAGGGTAGAAGACTTGGTTTTCGCCAGTGCTGGCAGAGCATAGATTATTTTATTTCTTAGTGGGGATGATGTTAAGAAAGAGATCGGCACCCTAATTGCGTAACACACTTTCAGCCACACTCCAAGGGTTCTGAAGGAAATTCCTTATCCATTGCTTCATAGGTTTGTATAATTAGTCTGCTCAACAATGTCAATAACGCAATGTACGTGGCTGAACTGTCAAAATTAAAGGAACTGCGATCAATTGTCATTTTATGTGTGTTACGCAATTTCCTCGCGGTATTATATTATATAGCTATTGGGATTGCCATTATAACGGTGCCCATATTTATCAGTAACGTTTATAGTCTTCAGTTTGGATATTCAAGACTCTAGAAGCCAATAAGTTCGTCATAAATTAACCAATAAAATGTATAACAAAGCTACGGAGTCGCGACTTAAATAAAATGTTAGTTTATCGTTTTGTTTACCGTGTCGCGACCACCATATTTTTTTGTGTGAAGACGTGCCTTTGAACTTTTTACGAGCCCGTCTGTAACGCGACGGTAAACTTAGAAGAGTGCTTAGTTCGCATCTTGCATAGTGATGTTGGCCAGAATATTTGTACGTATCTACGTGTACGCTATCGAGAAGAATGAGTTCTGCATCAAGCGAAACGAAATAAATTAGGCAAAATAAAGCAAAAGAATATTGTCTCCATTTTCCTGGTAAAACGAGAAATTCAGAAGCAAACATTTCATAAATGGATGGTAAACGCATCGAGATCAGGAATAATCAAATTGATGCACGAACATTCGTGAATATTCGGATTTTTTATATTATTAGACGAGTCATTGATTGTGCGATTCGTTATTTTTGTCAGAGCTGCGAAAATCCTTTGCAGTCTGTGGATTGTTAGTATCTACAGTTACAAATACAACAAAGATGATTGCAGTAAATATAATGTAATAAAACTTTTTATTGTGTATGATTTTGGGATTACGTATACAGTCGCCAGCTAGAACTCAATAAGCAGAACTTTTGGTATTTCGTTCCTTGTAAATATTGTGTAATGCCATTTTCATTAAAATCCTATTTCTATGACAAAGACATGGATATTACAGAATGGCCTTACAGGATAATGTATGTTAATGAGAAAGTCTATCTCACAAACCCAAGCAGCGGACGTGATGCCTTGAAGAGGCAGATAGATATGCTAAGACCAGACCAACACGCAGCTTTCCTATTTCATATTTTAATTTACTATGCGGCCTGCAGAGTACGATTCTCTTTGAATACTTATATTCATCCCGAGGTGAGACGTGGTCTTACATGCCGATGATGGCACAGCGGGAGCTTGTATAGAGTAGCCAAGTTACTTAATCATAAACGTATCTAACTGTATGAATGATGAATTAGGGCACAAGGAATCAAGGCACCTTTTGAGATTTTTGTGTCCACGCTCAAGCGTAAATCAAGCGTTTATTGTCACTTGTAGTTGTGATGCGATATGTGTTTGAGTGTCAAACTTCTCTTAAATGTATTGGTTAAAACCTTTCAAAGAAGATTTAGCAAGTTTATTTCGTGCTGTAACACAAAAGATTTTTCTTCACACCTTCGCCTGCGAACTAGGGTTTGGATTCCAGGACGTCTCGTGTTTCTAAGTCCCAGGACTTTTGTGAATTTAGTTGTATGGGATCCCGACACCTTCGGGTCGGGACTGGAGACACTGGCCACTACAGCTTACGTCCCAAAATACAGATTTTTTTACTTCGAATTTGGGTAACACTGCACTTATTGCTTTTGCGGAAAAACTGCAGAGTTTTTGAAAATATCCCTTGTATCCAAACGCCAGATTTGGAAATTATGAACGCCGTACAGACCTAGCACCAGTAGCTCTACAGTACAACCGAAATTCTTACAAAATTCCAGAGCGGGTGTTCTCCGCATTATTACAAAAATTGCAAACAAATCCCTTTTTTATTGATACATCTGGCCAAAAATGAACTCGATTCTAAAGTCCCGAGACTTTGATCGTGGGTTGTCTCGTGTCCCCAGAGTTTTCAAGATCCGAACTGGGAACTTATGATATCCAGTAATCGGGGTGTTTGCTAAGGAAACGTGGTTTCCTCAAGCACAAGCACTTGAATAAGTGTTCACTTTATGCGCGTGTAAAGCGGTGCGAACAGCTGAGCTATGTTTGCAGCTTCAGCAACAATAACTCATTGCGCGTACGCAAGTTTAAACAAAGCTTTACAGCGATCGGTACATCTCTTCAATTTTAACTAGGAAGAAAAATAACGCCTGCGTACCGTTCGTATTATTCGTTTATTTAAATAATTGCTTTATATCAACTGATGGCGATAACTATAGTCCACAAATTAATATGGAACCCGTAGGGGCACCTACGGGGCCCACATTAAATAAACATCGAATAATACGAAAGATGTTATTATTCTTCTATGGCCATCTAAATATGGTGCATCGAGTTTTCCAATAATAGTTACGGTGGCGAATTACAAAAGGACCTTCTGATTAAATAAAATTATAAATCTGGTACAACTGAAGAACACTGGGAGCCTCTGAGAGCTCCTGAAACGTATTCCGTTTCGGCAGGAATACGTTATGGAAGTCAGTTGCAAGACTTTTCCCTGCTCTGCCTGATGATTACTATTACTATCAATCGCTCAGAAAAAGATTACGTGGTAAGCCTTACGTGATTACTAGGTAGGCCTCACGCCTCACCCATCATGTATTTTAGAAAACTGAAACCGACTGACGAGAGATAGTTCCGATTAGTTTGTTGTAGCCTGTTTGTTTGGTCTCTAGATGTATCAAGACATCCGATTCAAACGTTCAAGTTCGATATTTGGAAGTTTGCTTGCGTTTTTTGCTTATTCCAAATCGTGATAGGTACCAAAAGCGACACACTTTAGAAAACGAACATCGCGAAATTGAACGTTTGATATCTGTGTGCGAAAATCGGACAGAGCGTGAACCAACTCTGAAAACCTTGGAAAGAATGAACTCGTATCATCTCCCATTAAATGTTTGAATATGAGTTTTATATAAAAATGGACTGTTAATGAATATGCAAGGGCCCTTCCCTTACTAAACATAAGGTTTAGATTCGATAGGCAAATGTAGTTTCGAGATCGTAGTCGCTTTTCTTTCCTTGGCGTTCAGTGTTCGAGTTTTCTGAGCGACTTTTTGACAGAATTATTCGTGACCGATTGCGTTGGAAATTACGATCGCACTTTGACTGCACCCATTACCTACCTACTTTAAGGCTCTGGTGAATCAATACCCATTAAAAAAAATGTATGCAAAATATTATTTGTTGTTGTTATTGTAGTCTGCATAATGTCATTCATACAGACTTGCTGCATTTAATCATGTAAATAATATACTCGTTATCAGAGTGCACGTGTTAGTAAATGATTACTAGCAACCAGATAAAAATTATTAGGGCAAGACAAAGAATGGGTGCATAATTTTTTATGGTTTGTACAGAAGTTATATTTTATGAATGCTAATTTACTGTGTAAAATTTATATCGGCCATAGAGACCTATGGCTACAGTTTATACACTCACCCAATCACCAAAGCAATTAAATTAGGCACAAATCATTTAGGTGGGATTAGGTAAAAAAAAAAAATTGTGAGCATTTTTCGTTTTTTCCTAGTAAAAAAAGAGTATATTTCTGGTAAGCAATTAAATACCTGCAGCTATTACCGGTTAACTTTTAATATTTAATGTACAATGTAAATGCTGTTGGCATACCTATTTTTAATAAATAAATAAATAGCATTGAAATTAGTAATACACTTTGAAAATGCCTTCTTTTAAAACCATGGCTAGTTGTAAAGTGTATCATCGGAATAATCTAATTAGGTTGACCCAAAACATCTGTTTGCATCCTCAATTTACGAATGAATCACTTAAATGAATCGGAGGCCATGTAGTCTGTTTACATGGGGTAACAGAATTGTGAGTAACACTCCAATTGTCACATTCCTTCCTGTTGAAAAATTGGGAGGTCAAACTAGCCTCCTGAACTGTGTTTACAATTGTTTTTTTTTTTTAATAGAGCATTAGCTCTTTATTTTATACACCATATAAATTAAAAGATATAAATGTAGAAATTTTTACAATGTAGGTTTTTTTATTTATTGTAGAATTTTGAAGGAGGTTTTAAATAGCTAATTTTGGTGATAGCACCACCAGCAGATATGCTAAACTGGACAGAAAGTTTAATTATTTAAATTAAACTTTCTGTCCAGCACAATGAAATTATTACACAAGTTTAGGCCCAACAAGGGGTTTTAGTATAACGTAATCAATACCTATTCAGCATTTTTTTGTGACTTTGTTGACATTTTTACTTGAAGAAAACCATAAATAAATTATTTATAAATTGTTATTTGAATTGATCAATGATGTGAAATCCAGTATTAAGTATGAATTTCTTATCTTTTTATACCCAATCTTTTAATGTCAAGGATTGCAAATGTGTACATGTTCTTTAATCATTAAAGGATGGAACACACACACATTTGAATTTTTTTACATGACATTAAAGTTTAATGTGATTACATTTCTACAAAAAAGTGAATTAAATTAACACACAGGTGGTGTGTGTGATGATCTAATCATGTTTGTGGGGCCAAAATGGCCAGAAATCACATGAAAAAGAGAGGTATGGAAAAAAGGCCTTTGCCCAGCAGTGGGACACAAAGTAGGTTAACTAAAAATTAATAACTATAATTTAATATTTATTAGCAACAACTGAAAATTGACTCATTACAATTTTGGAACAACATGAAAACTATGAAAAGCCTTTTTTACTTCCAAAATCAAAATAAATTATCTTCATTTAAATCTACTGTAGGTAAAATCAAAAGAAAAACATTATAATATTCATACTCAATAAATTAACATTTATTAATAGTTGTAGTTATGAATAGTTGGGAAAAGGCTAGGCAGATGATGAATAAAAAAACAGATTTCTGAAACTGATACCATTTGGTAATAACTACATGGCCTGAGTGCAATGACCTCAACAGATGTTAATGACCTAAATTTATTTCCGTTTTGTTTAATAACATTAAATGAACAAATTATTGGTCTACCAAATATTAACCTTCATAGTGCTTCTTACTAGTTCTACTATCTCTATTATCTCAACTTCTTTTCTGTATGTATAGACTAACTTCTAAAGCAAAAACTTTGATCTGTTTAATAATCTTTACTAAGCAGTATAATTTCATGAGATTATCTCATTAAATCTCCCCTATATCAAACAGAATTCATAATAAATCGTGCTAAAATCAATTTTGTAAACAAGTTCAGGAGTCTTTCATTGAATCGTGTAAACATGATCGACCGGGGTGCCATGGCGTAGTTTTACGCCTGGGGACATTACCTTGGGTCTGGCAGAACTATCTTTTTACTAGCTCGTGCTGCAGGAGTGCATTTCGACTTCTCCATAGCCATCAAGTAGCTGACGTCGGCCAGCACAGCCTCGAGGTCCGCCATTTTGAGTCTCAATTTATCACCTTCACCAGACAAAAAATAAATAACACTGGTTCGCAACACAAACACTAACTAACTCAAGTTGATTTCAGCTGATAGTCATAACTTTCCTCACATCGCGACTGTTCACCGTTTCACAGAATTTGTTGATGAGTGGTGACACATGCTGATCATTCACATTCGCAGAATATTTTTTTACTAACATAGGACCACGTAACTTATTTGCAAATTATCATTAGAGATAAACGTTAAGTTTGTAATTAATTGTAGCCGATATTACATGGAAAGAAGCTATAACAAATAATGATTTACAATCGCTAAAAACGTAATCTAATCCAACACCCGTCACTCCGCGACTACGCACACATCCGGGACTCTGTACTCACACTAATGATTTCGTATTGTAAACACGTGCAAGTACTATACGATGTCATACACACTCACACTAGAACGTTTTTGTTGTTCGTTCAGAAACACGATATTGTCTTTGATGAAAGAAACCGTTTAAAAAAATCTCTAATTTATAATTACCCTATATAAAAATGTACTCTGTTTTTATAATTATTTGATATGCCTGAGAGGAAAGGCATACTATGCCTTTCTTTGTAAATTTAGAACCCTGCGTCACAGCTGAGTGAGTGGCAGCAAATAAATAAGGCAACACCTATGATACTGAAATAATATCTCTTGCCACAGAGCAACTCTTGCCCATTTGCGTGGGCTTACAAAGAAGATATATTATTTTTCTTTTTGCCGATTCTGAAAAGTAGGCAGTCTACTTTTTAGAATATCGCACCGTGACGCACTGCTTAGGGTAACGCCTAACTAGGCGTGATCCGAGCGACGGCGACGCGACGTTCTGCTTGCTCGTAAACGCATATAAAAATTCATCATTATTTTCGTTGGAGATTTATGCGGGGTTGAGCATACTTTCAGTTCATTCATAAACATTAATCAGCTTCTGAAAGCAACCATAAAAGTTACAAATAACAGTCCATAGATTAGATTCAGATCAAAAGATTTTTAGTCAGAAGATTCTGTGACATGGAAGAAATCAATTCAAGCGTGCGCAGCGGTGGTTCTTGCCTCGACAGATTTTTGTACCGACGGGCGTGCACCTTTGTGGTTTAGCGGTTACTGCACGCGGGACCAGGCAAAAAAAACCGCCAATGCGCCTCGGGCTTAAACCCCGTTCATTGGACGCTCTATGATTATTAAGATTAAGTAAAAAGCGGTTATCAGTTTGTGCGATTAAAATGCTTGGTGGTGTTTTAAAATAAATATAATAATAAATCGTTGCAAGACGATTTTAAACCACTTTTGCTGCAGCCACTTGACTGTTGTTCAAAATAAAGTGGCCTGTTCACACAGGAAACGGTAAATTGCAAAATAATTGCTCAGTTTAGATTTAGATGCTTTTCTACAGATTGATCCGTTTGCCCTCATTTGTTGCAGATGAAGCAAGTCTCTCGACTCGAATCGACTGCAATCATTCATTGTCCTGATTTCTGCATCGCTTTTTAGACAGTGCACGCAGCAGACTGTCGGAGTGTTGGATAGGATTGTTTTATTTTTGTTGTCTATGTCACCAAAAATGACAACTTTGGCTGAATGGTTGCTGACTTTGGCTGGGTTGAAAACATTCGCAGCAAAAGAAATGTCAGTGGATCTGTCAAAATAAATTAAATAATTTTCTTATAATGATTATGGCATTTTCATAAGGCAATATGAGCCGGCAGTGTGTTTTGATTAAATTTTAAGCCAAAACCGCGTTGTAGACATAACCGCAATGTAAGTATTATGTTGTTGCTGTATACTTTCATGAAGTTTAACAATTATTTTTACGTTGTAATTTCTATTTAATATATTATGTTGCACTATCACTACTGCGCGTAACATGCGCGTAATTGTTCTATGATAGTGAATATATTTTGAAAAACTTAACTTTTTAATAAACAACCTCTGCAATCCACTTCCAGCTTAGAATCATCATTTCTGTTTTATCATCATAACTTTATAAATGTGTAAGTTTAGGTAAACTGTTTGCAGCAAAATGATGGAATATTGCCCCCCTAACGTGACTCTGGGAGAGATTTGGGTGGACCATGGAATATCCCAATGTTTTATGGAGACAATATCCGCTATCTTCATTGGTGGATTCCTATTAATATTTGGACTGATACAAATTGTAATGTATAAAAGGTATGTAAATGATTTGATTAAATTATGCTGTAATTTATAGACATCATTATGTATCACCCAAGATTGTCTTTTGTGGAGAAACAATATTGGTTCTGTTTTTTATTCTAATATTGAAATTGCACTCTTGTCAGTATAATTTAAATATTATAATCCTGTTCATGCTCATGACATCACAAAACATTCTGAAATGCTGGCAGTATATACTTTTTGAATTTGATAAAGAAAATTATGCTAATTTTATTCAACATCTAGTGGGTCAATATTTTTACACAATTGGAGTTGGTTGTTATAAAATTTTCATAACATGTTGTAGTTTAATATCTGAAAGTGGCCAATATGGTTTGGACAATCTCTATAATATTCATGAGGAAAATACTAGACATTCTGTAATTGGTAGTTGATATAGGTACAAGGAAATTTTGATGGATATTCTTGACCAATCTTAAGTATTCAAGGTAATGTTTTCTCACTCTTCGGATAATGATAACACTGTGACGTGCATCTAAGTGTTATCAGCTACTTTATACAATGCCTAGTTATTTTATGTATCATTGATCATTATCCATGGTTGTATTTATGTACTAGGCATGTTGATATTATATAATTGATCATCATTAATTAATAAATGTCAGCATTTTATAGCTATTAATTTTGAATTAATCAAATTAAATTTTTATACATTGATAAGAATGGTAATTAATGTGATATTAACCTTGCAATTTTAAATTATGATTTAAAACAGATCAATAAATTAACAAGGGATATTTAATTTTATGTCAATACACACAGATATTGAGAGACATAAAATTAAATAATGATTTAATCAAAATATTTGATATTTAGAAATTCACACATATTATTATTCTTTGAGACTATGAGAACCACTGAAGTAACACTAACGCAGCTGTGGGCACAGCTGGTTGTTCTATGTACTTACATATAATTTATTTAAAATAAAGGTTATGAGTTCCAGTTTTGTCAGTAATGTCAGTTTTAAAAACTGGTATTCATATTGTATCAAATAGCTTTGCTTTCCTGAAAAGCATTGAACGGTCACAAAAAAAGACAAAAAAAAGATAAAGCAACAAGGCCACCCATTGTATATTTTGTAGTTTTTGTTAAGTGTTTATGTGGTGTACAATAAAGTATGTATAAATATAATGGCTATCCAAATACAGAACGTTCAACACCTTATTGTCAAATACTGGTGAAAATTACAGACATCCATGATGTCCGTTATAATATGATGGAACGAGTTTCCTAGGAAACCATATGTTAAGAAGCTGTTTCTTTTCAGATATGCTACAGAAGTGATGGATGTCAGAACTTCACGGCTTTTCGCCGTGCAGTTGTTTTTCACGTTGTTTGTACCCGTGCTGGCTGTGATAAGATTCCTGCTACAGGCTTTTGTATTTAAAGGAGGATCTATTTATGGATATATGGTAGGTTTCTTTTCCAAATTCCCCTCTGTTGTAAAACTGATAACTGTTGGTGGTGTGTAAAACTGATAAAATGGTTTTATTTTATGGCTATTATTATTAGTAGCCCACTGCTGCATGGTCAAAGATCTCAAAAAAAGAAAATCTAACCAGAAAAACGTGGTGCGATTTCGCACGCATCATCACGTATTTAAAACTATGTCGCAGACGCGCGTTTTTTTTCTGCTATACATTACCCCCTTTATTCATAAACGTTGCTTAAAGTTAAGCAGTGATTAGCGACTGTTTAACCATAAATTTTTGACGTTTAAACGTTACTTAACTTTAGTCATCGTTTATGAATAAACCCCTAATAAATTTACAGTCCGGCCGCGGCCGTCGAGAGATTGCGTTCTTGACACCCGTCAGTTTCATACAATACGTGTTTTTTCGAGTTTGATCTTTATTAGTTACTAGCATTGTCGCATTGACAGGTGTCAGGGACACATCCTCTTGACGGCCGGACTGTAGTCTGGAGCCCTCGTACCCACGGGCGATTTTTTTATCGCGCACGCGCCGAGAATTTAGTACCCAACCGTGTATTTTTTTTTGACGCGCTGTGCTTGGATGAACATTAGTAGTTGAAAATCAAGTGCGTGATAAAAAATCGCCCGTGCGTACCTCGGCTTACACTTTACTTAGGTGTCCCTTTATGTCTCATTATTGGTTGTAAATAATTTTGTTACAGATTCTAGCGTTAGTGATAACTTTAGTAGTGTTTCCCCTATCGGCCTACCTGGCAGTACTGGAGAGGCGGTTTCTCCTGCCGTCCGTCCCTCCAAAGGGGCACGGATTTGTACTGCTTGTATTCTGGGCCATGATATTTGTGTCGGAAAATCTTTCCTTCCTAAATCTTAATAAAGAAGGATGGTGGTGGCATTTGAAAAAGTGAGTAGAATCTTTCCTATTAATTATTATTATTATTTTTAATTTTTTTTATAGAAATTTGCTCTAAACATGTTTGATTTCTAGATTACTTACTCAGTTTTGAGTAAAAGATGTTAATATGCCTAAAGTAGTGTATATGACTACTTCAGGCAGATGCAGACAGCCAAAATGTTTTCGACACAAGTTGCGACGACAAGTACACTTATTTTGTTTATTTATCCGTTCAGTTCTGTTTCTGGGTAAAATCCTCCGAGTTTGCGCAAAAAAAAGTGTGCCTGGGAAAAGTCAATATGTATTTTTTTCTTTTTTAAGTTACTCTGTGCCACGGCTGAGCAAAGGCCCAAATTCTTCCAGGCATCCTTTTTTAGAGCCACCTGGATCTATCCTTGCGGTGCATCCATCCTTAGGCTGCCACCCTGTGGAGACTGTTGCGACTTATAGGAAATGCTTAGGCTGACTCCAAGAGAAATCTATTTATTCGCAGTCATTCTGCTCATAACCTATCGACTCGAAACTTATAACTTCTTAATTGTCTCCAGTCTCCAAGACCGCCTGGAGATGGCCCTGTTTGTGGGACGTTACGTGTCGTGCATGATAATGTTCGTGCTCGGCATGAAGGCTCCCGGCATCATGCACCAGTTTGAGTTCCTCGAAGGCGAGGACGACAATCGCAGGAATATACCACCAAGGGTGAGGATTGTTTTTTCTATTAATTATTCTTTTAAGTCATTTTATATTTCTACTTTCAAGAGACACTTATCGCGACACGCGAAATCTGCTTGCCCCGATCGCATGTCACCACACTTGTCGCATTAAGTTCGACGCCGTGTAAAGTGTTGGATGAACCGAAAAAAAGCGAATGGCGTCTATTTCGCTTTTATTTCATGGAGATAGAACTTTTTATGACCGTCTCAAGCTGATTTCAAGAAGTGTGGTTACTCCCTAAAGGTCTACCAACCATCACAACGTTGTCAGAGTACTTTCAGGAACAGTTGAACTGTAGGTATACATTTTGTATGCGCTAGTTCACATAATGTTTCGGCTCGTGCCCAGAACCCGGAAAGCCCTGATAACTGACAGTACCTACTTAATTTTAGAAGAAACCATAAAAGTATTGTGTCAAGGCTTTTGGGGTGTACGGACACTTCTCGCTTCCCTTGGCGTAATCCCTTAACTAATCGTCTCCTACGTATGCGCGAGTGAAAGGTTTGATGACTTATTTTTTTGGTGGGAATGGATAAAAAATTATTTGGCATGTCCCAAACCATATATTTGAAATTAGGTTCTTGTAGAGTGTAGTTAAGTATTTTTTTTCCTGTAAACTAACTCGACTTCTCGGTTTTAGCAGATAGGTTCATCTACAATCATAAAAACATAACAATTAAATAAAACTTTTTGTGACAAACTTCTCACGATAAAACTTTTTAATTTCCTCTACATTACTTTTGTCATTCGCGTCAATTGTTAATTTTTTTACTAATTAGGTTAAGATGTCATGTCCATATCAAAATCATTTAATTGTTACAACAGCCGAAAAAGATATATTTAAATTTAAAAAGGTGATTAAATTATCAAGTGTATTGTCTGTTACATTATTTGCATATTTTAGGACTGGCATTACGTGATGCCATATTTTTAAATAGGGTGAGTACTTACAAGTAAACAGTCTGAAAAAGAATTAACAATAATTAAAATCGGAGTAACAAAGCGAACAGTAAATTTCAATGAAAACTACGGCACAGTAACCTGTCGCTATCAGGTGGTTACACGCTGTTCTAGCTGGGTACACACGACGACATATCAAGTTATACATTTCCAGTTTTAACTGACCTCGCATTGTATAGGCTTTTCGTATAATGAGAAGTCAGCATATATACTGGAAATGTATAGCTTGAAATGTCGTCGTGCGTACAATTTCTCCTTTTTCTTGTTTTAATAGCAAATCAAACCTAATGTCTCACCGCTTCCCTCACCTCGGACACCTACCAACATTTTATTGCTTGAGAATTTGGTTCTATTTACTCCGGATTGTTCCGCATTAAAGTTTTTTTTTTTTATGAAAAGATGTTTGTTTTCAGACTGTTTAACTGGTTTACTCAACAAAAATGAAGGCAATGGATAAATACTTTCACGTCTACAACCCTGTGAGATTATTATATTTTTTATCTTACAACTTCTCGGCTTGGACTACAACTTCCAAGGAGTTCGTAGTCAAAAACTGATATTTATATCGAGTATGTAGGTACAATACTTAAATGATGAAACTGTAAATTGAAAGCACGAGTATCCTTTCCTTTGTTGATTTTCGCAACCGATTCCGACTCCAAACTTACGTTTACTCGGTAAGTGTGCCGACAGCCGCCGACGCGTCGACGGTTGCAGTTGCATCTGTCGCCTGTCTGTGAGCTCATATGCGAACCTTTAAGAGTCAAGCATGGATAAAATCTACGAATAGAATTCTTAAATATTCCGTATGAAGCAATTCTATTGGCGTATGTTTTCTTCGCTCATCGCTCCGCTTCTTCACACAGCTCTGCACCCTAATTGCGTAACACACGATCAATCGGAATCGGTTTCATTTTGACAGTTCAACAACATTCATTGCGTTATTTACATGATGAGCAGACAAATTTTTCGAACTTATGAAGCAATGGATTAGCAATTTGCTTCAAAAGGATTCAGATTCTGATTGATTGTGTGTTACGCAATTAGGGTGCTGGTCCACCCAAAAGTCAGCTTTAGGAGGCATATAAAACATTTTTAACACGGCTTTTTCTCCACAGCCAGATGATAACAGATCGACGTTCCGCAATGTTTTTGGCAAACTACGAACGCTGCTACCCTTCCTATGGCCACGGAAGAGTGTATGCTTACAAATCTACGTATTCATATGCGTACTCGCGCTCATCGCTGGACGAGCGGTGAACCTTTTCGTGCCTATTTATAGCAAAAAGATAGGTAAGTTGTAGTTTAGTAAGTAAACATACACACTAGCGGCACACGCTAACGGTAGAGGCAACTGCAGCCATCGACAATGTGCAGCTCGTGTTTTTGAGTACGGTGCTTAAATATACGAGTGGCACGTTGTCGACGGCAGCCGCGGTCGCGACAACGGCGGTCGTCGACGGCAGCAGTTGCCTCTGCGGTTGACGCGTGCCGCTAGTGTGTATGAGCACTTTGAAATACCGTTACGTTTATATTGAAAAATATTAAACTAAAATACTTTACTATTTAACTGTCCAGTGTTTAACAAAAGTTTCCGTTTTAGTACCTATTATTTCATGACTCAAGTAAGGTAGGTATCCATGATCCGATAATGGCGATATTGCTACTGATATTTTGTAGTAAGATCGTAAAAAGATCGATCGTCGCTGTTTGATCGTCGTTCGTGTCTTCGAAGACACTTTCACATTATGCTAACTGGTTTCATTGCAAGGTTAATTCATTGCCAGAATCGACAAGTAGACCGACAGAGATCTTTAGGGCAGGCTCGTCCTATCGAAGAACTCATTCATCGCGTTGCATGAGGGAAGATCGAGATCAAGAGCAGGCCCATTCTCCAATAAATAAGAGAATTCTCTGTAGCAATAATCAACATGGTACTATATTAAACTACTTTCCTTCCAGTGGATAGTATTTCCATCCCTCCATTCTTCTTCCGATGGGACCTGGTTGTGATCTACGTGCTCTTCAAGTTCCTGCAGGGGGGAGGCACTGGTGGGATGGGACTCCTCAACAATTTGCGGTCATTCTTATGGATAAAAGTGCAGCAGTATACTACTAGGGAGTTACAGGTATTTGTCCACTAGAAAAAATATCTTTGGCTATTTGTAGACGAGCTTAACTCCTACCGAAAGTACTAAAATTATAATAAAAAGAACTTATTCATAATAATAATAATAATAGGGTACTTAGTTTCCTGGGTAAAAAAATAACAATTATAATTATCTAATCCGTCAGTTAGATTATCGAAAAATAATGGACACGTATTTTTTCTTTTATCAATCAAACAAAAAATTACAAAGATAAAGCGCGTCAAAATTTGGGAGTGGGGGTCGTGACGTCACTTGCTTGCAAAAGTGTCGCAAGGAAGTGACGTCACGCGGAACTTTAACGGGCGATATCTTCATAATTTTTCATATAACTGACAAAAGAAAAAATACGTGTTCAATATTTTTTGATAATCTAACTGACGGACTAATTAGAATTTTTTAGGAAAGTAGCCTATTCATTTATCTGCAAACATAAGTGACACTTACATAAAATATTAGTTTGTTTCTTCCCAATTACAATACAGTTTGTTTACGTAATAGACCGAAAAAAATGCAATTTGTAGTAGAATAAAACTTGAAATGTGAGTGTACTATAAGTACAGTCACGAGCACTAATATGTCAACACTTTCAATACCAATTTTTTCGTGAAGTAAGGAAAACAACAATGAAATACGACATATTGCATAAACTTATGGGTTCGAAAATAATAATATCGAAATAAATTTTCATTAAAAATAAAGGAGTAAATCGCTTTTGAATAAAGCCACATACTTATGCTCGTGACTGTACACCTCTGCCCTAACTCTTCGAGAAAAACTGGCGTAATGTTATGCTATGTTGAGACATAGCATAACATTACGCCTGTTTTATTATTCAAGTTTCTATGTAGTATTTTTTCCTTTTACTTATAAAAGGAAAAAATACTAAATAACATAGAAACTTGAAAAATAAAATGATATGATAGCGTATGTGGTGCCCGCATACCGGCCCGCATTTGACAAAACAGAGCTACACACTATACAGATAGCAGCTAAATGTTTTATGACCTATACTCCATTCGGAATAAGATTAGATAAAAGAGAGAACCGATTTTAACTTCTATTCTGTAGGCATATAAGGATGGCATTAAAAGCCAAAAAAGTTACATTACCTACTATTTACTACAGCTGCCATTTGTATGTCACCAACGCAATAGAAGTCAAAATCGGTTGAACGGACTATAAAAAAGGCGTATTTAAATGTCTAATGTTATTCCGAATGGAATATAGTGACATATAATTTAATTGTGATTGTTCTATGAATCAGATGTCTCATAACATAATGTCATACGGGTATTGTGTTTCACTCACAGCTCATGATCCAGTTGTCGTGACTAATACGCTAATCCATGCAATGAGTTAGACTTCACATATGGTTTCTTGAAGCCCTTTCAATAAATATGTCCCAAATGTTATGTTAACTCAGGTGATTTATTTATCTCTTGTGAATCACCTAATATGGCATGGCTGTTTTAATTGTTTATTTAAATAATTATGGATATACCAACTATAACAGCTAACGTATCAGCAATCAATATCGTGTAAGAATCAGCTTTGTCATACAACGTGGCAATGCTGCCAGCCTTTCGGCAATGTTGACAGCGATGCGGACGAATTTTTTGATCTCCTATAATTCTTTTCCCTCTTTTTTATAAACATGTGTTATCGTCAAAATCTATATCTGACCACTGTAAGGACTATTCCTGCTTGCAGCGCATATTATTAGTCGACCTAAAAAGTATCCTCTTTTTTTATATTTACGGACGCAGTTGTGGTCATTATGTGCACAGGATTTTGTTTTCAAAATGGTCAGAAATATGTTTTGACGATAGTGCATGTTATTATGATTTTACAGCTAACGTGACTTTTTACACCAAACGCCTATTCAGATATAGGCGCTATTCGCTGCCGCTTTTGGTAGCGAAAAATGCCAAGTGAACTATCGTTCGCGGCTAGCGAAGCACTGGTGTAGTGGATATCGGTTATACCTAAATAGGCCACAATCGATTCTCAGCATAGATTGCTTCAATAACTTTTTTTTTCAGTTAGAATTATTCAGACACCTTCACGACCTGCCCCTGCGGTGGCATTTGTCGCGGAAGACGGGAGAGGTCCTGAGAGTAATGGACCGAGGAACGGACTCCATAGACAATCTGCTGTCGTACATACTGTTTTCAATCACACCGACGCTCATAGACATCGTCGTGGCTGTCATATATTTTATATCGCAGTTCAATGTGTGGTTCGGACTCATCGTGTTTTCAACTATGGTGCTTTATATACGTGAGTATTTTTACAAGCGTAGTTTTTTAGTTGCTCTTTTTAGTCATCATTCTTATAATCCTCATGCCTTTATCCCTATTTATTTCACACAGTCCAATCCATCGTTTCTTTGGTCTTCCCATACTCTTATAGCCGTCAACATTCATACTCAAAACTTTCCTCACGACATTTTCTCATTCCTCCGTATCACATGCCCATATCATAACAACCGATTTCCACACAACTTTTCGGTTACCGTTGCCACTTTCAGACTTCCTCCTATGTACTCATTTCTTATTCTATCCATTCGTGTAACACCAGATATCCCTCTTAGCATTCTCAAGCAGCAAACTTATTGTCTGGCCCCAGATGTAGCCGGCTGTCATTGTACGATTTCTTTGGAAAGTCAAAGACTATCGCTATCTCATGAGGTATTTGCTGATAGCTAATTTATAATATTCTCTATCTACGACCCAATTCTGGCATCGGTATCTGGCAACTTAGGCATGCCAATGAAATTGACGGCCTTGCATTTTAAAGAATAATTTCATTATAAATTTACCTTATTTTCTATTGTTATCGAATTTGTGTTTTAATGAGTGTTATCGCAAATGCGGTCGCTAGGAAGTAGCGATTGATTAATGCTTAGCTTAGGTACCTTTACAACTGCCGGCGATTAAGGAGAAGCTAGTAGAGCTAGAAACTAAAAACTAGTTGGCGAACAACGAGCGATTACTCGCTGGTATGCGTATGTACCTACCAAGTGCGATTCTTCATAAGTGCTGCCCGCCAAACGAGGGTGGCTGAGCGAGTTCTCTCTTTTATAACTCATCGCTGCGAAAAACTAGTACTCGCCGGCGGTGTAAACAATCAGCGATCAGCTATTAATAATATATGTATCTCTTTTACTTACACGGGACCTACCATCTTTTAGGTAGGTTTCTTCAGGGAGAAAATCGTCGTAATGTGGTAGCTTCCTCGTCGGCAGTGGGACAGGTGCCTTACTTAATGCGTGTTATCTAACAATAACTGGCCATGAAGTTGTAAATATGGCGATATTTTTATCGCAATACACGTTCCAATAATGTTTCTTTTTTTGGTAAATAAACAGTAGTTTGAATGACTATTTATCTAACTGTGTTATCGTAATATCGATTGTCGGTCGCGTGCAAGTAATTGTCTGTAAAATTTTGTATTCGATATAATGTTTCACCGTTTCCAAGCCTTTGTTGTATTGTTTTTAGATACAATCTTTTGCATATCATCGCGTGTTAGATAACAATGTTTGGCCTAACTTAATTTTTACTAAGCCCCTCTCAAGGTCTCGTCACAAAAATATAAATTAAACTGACAACAACTATCAAGAATTGGCAATTTTATTTTGAATTTACCAATTCTGGTAGTTATGTAGTTGTTGTGTGTTGTTCTGTTCTGGTGTTAGTCATAATTAAAAAAGACGACGTTCTAGAAAACCGTAAATCGATACTTAATGGGCCACAAATGCAGTCAGGAAAATTAATGGCTTAGCAAATCGATACTCTACGTCAATATACCATTTTTTAGGCATTTCTTACAACTTTCAAAGAATGACAGGCGTCATTTGAATATACATAAATGCTTTAAGTTGATCGTTAATTTGCTTAAGGCGAAAGCGTTAGGGTAGCCCGCAAAATTCAAATATTCTTACGTTTTTCGCAATTTGTAGTTCAGTATCAGAAGGCTAATTCTCGTAATTTAAAACGTTCAAAATCTAGTCGCAGTATCATCTTGGCGACAAACAAATAATGTCAAAATGTAGGGAAATTAGAGGAATTTTTGACAGATTGAGACTGAGATTAAATTGTGAACGTTCTTAAAATTACGAGAATTGCCCCTCAGGTTGTATGTTGGTCTAAATAGAATTTCGCGACCAACTTAGCGCATCCCCTTACGGCATTGACTGCCACCGCGGCCACCGGTGAATGCCAACAATAGATTTTCTATTGTGTCTGTTGTCTGGCAGTCAACGTGTTAGCAATTTTCCCTGACCTTACATCTTCTTCACGATTTCTAAAACATTTATCATATTAACATTCCAGTTGCAACGATAGCTGTAACAGAATGGCGGACCAAGTTCCAGAGGCGGATGAACCTAGCCGACAACGAACAAAAGGCACGCTCAGTGGATTCACTGCTCAACTACGAGACCGTCAAGTACTATGGTGCCGAGGTGTACGAGGTCGTGTCTTATAGAGAGGCTATCGTTAATTATCAGGTAATAAATAGCCCAGGCAGTCTTTATGTATTTAATTTCATCGCCATTGCTCTCAAAATTGTGAAGGAAAACATCGCGAGGAAACCGGCATGTCCTAGAACCAAAGCTTCGAAGACAATTGACGTCTACCAACCCGCACTGGGCCCGCATGGTGCATTATGCTTAAATAGTTTCTTATGTAAGCCGCAAGAATCTGCTAGATGCCCAGTCATTGAAGCTAAGCGAGACCTTTGTCCAGCACTGGGACGTTTTTCCGCTGAATTCTAATGAAATATTTTTGATTCCCTATTTTGTTTTCTTACTATGGTCATATTATTAAGTTTCCTAATTGCCTCGTAGTCCTAAGCTCAGCAGTCGTACTTTTATTTATTTAAGGAAAACAAACAGTAGCACGATAAGAAGCAGTCATAAAATCTTAAATATAACATTTAAAACAAAATGCTACCCACTACGTTCTCCACAGATTACAATTTAAAGTACTTAAAACTAGCTAGTAACACAGATGCATAACTCGTACCCATCTGGATTTATAAACGTATAAAAGAAAAAAAACCGGTCAAGTGCATTTCGGGCCACGCGCAGTGTAGGCTGTGTAGGGTTCCGTAGTTTTTATAACAGCCAAGTGCGGGTCGTACTCGCTGACTGATAGTTTCGTACCATGCTCTAACTACAACACAACGACGATGTCACAACTACTCGACTAATACTAACTACTAATAACTAACAGTCGACTACGGTACAACTGACGCTTAGCGCCATCTATCGACATTTCTATGGAGTTGTTCGAAATTTTCGAGTCAAATACAATTGGTCGACTATTACTCGTAAACTTGTAAAGCCCACTTAACTACTTAGTCAAAAAACGGTCTTCCCAAACCCCTAATATTTTTGAAAGACCTATCCAACGATATCCCACACTATGGGAAGGACGAAAAAAAAAATTATCACCCTACTTTACATGTAGGGGAGGTAACCTAAATAATTGATTTTTGCAAAATTTTATTTTACCAGTTTTTTGGCGTCATTAACGTGTATACTCATGCCAAATTACAACTTTCTAGTACCAATAGTTTTTGAGCTAAACCACGGACAGACAGACAGACAGACGGACATGGCGAAACTATAAGGGTTCCTTGTTGACTACGGAACCCTAAAAACTATAAGGGTTCCTTGTTGACTACGGAACCCTAAAATCTATAAAGGTTCCTTGTTGACTACGGAACCCTAAAAAGAAAAAGCACTTGTTATAATCTTGGGTTCAATCCCCAGAACAATTAGGAGAATTAGGTCAATCTCACGGCCTGAAGTCCCAAGAAACCGAAGGATTTGGGAAAAGTAAACTGCAATAGGCTCGTCCGCCCCTATTACACAGGACTTTAAAACCTACCTTGCGGAATGTAGGTGTAAATTCCGCCTACCCCGTTACGGATACAGGATGTTACGTTATGTTTTATTAATTACTTCAATTTAAATATTTCCAGACGGAGGAATTCAAATCTCTGATAACATTGAATATGCTGAATACGTTACAAAATATCATCATTTGCTCTGGTAAGTGCTCTTTATTATTAACTCTATATTTTTTTATGAAAATAACTAATTTCTTTATTTATATTATACGACCTTCTGCCCTCGACTTCGTCTGCTTTAATGTTTCAAATTGACGTCATTTCGAGTTAAAAAAATATCAACTTTATTTTAATGATAGTTAAGTTGATTTCAGAGTGACTAGCACTATTGAAAAAGTTATGAAAATGTTTGAAGTTGTAGCGTAAACTGAACTTTATAATGTAGGTATTAAAGTTATTTTTCAATAAACTCACATTTGTTTACATTTTTGGCTTATATGTCGCGGTATTAGATTAGATAACCTATAGCCTGTCTCAAGAATTGGGCTATCATATGCAAAGGGATTTTTTCAAATCCGACTGGTAGTTCCAGAGTTTAGTGCGTACAAACAAACAATCAAAAATATAGTTTATTTTTTTACTGTTACTCTTCAGCTTTATTAGTATTAGTTAGTATTTATTATACGTATATCGATTTTTTGGTGACCTTGACTCTTTAACCTCGATTTTAGGGAAAATAGTTCGAATAATAAAAAAAAAACTATATACTTGATTAAAACCCAACAGTACCAAAGATAAGCACAAATAATTTAACGTTTTTCCTGGAATAGTAATTGTGCTTAATTTCCTTAGAAATTGTTTCCACTAACATAACTTTGATATTTATTCATCTTATTTGTAATAACATGAATAACATGTGCATTATATGTATGTATCGTGAGTTTATGATGCCACTTTGACACCCTTTAGCCAAACGAATTGTTGCAGCATTGTACAGATGCCAGCACATCAAGCTACCCGAAACGTCAAATTTTACCAATCAAGCCTAAACCTAATGCTTTAGCGATAAAGTTGAAAATCTATTAGAGAAATTTGACAGATTGTAGTAGCTTGATGTGCTAGCGTCTGTACCTTTAGATACAGTTTTATTAACCAGCAACTAGATCTACCCAGGCGTTTATCAGGACTTACAAAATGTTTCCAATTGATGTTATTTCAAGTTACAATTAATACTTTATTTTTATGATAGTTGAGTTGATTTCAGAGTGACTAGTTACTATTGAAAAAGTTATAAAAATGTTTGAAGTTGTAGCGTAAATTGAACTTTATTGTGTAGTAATTAAAGTTATTTTTCCATAAACTCATATTTGTTTAAATTTTTGGCAATTAAATCGAAAAATGAGGTTAAGTAGCTTAAAGTCATGTGTTCGTAGCAAGCAACATGAAAATGAAAATGCAACAACGTTGCGCAACTTCTGTTTATAATGAATATGTGGATCTGATCGGAAAAAGCTCACATAATTTTTTTTTGTTCATCGTAGCATGTTTAAGACTTTTCCATTCCAGAACCTCACTCGAAGACTCAAGCATTACCTACTTAAAACTAGTTTTAACAAAACGTAGTAATAAACAATGTCAACATGATAAAAAAAAGGTCGATCGCAGCTGTCATTTTGGTCAAAATCAAGGTTCTGTAATACCAGCACCTAATCCAGAGAGGTCGATACCATTTTTCTTTTACGTAAACTAAATGACTATGTTTAATGTTGTTCTCATCAGGTCTAATGGCCGGATCCTTACTCTGCGTGTCGATGGTGGTGAACACCAACGAGCTGACGGTCGGTGACTACGTGCTGTTCGCTTCCTACATCGTGCAGCTGTATGTGCCGCTCAACTGGTTCGGAACCTACTACAGGTATGTGAACAACATGTGCAGCAATAATCTGAGTCTGAGGAGTCTTCAAGTCACATGTGAATAGTAAGTTTATGTATTCACCTTTATTTAACACCCACACTGCCAATCTTCCTCGTTTGTCGCAATCATGCACGCAGGGCAGCGATTTTTATCATAATTCTCTTACATCATCATCTGCCTAGCCTTTTCCCAAGTTGGGGTCGGCTTCCAGTCTAACCGGATGCAGCTGAGTACCAGTATTTTACATGGAGCGACTGCCTATCTGACCTTCACAACCCAGTTACTGGGTAATACGAATCCCCTTGGTAAGATTGGTTGTCTGACTTTCGGGCTTCTGACGACCCGCAACGACTGTCAAAGATCCACGAATTACAGCCGGGACCAACGGCTTAACGTACTTTCCGAGGCACGGAAGGGGTCTTGGTATGTAAAGATAGTCATCCATCTACGGATCAACCGCTGCAAGCGTAGCTTAACCTGATCGATTGACCCGTGCGGCTGCTATTACTTAGCCACAAGCCCCTTTAAGCCCGTATAACACACGCCCATATAAGAGAAGCCACAAGCCCATATAAGAGGATTATGATAAACATCGCTGCCCCACGTGAGTGATAAGACCGATATGAACTAATATGAAGTGCAACATGTCGTATAGTAATGGAGATTAGCTTTATAACTTAACCACATGGTGATATAATTCGCGTACAGCGACGCCGCTATTTATATCCGCCGCAATATTGCTACCTTTATGACGACACTGCTTTTATTTAACACCTGGTCACAAATAATGCAACTGAGTTGGCCGGCAGGGTTAGGTTTCAATACTCAATCATTTATGGCATTCCACAATGTGAACTTAGGTGGTTACTTAAAAATTAACGAGATCATTATGGATGCTGTTGGGCACAGTAAAATAATTCGGTCACTCCTACTGTATAATGTAACACCCTGTAACCATGTTTCTGGCAAAATAAATTATTCTTATTCTTATTCTTGAAGCTCTTTTTCTCCTTTCGTATTTGGCGTTTTTCGGTTATTGTCTCATAATAAGAAAAGAGTAGTTACACAAATGATTTGAACTACTCTTCCTCTAGATGAAGAGCTATTTCATATCCTTAAGGGCTGATTGTTCCGTCGCCAGATAAATTTTATTCGAGGAATAAAATTGACGTCTGACAGTTTTTGTATGGAAGAACTGTCAATAATTTAAAATTATTCCTCGGAAAAAAATATCTGGCGTTGGAAAAATCAGCTCCAAGTTAATTATCGAATAACGAAATCAATGGTTTCTACGACCTAAGCGAAAACAAGCAGTAATTTTAACCTCTCCTTCACCAAAGCGGCAATTCTCGTAATTTTAAGAAAGTTCACAGTCTGATCTCAGTCTCAATCTGTAAAAATACCTTTAGTTTCCCTACATTCTGACAAGTTTTTGACATTTGTTTGTCGCCGAGATGAGACTGCGACTAGATTTTGAACGTTTTAAAATACGAGAATTGGCCTTTTGTTCTATTTACAAAAATAACCCATAACATTAAAACCTATGCAGAGCCATCCAAAAGAACTTCGTGGACATGGAGAACATGTTCGACCTGATGCGAGTGGATTCTGACGTGCGCGATGCGATCGGAGCACCAGACTTGTTGGTGCGACGCGGTGCCGTCGAGTTCAAGCACGTGTCGTTCGGATACGGACCCGAGCGGCTTGTGTTGAATAACATCAGCTTTAAGGTGCCGCCTGGCAGTACTGTCGCCTTGGTAAGTGGAATGTCTGTTCTGTTTGTGGTCTGGTCAGGTCTGGCTGTTTGTGTATGTGAGTTTAAATGTTTGTAACGCACCCACGATACAGGAGTAATTCCTAGTGTGGGGCAACATTCTTAAAAAAAAAAATGTTTACATAAACAAACGAGCGACACGCGTCAAGGGCAGAGTTGACGGCTGCAGTTGATATGGTATGTTTCAAAAGTATCTGATAAATATGTAAACAAACCCTGTTCTGGTTAAATTCTTACGTAAAGGGAATTAATAACACATCCATCTAAATGTCAACTTTAACTAACCCCCTTTTCCCCCCCCTTTTTTAACGTTATTAAATTGTTATTGGAAACCATCGACGAAAAGATTATTTAACCTCAACTGTCAAATGAAAGGTGATCTAAAATTAGAACTTCAGCCGTCTTATTACAAAACGAAACCTAACTTTAGTTCTAGCCTAAACTATTGAGCCTGTACTTGTATTTCGAACTTTGTTTCGATTTAGGCAAAGTTCTTAATACTAAAATGAAAACTTAGCACCGAACTAAGCTGTCATTTTTGTATAAAAAAACTGCATTTCTCTATCAGTTGGGTTCTTAATTCAATAACTGGGTCAGTGGTTTAAACCTGATCTAAAGAAAAACCTTGTTTTGTAATAAGGGGGCAGGTGTATTCTAATTGGCATCCACAAGTAGTTTTTTGTTAACATTTTCACACTTTTTGATAATTGTTATAAACTCATTCGTTGTTATGTAATTTAACAATATTGAACATAGGTGGGCCCTAGTGGCGCGGGCAAGTCAACAATCATGCGGCTGCTATTCCGATTCTATGATGTGAACGAAGGCGCGGTGCTGGTCGACGGGCAGGACGTAAGGACGGTCACGCAAGCGTCGCTGCGAACAAACATAGGCGTTGTGCCGCAGGATACCGTGCTCTTCAATAATACTGTCAGGTAAGTCGAGAAAATCGGGTTTGACTAAGGTCGAATGTGCAATTTTATGTTGTCTCATATATATCATAACGGTGAGCGCACATCAGGCGAGGCGCAGCGCGGCTGACAAACAAATATCAACTTTGCTGGTTGAAATAAGGTTAAAAAATCCATTAGCCCGAGAGAGCATCAAGCGAATAGACCGATTTCGTTCGATCGCGGTCTGTTCGTACCATTATAAGTTTTTCATTAGTAAAATATTTGATTAAAACAGATGATTTTATTATGAACAAAATAGTAATATGATATTACAAACTAAAGTTATTGTATAATGTAAAATAGATTTTGAAAACAAATGAAAACAAAATTGCTTTACCCGGTTGGTGTTGCATTACATCAATCTCTGACCTCACCCCCGCCCCCCACGCACGCTGAAAATAAAAAAAAAACCCTTAAACCATGCAGATAAGTAATTTACCCACACACTCATTTCTCACTTCTAAGGGCTTTTCCAACGCCAGATAATTTTATTCGTGGAATAAAATTGACGTTTGATATTTTTTGTATGAAAGAACTGTCAAAATTTCAAATTATTACTCGAATAAAGTTATCAGATGATTGAAAAATCAGCCCTAAATTATGTATTGGAATAAAAACTGAAACCAAAAATATGTATAATGTAAAAATGAAACAACATATATTAAAATTTTACTTATGTTTAAATTGACTTTATTTCAAGTTAAACAAATATCAACTTTATTTTAATGGGATTTAAGTTGATTTCAGAGTGACCTATTGAAAAAGTTATAAAAATGTTTGAAGTTGTATAGCGTATACTTACTAGGAATTAAAGTTATTTTTCCATTAACTCATATTTGTTTACATTTTGGCGAATATGTGCGATTCAAATTTAGACTAGCTGCTTTTTTTATTTTTCAGGTATAATATTCAGTATGGAAGACTGACTGCACCGGCAGCTGACGTTATATCAGCGGCGAAGAACGCTGACATTCACGACAGGATCCTTACATTCCCAGATGCTTATGATACTCAGGTAAGAAATGCTACCTTACCTTTGTCGTATTAAAAAAAAAGCTGTCGTCATCATCGGGAAAGAGTTTCCGGAAGAAACGTTGGGAAAAAAATACGCCTTTGCCCAACAATGGGACAAAGCACTGTCTTTGTATAGGGCCAGGCCATTTGGGACAGAGCACTGTCTTTGTATAGGGCCAGGCCATTAGATGAACGATGAAACTGTGTGCCTTGAGAGTTTTTATACTTATAAAAACGTGTTCACGTTAAAGTTCCAAGTCAGTCGCTACAAAGCTAAGCGTTTTTCTGCTTACATATACTGGCATAGCACCACCACAAGTCCGAAGAGAAGTTGCAAACGCAGTGGAGAAACACAAACAGGAATCTGATACTAGACAACCACTATCTGGTGCACAACTTTCATCGCAATGGCTAAAAAGCAGACACAGCTTCTTAAAATCGACAGCGTCTCTACCAGAAAACCCGGCCGACGCTCGTTACAGGATACTCTTCCCCCTCCTACTTACGTATCTACCGCCAAAGGAGTATTAAGTCCCTGAACACAAGTGGGAAGATGTAACTCAAACCTGGTAAAGTGGGGCTACCTCGACGGAATGTCAAGCAGGGTCCACACCTTGCTTAATTTTCCGTCGAAGTAGGTGACATAGCTACACATAGTGGCGAAGTGTTGGGACATAACAACATCTGAGAAAAGTCGTGGCAATGTCGCCCTTGTGTCACGCGGCCGCGCAGAGGACACTTTGCAAGTTTTGGGACACAGAAAAATGCAAAGTATTCTCTGCGCCGCCACCGACGACGCCGAAGAAGTGTTGAAGTTTTGGGCTAAAAAGATCTGAGAAAAGTTGTGCCAGCAACACGCCGAAGCTTACTCTAACAAGCGCACTACGCAAAAAAGTGAACGCACTTTTACGAATGTACCTATAGGAATGAAGCTTTGTAATATCATAGCAATATGGATTCGATTCGACGTAAGAAAGCGTGTTTACGCACAGGACAAAACACCAGCGTGTAACTGCTGCTAATATGCACGAAGAAGTGCCAAAAGCGCGCATCACGCGTAAAAAAGCGTGTTTGTACGCACAGGACAAAACAAGAAGTTATCTTGCTATATATGCAAGATAACTTGAACACCTTGAATATTGCTCACCTTACAAGATAACTCACCTTGAATATTGCTCACCTTACAACAACTTCTGGGCGTCAAATCTTTATTTGGGTTTCTTCTCTGAAATAGAAACATATGAATACTGAGAACTTATTTCGAAGTTTTAAATGTGTGAGTAACGTTGCCGGTGCGTTGTGGTGCCTGAGCGGTGAGTCTGACATGCCACACGGAGCGTTGCGACGTTCGGCGACGCAACGCACGCTCAACGGACAAGGGGACTAGAGAGAGCGTGGAGATATCTTGTGGTGCAACGTAGTAAGCGGAGCTGCGTTGCGACACCGCATTGCCAGTGTGGCACTAAAGCTTTTATTTCCTAGAAAAGCAGTTCCGTCATATTCTAACGGCCGTCATGAATATCTGTAGTTTTGACATTCATGTCAAACCCCGCTGCCCAAAGACCGATCTTAGTCATATAAGTGTTTATACTGAGAACAATGAGCTTAATATTGCTTTTCCATGACAATCAACTGCGTTACTGCGTTCTTGTGTGTCGGAAGTTTTCACGCGGTATCCTACCGCGTCAAAACCGCGTTTCTTGACACGTAAGATACCGCGTCAAAACCGCGGTTCTTGACACGTATCTTACGATTTTTATGAGAGCCGAAAATACAGACCGCTTTTCTAGGAAACGGTAGCTTTAGTGCTTTGAAATCATAGCGGTGTGACCACGCAACGCACGAGTAACGGTCGTGACTCGTGTGGCCTCATTCTAAGGGCGGGTTGTTTCACGTCCACTTGACGGACGCGTATACGTCAAAAATGGCGCTAACTATTGCCAAACCAAAAAAAGCGTTGTTTCAATTACAAAGATATTGCTTTGTTACGTTAACCAACCGTTTGAAACAACCGGCCTTAAGATGCGAGTGAAAATAGACTGAGATTTGTCATCGTCGTCGTGATAATGGCACGATAGTGAATTAAATTTTGTTGGCCCAAAACTTCGCTACGTCCACGCTAAATGAACGAGACGCGAGAGAATCATTGAAAGCCACGTCGGATCACCTATTGACGCTAATGACCTATATGTTTTTCATTTGCAGGTCGGAGAAAGAGGTCTACGTCTCAGCGGAGGTGAAAAGCAAAGGATAGCAATCGCGCGGACTATCCTCAAGGACCCGGCCATCGTTCTGCTAGACGAAGCTACGTCAGCACTCGACACCAACACAGAGAGAAATATACAGGTACAAATATCTGTACAGTTATAACCTACAGTCCTTACACAGTTATTCAACCTCTTATTTTGCATCACTGTCTACGTCAATGCCACTGGCAAGGCTGCACTGTGATCTTTAATGTCGTTCACGGACTTTATTTAATAATGAATATCGTCTATTACATAATTCTATTTGTGTGCATGAAGACTGAGAGCGCGTCGCGTCCGAGATAATGACATCGTAACCTATTATTATATACCCGTTATTGTTTAATTCTTATTGTTGAATGAGCTTTACAGTTCGTTCGTTTGGTAGTCAATAATTGAACTTTTGTATACCTAATTACTTTATTAATCATCCAATAATTAATTAATGTTTCAGGCGGCTCTGGCGCGAGTATGTGCGAACAGGACCACAATTATAATCGCTCACAGGCTCTCTACTATCATACACGCAGATGAGATTCTCGTAGTGAAAGAAGGAGAAATAATCGAAAGAGGAAAGTGAGTAAAACTTTTACTGCATTGATTTATGTTAGAACTTGAAGTCGTTTAGGGGGATTTTATTTTAATACAACGCCTCATTATTAATGCTTGGAAACCAATTTAGACCCGCCACGTAATCTTTCTCATCCTTAATACTCCCAACTATGCCACCAATACGCGATTTTTTTTTTGGAGATTTTCCCTTATTTTACTCGTGTTTTTGTCGGTGTACCATAGGTCCACCTCTATCTTACCCTTCGGGGAATACAGGCGTGATGTTATGTTTGTTTATATAACCCGTGTTGTTGAGTCATTATAGAGGTTTTTATGTTAATTTTCAGTCATGAAGCCCTTCTTGCGCAAGGCAACTTTTACGCGTCAATGTGGCAACAACAACTGGAGAATCGCAATAACAACGAAAGCAATGGCGAGGGCAACAACAACAACAACAACAATGACAACGAGCCTCGACCACCGCCCGGACAGCCCAACGGCGCCAACGCGATCGGACATGGCCATGGACATTAGAAAAGTACAGTCTTAAGTAACGAAGCAGGGTGCTAGTCGGTTCGTGGATCAGTGAATTCGAATATTATCGATTCCTAGTGTCAATTGTTTGGTTCGAGGGCGTTAGATATAAGAGACATGACAGATCGCTCAAGAAGAGCATTTGTAAGCAAATAATTTTTGTATCGATATCGTGAACTCGTATCCGATGTACATTATGCACAAGCATTAGGTCGCCGAACAAACGTAATGATGTACAGAAGTTGACATTGTGATGATGTAACTGTGTACCTAGTAGTATTAAATTGTGATGGGAAATTATATGTGCTATTTCAGTGTTATTAAAACTGTTTTTATTTAAAATTTGCATTTTTATTCACTGACTAGCTGCTTCGTTCGCGTGCATATTGGATTTCATGGGTTTTTTTTTTTGCGCGTAATACTTAATTCTTTTTCTAAAATAAATGTAGCCTATGTTACTTTTTCCCAGAAAATTTTGTTTTTTTGTTACTGATTATCTACATATGCCATCATCATGACCAGTCTGAACATAGGCTCTCTATTGAGTAGCCTTCTACGCAGTTAGGACCGGCCCTACACTGCAAGCGGCGTTTTTTTTTTGAGTTCCATAGCCAAATGGCAAAAATGTAACCCTTATAATTTCGCCATGTACTTCTGTCAGTCTGTCCGTCCGGATGTTACATAGCCATTTTACGCTGAAACTAATTGCGCTATATCGATTAAAAACACGTATTCTGTGCACCGCTAAACAATGGGGTAGTTCTCCCCACACATATAAACGGAAGTCACGGAGGATCGCAAAAAAAAAAAATATGAGCATGAGTGGTATCGTTGAAAAAGATCAACGCAATCAGAAGATCGGGTGGTTATGTTGCGAAATCAAAACCTATAGGGTATTTCCGTTGGCCTAGGATCATGAAATTCGACAAGAAGCAATTTCAAGTAGCACGAGTAAAGAAAAAATTCCGAAAACCGTAAATTTGTAAAAAAAAAAAAAATTTAAAACTATTTACATACCTACTTTGTACGGAGTCCTCGGTGCGCGAGTCCGTCTCGCACTTGACCGGCTTTTTTTGTATTGAAATGCGAATAAGAATTCCTGGCCTTCTACAAAGATCCACCTACTGTTCTTCTAAAATCGTTATCTATCTTTACCTTTACAATGCTTTTCTTTGGAAAGCTTCGATAATCTTTCTAGGCTTTCATTATACTGTCGATTCTGCTTCTGGTATTCCTTCACTGATATTGCAGGTCGGTGTTTGGCATATTCCAAACTCCTTAAAGAAGTCTGTTCTTTTTGTTCGATCTGATCGATAGTCTTAACGTAGTCCGTCGATATCTTGCGGTAAACTCCTTTGCCATGTTGTAAACCAAGAACATGGTCGATGGATTTATGCTGATTTTGCGCTTGACCCATGTGCATTGTGATCGATGTGCGGCGCCGTAAATAAAGTTCACGGGGATCGTCGCCTTGGTTAGTTAGGTTTACATATTTTTCCGGAGAATACGTGAGAAGGAAGAGTGTTGCCTTTTGCTGCTTTTCCGAAAGTGGTCTGTTAATGAAAGAAAAAAAATGCAATTAATATCTAACAAACTATTATAATAAAGGCTGGTCATCTGAGATGACGTATGAAGCATACACCGTTAAATTTTGATCGTTTTAATCCTTAAAATGGGTCATTGTAATCATCATTATGAACAACTTTTACTACGGGATCAACCCTGAAATCCTAAAAAAAAATCGGTTGATCCATACATTATGTCGAGTTATGCGAACATAAATTTATGGATCATATGTTTTTTTGCATGATTTCAAGGTTGGTCCCGCAGTAATAGTTATTCATAATGATGAGTACAATGACCCTTTTTAAGGATTAACGATCAAAATTTAACGGAGTATACCAGCTTTTTTACCGTTGAACAAAAACAGGGTATAAAAGGTGAACGGAATAGAAGCCTATGGCAAAGAATCGTTTATTTTTTTTTTTGTGAAAAATGAATCGACAAATAATATAAAAATTAACGGTATCTACAACGCCACATGCGAACAACGTACGCGTCATACTGACGTCACGCAAATCCTGCATCTCGCAAGCAGATTTTACCGCGCAATTAGCATACATACAAGCTTCCCGACATCAGTCGTTGGGCAGCTGGATTTTTTATTTTATTTTCTACTAGCTTCTGCCCGCGGCTTCGCCCGCGTGAATGTCGGAAAGGATAAGAAGTATGTCCTTCCCCAAGATGCCATCTATCTCTTTGGCATCTGCTGGCAGGCAATTTTATCGAAATCTGTTCAGTGATTTAGGCGTGAAAATGTAACATACCTACAGACAGAATATATAATTTTATATAGTACCTATAGCTGTTGCCTGCGACTTCGGCCACGTTTCCGCCGTTTTTCGTAAAAAAAAGTAGCCTATGTCCTTCCTCACGGTTCAGTGGTTTTGATGTAATTAACTTTCGTATTTTAGTAGGGAAATATAATATGTCAATCTACAATACTGTTGAAAAATATCGCAATACGGAACCGCACAATATTATTGTTAATAGCTGTGCCCGCGACTCCGTCAGCGTGTAACTCCGTGTGTGTTATTAAGTTAATGTATTGGTAATATTGTTTAGATCACGTTCACATGAGGCTTAAGTACCTATAGAAGGGGTAGCGGGATCGTCCGAAAGGGTTACCGCTGTCCTGGAACATAAAGGGCTAAGGAAGGAACACGGGTGGGTTTTAGTCAGTAAGAGTCTGACACTCCCTTCCGCTCCACCCAGAGCTGGAGGGGTCATTTGATGATTTCCCATCCAGAAAAAAAAAAAAAAACAATGTAGGTACCTATAGAACGAAAATACTTCAGCGCAAAGCTTCCGGGTAAACTATGTTGAAAGTTGACCCGTCCGGCACGTGAACATAAAGATTTCTAGAACTGCTAACCCGGGAAAGAGCGACGTACAATTGACCATGCGAGAAACAACTGACACCGAGATCTACTCCAGCAACACGAAAAGTTTGCCCTTGAGCCTTTTAACTGTCATTGCATAACACACCGATACTGGGAATTGCGTTCTTTTAAATTGGAATGGAAAATTATTTGGTATTATGGGAATTCTGGGAATAAAGACGGTTTTTCCTGCACCGCAACCTGTTAAAATTTGAGCCTCGATTATATTTTGTTGCAACTGGGTTACTTTTAGCCGAGTTCCATTGCAAAGTTGTGGTGGTCTTAAATTTCGGAGCAGAATAATCGGAATGCCAATTTTTAAACAAATTTCATGAGAAGGAAGTTTATGCCTTCGGCCGCGAGGCGCGAGACGCGTCGAGCGTGATTCAGTATTCACGCGCGATGGCTTATTATTAGCGTATTTCATGTATAACTTTGGTGTTTCTATACCGATTTCTATGATTCTTTTTTATGGAATAGTTAATAATGTTAACTTTTTTAATTAAGAATGACTGAGAGTGTTATAAATGTAAGAGTAGACAAATATAATCAGAAAGCTTCGAACTGCTAAGCTATCGGGAGTTACACGTGTTATTGTGAGTCAACCATAAAAGATAGACATATGCTGTCGTGGGATATTTTTTTATATAATTTTAAGGAGAACATTTCCGTCATACATGATTTCTGTGTAGCTTTAACCATTAAGGTTGCACACGCGACGGAAGCGTAAAAAATGGAGTAACTTCTCCCGTTTTCCCAACATTTCCCTTCACTGCTCTGCTCCTATTGATTGTAGCGTGATGAAAAGTATACTATAACCAGCTCAGGAGTATGAAAAATAATTATACCAAGTTTCATTAAAATCCGTCGAGTAGTTTTTGTTTCTATAACGGTTATACAGACAGACAGACAGACAGACAAAAATTTTACTGATTGCATTTTTGGCATCAGTATCGATCCCTAATCACCCCCTGATAGTTATTTTGGAAATATATTTCATGTACAGAATTGACCTCTCTACAGATTTATTATAAGTATAGATGAAAAAAAAAAGTCATTTCTATGCCATAGGCTTCTACTCCGTTCAGCTTTTATACCCTTATTTTGTCCAAACGGTGAAAAAGTCAGCCGGTATAATCAATATTGTGCATACATTTTTTGTAAAATGGCAGGATCCGGTGAGTAAGTATACTTACTTATAATCCTTTAAAGTTGGCCCTGGGACCTGGTCAGTCGCCACGTCATCAATGAGCCGCGTGAGGACAGACATTCTCCTCTGCTTACCATCGTCAAAATCGCTATCACGCTTCCCACCTTCAAAATCACTAATCCGCGTCGCGCGAAAATCGCTGCCTGATTTCCAGCCAACGGCACCATGATGACTGTGGATACAAATTACACTGATACTGACACCTTTATTATAGATTGTATGAGGAAAAATACGAAAGGAAATAGATTGCATGATATGACAGGAGAGAATGGAAAATGAAAACGTGCTGCGCCGACCCCAAGTACCCCAAAGACCACATTCGCACGATCGTAAAATTATTCCGGCGGGATTTTATCGCTCACTGGATTTTCAATTAGTGCTTTGCAAACACAGGTCTTTTGCAACTGCACCCTTGATTTTTTACATTCATTTTTTTTTCATTCATTTTTTTTTTATTCATCTTAACAATATCCCGAAAAATCAGTTTGTATCTACATATTATTATGCACAGACGCCAGCAGGTCAAGCTACCCGAAATTGTCAAATTTTCCCAATCAACCTTAATTCATCAATCAATTCATTATCCTTAATGCTTAAGCGATAAAGTTGAAAATCTATTAAAGAAATTTGACAGATTGTAGTAGCTTGATGTGCTGGCGTCTGTACAGTGCAATTTTTGCGACTTAACGCGATTTTAGTGTTTACGGTGACTGACTCTAAACTCTGTTCACAAGTCCAAAATCCGAAAATCTTTGCAGTTTACTTTAATCAAACAGACAACCGCTATTCTTCCGACAGCTGTTCGCTGTCGGGGGCCAGGGATATCAAGTTATCGAAATGTTAATTTATTAACCTGGAAACCCCAAGCCGAAGAAGTGTGCAAAAAGCTGAGCACTGCAGCATTATGTCCTAGGGAAATTGGCAAAAAAGTGGACACAAAGACTGCTTTAATAGCTTACCATGGTTTGATCGCCTCGGTCTTGAGGTTTGGAATAATTTTTTGGGGTACCTAACTGTAGCCTAAGAGATAAGGTGTTTAAAGCTCAGAAACGCTGTGTAAGAGCGATTTGTGGTCTTAAACCCACAGATAGTTGCAAACCTTTGTTTAAGTCTCTTAAAATTCTTCCCTTTCCGTCATTATTTATTATGGAAATGGCAATATTTGTTAAAACAAATACTAATTATTCACTAAGGTCTCGGACACCAGAAAAGGCCCCGCGAGAAGCCAATATAAAAACCTTCTAAATGTCGGTGGCTATAAAACTGCATTTTAATTATATTGTTCTTGACCCGACCCCCAGGCGCGGTCCAAGGGGGGGGCCTTGGACCGCGCCTGAGTGCCACAGGTGCACACTCTCTTCCCTCACCGCGCATACACTTTTGCACAATTTGCACTACAAAATTTCCCTCGCCAAGGACTAGTCTCCGCTGAGATTATTCACCATGGTTGAAATTCGGTCTGTAACAAAAATGATATCGTTAGGCTAGGTAGCTAATAAGCAAAGCAATAACCTTTCTCCTTTTTTTTCCCGTGCTATTCTCGATCGCTGTTCCGGTGCATATATGATCTTGGGGACTGTCGCTGAGGTGTCAGCCTTTAAAGGGATGTTAAATTCTTCGGACATAGGTCTTTATGAAAGAAAACAAAATGTATTATAGTTTTAGGTATATTTGAATTCAGAATCTCAGATAATGAAGTCTTGGGAACAAATGTCACACATATTATGTACCTTGGACATTGCAACCTTGACATTTTTATTACAAATGATCAATCAAAAATCAACTAAGACTACCTACATAACGCTAAAGTACCTACAGATAATTGAATAAGTGGCTAATTGGCAATACCTAGTTACCTACATGTAAAATAAGTAAGATTATTTATTCAAGTAGGTACAGATGAGGCAGGCATTGCATTTCCATTAAAATGGTAAAAATGCATCAAAAATAGAGAGATATTGGTATCTACTTCGTGCTTAGCAGATAGGATATTATTATTCTTAATTTCTTAAGGCTGATTTTTCTTTTTCGCCTACCAAACTTGTTTTGTAGGAAAGTTACCTCAAAAGGTGTGTGTTTAAATTAATGGAAAGCACGATTAACAATAAAAGTATATTGTAAAACACAGCATAAGAGCAGAAACAGTAAAAAAATGGGTAAATATAAAAACAATCAAAGCTTTACAGAGCGCGATCGTGGCGTACGGACTCGGGATCGCGATCCTTCGTCCATTATCGGTTAGCGCGGGATCGTGGACGAGGGTGTATGCTCCCCGTTGCCGCGCATAAGGGCACGTTCACACACATCCGATAAAGGCCGTGTTAGTTTTTATTTTATTAAAATATCGAGAGTTTAGTTTATGTAAAGTACCTTTGCTCAATTTCTTCTCCGATTTCTTCATGTAGCATCTCCTGGATTGTATCGACTGTTGGATCTTTTTTGTCTTTACGATCCGGACGGCCAAAACCCATCTTAGTTTTATATGATGTCACTGAGGGTGGTTGGATTGATACTTGTCTAAAAAAAGATAAAAAAAATATATACCTAAGCACATAGGTAATATTACGCCTGCTCTACCGGAAGTATGGAAGTATTTATATTTGGCTATGTTGTATGTTGTGTATTGTACTCGAGCATATTGCCATCGACCGGGCACGATTTTCAGACTCCGGGCACTGCATTGTAAGTATGTCATATCAAAATATGTGACATACATAAATGACCGTATCTTTTGATTGCGTTGACTTAGCTTTAATTTTACACCCGTTTAACACGGTGACTGCCAGACAACAGACACAATAGAAAATCTATTGTTGGCGGTCACCGGTGACCGCGGTGGCAGGCAATGCCTTAAGGGACCGCAGACCTCAGTTCATGAGAAAAGGGGTCCCGAGTTCCTGACAGACGGACAACAAAGCAAATAGGGGTAGGTACGGTTTTTTCCTTTTGAGGAAGGTACTGAACTCTAAAAGCCAAGCTACTTTAATGTTCTTATCGCTGTCACCTAGTGTATGGTAGATAATCGTCGAGTTCGTCATCACTTAAATCATCAGTATCATAAACTTCTGGTCGTTCGAATTGCCGCATCCTAGTTAAATCTTCCGGACGCACGAACCCAGTCTGACGTCTAATTATTTCTTTGTGCACGTCAGGATCGGTTGGATCAGGCATAGTGATAGAAACTTTTCTAAAAAAAAAGAAAAACAGAAAAAATTGTTAGGTACTTAAAAAAATTTAAAAATGTCTATTCACAATAATAGACTAGTAGACACACTAGACAAAAAAAGACTAGTTCACAATAATTATGTTCACTTATTAAACAACCATTTTTCGAAAATTTCCTAAAGCTAATGCCAGACGAGGGTCAACAAGCCTTTCTGCAGTTGAAAACGCGCCGTTGCGTCGGGCGTGTCAGCTACACGGTTGGCGACAAGCTCCTGACTTCAGTGTGATTAGAGCTCACGGACCGAAATCACACAAACGGCTCCCCCCCCCCCCCGTTCGTGTGGCTTTGGCCCGCACACTTTCTAAATTTAAAAAAGTTGGCGTTTCTGTAGCACTTGTTCTTTTTGTTTTTTTTAATTATGAAATGAAAGTGGATCTGATGAAATGCTGGGTAAAAGAACGGCTAATTCTGAGTCACTCAAATTTAATTGAATTACTGGACGACATATAGGTACTTAAGGACAAAATCAAAAGTCATTTATTCAAATTAGGCTGAGAATCAGCACTTTTTGAACGTCAAAATTACAAAAGACAGTCCCCCAAAAACGCCCGCCCTTCACACGACAAATCCCAGACATCTAGACAGGGTGACTGGGACATCAACACTTAAACTGAAACCATGAATTCAGCACATGATTCTAGACTCCGTTCCATCTAGACTAGACTCCATCCGCTCTCTGGCAAACCTCAAGCGTGGACCTCTGATGAATTGTCAAAAACCATGTTTGAGTGGAACAGCAAATTCTTTTTTTAATACCTAACTACTGATAAATTTCAACGCAGGTTCAGAATCATGTACTGCATCCATGGTGTCAGGTGGCGTATCGATGTCCCTGCCACCCTGTAGGTACCTATAGGTTGATTAAATCTGAAAAAAAAACGCGATCTTTTTTTTGGTCGAACATCTCGGCAGCACGCGGTCGGCAACGCATGCTCGTTGATGAAGGTAATATCAAAGTCAAATCGGGTAATAACTGTCTACTCGGCAGGAATGGACGACCGTCTGGCATTAGCTTCAGTCTCGTTTCTTCGTTCCTCGCTGAAGAATAGTAGGTAGGTATACCACAAGTCCTAGGTATTCTTAGTCGAAGGTTGAGATCGAAAATTTGAATCAATTGTCGTTTATTGATAATAACTAGGTATAATGCCCGGCACGAGTCGTGAGCACAGATGGGCAGTAGTGGGGGCAAGCTCGCGCATTGTACACTTTCGGCCAAATTTTTTTAGTACCGCTTTTGCTCAAATTATTGATAGGTACTTACGCAAACTATAGGTAATTAAGATATTAGTGGTACTTGTGATACAGTAATGTTGTAGGCCTTTGTGACTTACGGCCAGTTTCTTCATCAACACAATCAGTCAAAGTATTAACTTTTACTTGACCTTTACTGATACTACGGCAAATGTTTTCTTCATTCAAATAACTGCTAAAATAGTGAAGAAACAAATTTAACCGTTACTTTGACTTAACAAATACGAATTAACAAAAATAAACTATTTCAAAATTAAAAACGTGAGTCACTAAAATTGCACGAAAGTGTACAGTAGCCGAATGACACGTGAGTCTCCAATAGACGACGAGCATCGACAGACGAACCAATCGCGTGCAGCCTCGGTGCCCCCCGCCTTCTTCATTCCGCCAAAGAGACCGAAAAATGAACTACTGCGCAGGTGTCAGTTTGTGCTCACGACTCATGCCGGTTACTATACTTACCTACTCACCTAATGTTAAACGCTAAGTACCTACTTGTTAGAATCCACAAATTGAAACTTTTCTACAGTTAGGTAATTGATTTAAAAAAAAAATGGATTTAAGTTAAAGGGTAGATGCCCGAGGACATTGTTCTCGTAATTTTAAGAACGTTCGCAAAAATAGGTAGCTTTACCTCTAAAATTCCTAAATATTAGACATTTTTTTGACACTGATTGTTGGTGAGATAAGATTGCGACTAGATTTTGAACGTTTTTAATAACGGGAATTGGCCTTCAGATTTCAAGTAAAACTTACTTTTCACGTCCACGTCGGAAAATCTCTTCAGCCATTCTAAAAATTGGAAACATTTCAGATTAAGACAAAACAACCATTCTTCATAGTGTAAATACGAAAACCATCGGTAGGTACCTACCTGTATTTTCGCAGGGCCTCGTCTGGAACCAAATCAGACCTGGAAATAAGGACTTCGTTAAGTTTGCGCTCAGGAACGTAACGACAATAATATGGAAAGAATCTTACACTTTCTGGGCGTCAAATATGTTAGTATGTTTGACACTTTTAGCTATGGTCTTTATGACTCCGCCAGCAAAGCTCACACGATCCACATTATTTCTAGAAAAAAATAATTATCATTATATTATAATTATTAATTATTTTTTCACAAATAAAAGAGTACCTACCCACATACCTAATACAGGTCTCCCAGCAAAAGTAGGTATGCATTTCAGCAATCCTAATCGTCTATCATCGGAAATACGAACGCGTGATGAAATCATTAGAGCGGTTACAACCATGGAAGTACTTAGCCATGGGTACAAAATTAGAACAAAAATTAACAACTCCAAAAAAATTTCCATATCTTTTGAATGATCAGCGACCGGCACCCTAATTCCGTAACACACTATCAATCTCAATCTGAATCATTTTGAAGGATATTACTAATCCATTGCTTCATAATGTTCTTAAAATTTGTTTACTCAACAACGTAAATAACGCAATGAATGTTGATGAACTGTCAAAATTAAAGGTATTACGCTTATTAGGGATTAGGTAACTCAACAGAGAGAAAGCTTCATACAAACGCGGAATTATAGGAGCACAACCACGAAGCGCGGCAGTACAACAATTACTTAGAGGCTTCGGCTCTGGTTTCTCTGTGGTGTTCGCGTTAATTTGTCTAGTTTTTTTTTGGTCAAGACGTGGGAAATAAAATTACGTACAGACACCAGCGGGTCTACTCCGAAGTAGTATAGGACGAATGTTCGGCCGTTCGGCATTTGGTTCGGTGTGTCCCGATCCTACACTCTTTCAAATATTGACTAATATAGTCCCGACCCAACTGAGCCGATCCGAACTTTTTTCGCATTTTTCAATAATATTCGGTTCGGCCATGTGTCGGTCCGATCCGAACATTCGCACTTTGCACTTCGTAGTAGATCCCCAGCACATCAAGCTACCCGAAACTGTCAAATTTTCTCAATCAAATTTGAACCTAATTTTTTAGCGATAAAGTTAAAAATCTATTAAAGAAATTTGACAGATTGTAGTAGCTTGGTGTGCTGGCGTGACACTAGGCCGCACGCAGCAGTGGTAGCATAACCAGTAGGTATAAGCTGATTTATTCTAGTATACTAGTAGAACTCCGTAATACACATGGCCAGTCGGATGTCAAAGGGGATTGAAGATTTTTATATGGAGCCTGGCATAACTATTGTCACACCAATTTGTTATTTTTTTTTCAAAATGGTGTACAGATGTTTGAAATAATCATTAATCACTGAATGTTTAAAGTAAGCAAACATCTATGCAACAAGATTTATGCAAGTTCAAAAACAGGGATTTCACGTGATCAACTTAGAACGTATTATCTCGGAACTGTGACGCTTTACGGGGCTATTGCTATCGATTTATACAGGTTACATGGGTGGCCGCAATTTTTGAAAAAAAAACTTAATGGCGCATCAGTAGGTAGGTACCTATACCACGGATCTTCAAAGCCCTTTTACAACCGCGGTGCGGCGTGCGGCCGACTGTACGCAAATAGCTAATTGTAAAAACAATATTATCATTAATAGCTAGATACTACATAAATTCGTTTTTTTACTGTAGATATTGCTTGATTTCTCTCTCATCTTCAGAATCTAAACTGTTTGCTGTAAATAAAAACAACGTCAGTTAGTATTTTCAAATGGTAGATGCGCAATTTACAAGACTAACCTTTTAGCAATAGCTAGTAATTTATTACCTGATTCACTATCTGGAGATTTTATATCAAAAATCTCTGCGAGTATTTCCGAATGGAACATTAGTCTGTCCTCATCAGTCCTCTTTTTCGCCTTACTAGCTTCTCTGTCTAAATCGCTTTCGAGGCAATAGTCCCCTTGCAGCAATCTGAAGATTAAAATATTTTGTAAACAATATGTAGGTACCTCTACCACGAACCATGCATATGTACAGACGCCAGCAGGTCAAGCTACACGAAACCGTCAAATTTTCCCAATCAACCTTGAACCTTAATGCTTTAAGAGTAAAATTGAAAATGTATTAAATAAATTTGACAGATTGTAGTAGCTTGATGTGCTGGCGTCTGTACCTATGTAACTAATAGATACGCGTCAGTATAACTACGCAAATACCCCAAACAAACCTTTTAAGATCGAATTCGGAGCTAACTTCACCAGGGTAAGGCACGTCTGATAAAGGTATATAGAATGGCTTCTCAGGCTTGACGACTAGGCTCCCACTCACCGCCGCAGTTACTTGCTGATAAGAGTATTCTTCAGGCATGTACTCATATTCTTCTACGTCAAAATCGTTGTTTTCGCCCTTTTCAATAGTAACAGTTGATGTCGCTTTTCCGCTACGATCACTCTGAGCTTTTTCTATTTGTTTATCTATTTCTTCTTTTTTCCGCATGAATCTGAAAAATAGTAAAATGACTGACATTTAGTTATTTATTGTGGTATATATACTAAATACTTAAGTAGGTACATATATACAGAAAGACAGCAGAACCCAAAATCTTTATAAAGTCATCGACACTTCAGGAAAACTGGAGTTGGCAAACCTCGAGCTTGAACCTCTCCAAGCTCAAGGTCTGTCAGCGAGCCATGGAGCGAAGTATCTTATTGGTTCGACTTTCGGACCATGTGAGGAACACAATACTGCGCGCCAAAACCAACATTACGGATGAATTGTGACCAAATATTATGGTGAAACGCAGCTACTTTATTCCGGCGGGCATCCTAGGGATCTATTCAATGGGTTGTTTCAAAGATTTATGGTAAGATGCACGTTACATGTGAAAATGTGGTATGTGAAATGTAGCGTCCATCTATTTAGAATTCTAGCGTATTCACGAACCTTTGTGTTGTCCGTAAGTTTTGGGCAACTTCCTCAGAAGTAATCTCACCTTCACCCACAATCATTTCAGCTTCTATTCGTTGTAAAATTCTAAATTGGGCCTCTAAAAACACCTTTTCCAGCAATTCCTGAAATTTTCAATGAACATTTAGAAAAAAATTGAATTTATTGTGTCTGTAAGTAAGTAGGTAAGTTTGTATCTAAATCACTTACTTCGTAAAATATCTCTCCTATGGTAATGAGATTTTCAATGTGTCCCTCTATATATTTATTAGTTCCTTTGTTAATTGTAAGATCCTGGCATTCCAAGTTTAAAATGCCAGCTTTAGCAATGATAATATCCTTTTGCGGTGACTCGTACCACGCCGGTACCTGTTCAATCTTCTTCAGAGTTTCATCACCGCTAACCAGTTGACCAAAGGCAACATATTTGTATGCCATCCAGTCTTGTGGTTGTAATAAAACGAAGAACTGTGTTGAGCAATCAACATGTCTGAAATTAACAAAACTTTCAGATTAACCCAGATACTGCGACGGGCCTTTTAAAATACCCAAAAACGCATATGTACGACATTCATACGACCCCTATATTACGACGGGGTTTCCTGGAAAAAATTGTTTCAGTAACATCTGGGTTAACTATATGTTGGTTCTCCACTTTATATCATTTAGGGGATGCGCTATGTTTTTTGCAATTAGCTGGTCAGTGTCATGTATATTAAAATATGATTCGCGAGCGTAACAAATATGACTTTGATCATATGAACGTGTCTGCAAACAACTATATCATGTTTATCCCATATGAGGTAGGACAAGTCATTTATATAAATCTACGAGTATAATATAAAAATGAATCGCTGAATGTGTTGCTAAGCGCAAATCTCGAGAACGGCTGAACCGATTTCGCTAATTCTTTTTTTAGAATATTCCTTGAAGTACGAGGATGGTTTTTACGCAGAGAAAAATTAAAAATTCGAAAGGGATCGAAACTTATGCGAGTGAAACCGCAAGGCGCAGCTAGTAAGAAATATAAATGGACCAAGAATGAGTCCTGGGGACCCCATACCCTGCGCTACCCTGGCGCTTCTCTTCGTCGTATCAATAGTTATAAAGTTCACATACCGGGCATAACAGATTAATACAATATGAGTACTAGCTCCCCCCATAATTGCAACCAGCTCCTAAACGGTCAGTTTAGAGAACGAAGTTGTAAACATCGCAAAGCTTGCAGATCATTGCCATTCAAATTCGTATACCTAAATGAATGTTCTCGTATTCTGGCCACTGCACTCGAATCAGTGGTCTGTTTGGCCAAGGACGTATACCTACGGATTAAGAATTGTAAGCGTACCTGCCATCATTGGCCATGGCAATAACACCTCGTCTGTCATGCGGTACAATAAAGTTTTCGCAGCTGAGGTCTGTTTCTTTAAGTCCGAATCCTCCACACTGGATCCAGCTGTCTTTCACTATGCGATGTATCGGAGTTCCCGAATAGCCCCCCTTTATTTCCTTACAGAGACGAAGGAAATTTTCGCAAGTGCGAGGGACTATGTCAGAATATAGCTGGAAGTAAAGTTACCACTTCAATTGATCATGCTGTCGAAGAAGGTATTGTTTGGCGGCTTCGAGTAGGTTCTTCCGTTTATACACCCCAAAAAATCCACCCTAAGGTGGATACGTGGAAACGCATGTCTGAGAACCCACCCTAGTAAGCCTGTAAATTCCGTTTATCCAACTAGACCTAGGGAGGATTATTGGACATGCGTTTCTGATTTTTTGGGATGGATAAACGGAGTAACCGCTTCGAGTCAGTGCGTATTCTTAAAAAGGCAAAGATACGGCGGCGCACGAAAGAGAAATCTCCGAGCCATTTTACAAATATTTGTTACAAAGTACCTACATAATAGGTTGATGATATTTGATATACATATGTATGTTTTCCACGCAAGTGCGTTTAAATAAACGTTGTAGACATTCAATATAATGAAACGCATGAGATATGATACAAACACACGTAGGTACAATATAAACCTACCTACCTACATACTATTTTCATAAGTGGGAAGTTAGTCTTACCATAAATATCATAGTCCCAATATTCGTCCCACTGACCATAATTTCAAGATACGCACAAGGTCTCTGAAAAATATAACTACAGTCAGTTTTGAGTTTGAGTCTTCATGGATCCTAATGATTAATTATGTCAGCTAATGTTCCCACTGCTGGGACACAGGTCTCCTTTTTTTAGAGGGAGTCGGCCGTAATCCCTCACGCGGGCCCAGTGCGAGTTGGTAGATATCACATCTCAGTCTTCGCATTTTTGGTTCTAGCACATGTCGGTTTCCACACGATGTTTTCCTTCACCGTTTTGAGAGCTGTGGTGATGAAAAAAGTTACACAAAGTAACGTGCCTGTCTGGGTTTGAACCCACGACGTACAACTAGGAAGTTGGGGTCGTTACTACTATATACTACATATATGATCACCATGATCTCTCCGTAAATGAATAAGTACTTACATTAGCCACATAAGAGCACACACTCGTAACCCATAGCCGTAAAAAACAAAAATGGTCACCGTAGCCCAAATCGGCATGGGAATAATAATATATACTATATCAACCCATATTTTCGAACTGCTGGGCAAAGGCCTCCTATTATACACGTACCTACACTACCTTTAGAGGATCATCATCATTTCAGCCGAAAGACGTCCGCTGCTGGATAAAGGCCTCCCCTAAGCACCGCCACTTCGACCGGTTCTGTGCTTCCCGCATCTAGCGGATTCTTGCAGCCTTCAGAAGGCCATCGGTCCATCTTGTGGGAGGCCTTCCAACGCTACGCCTTCCGGTATATAGGTATATCGACACCCAATCAAATTTGATTAAATTAATTTCATGTTGTCGGTTACAATTCCAACATTCGAATATCTACCGGCAAAACTACAACCGCACGGGATAAGACTTTCAAGAAGACCCAGCACCCTAATTGTGTAACACACTATCAATCTCAATCTGAATCATTTTATAGGATATTCCTATTCCATTGCTTTATATAATATAAATTTGTCTGCACAACAACGTAAATTACGCAATGAATGTTGTTGAACTGTCAAAATGAAAGCCATTGCTAGGTACTGTTAGTGTATTACGCAATTACCCCGCTGGGTCGTCCTACTATTGAAGTACTGCCCAGTGTAGTATTTTAGACATCTCAGGCTTGAGAATCGATTACTTAGTGAACAAGAAACGATAAACTTACACCAGTTGACTTTATAAAATTGGAACACAACGTAATAGCCTCGGCATAATAATTTGGTTTTATGTAGTAAATATATCTAGATTCGATCAGTTCTCTTAATTCTTTTTCTCCGCCAAGAAACTGGTCATTTATAATAACAGCGACTTGTGCTTTCAAGCAATAAGCCTCACCACCATACTGAAGTTTCAACTCATTCACCGTTTTTGCCCATTCCCCGCTTGTTACAGCTAAAAACAATATTTGTTATTAGAGTAAAACAGGCTATATTTAATGTTAAGACGGTTAGTTAGTAATTAGACATCGCTCGTCTTCCTATTACTACCTTGATCTATATATAGATATAGGCATTATAAAAAGTCGTAAAACTAATGTGGGCCCTTACCCATTATGATTGGAGCATCGAAGTGTCTCCATCTATACTTATGCAGTCCTTTTACTAGATTCGTGCAATAAATAAACTCCTTTTCGGTTCTTGTCCCAATCACAGTGAATTTCACCCGGTTTGAGCTAGGAACTTTGCCTTTCTTGGGTGGCGGATATACTGGGTTCTTCGCAGAATTATGAGCATATTTATATGTGCCAGTATAAACTTCTTTTATAGTTTTTTCCCACGGGTGACGCGGAATATTTTTTTGTTTGGGAGGAATCTCAAGCTCGGGATAAAAAAACGACATCTTTGTTTGTAAAAGGTTTGATTGATTTCAGACTGATTTGCACTGATTTAATAATTTCAATATTTTTTTTTTGTATTTTCATTTCATATTTGTTGAGTATTGTGGCCAGTTTCTATGTGTAAGATAATCATGGAATTAGTTTGTACCTACTTTATACAGCTAAGTATTTCTGTATGATAATTTGATTGTGTATTGATGATTATGATGAACCTTCATTTTCCAGATTATTTACATGATTACAAAATCATAAATAAAAAAATTAAAAAAAACGATGTTTTTTTGTGGTTCTCCATTTTTTTGTCCTATTTCTGGACGCAATGTCACTGTCAATTTGTGTGGTCTGTCAATGTCAAACTGACAAATGACAATACCGTGCGAGTGCTTATTTATTTTCCAATAGAAATCTGTTATGATTTTTCTGGATTTTCCATAAAACTGTTGATTTTTAAATTAGATTATGTGGTGTCAAGCAATATTAAGTGGTTAACTGAATGATATCCATGCATTAAGTTATAAATTCTACGAAACAGCTTAAAAATGAATACTACACACTCGCAGAGTTTTTCTGCAATAGGCGGAGAACTTTGCAATTTAGTTTATCTGAAAGATTTCAGTAAAGATAAATTTAATAAACTGGTAGACGAATTAAACGCCAAACCTTATAAAGTGGAGTTATTTGTGCGGAAACATGTAAGGTTTTTAGGTTATCTTTGTCCTAACACTTTTCTCTAATTATTACATTTCTCTTATAATTTTTTTGCATGTTACAGGATGGTGCAACTTTAATTACTGCTCTTTGCTTTAACGTTAAGCCTGCCGATGATTTTATAGCGGCGAAAACCTCACATTTAATCAATAGTATTGTAACAAAACAAAACTTACAGTTTGATACCGATTATCTGTGGAAGGTGATCTCATGGCACATTGAATGCTTAAAGCAGTGCACGGATATTGTGTTGCCTGATATTCTCCATAGTATGCAATGTATCTTACAATCTAATCCTCAAGCAAGTCATAAGGTAAGTGTTAATAAAATCAATTGTGCAATTTATAATTAATATTGCCGTCACACCAAGTCAAGCCTTCTTCCTACTCTACTGACTGGCTAATCTTATTAGGTACTAGAGTTTTTTAATTTAATCTATTATTGCTAATATACCATAGAATGATATTCAATATGATTGTCTAGTATTTTTTATTAGCTATTGATGTCCCACTGCTGGGCAAAGGCCTCCGTTCTTTCCTTGCACCTCTCTGTTCAGAGCCGCCAAGCACTAATCTTTGTTAAAGGAGTCCAACTTATTCCGCCATCTCCTTTTGAGCCTGCCGCAATGCTGTTTGCTATTAAGCGGGCCCACTCTATGTTCAGTAATGCAATACATTAACTTTTTTACAGTTTATTGAAGAGTTAATAGGTAGTCAAGGAGTCCTCATAAGGCTTATTGACTCAACAAAGAGTGTGCAGAAAGCCCAAAACAGTTTACAAATACATTTGATGGCTTTAAAATGCATCATATGTATCATATCTACTTCAGATGATAGCAAGAATGATGCAAGTGTGGCTCCTGAACTAAAGGAGTTGATATCTCAAATAGTTGTGAAGTTTTTGATGAAGGGATATTCAAAGTCAGAAGATGATTTTTTGTATTGTAAGGTATGTACTCATAATTTTACAATCCAGCCGTCGAGAGAATGTGTTCCTGACACCTGTCAGTACGACAATTCTAAGTAGGTAATAGAGATTAAATTTGCAAAATATATTTATTTGTACGAAACTGTTAGATGTCAAGAATATGTTCTCTCAATGCCCGGAGTCTTTGAATTGCTTACTCCAAAAGCAAAAAATAATAAAGCCTTATATACTTTTCTGTTACAGGTGATAATATCAGCACTAAGGGTACTGTCTCAGTTGTACTTCAATGACCCCAACATAAATATACCTCTGCCTGAGGTGATGGGAATCTGTCAGTATTATATAGTCTATGGTCTGGTGATGCAGACTGGCCGGCCAGAAAAGATTATGCCAGCTCAACAGACAATAGCCATAGTGCCTGTTGTGCATACTCCTAACCCAAAGGGTGGAAAGGTAAACCTATTTTATACTTCGGGCTTAAGAACCAAAGTAACAATGCATACTTCCTATGCTTTGCTAAGATTGGTTGGATTTTTGCTGCACATAGTTACTCGTATACAGGATGAAATTGAAAACTTGCGACGAAATAGGAGGACTAGTAACTGTTACATAATCATTATAAATTGTCATTTCCCAAAATCGAAATTCTTGAAAAGAGTTGTGTAATTATCATCTGAGAAAGTGCAAACAAGTTATTGGCTTCAAGTAGACACGAATTATCGTCATTCCAGATATTTTTTTCTTCAAAATGATCAAAACAAATAAGAAAATTAAAGTATTAATTTTAGCGCGACCCGATAAGAAATCCATTCATTGCAGAGTTCACAACATGAAGCAACTTGGCAATGCATTGAACTAGCGTATTTACCTAATTTTGACCATTCCCAGGAGAAAAAGCCGCGCGGCGACGTTGCCAAATCGCTCGCCTACGCGCACATATGTGCATCCCTTTCCTTATTGGCATGCTCTTCTGGAAACATCAAAACAAACCACTGATTCAACACAAACATTAAGCCTGTATTTCCGAAAAGGTTAGGCAGAGGGAGGTGAACCAGGTACACCACCTATAGTACACCCACATTTCGCCAGTTATTTTTACTGACTCAATAAAAAAGAAAATCATTTAATAGAACATTGTATATTATAAATGATGTTCAATATAATACCCCTTTACCATAAAATCCATTTTGTGTACTGATAACTTTTTTTTTTTTTTTTTTCAGAAACAAAAACTACGAAAGCAAAGAAACAATGCAATAGAGAGCTTGAAGAAAGAAATCCCAGTGTCAGACCGCAGTCTTATGAAAGATGTAGATAATTTTGAGAACAACTCTGCATACAAGCCCGCCAGTCGAAATTACTTGGAGCCCCAAAAAGCCAAAAATTACTGGGCACTGACCAGTGATTCTGATATGTCTGATGTGGAGAATAGTAAAGAAGTAAAACTGATTGCTTTGAAGTCTAGAGTGAGACAGAGTGCTTCAAACTTGCTTTTGGTTTTGGTTAAAGTAAGTATTGAACTTTTATTTTTACGACTACGACGGAGCCTATGGGAGGGGGGGGGGGGGGGTTTAGTATTTTGTAAAGCGGGAGTGAGATTTATTAAAAGCTAATGGGCAATTCTTACAGAGTTCATAGGAAACTTATTTGGCTTATAGTATTTACCTGTAAAGAGTCACCAAGGGATTTTAAGGGACCTGTCCAAGATAGCCAAAAACAAGGCTGACACAGTTGCATTATACATAATTATAAATTAAGAGCAATGTCTTCAAGGAAGTAAACTGACAGCCTAAGCTCATTTTGAGGAATACATTTTATAAACTTGGGGGTTGATTCCAAAGCCATTTTACCGATATTTAAAAGCGCAACCATCTTACCTGGTTAATATTTTCAGGTGAAACAAAAACGAGAGATATTTGGTTACTGGTGGGCCCTCTTACCGGATTCGCCAGACGCTGCCAACTGGGCTGCAGGGGAATCAGCTAAGAAGACCCTTGCGTACTGCGCAGTCACTGACCCTATAGCCAGTAGTCGGGCGAGTGTCCTTAGTGTCATTCTGGCATTGTTGTCCAGGTCCAGGATGTACTTGTCTCAGGCTGAAACCAGGTGAGCTGATTACGTTCGTTATTTGGGTACTTTCGTTTTTCCCGCGGCTTCGCCCGCGTGGAAGTTGGATTTATCCCACGGGTACGTATCGTCGACGTAACATTAGCCGTTAAGGCGTGAAAACGTAACAGACAGAGTTACTTTGGAATTTAAAATATTAAGTATGGAAGTATGGATATGTTTGTGTGATGTCTTTCAGGGTGTATCCTAAAAGGTATTAGCAACTGTCCTGTGGGTGGCCTTACTTGTGCATGGGGTGACTAATATTATATTAAAGCGCAGGTTTGGCAGATAGCCTTACACACCAATAGTTGCATTATACCTTCTTGTAATTTACTAGATACTGCCCTACTTCGTCTGCGTTTAATTTATTGTTCCCGTGTTTGTTTACAGTAAAAAGGAAAGCACCTCATTCATTCCGTTCTCGGAATCCCTGGGCTACATGATCACATGCCTGCACAAGGTCCTGAACAGTATCTTGGAGAGCGAGAGAAGCCATGCCGTCATCATTGTAGCTCTGAAGTGCTGCGCCGCGCTCGTGCAGGCGACGCCTTATCATAAGATGAAGGAGGGTCTTATCAGTCAGCTGGTTATGTCCACCAGGAAGTTTTTAGTGCATAGAGGTAAGGTTGAAATGGGTGAAAAGATCATGTATAGTTCAAATTATCTAGTTCTAGCTTGGCCATGTTTGGTCGATGGGGGCTAAAATATAATAATAAACGTTTATTTGACCAACAAAGGATCATATTAGGTACAAATAAAATTAAAAACATAACGCACTTCATTGTCGTGGTGGCTCAGTGGTCATGGCGTCGCCTATCATTCACGAGGTTGTGGATTCAAATCCGGACAAGTACCAACGTGACTCTTACAATTTATAATGTACTTTCTAAGTTTATTTTGGACATTACTGATATCAGTGAAGGAAAATATCGTGAGGAACCCTGAACTTATATTAATATAGGTGAAGAAATCACCAACCTGTTTTGAGCAAGCGTGGCTATCAATGATGAAAATAAAGCAATGATTGCATAATCAGCTTATAATGTTCCCACTGCTGGGACACGGGCCTTCTCTGAGTGAAAGGGAGTGGGCCTTAATCCACCACGCGGGCTCAATTCGGGTTGGTAGATGTCACATATCTTCGAATTTTTGGTTCTAGCCCATGCCGGTTTCCTCACGATGTTAGGGCCTTAGGTGCCAGATAATAAAGCAAAGATTATTATTATTTTATTATTATTTCGGTTCCTTATGTAGATAAGGAGGCTGATATCGACATTTTCAATACTAATGTTGCTAAATTGAAGAAAATTTTATGTAATTGCTTCTTCGAGCGTAAATAGTTATTTTTCTGTTTTGTGTTATACGACGAGTATGTAGTCTATCAATTTTCTGTTTTTTTTTTGTTTTCTGTCTCATATGATTTATATACTACAAGTGGAAACTTGTAATTGGCTATATTTTGTATAAACTATTTTTTACTGTATCTGTTTAGCTGTGTTTTCTTAAAATAAATAGTATTTTGACACTATACACCAAACGAACACGTTTCAGATGTAACACTACAAGTTGGTGCCTTAATCACAATGGGATGCGTACTCTCCGTCGATCCTAAAGTTGATGAAGTTCTAAAAGCAATAGAGAAAGATGCAGTGCCTTCTAAAATATCTACTTCCATGAGTTCTTCCAAAATAGTTTATACTACCCACAAAGTTGATGCCGAAGAATGTGATGACTTTGAGGAGGGGTACTCGGACGATGAAATGTTCACCGCTGTTGATCACCCGACTCTTGAAAGTAGTGATAAAGAAATAGAGGAAGGCCATTATTTCAGGAGTTGGATTTTGGATATTTGTTTCAAGAATATGGGTTGGATTTTTAGGGGAAATGAAGTTGTGGTAAGTCTATTTTTTATTTACTTTATGGGCACATTTGGGAGGTGCTATGATTCCTGCACAAACGCCAAATCCGTATTTGATTTTTTAATTTTTTTCATTGACGAAACGAGTGACCGACGCAGTAGCAATTCTCAGTTTTTTTTTAGGTAGATCTTGGTCCTAAACAGATTCAATCTGATATTGTATATCTAAATTATTAACTGGTATAATGGTTTATATTCATACATCGTTTTTCGTGTCCTTGTAGAAATTGGCTCACAATGATAATATTATCCGATTGCCTACATTTCGTGCATTAACTTTTATTCTGAACTGAACTTTGTTATCAACACATTCTTGTTCAAACTAGATTCCAGTATTGTAAATCCGGATTTTTTACTTCATTCCAGTTTTTTTTTTTTATCTGGACACTGGATATAGCTGGATAAATATCTTTGAAAATATCCCGGTTAATGTAAATATTTTTTGTTTTTTTAAATCGAACATATAGTAGTTTGGTGTGGGAACCAGGTAAAAAGGTCAAATCAACAAGAAAAATAACATTATGTTCATTAACTTCGGGCAAAGTGTTATTGGTTTTTTTCATCTGAACTTTCTCAGTAGCAACCCGGATAGGATGCATTCCCTTTCCTACGAGCACGTCTTCCCTACAATTACCGCGCCCCCCGGTCTACTCCTTGATATGCAATGGTCGCTGTATGAACATCTTAACAGGAGCTAGTGCGAATCTTGGGGTTCATTCGATTAATCGAGTCTGGTTTAACCACGCTGGGATCGGTGCATTTCATTCATTCATTCTTTCATGGACTTTCTCAGTAGCAGCCCGGAGTTTAGATTTGTGCCCGTTTGATGGTAACAGGTCTGCCCTCTATTACATGGGACTTAAACATAACTGGCGAAATGTGAGTGTATGTACTATAGATACTATACTGTGAGTGTATGTACTATAGATACATCTCTCCCCAACCCTTCGGGGAAACAAAGCGTGATGTTATGTTACGTTCTTTAACTTTTTGCTGCATCATTCCTTGTTTCCCAAGAGTCATAATAAAAACATGGTAGAATGTCTTTAAAACAAATTAAGACTATGCGTATTGTCTAAAAATAGCATCGTTGCATTATATATTGTACACAACACTCTAATTGTGAGCTATTAGGTGACGATGGTCCACTTAAAGCAAATGATTGATTTATTACCAAGAGATAGGGGGCCCGACCGCGACGTCAGAATGTATTGGACTTTGCTTGGCGCGCAGTAGTTTTAATTGAACTGTTTCTTAACTGAAATTATAGATTGTTAAAGGGAATTGGTCAGTTCGTAAACAACTTGATCGATTTAAGGCAATTTAAGTGCAACAATGTATTATACTTCTACAGCTCTTTTTTTTTTTGGAAGTGATATCATCATATGACTTCTCCCGCTCTGGGCGGAGCGGGAGGAGGTGTCAGACTTTTGCTGACTAAAACCCACCCGTGTTCCTTCAGTTTCCTGAGCCAGGGGCCACGATATCTCTTTCGAACACCCGCGGAACTGGCAGTACTTTTAATTGAACTGTTTCTTAAATGAAATTGTACACTATTAAAGGGAATTGGTCAGTTCGTAAACAACTTGTTCGATTTAAGGCAAACATGTAATATACTTCTACAGCTCTTACGATTAATATTTCGATTCATACAGGGTGGCAGAGACATCGACGCGCAACCTATTACCATAGATTCAGTACATGATTTTGAATGTCGCTGCATTGAAATTTTTCGTCGGTTATTAAAAAAAAATGCTGACCGCCCATTGTGTCACGCCTAGTAAAATTTCTACATTTATGTTCTGTAATATTTATGGTGTACATACTCGTAATAAATAATATCAGTCGGTAGTATCGGTTTTCATGGTATGGGCATGTGTTACTGAGTAATGAGGAAAATGTCGTGAGGAAAGTTTTGAGTATGAATTTCGATGGCTGTAAGAGTATGGGAAGACCAAAGAAACGATGGATGGACTGTGTGAATGATGATATGGTTAGAAAGGGGTTGACTGTCGAGATGTTGGCTAATAAAGGAGTATGGAACAAAAAGACATGTTGCGCCGACAGGGCAGGGCAGGAGTATGATGACATTTTGGCCGCCCAGGTATTGCACTTTTCTATGAAACAGCTGACTTTCTTTTGATAACCGACGAAAAATTTCTACGTATGGGGTTTGGAATCATTGTGCTGAATTCGTGGTTACAGGGTGCGCGTCGATGTCCCTGATACTCTGTATACTTCGTCATAACCCTACAGTTGTGCCGGGCAAAACCATGGCTGATTAAATGTACGGTCCAAATTGCAGCTGTTAATTTTCAGAAAAAACTTTTTTTATGAATTTCCTCTCATTGGCAATCCGTAGGGTTTAGGCGAAATACATAACACACATAATATGTTTTCCAGAGAATCAAGCCATCAGCGATTCCAATTATCCTGGAGTCCTTACAAGTGTTATCTGCAGTAGCCTTCCACCACCTTCAAGATCTCTTGCATGGTCACATCACACTCCTCGGGGACATTTTGAGCGAGTTGCTACAGCATGAACATCAGGATGTGGTGGTACAGACTGCCAGTACTATTAGTATCCTTGGAGACGGGATACAGAAACTGGGTAAGTCTGGTTAGGTTGTTTTTATTCTCAGCTACAGATAGGATTTTTACGGTGTAGACCTAGATGAGACTGTTGAATCCCCTACGTGCCTCAGAAAGTCACGTTAAACCGTTGGCCCTGGCTGTCATTCTTGGATCGTTGACAGTCGTTATGGGTGGTCAGAAGCCCGAAAGTCTGACAACCAGTCTTACCAAGGAGTATCGTATTACCCAGTAACTGGGTTGTGGAGGTCAGATAGGCAGTTGCACCATGTAAAATACTGGTATTCGGCTGCATCCGGTTAGACTGGAAGCCAACCCCAACATAGTTGGGAAAAGGCTAAGCAGATCATGATGACATAGATGAGACTGTGAGAGCTGATATCATACTGCAATTTTATTCTTTACCACTTAGTTTAAGTAATGCTTTTTGATTGAGGATAATGGAAGGCCAAATTGTGGTTTTTTTAAAGACAACACGGCAGACACGCCGCGGACGATAAATTTTGTAATAATGATCAGCTAATTTTCATTGTAACGTATTATTAACACAGTATCCAGCCTGGCTGGATACTGTGTTAATAATTTCTAATTGTCGTACCTAATCGTTAATTGATTTCTATCAATCAACCTCACTGGAACACGAAACCTCTACAACCGTCTGTTTCTTCCTATCTCTGCAGAGCAAATAGACCGAGCGCCGCCACTGAACCACTGCGTCTATATGTGGGGGAAGCTGGTGACACAGTTGTCTACCGTTCTGCAGTGCCACGACACTTCGCCCGCTAAGGCAGTGGTTTGTGACTGCATTGCTAATATAGGAGAGAGGTCCTTCAAAGAATTACCGGTAAGAGTGATTTCCAGTAATAAATAGAGTAAGGGACTAACCACACTTATTCAGCTCTGTTCAGCTTTTGTCCATAGAAAACAACGATATTGTATGGAGATGCGTACGCATCCGTAAAGCTGAACGGATGCGTGCGCATCTTCATACAGGATCGTCCCTAAGAGTCTGATTAAGATGCTTATTTGATTGGTTGACTAATGCCTTTTTCTGAGGTCTTAACTCTTATCTGTTGATTCGATAAAATTGAGCAAATTTCTTTCTTAAGTACTTACGAAAGAAATTGGTCAATTATTTTTTTATTTTCTAAACACTTGTTTAGAAACCCAATTTGTCTAGATTCTCGAAGTAATAGCACTTCTTCTTTTAGTATCGACGGTACATCTATATTACATTGTTTGGGCCCAGTAGGTGACCACGTAATACTAATTACACTATCTAATAGATAAACCCGGATTAAAAATATCTCGGAAAACAGGCATAAACTATCAACAACAGCTGAAGTGGAGTTCAGGGAGATGATAACGTCACTATTTTTATTGCAACCAACAGACAACAGAAATCAAGTATCCGAAGTAGTACCGGCCGAATGTTCGGCCGTTTCCTGCTACGAAGTTACTATTTGGTTCGGTCGGTTCCGATCCTACACTCCTACACTCTTTCGAATATTGACAATAGTCCCGACCCAACCGAGCCGATCCGAACTTTTTTCGCATTTTTCAATAATATTCGGTTCGGCCATGTGTCGGTCCGACCCGCGATGGCGTCACCCGTCTGGCGGGCAATTGCCCAACGATTGATATTGGGAAATTGTATCTATGCTAATTGCACGGTAAACTCTGCTTGCGAGATGCAGGATTTGCGTGACGTCAGTATGACGCGTTGTTCGCATGTGGCGTTGTAGATACCGCTACATCACTCCCCTCCGGAGACCGGAGGTCGATAGTTGGCTGAGTCTTGTATCTTGCGATGCTTGCCAGGCCAGCTGAGGTTCCAGTGAGTCGGAACCGGTTGCCGCATAGTTCACGGTGAGTCGGAACTGTCTGCGAAGATGTCCCCAGTGAGTCGGGGTGGCGCATAGTTCGCGGTGAGTCGGAACTGTCTGCGAAGATGTCCCCAGTGAGTCGGGGTGGATGGCGCTGCGTTATACTCCAGTGCGTCGGATGTCGTACAGCGCCGGGTTGAGGCTGGCTGCTGCGTCGACCAGGAGAGGGTGCTCTGCTTGTTGACCGGCCGAAAGTGCAGTGTGCTGTGCCGAGGTTGCTGATGAGGCTGAGGGTGATGACCAGGTATGCGCGGTCGATGCATGCTGGTGGTCAGGATACCCGTTGAAGCCGTGGATGCTGGCTGGCTGGGTGACTCGCCGCTAAAGCTTGCGGGAGTGATGATGATGATGTCACGCTGAAGTACTTGCACGAAGGCTGCGCTGACGTTCATGCTCGGGGTCACCAGTTTGGGAGTATGAGGAACAGGGTGTAAAGTTCACTCATCCTCCATTGAAAAGGGAGGATCCTCCGACCAGACGGGTGTTATGTCTGGCGGGCAATTGCCCAACGATTGATATTGGGAAATTGTATCTATGCTAATTGCACGGTAAACTCTGCTTGCGAGATGCAGGATTTGCGTGACGTCAGTATGACGCGTTGTTCGCATGTGGCGTTGTAGATACCGCTACAGTAACAATGTCGTCCGCCCATCTCGATGCCGGACGACCGATATTTCGTCTTCCAGTCCTTGGACGCCCTCGGTCACTGTCATACTCCACCTGTAATCACTGCGCCTTGCCACGTGTCCTGCCTAACTTCATTTGAGTTCCATAACTCGTTTTCCGAAATTAACATACAACTGATAGCTCAGTAACTGACTCAGTTTTTAATTTGGTATCAAGAACGGTATTCCAATCACAGTACTTATTAATTAGCGGACTATGACCGTCATAAAGCGGCGTTATGCAGATGTCCAGAGTTCAAAGTTAACATAGTACAATCCCACTATCTTTAATCATTATTTACATACATAATCATATAAGTGTGGGATTGGCGTATTAAACGATTGTCATGTTTGCAGTAATAACATAACATTATTGTGTAATGTCATCGGTAGTAATTGGAATCACTACTCAACACTCATCATTGCATTTATTATGAATCCGTGAAGTAGTCACAACAAGAAAGATAATAATATATCTAAACTCAGCATAACTACGATACTTGGGTATATTTTGTTGGCGATTTGGGGCCATCCCGCAAATATGGAAGACTAGCTTCTGCCCGCGACTTCGTCCGCGTGAAATTTCTTGCTCCCCGGAGCCATCCTGTCGCATCGCATCGCCTGCCCGCGCTATTACTTCGTTTTCGTTAAATAGCCTCCACAAGAATTGCGCGAATTCAAATCCGACCGAAGATTACCGCGTTCAAACAAACAAACTCTTCCAGCTTTATTATTAGTATAGATATGATAATAATATGTTAAAAATCTTGGGTAGAGAGCCCACACATTTTTTCGAGTCTAATACAAAAAATAAGAGAGATTTTTGCTCTCTAGTGGATCCCAATCAAAAGCCCTCTGCACGACTCATAAATAATCGCTCATATTCATTGTCTATATTTATCCAAATTTTGTCTTTCTTTAGCGACACCTCCAGGTGCTATGTTGCACGCTTCTGATTGGTTCATGCAGTGACGAGGAGGCAACCGTGCGCGCAGCCGCTGTGCGTGCATTGGCCATGCTCGTCATGTACCGGACTCTGAGAGAAGTAAGTAATATTTCACTGTATAAATGAACCTGGTCCTGATTCTTTGACGTCACTGTTAGATGACCTGGCGCTGGCTATGCTTTGTTAGAGTTCTATATTAGATTTCCTCTACAGGTAAATGTATACAGTGATCAGCTCCCCCTAAAGTTTACTTTGAGTAACTAGCAGGCTTTATTTAATGCAGATAGCTGATGGGAAATTCTCGTAATTTTAAGAACTTTCACAGTCTGATCTCAGTCTCATTCTGTCAAAAATACCTCTAATTTCCCTACATTTTTGACATTTATGGGAATTGCCTTCAGAAGTGTGCGTTCTTGCTTATTCCGGACCGACCGTGTGTTCTAACAAACAAAATTGAATGTGTCAGTCTATATGTCAAACATATTATTTTTATAAGCACTTAATGACTTATCTGTGTTAGGATAAGGGATCTATCACGTAAACAAACAACTCATCGACACGAAATCGGGTCAATTGGCCAATTGATCCGCTATGACTCCGTGACACGTTCCTGCCAATATCTGCAAGTCCTGAATCATCATCATCAAACATCACAGTCTACATTTTTAACTGACTTTAAACAAAGGAGGAGCATATGCATTCGGCGAGTTCTTTATGAATCTACTAATCATGCACACTACATTTTTAACTACCAGACCATATCAACCTTTCTTACATTGGAATAAAGCCGAAAATAAATAAATTTAACCATGTTCCTGGCTCCATTGACACTGTTGCCAGACTACTAAACTAGTACGTAGATTATGTTCTGTCAAAACATTACGCTATTCTTTTGTTTTAGGACATCGGTTTCGTGAGTGACTGCGGGGAGAACATTCTGCGCGCGTTAGCTGAACCTACACTGGTTGTAAGGACTAAAGCGGCCTGGGCTCTCGGCAACCTTTGCGACGCTCTCGTATTGAATGTGTAAGTTTGTTAGTAAATGACTTGAGCAAGCGTAATGATTAATGATCTCTGGATGAGAAGACGTCTTTCCCCTGCAGTGGGACAATAATAAGCTGGTATTATAGTGGTTACGATAGCTCCAGTAAAAATACGGGTTCAAACAAAAATAATTATTTCATCGGGAACATTGTGTATGTATGGGTTTCTTGAGTTATATTACGGTTCTTTAAAAAAAAAAATACATAAAAAGGTGTCCAACATTTTGAAGCCATTTAGTAGGTAAAGGAAATAATAAAGTTCAATTTAGGCGCTGATCAGAATTAGAATGTATTAATTTCAGGAAGTATATACATTCAATATTGCAACAAGAGACAGGATCCGTTATGCAAACCAATTTTTTTATTATTTACTGAAGTATTGTGCTTGGTTAATTACTATCTATTTAACGTCAGCATAGACCCAAAATCTGCAGTCTGTATTTTGTTTAAGTTTTAGATCACATCTTGATAAATAATATTAGAATCACGTCAAAAAAAAAAAAAAATTAAAACCAGAGGAGGAACTACGTAGGTACTTATACTTTGAACATAAGGTCATTTCTAAATTCTACGAATTTGTTAGCTTTTATATTCATATTTTTTCCTGGGATATTTGCTTTAATGGGGTCGAGTGTACCAATGAATACGGATAAAAATAAATATGTACCTATGTATTATGTATTCCTCACATATACCGTACTTGGCAACATAATGGAAACCGCCAAATAAATGTCATAGATCAAATAAATGAACGAAGCGCAAAAAGTTATCGGTATTTTGTATGACGTACGAGTATATATTATATGTACACTCAACTCTTTTGCATCATTTATCGGTGTAACCCAAATCATCTTGGAGTAGTACTTATGAAAGATTCTGAATTTTTGCAACCTTATCCAACTAGTAGAGCTAACTCTGAGCAAATCTGTCATTTTTTGTCGTTGTAACGTGGAGACTATAATACGACAGTAAATTAAAACACTGACAATACTAATTCATAGGATTACTTTGAAACTAACAAATAAAACATAACATCAAAATTTAAAAAGTGACTTTTTCGAACAAATTTAATAGTAGCGATGGGCCGACTTGGCTGACTATACTATTGGATATATTTAGTTGTTTTTTTGGATCCAGACTGGCCAGATAATCGAAGTTTAACTTATTGTCGTTCAGTCGTTTCCACCTTGTATGACGGAACCGCTTTCCTAGGAAACCCTACTGCCATTAGAATTCTAAACAACTCTTTTATTTTGAACAGGGAGGACCCAGACTGCGATGACTTAGACGACGCCCTGTTGGTTCGACTGCTAGAGGTCAGCATTCAGTGCGCGGCCGACAATGATAAGGTAACCCTAACAACGTAATAGTTGATGGCAACAATTACGATAGTCAATTGTCTTATCTCAAAGTAGTCTGACGTCTGTCTTGCGCACGAAAATGGTCCATTCATGTTTTGAATGATAGTTTGTAAAAAAACATGAAATCACGCTCATGTTTCATGATTGTTTAGGCTGGGGCGCTGGGGTGTCGTCTTAAACCTAAGTGGTTAAGGGTCAAACTTATTTACATAATAATGTATCTTCTGCCTGGCGCTATGAATCCGTGATTGACTGTAGATAAAGGTCACATAGATCTCGGGTTGTCCCCATAGTTCAGCTACACTTATGAGGCAGAGATTTAGTGCAAGAGCATGTTTCATAAGATGTGTAGTTAAATTAGTACGTATTATTATACACAGTACCTAAACTGTTTACTGCGTATACTAATTATTGAGTTGTAGGTCGTAGGTTCGAACCCAGACAGGCGCTTTACTTTGTGTAAATTATTTCATCACCACTGCTCTGAAATAGAACCAAAAAATCGACGATATGTGACATCTGCCAACGGTGGATTACGGCCCACCCACTCACAGAGGGGAGGCCTGATTATCCACTAATTATTGTACGGCATAATGCTACAAGTAGAGTGAAAGATAATTTATTTATTATAACATCTTAAATATACAATAACTAGCTGACCCGGCAAACGTTGTTTTGCCATATACACTATTTCTAGGAAATATTTGTTTTTTGTATGAAAAATAGATGTTGGCCGATCTCAGACCTACCCGATATGCAAACAAAATTTCATACAAATCGGTCCAGCCGTTTCGGAGGAGTTTGGTAACAAACATTGCGACACGAGAATTTTATATATTAGATTATCCACACAATTGTCACAAGTAGTAAAGTTATGCTATAATACCTGTCTTATTATATTACACAGTATAAGGTTGGTCATAAAACAACAATACCACGGACAAAGCTGCGGGGGCCCGTAATGGTGCATTACATCTCTTTATCTCATGGTGTGACGTTATCACTCTCGGTTGCAACACAATTCTGTTACTGACAGATAAAAATTCGATGTTTATTAATATTTAACTCTTTATTTTTACTCTTATATTTCGAGTAATTAAAAAGGCTTTTGACTTCCCTTCCAAATTATACTGATTTGACAGCTAGGGAAAACGTTGGTTCGCAACCGAATAATTGACTTGCAATGGAATTGTCACAACCATGTGAAAGCTCCTTAACGAATGCTCTCTGTGTGAAGGTACCTTTATAACTTGACTTAGATATCGGTAATAAATCATAAATTATAAAACAAGTGATAATCGACCAACTCATACATTCACTTATCCGATACTAACTTTTCTCTCTAGTAACATCATCTGCCTAACCTTTTCACAACTATGTTGGGGTCGGCTTCCAGTCTAACCGGATGCAGCTGAAGCTACATACTAACCAACCACTATCGGCGCTATCTTTCCAGGCTTTCGGGCTTCTGACTACCCATAACGACTGTCAAAGATCTAGAAATGATAGTCGGGACCAACGGTGCGTAACGTAACGTGCTTTCCGAGTCACGGGAGTCTCGATATATAATGGACCCACACATCCACGGACCGGCCTCGTGAAGCATAGCTTAACCTGCGATCGACCCGTGCGAATAGCATATTATAGTATGTATATATACAATATTAGCATAGTAACATATTCTAAAAATACACTAAATATGGAAATCTAGAAAGCTAATCGCAGCACGGGTCACAAAACCAACACGAGGTCCCTAGCTCTTAGCACGTGGACATACGCTATCAGCTATCGCTTACGTTAAGGTTACAACATTCCTTATCTCTAAGTTAATGGAAAGTTTTACTGGACCATTATCCATACAGGATGTGTGAACTAAAACAATTACAAATGTAGTGGTTGAGTGAAGCTGAACCCAATAAAAAGATAGGTAATCGAATCACATTGATTACTGATGTATGTGACAAGTTTGTGGGTCAAGGTTCAGTTATTTTCAGGCATTGAATAAAGGATCAATGAACATTAAGGGGATGGGTTTAGGTGTCTTTCTTGTTAATTTTATTTGACGATATAGTCATGGTATACATACCTTGAAACAATTTTGCCTTGTTGCTGTGTTACATTTCATGTTGCATTGCATATCTTAATAATCTAATTCTTCTGTACGTGTTTGTCACCTAACTTCTCCTAAACGGCTGGACCGATTTGGATGAAATTTTGTGTGTATATTTCAATGGGTTCCTGGATGGTTTGAAAATACAATTGGACCTGATCGGGCAGGACGACGTCTATAGTAGTAGTAGCTTAGCTAGTATAATATATATAAAAAACACACAAAATATGTTGCATAACGGCATGTTCGTTTCAATGGATGTACAGTTCATGTTTAACATATATGTGTTTATATAATTTGATCAAATTAAAACTAAACAATATCACACGACAAGAAATATAATGAGTGTAGTTTTCATAATTTTCAACACGAAGGTGTTAATAACTGCAGAGTTCAATGTCTGTTGCTATGACAAAGTAAGGCTTAACCTTCAAACTTGACGAATCTATAGAATTTGCTTCTAAAGGTGTTTTATTTTTAATTCAGAATATAATTATTAAGTTATCCCATCAGCACATTCTCGTATGAAAATTGGCAGTAATTATTTTTATAATAAACAAAGAGTCGATAATTTCAAAAGTATCGAATAACCACTACTATTTTGCTACATAGGTAAAAATGAGTGCGACTCGCGGGCTCGGAAATCTGCTACGCTTGATAAAGGACGAGAATCTTCTCAGGAACACGCAATTAAAGACCTTATGCGAGACGGCAATAGGGAAGCTTTTGGATTGCGCGTGTAAGGTGAACAATATGAAGGTGCGGTGGAACGCTTGCTACGCGATGGGTAATGCTATGAAGAATGAGCAGCTGTTCACTTGTTTTAATGGATGGCAGGTAAGATGTTCAAGAAGGTTGAGTAATGAATTCCTTTGTCGTCATTTGGTTGCGGGATTATGATTGCGGGTTATATAAAAAAAAAAAAACGACGATAATAGTATGGTCTGGGTTGTGTTCCGGTTTGTAGGGTATAGATGCCGGTATAATTACACGGACATGAGACACTTTAACTTTGTCTCTCGGATAGCAACGCACCTGCAACCTGCAATGCATGCTCACTTACTTTATGGAGGGCCTCTACTTTTTTTGCCACAAAAACATCTTGAGTCAATTGTATAGTTTTGCTCAATGACACGCCGTTATGAATTCATCAATACTTCTCCGTTTTAATCAAATCATTCCTCCCCAGAACCAAGTCTACTCCAGCCTGTGTACTCTAACCAAAGAGTGCAAGAACCTAAAAGTTCGTATCAACGCGGCGACGGCGTTGCGTGCGCCGTCTGCGCGTACGCACTACGCCGAACACTACGCGTTAGTGTGGAGGGGGGTACTGGCTGCCATGGAAAACGCGGCTGATGTTAATGACTTTAACGAATATAAGCATAAAGATAATCTTATTGAACAGGTGAGGTTTGGTAGAACTTTTGATGCTCTTTTGTTTTGAATCTTTAACTACCTAATTGTTATCTAAAGGCCCTGCTACCCAGCTCCTGAAAGGCAACTAAAAAATTAGCTGTGGTTCTGTATAATCAGCCTATAACGTTCCTCTGTGAGTGAGAGTGGGTCATAATCCACCACGCGGGCCCAGTGCGGGTTGGTAGATGTCGCATGTCTTAGAATTTTTTGGTTCTAGGACACGCCGGTTTCCTCACGGTGTATTCCTTCACCGTTTTGAGAGCAGTGGTGATGAACTAAATTACACAAAATAAAACGCCTGCCTGAGTTCGAACCCACGACCCACAAATCGTAAGTCGGGGTTGCTTCCACTGCTCCCTGTGCTGAACTGTGGTTGGCTGACTAAAATAATAACAGCCAATCAAATCGTGTAAAGTCTTTGAATCGGCTGCTGTTTTGTCAGTCAGTCCTGTATTTTAATTTTGTCATGTTTTTATTTTGATTAGTCTTTCAGAAACCGGGTGTTACAATGGCAAGAGTCACTCTAGTGGCTACACGTGATTGATAGCATTTCCGATTATTGATCTTGAGTTAACGAAACCCTGACTACTTCTGTTGGTAAAGACTGAAACAAATCAATTGCTACCCACATATGGAATGAATTTCCAACAATATTCTCTATTGTTTCAGTTATGCGTTACTCTAGCCCACCTATGCTGCCTCCTCACTCAAGCAGACTTAACAGACATCCTGGACCCTCTCGTCTTCCACTACGACTGCGCTAAGGCTACATTCACACAAGTTTGTCACAAATTACCTCCAGAAAACGCGTCCTGTCTGAGAATTCTTCAGGCAGCGAAGTACGTAACCGTCGATTTGACTGCGACCAGTGAAACGCAGATGCAAGCGTTGAGTATGTTACAAGATATATTTATTTGGGACATGTAGATGTTGAACCAAGGTGAAGTTGGAGGGTTGAGCTTGACTGCTACCGAAAGTACTGGTTTTCTGATTGTGCCAAACTCAAAGCCGAACCCTGGAACGACGCAATTTAAAATGCCATTGACTCGCTAAGAAGTACTGGGTTACATCACCAGCTAACAGAAATTTATAGAGAAGCGAGACAGAGGCTTTTTGCCCAGCAACGGAACAGTAATAATAATAATAAATAGGAACGCTATCAATAAGCCTGATATAGTGGTGGTGGATCGATCAGAGCGGCACGCAATGAATGTTGACATATAATAGAATACAATAGAATACTCCGACCCGCGTGATGAGAACCTCGTGAGATGAGACTTGGCTCGCGAGGTTGTCGACATGTGGGATGTGTTCTCAGCGATCATTGTGCCGATAGTCGTGATAGCTAATGGCTTAATAGCAAAGAGCCTCGAGGGCTTGATTTAGAAAGCCGTACTTCTGGACACGGCTTGCATTGTCAGGAGATTCCTCTCTCTGGAGCCCTGACCGCCGTAGCTTGGACCCTGTTCCCGATACCTGTGGGCTACTATTTTTTATATTTTTTAATGTTTTTTTTTTTGTCTTTTTGTGTATAAAAATATTAAAAAATGTAATTTATAAGTACTTAGATGATTTAAAGGATAAATAGGAACGCTAGAATATACACTACTAAAAGAATATTCAAGTCTGACTATAATAGTTAGTCATATTTGATAAAATCTCAGGCTAATCTCTTTAGGGATTATTACGAATGCGGTCAAGACAGTGTTGTTATTTAAGAGTAGGTGTATGTGTATCTGTATCTGTATCAGAATTAATGGATGTGACTTTTATAAACTAATGCTTATGTACTAATAACCGGACTTTTCTACTAAAATAAGGTTTAACATAAACCAATGTTTAGGTTAATTTATGTAACACATAAGAGTAAGTGGTTTAGGTTTTTTAAAATTCAGATCTCATTTTTCAAACTGGCAACAAAATGATGTGATGTTGGCATTAGATGAAATATTTGTGAAAAAATAATATCACACTTTCTCTTTAAAGGAATTAAAATATTAGTAAAACGCATGTTTTCGTTAAAAGTGATGTTAATTAGTTTTTACTATTGCACAGATATTTTATTTATAAATACATCCCAATTTTAACAGCACCTTGTTATAAATTGATAACACGAGTGAACTTAGTTTATTTTTGTAACTTCCAAATAAATATCCGAGAATAATACTTTGTTTATTATAACGATGTCAATTTTTGTAATTAAACCAGTGCTAATAATATAAAAAAGTACATGAAATTTGAGTTTAAACTTATTAAATCCTGCTCGTTATCAATGTGAACAAATAAATAAAACAGTTTCGTTCAAACAGATTGTATGACACTACTTTCTTGTGCCAGACAAAATTAATTATCTCTTAATTCCTTATAGAGCTACAATTTAGATTATTTTTACTGCTCACGGTATGAAAATATTAGTAGATACTAATCTAGGACGAAGTCCATCTGTATGCCAAGGTCAAAAGCACGACACTTTCACGTTTCCTTTGACGACCATCTTCGATATTGTATGAAACGCATCGTATGCAAATTATTCAATTGAAATATTTAAAAACCACAATAATGGCACGCTATCAACACATACCATACTCACCAACTCACCATAATATAGGTAATATTTACCTTAAAAATAAACCTACCTTTGATGTAAAGCTGCCAAAACATTTCAGCAAACGTGATGTACGGATCGTTTATACATCACTGATGTATAAACGATCCTGAGTAGAAGCTCGCCTTTAGTTTGATTGTAGTTTCTTGTCAGCTATACCCTGTCCATTAGGTAAACCGTTTTTTGACAGATGTCTTAGAACGAACTATTCCAGATTACGTAAAAGTTACCTTTAAAATGCGTAACAAAATAAATATATAAACTGCCTTATCTTATTTAATGATCTTATTTATGGCTTCTTGCAGACATTATAATGTACCGTACGTGTATCAATCAATGTACCTATTGTGTGTTGCTGCAATCACTAGATCCATTTGTCAAAAAACGGTTTACCTAATGGACAGGGTATAATGGTCATCATAAATCACCAGTGGGAATTGCGGAACACAATTTCAATTACAATCTGAATTACTTTGAAGGATATTGCTAATCCATTGCTTCATATGTTCGGAAACTTTGTCAGCTCAACAACGTAAATAACGCAATGAATGTTGTTGAACTGTCAAAATGAAAGCCATGGCTATTGTTAGTATGTTACGCAATAACCCTGCTGTTCGGAAAAAAAACCTTCGTGTGGCCTTTTATTTTCATTTTATTCCTGCAAATGCCATCCAAAAGGATTTTTTAAAAGATTGGTATGTTTGTCAGCCATTTCTGTTGTTAGTTGCCATTACCGAAGATGATTGGTATAATCGTATTCCATCAATTTGTTTTTTTTCATGTAGGTAATGACACCGTATGTAATACGCCCAACAAATTGAAGCATTTTCTATGTAAACATATGCATTATTCACTTTGCTTGGATTATGATTTATGATCTGCGAATTATATCAAGTAAACATGTATTTAAATTATTTATGCTTTATTTAAATTAAATTAGAAAATTATTTATATTGTTTTTTTTTAGGTATTCTTTTACAGTAAAATAAATGTTATTTAACAAATTATGTTTCATTTTTTTTCTATCAATAACATTTCAACATGTATCTCATTGAAATTCATAACATAACATCACGCCTGTAATCCACGAGGGGTTAGGCAGAGGTGCGCCTATAGTACACCCAATTTCGCTAGTTATGTATAAGATTCATTTAATAGAGGGGGCGAGCATATTGCCATAAACCGGGTACAAATTCATACTCCGGGCTGTCACAGAAATTCCAGATGAAAAAATCCAAAAGCATTGCCCGACTCTAACCCAGAACCTCTTGCTCAGCAGTTGCGCTTTTGACTACTAGACCAAGAAGGCATAAAAATAAATTCAAGAATAAGAAATTGATATACAGCTTGTCCCAGAAGTCGACGTCAAGCCGGAATCAGGTAATAGGCCAAGTCATAATAGTAAACAAAAAAAATGCCAATAATTTGTAAAATACACAACTTAGTTTTTTTTCTTTCTGATATCTAATATGACTTGGCTTATTACCCGATTCCGACTTGACGTCGACTTCTGGCACAACCTGTATAAGCAACACTTGCTAAAATACCTACAGTAATAGTAAACAGAAAAAAAATGCCAATAATTTGTAAAATACACAGCTTAGTTTTTTTTTAATTTTTCTGATATCTAATATGTCTTGGCCTATTACCCGATTCCGGCTTGACGTCGACTTCTGGGACACCCTGCACCCTGTATAAGCAACATTTGTTAAAATTCCTACAGTAAAGTATAACACACAAACACTTAGACATTTAGACATTAATGCCACAAAATAACTGTTCCAGTAACAACTAGCTAAGACTTCAAATACAAGGCCGGTTACAGGAAAACAAGCAAACTTATTCGAAGGACGACAAGAAACCTATCATCGTTACTACGACCAATATTTGTACAAAGCCAAAGAAATGCTTCATAAAATTTTCCCTTGTGTTTTCCGTTAGGAATAATTTGACATCTATCTACGAGTTAATATGAGCTAACTATCTTTAGTGTTGGGAAAAAAACCTAATCGAATAAATAAAATGACTATTTATTTACTCCGGGAAAACAAATTATGCTACGGCTACATTGTCGAGTTAAAGCGAACTACACTTCGCGCGCTCTCTCTCGCACACCGCTCGACGTCTCGCTGTTGAACAGAGAGCGCATGAAGTGTAGTTCGCTTTATCGCGACAATGTAGCCGTAGCATTACACACATCTTAATAAACCGTTAGTGAGAAAAAAAAGAGATTTGGTATGTACCTACCTACATAGGTACCTAATCTCTTTTTTCGTCGCTACACATAGGTACACGTATGTGTAGCGACGTTATCCATATCTTAATTAATTATTATTAAATAATAATATCTTAATTAAATACTACATAATTGTTAAACTATTTGCGCACGAGTGAAAAAAGAAAGAAAAACATTATTTTTTAAACAATAATAAATAAAGAACAAATCAAAACAACTAAAAATCTTTGTCACTAATTCATTTTAACTATTCTGCACTATCCACAAATCGATGACCTATCTGTGTAAAACGATGAGGCATGACTGATAAGATAATGTAAGGTGCCAAGGTATTATGTCTACCGACTGGTTTAGATTATAGATAAAGCCACGAAAAGATTACAGATATTACCGAAGTCTAACAACACTGTCAGATTTACTTATCATCAAGATTGACAAAATGATTCGATAAACTGTTTTTCCGTATTTCATTTCTTTTTATACTTATTTCGCTCAGTAATTAACGTAGACAGACCTCTGTGACCTCTGTGTAATTACCTAATTAAAATCTAAAAAACTGAAGTGTAAGAAGTCAAAGTCAAAGTATTTATTCGTGTGCTTTTTGGTGATACAGCAGGTCTTACAGTTAATTTATGGAAACTCAAAAGCTACCCATTGGGCATACACGCTTTAACAATATAAGAATTTAAAATTGATATGGTATACCTACTTACAAAACAAAAATGTCAAAATTTAGATTACAATACAAATTAAAATACATATTACAAACATTAAAAAAACAATCAATAATTAGTCAAATTGTCAAGCATAAATATATAATTGTCAGTTTGTATTGAATAGAGTACCTACCTATCTTTGCTGACCTTACCATATCCTGCTTTTCAAGATGCTGTCTGTGAAGCGTCTGTAAAAACAGCAAAAACACTAAAAAAACAAATTGAGAGGAGGCGAAATCTTTACTATAGATAGGTACCTAAGTCTAACTACTACAAACGGAGCTAGATCAATGATCATTTGCAATGAAGATTCCCTAAACTGCCTTCACTCTTTCCGACATTTTAAACTCTTGCAAAAATCTAGGAACTGTCATGGCGACCGACCGACGGCAGCTGCCGGCGTAAAAGAAATTCCTGAGTAGATATCTAACAGACTTGAGAGAAGGTTTTCCATCAAGAAAAACGAAGCAACTACCTAGGTAGGTACCGTAATAGTTGTCTGCAAAAGGCATTCTTATGTCGTTCAGGCTGGAAGAAAAGTAACTGTACCTAGTTCCATTCGATCACTCAAGCGAATTTTTGAATTACTTAGCTTTCAAAATAATTTATTACGTTTTTTTCTTGATATGTAGGTGTATCACTCTCGTATTTTCGACTGCACAGATATATTAGGCGCGGAGAAGTGAACACGTTTTCTTGAAATAAACGGAGAAAATATATTATTACTAGCTGCGCCCTGCGGTTTCACCCGCATAAGCTTCGATCCCGTAAGAATATCGGGTTATATAAAACGTATCCTATATGTTAATCCTGGCTATAAACCACCTGTGTGCCAAATTTCATTTAAATCTGTTCTGTAGTTTTTGCGTGAAAGAGTAACAAACATCCATCCATACAAACTTTCACATTTATAATATTAGTAGGATTTAACACCCCCATATAAGATTGCTCTACTGTTAGTAAGTGAAAACTGAAAACCTACAAATGCACGTGTTTCGTGCTGTTGTTAGTGATTCCAAAGATCACGTTGTCTAAACACGATGTGAGCATTAAATCAAAAAGCAAAATGGGCATCTATTCAAAACAAAATTAACTTTCAAATTAGATCCAAGTCTTCTATATGTTAATATTTATGATCTGTTTTGTTTCCAGAATATACACCTACCTACCCACCTAATGGCTAGGTAGAAAGGTACTTGGGATATACGTCCTAGGTAGGTACGAAATATTGAATAATAGATCTAGCAAGCTTTTTCGCAAGCAAATCCTATATTGACTTCTAAATAATGTCACCGTGTTGGAAGGCCTCCCACAAGGAGGACCGATGGCCTTGTGAAGGCTGCAGTAATCCGCTGGATGCAAGAAGCAAAGAACCGGTCGAAGAGTGGCAATGCTTGAGGAATCGATGTCGAGCCGCCGATGTCCAGCTGTGGACGTCTTTCGGCTGAAAATATGATGAATGTCATTGTTATTGTGAAAGTATCTATTGGAAGTATTTATATACTTACTTACCTATTTATTTTATGGAAATAGCTGCAGTACACTTACATAAGTGCATTAATTTTATTAGTGTGTTCTATTGCATTTGTATGAATTAGAACGTAATAGGTACATCTAATGAATTGCTTTCAATAAACTTATGTAATCGAATTCAAATGTTTAATTCACTAGCGGTTAGCGGATTTGAAACTGAAATTCATAATAAATTACCTATTCTATCGCCACGAAAAAGTTTACTATGTATTTATAAAATTCATTTATCGAATTTTGTATCTACTAAAGAAAACTCAGTTATTTTTATCAAGTAGGTTCCTACCTATTTTCAATCATTGACCTCAATAGATTTCCAGACTTACAAACAACTTTCTATCTAGATAAGTCAGACTATCGTCGCGACAATTTCAAATGGGTTGGGTTCGATCGCCGCTGAAGCCGTACGGTGTCGCTCTGAATAGATTAGGTACCTACAAACCGCCCACGCTTAACGTTTGGTTCAAACCTAATGTGAAATGTAAACCAATTACAAATTATCAATAATGTGTGAACTTGATAACATCCGCCTCTTCCTAATTAAGACGCTTCAGAGACCATTGACGTAAATAGTATCCAGATAGTTCTGCTTACACCTTTTGATACAGGGGTTATGTTGTGTCCATGAGTTATAATTAGAATGTGAATAAATTAACATTCTAATTATTCGAATATAAATTTTACAACATTTAATCAGCTTGGCTCTATCTAAATATTATAAAAAGAAAAGATTAGGTAATAGATTTTTTTTATAGGTTTGTTTGTAATGAATAAACTCAAAAAATACTTGACTGATTTTAAAAATTATTTCACCTAATAGAAAGCTAAATTATTAACAAGTAACATGGGCTGTATTTTTTTTGTATGTTGTGGTGTCTTACGATTTACACGCAAACGAAATCGCTGAATATAACTAGTGGTAGACATCGACTAATGATATATTGCACGCCCCTTCACTAAAATCATTTGAAAAGTGTATGCAACAAGGGGAGGGGCGTCCAATTTTAAACCATCTCTACAATAAAGTGCCTCCAACATCCACTCCTTTCCATCAAACCTTATTGGCTACGTCTGTCCCTCTACCCACCTTGCAGACAGGACAATCTTTTCACCGCAGCATCAGCTATTTTCGTATAGCTTGTGCCGACACAAAGAATGGCAACTAAGGATAAAAGTAGGTGCCTAATTAATTAATTGATTGAAGCGGAAGCTACTCAGTGTAGCACTGTCTGTGGCATGAATGGCCTCATTCACATCGCGGGGCTTTATGGAGGAGGAGCTCTTATGTATCTAGATATCATAAAAAATAACACAAAGGGGTGGTGAAGGTAAGGCGGGGATTGGCTTTTAAAATAACCGTTTGGGATGGGTCTTGCGAAAAACCTGTTCGTGCAGCAGGGTGTGGATGCCGCGCAAATTATGTCCCACCTTTGATTCTGCCCTTTGGGCCTCAAAAAAGGGTAGCCACAGCGACCTCTACGTTACCACAGACGTTACCGTGGAAGTGGCGAAGTTGAATACACTGTCGTGCCTTCGACACAATGAAAAGGGGAGATCATACAAAATACAGAAGACAAAAATCACTGACTGTCAGCCAGCTTACAGCCAGCTGCGAAAAGGCCGCTCAAATTCTATTATTAAAGGGGCGATGCGTTAAGGTAGCCCGCGACATTCTAATTCTCTTAAGTTTTTTGCAATTTGCAGGTCAGTGTTATTTTATAAGTTGATTTAAATATCATTCACGGCCGTAACAAATATGTACATATTTACTTATAGATAGTCTAATTTAAAATTGCGCGCCCTGCACTGCTTTTTAGGTACATACACATTAAAAAAAATTGTATAGAAATTTTAGAGAATTATAATCATCATTATTATAAGAATCATCAATACCACTCTGTAAGTTAGATGTGGGCTCAAATGTCACGATTTCATGAAATAATTATTCGATAGGGTAATCTGAATGTTAAATCTCATGTTAGCTAAAACGACGGCGGAAAACAACAGCCAATCAAATCACTTGATACGAAATTTGACAATGCATTAATTGGCTGCCTTGCCTCATTGTTCTAGTGGTCGCAAGCGCTACTGCTCAGCAAGAGGTCCTGGGTTCGATTCCCAGGTCGTGCAAAGTGTAATTGGTTTTTTCCATCAGGAATTTCTCAGTAGCAGCCCGGTGTCTGGATGTGCGCCCGGTTATGGCAATAGGCTCGCCCCATAATACATGCGACTTAAAAACAACTGGCGAATTGTGGATGTATGTAGTCACGAGCAAAAGTATGTATACGGCTTTATTCAAAAGCGATTTACTCCTTTATTTTTTAATGAAATTTTATGTTTTTACGAACATAGCGTTTTTGAACCCATACGTTTATGTAATGTATCGTATTTCAACGTTGCATTCGTTATATCACGAAAAAATTGAAATTGAAAGTTGCCAAGTGTTGACATATTGGTGCTCGTGACTTTACATAAAATAGGTACAACTCTGCCTAACCTTTCGGGGCATTACAGGCGTGATGTCTGGATTAATTGAAATAGAAGCCAGGGGTTATCTCAAAACTAACAATCTCGAGACTCAGTCCTATAGATCGGAAGTTGACGTCACCATGCACTCGAAACGACAGGAAGAAATTTAAGCTTTCTTAACATCTTATTGTGGACATTCTGGAGGGGAATTCACTATCGATTCATTATTTTTTTCTTTCTATAATTTATAATCATTCATTGTTATAGTACTTAATTCATTTGAATTTAAATTGTTAGCAATATTTGTACGCCTAATGGCAAAACATAGACCACCTATGTAAATGTTGTGACGTCTCACACACTGTGTAACTCTGCCTAAGTTTAGAAATAAAGATTGTTGATAACATAGTTCAATCAGGTAGGTAGGTACCTAAATAAGAGACTGCAAAGGAACGCGTCACTCCATTCCTCACCTAATTTAATTATATGCCACAAACTTTTTATGGAAAAACACTGAACATAATCTGAACAATAGTCAAGTTTAAATAGAGGTCGACTGTGCCGCATTGTGAATTTGATATCGATTGTGATGGATGTGAGATAGTCTTAGCTCGTAGGTGCATTCGATCGATCCGCGGCCTTGCTTTACATTATTTAACGTTCTCGAAACACATGAATTATTTCTGAAATTAATGAGCGTATACGAGTCATTGTAGGGAAACGGTGCTTATATTCAGCCAGTAACAATCGCATTCTACTGCTTAGGACCGATTTTTTGATCCGTAGTTAACTCAAGCAATTGTTAAAAATAATAACTAATAGTTTTTTGCAATTTTTGATCAATTGTTAGTTTATGTAATGGTGACTAATGGTTATTTTTTTTTACTAATATTTAATTATTTGACCATTAGCCATGATATTATTCATTAGATAAACTAAAAATTGATCAAAAAACACATTTTGCCAAAATTTAACCATTAGTTACTATTTTTAACAATTGGTTGAGTTTGACTACGGATCAAAATACCGGCCTTTATGCTACCTACGCACCAACAGATGGCTTGCATAGCGCCTAGAAGAGCCTAGCGAGTCACCTTACGACGAGTAGCGAAGTGAAACGAACGTTCGCGTTCTAGAATCTTGGCAACCGGCCGCAATGTGCGCTTGGCGCCTTCGCCAGTAACCTAGCGTGAACTAGCGTCTATGTAAGGATGTTAAGTCACTAGGCTCTAGGCTCTAGGCGCTAGGCAAGCTAAGCTATCTGTCAGTGCGTACGTAGCCTCTAAGTCTCTTTCAATGTGCCTTTCGCTTCAAGTTTGTCCGTTTCTTTGCTTCTCATCGCAACATTTGGCGTCATGGTCAGCTTGTAAGCTCCCTGGCAATAACTGAAGTGTCACTAGATTGTCTATTTATGTGAATATCGATTGTGATGAACGTGAGATAGTCGTAGGTGCATTAGATATATCGATCCGCGGCCTTGCTTCACATATTGAACGTTCTCGAAACCCATGAATTATTTCTGAAATTAATGAGCGTACCTATATGACTCATTGTAAGGAAGTTGAATAACTGAAGTTCCACTAGATTGTCTGTTTATAGATTTTTATTCTTCTAAAGGAGCACTGGCGCCTCACTATCATGGGTTCTGCCCTGAAGCCCTGAAATCATAAGATGGAAAGAGCGAAATTATTGTTATTTACAATATTAGCAATATTATTAAAGTTTCTGAATATTCGAAACCTTCAGTTACTTTATAAGATACAGATGTAGTATCTAAGGGAAGTCCGAGAGACCGAGAGACAAGGAAAATGAGAATATTAGTCAGAGGTTATCGAAATACAAAAAAAATGTACCGGGTTATTTAAATTTAGGCTGATAAAGTATTGCACGGCTTGATGATATTAATAAACAATGGAAAATTACTACTGATTGGATCTTCTTTACGTAGGTACGTTTCTTTTTTAAGTGTAACAACAAGTATTAATTGCCGAGTTATTTACATCAACAATACTTATTTATATTAAAAATAAATCTGTTGTTTGTTGTTAAAAACGATGATGTCAATAATTAAGACCTCTCAAGGAAAACAAGAAAGGGAAGGGATGGAATCAAGGATTCTCAGAACTTCTTGACTAACTCATATTTAGTGCCCTTGCGGTAAATGGACTAAACATATAGGTCATGTGTAAACAATATTCATTTTCCTCTCATTATTTGTGTAAGTAAAAACCGTAAAATAATCTAAAAACAGATGTTGTACTACGAAACAGATATTCCGAAGAGTTAAAGGACTTTTTTATAGCTTACAGAGAAGGTCCCTCGAAGAAATCGCGCCTGTTGACTACACTATACCCTCTTTCGTATGTATAATGCCCTCTTTCTCTCTGTCTAGACTTTGGAACTACCTACGTAGGTTAAAGCTTGGCTCTGATTCATTCCACATACGAGTAGCTGCGGCTGAATAACTGCTTTAAACTATGTAAACATTTAGAAGAAGCTCGGGCTTGGTTAAGTAGGTGGCAAATTATCATTGAAAGCTCTCTCTCATCGGGCTTTCATAGATTAGTGAAGACTATATGAGAATAGACATCTTTTGTCCTCATGTCTGGTATGACAGCTTCTTCTTTTCGAATCGATACCGGCTACGTTAATCACGGCATCAGTGGCGTTTTTTGGATCACTTATCATCATACAGTATGCTGTATGATATTGAATATCACAATGTATACAGACGCTAGCACATCAAGCTACAACAATCTGTCAAATTTCTTTAATAGATTTTAAACTTTATCGCTAAAGCATTAAGGTTTAAGGTTGATTGGGAAAATTTTACAGTTTCGGGTAGCTTGACCTGCTGGCGTCTGTACAAACAATATCAATCACTATCGATTACATAGTAGCAGCAGTCGAGCAGTAGTAGCTGTCCGGTTGGTCTCGTAGTTGTTACTGGGTTTTCATTAGGAATTTCTTAGGAAAAGTCCGGAGTTTGGGAGTTGGCGGTTTTATACCCCTGTGCCTCAGAACGCACCTAAAACCGTTGGTCCTGCACCTGATCTCTCCCCGGTCGTGTCGGTTTGCCGTCCCATCGGACTATGGGAGCAAAAGAACAGAGAGTGCTCCTGTGTTTACGTTCTCACTATTGTGCACTATAATATCTCCTGCGTACCTGGTTAATCGCCGCTGAGATTGGTTACCGTTGACTGAAATCGGTCGGGAGGCATTAGTAGCAGCTTAGTCTCTTCGAACGTAATCCGCAGTGTTGGCCTAAATTACGGGCGCTTCCTATTCCGTATCAACTCCGGACTTAAGATTACTTCGGGCCTGAACTAAGAATGAATGATAAAACGATTAAACAGTTCTGTTGTCCGAACTCCCGATGTGTTTTTGTCCGTCCAAAAATGTTAATTTATCGGGAACGACCCCTACTCATTCCGATGTTTCGAACTACTTTCAGAAGGGCCCGTATCTTCGTTGACGGATATTGAGTTTAGATAGATAGATAAAAACGTTTATTTAGTGCAACAAGTGTGGGTAGACCTACAGATTCGGACTGTGAGGTGAGAGTATCTTATGGAAAGAAAAGAAAGAAAATACATTTATTTGCGTCAAACATGACGCATAAAAAAGAACAAACACAAAAAAAAAATAACAAGTGGGGGGTAAACATGCGTCACATTCACGCAAAACTGCCATCGCTCAGTATACCTAATACTAAGACCCTATATGAGACAGCGCCCCAGCGCTTGTTTTCAGCGGCAGCCGGCGTTGACGTGATGACGGCGGTGTGTGTTGGTATGAAAGAAGTTGTTTACCAGATTAAATAGAAGGTAATACTGTCCCAATATACATACCTACATAATGCGGGTCTATAAATATAAATCTCATGAAAAAAAGCAGGAAAATAATGCTTGTTGACGAGAAATTTATTTTTATACGTTTGACTTTTGATCAATGCGCACAACGAGAAACAACAAGAAACATTTATTTGATCGCTATGCCAGTTATCTATCACTCGTGGTTCACGTGTATATTTCAGCTAAGTATTAGATTTTGAAATACCTACACAGAAACCAGTAGTGTCGCGGCGACACGTCGCCTGCTGCTGCTGCCTGCAGTCGTTTTCAGACTTGCACCCTAAAGGCACTCTTTTGACATAATTTTTACACGCATCTTCCACAATATGACGGCACGGTTGGTGCAGTGGTTAAGCGCTGCGTGTCGCGGGTTCGATTCCCGTACGGAACAAATATTTTTATTGCCTACAGGTAGTTGTTCCGGGTCTGGCTGTTTGTGTATGTGAGTTTAAATGTTTGTGAACGCACCCACGACTAGGAGTAATTCCTAGTGTGGGGCAATGTTTTTATAAAAAAAAAAAACTAAACAGTTGTTGCGGAACGGACATTGCGAAAGCGTTAAATAATGAAAAAGGTACAGTCAGGGAAAATAATTGTTATACAAATTGACTTTAGGCCAATGCCGTGTTAGAGAAATTTCATACGAACTGTCAAAGAAAGACAGTTTAAGGACAATTTAAGTTGGTAATCAATTTGCTAAACAATGAACTCCCCTGATTTAACATACAATCTAAACCACACGTGAAATTATTGTGTGTACGTTTTCTTTGGCATGTCCTTCGTGCGACGCATGTGCCGGTCGAGGTCGCAGCATTGTTGATGTTACGCTTGCGATTGAATAATTTATAGTGTGGGAAAGTGGTGGGTGTTGGCACAGGCCTCCATTTCACTAAACTCAGAAGTTGGCACTGGTATAGCTCGTTGTTTCTACGTCTCATTGTGAAAAACATTACGTTGTTAGTGGAGGGAGTGCGCATGGGCATGCCTTACAATTTGTGACGTGAAGAACGACGAACGAACACGAATACTTAGTTATCTTTTTGCCGAATTGAATCCCATTATTGGAGATCTATATCGAAGAACATGCCAAAGAAAATAAGCACATATCACGTGTGGAAGACGTAGCGTTGGAAGGCATCAACAAGGTGACCCGATAACCTGGTGAAGGCCGCAGGAATCCGCTGGATGCAAGAAGTACAAAACCGGTCGAAGTGGCGATGCTTGGTAGTTGGCTATGGCCAGCAGTGTACGTCTTTTAGCTGAAATGATGATGATCAGTTGCTCCATGTAAAATACTGGTATTCAGCTGCATCCGGTTAGACTGGAAGCCGACCCCAACATAGTTGAGAAAAGGCTAGGTAGATTGATGTAGGTACCTAATGCGAGGGTTGGACGATCCGATTGAAAAAGGGTTTTTACTATGTTATTGTTTGCGAGGAAGCCCTTCTGATAGTAGCTGATAACCGCCACCTCCAGACGTCTCCTGCCGGTCCATTCCATAATATCTCAACGTGACAAGTTAAGTGAAGTGAGTTTGAAGTGGGCTGTCATTCCACCTGATGCTAGGATTAAAACTATTGACAGCTCACTTCACCTAATTTATCACGGTGAGATTTTCACTAGAATAGCACTATTGAGTTACGCATGCGCGTTGCCTTTCCAGTGATAAAACTGAAATGTCTCATGTGCTTGTAATTTCTATTAAAATATTCTTCTATTTCTATTCTGTGGCAGTAAGCGGTTTTTTAACATGTCGTTCGCCCTGCGCTTGTACTGTAATGCATGAGCATTTCTCCACGATAAAAAAAAAGGTTATTACAACTGCTGAGTGCAACCGATAAAGGAATGCTGAAACCACACTTTCTAGTTATAGCATGAAACATTAATGTCGTATGCATAGGTCATAAACTTTACTGGCCGTAAATTCGATTGGTCGTTATGTTGTGAACTTACACTATTCAATTTAGCGTAGTGTATGTGAAGATATACTTAGTGCAGGCGGAAGTAAAACTGATATCTAACTACATTATAAAACCTGGTCGGGATGGCCTAGTCGTTAAGGCCTCGCCTCTCATGCATGAGGTTGTGGGTTCAATTCCAGGCCACCAATGTGACTTTTTCAATTCATATGTGTGTTCTTTCTGAGTTTATCTTGCATATTAAGTACTGAAATCGCTGAAGGAAAATATATTCAGGAAACCTGCTGGTCGATTCTGTAAAAAGCTCACCGTGAAAACTCAAGTGAAGTGAGCTTGATGCGACTTGTCAATAGTGTCAATCCCTAGCATTATTTGAAATGACAGCTCACTCCACGCTCACTTCACCTGAGTTTTCACGGTGAGATGGTTACAGAATCGCACTGCAGGACTTATAGTGAATCATCATCACCATTCTCCTGCGCTTATCCCAATTTATGTCTTTTTCTTCCATACTTTTCTATTGGTCGTCATCTCGGTAGTCACGTCTTTTCCATCCACCACTCGTATCATCATTCACACAGTCCATCCATCGTTTCTTTGGTTTTCCCCTACTCCTATAGCCATCGACATTCATACTTAAAACTGGACTATACGTCTCAAATGGCCAACCCGTCTTCAGTAAGCGTGGTGATCAATACTCGCGCCTTCTTTGTATCAAACTCAAAACTCAACTCAAACTCAAACTCAAATCATTTAATTCAACTAAACCAATTACAGGCACTTTGGAATTGTCAAAGGGTCAGTCAGTCAGAAAGATGAAGCTAGTTGCCCATTCCAAAGCGTAGGTACCTATGGAGAAGAACGGGCAAGAAACTCCATGGACACTCTTTTAAATCATAAAATTGTTACAAAATATTTGATACATCATTCGTGTTGAAATTAACCATGTGAGAACGATGTAGAAAGACGTGCACGTTTGAAGCGTCCGTTATAGAAAACATAAAAACAATTCAGAAATTAAAAATTACAATAAGCCGTGGCGGCTAAGAGATGACCAGTCCCTACTGACGGCGCCCGTTCACGAACATGACGTATGGATCAGCACCATTCAGCTCAACCATTTTGAAGGGAACTTAATGATCCAACACACACGCCACCACCAGCGAGACATTAGAGTGAGCATGACATACTCTCAGCCGCCAGGGCACATTCAAGTCAATAAAAGACGTACCCAGTAAATGGTAGCTTTATAGAAAGTACATAGTGCTCACACGTGTGCTATGCAATTATACAATACTAAACAATTGAGTTTATACAATGCAAATATAGTTTTCTTCCAATGATCAGCAGCTCCAACTATGTTTCCGAATGCTAATTAGTTTATGCGCCCCTGTGGAGCTGGACCAGCATTGAGCCAAGCATTTTTGTCAGCGATGTAATCCCCTAACTTATAATATGCTTGGCTACATAGTGTGCGTTTAATACAAGATTTAAATTTCGTTTCATTCAGTTGGAGTATGTGGGGAGGAATTTTATTGTAACATTTTAAACAGTACCCCATGAAGGTTGAGTCTACTTTAGCCAGTCTGAAACCTGTTTGTACTAATTGGTCCCTATTTCTAGTCCTATAGTTGTGTCTTTCACCTCTTTTATTGAATAGATTTAAATTTTTTCTTACGTACATGATGTTTTCATAGATGTATTGACAAGTTACCGTCATGATGTTAATATCTTTAAACAGTTCCCTTAAAGAATCGCGCCTGCGGAGGCCATATATTGCTCTGATGGCTCTTTTCTGCAGAATAAAAATGGACTCGATATCTGCAGCCCGTCCCCATAGTAAAATACCGTAAGACATGATACTATGAAAGTAACTAAAATAGACTAGCCTCGCGGTATCTACATCAGTAAATTGACGGATTTTTCTTACAGCGTAAGCTGCTGAACTTAGCCTTCCTGCAAGAGATGTTAAATGAGGACCCCATTGCAGCCTTGAGTCGAGCGTGATCCCCAGGAAAACAGTTTTATCGACGAATTCTAGTTTCTCTTTGTTCAATACTATGTCACAATCACTACTTTTATGTATGAGAGGCCTATTTGCTCCGTGGGACAGTATTATGAAAACTTGATGATCTTAGAGAAACACCTCTTCCTTTGTGAATGTCTTAAAGGAGATGATGAACGATAACACAAAGAGGATGGGCAGCACGTATCTTTTTTCTAGAAACAAAAGACTGCAATAGTGAAGCGACCTCTTGTAATACTTCTAAAGGCCAACTCCCGTAATTAAAAACGTTAAAATTATGATCGCAATCTCATCACGGCGACAAACAGTGTCAAAAATGTATGGAAATTAAAAATATGGGAATTACCTATCTGGTTTTTTTGACGCAATTATTTTTTTCATTAGTACAGACCACTTTTTCCTGGAATTTTCTAATTTTATTTGGAAAAGTGTTTCTGTAAACCGTAAATATGATTTTTTTATTTATTTGCTCATTCCTTGTTTCGGCCGTTGATAGTTAGTTTATAAACGTTGCTTAAAGTTAAGCAATGTCTAGCGACTTTTTAACCATACATTTCTGACGTTTAAACGTCTCTTAACTGTAAGCAACGTTTATACATATAAAGGGGCTACGAGTATGTTCAACACTGAAGTGCTGAAAGGCCGTATAAGAATAGCGGCGGTGAAATACCACGGTAACTGTTGTATCAATATGTTGTTCCAAAATGGGGTAATTGGGGCAAATATTATTGGTATCAAATCAAACTGGAGCTGTGTTCACTTGACTGCGGAAGTCATTGAATAATATTGAAGTAATATGCTTAGCTGGCTAGTGAATGGACCATTGTGTAACATTATCGCTTCAGTGTCAACATGCTTTACATGGATCTTCTGCCTGGCTATTCCGTGAAAATTTATTTTCGAAATAAATTCTCACCACTGTGAACTGTCAGAATCAGCCGGTTGCGAATACAATACTGTGATCGGTGTTGAGTTTTTTTACAGAACAAGCTGACCGCAGACGTTGTCCTGTTCAAACTCCCGTAAAAGAAAGGACGTTCAGTTTTTCCCGAATTCGAAACATTTCCGGGAATGTTTTAAAATTTTTCGTTCCATAAAAACCGAATTCGGACTATTACGAAGATTTTAAAAGAAATTAAAGCCAAATGGATCCAGCCGTTCTCAATAAGTGGTTGACTTTTGCATTCCAAAGGATCATGGACTATTATGGGCATTACCTATGTAGTATTTTCATAGCTACAGTAAGCGAGATAGGTATGGGAGTAGATACTACAAGTAGGGACCACTGACCTAGTGGTCAGAACCTATAAGCATATAGCAGGTATATACTACATGGAGTGCTTGTCATCAGCATTTTTCCCTGATGCGTTTCGTGAGTCACAACCAACAACAACAGTTCTACAGGTAGGTATCACGCAAGGAGCACGCAGCCATCACGCTATTAGCACCATCACATTGTCACTTTGCATTGGAAGATTTTCAGAGAGTCCGGTGTGTGTCCGGAACCGATGAGAACCGGTTAAAGGATTTGTTCAAGGTAATTTACCAAACACGATCGTCTCTCTATGACTTTTAAATTATCGTCGTTTCATTAACTGTTTTATATATTAGAGCTATGGATCTAATGGGAAAAGGTGTTATTTTTCTATTTATATTTTTTACAAATATTCGTCAGTAGGATCACTAGATACTACTAATTGGCTTGCCGGAAAGAGACCACTGTTAATCACTTTTCAAATTGCAGATTTCAAAAGAGCAAGTCATAGTCTTACCTCTAAAAACACTCGTCTTCAACAATATCAATCGATTTGCCTTTTCCCAACTATGTTGCGGTTGGCTTCCAGACTAGCCAGATGCAGCTTCTTCTTCTTTTCGTCTCGATGGTACTCTTCTTCGATATTTTATATATTGTTTGAGCCCAGTAGGTGGCCACGTTAAGCATTCATTAAGTCATCCAAGGTGCAGGTGAACGGGCACTTAGGGCATTCCAGCAAGTGGGGCATGGTCTGATTAGAGGCACCGCACTCGCACTGGGTAGAGGATGGTTCAGTAATCCCCCATTTCGACAAGTTGTGTCTGCAGCGCCCCCACCAGATGCAGCTGAATACCACCAGTTCCGGATTAGCCCCTAAGCAAATTAAGCAATTGCTTAGGGCATCACACCTCGGAGAGCACCATAAACCGCACCGAAAAAATATTTGCTAGCACATGAAAAGCAAGGCTGTTTGAAAACCCACGCGTTTTGTGGGCGTGAGGTGTTGTTGCGTTGACGTTGGAAAGGCTCGATGATTTATCAATATTATACAGGGCGACTTGTACTTTGGCATATTCCTCGCAAGACGTGATAGAGGGACCCATTATAAAGCCTAGGTAAAATTTCATGGGATTCGAGAAAACTCAATTCTTATGTATTTTTGAAAATTTCCCAGAATTCGTCACTAAATACCACTTTTCTCGCAAATCGAATGGCCTTCACTGCTATTTCATTGGGCACCTCATACTTTAGCAAACCTTTCGATGAAACCAAAACTTCTCAAACATGAAACAGTTAAAGACGTAAAAAAAAGTTTATCTTTATAATCAATTTTCAAGAATCATCCACGTACGACTTGAGCTTTGGTACCATTTATCTTAAAATTTTAGTGCAATAATTAACTATCACTATCAGTAACTAACACATCCTGGAAGGAATACGACTAATTACAAGTCACAGTTATACACTGTGCCTTGTAATTTGTCGTAATCCTTAGTTAGTGAACTACCACTAATTAATCACTATCGATAATGAATTAACTAACTATTACTAATTAATTAATTATGCTTTCGTGGAGCAGTGGTGGCCGCCAGTGGTATTGGTCCCGACTTCCGAGTTGTAGGTCGTGAGTTCGAATTATTTCATCACCACTGCTCTCAAAACGGTGAAGGAAAACATCGTGTGGAAACCGGCATGTCTTAGAAACCAAAATTCGAAGACATATGACATTTACCAACCCGCACTGGGCCCGCGTGGTGGGTTATGGCCCATTCCCTCCCACCGAGAGGAGGCTTGTGTCCCAGCAGTGGGAACATTATAGGCTGATTATGATTATGACGATGCTTTCGTACATAGTCTAAGGAACGTAATGAACTATCTCGTTGTAATAAATAGTTTTTTTTTTAAAGGTTGGTACTAGTTTACTAGTGGACAGGGTGGCCCACAGTCGTGGATTGCTTAGGGCACCAAGTAGTCCGGCACTGAATACCGCGCGTGATAGATTATAGTCCACTTCCTCTCGAAGAGAGGAGGCTTGTGTCCCAGCAGTGGGAACACTATAGGCTGATATGTGACGTATGAATTGTCAAGCGATTGTGAACCATATGCGGTGCAACTAATGCCCAGCCCAGCAAACGGTAATCTAATAGGTAAGTCTTTGACGTGGAGCGACTGCCTATCTCACCCGCACAACCCAGTTACTGGTTAACACGCGGTACAACATATCGGTAGTAAATAATAACATTTAGTCATCATAATCGCCTGGCAAGGCGCAGTGATGAGTTGATGACAGGTGGAGTAAGGCTGTGTTAGAGTGGCGTCCAAGGAGTGGAAGACGAGATGTCGGTCGCCGGCGCGGCGGAGAGATGGGCGGACGACATTGTTACCATCGCGGGCAAAACATAGATGAGGCTGGCACAAGATCGTGGTAATTGGCACAGGAAAAGAGGGGTCTATGTCCAGGAATGGGTGAAGTCGGACTCTGTTGATCATGATGATGTGATCATCATAATAGCCTAGGTACTGGTATAAACAACAAAATACTGCTAGGTTTGGTGAGACGGAAATTTCCTCCCAGGATAAATTGCAATCGGGGCGCGTTGGATACCTAAAATAGTTGACATTTGTAATATTTTATATCTTCCTACTATATTGTGACAGTTGTTATTTAATAATTATTATTTAACTTTCCTGTTATTACAAATTATTCATGAACAGCGAGGGAAAATGACTGAAATAACCCCCACATCATTTCTCTCTGAGTATCCCAGAAGTATTAAGTATTGGAATTACATATTTATGTAATGTCAATGCCAATCGTTAACAGCGGACATAATATCATAGGGCTTTTAGAAGCTCTGTGTATTAATATTATGTGGCACTTAGATTATTTCGAAAACCTTTAAAGCATTTGAACTATTATATGTATATAGAACCACGTTACAGCTAGGAGTTCTAGTCCAAATAAAATTAATTCTGTGTGTATTTTTTCCAAGTGCCAAATAAAAATAGTTTCTTTCTTCATAATTAGTTACCTTATAGCTCCTCAAGTATGGTACTGTAAAGTCGTGTTGAAGGACAGACTGTCCTCTCTTATCTCATAATCTGCCTAGCCTGTTCCCAACTATGTTGGGGTCGGCTTCCAGTCTAACCGGATGCAGCTGATTATCAGTATTTTACATGCAGCGACTACCTATCTGACCACAACAACCCAGTTACTGGGTAATTCCCCTTGGTAATACTATAGTTGTCAGACATTCGGGCTTCTGAAGACCCGTAACGACTGTCAAAGATCCACGAATGACAGCCGGGACCAACGGCATTTAACGTGCTTTCTGAGGTACGGAGGGGTCTTGGTATGTAAAGATGGTCACCCATCCACGGATCAATCATGGCAAGTGTAGCTTAACCCAATCGATCGACCCGTGCGGCTGTTATTACTTAGCCACAAGCCCCTCTCTTATCTCTGTAGCTCCTCTCTTATCTCTGTAGGCCAATTAATTTTAAATAACGCCTTTTCCTTAAGCACAGAAAAACCCATTCAAATTGTGAATACCTAATGCTAATGAAGGAATATTCCTATTTGAAGACAAAACACTTTTACCTGCTATGCAGACTAAGTACTTCTTAATGATTGATAGACGATTATTATTAGTCATTATGTGCTTGAAAGTCTCGTGCCGGACTAATTGATTACCGCGTATTTAAATCTATAATTAATGTTTAAATCATCGCAGCGGTGACTATTCTCATCATATCGAAACTTCTATAATTATGTCTCATTATTCATGAAGCAAGCAGGTCAGTAACCAAAGCAACAAATGCATTGCACTATGCATAAAAACTCAAGTGTCAAACTCAAATGGGCGAAATGGGCAAATGTTGCGAGGCTTAAAGATCAGAGATGGACCATAAAAGTGACATTTTGGAAAGGTCCTCCAGGTAAATGGAGAAGAGGAACACCGTTGACACGTTCGGAAGAAGAGATTGCAAGGATAGCCGGCCCAAGCTGGAAACCGATCGCACAGGACAGAGAGAAATGGGCATCTTTGGAGGAGGCCTTCGCCCAATATGGGGTTTCTGCAGATATTGCTATATCAAACTAAATTAGGTTATGTTATATTAGTTAATAGTTAACAAGCAAAGCAGTAACTTTATATTAGTAATAAGGAAAACAATTTAAAGAAAAACTAGATGTGAAGTAAATTAATTAAATTATAAAGTAACTCAAAACCAATGTAAAGTAATTAGTAGGAAATAAAAGGCTTTTTATTTTATTTATTTATTTATTATACATGAAGCAGTGGTGGCCCAATGGTAAATGTCGCGATTTACGAGTAGTAGATAGATTCGAACTGTGATATAGACGCTTTACGTTGTGTACATTATTTCATCACCACTGCTCTCAAAACGGTGAAGGAAACATCGTGAGGAAACCGGCATATCCTAGAGCCAAAAATTTGAAGACATGGGACATCTACAAACCCTCACTAGGCCCGCGTTGTGGATTACGGCCCACTCCCTCTCACAGAGAGGAGGCCTGTCTCCCAGCAGTGGGAACATTATAGGCCGATTATGCTTACTATATGTCCCATTAGACTGTCATTAAAATATCCAAGAACTTTGTCACTGAAATTCAGACTGAAACTGATATCTGAATTTCACACTTGATGGGTTCCGGCAGTTAGATGTCGCATAATATGTCTGGTCCAACCGCGTTAAAATACCGATTACCAGCTGACGGTTTTAAAGACCCAGGCTCAGCAAATCAATATACAAAAGATGGATATACATTTCATAAAAAAAACAATTACCCGTGTCAAGAATGTATGTAGAACTAATATTATAAATGCGAAAGTTTGTATGTATGGATGTATGGATGTTTGTTACTCTTTCACGCAAAAACTACTGAACAGATTTTGACGAAATTTAGCACACAGATAGTTTATAACCAGGATTAACATATAGGATACTTTTTATCCCGACATTCCCACGGGATCGAAACTTATGCGGGTGAAACCGCGGGGCGCAGCTAGTGTAGAATAAATAGAACGTAGTTTAGTCAAGTAAGTGATTTCTATTGGAATCATGAATTGAATACATACTAATATTGTATCTGCATATAATCGGTTTGTAATACAAAAACTAATTGTATAAGTATTGACATAAGTACCTACCTATGTTTGTAGTTACTTACACAGCAACGTATAGAACAACGAGCCACAGACACCACCACGTGCAACTCTGGAAAACGTGACTTTCTGTAATGATCTTACATGACATGGTAACGATGATGCTTTAAAAGATAATAGTCGCGGGTCAGACGCATCTAAACAGGGTGTGTCTATTCGTGGTGGAAACAATACCTTTGAAATGGAGACAAGGAACAGTAACTCTAATCATTTTAACTTTCCACGGCACCTACCTGCAATATATACCTACCTATCTATTATTTATGTAATCATTTATGCAACTGTTTAATATGCATGGATGGTATTTCCCATTTCCATGATTGTTTATTTAGATATTTCCGTAGGAAAAGTCCAATTATGGTAGTTTAGTCATTCGATACAGAGAACTTCTCGTATAATCTATCTTTCTAGTAGACATGTTGATAGTTTATCGTTTCCCGCCTCCCGTTGTTTCTGTGAATCTGAGCCTGAGATTGCGATCATTCGCTGATTGTGGACAACAACCATCGTTTCGTTTCGGGAGCATATTTGGAGTCATGTTTGTAAAACATTGTCTTCTGAGAATCGGAGCGGGTGTCAGTTTATAATCTGAGTGGTCGGCATAGCGACAACATGTAGGTACTGTCGCCCGTAACGTGATCCTCTCGATTGAAGACAGTCCTTCAATACGAAACAATAACATGTCAACTTTTATACCATTGCCTATATTTACGAAGTATTTCTCATCTCGCTTTTCATCATCATTTTTTAGCCAAAAGATACCAAATCCCGGATATTATATAGCCCCTAGCATGGCACATTGACAGTTCTGTGCTTCCCGTATCCAGTGGATTTCGGTAAAACTACTTTACGGAGAATGGCCGGATACAACTTTTGTATCTTCAAGGCTTTAAATATTAAAGTTACAGTCGATATGCATACAAAAATACAGTTAGGTGAATGAAATGGTTCTGGGCTCGCCTCGGAACTGCACACTATTTATTTACCCACCCAAACAGTCATCGTGAGGAAACCTGCATGGCCTAGAACCAAACATTCTAAGATATGTGACATCTACCAACCCGCACTGGGCCCGTGTAGTGGATGACCCAGTCCCAGCAGTGGGAACATTATTTATAGGCTGATTATGTTATGCTAAACCGTAACTGAGAAATTTCTTAAACTATCAATATTTCAACATCCGTGTTAAAAGCAGTCTATTTTCATGTCCTGTTTATTTTTAAATTCTTTTGAATTAAACTTTTTTATTTTAGTATATAGATTATAGATACAGAAATGATCTTGTTTATAGTATTTACAGCAGTGCATTTAATTACGAAGATGACGAAGAAATTAATTTCACACAGAAGAATCTCGAAGCATTTCAAGAAATTCTATATACATATATATAAACGATTGGTGCAATGTTTATGGAAGACAAAATGGCGGCAGACGAGTACCTAAATAAAGAATTTAGTAAAATATGCAGACGGTAAAAAGACATAGGTAATTATGTAAATTACATTGACGTGACGACGACGTTTTACGATTCTCTCTTGCAGATTACTTTACAGTTAGGTACTTAATTACTTTAACGTGTATTCTTTGCAGACATTTTCGAGTCTGGTCTACTATATATTTGTCAAGTCCAAAGGTAGTGTTGACTTGCACGTGTCTGTGAAATGCAAGATTTTATCTTCTATGTTTATTTTGGTTACTATCTAAAGCTGTGTCTGGATTTCAATGATAAGCTCTGTTGACTCAAATTATTATCTTATCTTTGTTTCCGCATGAATTTGCTTCATCTAATTTGTAAAGGATTCCGCGAAAGATAATTTATAACACTACTTTGTTTCGGTGAAATAGTTTTGTAATCAAGTACCATACAATCTGTTCTTGGATCACTTAGTTAATTAATGTGAGTAAGCGCACAGTTATCTATGTACATTCTGCAGATTTGCTTGAACAAGTAAAGAAATGCATGATACCATAGTGCTTACCTTAACCAATAGAATTCACAACTGTAGTTTACCTTGGACTCGAGTGACGTTGGCGTATGCCTTTTATTGATTTCTTTTGATTTGTTCCACCTATTGTACGTAGCCCATTTCAGGAGACTGTTTTGATGATATAAGCTCTGATGCTTGGCATTTCTATAGTACAGCACAGCAAATGGATTCGATTTATGTATAGATATATATTTACATATGTACAGCAATATTAGCAATGAACGCCTTCGGGTAATATGAAGATGGGAATCATGATGATAATTATTGCTGATAGTAGACAATTTGCTGCGATTAGAATGTCGTATTGAAAACGACCATAACAGTACGAATACTTAAGATTTTAATTGCTATTTCAGACAGTCTGTGATTGATTTGATGAACAGATTTTTTGTAAGGACTGTATCAATTAACTACACAAGCAATGATTGTCCTCTATTTTAATTTGATGATAAAAATAGTCTTGTCCATTACAAGAATAGCTTCGTCTTCCTGCAAGCTTGTGGAGACAGTCACCAGGCATCGTGCACGTGCCTCATGCACTACAGATTTAGATCAGTGCAACAGTTAGTAGGTATTCCTCAGCTTTCATCGAGTTATATTAAGTTTGTTTTGATGAATATTTTTAGCCTCATTTATAAGCGTGATTGGGGCATGGTCATTATTTAACGATTCACGTCACGCGTTTGTTACATTAGCATTTACTGATTAGCTGATTAATTTACTTCGCTAGACATTCTATAATATTCTAATGACTTTTTTCTAGTAATGACTGTAACTCTGTGACGAAATACTCCATCATTATGTTCTTTTTTACGGAATCTCCTTTGTTGACTAGTTCCAAAGTTTGAATAAAGTGGTTACCTGTTGCCTGTTGGTCAACGTGCCAAACTTTGCGGGTGTGGATCCCCCGCCTTCGCTCTGAAAAGGGGACAGTGACGTCGACCTCGAGCCTCGACGTATTCAGACGTATCGGTAGCTTCGACGCATGCGTAACTGTTTGTCGATGTGTGCGTAAAATGTCTGGTGGAGCACGCGGTCGGAGCGTGCTCCTCTTTCTGTCTCGCTTGAACCACATATCTGCATCCCCTTCGGCTGCGCGCGGCGCGGCCGGGGAGCACCAGTAAGTTTAAAATACCACCGTAGCGAGGGTTAGCACTCAGTGGTGATCAAGCTGCGCTTCTGTACAGTTGAAAGTCTTGCACCGTGTGAAGTTCGCTGAAACTGTTGTGACTACTTTTTTGTATTGTAGATTTGTGGAGACTGTTAGCTAAATTGAAGCCTTGAGTCCCCGTCAGCTACAGCTGTTGCGAAATTTATATTGACACTAGGTAAGTAAAAAAATATTTGGAGTGCATGAATTTTACCGAATGTGTAAAGCGGAAAAGTAAAGGATTATGACCAAATAAGGATAGCAGAAGTTGATAAAATTCAATAGTGGAGAACATTCTGGTTTAACTAACGGTTAATAGGCTGCAAATGGCCGACTTGTTCATCGGCGGGCGCTTTCTCTCTCGACGGGCTCGCTGCCGCTGGAATAGCTACGTCGGGCTAAACCAAATCACTTTCCATTGCACGACTATTTCTTTTGGTGGCGCCTATTATGTATATGGCGCTTAATTTTTCTACATTATATTTTCCATTTTGGTCTTTTATAGTTCAGCTTTGACCAAATGTGTTGGAAAAATCATAAAATAAACATTTGTGTGGTCTTTCTTGAAAACATTGATAATGTACTTTTTTATTATAATCAGTAAAAGTATGTTTCAAAGTTTTAATTACAAGCCTCGTCCACATGGTTACTGAAGAAGGTCTCAATAAAAATGTTACGCTTGGCTGACCATGTAATCGCTATGATCCTTTGAATCGTGTCGCCCAAATTGGTATTCAGTCGTTTTTTCTCAACTTTTACCTGCTCCTTTTGGAGAGGCGAGGGTTACTTTTTGTACCGTAAAATGACAATCGACAAAAAGGTTATCCTCCGAAACAAGGATTGTATCTTCAACAACCTTCAGCAGCTTTGTTACACAGCAACAATAAGATTATGAACTCATTTTATTAAAATTGCTGCTACAGGAAAATCATGAATTCAATAAACTGAAATTCTGTGGTAACCATATTTGCAGTTTGATAAATTCGGGAAGCCCCGGCTATAGGTACTGTTTATAAATATGATGAGACAGGTGAATCACCTTCCTTTCATCCATTCTATAGATGGAAATTTTCCACAAATTGAAATAACTTGCTGTCCTTCTGACGTTCTCACGAATTCAGCTGATCAAATAATCTGAACGTCACGAGACCTTACCTTACGGTTGTTCACACGAGGAAGCAATACCATAGAACACACATATTGTGGTCTAAAAATATCAACTATTCACAATAAAACTCGGTTTCATAAAAAATTGGTCACCAAAATCCAGCAAAAGAATTGCTGTGGGAAATAAATCAAATTGCAGAATCTGGGCCAACGTTGTCGGACAGTTTGCAAAAAAAAAAATAATGAAGAAGCTATCATAAATAATGTCAACAATCTGAAAGGAACGAGATTAAAAATGAACAAGTAGAAAAAACGTTTAAATCGTAAAAAAATTGTGAACATTTTTAATAGTTTTACAAAACACGTGAACGTTCGTCAAATCTAGTGTTACCCAACGCAGCTGTTTGTTATGAAACAGTCGTGAACTCGAATAGCGGTAAAACGATTGGGAATGAGGAAACCAATACACTCAATCATAAACTTTTGTTTTGTCTCCAAATCCAACGGTACCAATCCCGCATAAAATATACGTATAATACTTATATTACATATATCTTCATACGATACGATGCAGGTGTGAAGAGGGGGCAATTAGACGATATTCAACGGTTAAACCTTCTTCTTCGGTTAGACTGTCTTCAGCTACTTGTAACCTTCAAAGGTATAAATTAATAAGGGGTATTAATAAATTCTTCTATTTAGAGTTGAACAGAACGAATTCAAAACAAAAATGTATATAATTTCGATTTTGGGAACTTTGGTTAAGGTTGGCCGTAGCTTGATGATTGAACCTTTGTGTCCTTTTGTTAATATTATGATACCAATAGAGGTCAAGAGATATTGATCTACTATTGAATAACAATCGGGCCATTTATCTGTTATTATTACTTCTAGCTGTCGTCTAGGTCAAGGATGGCAATAGGAATGTCGCGATTTTTAAGACAACTGCATAAATTAAGAAAGAAGAAAGTTAGGAATCCAGATGGCCTAGACAAAATGACATTCTATCAGCGAAAACGATTTTGGAAAAGTGAATTGACATACGAGTAACCTACCGTAAAGCTTATGTCAATCCTGTTGAAAGTCATTTTAGAAGTACGAAACGCTTTGTGAGAGATTGCCACTTGTCCAGGCTCACCGGTTAACGGGAAACAAATGAATAATTTTACATTTTCTTTGGCAGATTTGAGAAGAGAATAAGATGCTCGCCAGCCCAGCTATGGAAATGCAATCGGAGGCTCCCTTGGCCCTGCAACGCCTGTGGAACCTAACCCGCGCGCGTCTCGCTGGTACTTCCACCGCTCTTGATGTGGAACCAGCTTTCGGTGAATCTTTGCCACCTGCTCAGGTAAATACAATAAGGTGGAATAAACATTTGGTTAATTGGTACCCTATGTTTCATTTTTGAAGTCAGTGCTAGAGACGTAAGGACCCATAGCGTCATTGTGACCCTCACTAAGCCCGAGGGTTCGCATGACCTATACTTCAGCAGTCTGTTCCACCAGCTCGCAAGGTGAGCGAGCATCCCTAAACCACTCATTAAGCCTGAGGGTTTAACATGATTTCAGATGATTTCGCGTTTAAATTTTTGTATGAGTTGTAAAAGAGAGTGTCCCAACCCAACTAGAATGTTCAATGTCGTGCTTGATTTTATAATTTAGTTTTAAAATAACAATTGTAAAATCTCTTTTTAAAAATAAATAGTAAATAGTGATTTCAGTGACAATTTCAATCAATTGAATTATATTTAATGCAATCAATTTAATTAAATTTTATTGAAACAACCTTGTCTTATAATCATGCATAACTTACAACTGAAATCAGTTACATAATGGCCACACTTGTTAAAATAACATAATATAATAATATATGTAATATGTCAGTAATGCAGATATGATTTCAAAGAATAAATATATGTTTTACAAAGACGGAAAACTCCTAGATTCCTTATAAATGATTTATGATATACCTACATAGATACATTTTATATAGTTAATATGTATATATATATATATCACGCAGTAAGTCAAGGGCTACTACTGCCCTGTCCTCTTTTCTTATCAGTGATATACAAACAAACGTTCTTCTCCATAATTCATTCAAGATAATTCCTATATCTAAGGCGCCTTCCTCACCGGATCGGCGCGTTTTCGTTTCGGTACAGATTCTTTACCGAGCGCATATACTTACTCGTCTCTGTACCGAGTACTACCGAACCATTCGACTGTACAGATTTGGTACAGAAACGAAAACGAAACGATCCGGTGATGAAAGCGCCATAAACAGCTAGTCATAAAGTAATTATATGAATCATGGAATATTATATGGGTCCTATTTTATTGTCAGGAGTTTGAGGGAACACCGAAAGCCTCGTTCCCTGCTCCTAGCGACTATGAAAGCGATGGTGAAGAAGCATTCCCGGAGCTAGAAATTCCCGTAAGTACAGGAACATTTATTATTTTACTTTCTCAAATTTTTTAAATAATTTAGATTTTATCAAATCCCGAGCCAAATGGCAAAGCGTGGTGTTTAGCAAAAAAATCTTGGCAAGATATTTAGGGCGTGGACTGACGGAAGAGTTTACGTACAAGTTACAACACAAACGACGTCGATTTTATAAATAGTGTTTCGGTTTTCATGAAACCCAATTCAATGAGAATATACGCTTCTGATGTTTGGTAACTAAAGTAGCGGATGGCAGTGTTCACAACAATGTTTGGAATTTCGCCATTTACATCAGATTTGTTCGTCCGATGTTTACTAATTTCGTAAAGTATGTCACACGTTTCTCAGTAGTCACGTTTATCGCTTTATCAGCGTCGTAAGACGTCACAGCGACTCCCCCGCGTCTAGACACCGGTATAATGAGGTAATCATAATTGATAACACCTCTCTGAGTGAACATCGTCATAAAATTAGTCGTAGACAAACATTCTCTGCAATTCTGCATTTGTTTGTCTTCAAATTGATTTGGCATTTATCACGCTTCGCCGGCTCGCTACTCATGCGGTGGATAAGGTCGATAACTTAAACTTGCTAGGTTTCCAACGACATCAAAATGTAGGAGGTCGTAGCCTTCATCAATGAATAAGGACGCGGGCTTCAACAAGAAGTTCTATCATTTCCTGTACCAGACAATCGCGTAGGCGCAGCGGAATTCGCACCGATCACCACTAATAGCCGAAATAGCTCACAGGAAATGTCTCTAAAAATAACTTGTACATTATCCACGGACGAATGGACTTTGATTCTAGTTGGTTGCGAACAACAAATCAATTTGCTTTTGATTGCAGACGTACAAACCATTACTTATATGTATGACATGACTTGATACTGTCCACCCCATGCCACACTAATGGCATTCAATGAGTACAATCATAGTTTCAATTCGAATACAATGATGTCGTTGTAGATAACCTCTATAGATACATGAGAGTACATATGTAGGTATATTTCCATACCTATTTAAAATGATTGTTATTCACTGACTTGCCTCTACTGTATCTCTGGCAGCTGTGGCAGCTTACAAAATTATGTAGTTCTTTCGTTATTTTAAATGTTATGAAACTAAACAACGTTTCATGATTGACACGGTCTGAAATGAAAAGTAGACAACAACTACGTCTTATTTTTTCATAATTACACGCTATTGGCAACAGCTTATGAAACATCACAGGGGCGCCTAAGCTTTGCCAACTAGGTGCAGGTATAGCTTATGTTTAGACTTGATTTATTTATTCTCCCATCTGACGGCCGATAGGTCGGTCATTGTACTAATTTTGATTAAGTACAAAAAATTTGAATCGGTAAATAAAAGGCTATAATGCTTGCAGTCAAAGTGCATTACGATGACCGCGAAAGTTTTGAAGAAGTTTACGAAGATCCAGACTGGATTGATGTGCGAATCTGAGTTAAATAAAGTGACATTACTGTGTCGTATCTTCTATATATAAATGGTTTTGTAGAACGTTGTAATAATGTGTCGTGACTTTTGTAGGAGGCAACCGATGTCCCCAGCAAGGGTTTCTGGTCTGAGAGTGCGTACAATAAGGAGGTCCTGTTGGACGCGAGCACGCTGGGCGATGTCCCCGCCGTGTACCGCGTGCCGCAGCCCGCACCCCATCAGATGCCCGTCATTGGCGTGTACATCGACCCTCGCGTCAGAACCGGCTTTCGTTACAAAGTCAGACCGATGCAGGTGAGACCAGTAATTTAATTTATGTCTAAACATGTCGCAAATACATACTCGATCGCCGATCTGTGGGAAATTGTCTCATTTATACCAAAGAAGTGTTGGTGATTGCGTTAACTAACCAGATACACGCAATCCTCCACATTTCAAAGCTAATAAAAAAGAGGCTTATGTAAATATCAAACTATGAAATGATGACCATTCCTCACCTGATCATATTGAATGTTGCTTAACCGAACCTGTAATGTGAATCACTCTGGAATCGCTTTTGTACATCAATGTCGAGCTCCCCCTGGAAAACAAACAGAAAAACGACGAAGATCCATAAAATCGGGCAAAATTATTTGAAACTGGACTGCGAAAGAAACGACTATGTCGATGAAAGAATGCTATATGAGTTGAATCTGGATAGTCGTAACAGCTGACTTTAGACATGCTATCGCGCTGAACCTTTTTACTTTGTTTTAAAAAACTTAAAAAAAAAAATTAAAACTTTTATCATTATCATTCATGAATTTCTTTCAATTTTGAGAATCAAGCCAAAAAAATCGGTTGTGGTTAGATTAGAACATTTTTGCAAGAATAATCCTTTTCAGAATCAAGAGGATGGTGAGTTTCTTCAAGTCTTACAAAAATGTTCATGGAATAAACGAAAATTCTTGATGAAGAATTGGCTACTTTTTCATGCATTTTACTTTAAATTTTAAGGTTTATATCAAACCTCATTTATATTAGAATCTTCGCTAAGTTCCATTGTACGTAACCACAATCGATAATGTAGATACTTATTATTAATTAGTAAGTTGTATTTTATTAAAGTTTGAACTCGAACGCGATACATAAGGTTGCCATAGAAATGTTTACCTACCTACGTACCTACTTAACGTTATTCCATCTTTTGTATTTTTGTCTACAAATCCTTTTTATTTAAAGTTAAAGAAACAAGACACACACAGACAGAAGAAGTCAGTTACATGCACTATTTTAACTTGGAGTCTCTGTATTCATGTTTTAATTTTCTAAAGCAGTTGAATATTGTGATGGCAACCTTATACCCTGATGTCTAAAGAAACTGTTATAGGATCTTATTGTCGATTAACGACTTATCTTTGTGCAAATCGAATTCTGAAACATTCGCTAGTCGATTTCAGCAGTCCAGGGGAATTTGGAAAAATTAGAATATTGGGGAGTTAGTTCAGTGAGTAGCGGTGTCCGTTGCTGACATTTCTACGATGAAAATATCAACAACGACCAACACTGTTGACTTTCGTGATTTGCCACTGGTTGTGTGCACCGTTGTAGGCGATGGTATGTGGATCGTCCAGTTTTTCAGACCCTCGCCCAGAGCGGCGTTGACATACAAACTTCAAGAAACCGGCAGAGACCCGACAGGTCGAAAGTGACATACTGGCTGGCAGCATGTTATGTCCATAATAGGTAAACCATAAGTATCATTCATAAGGGCGTTTCGCCATTGTTAATCATATCAATGTTCTATTTCAAAAACTTACTTTTTGTTGGTCTTGATATGATTATTTTTTCATTTCATTGTGAATGCTATATGGGAAATATCAAATTGTTCGATTATTCATTATAATAATTACAATTTCACTCACATTTTAACACAATCACTTATAGTGCTAAAACAATGATGACTCGGAAAAATAGTCATAACTGATCACGAACTTGATTTTGAGAAGCAATATATAAATGTATCAGTTGTTAAATTACACAATGTCAATAATTTTCTTCTTTATTTATTAACTAAAATAAATAATTTTAAATCTCAGTTGAATTACAATGAAGAAGTAAAGTATATGATTCTTTAGTCACTTAAGTAACACGATGAGTAATGTAGACCATCATTTTCCAGGCTCTGGATGCTCCTCCCCTATCCGTGAAGCCGAGGTACTTGTTTGGAGGCAAGGCCCTCACCCTGCAATCAATTGGCCGTGGATATGCCCGCCGCCTAACATTCGAACCTGTGGGATCCAAACTCAATGAGAATGACAACTTCTTCTGGACTGACTCCAGGCCTGAAGGATTTTTGTTTGAGATCGAGGCCGTTTCCGTTGGGGATAAGTTCACGATCTACGATGCTAACCATGAACCGCAGGGCATTTTGGAAGTGGTCCAGCAGCAGGTAACGAACGATTTTGTTGTTTTACATAATAAATAATTCATTCTTGACTTCATTTGTAAGTTTCTAACCAACTCTTGCAATTTGTTCGCAGAAAAATCAAATTGAAATTGAGCAGAAGATTCACGAAAATGGATCCATTGACAAGAAAATTAAAATCAACACCCTTTGCAAAGTTGAATGGTATGAAAATGATGGTGCTATTAAATTGGTGCCCGTGACTGGTGTGGCCATCTTGAAGATGGGCAGAGGAAACGCAACTTTGTCCAGGGTGCTTAACGTCGCCATCGGCATCAAGCAGCTCAGGAAGGGTTACGAACTCAAGCCTGGCATTGAATCCTCCTCCAGAAGGGTTACCGTCAATGGTGGTGATATTAAAGACATTCCTTGCCAGTATTGCATTGTTGGCTTAGAGAAACATGAACTGCCCGTTATTGGTAATTATTATTTCTATACTTTCTCTTAATGACTTTTTTAGATGTTGCAAGACATCATTCTAAATTATTTGATTATTTCAGGAACCTACGTAGATCCTCGCATTATTCCTGGTTTCTACTACCGCGTCAAGCCGGCCGGTAGCAGGAGGCATCTCTTCGAAGGTCGCAGCATGTTGCTGCAGTCCATCGGCATGGGATACGGAAAGCGCATCACCTTCAAACCTGACACCCTCAATGCGCCAGAGAACTATTTCTGGTCGGATTCGCATCCTGAAGGTCTGGGTGTCGAAACTCGTGCCATCCACCCGGGCATGAAATTCTCCATCACAGGAAATGGGGTTAGTAGTACAAACATCTTGTTTACTCATAATAACTTGTGGTGCGATCTCTGATGATGCATTGAAGTCGCATTTCATCCAATACGTATTTAACACGACAGAATAATAAATCAATAACAAAATCCGGCAACACCCCCTTGGCGAGCGGCCATGATAACATGATCGTGTTCAAAGACCGATCATACGATAAAACTTCTTTCAGACACATTTGTTTACTTCTTTCTATTTATACTGGTGTCAAAGTTCAAGACACTTTGGCACAAGGTCAATTTCTAATTACATTTTACTTTGGCTTCTTGCCAAGAATATGGGAGTTGATTAAATAACCTTGACGGATGTTTTAGGATCCGTTTCTATTTATACTTACGTTTTTTGTTTGTTTTGCAGGGTCTATTGGGAGAAGCTAGCGTATTCCGTGCAGATCTGCCCCAGGCTGAGGAAAAGACAGACTATGTGGATGTACCAGGGAAGCGAGGACAGGCAGTTGAGAAATATGTCCATGTGGACGTCACATGCCACGTGAAGCTAGCCACCACAGGTGGTGGGTCCGTGGACTTGGAGGTGCATCTCATGAAGGTGTCGGGAGTGGCCCTGGTGCGCAAGGAGCCGGGCCAGGCCGTCGCCAAACTAGTGAAGGTCTTCAACGTCGGCTTGGACTCACAGTTGAACCTGCTGTTTGCGCACTCACAGACCGAGCTTACCTTCCATCCACTGCCTTAAGTAAATAACGAGGCCCGAATGGTGTTGCAATACCCGTGGCGATGGTCGTCACACATTGAGGTATTGTAATACTAAAAACCTACCTGGCGCGACATAGGTTTCGTCAAATGCCAATCGATTGGTTTCGAGTCTGCAACCGAGAAATGGTCTGAATGTTAGACCAATGCTGCTTGCGATTCGGTTGTATACTCATTTCAGCTGATTGCTGAAAAGTATACTTACGAGCTGCTGGTCATCAAGCTCACGTCTACCATCACCGCTGCGAAGACTGCTATAGTAACGACACAAATATAGGCTGCCATCATAAACGTGACGCGCGTCAGTGAAGTTTCTTGGAGGAGTCTACAGCCTTTTACTAAATCCTAAGGCATTTTGTGTTGGTAATTAAAGTTACTATTAGTACTTTCCAAAAGCAAGGATTGATCAGTATTTTAATTTTATTCATTCGTAATTTGTAATACAATCACAATGAAATTGATTTTAAAGTTTAGTACCGGAGAGAGTAGTAAAAGACTAGTTTATAATGAATATTTTACCTTATCGGGACATAATTTAATTTTGTTATTTTCTTCTCGAATATTGTAATGCGTTAATCAATAAATCAGCCTATTTGATTCAATTATGTTTTTATCTTGCTTCCCTGAGAAACCCATGAAATCCGAACCCAGATCCTGAACCTTATCCAAGACCAAATCAAAATAAGAGCGTAGTAGAATAAAGCCTCGAATATACTAGGGGACAAATGGAGCGACATGTTGCGGAACATGGCGCTCGGCAACTACGTGAATGTTCCGAGAGAATGTCGCGGAACATTTTGCAGACCTACTAATGGCGCGACACTGACGTGGGACGCGTGCGCTTGGTCTCGGAGCGGGAGCAAGCAACATGTTCCGTGTCACGTAAAATGTTGCGGGACACTTTGCTACGTTGCAGCGACACGTAGATTGAGTGTTGCGGGACAAAGTGTCCCCTAGTGTATCCGAGGCTTAAGCAAAGTATCGCGGTTTTTCATCAAATCAAATCGCTGATTTACGCTCATACTGAAATAGATGCAAGTACTACTAGACATCTCTCGAAGTTGCATGGAACTCCTACCATAAGTTTACTACATAATGCTGTAGATGGCTCTGCTTAAGCTGCATAATTAATGATCTATACAATAGATGGCGCTGTAACTAAAAAACATGACAGGAGTTTAAGTGTCGTATCCGTGTAGCCTCCTGTTCAAAATTCAGCACTTTTTCACCAGATGGCGCTGTTCCAAAAAAAGTCGACAAAGTTTATGAGTTCAGTTGCCTCTACCACGAGCGCACCTCGCAAGCGTCGAGGCGTGTAGAACAAGTTATGACTACGCAGAGACACAGATACGAACTGAGTTTAGCGGGAATACTCTGCTCTGCTCTGCCTGACTCGGCCGGCGGACGGCAACCGCGCTGGGGGTCTCGACGTCTCACGACACAACTATACGAAAGTCGCGATGTGCCAAATAATAACTGGAAGACAGTGAATTGGTGCGATAACACGATTTATAACACGAATACATAACGAACGGTGAACACCATGGCTGAAGTTAGGTGCGCTAGTGTTTTATTTATGTGCATTTTATATAGTGCCACAAGTTTTAATCTGGAACCGAGGATCCCTGTGATAAAGTTCGGAGAGCCAGGCTCTTATTTTGGATTTTCTGTTGCGGAACACCTCACCGTCAACGGAGATGGATCAAACATAAGTTGGTGAGTCCTGATCATCTTAAGCGCAACTTATCTTACAGCAATGAGACGTTATGATGTCATATGTGAAGGCCGCCGCCTTCCATATATGCTCTATCGGTCTGTTAATCTTGCTTCTTTGAGTGTGGTGTACGAAAACTTATGTTAAAGTGATATGAAAATTATCAGAAATGCTTATCAAGAATTTATGAAGCCATTGTAATTTGCATTAAACCTATATGTTGAGCTCGACGCATGTTAGTGCTAAGTAAACTTGTTTAATGAGTTACATTTTATGTAATTTGTGGCTAGTTGGTACTTTGTTTATAAAACAGTCTAGACCGAGACGTACCTCACGTGGAGATTTTCTTACCAGTACTTTAGTCAAAGAGCACTTATCGAAGTTGAGACAATAAGCCTCTTAAAAATAGCAATGGTACAATGGTCCTGTAAGAGCTAAAGCTTGAACGGAACTGATCAACAAAAAGGTGCCTCCTGGTATAAACCCTGTCCCTACCTGTCGTAAAGGGCGCGTTACAAAGGAGTCAAAAAAGTACTTACCTGAGAAGTTTGGGCCAAACAAAAACATTTCCATATTCATTAAATAACCCATAAAGAGAGAAAGGAGTTAATGCCATTTAGGTTTTTCATTTAAGAAATCATGAGAGAGCAGAGTACAGTCTGCAAAATAGTGAAAGATTTTGGCAATTTTGAAATAGTTGGCAACATAGAACTTGCAAAGGGTCAAAGTTATTTCGCTCGCAATTCTTCCGTATTCTCTATCTGCCTCATGAATGGATACGTATATAAACTGCGGAATATATAATGAATGAGCGGAATACATCTCGATACGAGAGCAGGGCTGTGACCTAGTGCGGAGCGGCGCCAGGCCGAGCATTGCACTCAGCTGGCGGAGCTAATTCTGCATCATCACGTGCGTACACTTCGAGAGATGTCACTGATACTGATCGATATGTCACTAATGTCACATCATTGCTGCGAACGGTTCCTGAGATAGTGTAAGAGTATATTGAGACTTGTAGCCGGACGCAGCAATGAAAATAGATTGCGAAATTAATTTTCAACTTCTCTGGGTAGGGAATAGCGATGTAATGGAATAGGAAGAATTCTTTCGGTTCAAATAAACTTTTGCATGCGTTGAATTATTTCGAACAAATTAGCATGTGTTGAAAATGCTTAGACCACGGGGTCCTTTAATGTTCTCTATGGGAATGGCCTTTTTTAGATTATTAGCGTGTCAGCAAAGCTTCTGTGGGGAATGCAAGCAATACGCTTGAGCAAGCTCAAAGTGAAGAGTATTTTACTGTATCGGTAGCAATGATTCATGATAAGGTAGACCTCTTCTCAACTCTACATTTGTTTTTTAAACAAGAGCAAATCCGAGAATCTCAACTGTGAATTGTCTCGTCTAGATCGAAACCATCGCTGTCATCATTGCGAGCGATTAGGGTCGCCGCCAAAGGAATTGTTCCAGTTGCCAGGACGGAAATGCACTTGGCACATGAAACCAGCTCATGCATATGTTACGTGAACTCAAATCGAAGATTATTTGCCATTGCTAGAACATACTAGTTTCACTGGATAAGTAGCACTTGCAATGTTTCTGCTATTGTTTTTAGTTTGAATCATTTGGCTGTTCAAATATTTATTTCCGTTACGAAGTTAACATTTCATTGGGAGATTAGCGCAAATTGGCGAGAATTCCTAGAATTTGCTGTCTCATAGCATATACATAGATATCATGACACATCGTGTTTCATAGCCACTCGATTTTGATGAATCGACAAGGAAAATATTAACGCAAAACATGAACATGCATTGAATGTGGTTCTGTTAGCAGATCGGATACTGACCTACTAAAGGAGGGGGAAGATGAGATTTGCTCAAAGACTACATTGTACAAATATTTCCTGATTACTGACGTAAGTCATACGCGAGGGGCTTGTGGTTAAGTAATAACAGCAGGTCGATCGATCAGGTTAAGCTACGCTTGCCGCGGTTGGTCCGTGGATGGCTTACCATCTTTACATACCAAGACCCTCCGTGATTCGGAAAGCATGATAAACCGTTGGTCCCACCTGTCGTTCGTAGTTCTTTGACAGTTGTTATGGGTCGTCAGAAGTCCGAAGGTCGGACAACCAGTCTTACCAAGGGGTATTGTATTACCCAGTAACTGGGTTATGGAGGTCGGAAGCAGTCACTCCGTGTAAAATACTGGTATTCAGCTGCATCCGGTTAGACTGGAAGCCGACCCCAACATAGTTGGGAAAAGGCTATGCAGATTTTACTGACGTAAGTCATACATTAGTCGATGCGATGAAAATATCGGTGAATTGGTAGTTGCACATAGTAATCAGAAAAGCTGAATAGCTGAATAGGTAAATAGCTATTTGATGTGTATGTGCCGACACAGTAGGTATTTAATCAATCTAGTCAGCTAACGGTTGTTTTAGCTGAGTTTTTGTTTCAACACATCAGTGTAAATTGCTGTTGATTCTAGACGCAAGTAATAGGTTCTAACTTATTTAAAGAAACTTTCTGTTGTCCTTATTACTTCGTTCATAAGGGGCTGTATTTATTTCGCAACACTATTTTGATCACTATCTGACCCCTACGTAAAAAAAAATAAAACTTGGATGAACCCCCTCCCCCTCTTACGTAAGATCAGTATCTACCAAAATGGCAAAGAAAAAGTAGCAATAAATTTCAAACTTATAATTTTTGCTGACTTTTGTGAACTTACTACGTAAGAACAGTCTAGACCCCTTCTACCCCACGTAAGAAATAATAAGACTTGTTTGGACCCCCTCCCCCCTCAAATCGTCTACCGTAACAAATGAACAGCCCTTAAGGGGCAATTTTAGTTTGAACTTCAGCAGGTCAAAGACCTTTTCAAGAGCAGATCTTATCGAAAAGGAAATTAAGGAACGCAAGTCAGCAAAAGTCACAATTTCAGTCTCGTTTAGTTTTCACTAGACTAGATCGAGTGTGTCTGAAGCTGGAAGTGATCCAACGTCTCCCCGCGGATAGCGGTGGCGATATATCCTCGACCCACTCTTTATTTATATCCTGACCGAGATGTCATTGCGCTTGAATTCGCCAAATATTTTATACGTGTTCTTTTACTCTGTACTTAACGTTCAAAATTGTTTAGCAAAAGTTGGGAGTCCGTTTTATAGTTACAAAATTAATTTTGTCTCGGTTTTACCAATTGGCGTTATCGGTCTGATTGTTCTAAGATCTTGTCGCGATAGTTTTTATTAGATGGCGGCGTTGTTTTTGTTTTAAACGGATGTCAACGAATAAAAAATGTTTCTACGAATATGTTCTATGAGAACCTATTTTTTTAAATTGAGACGCACATGGAGGACTCATTAAGGATTAAGTATGTATTTTTAGTTTTATTACTTTGATGAAGAATTCAAGCTCATGTGTTTCACAAAAGAACAAGTTATTGTTATCACTGAAATAATATTGTTCCTAAATTGTGCGACTTTTGAAACTTTATTCTATGAAATCTGTAAAATATTACAAATTGATAAAGCTTAGATATCGAGAGACGACACCACGACAAACAAAATATTTGTATTTTCTTATCGACAACCAATTTTATTGACGACATCGCGTTTACATTACAATATAGACATTCACGTTGTATAAATTACGTTATCAGATCACGTATTATCATCTCTGTATATATTTAGATCGTAAAGTGCAAACATTATGTCTGGCACAGCACTCTATGTAAATACTGGGTCATAGACTTTGCAAAGTCCCGATAAGTAGATAGTTCGATTACTTACGGACCACAACCAGTAGTTTAAAAGCCTTGCTTTTATGTAATTTTACCCACAGTAAGTATTACCGGCCGTTATCGAAGTTTTATTATGTGTACACGCCGTTATTTTACAAATAAATTACAGGATAAGTCAATAATTTTATGAATACAAAATAATATTGACAGAATTAAATGTCTGACGGCTTTTATATTTTTTACTTACAAGTGTAAAGAAGTTTTATCTAAATAGGTTTACATAGTGATTACGACATTATTTTTTTTAACGACACGTACTTTTATGGTCTCTGTAGAGTAAGCGCAGACTATCCCGTATTCTCACATTCCATGAAAGTTCTTTGCACATTCATCAATCTTTATGTATGCCAACACCATAAATAAAGGTTAGAATACATCTCAGTTCTATTCAGCGTACTTTATAGTTGTGAATGTAAATGCACGTACTTCGAATATGGCCTCAACTTTCAAAGCTTTTGAACTAATACCTTGTACGTGGGAGTAATACGTAACTTTAGTAGTTTACACACAAATAGAAACATTTTCTCACCGTTCGACGTGATATTGTAACGTGTTTGTTTATGAAAATCCGTGTTTTTGTGCCCTTTCAAATGTATACAGATTTTTATTGTGTTTAGATGAAAAATAGCAGCTCTGTGTACTCCCCAGTTTGAATGTGAGAAGGTAATAAAAGTTTCAAGTCTGTTTGACACTCAATTTACGTTTTATATCGGGTAAATAAGTTTTTATTTTCTATGTAAATAGTGGATAATGACGTGCGTCTCGTTTCAATAATCCCGTGTCTATGTGTGTGGGGCTGCAGTCCCCCCGGTCTTCCAATTAAATTGTTCACACGTCGGGCTCAGCGGGGAGCAACTAACGACGCTACACTGATGAGTGTCTTTGGGGCAATGCGGGAAATTCAATAACATAAATATTTGAGAAGCGATTTGTTACAATTTAAATTTATTTGTATGCGGTTTAGTTGGATATTTAAAAGTTTAGAACTTTGAATGGGAATTGAATCTTCTGTTGCACTTTATGAGATATTTTGATAGCTAAGTAACTAAACTGGAAAACTTTGGGATAATTATGAAAGATTTCAGGCACAGAAAGGTAGGGCCAAGCAAACCTATAGCAGCAATACACTGATTTATGTATTTCACAGAGTTGATATAAGGTTTAATGACGCTTGTATGGTTATTGGTTATTACCTATTACAGCGTATAGACTCGATTATACAAAAAACTTGAGCTGCTTCCACATTCCTGATTATCGTCGGAGAGCTTGACTTAACGTGAAGCTTCAATTATGGCGGTTGCCCATGATTTACGAGATGTTGGAGGTAAACTATTTGTCCATAGTGTTATTTTCGTAATCGCTCTAACATCCTCATAATGGCGCCTGTATTGCCTGTAACAGTCTGTAACTGTAACAAGCCGTTACTCCAGAAATTGTGTTCCAATTATCGGAAGCAACAGCAACGACTACTTCTTGTTTATCTACCGAAGGTATTTATAAACTTGTAGTAAACTGGCCGGCACGACCGTCGACTGTCAAAAATAAAATGTCCAAACAAACTGGAGTCAGGTGTGGAATTTATTGGTTATTTGAAATGTCTCCAGGATCTTTATGTGTAGCAGATGATCCTTTATCCTGTTCTTATGTAAATATGTATTTGTATAATATTATGTATGTATGCGTCGTCACGGTTTCTCGTAACGGGATAGACAGAATACGAAGTGAGGAAACGCAGCAGGTTTATGTCGTAGCTCGGTGCGCTCGGTAATAAGATGTCGGCTTTGAGATCGTAACGTTGCTTGAAGTGACAACTCGGTGGTCTGTCGCCGGAGACCACGATTGCCATCCGTTTGTCTGTCGATTCTCACAACTTTACTAAGCATTGATGGTTTGCGCCTAGCGACATATTTTGTGGAACAAACAGGATGTTTTGAAGGGCGAAGAGACAGGCAACGGATGAAATGGTTGAACGAGCTGTAAAGGATGGAGGAAATGGTCCATGAAAAGAAAAAAAAAGGTTTAAACTTTTTTCTTTTATATAAAGTAGTATGACTTACTCATGAGAAATTTACGGAAGCCGACCTCAATATAGTTGGGAAAAGGCTATAGGCAGATAGAACCCTCTTTATTATGTACCTACACCATAAAAATTACAGATATTAATGATGATATCCTAAGAGATTAACTAGAGATCAATCCATTTAATTTAAACGAACAGTAAAAAATAAAGATTACAAACCTGAAAATCGTGATATAAAATTGCCTGAGAATATGATGTAAAATAGCTCGCAGATCATTCCAGTAAGTACTAAAGATAGCGCAAGCGCATGCTATTTTAGTCACCACCACAAGTAATCATGCTATGCAAATTTGCACTCACTTGATAAATAGCGGCATGCACTCCCATTGATATTTAAATTGTTCTATAATTTACCGTTAGATAATTGTTGGCACCGACTCCATTCTGTTACCCAATAGTACCAATTACTGGATCAAATGCAATTAAAACTAGGATTAGCCAATGTTGCGGTTACAATCGTAGATATCGACGCTCCCAAGCAATAACCCGGTAATCGAAAAATCAAAATTTTACAGGAGAAAAGATTTACTGATTTTATCAATTATCTTTACAACAAGTGGGACTATTGAAGTCATTGATGTATTAAATGAAAGGTATTTTTTTACATCAATGACTTCAATAGTCCCACTTGTTGAAAATATATTTGATAAAATCAGTAAATCTTTTCTCCTGTAAAATTTAGATTTTTCGATTACCGGGTTATTGCTTGGGAGCGTCGATATTATCAATGTGACAGATCTTATTCATAATTATTATGTACGGTGCACCAATTTGCACGGTTATGTTAAGATATTGATCGGTGGACCTACAATACCCAAGTTAGACCTTAGGGAACTATTACTATTTGTTGGTGCCTAATCGATAATCTAGACTCTAGATTGTATCTGAACATCATGAGAGTCATAAAAAACTTCCATAACTTCAGTTTTTCCAAAACTTCCAGTGAAGATTTTCTTTTGATGTGGACAATATTGTACTGCTCCATGTACTTCAAAAACGAGGGTGATCGTTTTGAAGGTTCAAAATCGTGTGCGGTAGAGCTTAGCCTTTTCCTGTTTCATCGTAATGACACTTCACATCAGCCCCCTATTTCGGAAACAAAAGGAAAAATCAAGACCCTTATCCTACGGGTCTACAAGAATAATCTACTCTGGAACAATACAATACTATGAAGTTGGCAGCACAGAACAAAACAATCTCGTGGTAGCAACAATAAATGCTGTTTAGACGTGATTGTTTTGATATAGACGTTCTAGAGCTTAAGCTTGAACTACAAATTATCCCGTCCTATTGATGATCTTCAAAATTGAACCTAGTCTGCCAAACAAGTATTCTTATAAGATTTATCTCTGTGATTCATTATAGGTACACAATAAACAGCCTAATCCACTGAAGAGGAAAACATAGAAACATAGAATATTTTATTGTCACTAAAATGAAAACACATGAAAAAATTTAGGTATGTTAGCGATAGTAGAGATGCAACAGACAGTGATTGTTGGTAAATGAACTCTCGAAGTGGTAGAATGGAGGAGAATGGACTGGTAATATTATTTCCGCAATACATGGACAAAGTGTGTGTGTGTTTGTTGTCTATGATCCCGGGCCCTGACATCAAGCAATGGACAAAATTGACCACTTTTTATATGCTTGAGTATGAGGCTTTTGACTACGTCAGTTTACTTGTATGTGTTTTTTTTTTGTAATGTGCGTTTTGTTTGTGCAGTATAAACCATATTTCTTTTCTTTAAAGTTGCGGTCAACAGCTAGTGTGCAGGATATAAAGATAAAGATACCTTAGATGTATCAGATCTAAGAATATAACGTAAATCGGTGTACATACATTGTTATTAGGCCGCGTGTTTCTACGCATTATGAATAGAGCGCCCACATCCAGTGCGATTCGACTCGTATTGTTTATTGCAGATATGGAAGATAACATTTAGATTCCATTTGAGATTGCAGCCTTGCCTTGTACATAGTATTGTGTGCTTATCAGGGTATGTAACTGTTGCATGTAAGAAGTTGAGTGGAGTTTGTAAGTTGTGATTATTATTTTCTGATTTAGATTGTGAAATTCAGCCTTTAGTGGGTCTGAAGATAATGTTCACTTTATTTATTTTAATATTTAGGTTTAGGTACACACAGTAAAATGGATACAGATACGACATATAAGTATTGAGTATAAAGGTACTGCTTATTTCTTAAGAAATTTCTTCCAGCAGACCTGCGAAAGGAGAAATGTACATAGACAATAGTGTGACAACAGTTTCATTCAAGGAGACTGTAAAAGTGGTGGTTTGAAAAAAAATAATCTAGTCTTGATCTCTGGTCTTTGGCTATATTATAGTCTTGTAGGGGGCTTATTGGACCTCTTTTGACTGAAATGATGATGATGATGATTCCATTAGAACTGAGTAGGTAACTATAAAGTTTAATAGAGCTCAACTCAAATTGGCTTTTGGCTGGCATCTTAAATAAGATATTCTAAAACACCTGTAAATTCTCGTAGATTTATTTCTAACAATCCAAACTGAAGGAATGTCTGACAGGCTTTCATTACGGCCGACTATAAAACGAAATGACGAATACGCGACACAAGCAGTAAACAATTCAAGATCAAGTAAGTGCATGGGCCAGTACGTCCGCCCACCTTGCGTAGGCGCAGGCCCGACAACTGCGCACTCAACCAGTCCTCGAACCTGCACTAACCTCACACGAACAGCTCAACACCGAATTTATTCAAATTAACGACCGACGACGTCAAGTAGAGCAATGATCACTGGTTTCAAAATGTCGCAATCTCCGGGTAATTATCACTGTATATGGTTATTATCGCCTTAATAACCGCCTCTGACATTCTACCTGTGTACCGTAATTGATGGTTAAGACATATTTTATTTGAGTAAAGTAAGTTAAGGCAGCGCGCATGCGGGAAGCGTTATAAGTACCGGTTAGTTGATAATCAAATTTAATTAAAATGTGTTAGCTGTACTGTTGAGTTTTGAGTTAATTGTAGTAGTAAATGTAAACAGCATATCAAGAGTGAATAAAACGCATTGAAAATAACATGATAACATCACGCCCTGTTTCCCCGAAGGGTTGGGCAGAGGTGTATCCTTAGTACATCCACATTTCGCCAGTTATGTTTAAGTGCCATGTAATAGGGGTTGAGCTTATTGCCCTCAACCGAACACAAAACCAGACTCCGGGTTGCTACTGAGAAATTCCAGATAGAAAAACCCCATAACACTTTGCACCACCTAATCGAGCTCAAGACCTCATGATCCGCAGTAGCGGTTGCGATCACTAAGACCAATGAAGCAGTCACATTGAATACTGCGTAAGAAAATTCTGTAGTAGCGAACAAGCAACAAAGGATGAATGCAAAAATAGATTTTGTGCAATAAATTTGATATGATTCATGCCTTTTAAATATGAAAGATATATGACTATAAAGGTTATTTTATTGCATAGATGCAGGCGAGTGAGTTGCCGCCAAAGTCCGCGCTTCATTGGAAGCAATTGATATGCAGAATGCGACTCAATCACACGGCAGCTGCCTCCATTGAATTAATCAATCACTTCGATTATTACACTGTATGAATAAAGCTACTCTGTGCTCGAGAGGGTAAACATCGTACTTGCGTTCATTACTTAATAACTCACTTGGTTAGAAGTCGGGGTATAAACCCCGACTTCTAACGAAGTGAGTTATTAAGTGTATCAATCTTATGATTGAGCATGCCGTTTTCATTGAGAAATATAAGGATCCTGTACATAATTATGGTCGCACCTACTCTTAAACACGAAATTAGTTCCAAAATTATAACATTATCAGCCTATTATGTTCCCACTGCTGGGACACAGGCCACCTCTCTGTGAGAGGGAGTGGGCAATAATCTTCTACGCGGGCCTAGTGGCCCACCCACTAGACCCGGTTGAATGTCACATGTCTTCGAATTTATGGTTCTAGGACATACCGGTTTCCTCACGATGTTTTCCTTCACCGTTTTGAGAGCAGTGGTGATGAAATAATTTACACAAAGTAAAGTGCCTGCCCGGGTTTGAACTCACGACCTACAACTCGTAAGTCGCTGCCATTACCACTAAGCCACCACTGCTTTGATGACTTCCAAGGTCAGCTGAAATTCTAAAATAGGCTCGGTAAGTATAGAGAATTTTAACATTGAATTTGTTCAAAACTGTTCGCGGCGGAGGGAGGTGTGATACCTGTATCAAAGATGATTTGTAACGAAACGCTCGTAAAACAATTTATACCAAAAACTTCTGAAACAGAATAAATAGCATAGCAATAGAAAGAGCTGATAAATAAACCTAATAAAGTCACAGAGGTCAAGTTTCGAAAGTAATGTCCCTACTTTCAGGATATCGAGAATTATGTATTGACTCGTCGATTGTGAGTACCGATATAGATTTCTTCTCGATCACTATTCACGTGACCTGCGACCCCAGTTACTGGTCGTTTACAAGCTACTGATAGGCATTCGTAGTTAAAATACCGTGAGCTTACAGACGTGATTCAACTTTGTTGTTTGTTGTGGGTTATTGTTATTGATGTGTTTACTTTAGTTTGTACTAATAGATTATTTTATATCTGTACTATTCGTATGTAAACAAGTACATATGGTGAAGGGTGGGCGTTTTGGGAGACTGTCTAAGAGTGTCTCATGTATTACTGATGTTCAAAAAGTGCTGATTCTCAGCCTAGTTTGATTAAATGAGCTTTAAGTGTAGACCTATGTAATACAGGAAATTCTATGCATTTTCTGGGAGATTTAAAACATTTTTAAATTAAAGTAGAGAAGGAAATAAAACATATTTGGAACAGCCTACTTCGGACTGCATTTTATCACGTAGGTAAGCCGCGAAAAAACTTACAAAAAACGATACCAGTATCCGTATAAAGGCAGTTACAGATCATTAAAGCAAAATAAAACAAAATGGTTCCGGATTGAGTGAACTGTTGAAGTGTGATTCAGATTGAATGTCTGATTCGCGCAATAGTTCGATAGCGTTATCGAAGTAACCCAATTCGGGCACATCTGTCCCTATTCCAACAGATAGCGCCGTGTTACGTTACTATCTCTGAAATGTTGTTGCTAAAGCAGAAACCGATTTGTGAATCGTTGTACATATGATATACTGAAATAATGTTGGCTGTTATTGCCAGGAACTGTTTTGAATTTATTACAGCACCCTAATTGCGTAACACAGTTTTCAATCACAATCCGAGAGTTTTGAAGGATATTCCTAATTCATTGCTTCATCACACTAATATTATGAAGGCGAAAGTTTGTGAGTGAGTGTGTGTGTTTGTATGTTTGTTACTTCTTCACGCTCAAACGGCTTGAACAATTTTGATGAAATTTGGTACACAGATAGTTTATAACCAGGATTAACACATAGGATACTTTTTATCTCGATATTCCCACAGGATCGAAATTTATGCGGGTGAAACCGCGGGGCGCAGTTAGTAGGTTTAATAAATTCGTCAGGTCAAAAAGCGTAAATAACGCAATGTAGATAGCTGAACTGTCAAAATGATAGAAAATGCGATCAATTGTCATTTTATCGCAATTACTCCGCAATCAAGTAGATAACTATGAAAAAAAAATCCATGAAAATAAAATTGGATAGGTGTAACACATTCCACACAAATCAAATTAATGTTACGTTAACGGTATGGGAAGGTTAATAGTTGAACAAAACTGATTGACTCTAATAATTAAGTTTAATTCATCTCAACTGTCCGGGCTGTCAGCAAGACAAGTAAAGGTTTTTGTCATAATACACTCAGCTCTTTGTTCCAAAGCGAAAACTTAGAGTTGGAATATTTCGAGCGGCACGCTCACGTTCCGAACATCGCCGGTTTCTTTTATTAGTTTATTTTTTGTGGCAGGTCTTTACGCGGGGAACTTATTTCTTTTTGTTGGAGTCCAGCCTTGTACGGCCTGCAGCCTTCGTTAGCGCGTGCAAGGTCATAGCCATTTGCTCTCTCATTGGGTATAACATCTATAAGCTTTTTGTAGACCAACAGAACCGAACCAGTAAAATTTTGAGCCATTCCCCAAAAATCCATAACTTTAATTTCGTTGATTCGTCTTGATCGTTACAGAAACCGGTCTTGCAGTAATTAAATAATTTACAAGGCGATAAAATAAAAAGCTTGTAAAACCTTATAGGTTTATGGGCAAAGAAAACGATGACGATAGTGGTACACGCGTTATTGCTTCATTAAATAATTATACAATGAATTATTAATTTTATTCAATCTTAATAACCGGCGCAGCGGTTACTGTTGATAACGATATAAAAACGTGGAGTTTTCGTTAATTTATCTGTTATCGTAGAGAGATTAGTACTGATAATCCGACTGATATCGTGTAGCCACGGTCGCCCCTTGTTTGCTTAACTCAAGGTAAAATGTAGGTATGACGCTATCGCGAACCTTTGGGGACAGATTGTAAAAAGTGATATTTCCTAATTAATTTCAAACTATTAGGTAAAATCGCTACAAACATAACTAACCTTAGTTACTTTAAGGAATTGGTGTTAATGACGAACTTACCTACTCAATTAAGTGCATCCAAATAATCAAAGAAAGATCAATTGGAAGTTAGTACCCCTTCGAAAGAATCGAAGATAATTGTGTTAATGGTGTCTGTCATGTTCTTTCATTTATGTAAGGTGCGTTTAACTTTTTTAAATCTTTTGGCTGTCAACTTGTCACACATTTCACTGCCCATAATTACATGTTATAATTACTCCTTTCTGTTATAAAAACGCCCGCATTTCTCTCTCGCAAAATCAACTGTGAACTAATTACAGGGATTTATCTTCACTTCATATTTGTTCATGACGCGTCGCCAACGAAGTCCCATTTAAAAAGCGATTTAGCGAGGCGAGCGACACGACATGATATTTTCTCCTCAAATGAGCTGAGTTCCCAGGCTATTGTCGACAAGCCGCCTTTTAAGGAGATCCCGCGCTACAGCCGCTACAGGCGGATCTCAAACCAGATTCTTACGTTTAATCTCACCCGTTTTTCGGACAACTTTTAGCGCTGATAACTTTATATCGCAGTTATTTCATGTAAAGTTTTCCTTTTTGGACGACACTGTAATTATGGGCAAACACTGGAATTGGGCAGATACGTATGTATAGGTAATAATTTAAATGTACCTACTTATAATTATTTATAATTTCGGAAAAACATGATATTTTACCAACTAGAGCTACAACCACCACTTTCTGCCAAAACGTGATTTGCGTGTATTATGCGTGTATGTAATATCTAGGAGATATGAGCGTAAATCGCGTCTGATGATGCCTTATTCGTGATTTGAGAATAGCTGTCTGCGGAGCCTTATAATCTCGGACGAAGAGCTAGTGCCTAGAGAGGCAATAAAGTGTGGGAGTGAGGTATAAATCGCAACTCCCTGTGTGTGCCTCCCGAGGGGCGCAGGCGCACATTCCCTCTAATTGGACGTCTGCACCGCGTCGCCCAGTATGGTATCGGACCTCTGTACGACACTGACCACTTTCGCTAACTCTCATACTTCGGCTTCTTTCGCGAAATAAAACTGGATTTTTACTGACCCATAAAAACGACATTTATTTTAATTTATTGTTATACTAACTTAAATAAACATTTAATATAAAAACTCATCTGAATTAAGTACCCCAGTTTTATTGCCCTCTTGTCGTTATTATATTTATACGTCATATCAGGCGGAGATGTTTCCTCGAATTGGTACTTTAATATTAGAATCTCACATCTAATTTACTCATTCGAAATGATTATCCCACTGTGTGTTTTAATTTGAGATATGAGAGGAATGCTATAAAATTTTGATAGAAAATGTTAGGACGCCATAACTTATTCACCATTGATTTTAGTGTTGTTGCTTTGTATCTTGGATTATAACTCAAAACAGCGACCCCATACATAATAGATTTTGTGTAACTTATTTAATTCTTTTACATTTTTCGGTACCTAACAATGTAGTGGTAAAAAATCTTTGAAATATTTTAAGGTAATAAATTCTTTGGTTCTGTTCAAGTTTCGGCTGTTAATATTTTTATTTTATTTGAAGCAGTTCGTGATTGAAGCGGAGTTAGAAACAATAGTATGTTATTGTAACAACTTGAAGGAGCCGGCTTTATTGTCAAGAGTTTTTGTTTCGATCTCGATATGTACCCGTACCTATTAGTTCAAGGTTGGTCGACAAGTCATTGACTTTTTACACACTTCTTACAAGACAAGTTTATTGACTACGTTTATGTGAGGAATCAAACTCAAAGCATTTTACTTATTTCAATTAAACCATTTACAGGCACTTTTGAATTGTCAAGGAGGCGAGGTGGCCAGTCAAAATGTGAAGCTAGTTGCCCATTGCAAAGCGTAGTACCTATGGAGAAGAACGGGCAAGAAACTCCATAGACACTCTTTTAAATTATATTAAATAATATAGGTACAAATGTTCAATGTATATGTGAGAACGTAAAAAAGATTTACACATTAAAAGCGTCCAGAGTACCTACAGCAAACAAAAACAATAAAAAAAATAGAATAATTAAAATAAGCCAAGCCAGGTAATACATGACCAGTCCCAATTGACGGCGCCCGTTCACGAACATGACGAATATACTATACATATATGACGATAGTGAGAAACCGTAGTTAGCAGCTATGAATTGGTCAGTCAATAAATAGAAATCAAAGTAAGATCACATCGTAAATACTATTTACGAACTCACATTCGGGAACAATAAAACCCGAAGCGAGCGATCAACGTAACATAATAAGATTTCTAGTCCGCGATACAAAGGGGCCTACATATCGCATCAGCTCATTTTACACCTAGTTAGGCCCGCTTCTCCTACCATCGGCGGCCATTGTGTGTATCCCCCTTGTTATGGTAAATAGTTGGCCTCGGGCCTCCGCAGGCCTCCTCCTGATTGCGGCCACTAAGACTTGTTAGTGTTTTCAATGGGATTATTATTGTGGCGATTGTTAGGCCGGGCTTGAGCTTGAGAATGTATTAAGAGCTTTGTAAAGAAGTCTGTTTGGTTAGTTCGTGGATGTTATTGATAGTTTTAGAAAGGATGAGTCAGTTGCTTGAAGTTCTATCTAAGCCTTGACGTAATTATGGTCAAGTAGCAGTAATAGAATTGATTCATTGCCGACTTCCTATAGATATGCTGCTGAAGATTTACTTTGTATGTGTGCAAACATGACGAATATTTCAATTGGTTATATTATTATTATAGCAAGATTTTTGTGGGATTCATACATATGTATATTAAGACCGTTATCTTTCTTTTCGATCTTTTGTTAGAGAATAGCGAAAGTGATAGTTATGTGACTTCTCGGAATATCTCTCAATTTTCGGGTAACACTCTGTCGGACACAATAGGGTCAGGTAGACAAGGTGTACCGCCGTTTAGGGATCGAGATTTAAGGTTTTAAAATACTTTTTCGAGAGTGTTGTGATGCCGATTTTGTAAATAAGGGTCGTTTCCATATTTTTGGTGATCCATGAGCCCTCGTATTGATTGCAGTGCAGACCCATTGTTGACGACCAGCAACCAAGCTTTTTTATACTCAATGTTTCCTTTTTATTAAATTATATTCTTATGTCTTTACTGTCACTCTCTGACTCTGTGAAAATATATACCAAAAAATTGTGATCGTGTTTCTATTTTTAATGAGCATCATTCATACTGCCGTCATAAGGAAAAAGGGCACAACTAACATTTTTTCCGAAATTGAGTTATATACTTATTCGGAATCAGAAAAAAAAGGCCCATCTGCCAATATTTTTTGTAGAATTTTAGGACCAAGATAAACAGAAATACCATAAGCTGGAAAGGCACAACTGAGCCACTTTTTAAGTTATTGTACGTAAAAAGAGCACATCTGACTTATAGTACGTCAAAAGGTCACATATGCATAGATGCGGCTTTAATTTGTATCACGATAAATATCATTTATTTTTTTGAAAAGGCATAATTGACCAGCGTTAGATATTAAAGGCACAAATACCACAGATGTGCTCTTTGATAAAGTTTACCAACTATACCTTGACATTTAGGTAATTTAAAAGAAAAGTCACAACTAGCAGTTATGCCTTTACTACCAAAAATCTTTGACTAGAGGTGAAGTGAGGGGGTCGAGGTACGAAGCGAATCCCGCCAGTTGTGCCTGACGTGTCTGGACTCCACGCTTGCCTGTGCTGCGCTGGTAAGATTAAGTTTTTGTTACATTTTCATGCTTTTATTATATAAAACTTCTTTTGTGACACATTAATATATGATTTTTAGGATTTATTAGCGACATTTTTGAATGATTAAATTGCGAGTTAGTTTAAAAAATATGACGACATTTTAGTAGGTACACAATCGTTAATAATTTAGAATACGAAACGTGCAATAATTGTTACTGGATTTATACTACCAGGTCATTTTTATCAAAAACAATACTACAAAAAATACTTAATACTATTTTCAGCAATATGCAATCACGAAGCGCAAGATAAGTTAGTGCTGCTTTACGCAACGATAATTCTGTAGGCGAATGGACTCCCGCGCCGTCAACAAGTGGCGTTCAGCACTCGGTGCAAGCATCAAGCTCGGAGCATGTTGTGGTGCCGCAATCTATGTTTGATACAGGGTCCGATTTTGATTCTGATGACTCAGTATTGGATAAAAATTACGAATTACCACAAGTACGGGGAAAAAGCAGCGATAGTCATAGTTCTGACTCAGAAGACTTTATACCATGTTCGCAGCCAGTTTCAGGAAGAACAATTTTAGAATCATCGGAAGAATCAGATGAAGAAACTGTTCAACTGACTAAGAAAGGAACTATTAGAAAGCGCAAAACTTATACCGTTAGCATAAAGGATCGAAAGAGACTGAAGACGGAGGAAAAAATAAAAAATTAAATATTTTGTAAAACCTGGATGCCGCGAGGATGTCTGCAAAAAAAAGTGTTCATTGTTGACAACATTGTTAATACAATGTTGTCAACAATGAACAATATTAATTTGTTAAGTTACAGTTAATAAATGTAATTTTTTAAAGTTTTGAGATGATAATTTTTGTTACCTTTTTAAAATAAAAGTTTTATAAGTATTCCCTAATTGCTTTTTTCCCTGTTTTTTTTTTTGTATAATTATTAAAATGAAAAGGCACATTTTAATAAATATGACTTTTCATTGTATTATTTCATATTTTTTCACAAAATGTCAGAATGAAAAGTCACAATTGGTTAGTTATGCCCTCTATTCGTAATTTTAATAATTTTACTTCATTTTTTATGCTACGTTGAAAGAGAAAATGTTGATTATTTAATAAATACCAATAAAATAAAAACTTATATTTCAATAATCGTATAGGAATCGTGAACATGAATTTATTATAATTCATCTATTTTCGAAAAATAATGTGCAAATCGATATTTTTCGCCAAAAACCAATAAAAATTTTAAACTCAATTTTCTCCATGTTTATAAAATGTTAGTTGTGCCCTTTTTCATTATGACGGCAGCATAGCTATCCTCATCCTCAACACCCATAGTTAGATGCTGTTGAGTTTCTTAAAACTTCGCTGAAATTATAGATGATGAGTGCTGTTTTGCGTTTCGCTTTTGTTGTAATAATAAATATCTAAACGTAAGTAGACCGTGAATGTGACACAAAGTACATTGGTGCAAAAACCTTCCAGATAAAGCGTTTTATACACAATTCTCTGTTGAAGTTGTTAGCTGATTGTCTATTAATAGAACTCCTCGGTTATTCGGTCAAATAATTTAACAAGACTTCAAAGTAAATGAATGCAACCACATCGAGACAATGTTTTGTCTCCAAGTCAAAACCAACACAAATCAATTTGTTGAATGGCTTAGTGCGAAATTATTCCGCCATACTGTTGATTTATAGAATCACTTCACAGAATTTACAATCACTTAAATTATATATTATTGTTTATTAGTTTACAAGGGAGTTCATTATAAAATATGTACCTACTTGTATGTAAAGAGGTTGAGTAAAATAACATGATGATAACTTGAATCAGTGTTGTTACTATCAGATAAGAATCAGATATCTCTTCTATACTTATAGTAAGATGAGTGTTTGCCCACACTATGGATGACGCCATCGCAGTATGCATGTATGTTTGTATGGCTGTGTCCGTGTGTGTGAGTGTGTTCTATTGTGTGTGAGCACAGGAAGTGAGGATGCGTTTATTTATTCATTTGCTATAAGTTTTCTTTAATAATTCCTCTCGTTGTTGACTCATTGATAAGCATGCTTACAAGACAATGTTGCAACTTCTATCTATAGCTACATGAGGCAGATAATTTTCAAAATTTGCCCTCAACTTAATTAGCAATCGTGTGCATTTCCCTAACTTAATTAAACTTATTATTATTCTTCATTATCTACTATAACTTGTAAGTCAAGATAGAATCAAGTTAGCTCTTATAAGTTATACAGTACCTACTCACTTGTTAAATGAGTTTATTACTGTCACCAGTTTTTCAGTAACAGGTTGTCTAATGTTGAGCTTTACTTCCAACAAATTAAGGTCTCAATTAAGGTTAAGCCCTTAAAATGGTCCCTCGATAATTTTCTAAGTTTCTATTTATAAATACAAGGAGAGTTGTCGATCAGCATCGCAATTATTCGTCTTACATGATTAACAGCGGATGTTAATTCATTAGCTGTCGTTATCGGTTGTCACAGATAAGTTAAGAATCTTGTTCTATCGGTAACTAGACTGCTTTCGTAAGACAGTTGGCTTTGATGGACCGTGTGTGAGGATGAATAGGAAATATAGAGCGCCGGCGCTGTCAATGGTTCTTTCTAAGTAGCGTGATCTTGTATGTAGATCTAGGTAAGACAAAGCTTAGTCTTAGATAATAATGTGATAGAGAGTTTATGATTGATTGATGTATTTTAAGTGGAAAAAAATCATATTATTGAAGCTAACTCAAAAACTACCCAAGCAAAGTTAATAAAATTTATATTGGACTACCCCTGAGGCATACCTTTATTATATACTTTTAAAAAAAGAAGCAAATCGGCTTATAAATAATGGAGTTCTGAGATAACAAACAAAAAAAAAAAAACTGAATTGAGAACCTCCTCCTTATTTTGAAGCCGGTTAAAAAGGTAGCTTCACAGCTGACCCTGAATGTTGAATGAAGGGAAACTTTATGGTCACATTGTGATTAGAGCAGTAAGCAGACCCTTTATCATGAAAGTCAATTGTGCCCGGTATACAATTTTCCATATGGCCGTTTTTAGTATCACTACGCGGCACCTAAGGGTCAGTTCACACTGAGACGCGACGCGACGCGACGCTGCGCGCACGATTTATTCCATTCTAATACCAAAAACTAATACCACTGGTATTTGATTCAACTCTTATTTTTTTTCTATTCCGAACGGATACCACTTTTTAAATAATTTAATTTAATGTACGAACGAATACCAACAACTTGAATTTGGTACAGTCAGCGCAGTCAAACCTAATCAAAGTAAATTTGTTTTTCAATATTTTTATGTAATCGTAATATAATGCTTAAAACTTTCCAAATTCACTTCACTCCAATATTTGTATATTTGATTCATTGCTATATAGGTGAAGAATGACTGATTTGATTAAACAAAAAGTTGATTTTCTGTGAAATTTTACAATTGTTAGGTAAGGTTAGAATTCATTGCAAAAAAAATTGCTGATTCATTGCTATGTAAGTGATGAATGACTGATTTGATTATACAAAAAGTTGATTTTCTGTGATATTTTATAATTGTTAGATTTAAAGTGAATTTTTCATATTAGATATTATTGCAAAAAAAAAAATGCTGATTCATTGCTATGTAGGTGATGAATGACTGATTAGATTATACAAAAAGTTGATTTTCTGTGATATTTTACAATTGTTAGATAAAAAGTGATTTATTTTTGTTAAAAATTTACCTGACATAGTTGTTATGAGATAGGTAGACGTGAATAATTACGTACCTATCTAATAATAACTATGTCAGATAAATTTCAATATAAATTAAGAGTTAATTTTTTGAGATATTTTGTAATTTTTAGATTGTAAGTAAATTCTTCCTGTTTGATGTTTTTGCAAAAAAAAATATTATACAGGTATAGAGAGGAACTAAAATTATATTAAAGTTGATTATTTAAGTGATATTTTATCATTGAACAAGACGTTTGCTAACAAAATTTGATTTTTTTTGAGTTATCTGTTTTTTTTTTTAATTAAAGGTCTTATATTTACATACAAAGCATTTTTACTGACTGTACCTTATATCTTTGAACTTGTTTTGGTATTAGTTTAAACAATGGTATCGGTTCGGAATAGAAAAAAAATATGAGTTGAAACAAATACCAGTGGTATTAGTTTTTGGTATTAGAATGGAATAAATCGCGCGCACACTTTAAAAGAGTGGTACACATTGCAATGGGAGAGTTCACGTTGAGAGTATATTTTGAGTCACTCTTTTAAAGTGTGCGCGCAGCGTCGCGTCGCGTCACGTCTTGGTGTGAACTGACCCTAAATGAAACTGTTGGATTTTCAACGTTGAAAATTCAACAGTGCGGCTGTCCTTTTAAAATGTCTTATTGATTTTATTTATACTCTAGGTCCTATACTACGTCACATTTACTCGTAATTGGACGAAGTATTCTGTCTAACCTTTTAAGGCTTGACTGATCATGGTTAGCGGAGCCAGAATCATCTATTATGCGCCTGACCTTAAGCGCACTCCACTAGATCGTACTATAGTGTCATTTAAAATAATCCCATGTTAAATAAATGCTGATCCCAAGACCATTAGTAACGCAGACTAGTCTGATGAGGAGTTATTTATGTACTTACAAGTACATAAACAACTCCTAGGTAATGCGCGACACATTGTTGGAATTCTTTTAACACCTACGTAATTAACATTTGCATTGCGAATGGCGGAGTTCAATTGTACAGACGCCAGCACATCAAGCTACTACAATATGTCAAAATTCTTTAATAGATTTTCAACTTTATCGTTAAAGCATTAGTAAGGTTCAAGGTTGATTGGGAAAATTTGACAGTTTCGGGTAGCTTGACCTGCTGGCGTCTGTACATCATTATTATCTATAGGTACTATAAAATTCTCGAGTCGCAATGTTTGTTACCAAACTCCTCCGAAACGGCTGGACCAATCTGTATGAAATTTTACGTGCATATCGGGTAGGTTTGAGAATCGGCCCACATCTATTTTTCATGCAAAAAAATGTATAAATGGCAAAACAACGTTTGCCGGGTCAGCTAGTAAATATGTATATATTTAATTATAAAGAGGGAGGGGTAGAGGGAGGGAAGATATGTAAGTTTGTATGTAGGGGGTAATCTCCGTCACTACTACTCGGATTTGAAAAATTATTTTAGCATTTCACATTCCAATTCTTGAGGAAAGTTATAGGCTATTTAACATTACGCTATGACCCTTAGGAGCCGAGCAGAAGGAAAAAAGGTCAGAAAGCACGCTAAGCGAAAATTAAGTAGTAGCACGGGTGAGCGATGGGATGCGACACGATTGGTCGGGCCCAAATTTCACGCGGACAAAGTTGCGGGGAGCAGTTAGTACCTTATACTTATATCAGTTTTTATTCGTTTATCTTTGAGCCTTTGTCACGAGATGGGTCGCAATCATTTATTTGTTTATTTATACTTATCGCACAAAAAGGTACAAAGGCGGACTTAATGCCTTAGGCATTCTCTACCAGCAACCAAGGGTGGTGAAGAGATTAGATGGCAGGTGCTTTGGTTGAGACGTTGAGAGGGACAATGATAAAAACAAACTCTTAAAACTAGGTACACAAATACATAAATAGGTTATAATTATACACATACATAATATATTATTACGATAATATATACTTATAATATATATATACACAAATTCAAGGGAGAGAGGTGTTGAGATGACTCTACACAATTTTTTTCATCAATCAAAAAGTTCTTAAACTCTAGTATTCAACGTCAAATGCCATATGTTGGCTTTATCATACGCAGACCTTCAATAGAATCATCTACAATAATAATAACATAACATGGTTTTGAACATGATACAGTGATAGAAATAATCAAATAATAAATTAATTTCTTGCAATTCGAAGGAGTCTGCATTGTAGTTTTGTGGATTGTTTTATGCTTTGGAATCTGCTTAAAATAATCTGCATAATGTATATGGTTTTTGTATTAAAACATGTTTATTTTTCGTGCATGACACATCTTCTTGATATTTCTAAGAATACTTCTCAAGGCTGATGATTCGCTAAGGTCGAAGTCTTCTTTGACCCTGCGCGAAATCAAGTTTCATTAAGGTAATAATTATTGAAACCGGCGATCTCTAGGACTAGAAATAATATTTCATTAGTCACGAACAGGTTCCAAGCTCATCCTTTTTGTGGGTAAAGAAAAAAATCGCAGCTAATTTGTCCATCAAAAAAAGATAAGTGTATTAAGACAGGTTTCATTTGCATTCTCATGAATAGGTGCCGTTACATAGAGACATAAAAATCAAAACGCAATTTCCAACACCATTACCTAGCATTAACACACACATTAACACCATTATAATTTTCTAGCAGTGCCCCGCAGTTTCACCCGCATAAGTCTCGATGCCGTGAGAATAATGGGATAAAAAGTATCCTATGTGTTAATCCTGGTTATAAAATAGCTGTGTGCCCATTCAAATCCGTTACTGAATGGATTTGAATTTTTGGCACACAATTTTTTTTTGTTACTCTTTCACGCTGAAACTACTGAGTGTTTGTGTGAAAGAGTAACAAACATCCATCGCACAAATTTTCGCGTTTATAATATTAGTAGGAAGAAGGATAGGAAGTTACAGTAATAAGCTACAAGCAACTGGTATTCTAATGTGCTACCGTCGCGCCTAAACGCGTGTAACAGCGTTGCAAACTCACGTCAGAGCAGAGCCCTTGTGCTGTCGTTCGGCAAAATACTTTGTAGCAGGGGTAAATAACACTTGGTCGCTAACCGGACTGGTTATATCGCGCGCGGTAATACCCCACTAGTTTACCTTAATGTCGGAATTCGCTTTTAATTGAACAAGGGAGTAAAGTAGACAGGCTGCGTCTGCGCAGGGCGGCGGTTAATGCAAGGATGCGTTTGCTAATCTGATGTGCTTATGGTGGACGACCGCGTCCACTTACTCATTCTCCGGTATGCAAAATGTTTTATGCTTCGGATAGAACTAATTGCGTAGTTTACAGACACAACTTGTCGAAATGGGGGATTACTGACCCATCCAATACCCAGTGCGAGAGTGGTGCTTCTAATCAGACCATGCCACACTTGCTGGAGTGCCCTAAGTGCCCGTGCACCTGCACCTTGGATGAATTAATGAATGCCTCTGATGCCGCAATCAACGTGGCTACCTACTGGGCTCAAACAATATAAAATATCGAAGAAGAATACCATCGACACGAAAAGAAGAGAAAGCCATTAAAACATAAGAATTGATACACCTACTGCTAGAACTGTCACACTTTGCATAATCGCGATTTGCTCATACCACGAAGTGACAAGAACGTAAGTAGGTATACTGCATATCCTCCTGACATAATTCCTTATCACCTCTTACAACGCTCATGGGAAGTGATGACCTGTGAGTGTGAAGGCCGCGACCGATATTATGTCATGGGCACCAATTAATTAGGTCTTTGTTAAAAAATATAATTTTCGCAGAACAATGTTGATTGTATACGTCTCTCACGATAGATGAGGTTATCGCTTTCTTGTATGGAAAACCCAGATGTTAATTTTGTTCTTTGTTGAGAGAATTTATGATTAAATGGGTTGACTGTTGAAAAAACCCAGCTTTATTCATCTAGGTCAATGAATCGAAGGTTTGTGGGTCCGGCGGGGTAATTACGTAACACACTATCAATAACAATGGATATTATTATTATTTATGGAATATTTCTTCTAGTTTTACCATCCTTTTAGGTTTTATTGCCCAAAACAATGAGTTTTTGGAGCTTAGCCCCACCTAGACCGACGTATTTTTTCTTAGCACTATATTATTATCTTCTAACTTTCCATAGATATCACTACCTAAAGCATTACCCACTTCATATTTGCCAGTAACTAGCTAATCATCTACGATGTTTATCAAGCCGTATGTCGGTTGATGTGCTGAGCAAAAGTATGGCGATTCAATTAAGTTGTCAGGTCGTCTAAGGATGGCTGCCCAGTGACCGGTGTCGATATAACTTGTCCACATTATGTACTGTTAGATGGCGCTAACGGTGCTCAAGCGCATCTAGAAGTACTTACCCATCTTCTTGAAATTATTGAGGAAGGGTTTTAGATGAGGGGTAATTTACCTAATCACCATATTTTAGAATCTATCTAGCTAATACCTATAGCTAGATAAAGTTATGTTAATCATTTCAGGTTCACAATAAGGGCGGGTTGTTTCACGTCCACTTGATGCACGCGTATACGTCAAAAAGCGCGCTAACTATCGTCAAACCAAAAAAATGCGTTGTTTCAAATTAAAATGACAAAATATTATATTACTTTACTTACGTCAAATAATTACGTAGGTACTCGTTATTATTTCACGTACGTATGTTACGTTAACCAACCGTTTGAAACAACCGGCCCTAAGCTACGGATTGTAACTTGCTTCAAAATCTTAAGTGTGTGCTGAAGCTATAAGAACTCAATTGGCTTTTAATGTTAGGAACGTATTTGAAAGGTTCATAGTAGAAACTAGCATTGGCAACATGGCAGCAACAAAAGAGTAGAACGCTTATCGTAAACATAACTGATTATAAATTTTCCATCCTCATTATAATGTAACAAGATCGTGTGTAATGTTAGGGCTTTGTATTGACACAGCTGGTCCGCTCACCTTGACTTATAAAAACAGATTTACGTAATAAAAACTTAGAAAGTAATCCACGCCCAGTCGCCCTCGCCCATCGCCTGGCATAACCCGACTAGTTTTTCCAACCCATTGACGGCCCGCGTCAATCCGTTATTCCACGACTAGTTTTTAACTTTTTACCACATTTGTACAATGTTATTCGTTTTATATAACTGTGCTTCTAATGGGTGTAAGTTTTTCCTGGCCGGTATCGAGGGCGCATCTATAATTGATCACATGTTGTTCGGATAACATGAAGATTGCTCTTGTACCGTAACGTTTTGAACGATTTTTTGTTCGTTTATCGTCGTGTTTGATTTATCATTGATTGTGTAGTGATTGTGTGGCCTTGGTACAATAGCAATAACGTTATTTGTATTAACTTTGTTATCATACTGTTACTGTTAGCCTGCATCATTCTATGCTGAGCAAAGGCCTCTCCCCATTACTACCAGCTAAAGTTGACAACTGGTCGTTTGGTTTCTCCAGCTCGTCCTGCCATCTTCTATGAGGTCTGCCGCGACGCCTTCTATCTGTGTCAGGGGAGGGCTCGACGTTGTGATTATTTTCCACAGCTCATTGGGCATACGGCAGACGTGGCCAGCCCAGTCCCATTTCAGCTGAGAGGCTTTTTGAGCAACGTCAGTAATCTGTGTTTTGGACCGCAGTGTGGTGTTGCAAATATGGTCTGTCATTTGACGCCTAGAATACTGCGTTCCATTGCACGTTGGCATACCTTGATTTTGTTATCATACTGTACGGTACGGAAAGTATCTACATAAATATCTATTAAAATATAACTTCAAACAAACTCATTACTTGTCGAGTTCATAGAATGACGTTTCATCATCATTTGCAGAGGTTCATCATTATTTAGTTGAGTCGGTTTATAGCGGTATCAAATAAATCATGGTGGCCTCTAGGTAGCCGCGGCTGCAATATTAGTTTGGTCGGCGTATGCGCAAGATTAGTATGCATTAGTGTGCCTCGTTACTCATAATGATGTGCGTATGATATCATTTTATGGAGGCAGACTTGATGAAACGCAATAATGTAATGTGAAAAGACGAGAATATCTACCGGTAAGAGTTTGGACACGCTTCATTTGTGTTGGATTTCCTCGGAAAAGTTTTCAAGAAGAAAATATGTAGCTTTGTGTCGTTTGGTAAACAAAGTGCTTAGAGAAATCTTCGTCTAGCCAACACACTTTTCCGCAGAGAGAATAAACATGGATTTTTCATTACGTATTGTCTCAGTCTGATTTTTGCAACTTCGAATAAATTTTCATTTGGTACTAGCTGTCCCCGCGACTTCGTTTGCGTGCACATCGGAAAACAAATTTGTCATTATCACAGACAGGCAGACAAAATGTTTGTTTTGTTATAACTACCGTATATACTTTCATATGCATTTAGTAAAAATCTGTTATTTTTACTTCACAAACAGACACTTCAATTGTATTTATCTGTATGTATGTATTTGTAGGTATGTGTGCATAGATTTTCTGTCTTTTCCACTACTTCTTAAAAACATAAACATAAATTAATTTGGAAAGATAAATTAATTGCCGGTTCATAAGATTCGCCTTATATTGACATCACTATCCCTTTTTGTCAATTAAAATACGTAATGCACGCAATGTAGCGCCGTCTACCATATTTACTCCTCCGAAAATAAATTTCTTTTCTGAGGCTATCAGCTCTCGTATTTATTGCCAGGACACGCTTCATAAAGGAATGCTGCAATTAAAAAGACCGGTTGCCCGATTGCGTCATCCTGGACCCTCGGTTTTATTTTTGGCAGTTTTTATCAAAGAGCCTTATGAACTTGCGAGCAACATGGACTATGTTTGCGAAGAATATGTTTGTGTTTTGTTCATTCATTATGGTTATAACGTGGTATATGGTTCTGTTTTGGTGTGGTTACATTTTAAAGGTAGTTTGATAAGAATCTTAGGTAGCCTTACAGTAGGCTATCGTTTTTAAAAGGTGTTGAAAGACCTATGTATTTTTTTTTTCTGATGGTTACCTAATCATTTAATTTATTAAAGAATATATTAAATACTATATAAGCTAACAGACTTAAAATAATATTAATAATATCAAAACGTATTAAAAAATTGAGAAAAGGGAATCATAGGGCATCAAAAAATTTGTCTGCATCAATCGCACAATCTGTCAACAAGAAAAGTGCCCAAAAGGCTGACTGCGTCTATTTGGGCCTGAAGATAATAATTACTATGCAATAGTAACTACTATAGTAAATTTGGGTGACCTAAGTTAGAGAGTGGTGACCTAGAGTTCAAGTGCGTACCTCCACCAACAATCGCCTAAATCAAAACTTAACTAATATTAGTACAGTCTCACAATCTCTGTCTTGTATATTACATACTAAGAGGTAATTAATCATTTATTTGTTTTGACTTCAAGACACAGACATTAGTGTAGCCCTGGCTCTTGTACAGGGAGTTCTTGTATCACAAGATCCAAAAAAAAACTAAATTTTTTGTTGTTTTTGTTGTAGTGAATTTGTATGTCTGTAAGACGTAATCTCTGGAAGTACTGTTTCGATTTCAAACCAATTCATTCACTGATAGAAATCTACAATATTGCCGAGGGCATAAGGATATGTTTTATGGTATAGTTGACTTCCACGTAAAGTTGCGGGCAGAAGTTAGTATTAAAATAATTTGAATAATGTTTTGTTACGACCATATTACTGGCGTATTTCTTCACTATCGCTGTTAAAACTAACCCGAAGTAATCTACAGTCATTTTATAATCCCATATAGCATCGAAATGTAACACTCTATCATGTGATACGCTTGCATAACTTTTGGGATTACGGTAATAATATCTTTTACAATGCTCAACATCGTTTGGTATCTTTTACGAGCTCCGTGCAGTAAAAGTTTATACCTTAGCGTTACTCTTTTCACGTTATGATTGACAATAACTTCTGTTATTGCAGATTTAATGCGTTCATATCTTTATATATCACGTCAGAGTTTTATCCATTACCTTTTGTAAATGTGATAAACCTTTTGAGCGATGTATCTTAAAATGAAACGCAAACTTTTCTTATAAGGAATAGATAGCACGCCAAACAGTACTAGCCTCGTTTACAAATATGGTTTGAAGCAATCTAAAATAATAACGGAAGAACCCTGACCTTAGTAGATATCACTTAGTAGTTACTTTTATAGACATCTGAAGATTTTGTACCAAAAGCTAACAAGCTGTTCTATGGTAATATCATGGCTAAGGTGAGCGACATCACGGCAGGCCCAAACGGAGATGGCGGAATGAGCTGGACTCCTTCAACAAGAACTGGTCCTTAGCAGGTTTAATTAAGAGACTTGAAAAAAGAGTAGGGAGGCCTTTGCCCTCCAGTAGGACATCACACGCTTTTAATAATAAGGCAAGAAAACCAATATTTTAGTCCCTGATATAAAAACATGAGATTCTGTTAACTGAGTCCAACAATGTAGGAATTGGGATATTTATTTCAATAGGGGAGGTAATATCACTCAATAACGATAAATTGACTCATACATAATGTATTTCTTGGTTATAGAAACTAATAAATAGATGACGAGTGCGTACGTGAATTTTATTATAGGATTTACTCTCGGAAAAGAGGATTAGGCATGATCTTACGGAAATAGGAATGAGATGAGATCACTATTTACTATGTCCTGTTAATTCCGAATGATTCACTCATAATACTAGTAAAATTATCCCGTTAATTAAATGTACATTTCATTTCGATCGGCAACGGAAACTGCTAATGAAATTTATTATTTGCAATAAATAATTCTACAAATACAGAACTATTAAATGTTTATTGTTGATAGCGGTCAGTCAATTAGTTTTGTAACTTGGCGGTTAATTATTAATTGAATAATAAAACTATAATAGGAATTTAATTAATATTGAAGCTGTATAAAGTTAGAGCTTTCGTCGTACAATGTTTTTCACGAGAATCATTTCAGACTGAACAGTCAGAGCACATTCATTACAACAAGGTTACTAGAATTTTATAGATAAGGCATGTTTATGGTTGTGTGTCATACTGTAGAGTTTTCTAGTCATACCTACTACTATGTATTTGAGAGCACGTAGAATACAGGGTCAAATTAAATTAGCTAGCAAAACTTCGCAGACGTGATGAGTACCTAAGTATCGAAATCTAAATATGATAAAAGAAAATTTGATGAATTTAATTTTTGGGTTCAACGACAGCTGTTCGTGTAGTTACTTGAAATATTATCAGTTTAAACATCAGTTTTTTTCACAACAAAACAGAAATAAACGTGTTTTCTCAATTCAAACTTCTAGTACCTACTACACTACCAACGGTCGTTGGCGCCAAACAAAAAATCATCAAATCCTTTTTATTTTTATTATATTATTGTGTTTAGATATTGATACCAACGTCAGCGGAGTTTCGTTAGCTAATTTAATTTGACCCTGTTAACGTTACTCACTACTTCGTAACACATTAACCTATTTTTCAAGGCGTAGTGAAAAATTCGAAACATGAAAGCGAGCACTCCCGTTCTGTATACACTATCTATATTACAGTTATAGGATGTTTGTCCTAATCTCGAATTTGTGGATGAATCAGCGAGCTCAGTTCATTCACCCCGCGGTACATAAGTGTCAGCTGTTATTTATGTGCATAAATGTATTAACATAATACATTTCAATTATGTTGCACGTCAAGTTGGCGCAAGGCGATTTGAATATCGACCTCACGACGTCTCTTCAGGGAAACGAAATGATGTTATTTTTATATCTATTTCTATACTAATAATAAAGCTGAAGATTTTTTATTTTTTATTGTTGTTTGTTTTAACGCGCTAATCGGTGGAACTACCCGTCGGATTTGAAAAAATATTTTTACATTTTGATAGCCCAATTCTTGAGAAAGGCTATAGGCTATTTTAACATCACGCTATGACCCTTAGGAGCCGAAGAAAGAATGCTAACTGAAAACGAAGTGTTAGCGTGGGCAGGTGATGAAATGCGATGGGATGGGTCGGGGAACAAGAAATTTTACGCGAACGAAGTCGTAGGCAGAAGCTAGTGAAGTTTAAAATAAACATAATTTATATAAACACATAAATAAATATTATTACATTAAATAAATATTGAGTGTAACTTTACAATAGCTGGCCCTTTGTCGCCCACTCTCGAAAGTTTTGAAGAAATTTCTTGAACACAAACTTTCACCTATCGGGTTTCGGTTGCACAGTGATGGTTATCACAATAAGTGCATCCGTTTCTGTGCTAATTTTATTCATTTCAGCAAAATTATATTAAATAGTAGCGCATATTTTATATGTTGAATAATTTTCTCCGTCTGGTAACGAATGTTTTGACTTATGACGTGTTTTTAAATAAAACACGATCTCATAATAAATGAAGATTTCATTCAGCATGTCCGATTGGCAGCCCACAGCTTTTCTAGGTCGACTTATTAAATCTCTTTGACCATTTGATAGATTACTCACAAACATAATAACATCACGCCTTGTTTCCCGAAGGGTTGCGCAGAGGTGTACCTATATAATTATATTAGTATCCCTTGTAAGAATTCTAATAGGGCACTCTGGGCTGCTATTGAGAAATTCCAGATGAAAAAACCCAATAACACTTTGCCCGACCCGGGCATCGAACCCAGGACCTCATGCTTAGCTTGCGCCCCCACGATGCTCATGGTTTACGTAACCATAAGAAAATAAACACATTGATTTTTATAAATTGAAAGTAAAATGTTACAAAGATTACAGTATTGAACTATTTCACTATTTAAACGTCGATTAAAAGAGCATTACCTTTCCTCTATACCGTGAGTATTTATATATAGATACATATATATATGTTTATATATTGTTGTATTATGTATTTATATAAGTGTAATTTTATATATATAATTTGTTTTGCATTATTTGTGTAGGTATATTTAATATTTTAGTTTTAGACTTCACAAATTCATATTTTTCTCTTCTTGTTCTCACACACTATTGTCTACATTTCTTTTTTACTTCTCCTTTCGCAGGTCTGCTGGAAGAAATTTCTTAAGAAATAAGCAGTACCTTTGTACTCACATTATATCTATGTCATATCACTATGTATTTTACTGTGTGTACATAAATAATAAAATAAATAAATAAATAAAGATAAGTGACCATGTCATACCGCCATGTCCCTTGCCCAGAAAGGTAATATGCCTTATAAAAACGTCGTTGGTGATAATACGCGTGTGGTTAGCACGTAAAGTGCGGCTATTAGGGCAGGTGCATTATTTCTGCAGCATCTTGGCACCTCGGCACTGCAAACTGTGCCCTGTCAGGAATTTGCGTGGGAGATATACCCGTTTGCTGTCGCCATGTTTTTCTGACGCCTCGTTCGATTCGAAGTTCGAATTTTCTCTTTTCGATTGAATAACTCGAGCCCTTTTGTTGTGACGCCGTCAAGTATCTTTCTAACCGGCCTGATGCAAATTGAAATCGTTGACTGTAATAAAATGCTTTAATTTAATTTAATTTTAGTTTGAGCCCGTGCGGTGATCTTTTGAATGACAATAAGTTTAAGTAAGAGGTTTCATTTAATTTTGATTTGAAATTAAAAATAATTTTGTTTTTAATTTCAAATCAAAATTAAATGAAACCTCTTATTTAAACTTATAGATTGTAGAGTTGGTAGAGTCTAAGCCGACCCAGTTGGGAAAAGGCTAGGCAGATGATGGTAAAGTTAAATTGTCTCATAGAGTAAAGTTCATCTAACCATAGTCTTACGCAAAATAAACGTTAGTGAAACCGCATTGTACGCTTTCAAAATACAGACATCGATCATATCTTCAAATTACAGCTAAAATGCGAGACGATTTCTACAAAGCCCAGAATTATCGTTAAGTAAAGTTCATACAAAATGAATGGTATTAATCCCACGCATTATTAGGTGCAGTAATGTCTGCCTACAGACAGCCGGCTATGATTTGACCGTTGCTTGTAATTACGTGTCGTAAATCGGCCGTATCAAAGTTTGCGGGAATCACTATCGAATGCGGTTCCGATTATTACACGCCTTAGCACCTCCTACGTATCGTAGGTATCATTCTATTTACTGATTTCTGTTTAATTTTACTATCGTGATATCTGTATCTGTGAAATGTTATTCGATGTCTTTTATGAATTGCTTTGGTAGAGTCCCTATTCCTAATATTGTTGGGGAATTGCAGCATAGCATTCTAGGAAGGTGACAAGATATAATCGCCTTCTACAAACCTTGGGAGTTTTACTTTAGTACCGATAAGTTTAACAACAGTAAAGCACTGTTTATTTCGCAAGAAAAAAAAAAGATACGGGTTTAAACGCGAACCATCATAAACATTAAGTCCGCCCATGTTCCAACACGCCAAAAGTGTTATCTCCAACATTACGTTATGTACCGCTTAATGATTAAACGTTCGCCGCAAAAAGTGACAACGATGCTTTCGGAATCCCCATTAAGACGCTCCTCAATCCTGATGGTGGCTGCAGTAATAATCGATTGTCGAAGAAGCGCGCATACCACCATATCGGGTAATTAATCATGTACTTATAAGGCCTTCAGTACAAAATTACCATCCTTAATAAGCTGTGGACAGCGATTTATTACTGAAACAACATGTGAAATATCGCTCTCAGTACAAAAGAGAGCTTTTTCTTCCACCAAAAGCCGTAAAAATTGCAATCGAGATGATAATATTAAACATTCACGGCTGAATCGCGTTCATAATTATTAAACATCTGTGTTTTTGGTCTGACATGCAATGCAATGTGCATGCTGAATCACTGTTTCGGATCAAAAAAATACTTCGAGCTGCAGTTATTGTAAATTATGATCTTTATCGATTATTTCTTATGCCAATGTGCAATGAAAATTTTATCATTATCTACTTTCAATGACTGAGGGGCGATTCATTTTAAGAACGTTCACAGTCTGATCTCAGCCTCAATCTGTCAAAAATATCTCTAATTTTCCTAAATTTTTGACAAGTTTTTGACATTGACTGTCGCCGAGATGAGATTGCGACTAGATTTTGAACGTTTTCATTACGGGAATTGGCCTTCATATCGTTCAAAGTTACCTAAAATTATTGGTAGTTTGTAACAATTAAGCGGTATACCATTATAGCCCATGGGAGTAAAAGAACAAGTTGTTTTACTGTTATCGTTTTTCCAGTACCAACAACAGCTTTAGGAGTAATTCGAGATATCCTCGGTAGCGGCGAGTTAAATATAAAAGTAAATTAACTGAGTTAATGTGCGTCCCGACACAATTTATCCTCGGGAAATAATTGAACTTGTACTGTACTAAAATAGCCGAGGAAGCCGCAGCTACATTTACTTATTTTTATTCTCCGTACTTGTAGTCGACCACTGTAATCGCGTCATTATTTTGTTAAGTTCGTTTTTTTGTGGGACTGAATTGTTTACAAGCCTTTAATGCCATCGTATTATCCCTGGCATTCTTGATCCCTTCACCATTAAACCCGAAATTAACGCCGCATTAACGCCGCAGAGTTTTATTTCGACATGACATTCCATAGCCGGTCGTCCATTATTGCTGGTCGATACATTATTGTGCTAGCCAAAGTTAATTTTACTACATTTTTTTTGCAGGAAAGTAATTTATTAGTATCTTTGTTGTAACGTAACTTATACAACTACTTTGATGTCGCAAGACGCTATAGCGTGTGTGCGATTCATCAGAATTTTATTGTCAGCTTTACGACTTTCCCTAATTCGATACGAAGTCTTGATGTCTTGAACTCTTGAGTTTCTTGAAATATTTATGCACGTTGTTTACATATAACCTAAATACGTCTAGTAATGTATGAGCACCGACATTCTAGGACCAAGTGTATCAAGAATTTGAGTTAAAGACAGGATAAGTTGCATTAAGCCCGCAGTAAAAAGACACAAATCTATTTCTGACTTCAACGAGGAATGTTTAGTCCTCAAAGAATGCTTCGTTAAAGGGATTTACGTAGAAACGCATACCATTTACAAAGAAGGTGTTTTTTTTTGTCCGTACGCATTTGTATCTGGGTCCGTTTCGTCCACGACGTCATTGTTCTCGTCACAGCCACGAGAATGTCTCACTAATTTACTACGGCCACGGGCAAGGACCGGGTTATTCCCGGTCTACAATGATCCGACAATCTCCCTGAGAGATATACCGGCGCTTGATCATTAATTAGTGTAAAAGCTTCTTAATAAAGCGATTTAAAAGCTATGAAACGGCAGCCCTTTATGAGTTTCATTTAGATATGAAGATTTATTGATGGTGCATCGCTGCTGGTGCGGTACTTAATTCAAGTTTGAGTAACGAATGGATGTTTATTGGACAAGTTTAGATAGTTTCTCGAGTGCTTTATGCTTGAGTGTTGTTGCTCTCTTTCGGTCAAATCTTTGCGGAGTGGTTAGATAAACTTTGCAATAGAATAAACCGCAAAGCGCGGTTCTGCTGCAAAAACCAACTGCGTCAATGCTCTGATCAATATGGTTATAGTTATTTCTGTGTTCAAATAAGCCGTCTTATTTCACATTTCACTTTATGTGTATACCTACTCGCCATCAAATAAATAACAAAAGCTCCATTAAATCAGTACGGACAATGTCTCCCCGGCTTGGATTCCCCCAGTCACGTCCTAGTGACTGGCGTGAAGAGCAGCACAATAGCTCTTCGGGGTGGTCACATCAAATAAATTAACGTCACACTGACAGAAAACGAAAGAGAATTTAATTATTTCATTCCATTTCACCCCCGGTCGTTGCAGATTCGATTACGAAAACTATTTAACCTTTTTATTTATGCTAAAGCCACGTTCATTGTATAAATTGTAGTTTATTGTGGATTATATGTATTGTATTGTTATTTAATGTCCATTTCCTTTGTTTTAGGTAAGTTGTCTGCATGCAACAGTTATTCATCCTTGAGCTGGCAACCCACGTGGCGAGTATTAATATTCATGATTATAATTTATTCGTCTGATCAAGATACAGTCATGGTATGTATGTCGGTATGTTTATCCCGTAGGCTGCGGAACAAGTTCAGCGTTGTTCCGTTTTGTTTAGACGACGGAACACAGCCTGCTTTGTTCTAATTCGTATGAAATTTAGTCTAGCACCTGGATCTCCGAGGTCACTAGATGGCTGATATTTGAAACCTGGGGACATTGCCCAGTAAGCTTAAATGTTGTTATTTATTTAAACGAAGTTATTTACCGAGGTGTATCCACGAATTAAGGGCACTACGTTATTCTTATTCGAGAAGAACGTTCTACATTCATGTCGATATATTGGCATGTGGTAGCTCTCTGACATAATATGGCAATTTTACATACTTTATATTAAATATAATGACGTTTTAACAGTGTTCTAACTGAGCAGCTGTACTGCTGGGGAGTTTGTTGCGCCACTTCTTCTTCCCAACTAAAGCACTAGGAAGTGGTGAAGGGCGGGCGTTTTGGAGGACTGTCTTATGTCCTTTTGAAGTTCGAAAAGTGCTGATCCTCAGTCTAGTTTAAATAAATGACTTTTGATTATGATTTTTGATACCTTATGCTGATATCGGTCACGATTAAGAACTCGTAAGTATAAAGGGCATAACCGTTGACCATTGCAGTAATAACGGAACCGTTTTAAGAGAAATTAAAGTTAGGGTGTTGTTCTTAAAAAAGAACAATTAACCCGCTTTCTAAGTATACGCATTGGTAGGTTCCAAGTAACATCGTAAAATATAGCACAGTGTAAAACACGAAATAAACTATACACAAATAGAAGCCATATATCGCGTCAAGAGGAAGACGAATTAGTCGAGTAAATACGTCGACAGACTTTATCTGCTCAACTTATTTATGTAGTCGATAAGTTCACGGTAAAATATGAGAAAGTTCCAAATAAAGTGTACTTAGTTATCAGCTTTCAGTGTGAAACTGTCGTGTTTGTATATCAAGTTACTTTACTGTACCTACGGTGTTCGGGCCCAAATGCCCGATGGTCGTGCACTGTGGGGGATCGCACAAAAGATTCGCGAACATCTCTGAATGAAGGTATTTCTATGGGAGTCCTTGAATATTGTCATTTGGGCCATTGTGATTTGAACGAGCGAGACTACAATGCGTTGTTCTACGGAAAGAAGGTTCAAATTGCAGGAATAGGAAGAATGAATACTGGCCAATAGTTGATAAAATTCTGACATTATTATTGTAAATGTTGAATTAAACGGAAATGAACTATGGCAGTATTCATAATCTCAGATCATTTACATTCCATCGCCACTTAATCAGTTATCTACTTTAGTCTAATGTATTCTAAGTTGATTTTTGAGTGACCATTTGCAACAAAAAGGTCCTAATAAGTTTTGGTTACAATGGAATTTGAACTTAGTTATGTATGACATTCAGTTTGTTGTTCCATATCTTGGAAATTATCTCAAATTCTTAATTTAAATATAGGCTGTGTGTTCAATTCAAATTTTCTATGAATTAAATAGGTTTGCCCCACACAGTTTAATCATTGCATTTCTCATAATTTCTTGGTAAACAAATACGAAAAACCAAAAACGCGTTTCCTTCCACCAAAACAAAAAAAAAAAAAAAAAAACACTCAATGCCAAAACGCACGCATCACAAAAATAACTTTCGTCCAATTTGGCACTTTCTTCGACCCTATTGGTGGGGCGGCCATCACTCCATCAAAATAATGCGTAAAGAGATTGTTCCTCATCACTGCACTTCCCTTAACGGTATTGGCGTTAATACATGTAACACATCGACGTTTGGAAAGAAATTTTCACACAAGTATAAAAGTTTTACTGATGTATTTAGTAAGCCGGGTAGCGCGGGCGTTGTTTTTCGCGTACTGGTTTGTCAACACTGTTTAGCACAAAGAGAGTTGAGATAATGAAAGGCATTTATGCAAAATAGCGCTACCACGCGCACTGAAAAAGTGCAAGTGCGTATCGTATCAGTTCTGCCAAAGACTACGACGAGGCTCTACAAAGGCGAACTTTTTCAAAACACGATGTGACATATTATCGGCTGTAGTCATAGTATATCTAAGTGTAAAGAGATTGTTCCGCGTCACTGCACTTCCCTGAACGGTACCCTGTTATACAGGGTAAGTGAAGGCTGATAGGCGTATTTCTTGATAACGCAGAAAGCCATTTATAAGGGACCCGATAAAAAAAACACGGCGTTAAAAAGCGCTTTCGGGCGAAAACACGCCGCGCAGTAAAACGCACGTGTGTCACTTTCATTCAATCACAATCTGAACAATTTTGAAGGATATTGCTAATCCATTGCTTCATATTATGATCGAAAAAATTGTCTGCTCTACAACGTAAATAACGCAATGAATGTTGTTGAACTGTCAAAATGAAAGCCATTGCTATAGTTAGCAATTACCCCGCAGGCCTGCCGAAGACGATGACAATCTACGTAGCCGATTTTTTTCCAATACTCCTAGTGACATATTATCGGCCGTTGTGTATGTAAGTGTAAATATATTGTTCCGCTTCAGTGCACTTCCCTGTAACTTCTCGAGTTCTCGCCTGCCAGGACCGAACCGGCCTACTTTCCGCTCTGATGCATCTGTGTGACCACGTGCCGCCACTTGAAGGGACGCGTGCATCCAATGGTGCTTGAGAGATATATTAATGTCCGATTGGCTTTTGTAGATCGATGGTTCATTTCACCGTTACAGTTTCACAGGACATTTGTTTTTACTAATTGGAGTTGTTTCTTATTTCAAGCAGAAGCTTTACTACTGTGTCCACAGTAACTTGATAATCATTCCGGATTGTGTAATGATCTAGATTTTTTAATTACGTATGGATATGAACACGTAGGCCTCCGTTAAAAAAATAAAGTTTCTTTACGATGTTTGGAGTCACCTTTTAAGCAAGGAATTGCTTGTTTGAATTGCAACTTCCACCAAGTATTTTCCAACAATATACAAACTGTGTAGACAATAAACATTCTAGTTGTGCCTTTGAAGAATATATGGTTGAAAACGTTTAGAAAGATTTAGTTATGAGGTAACTACGTAACATCCATAACTTCAGCAATGCGTGTGAAAAACACATTCGTACACGGCGATGTTCAAAGTCGCGACATGACACGTTGGTTCGAAATAATCATAGACATACGAGTAGAATACTACCATATACACAGCAATAAACGCCTGTACTCGAATAATGCAACATTCATAAAATTTAATGTACATCATAGTTTCACAAGCTGCGTTTATCGCTGGCCAGTGTTTTTCTGAATCCATTCATCCGTTTATGTACATATGTAACGTGCGTAGCGTGCGTAAATTCACTTGTCGACACATAGCTGTGTTTTCATCTCGGTACAAAATGTTTGCTAATAGTGAATATAGTAGCTATTCGGAGTGGTGCGAAGCTTACAGTGTAAACAGTTTTTTGAATCTTTCAGGCCATTCATACTATGTTTACGTTTTTCAGTTTCTGGCTGTTTTGTATAGGTACGTTTAGTGTTAGTAATTGGACTGGCTTATAACTGACACGGTAGTTTTATTTTTTTATTAGCAATTATCTTTGTTTTTACCTGCTATAAAGTAGGTAATGGATGGACCTGAAAAGTCGTGTGAAGATTATATTCTTTACCTTGAAATCGAATCGGTAGTGAAAATGCGTTGCGTTGTTTGAAATAACCTGAGGGGCAATTCTCGTAAAATTAAGAACGTTCACAGTCTGATCTCAGTCTCAATCTGTCAAAACTACCTCTAATTTCCCTACATTTCTGACAAGATTTTGACATTTGTTGTCGCCGAGTTGAGACTGCGACTAGATTTTGAACGTTCTAAATTACGAGAATCGACCTTCTGTTTTTAACAAAAACGGTTAGTTGTCAGATGTTTCTGACTGTGAGGGCTTTAATGGCTTAGGCGGCTCTGCACGCCGTACTAAGCGCCCTACAATAATTTTGTGTAATATCATTGAATCAGCCCTTACATTCAAACGATCCATTATTTTCGCGCAATAACATTGACGGCCCATTAACTTCATTGATTTCGCCTAAGCAAGACCTGTGCAATACTTATCCTACTCGATGCAATTAAAATATTGTGCAAAAAAAATGTAAAATGCACAATCTTTTGTTCAATCTTCAATATTAACCCTAAACGGTCAAAAACATCGCGAAGTTCCATCGTTAAGGTCCCGCCTTATTTAAAAGAAAAACGGTTTTTTTTAAAGTCAATCGTTCATATTTTATTATGCCTACAGACGTAACTAGCAAGGTAACTGTAAACTTATCGTAATGACCGCTAAAAGATTTCATTGTAATGAAACGTTTGTAACTAGGCGCTAGTAGGTCATACGTTTACTTATAACTTGACATGAATGTGAGTTTTAAGCAGGGACCGTACAACCCCGAATATAAGTTAATTCTTTCGAAAGTGTTACAGATTGTGCGCCTACAGTAACGGAAAGGGTTACCTCTTGGTAGTGGTAGCCCTTTCATAACACTAACGTTAGGGTAACCCTATCAATAAGTTAACTAGTACAAGATGTTACCGGCTCGTGTATGATTTCCAATTGAAGAAGATAACCCTTTAAAAGGGTTTGTCGGGGTAATCAAAGGGTTTTAAATCAAATCATTTTAAATTACGTTGGAGTGGAGGAATAAGCGTAGGTATTGACCTTGGAAGTTTGGAATCATATAGAATTGTTCCATTAGTGTTCCTTACAACTTACTCGGTTTGACAGGCCGGTGCTTTCTTTTTTAAGTTATAAATAACATCTGAATATTGAAGATGAACAAAGGTAAGTAAGTGTATTTTAATTAAGTATCCCTAATATAATTATATAATAACCTGTGACTGTACATTGAATATATTTTAAACTTTTAATGGGGGTGTAATAAGTAATCAATATAGATACCAAATCACCAATTTTTGAATAATTTGTCTGTCTGTATGTATTTTTGTTTGTGCACGCAAAAAGTACGCGACGGATTTTGATTAAATTTGGTATGGTGATAGCTGAATATCCTGGTGAACATTTAAGGTAACTTTTTAATAAATATAGAGACAGACAGACAAACATTCTAAACAAAATTTTTGTTTTTATTACTCTTAATAAGACTATATATCATATTAAATATCAGATCTATACCGACGTGGATTAGTTACAGATTTTGTCTAATAATATGAGACATCGAAAAGTGACTATTTTAAATCTATCTATATGTATATATAAAATTCAAAGTCCTGACTGACTGAGACATCAACGCACAGCTTAAACCGCTGGTCCTAGAGACATGAAATTTGGAGGGTGTATTTTTCGTGAAGAGTAGGTATCCACCAAGAAAGGGTTTTTCGAAATTCCACCCCTAAGAGGGTGAAATGGGGGGATTTTGTTTGTATGAAGAATCTTATTCCTTGAGTTAATAAACTTGAAACTTGGCATGAATACTTATCTAAGTAAATTATGAAGTTGGGCATTTTTTGTTTTTATAAACTACCCCCTAAAAGGAGATTGAGGGGTTTCAAAGTTTGTGAGGAAGAATTTTAGCGCGCGGTCCGATTTACTCGAAACTCAGGATTTATACCTAAAATTGAAAGGAAAGAATAATGTGTATCAGGGTTTTTCGAAAATCTACCCCTGACGGCCTGAAAAGGGGTAGTCAATTTTACAGGGGATGATTTTACAGCGTGGCTTGATTAACTCGAAAATTGGTATAAATAATCTTTGAGACAAGTTATGAACACATCCCAAATGATTTTTCAAAATTCCACCCCTGTGGGGGTGAAAAGAATTTTCATATAAAGTGTATCCCCATACACTTTATATGAACAATCTTATTCGTTAGGTTAATAATCTTGAAAATTGGCATGAATACTCGCCTAAGTAAGCAATAAAGTTTGTCATTATTCGTTTTTCAAAACTACCCCTCAAATGGGATATGTGTTAAACTATGTGTGGAAGAATTTGAACACGCGGTCCGATTAACTCGAAAATCAGTGTTTATACTTAAGACTAAAAATATATAATAACACGTATGAGGGTTTTTCGAAAATCTACCCCTAACAGGGTGAAAATGGGTAGTTAATTTTACAGAAGAGGATTATAATGCGTGGCTTGATTAACTCGAAAATGGGTATAAATAATCTTTGAATCAAATTATGGAAACATCCCAATATTTGTTTTTTTGAATTCTACCCCTGTGGGGTGAAAAGACGGGATACAATTAATATGAAAAACCTTTTTCCTTTTGTTAATAAACTTGATACTTGGCAATATTTGCCAATAAATAATAATTTAGTAATTAATACAGAATATGGTGACTTTTTAGTTTAAAAAAACTCCTCACAGAGGATTTAGGGAGTGAAAAAGTTAATAGGTTAGAAAAAAATTTAAACCCCTCGGACGGATTAACTTGAAACTCGGTACTAATACTTAAAACAGAAAATGAAAAGTATATAATTATTTTAAGGGTTTTTCATAAAATTTGGTAAAGAGATAGATAGCATCCTGGGGAAGGACATACTTTTTATCCTGGTAGCACGTTTCCATGGAATTTTTAATGAAAATATTTCCGACATCCACGCGGGCGAAGCCGCGGGCTTCTAGCTAGTCTAATTATATAGACAAAATCTGTCTTGTCAATAAAATTGTTATAGGTCTAGGAGGAGGAGGACAGGGTCTTAATAGGAGCAATATGCCACTAAATTGTTTAAAACCTACTAGTTTTATAATAATAATTCTTATTTTTTTAGAGCACATATATATTTCAGACAGCGACAGAAGCTCAGACGAAAGTGAATCAACATATTTTGAGGAATTAAGGACAACCGATGCTTCATGCGTGTCAATGCCGACATTGCAACCGACATTAGACAATGCGTCTACTCCCGATTTGGCTTTTGAAAATGACTCTAAAGAAATGGAAGATAAGACTACAAATACTGATAACTCAGACAATAGCAAGGAATATGATATTCATGCGTGTTATTATTTTTCTTTATTAATTGCAAAATATCTAAGCAAGTTAGAAGAAGGACGACGTAACAAATGTATGCATCAAATAGTTCATATGGTCATGCAAAGTGTTCATGAACAACAATCAAAACAAAAGCAGTAATTCTGAAAAATTGTGTTTTTTAAAAATAAATATGTACCATGTTTTTTAAAGATTTTTATTTATTCAATAACGACATCATTATTTAAAATGATAAAGTAAGAGGATCAAATAGTAGGTGCCGTTACTGCCAGAATTATTACACCAGAATTTGAAATCAACAAGAAACAACAACAAACCTGCCGAATGCAGGCAGTTTAGTACTTTAAAGTAAAGGCACGAGAGATAAAATTACAATACTTGTAGTCCGAATGGGTAACTCTGTTACAGTCGTTGAATGGGTAACCCGTTCAAAACGTCTTACCATTAAAAAGTATAACCCACCAAGAAAGGGTTTTTGAATATACAGGTAATCAAATCGATAGGGTTTGGAAGATGTTATCCATTGATGAGGGTTTGCGTAAAAGAGTGTAATAAATATGAAATGGGTTTTAAAACAACACTTTGTCAAAACCCTATCAAAAACCCTTTCAATGGGTAACCAAAATGGTCCCTGGTTTTAAGAGCAAAAGTTATTGCCGCACCGGTATCGAGATACTTAGCGTTATCCACTTAATCACCTGTAGGGAAACGTGACTGCCCATACTTACGTATAAATTACTAACAGTAATAAGTACCTAACCCTTATTGGTGGAAAGATAATGTAGCCAACGTACAAAATAAAGACTAATGCTAATCCGAGTTTGCCGTTATCGTACAGAAATGTAAAACACCAGATTAGTGGTGCCGATGTGTGTCGAAGTAGGCCAAGAAACAACGAAGTCAGCTAACACGATATGTAGACAAACAATGATCGGGGCGGTCCCCGAGTTTTATCGCATCACGTTACCTATCCGATGTCTTGCATTTCCGCGGCGTTCGTCGCTGTGTTTAATTTCACTTAGCGATCGGTTCTCTTGTTATTGTGGCCTAGATGCCGTGGAAAGCGGGCCCTGCCCATTATGTACGGCTCCCTAACACGACAAACTTGTTTTTTCAATCTGTTTCGACGCGGTACGGCGCGGTGCGGCGCGGTGTCGTGGTGCCCATTCATAATTCCCTTGTCCGTCTCGCTTAACATCCTGAAAATGAGGCTCACGATTCTCGTGTAGGGATTAGATAGTTATCTGTTTTGTTATCGCTTTAATAGAATATGGTCGTTCATGTCGACAGATTATAATTTGATGGCAGTTTAAGCGGTTTATGAGGTCTTTTAGAAATACGTCATCGTGGAAAGATTTTCAAAGCACTAAATTTCAGTTAATGTTTATTTGTTGTTATCACAATATCTTCTATATCATTTGGATTTTATTAGAACTACTAATAATAAAGCTGAAGAGTTTGTTTGAACGCACTAATCCCTGGAATTACCAGTTGGATTTGAAAAATCTTTTGTATTTTTGAGACCATTTCTTCAGGAAGGCTAATAGGCTATTTACCATCACGCCACGACACTAAGGAGAAAATGAAAAAAAAAAACGGAAAGAACGCTGTGCCATAACGAAGTAATAAATAAATAAACAATCAACGCCCAGAAAACGTGAGTTAGAGGATGGTATGCACATCTCTTACACAATAATAAGTATATCACCAGTTTCCGTGACCATTTTGTTCATGACCCATCACGAGGGCACCTACATCGTTATGTCACGTCCATGACACCGCCTAAGCTTAACCACAGAATAACTAATAGTACTAACGTATATAAACAATCATTAATATTGCATGTGACATATTCATTTTTCAGACTAATGCATAAGCTAATTCAATTAAGTTTAATTGAAAACGTTGATGCATTACCTGGTATGGTCCTAATTGCACCCCATTAGTCTAGTTAGGAGAGGTGTAATCGATTCGAGACTCGGGAAATTTTCTACTGGTGTAACTTTTCATTTTGTAAACAAACGACGACGTCTGAAATTTTCTCCTATGTAAGGCTAGTCCCTGGTTATATGGGCTTTAATATTTCCATGTATTAAAAAAAAAAAATGCTTCGCTGGTAACCGCATTGAGAACGACAAGATCGATTTATTATTAATTTTTTTTGAAAAAGGTTCCCTGGAAAATGTTAAAAATCTGAAAAGCTAAACATCCTTTTTCTATGGGATTTTTGTATGGGACAGGACAGGACAACGTCTGTCGGATCGGCTAGTATATAATATATTTAATTTAATATATAAAGAATTTCAGTGAAGAGTAGATTATTTGGCGTGTCTAGAATTAGATAACCAATAAATTGATGCTAAGTATCAAGCGACCGCCCATCTTAAGAATTTCTCTTCTTACATAATGGTTGTTTAACTTCTCTAACAGCAAAATCCACGTGTTAATCCAAGAGATGTTATGCTAGTAGTTATGAGTCAGTAGAAGCAGATGTCCCACCGTACCGGGCTATCGGTGACATGTGCGATGTATTTGTACATGACACAGGCTCACCGCCCCGCTTGCGCCGATTGACATGCGTTCATGCTTGCGGAAAATAAATTATGTGTCATCCTCAATGCGGATTTATTATTCATCTGTAATTGGACCCTCCAGTGCGATTACTTTTTAATTTCACGCTTTTTCCAAAGTGAGTTGTGATTGGCAAATCATTTACGATCAGTGTCAAAATATTTTATTGACTCTTTTTAATTTCTTTTTAATTTGGTATTGTTATGGTATGCGAGTACAAAGAGCCTGATAAATTATGACATAAGTTTTTTTTTACGATATGAAACCACAGTATCCTGTGTAGGGCGACAACAAAATAAAGTCATGGAAACAAAGGAAAAAAAAAAAGAAAAAAAACCACTCATCATAATGTTCGAAATTTGAATACAAGCGTTGGGGCGTGAATGCACTCTAATTGTGCGCGCCTCAATTTTGAATTTTGATTGCGTGTTCCTTTATTGTTTTACACGCTTTTGTCTATGCCTTTGTTGTAACACAACATTCGACTATGATTGCTTCGTCTCGACTATTTCAATGAATACATAATGTCAAACGATTGTTTGCAGCAGAAGTGGAATTTTTCATTTATTAAGGAGGAAAATCTGAATGAATGGAAACGTTAACAATGCAATTCAAACTTACTTATCAAGTTACCAATAAACCAAACAGTAAATTCATATGCCTCGTCAATTAAATGATAAGTAGCACAGGAAAAATATATTAAAGGTTTACGATCGGACCTCTTAGAGTAGCAATACATTTAAGGATTATATTACGGAAATTGCAAGTTTACGAGCGTCCAGTACTTTACATCAAGTAGACCACTCAGCTACTTCCTGGTCGATATTTAGGAGCGGCAGTAAACTGGCAACAATGCATCGCAGCACTCGACGCCTACTGTTACAGCGCTTTCATGGCTTTATTGCCTAATGCTCGTCGTATATCATGCTTTATAGCAAGTCTCATGTATTCAGTTACAGGTTTTCTTGGAGGAATTTTATGTTAATGTTGACGTTCGAAAGTTCATGAACAAATGTGATTCGGGAAATGCAGAACGATTTATAAGTACCTACAATCAAACAAAAACGTTATATTTTTATTTGGCACATCGCATCGTGCTGAACAGCTATTGGCGCTTTTTGCGAACATTTCCTGGATTTCAGTTTAACTGGTTCTAAAGTTCATGAACAAATGTGATTCACAAACATGCAGCATACGGTAAAATTTATCAATTATCATTTGCTACCTATTGGCTGTTTTTAAGAAAATCCGATTTCAGAATAACAATAACTAAATAATCGTATAAACAAAAAGATGTACCGCAGTCAAACTTATTAAAAACAATGGGTAGGTTATAAAGGTTTTCTGACTAAGCCTATAAAAGTTGACAGCTTTTCGACGGAACATTTATCACCGAAACAACTATCCGATTTGCATGCGCGATGCGAAATGGCGCCTGATTGTCATTGTCACTCGCACATAACGTTGCCAATATTTTAGAAACGTGACCGGACGACGCGTGAGGTCCCTGTTCCTATGGTATTGACGATGGCTTTCGGAAGACTATCTAGCTAAGGCTAGGTTTACACTAGCTAAAGCGACTCTTACGCGACTCTGGTGGAAAAAAATCTATGAAAACTTCATGGTTATTATTCTACCGAAGTGGCGTTGCGCCTGTCTGTCTGCCAGCCTTAAAGCTCGCGTTTTTGCCTGAGTGACATTTTTAGTAGGTCCCGAACAAAAAACAAAACTATAAATCCTTCTTCATTGGACAGGTAGTTAACTTATGCAAAATTTCAAGGTCTTCCATAGTAATGTGGCGCCGCGAACGTGGGACAACCTCACTTTCTTATTTATAATATTAGCAAGGATTAGTAGTTAGGTAGGTACTGTTTCTAACTGTCGGAATGGGAGTCACGATCCGTGCCAATCAGGAAAGAATTCGAGCCGAGTTAATTTGGTTAGGTTTGCTCAGTCTGTCTAGTCGCCTACTTTCTAGTTTTACTAGACGATAAAAGGATTCTAGGTAATTGTGTTATGTAAAAGTTACAGCGAACCCAAGTAGCACAGAACTGCATTATAAATTTTCACGTAAGGCCCACAACGTTAATCTAAGCATTTATACCGAATTATTTGAGTTCACCCAGGCAGCAACAGCTGTTTAGAAAAAGGCGAGGCTCACTATAACGCTTTCTTCTATACTGTAAATCTATTAAGCACCACAAACACGCCACAGATGTCACTGTTATTCAGCATTTAGTAGTGCAGTACCCTATCAGCTGCATGAGCGCATGGTTGTGAACACAAATAATGCAGTTTTCTGAATAAAAACCCAACCGTGTACTATAAAACCGCTGCATTTTAAGAGAGAACATATCAACTTCTATAACGTAAGCAGTTACTTTGTAAAGTTATTTAACAAAGATTTAATGCTTTATGCTGCATACAGATAAACTTTTACCCCATTAGCCAGGTTTCGAATAACAGCATTTATTTAGGCCAAGACAGAACTTAAAGTGGACTTCTAAGCAGTTACATAGCAGCAAACCTGTCAGCCATTCTGTCTTGGGCTGAATAATTTAACTTTCGTAGGCATTTAATTTGCTGATTGAATTATATGTAACCATGAAATGAATATTTCTACACCAGGCCATTTTGACAGTTTCTTGACGTAATATTGGAAAGGAATATTGGACAAGACGGGTTCCGTATGTAATACTTATCCATTCATAAGAAGTTTCCTGTTGAAAAACAAAGAAGAAGTGTTTGCCTATCCAATAAAACCATCCCGATTTGGAATAGGTATATATATCTAATAGAATAAAACATTGCGATACCTACTAGTGTGGTTGTGTTAAATCATAAAGATTTATGTAAATTTGTGTGTATTCCTCATAAAGAATACCACTATTTCATACCGCTAGGACATACTGTTTGAAAATAATATACACCATTGCATACTAATTGTTTTAACTTTTATTTTCTTTCCTCATTAAAAAAATATTTTGCACATTGCACATTGTGTTTAATCATTCCTGACACATAATAATATAAAATACATTTAAAAAATCTTCCGCAAATACTGAAAATACCTGGCATAGATAAATTCGTGTAAGTAACGCCTCAGTAGAGCTTGCAAAATAGTACGGGCTATTCGCTGTTAGCATCTTCATAGGTCCGAATGTTTTTTTCTTTTTAAAGTAGGTACATTTTAGGGTATCCCACCCTGGTCCAGGTCTTGAATTCTCATCTTTTAATAATTTCATGGGGTATTTAGTACTTCTCGGTGGCCACCGTAGAAGTCCCTTAGTTTCCCACTGTGCAGGAACGACTGACAGAGTGGCAACACCTCCCTCTAATCTCTATAGTCTGATCGATTTTGTAAGACATGTTCTGTAAAAAAACAACAAAATCATACTTGGTATTAAATAGTTCATGTATTTTCTATTTAATTAAATTATATTAATAGGTAGCTATTTAAATTACAATTTTAATTAAGTACTTGTCGTCGAGTAATTACTAAAAAGGGAATAAAATGGTTTTAGCAGAACCACAGCGGGACCTTAAAAGCTTGGATCCATAAAGGTTATCTGGATAACTGGCGCAAAATGTGAACCACTACTACTCGTCATATCGATCCATGGCTGATTTGTTTCTCACAAGTGCTTAACTATTTTACTATTTACTGAATTATAGGCCACACGAGAACACCCGTACAGACCTTAGCATTAAATTAAGATTAGAACTTTTCACTTGCCATCCGCCATTTTTCACTGCGTGACTGTGAATTATTGTAAAATTGTATCTTCTTATTTTGCTTTTATTTTAGAAGATATCGATTGGAATTGATTTGGTTTACAAATTATTTACATGTAACCAGCTTTTTATCAATTTCTTTGTAAAAAACCATAATATTTACTTCATTTACTGTCTATTTAAGTTAAGTTTTTTTTTGTATTTAGTGGTATTATGAGAGCGCGTGAAAATTTTGAACTAAACATGTATGGTATTTCACAGTAAAGTTAACTCCCCAATAAGATTTCAAACATATTAGAAAGAAATCGAAGTTTTGCTTACCTTATATTATATTCACAAATGACACTTGAGATCTTGCACACAAAACGTACACATCATGTTTAACAAATTGACAGTTCATATTAAAGAAAAATAAATAATAATGTTAATGCATTCCACAATTTCACTCAGAGTGTACTTTCAAATGTGTAGAAGCATATAAAATGTACACATTCGTCTTTCGTGCTGTATTATAGGTAACACGTGGCTTGTTAATCAGGCAATTTTTAGCTCTTGGGGTGATTGTTACACACATAAATGCTAATATAATGTTGATATAATTCAATTATTTGATAATGGGAATTCTTATACAGCTATGTGCTGAATTATTTGTGCCCAAATTAGAGTTATATCAGCAGAGGATGCGCTGTCTACGCTGTTATACAGCAAGTTTATGCAGCCAATGTTTTCACGGTGCTCTGTGAAAATGCTGTTATAAAGCACTTTTGTGCTACTTGGGAAGTTAGGGACACTAAGTGAATTCCGTCAAACTTTTATAATTACCTAGAATAAGTCTTATACGGGTTGCAGACCAAGAGCTAAGCTAAGTTAGTTTAGCTTAGCTCGCATAGCTGACGCAGTTTTCCATACTTGTGTGCAGACCGCAAACTATGCGAACTAAGCTATGTGAGCTAACTAAAATATGCGAAGCTAAGTTAGTTGTGTATGCCGATGCGCAGCTACACAAGCTAAGCTAAGCCCCTCCCGCTGCCCCGCACACCCTTTGCACATCCTTCGCCAGTGCTGTCCAGTGTTCTTTGTTGTATGCACGGTCGTTTAGTAGCGATTATGGAGCTTTGGCTTAGCTGTTGGTGTGCACGCTATTTATTTCTAGCTTAGCTTAGCCTAGCTTGCTTGGCATAGCTTAGTTTAGCCTTGGCATAGCTTAGTTTTCGGTCTGCAACCGGCTTTATCATGGAACAAATTTTGAATTTTTGTCAGTTTTTACATACTAGAAATGTCAGACGTCAATTTTATTCCACGGATAAAATATATCTGACTTTGGTAAAATCAGCCCTAAGTAATATTAGCTTGTTTGTAACTTTGTTTAGTACCGAGTTTTACACGTGAAGTTTTATGATACACTGTAAGTATGTTTTTTCGTGGCTGGAAGATAAGATAAGATTTATACCATCACAAGAATTGTATAAATCTTATCATAAGCTGCTTCATACTGTTCACTGTAACGCCAGATTGCAATAGGTACCTAGGTAATTGTGAATGATAAATAAAATTGACTGTCAAGGCTATCAAGCAAAAAAAAAAACAAATGAAGGTCACATAGTTTTGCGATATCGAAAACTAATCGTCTATACAAAGCAAGTTGTTATATTCCAAGTTAGTCTCAATTCCGATGGATATGCGCACTGGTCTCTCCATATAAGGACGGTACGCTTGTCTGCGCTAGTTGCAGCTCGAATTATTAATTAAACTAAGCTCTATGTAGGCCAGTCAGTAATTACGGCGGGTGCTAATGTCACTGGCTAACACTCGGCTAATTTAAACTGCCAGTCAACAGGTTCACGAGGTAACCTACACTATAGTTCTGGGTCTATGGATTGGCGTGAAACGTCCCACGTTGGATACCGTGCTACAGTTTGCAAAAACTTTGTGTGTTTGCCTACAGCCTACACACAAAGTGTTTGAGCACATTTATTTTAAAACATTAAATTAATTAATTGTGGTAATAGGATTTATGAACTTCTTTTTACTAGTGATTTTTTCTATGTATTTTAGAAAATGGGCGGGAAGCTCTACTGCTGCGCATGAGGTCCTGGGTCGGGCAGTGTTATTGGGTTTATCCATTTGGAATTTCTAAATAGCAGCTTCGAGTCTGGATTTATGCCCAGTTGACTGCAATAGGCTCCCCCCCCCCCCTCCCTATTATATAGGACTTAAAGGCAAGGTACACCTGTGCACGAAGGGTTGCCCTTTGGGGAAACAAGGCGTGAATCGTGATGTTATGTTATGTTTAATTATTAATTCTGTAAATAGTAGGTATGTAAAACCTCTTTTTTTCTTCGAGATTTTTATAAATATTTTAGAACAAGCTGTCGTTGACTCTACTTATAAGAAAGAAATACTGCCGAAACACATTCAGGGGTCAAGTTTATGACAAGTTTAGCACCCTAATTACGTAACATACTATCAATCTCAATCTTAATCATTTTGTTGGATATTGCTTCCTAAGTTCGAAAGATTTGCCTGCTGAACAACGTGAATAACGCAATGAATAAATAAATCCCTGGACATTTCACACAGCACCATTTGTCCCAAGCTAAGCAACCTAATGCTTGTGTTATGGTAACAAGATGGCTGATAAACTACTTATATACATTTTTTTTTTTTGTAAATACATACATATTATAGATAGAAAAACACCCAGACTCGGAACAAATACATGTAGGTCATACAAATATTTGTTCCGTGCGGGAATCGAACCCGCGACACGCAGCGCAGCAGTCAATCGCTTAACCACTGCGCCAACCGTGCCGTCTAATGTTGTTGAACTGTCAAAATGAAACGCATTGCTACTGATAGTGTGTTACGCAATAACCCCGCAGTAGGTAAGTAATAAGCTGGCTAAATATCCTTCGCTGACTGTACACACGGCCACACATCAAGCTATACATAACCAGTATAAGCTGACTTCTGATTGTACGAAAAACCTATACGATGCGAGGTCAGCTGAAACTGGAAATGTATAGCTTGATATGTAGCCGTGTGTACCAGTAGACTACTGAGTACCTACTTATTGATACATTACATAACTCATACATTTATGGAGCATGTTTACGAATAGAAAAATAAATCATTTTATGTTTTTCGGGCCAATGTGTTCGGGCATGATAATAGGCGCCTACAATAGTTAGATATGGTAGGTATGTACGACGGATATAGAGACATGCCGCGATATGATGCGTTAATGTGAGTGCTTATGGCATTGGATCTATTAAGTGCGTAATAACTAATAGGTATTGTATATCATGGTGTATGGTGTACGCAGTTAATAGGAAAAATCGTGACGCACGTAGGTTTACTATTGTTATTTGAGTTGCGGTTTTTGTAAAAATTCAGTTTACCTATCACCACCTTCATTTCAGCCATAAAACATGCTCTGCTGGATATAAGCCTCCCCCAAGCAACGCCACTTCTACCAGTTCTGTGCTTCTCGCATCCTGCACCCTTCACCAGGTAATCGGCCCACCTTGTAGGAGGCCTTCCAACATTACGTTTTCCGGGACGCGGTCGCCACTCCAGAACCTTTGGTCATCTGTTCTGCGAGTAGAACTCGTCTACCTACATATATGCTTGGGGAACACCCCAAGCATATAGGTAGACGAGTGTTACAATTGAAAAAATGTAATATTATGGAAGGATTTGGGGGAGGCCTTTACCCAGCAGTAGGACAGTATAGGCTAACAAAAAAAACTGTCTAAGTTCGAGTCGGCCCGTTCAGCCCGTTCATAAGTGAGGCCAGTTAACGTTGTGGTTATTAAAATAAATACATTACATTTAAATGGTTGTTCCAGCCATGGATATAAAATCTACCTAACTTGAGGGCTGGGTTAAGGACCTTGTTCATGAACATTTGCAGTAGGTAGCGGTCACTTATTTATGTAGACATTACATTTAAGAAACTTTACGGCTAAGTAAACGCGTAAGTGGCTTTTAAAGTAGATTAGCTTAATAAAACGAGAATATAAACATATTTATGCTTATTTTATGGCTTCAAAATATCTATAATAGCTTGTAATATACCTTTTTCAATTAACCTACCATTTAAAATGGGAACGCGTAGGTAATGTGTTTTCACCTTTTCCCTATTTAAAATGCGAAATGTATACTATCAGATATGCACTGTAAAGCCTGACTATAAATAGCAGTAGGTACCTACTAATAAAATAATCGATAAAAGCAGCGAGGAATTTAAACACAGCCTGTATATTAACCGGAGTAATAAAGGACAACACTATACAGTACTTCATTTTTAATTATTTTACCTATTTGTGGTATAGTATTTTTTTTTCTAGATGCATTGTCTTCACATATAATTAATTTATACAAAATATTGTAAAACATTTTAAAAGAGTGAACAACATTCATTTCCATACGAAACCACCTTTTGGAAAGGGGGACTAGTATCAATTCTATTTTGTTGTAAATGACGTTTAAAAGTGCCTTTTATGTGCCTATTTGAAATAAATGCTATGACTTAGTGTGCGCGAAATTTCTCTTTAGTGTAATTAAGTGTACATAGCTTCGTATTTTATATGACACTTTTCACTCAGCAAATGAAATCGCGTGTTTCAAGGACCAGTAGTCATTTCGCACACCCTTTGTTGTTCAGCCAGTATAGGCTGTGTAACATTGTCTCTGTAAGCTGCTGCAGGGCGCGACTCTGAGGCTTGGCACACGCGACGCCATGCCACAGTGTAATGGTGCTTTTGATTTATAGTCAAAATTTACCACTCTGTGGCTAAAAAATTACGCACGATGAGCTTTTGTTTTTTAATAGAGCGGAAAGGATTTAAATTAAAATTGCTTGTGTTAACATCGGTATTCAGATTCTCTAGGGAGAGTTTCATAAATCATAAAGTAGATGATATACCATGGCTAACTCGACATCAGAATCAATTAAAACTTTAAAAGGTTGCCACTTTCCTGTAATATTTACGTCATTGTCCCGAATTAGGTTAATTTACAATATTATCTACGTACTTACTAAAAATAATTTAATTAGGTAAAATCGCGCGATTACTTTATTAGGATATCCCTGTTTGGACATAATATCTACATGATTAAACGGTCACTTAATTTATGTGACTTTTTTTGTGTCGCTATAGTAACGTTGAACCAAAAAATGAAGACGTATGACATCTACCAACCCGCACAGGGCCCGTGTGGTGGATTACGGCCCACTACCTCTCACCGAGAGGAGGACACAGACCTCCTCTCGGTGAGGATTGGGAACATTTTAGGCTGGTTATGCTATAGTATCGTAAACTCGGTAGTTTTTTTAATACATAAATGTGCAAGCAAGAGCACATTAAATGACGTCAAATAAATTAAAAGAAATAAATGTTCCCGTCCGTTAATAACTTTAAAATAATTTCAGGAATTTATAGTTATAAGTCTATGTGTTTTGCTCATAGGCAAATAAACTATAGTCATTTGTTTGACTTTGCGTAATTCTGTGATCTTTTAACTGGGCAAGTTATTGCTGTGCGTGGCTCGGGGCGGTATCATATCAATTCATCTTGTGGTGTGCCCAGATTTGCTCACCTTGGGAAGAGAATAATTTTGTTGCCAACTTGTTCCTACATTTCTATTTTTTTTTATGATGCCTGTATTTTCCTTAACAAATCTCGTAATATCATGCCTGTATTTCCCGATGGGTTCGGTGGAGGTGTAGGTATACTTAACGTGAAATCTCTGTAGCGGTAAACATCGAAAAATAAACTTTAAAGCAAACAATTTTGTACTTTTTTCCGCCTAGTTTGAGCTAGCTTAAATACCATTAAAACGGTTTAATAGCGAGATTACACTGGTACACACGTCATCACGTATTTGATCCGTCTGTCAGTTTGCTCACAGGATGTTTGCTTCACTTTTTATTATCAGAGCAAACGAACTTAACAACTTAAAGATGTTAATATAAGATATAGTTGCTTCTGAGAGCTTCTGATATTATTTAAACGATGTGACAATGTCAGCGGGCAGGATGTGCCCGTCAACAACTGTCTCAAGAGGATTGTTTGTACGTAATAAATAAACATTACAATACCTTGTGGCCACCGACCAAAGATACCAACATTAAACTTTTAAATCGCACTGCTTTGTAAGAAATCTTGATACTCGGTCGTGGTTCGCATTAAACTGAAGAATGGACCAAGATTATGAATGAATTGTATTTCCTTCATGAATTTTGTATTCAATGTTATTTATGACTATATTTGTGTGTATGTCTTGGGTAACAGATGATAAAAGGACAGATTATAACGTCAGAGAATGAGAGAACATGTGTGTGTCGGATGAGCGGGGGCAATGACCTCTGGTAGGTATTCGAGATGTTATTACACACGCAAACGAGTCACTAACATCTGTATAATCTGCATTCTTGAGATGAGATGCACGTTATTGCCGGTTAGGATTTCTCGCTTTGAGAAAAATACAAAGTTTTTGCAACTTTCAAAAACCAATGACTATGGGTTATGATAATGTGGTAGAGGGTTGACTCCCTGACAAACTGCCAGTAGGGAAAATAGGGGTTTGTTCTGCGGTCAATAACCTACAGTTTTGCACGACCCATTGTTTCTTTTAAGACGATATTCATTTTCGTGTTCGTCATAGTTGATGGTTTTAACGGCCAGGCCTAGCATCGAGTTTCCTTGACAACCTCATTTTCTTTTATGAAAGGATGCATGTAAAGTCAGGGCAAATTATTAAAGCAAATTGAGAACCAACCTCCTCCAACCAACCAACCAACTACCTCCAACTTTTACCTTTCTTTATCTTTTTTGTGTCCGTATTTTCAAATCACTACTGTCACTCTATGACAGTTGTATAAAATGGGGATTACACGGCAAAATTGACCTTGTGTGTAAAACTTAACAAGCATTTTCCCTGACTGTACTTACAATCCATGTTTACCTACTGAAGTTTTAGTAACTGTGTGAATTCTCAAACTCTCACGATATAAGTAAATAAGCTTACTTTCAAATCGTGCGTGCCTCATTAGTTGGTGTCGTAATGATAAGGTGTGCCAATCTGTTCAAATAAACATAGGCTCTGAGAGGTTACTACACTCGTCAATAGTAATGATGATGACCCTGAGGTGTACAGGTTTTAATGGTAAAACATAATATAATTAAGTGGTATAACCGTAAAGTACTTATAGTTAAATACAGCAAACTGTAAACATGAATTCAGTACATGATTCTAGACCCAGACATTACGCGACGAGTTATCAAAAAAAAAAAACTGCTGTTACATAGAAAAGTATAATAATATATAATACCTACACGGTCATGAACTCATGATGTATGGAATAGTAATCTTTTTTTTTTAATAACCGACGAATTTCAACGCAGGCCGTCTAGAATCATGAGCTGAATTCATGGTTATAGTTTGCGCGTCGATGTCCCTGCCTCCCTTGTATGTAATTTTCCGATGAAAAACTGCAAAGGTTCATGATACGAATTTAGGTAGAGTAGGCCTTTTGTAGCGAAGGTGTTTTTCACAAAAATAATTGAGTAGGTATAGTATAGATTATGGTTGCAGGAATTTTCTTTTGTCAAAATATTGGTATCAAATGGCTTTCATTTTGACAGTTCAACAACATTCCCTGTACCTATTTTTTCTGTTCTGTTTTTCATTGTCTATTTATATGTGTGTACATAAATGGTAAAATAAATAAATAAATAAACATTCATTGCGTTATTTACGTTGTTAAGCAGATAAAATTTTCGAACATATGAAGCAATGGATTAGATTAAAATCATTCGGATTGTGATTGAAAGTGTGTTACGCAACTATGGTGCTGGTTTGTAGTAAGTACATCCTTTTCCGTGTTATTTTTCAGTTCAGCATCAACCAGTTACTAAACAACAGGTGTGTGGACACGTACGTTTCGAGACATCTTCTTTACTTTACACACTATTGTTACACAAGAACAATGCTTCGTAATTTAATTAACTTACCCACAGATAAAACCTGACTCTCTCACATAAACAAACTTTAATTTAAAAAAGATTCTGTGTACAGATAATCATAATTACATTTTTCAACACACCAATATTTGGATTCTATCAGAGGTTTCAAATTTCATTATGAATATTACGTTAATAACAGTAAACCAAAAAAAATTCTAGCTTTTGCTCGCGGCTTTGCCGCGTGGATGTCGAAAAATATTCCACGTACTGCCGATGCCGGGATTAAAAGTACCCTATGTGTAACTCCAGGTTATAAACTATCTGTGTGCCAAATGTCATTAAATCCGTTCAGCCATTTTTGCGCCAATCTGGGATTTATATACTTACGTACCTACACCCAGCCGGATGTAAATTCTTCGTTACATTTTTTTATATTATGTGTAGTTTATTAAATCAGCCTATATGTATTTTACATACAAAATCATGTATAATAAATTGTTTTACAAAGCCCAGCAGTCGTGCTCCATCAGTACCGGTTGGCCGCGCGCCATCAATTTCCGATTTCAAGGTTAAAAGGTTCAATAGCTCTCGATTAAATTATAAATCATCGATGCCCAAATTGTATCGATACAATCGATGAGTTGGAATCAACAGGTTATTTTATATGAATGGACCTCAATAGGTGTATGAAATTGTGAGGTCCATAAGGTACGTAATTATTGGGGGCAGCGATGCGCGAAATGGTTCGTACGGCTGCGCCGGCGCGGCGTAGGCACGCGCAGCCGCCACCATGCTTTACAATGGTCGACACGCACGGTTGGACGCAGCTTTTTAAATAGCTGTGAAATAGGAAAATTAAAAAGAGCGTAGAAGCTAGCACGACTCTCTTTTCTTTCATTTTTGAGCTTGACCAAGTCAAATAATATCAAAAACGAAGTGTGCGAGCTCTGAATTCAAAAGTTGCAAATAGAAGAACATCAACAGTTACCTACTTAATTATTTTGCTTTCCCAGTGTTTTTGTTTAAAACCCAAGTTCAGACGAACAACAAACGCGAATTAAATTGCATAGTTATTTCGTTTACATGAATATAAAATGTCAGCGTAAACGCTCGAAGCCATACTTGAGTAAATTAAGACTGACTGTCTGATCAAAGATTTATTGACCACGCAAATGGTTTGGTCACATGCATATTAACATTAAGTTGCAGACATATTTATTAAGTCGTGTTTTAAAATAAATCAACGGAGCCCTTTTATTATTATATTATTAATAAATATAAGCATACATTACGAATGGGCGCGGCTAGTATGAAACCTCCGGGCGGTGTAAGCACGCCCAATGAAATTACTTCTACTTGTGTGGTCAGTTGCAATTACCTGTGTAAACGTACATCCACACATTTAACCTTTTGTTAATAAGTACCTACGGAACCTGTACACTATAATTTTAATTCAATAATTTCTCTTCTACTAAATGTTTTATAGTATCGTGATAGTGATAATTGTTACGAACGTGCAGGCTGGTGTTATTCATTCCCAATTGTGTCGTTTAAAGTGTTCGTGACCGAGATACAGATATGACCGCAGCGCACGTAGGTAATAAGGAAGTTTTTCATTGGCGGAAAAAACCTGCCAAACGTTGTATCCCTAATTTGTAATAGTTACCTAAAAGCTATACAACCTAATTAGGTTAGGAGCCAGCCAACAGCAACAGCTTTTGAACAACAGAAGATCAATAAATTCTCGTAATTAAAAACGTTCAAAATCTAGTCGCCATGTCATTTCAGCGACAATCAATGTCAAAAACTAGTAAAAAATGTAGGGAAACTAGAGGCACTTTTGACAGATTGAGACTGAGATCGGACTGTGAACGTTCTTAAAATTATGAGAATTGTCCTCTGGTGTATTATGTATAAATCTCCCCGTAAAGCTAAGGTGAAGGGGGGTTGAAGTGAGCGGTCATTCCACCTGATATACACTATTGACAGCTCACTTCAAAAAAGTTTTCACGGCGAGTTTTAACAGAATAGATAGATTGGTAGGTATCATCGGTCTGTAGTCGAAATTTAAAATGTAATCTTCAAAACAATTCCTCGCAAGCATGGCCGAGCCTTAACCATGGATTAAATCATTCAAGTCTATGGTCAAAGCCGACTATTCAAAGGATGTAAGGAGCATAAAGCTTAAACGTCACAATATGACGTCTATAAAGTAAGATATTGATCTCACGTATCTTACGATCATCGTTGAATAACAATAGGCGATGCTTGAGTATTCTATTTGTGCGTCTATAATCAGATTAGTGCGAAGTCAGACGGATAGACACCGTTGAATAGACGCCGTCTGTTTTACAACCTACGTAACTCGTAGCCTGTTGCTGCACCTTTTGCTTCGGATTTATGGTTACTTTCCGTCTTAAACTGCAAACAGTTTCATCATATTGGCCCGTAAATGTTCACTGTTGAACGTGGGCTTTGCCCATAAAGCTACTATATGACTGGGTCTCCAAGGATCGTCATAAAACCGTAATGAGTACACTGATGAATACCCCTGTCCGTTTCTTTGGAAAATTTATCCTTGCAGCTTGCAACTACTGCTTAACTACATAATTCATTCCCTTAATACTTCGCCCGACGATCTCGACGTTCATAAACTCATAAACTTTAATCAAACGAAGCTCCCAGTGTTACCCGCAGATTATTTCTCTGAAATGCTCATTATGATGTCATATGCAGCGCACAATGTCACATGCGTAATGTTATACATTACGCGCAGCTTTGAAAGGCACTGTAATTAAAATCCCAGACTAGGCTTGGCAGTTTCTGCGAATCACGAATCATTAACTGCGACAAAGTTGGCAGTATTGTCCTGGGACACGAAATTACAGTGGCATACTGGCGTATCTCCTAATTTAATCGTATCATGATTCAAAAGGAAATATCCTTCATGAGTCATATCGGTTCCACTGAAATCATGACTTAATAAGTGGAAAGGAAATGTACATTCGTTGAATTAATTAATTTAAATAAATTGTCATGCATTAAGCGGACTACAAAGTAAATGGGGTATAATAAGTTACGTACACTTAATTCCTACTGTACGTGGGTATGACAGAGACCTCACTCCAAACTCTGACAGTTGCTAAATGAGAGAAAAGAGAGTGGGCGCTGATAGTCCACAGATTGATGTTTCTATTACAAAGAGAATCCGGTGATATTAACTAAATCAAGATAAATAACCACAATTAGCCTATAACTATGCAAAGAGTTAATAACACAGTAATAAAATGAAGAAGATATACATAATTTTGGCAACCAAAGTAAAATAAACATACCGAACTGGGTCCAGAGTTTGTTACCAGGAAAACTTGGAGTGTTTGCGTGCAAGTCGGAACTACACAAAATAACGATGTCTGGAGTTGAGCTCATCGATTCGAAATAGAACTCTAAATCGTGGGGAATGAGGGTTATTTTCATAAAGTTTTTTTTTTATGGGGTACGGTTTGTTTTGACTGCGAATTTTACTGAAGTTTTACAGGCGGGAGGGCGATGACCGATGACGTCACCGGGAGTTACTCAGCCCCATCTCATTTTATTTCAGGTGTAGTTGTAAGAACGCTGTGCGATTTATTTATGAACACCGTACTACGAGCTACGTTTGCATTTGAAACAGGTCAAAATAATACAAATTCTCATAGTAAACTTCTTTGTATACGTTTTGTAACAGAAACATTGTTTTTCTTAGTTTCATTCAAAAATAATGCAAGTCATTTACGAGTTTTCACTTAACTTACATTCAACTTGCTTAAATTATTTACTCTTAACGCCAGACAGTCATATTTCGTCAACGCACTAGGCCATAACCTTTTGACCTTTGTCTACATTCAAATATTTCCGTCTGCATTATGAAAGCCAAAAAATAAAGATAATAACCGAATAGAGTGCCACCATTGTTCTCAATAGCTCTCATCTTTCTGCTTATCGCAACCGTTGCGTTTGTAAGGCGACCTTCCATCTTGTATGTCTAACAGTTCATGCTAATTCCCATCACATATTTGACAAGAAAGTTCTCACGAATGTTTTATCTTAAGCATTTGTTATTTGCTCGAATCTAATGGGTAAATATTTAAATTAGCTTCAATATAAACAACATCGTGTTACCCTGCATAGCTCCGGTAACACTACACCCGGAGATCATGAATGCTGTCTTTCATCCCACTTGCCGCATTACCGATGGGTGCAGCCAAGAAAGAACATTTTTTTTTAAAGTTGATTATAAAAGGAGCAAACGGATGCACGGTACAGCCTCCGTTATTGAAGGACAATTTAATAACGCAGAGCTACCGTAATATGATACTTCGATTATCCTTCAAAAGATACCACAAACCAAACGTGCTTTTATGTCTCGTAAATTCACGTATTTATGGTCAGGACAATGGATGTGGTTCCATTTTATCTATAAAGTATACGTAACGCGGGATGTAGACAAACCACATAAAATTCAGATAAATGTTACGACTTTAAAATCGGTTACTCTAACTCTCTATGATCCTTCCTCTTTAATATCCTTGCCTGTTAGAAATTAAGAACCTGCTATAACATGAGATTAAATTCTATTAACTATAAACTATGCTGTAAGGAGACAGAGGAGACTATAACTTAAAAAACCGGCCAAGTGCGAGTCGGACTCGCGCACCGAGGGCTCCGTACAATTTAAAACTATTAAAAATATTTTTATTATATGATGTAACTAAAAATTTACGGTTTTCGTAATTTTTCCTTTATCTGTGCTATAAGGCGTTGCTTCGTACCAAACAAGATTCTGAGTTCACGGTAAGTACCCTGTAGGTTTTGATTCCCTTGCGAGTGTCGAAAATTTGCGGAAATTTTCGGCATAAACGGCTGTATCTTTTGATTGCGTTGGCTTAGAAGTTTGATTTTTTCAGAACTCTATGGGTCAGTAGACCTGAGTATTTGATATAAATTCCAGCTTGATATCTCCTCACTTTCTTGAGAAAAAGGGTCTTGACAGACAGACGGACAAGAAAGTGATCCTATAAGGGTTCCGTCTTTTCCTTTCGAGGTACGGAACCCTAAAAAGAAGTAGATGGACACTGGTTTAGTTATCACTATCAGTTTGATTACGTAGGTACTTATCTTTATAAATTCATCAACATTCTCCTGCCGTTATCCCAATTTATTTAGGTTCGACGTAACATGTCTTTTCATTTTCATACTTCTCTATTAACCGTCATCTCGGTAGTCACCGCCTTTTAGCTATGTCATCTTTCACACTGTCTATCATCCATCGTATATTTGGTCTTCCCCGACTCTTATAACCTTATAAAACTACTAGTTTATCTTTTTAAATTATCACCTTTTATTTATAAGCATGTGTTCTTTATCGATTCAATATTTAAACATTGTTTACTAGTATCTTCAGAAAAAAATAATAAGCAAGATAGGATCGGTGCCCGTCGATGGATGCTTGAAGATTGGATAATAAGGCTTTTATAACACACAACGTGTATAGAAAGCGCTTCAATTACCTACGCTGTTTACACACTATCGAAATCTCTTGATTGGATCTCGCGACAACCCTACTATTATGATATTTAATTCAATTACTGTAATTATATTTGTGTTGGTGCAAGTACATAAGTACTGGTGGGCGTCCGACTCGATTCGGCCGTAATTAATGGGTCTGTGATAAGCGGTAAAACTCTTAGATTAAAATAGAAGGGCTTTTTATACGCACATAGTTGACTCTTCCTAAGACATGCTTTAGTCAATCAAACGCCTTAGTTACGACATGGAACATTTTTCTTCTCCTACGCAAAGATGTACATAATTGATTTCTGTGTTGTCATTCTTTTGTGTTATTGAAAATGTTTTGGTGGCAGTAACGTAATGCGTCTGTCTGTCTCAAAATATTCTTTCAAGATTCACCTCCTCGACTACAAGGAGGTGAATCGCGATTCAGTATTAAGGATTTGAAGAACACTGCACTGCACATGCAGTTCACACACGCAAGATTTGTGGATTATTGCTTTGTTTTATATTTTGTTACAAATTGCACGTGTAGCGTGCCGAAAACTTTTTACCCGCGCCGTTACAGTTGGCGCAGTCGATTTATGAAATATCACATAACGTCACTCCTGTATTCCCCAAACTGGTAGGCAGAGGGTACTTATAGACACCCTCATTCACCAGTTATATTTAAGTCCCATTTAACAGAGGGCAAGCCTATTGAATTCACCGGGAAAAGACGAAGATTTCGGGTTTCTATTGAGACATTGGGAATGGAAAAACCCATTAACACTTAGCCCTATCCGAGAATCGAACCCATGACTTCATGCTCAGCAGTAGTACTTGCGATATTTAATTGAAATATTGGCACCTATAAGTGAATAAATACCAATTATGATTATGAAACAAACAGACCTTTTCTCCTTTAGATGCGCCAAACTTTCCGAATAGTCTGCAACGAGACAAATGCCTAACAATGAGTCAGACAATGTTGTAGGTACACAGCAAAGTTGAAGACTGATAGCCAAGTAGCCAAGTATCTCGATAACCTAAGCCCTTCTGACACAATTGCGAGAGAGGACATTTAATTAAACGGCACTAAACCTAATAGTAACGAGGTCAATAGCATTGTTCAAGAGTATAAGGCGACTGTAAGTACTCCCTTCGCTAATTAACGCGAGCCTATTATTCGTTTATCGTAGAATTTCTACAATTGTGTTAACTATATTGGCAGTACTTGCATTATGAGGTTGAATTAATTAGAGCTAAATAAGTAACTGCTTATTAGATATACCGCAACTGTAATTGTTAGGTGTTTGTGGGAATGTTTCTTGTTCAACTGTTAAGGCTTTGCCATTAATAATGGGAACATCCTACTTATAATATGATAAACGTTAAAGTTTGTATAGATGGATGGATGGATGGATGTTGTTACTCTTTCACACAAAAACTACTGAGCGGATTTGGATGAAATTTGACACAGATGGTTTATAACCAGGATACTTTTTATCCCGATAACATACAGGATACTTTTTATCCCGATATTCCCACGGGGTCGAAACTTATGCGGGTGAAACCGCGGGGCGCAGCTAGTCTAGTATACATTTTCGCTACTAAAATAATTATCCCATGTAAATAGTTCGACAGTATTTGTTAACGCCATCTATTGGCGCTAAGTCAACAACACGCGGCACCCTCTAACGTCGAGTAAACGGAGGCTCGGCGGAAGAGGAATGAGTGAGAGCGGCGCACGGGCAGCGCTGATTGGTCGTCGCCGAAGAACTGTCAAAGGGCGTTCGATTCCTTCGTTCCACGAGTCCGCGGTTCATTCGACACACAAGAAAAAAAGATGGTAGTCGGTTCACCATCACAATTTTTAACTTTACTCAGAATTATTAATACAAACTATGTAACTGCCTATTTTTAATAAACGCCATAAAACTATAACAAATAAAGAAAAATTCATTGAAGAAGCCTGACCCTCAAATCGCCAAAACATATATTGGACCTTCGAACTGGATCGGAGCGGCTTCAAGAAAAAGTACAGGTGGAAGTCGGCAACCAGCAGAAAACCAAACGGTCAGGCCATTCAGTTTTCCTATCCAAACCCATCCTTAAGGATCATTTGTGCTAATATCGTGTATTCTTGTGCAAAATTCCAGTTACTTAGTCGTGCCGCGAGCCCGCGTTCGAAATATGTACCTACCGCCATTTTGAACGGCGTGGTTTCGAGTTCGATCGAGCAAGTTTTTAAACTGTAAGTACTTTATTTTGTCTCTTATAATCTCCCAAAATGCCACTCGACGAATATAAAGACTTGATTAAGAAAAGGGGTGTAGTAAAAGGAAGGTTTACTGTATTCGCTAAATATGTGGAATCGTTACAAGACATAGAAATATCAGAATCTCAAAAGATAGCTCTAGAAGATCGTTGCAATAATATGATGTCACTATTAGAACAGTTCTCATCCATTCAGGATGATATAGAATTTCATCTACAGGATTGTGAACCAGACTTAGAAAAACAATTAATTGAAAGAGAAACCTTTGAAAATCTATTTTATGCGATCACATCTATGGCGAAATGCACGCTAAAGAACAAAGAAATTATTGATAACGATGTTGAAGTCTACAATAAGACCTCTAGCATTAAATTACCCACTATTTCATTGCCTTCCTTTGACGGTTCATTTGAACAGTGGTTAGAGTTTAGAGATACCTACATATCCCTAATTCATAATTCTAAAACTATAGATGATATTCAAAAGTTTCATTACTTGCGTTCGGCGCTCACTGGCACTGCTAGTCAAATAATAAAATCGTTACAGTTTACTGCTGAAAATTACACAATAGCCTGGAGTTTATTGGAGAACAGATTTAATAATAATAGATTACTCGTTCAAAACCACATTAAAGCTCTGTTCTCATTACAGTCTTTACACAAAGAATCTGCATTTCATATTCGTAAGTTGATAGATAACATACTAAAAAATATCCGTGCCCTTAAAGGTCTAGATGAGCCCACAGATCAATGGGATACTCTAATCATATTCCTTATTGTTACTAAGATGGACTCAACTACCGAAAAAGAGTGGGAAACCCATAAAAGCGCACTTTCTAAGTTACCAAGTCACGCTAATAAAAAATTAACACTAAACGATATGATTACTTTTCTTACCGACAGGGCGGACATGTTAGAATCTATTAAAGGTACACATGATTCTGGTAAGCAAACGTCGGATGGTTCCGTAAAGAAATCATCATCATCCAATCAATCAAGGCATGCTAGCTCACATAGTTACGTCGCAACGCGTAATAATAATAATTCGTCTAAGTCATCACAAAAACCTAATTCAAGCAATGATTCCAAACGTTACCAAAGGTGTAAGATGTGCCAAGACAATCATCCGCTATATTCGTGCAGTAAGTTCAATGACCTTTCTATGAAGGACAAATTATTATTCGTAGACGAGAAAAAACTATGTAAAAATTGCTTACGCGCTGGACATACAGTGTCTCATTGCTGGTTCGGCGCCTGCAAGCTATGCAATCGTAAACATCATTCGCTACTTCATGGTGAGTGCTGTGATAATGGCAGCACGTCAAAATCTGTAGGGCCGAACGACGCGCAAGCGCCGGCGTCCACATCGTGTCGCGAGTCCGAAGCGACGGGCAGCGCACACAGTACAGCGCTACACAGTGCGTCAACTTCAACGCGCCCACAAGTTGATAATATTTATTCATTTCGAGAACCCGTTATTCTTTCGACTGCATTATTAGAAATTTTAGACCGTGACAACAAGTATCACACTATTCGTGCTATTCTAGATAATGGCAGTCAACATTCATTTATCACAAAATCGTTATGCGAAAAATTAAAAATTCGTTTGATACAGTCCACAGTACAAGTCGCAGGGGTAGGTAATTCGGTAACCCAATCTACACAATCATGCAAAGTGCAGTTGCGATCTAAAAATAGTGAATTTAATACGCATTTAAATTGTCTCGTACTACCTTGTATTACTGCAACGTTACCCTCCGTTACTCATAATATTGCAAAGTTTATGATTCCGAGTAATGTATCACTCGCCGATCCTAAATTTTTTATGTCCCATAGAATCGATTTATTAATCGGCGCCGATAAATTTTGGGAACTGTTAAGTGACGGACTAATTCGACTTACAAACGGCCCATACCTACAAAATACTAAATTAGGTTGGGTTGTATCTGGTGTCATACATGATCCAAAACGTTCATCCGTTAATCGAGTCCAATGCAATTTTACGCACACGTCCGACAACTTAGATACTCAATTAACTAAATTTTGGGAAATAGAGGAAATAAGTTCAAAATCGGATAATATGTCTAAAGAAGAACATGATTGCGAAAATTTATTTATAAAAACAACTACACGCAATAATCATGGTCGTTTCTCTGTGCGTATTCCACTACTCGAATCAGCTGATCAACTAGGTGACTCATACTTACAAGCCGAGAGTCGGTTCCTCGCGCTCGAACGTAAGTTAGGTCGATGCACACCGAGTTATAAAAAATTATATTTCGATTTTATGCGTGAATATTTGGAACTTGGTCATATGACGAAAATAGATACTTATCCATCTCCGCATTATTTCTTACCGCATCACGGTATATTTAAAGAACATAGTACAACTACGAAATTAAGAGTAGTATTTGACGCTAGCGCTAAAACTACTTCCGGTCAATCGCTCAATGATATCCAACTGATTGGCCCGTCTTTGCAAAACGATATTGTTGCCATTCTGTTAAGATTTCGTCAGTACAAATATATTGCCTGTGCAGACGTCGAAAAAATGTACAGACAAATATTAGTTCAACCCGATCAACAATATTTACAATTAATTTTATGGAGAGAAAACCCGCTAGATGCGCTCGGTGTGTACCGGCTTAACACAGTTACTTACGGCACGGCGTCCGCGCCTTACCTAAGTATGCGATGTTTACAACAGCTGGCGTCGGAATGCACTGATAACGACATCGCTAATATTATTTATAAAGATTTTTATGTCGACGATTTCATAACGGGTTGTGATGATAAAAAGGAATTATTAGACATCTGTAATAAAGTTTCTACGGTATTACAATCGGGTTGTTTCTGTTTACGAAAATGGTTGTTTAATTTCGATTTGTCAACTTTAAACGCGTCAAAAAATTTATCTCTAGGCGAATCCTGTCAAAGCAAAACTTTAGGTTTAGGTTGGTTCGCAAATACAGATGAGTTACATTATACGACTAAACTTAAATTAACCGGGAGTCACGTTACTAAGCGCATTATGTTATCGGCAATCTCACAAGTTTACGACCCGTTAGGTCTATTAGCGCCTATTATAATACTTGCAAAAATATTATTACAGAAATTATGGACGTATAAAATCGGATGGGATGATCCGGTGCCTCATGATATTTTAATTAATTGGCAAAAATTCGTTGACACTTTTGATTATTTGGGTAAACTACGCATACCACGTCAGGTTATAAATAGCCAAATGCAATATATAGAATTGCACATATTTACTGACGCCTCTCAAAACGCTTACGGCGCTTGTGCTTACGTGCGTATGTACTCGGATAACAATACCAATGTATCCGTAGCCTTGTTATGCGCTAAGTCGAGGGTCGCGCCTGTCAAACCAATAACTATTCCGCGTTTAGAATTATGTGGGGCATTATTAGGTGCAAAGTTGTACACTAAAATTAAAAATTCACTTCGTTTCAATTTCACTAACGTTTATTTTTGGTCAGATTCCACAATTGTTCTGGGATGGCTACGAATGGCACCTAATACTCTTAAGACATTTGTACAAAATAGGGTGGCTCAAATCAATGAACTCACCGGTAGCTTATCATGGTTACACGTAGGAAGTAAATCCAACCCAGCTGACTTGGTGTCACGCGGGGTCACGCTGGACGCGCTGCGCACAGCTGATATTTGGTGGCACGGCCCGGCATTTTTGCACGAACGGCTTTGTAATTTTACTTACGATCATAGTTGTCATAATGTTAATTTTAACGAATTACCAGATATTAAATTAACTACCACATTGGTATTACATCAAATTAATAAGAATACGTTTCCGTTTGAGAGATTCTCTTCGTTTACTCGTATGAAGCGTGTATTTGCTTACATGTTACGTTTCATTGATAACGTTCGTAATAAAATAAAGGTAAATCGTAAATACGGCCCGCTTCAAGTAGATGAGTTAAATAAATCTATTATTAAGTTGACTCAAATGTCACAAAACCAATCATTTCCTGATCTTGATATTTCCTCAAAGGGGAATGTAACCTTAAAGGCTACCCGTAATATTTCTGGTCTTAATTTATTTATTGATAACGATAAGATTATCAGAGTTGGGGGTAGACTAGATAATTCTTTAAGTTTTTCATACAATAAAAAGCACCCCATCCTGTTGTGTTGTAAACATAACTTTACACGTTTATTATTTCAATGTGAGCATAAGCGCCAGCTTCATGTAGGTCCTCAATCACTATTAGCTAGTATACGAGAAAATTGGTGGCCCCTCAGAGGCCGCAATCTGGCTAGAAACGTTGTACATACATGTGTGACATGTACACGTATTAAGGGTAAAACTGTTTCAGTTCAAATGGGTAACTTACCTGTAGAAAGGCTAGAACCAGGTTATCCGTTTATAACGAGCGGGGTAGACTATGCAGGACCCATGTTTATTTTGAACCGTAAGGGGAGGGGCGCTAAACTGGAAAAGTGCTATATTTGTTTATTTATATGTTTCTCAACGCGTGCAGTTCACTTAGAACTAGTTACTAGTTTAACAACTGATGCTTACATATTAGCTCTAAAACGCTTTGTATCTCGAAGGGGGAAACCTGCTGAAATATTTTCAGACAACGGTAAGAACTTTGTTGGGGCAATGAAAGAACTTACACAATTCCTAAAGAATAATCGTGATAATATTATGGAGATTTTAGCTAATGACAATATAAAATTTAATTTCATACCACCATATACACCGCATTTTGGGGGATTGTGGGAGGCAGGAGTAAAGTCCTGCAAATATCACATCCGTCGTGTTATTGGCAATACGAACTTAACGTACGAGGAGTTTAGCACGATATTAACTCAAATCGAGGCCGTCCTGAACTCTCGACCCATGTACCCACTGTCCACAGACCCAAATGACCTTCTTCCGCTCAGCCCTTCTCTGTTTCTGATTGGCCGACCGCTCACCGCACACGCCAGCCCAGACCTGACGACTACAGCTTCACATCGCCTGTCCGTTACGACCGCGTGGAACAGATGCGCCAGCAGTTCTGGAAGAGATGGTCAAAGGAGTACATAGCGGAGCTTCAGACCAGAACGAAGTGGAAGACAAGTAAGGAAGAATTGGTACCTAATACTCTTGTACTCATCAAGGAGGATAATCTTCCACCTCTCAAGTGGCGCTTGGGAAGAATACTTCATACTTTTCCTGGGAAAGATGGCCTGTCACGAGTCGCTGACATCAAAACGGCGACCGGAACGGTGCGGAGGGCATTCTCAAAAATATGTCCTTTGTTAACACAAGAAGAGAATGAGAAGACGAATTCACAATAATCATCCACTATCAAGTAAAATATCAACGTCATCGGTACTTCGTTGGAAGCAGGAACTTCCAAGGCCGGGGGCATATGTTAACGCCATCTATTGGCGCTAAGTCAACAACACGCGGCACCCTCTAACGTCGAGTAAACGGAGGCTCGGCGGAAGAGGAATGAGTGAGAGCGGCGCACGGGCAGCGCTGATTGGTCGTCGCCGAAGAACTGTCAAAGGGCGTTCGATTCCTTCGTTCCACGAGTCCGCGGTTCATTCGACACACAAGAAAAAAGATGGTAGTCGGTTCACCATCACAATTTTTAACTTTACTCAGAATTATTAATACAAACTATGTAACTGCCTATTTTTAATAAACGCCATAAAACTATAACAAATAAAGAAAAATTCATTGAAGAAGCCTGACCCTCAAATCGCCAAAACAGTATTATTGATTGATCTTCGTTTTTAAATATTTTTGTAACATAATGTTATTACAATGTATTTAATATTTTATTTTTATTTTTCAGGTAAGTCTACTAGGCTACGCTCCATTTCGAGAATCGATCAAGAAAGGTGTCAAAGGTAAATAAAATCAAACACTCGATCTTACTTCGGAATGTGCGTAGGCGCAAGTTGCGTACGAAGAACTTGCACAACTGCTCAAGTATCGAATCAAGATCAAGAGCAACGCAACACAAACATTCTGAATCAAAGAATTTGAAAGTAATCTTCATCTTTTCGTAAAACCTCAAGTCATGCAAGGCGTAATTCACTCTTCGGAACGCACATAATAAGTTATTGTTGCCATGAAAGCAACAGATTGTGAAGGCGTACTCAAAACAGAAAATTGACCAAAATAATGCTGAGGCACGGAAATAAGCGGTCATCTCCAGTCAAACTATGATGCAGCAATAATTCACTGAAGTAAATTGAAAAGGTAAACCAGTCAACGGATTAATTAATCATTGATTTATAATGAGTCTCTTTAGAAACTTAAGTTCACTTAGGCACCAATGCGAACAAGATTGAAACATCATCCTAGAACCCTGTTGCTAGTACTGCAAGAATTTGATTAAACGCAATTTCTAATGCAATTTGCCGCACATTTGAAGCCGTAAATCCGCGTTTCATCTCAAATTGCATTCTTGATTCGTCAGCCGTCGCGGTAATGTGAGGCGCACAACAACTTGGTGCATCATTAGTTGTTGGCGCCACATTTCTAAGGAGTCTATCGCTACGTAATGAGATATTAGATACATGCATAACGCAATTTATGTATGTAGTCGAGATGCCCGCAGAGCCTTGAATCATGTTATTGCTATCTGCTATTAGTTCTACTGACTAGAGATATACTCTACATATTTATGTTACCTGGGACCGGTATGAAATCAAGTTATTTTTAGATCTTGCGTTTATATGCTTCATGTCATGAGCTATATTTAGTCAAGAATTTTAATATCTGGAGGTGGATTTAAGATTCAACTTTATGACATATAATATGTTGTTACCAAGCTAAACAATCGGGTCGCTGAACTAAGCAGAATTGTTATACATTTATATTAAAGTTTACACTTCCGAATACGATTTCTGGAAACCAATCTATAAAAACCAACTTTACAGTATTTGAACTTAACCATAATGATAAATAAATAAACGCAGTCTGGACCCTTCGATTCCCAGATCGACATTACTTTAAATCGAATTTGAGAATATGGCTGAATCTTATTGAAATTCTGTGCAAAAGTGTCCCGATACCGGATCACTGTGAGAACAAGCCTATAAACGTCGCGGTTCAGTTTACGACTTCTTGTTATTTTACACGACCAACCGCCACCGCGTGCAAGGCACCATGTTGCGAACGCGTCGCCTTACACGTCATCCATTGCTTTCAGAATTAGAGGATTAATTTGTTAGTGGCCAGTACAAACAGCATTATATCATTCGCTTCTTTGGATTGTGTTACTGCTTTTCTTAGTATTGGTTGTTCAATGTGAAGTCTATTAAGAGGCTTGTGTTCTGTAATAAACGTTTACAGACTGCTGTAACTTAGAACACATTGCTTTTAAAAATTGTAAGTACTAGTATTTATTTTTCCTCTTAACAGGCTCTATTGAAGATCCTTAGAAAATCTTTAGTAAGTAGTACTTTCAACGCAGTGCGGTAAGACTCTTAAGCCGATTCCATGATTGTTCAGAAAAGTTAAGGCTGTCGATTCGTGGTCGATTCTCTTCCTTCTTCTTGATAATGCGAAAATATTATCTTCAGTATCAATGAGATCACTACGTAATCACGGCGGTGCGTTTACATTTACTCTTTTAATATGGAATTTACCATCCACACATCCGACTAATCTTTGTAAAGAGATACTTTATCGTCCTATAATTATAAATATTTAAAGAACTCAGTAAGTTGGGTCATCTGGCCATCCTTCATCCTTGCTCCATCAGACATCTTAAGATCCTTTATGTTTTTCGTTTCAAGTGGTAAGATCAAATAACTTGGGCTGATGGAATCTATTTAAGGTGTCGGAATAATCTGAAGTGGGGCTGGTATCGGTATCGGCTACCAGACCTCGAGTGCTTCCGGTCAAGTGTGGTACTGAAAGCTGCTGATTGTAGGTCTGTTCTATGAATAGGGATTTTCAACTCATACTTATGCCTTTGTTATGATGCGAGCTTTACTTGGCTGTGGTTCTCGAGATTTTAAAACGTGAATAAATATTTTTATTTAGTTGCCGCAGGTTATGAAATCGCCAACGACCTCCTTGGATAATTGACAAAAATCTTGGAGATTAAGGAATATTAATTAGTTTAAAAATGTAACGATTCAACCGTCTTTTTCTATGCATAGTGACCGACAAAGAAGTCTGTATGGGACTCACAAAGAATTTAACGACGAGAAAAAATGTTTTCTACGTCCGAAAGTTATAGTTAACAAAGCAGTTTATTGATATATTTAATACCAGAACTATGCATTCTATCACGACGGTAATCGACCACCCACTTGAGTATCAAGATACAGTTTCCGTGTTCTTGGGATGAAATAAACAATACCATTGTGTGCTGTTGTGATTAGAACCGTCTGTTTGTTCGTCGTACGCTATTCATATCCGTTCCATGTGGATTTGTACTCTCTAATCTGGACTTCGAATGTGGTACACGAAACAATCGCGCCTTCACCAAGTTACGGCAAAAAGAATCTTTGCCTTTGTTTGCGCTCCATCGCTTCCTTTCTTTGGTACAATCTGATGATCTTGATTTTTTTATGGATGGAGCTAGCAATGTAGGTATTGTAGTTTATTTAAATATTGTAGTGTGTGCTGAGATTATCTTGACATAAGTTCACACGCTTACGTATGTAAGATGTTAGCGAGTTTTTTGTTGAATTATTATATTAGAGCTAAATGGATAAACAAATGTTTTTATTTTTACTGCCAATATAATCGGAGTGACCTTCTTTTAGCTAAGTTTTATTATGAAAGTAACTATAGATACCTTACTTCTTTTCCATATCAATACCTACACAAAAACTATATAAATGCTCTTGCTTCTATCATAAATTCCATTGTTCTTCATTGCCAATTTTGTTTCAAGCTTGTCATCTGCATTGCTATTCTGTAACAAACTCACGGTGAATACTTAGGTGAAGTGAGCTGTCATTCCGCGTGATGTAAGCGATTGCCACTATTAACAGCTCACTTCACCTAAGTTTTCACGGTAAGATATTTACAGAATAGATCGACTGATTTATTTTTCAAAAAAAGTTTGTTCGTCGTGGAATTGAAAAGCTCTTTATGTATATTTGCACATATGTAGACCACTGAGGAGAAATATTATCTGCTGTCTCCTATTAAGACCATCATTATTATTTATCTAACCGTTACTTAAGCCACGTACCTAAGCGCCTTTAATGAATTAACAACATAAACAAGTTTCGCTAAGAAATTAATTAGTAATCAATCTCCTGGAGCCGGTTTCACGCTCATTCGCTTATCTGATAAACTGGTAAAAGTGCATTTGGTAATGCGAAGCTTATCTATTAAATAACCATTCATCTGGAATCTTATCTACGAGGTGTTAATCAATCGATCACATCTACGAGCTTTTACGCTTATTAGGTAGAATTACATCAGATATTAATTTTGTTAATGTTTATTTATACATCATGAGCCTTACTAGCTTACTAGCCGCATACGTTTCGATCCCGTAGGAATATCGGGATAAAAATCCTATGTTAATCCTGGTTATAAACTGTCTGTGTGCCAAATTTCATCCAAATCCGTTCAGTAGTTTTTGCGTAAAAGAGTAACAAACATACCTACATCCATCCATCCATCCATCCATCCATCCATACAAACTTTACAATTAATAATATTAGTAGGAAATACGAAAATTAGGAAAGGATACTCAAAAGTACAGACGCCAGTCTGCAGGTCAAGCTACCCGAAACTGTTAAATTTTCCCAATCAACCTTGAACTTTAATGCTTTAACGATAAAGTTGAAAATCTATTAAAGACATTTGACAGATTATAGTAGCTTGATGTGCTCTCTGATGTGATCTGTACATCAAACACTACAAAATATACAATGGGTGGCCTTATGCATCTCTTCCGCAGGCTACCTTGGAATCGACTGTAATTTTCCTGGACATATTATGTAAAATGGGGCTGTCGTTCCTCATCATCGCTTTCCTGCCCTTATTACAATTATTTATAGGTGATCGCAACATTTCTTTTTCTTCCATACTTCTAAAACAGTTGTCATCTCGGTAGTCACTCCCTTTCTAGCCATATCATCTTTCACACAGTCCATACAACGTTTTATATTCTATGAATGTTACGGACGCAAATATTTTGCTAAGTACTGCAACTGTTGTAATTTTAGAAGTCATATGTGGGCATATCGCAGCATGTTTGACTTCCCTGAAATTCTCAGTCGTAATGTATGGCGTTTAACGCAGTGGCCTGCCACCCTCGACGCATGTGATGTACCGCTTCCCCCCGCCACGCCATGACTCATGTGCGGCAATAATGAGAGTAATTGCCTCTTTTCTCACATCGTGATTCATTATTGAAGAAACGAGACCCGACACAGCACTTAACTTTATTTGTTATGCTCCTTTTAATTTAACTGTGAGTCAAGAGATCCTCAACACCCGCTGCATAAGTGATTAATTGCCTCACAATTGAAAGATTTTTTAAACATCCCGACCTCAATATGTATTCCGACCTAAACAACGCATAAAAATTATAACGTTACGTACGGACGGGAAATTGGAACGGACGGCAATGAACGGTCGAGTAAAATTTTTAACACGGAACTGACACGGTTCTTCTTCATAACTCGTGCTATGACTGGGGCTAATGGTAGCCATAATAGGCTATTTATATGACATCAAAACAAAGAGTTACTGGCGGCAGTATTAATACGACCATAAAGAGTAGTAGTCCGCGATTAACATCTGTAAACCAGATGCATGTACATCGTAATCCGGCATGGTTGGCGCTGCGCGGCGCGGGCGCAGGTCGGAGGTCGCCGCGTCCCACTACCGACGATCTAACAGTTTTACAATTCAAATGTCGAATCCATTTCATTTGGAGGCCCGGCGCCATGTGTCGACGTGATTATGTCGTTTGCTTCTTTAATTTCGAGAAGATTTCATCTTTATATCGTCATTTATCTTTTGTTAAGCGTATCATTGAAAAAAGAAACATTTTATTCTTAAGCTGTCGTGCGTTTTTATACTCGTTCTTCTCAACTAATCTTTAGAGTCAACAAGTCCAATAAAAAACGTTATAAACTAGTACTGTAGTTGCGGTTTATGGCTAATTTAGTTCCGTTATACTTCGAAGCCAAATTGGCACTTAATCTCTATGAGATCATTGCTCGCTGGTGAATCTCGCACTCGACGTGGTGATTGAGATTACTTTGCATATGGAAATTGCGCCAATGTTGAAGTTGAAACTGTAGATGAAATCTGAGCTTGAACAGATGCGTCCGCGCAAGATTTATTGAAACATGGAATGTGAGCATGACATTATCAGTATGTAGCCAATTGAGTGCTCCACCTTACGGACACGTATCAGTCATAACTGTTATAAGTATTTTATTTATATAAACTGATAATGCAATCATGAAAAACTTATACTTGCATATTATTTAGTTAGTGAATAACAAATTATTACCAAGAATTTCTAGGTGAATGATGATTTTAGGTCATTGAATGCGTCATTCTAAATCAATTTCAATATTTTCATGAATCACAGGATAAATCTGATCAAAAATAACACTGTGGTTTACCAATTGCATACCTATTGTTATTTAAATACATTTGGTACATATTATGTACCTAATTCAGAAACGACTTTAATGTTTTTCATAAATTGAATAAACTCATTAACAAAGATACAACAATTACAATTTACAAGCTTACACTAAAATATATACGAGTATATTATTTACAAGTATATAACAAAAACTAAAGAAAAATGCAGGAGCTCATTGGGCATCAAAAAAATTCGTCCGCATCGCTGTCAATGGGATAAGTGCCCAAAATTGTTTAAATAAACCACATTTTTTCCTTAATTGGTTTACATTACATGCCTACCATTTTGAATAGCGTTGCCGACAGAGGCGACATTTGAATTCATAGAGGTAACTCCCTTAATAGCAGGCAGCGTGGCATTTGTATCAAAGGTCGGAATCAAATGGAGTTGGTCTTTGTGAATGAAGTTCAACGCTGGCATTGTTTCCATACTACCGTGATTTTGGAATTTATTGACATAGGTACAGTCACGAGCACCAATATGTCAACACTTGGCTACTTTTAATTGTGATTTTTTCGTGAAATAACGAATGCAACGTTGAAATACGACACCTTATATAAACATATGGGTTCGAAAATGCTATATTCGTAACAACATAAAATTTCATTAAAAAATATTGGAGTAAATCGCTTTTAAATAAAGCCGAGTGTATACATACTTTTGCTCGTGACTGTATCTACTAACATACCGTATGTAGGTCCCTATGTAGATGTATGTAACATAGGTACATCTAAATATCCTGCTTCGGTTTCTATTTCATTGGATATATTTATTTATTTATTAAAACTTTATGCAAAAAATACTGTACAAAGGCGCACTTAATACAAGAAAAAATACTAATACTTAGATATATACATATATACACACATATAAGCAAAATGTACTGTCTGGAGAAAAATTGTTAGTATCGGATGTCTTTGGACATCATCACCATCGTTCATATGCAAGCTATTCTCCTCAATCAATTCAATGTTCATCTTTTAACGTTCCTCCTGAAAGCTATTTACAGTTGTACACACATTTTCTGAAGGTCAGGTACCTACTTACCTATGTATGTCTATTTAACTTTTGTCCTTATCCTTTTGCTACCAGCTTCTGCCTGCGGCTTCACCCGCGTGGAATGTCAATAAAAGGTCTGTGTCAATGTGCAGATGTCCTTCTCCATGGTTTTGAAATATCCCCATACCAAATTTCATCAAAATCGGTACAGCCGTTTCGGAGATTAGCGGGAACAAACAGACAAACAGAGAGACAATTAAAAAAAATATGAATTTAGTAAAAAGCTGGTATTTTGATATTACAAACAGACACTTCAATGTATGTAGGTATAGATAGAGTTTTGTAATGCACACAAAATAATAAATAACTCATCAAGGTCCATCAACGAGTTTGTGATTCTAATCGTTAGAATTATTTTTGTATACTCTTTTATTGACATGCCCTGTGTTTAATTCTGGGCACAACTTCATAAGTGTCGCGATTGTATGCAAATATTCTGCGCATTATCATTGATATGTTCTAATATATGGACTCATCTATTAAAAGCTCTGTGTTATTTTGTGACATCGCATTTGAATATTGAATTTTTAATGCTGAAACAATTAACGGAAACCTATACTTTCCTGTACTGGTCACCAGTGTCCATACAAAATAAAGTGCCAGTGAGTCATACCTATTTGTATAGTTTCATGACCAAATTCTTCTGACTAATTTTGTGTAGGTTCTGTTACTTTAACAACAACTATAAATAACTGACGACGTCATTTATTATGAAGATTTATTTATGATGTTTTCCTCAGAATTATTCGTTCTAATTCCGATGTCATTTAACTAAAAATAATTGACCGCAGTAGCGACGAGTTACGACTTAAAGTTACTAATTAAGAAATCAGGCCCGCTCAACATTCATTAGTAATGATTATATCTAAATTAATTGTTATAAATGAATGGCGGTACTTATCAGAATCTATGTAGGATGTCGGAATAAGGCTTTACCCTCATTTGAAGTTCTTCAGATATCTATATCTATACTAATAATCAAGCTGAAGTGTTTGTTTGTTTGAACGCGCTAATCTCTAGAACTACCAGTCGGATTTGAAAAAATATTTTTTAATTTGATAGCCCAATTCTTGAGGAAGGCTATAAGCTATTTAACATCACGCTATGACCCTTAAGAGCTGAGCAAAAAGAAAATAAAAATAGTCAGAAATAACGCTAAGCGAAAAGTAGGAAATAGCGCGGGCAGGCGATGCGATGCGACGAAGTGGGTCGGGAGGACAAGAAATATTACGATTAAAAAAAAAATCCGTTATAAACATGTTCTTTGGTGTTGGACCAACTGTCAACTGCTTGTCCGGTGTGTACTGGCTTGTTAAAACCTGTATGAACGCTGCATTAGTGTCTGTGAGAAAATTAATCCGGAAAAAGGAAGGAGATTATATTTTTATCGACAGTTTACTACATCGTTTGTTCTTACCGGTGCCTTGGATTGCATAACAGTTTCGTTAGTGCAACGTACTGGCTATAATATATTACTGGTTAGATAACTGCATCAAAGTTACTTAAACTATTCACTTCACAATTAAAATGTTGTAGCATCTCCCTTTATAGAACACTGGAGATGATTTAGTGCATGAAAGCACTAAGTTTAAAAAAAAATTGCAAATTTTCAGAAGGGCTCTACTGCCTCTGCAGACTGAACAGATTCTTCAGCCCATACAGCGGGGTAGTTGCGTAACAAACTATAAGTAGCAATGGCTTTAATTTTGACAGTTCAACAATATTCATTGCGTTATCCACGTTGTTGAGCAGACTAATTTTTCGAAAATATTATGAAGCAATGGGTTAACAATATCCTTCAAAATGATTCAGATTATGATTGTGTTGTGTTGAGAATAAAAGTCTTGTTTAGGAACGGGAGTATACCAATCCTTTTATTCAAGGATGGGCGTAGCTCATGTAGAGCTTGTCTGCCGTAGGCAACCTTATTTGGTACAGGCCGGCTATATTTATGCGCAGGTTCCATTCGAACGTTCATGCTAGTGTCAAAGATTCTTATTAGGATTTTTGTTTAGTTCTGTCAGTGGTAATTTAGTGAACAATATGTAAAGACGTTCGCCCAATATATAGTTTTAAAAGGAGTCATAAGTCGTTTGATTCCTCCTGGTACGTAGAGGGCTCTTCCAGGTTTCTACAGTACGCAATGAGGGTGCTGGTTAGATAACTACAATTATGTTACAAGGTACTTAAAACTTTTCACTTCACAATTAACTTTTTGGATATCTCCCGTTTATATAAAACTGAAGATGTTTGGAAAATAAAAGTCTAACTAACTAGGAATGTGTTTTGTAAGATATAAACAAGCATGCAAACTGACCGCCCGATTAGGTTGCAACACCGCGTTACGTGGTTACGTCAGAGAAGATGATCGTACGCTGATGTGGGCCGCACTGGCATCTGCTTTGTTTACATGCCCAGCAGACACTCAATCCATTCACTATTTATTGATACTCTTTGATTCAGCTACACTGGATACGACTATGTAGCACTTTGTGCGAAGGCATGGAATTAGCGATTTGGAGTTAGATTCCTTTGCATAAACAGATGTGGATTAAATACAGGAAGCTTCCATTATTCATTCTCTTATTTTAGAATTTGCTTCTAATTTTATAAGAACAACACAATTTTCTTTCAACATTGGAACTTTTACGACCAAGACATTCTTTATCTGAATACGAACCGGAACTAAAGTTTTATATTTCTGTGTTCGTAACAAAAATAGCACCGACTCATCGCCAGTTCCTTCCAGTATAGATCAGTTCCGTAGTTCCCCTCAGCATTAACCTAGATATAAGTGGGAAAGCGGCCCTTCGGTAATTTATGACTTTCTATTTTTCGATAGCAAAGTCGATTCGAAATTCGGACGTGGGCGAGCGCGTTTCGTAACCGAACGTAGGGAGATAAAGACATCTGGTTAGGAAATGGGGAACGATCATGAACAACAGAACATTAGGATAGAAAACTTTTATTTCAGACAGGAGTCCATAGGGTTAGTAACAATTTTACGCGAAATTCAAATTTCCTTACGTTTTTCGCTATTTACAGGCTGTAAATTGAACAAAATATGATTCGCGAGCGTAACAAATATGACTTTACAGAATTATAATCATTAAAATCACCAATACAACCCTCTAAGTTTATTCCTATTCATTTACATTTCTCAATATAAATCAACATTCAATTTAACAGTCGGCAGTAATCTCAGTGAATTACTATATTGAACGCGTAGGTCACTGTATGCCAGGACTGACAGTAAGCTTTGAAAAGCGTTACTTTACCTAGTTTCAACTGACATTGAACCGCGGTTTGTATACTCGTAACTATACAATAGGTACTTATGGCTGATTTTTCAATCAGCAGATAATTTTTATTCGTGGAATAAAATTTACGTCTGACAGATTTTGTATCGAAGAACTGTCAAAAATTCAAAATTATTCCTCGGATACAATTATTTGGCGTTGGAAAAATCAACCCTTAGTTAATTAACAGAACCTTGTGGTTAGTTAGACCGTAAACAAAGTGGCAGTTGCCGGTTAAAATTAAAGGTGAGTTCCGATTTAGTTGTGGCGTACGCGCAAGCTAATAAATCGTGTCCAATTAGCGAGCGCGCCGCGTTATCGCGACAAAGCGAAGCCGGGCACTTAGCGCGCGCCACTCCACACATACCACGTAATGCAGATACATCACGATAAAAATACGATGATACGATTATTAGCTTTCCAATAAAACAACTCTTTCTCCGAAATTTTTCACAACCGATACTTTTAACGATACACGAGATAACGCATTTTCGCTTTCTTATTTTTATGTTGTTTTCCTTTTTCGGAATGCCAACACACAAAAGCCAACACTTTGTGTGTATCCGGTCACATTTTGACGTCGTAACTTTTAATAGCTTCAGCCGTACAACGTATCGGTTCTACAGCAGAGGGTCAAGGGATGATATTTACGATTATGAAGCGAGGGAACAATAGCTAGACAATGAAGAACACGATACACAACCCATCTATTTAATTTCGAGTAGACACCTTTGTCGTGTGTTTTTGTTTGCGGTCATTTCCATAAATTATAGAGGAGGGTCGGCGATGTTACCTTCTTGTAAAATGTACCTGCTATTGTTATGGTAAGCAGCATCGTGACGAAGAAGCCATGCCTAAGATTTGGTAACCGACGTTTGCCTTGAACTTACCGGTGTGTGTGATGGATGGGATGTCTTTGAGCTATTCTTTAAAATTATGTAGAATTTCCGTAATATTGTGAACAATGTTTTCTATGCTTCTACATAGTCAGTGTTAAGTGTTGGCTCATAATTTTTTGTGTCCCAGGGAATCATATCCACAGGACTAAATAATTGATTAATGACTATCAAAATGGACCTGCCTGAATTATTTACAACCAGTCGAAAAGCTGCACCCCAATTGCGTAACACACAATCAATCGGAATCTGAATCATTTTGAAGCAAATTGCTAATCCATTGCTTCATAATTTCGAAAAATTTGTCTAAACAACACGTAAATAACGCAATGAATGTTGTTGAACTGTCAAAATGAAACCGATTCCGATTAATCGTGTGTTACGCAATTAGGGTGCTGTTACCTGATTTGCCTGGTCCCCGACCGCAAATAACTGTCGGAAGAATAGCGGTCGTCTGGTATACTAAACCCGGTTTTTGGTATATCAATGTTTAAACCGTCAACATTTTCGGGTTTCGGATTTGTGAACAGCGTTTAGAGGACTTCTTCGATAACATTGATTGATGTTCGATTCGGCACGGAAGCGTATCGAATGGTTGTAAATAATGTTGATTCACTATCGGGCCCATTTTGATGGTCACTTTCAAGGAAAAGGTTCTCCCTGCCACTTGTAATTAAATAAGTCCCCCACCCCATAACGTACACGTCGCACACATGGGCGCTAAAGAAACAATCCAACAATCCCCTTACACTTTAGGCATAATTAATTAAGAACTTTCGTCGAAATACTGAGATATCCAAGTTAGGGCCCAATTAGTGGCGAGCGCATAAGGGTTAATTCCGTGCTTACTCCTTACTTATGTTTTGTGGTGCTTAGGGTATTGTCCAGTCTCCTTTCCCACCAATCAGTTTAAATTTCACCCAATAAGGATGCGCCGTATAAGGCACCCTGCCATATTATCTCGATACCGTGCACAAAACCTCCGCTAATTGGCTGAAATCATATTGACATGATAAATGATGCTGGATGATCTTACTGGCGGCTCGTTTTTATGAAGGGTAATAAGCATGTAAGTTATGAAGAACTTTCAGAAGTTGTTACTGTATTTCTGAGAGAGTAATGGGATATCACAAATTCACAACAAAACGGTGGAGTTTCTTGCCGCCTCATCTCCATAGGAAACGATCAATTGGAACCGGTGCACCTAGCTTCTGACGCTTCACAAGTACTCATATAGGTTTATGTGAAATAAAATATTTGGATTTGATTTTGAACTACTATAAGCGTACTAAGATGTATGTAGGTACGTCTAAGTGAGTAAGTTATATTAATAACAATAATAAACGTTTATTGCAGACTTTATAATAATAATAATAATAATATCCCTGGCCATTTCACACAGCACCATTTGTCCCAAGCTAAGCAACCTAATGCTTGTGTTATGGTAACAAGATGGCTGATAAACTACTTATATACAATTTTTTTTTTGTAAATACATACATATTATAGATAGAAAAACACCCAGTTATGCACCCACCCAGTTTATGTCCATAGGTACACTTACAGAACATAGAACGAAACATACAACAAAATACACATACTAATAAAATCTCAAAAATACACAACACATAAAAAAGATACAAACAATAACATAGTAGTGACGACACAAAAGAAGCAACATATTAAATTTTACGAGGAGGAAATGCCCACTGCTCACAAGGCAGTGTGCAAGCGCATCCATTGGCGCAGCAGTGGATAGTCCCACCTGTCCGCGAACATGCTTAGTAAGCTCTTGCTGCTGGACCTAACCCTAACACGCTCAGCAGGGACGCACATTGCTTCGCGATCCTTATTAGGGCATGAAAGCCATCACTGTGCGCCTCCGTGAACATCGTCGAAGCACTGCACTATATTGATAATACCTAACGCCACGTTTCTAATCTAGCCGACTACTAAGGAATCTAATTAACCTGTTTCCTTCATTAGACATTAATTTATAACTTGTCCAGTTATGAATTACTCGTAGTTGCTAACTCTAAGATTTTCTTTGGTATAGCACATTCCATAATTATCGTACGGCGCTGGAGAGCGATCTTGTCATATCTCGAAAAATTGACCTGCATACGAGACACAAAAATCATTTTCAAATATGAATATCTTTTTCTTATACTTGAATAGAAGGGTCGCTTTTCAGTTTTAAAGTTCAAGTACATTGTAGGTACAGCAGGACTCGTCATTGAACTCGTCTAAGTATAGGTAGGTACTGATAACTCCTATGCCCAGATCTCGAAAAATATGCCTGTCGTGTTTACAAAACCGCGATCGATATCCTTATGACATTCTCCGTGATCTAGCAGGGTCATTGACTTACCCACTGGCCTAGTTCACACGTGATCAGACCATTGAACGTTTCAGATCCGCGCTCGCCGACTCATTCGCTCAATTGCCTCTTCCTGCTAGTGACAATGTTGCCAGCACAAGGCCGACTATTTCTATACTTTTTATATCACTAGGCTGTGGCCTGTGCTCTTGACCGATTTTTTTTCGCGCGTATATAGTTTGGTACAGTCCTTCTTTCCTATATCTATGGTACAGTCTGACCAATTAGGATTTATGATGAATGATTGAATCGCGATGAAAATACTAAATGACGGTATTGCATAAGGAATAATAAAGAGGAATATTCCTTGGTTTATGCGTAATGCATATTAATCATGCAGTTTATTTATTGACATCACCGCAGAATCCATAGATGTTACCAAACACAACGTTTTACATGCAGGATTAAAGCGAATTCTTTGATCGAAATAGATCAAAACATTGCCCAAAAGATGATATTTTAATACTCGCTTCAAATAAATATAAATCTGTTAAGTAAGCAGATGGTTTGGTTTCTTGCACGTTGCACGAGTATATGCAAGTCGTATGCGTTATATGCGTATGCGCCGGCCTGAATCGCGAGTGCTCTCGCACACCTCTCTATTTATATCTCGGAGGGATGACGTTAGAACAGGGAGGTATTTTTGTCACTGCAGTCAAGTTGTACACGAAGTAAAATTAGGTGTATTGCAAATTCATGTTAGGCTGGAGACAAGTTTATATGTTTTATTGTTATTGCCTGTGGCATGGCCATTTTAATGAAAAGTAATGATGATTGCTGATATTACATCCATGTTGAATTTCGCAGAATCGAATTTTGCAGTTAGTTGACTGCGTAGATACAGTATTTATTTTGGCCCCTTATCGAAACTATCTCGTAGTATTGACATAACCTTTCTGGCTTCCAACCTCAAAAGTAAATAAACTCAAAAACGATACATACCGTCTACCTCATTATCACACACTCGAAATTGTTACATAAACAATATTTTGGACTATTGACTCTTACTGATCGCTGTGTCCCGCGCCGCGCCGCGCGCCGTGAGAAAGCCTCGGCCTGGGTAAATATTGTCCCGGGCATACCGCGACCGACTCCCACTGCCCACAGTCCACCGGTACATTTCATTACGTTAAATGTGCCTTGTGTTAGTGGCCAGTGCTAATCGATAGCGTTTAGCAAACGCTAAGATCTGCCGTCGCCGGCCAATGTTTGAACAAACGTTTTACGGAGAGAATTGCGCGTATAGCCCTGATTGCATCTATTGTGGTAACTCCTGGGCTATTTCTATGTTTAGATCCGTTTTATGTTAGAAATGGTAACCGCCAATGACCTGTATCAACTGTACAGTATCAAATCTTAGCCGTATTTATAGCGTTAGAGTATTTGTACGTATTAAACTGTAGTAAAAGATAAGAGCAGTACCGGGCGTCAATATGATCAATAAATTCGGAGATATCTAAGGCTGCAAACATTTCGTATATCTGACTGCTAATTACCCCCACCTTCACCTCACCTCACCTTCACCTTTATACTCAGATCAGAGTTAGATCTATACAAATACATAAAACTTCAGTGTGTTGTTTTGACAGTCTGTTTTATATTTTTAAATTGCTGGTATTGTCAAAACAGCAACATTTCACTAAATACATGTGAAACTTATAACAAAAAACAAAGTTTAAAATTTTTGTCTGTCTGTATTTTTCTATTAATGTCCGAAACGGCTGAACCGATTTTGACAAGACATTCACTGGCAGATAGCTAATGATATAAGGAGTAACTTAGGCTAAGGCTTTTATTTTAGAAAAATAATTAGGTTCCCGCGCAAAAAAAATAAACCCATGAAATCCAATATTCACGCGATCGAAGTCCCGAGCACAGCTCGGAGATATCCAAGGCTGCAAACATTTCGTATGTAGGTAAATATCTGACTTCTGAATTAGAATACCTTTAAACTCAGCTCAGAAGAGTTAGACAGAAAATAAACATACCGCCATGTGTACCTTCCGCGTCACAGAAGATATAAACTTGACTTGTGTGTCAGCTTTTATTTTGTGATTTAACCAAATATTTAATTGTATAAAGTACATAGTCTCATTATTTTTCATTACATTAATGCCCGTTCATTTCCATAACGGACAAGAATAATTTAAAATCTAAAAGAGAAATTACCGCGTTTACTACAAATACGACTGTGCTGTTTATATTAAATAGCTTCTAACAGTTCTAACATGCCGTTAAATATGAGCGGTGTTCTATTTTACGATATCCCACACAGTTGTGAACCGCGACTCTGCCCACAGAGTTTTCTTCATGTTATTTTACTACACATTAATTTGTTTTAATGTCCCTCGTTGGAAACAAATAGAATGTCCAGGCTAGGTACAACTGAATTAATGTGTGTGTGTTCCGGGTCTTCTGTTCACTTTATCTCTGTGTAGGTGTAAATGTTAGTGGGTACTGTGTATTTACAATGGCGACTAGTTTTATGTACACCACTCGTGAGCAAAACAATCGACTATGGTGCATGTTGGTCGTTGCAGCTTATAAAATATTAAACATTTGACGATCATAAAATAAACTGCATTGAATATAATATTTCATGGAGTAATAAGTTAAATTGAGTTAGCTGTCCATAATTTTGTATTTAGCATAGAATATAGGTAGTTGAAAAGTTGCAAACAAGAGCCGCATGTCAGGTGATTCAGGGTGACAATGTGTGCAGAAAATATTGAGGGGGATAAACAGGAGTTTAAACTGAATGTTATGCTATTACTAGTTTTTGTCCGCGATTTTGCCCGCGTGGATATCGGAAAATATCTTACGGGAACGGACTATCGAGATTAAAAGTACCCTATATGTTAATCTAGGTTACTTGTAGGCTTTAATGTCTGCTAAATTTTATTCAAATCCATTCAGCCGTTTTTGCGAGAACCCGGAACATACATCCAGACCAACGGACAAATTCATCGTTACTACATATTTTAATATAAGCATGTTAGTGTTGTGGTGAGCTTTATTACAAACACTAGAAACAAGCTCATCACTAATTACTTATGTATGTAATCATTAACTACTAGTAACAGAGAGATGCCTTACCGCTTAAGAATCAAACGCAGTCGGAGCTTTCTGCAATCAGAATCCGATATCCATGTCATTTAAAGTAAGCAATCTAAATATTATACAAAGCACAGTAATTCCAGTTCGATTAGTCCAGCTTATTTACTGAGCTGGAGCGCTGGCCGCCCACGCTCCTGTAACTAATGCACACCATCGGCTATAACTTACCCTCCGTCTGTAAAATACATGGAGTAGAAAACTAATGGAGGGATGATGTGCGAGCAAACGGAATGGCTATCTAACAGTGAGAATGTCGCCCCAATTGCTGCTAACTGGTCATCGTTGGCTATTGCTAAACACTGGCGTACTTATTTAATTACTTCAGAAATTATTTGTGAGACCAATAAATAATGAATCGGATTTCATATTTTATCATTATACATATATATCAACGCCTACTTTATGTTGCTTCTTCCCAACATCGCTTATTCTCCATAGTAGCCAAGTTTGAGTTAACTTCTGGTTTGCCAAAATGCGGGTGAAATCAAGATCATTTCCGCATAGCGTTCACATTGACGTACAAATCAAAAACATTGGGTACGAAAAAATGGCAGCGATTCTTCCCAATTCATACAGAAATTGAGTGTGCACTCCTTTTACTTACTACTCCCTGGTAAACAGGTTCGCGATAATCACCGCGATGCTGCCTCTGTGTGCAGCTTTGTACCCTATCATGATTTATAGTTTTACATAATTCTGTCGTGAAGCAGTTCCGCGGATAATCCAGTATTGTTTGTTTCTTCGAGCACCACCAGCTCTAGGTGTCAAGGGAACTAAAGATTAATAACACTGGCAACTCGTGAAGTGCAACTGTTTATACATTCTGCTGCAAACTTTATGTTGGCATCTATTTGAATTTGTATGAAACTATCTCTTCGACGTTTCACTGCATTTAGAAACCTAAAATTTTATGTCTTTGTTTTTGTCCTACCTCTTCGTTTTATTAACTGTTGATGGCATAATGTAAGATTTTATTATGATAAAAATCTGACGTGTATTTTCATTTATTTTGTCGACCATACATTTATTTTACTAGAGCTCAAAGTTGAACAAAACCAGTAAGCAGACAGTTGCGTGCAAAAGTCGAAGTAAATGTTGTACATAAGTATAGAAGAGACGGTCACCGTCCGCCTGGACAGTAGAGCCTTACAACTCTCATTCCATCGAGTGCTACAATAATTAAATATTATTTAACAAAATTAAGTAAAAGTTTACAGGGTGGAATCATCGGTTAGGTATTTTTTTAAAAACTACGGTTTCCTACAAAAGTGCAATATCGACGCGGTCAAAATTTATGGAACAGCAATTTTTTTTTATTAACCAACGAAAAATTTTCAACGTATGGAGCTGAAAATTTTTGTTGGTTCAGAATCATGTTCTGAATCTATGGTAACAGGCCGTGCGTCGATGTCCCAGCCACCCTGTACACCGTTAGTACCCTCCTAATATTTTTAAATGTCTAATGGCTGGAAGCAGTGACTCATAGTATAATCTAAGAATACATCACCAAATTAATTTCTCTTGGTGACAAATCTTGAGGGCGTGTTGCTTGCACCTGGAAATTAATTAACTTACATTCCAGAATCGGTTGTTCAGTTAGGGCAGATTATAAGCAAATATCGGTGATTATCACCACCAAATACATAATAGAAAAAAAATCTGCAAGTATAAGAAAAACAAGGATTATATTCACCACCTACTTAATTTAAGCTGTCACAGCATAGATCGAAATGAAAATGAATGTCATTTTCAAAATTATGTATTCGGATATTAAATCAATTCCCAGAAACTCCCCTTAATTGCTTCCCAGAATATTGTCTTGACGTCATCACTGAACTGAAAACATACTAATACAGACATCATTAACAGCAGCACATGTCAACGAACATTACAGAAAAACATATAATAAGAAGGTTTTACTACTTCCGCAGACTTCGCAAACTGCACATAACTTAAGGTGTATGGCAAGCTAACCATGTTTATTTTGTTTTGTTTCCCCAGTACTGGGAACAGATTCAATTCCCTTTGAACAACTTTGTTATTATTTATCTCTGCTTAGTGAAAGGCAAATGGTTATGTTCACCATTAGTAAGGCGCATTAAGTGCGCTGTGTTATGTTAAACGTCTGAATAACTTAGAATGACGTTGTAGCTTGAGTTGCAGTGATTCTTTTAATTACTTTTTTGAGAAGAAAGATTGATATCATTATTTTAAAGGTTCATCTCATCAATTTCAACAATGCAAAGGGGTGGTGAACGAACTGTACGTTACTTAACGAATAATTCGGAATGATTCGTAGTCGCACGTAGATACTCTGCTGCCCCCCACAAAGAGGTATAAGACGTCTTATACAAAAATTTGACAAGGCAAGCATAATCAGCTGATAATATTTCCACTGCTCGGACACTGGCCTCCTCTTTGTGCGAGTGGACCGTAATCCACCACGCGGGCCCAGTGCGGGCTGGTAGATGTCACATGTCTTCGAATTTTTGGTTTTAGGACATGCCGGTTTCCTCACGATGTTTACCTTTATTCACATATTGAGATTTTTCTTAGTAAAAATGTTCCATAAAGAAAATACTGTAGACTTGTACTTACCAACAAACATAAAGCATGTGACACACCAAGCTGCAGTTAAAATTTAAAACAAAAGAACAGAGAAGCAATAAAGCTGGTTGTACAGACGCCAGCACATCAAGCTACTACAATCTGTCAAATTTCTTTAATAGATTTTCAACTTTATCGTTAAAGCATTAAGGTTCAAGGTTGATTGGGAAAAATTGACAGTTTCGGGTAGCTTGACCTGCTGGCGTCTGTACAAGTTTGTAGTCAATTGTGGGACAGGGGTGATAAATCGTTGGTCGACACCGTTGCCACAGATTACCTATGTACATACGTATATTTAATATTGTTAGTTATTCGTTACTCTGTGGATGCGACCGGTGTAGATGTCCAGATACGGTGTCTTACTAGTAGGTGCGCGTGAGCATGCTTCTGATGTCTTCATTAACTATGTGTGTTAATAGATTTAAGTTTATGTCTAAGCTGTTATGTTGAAATCGATAATTGATGACTTCTGTTTTTGTGAATGAAGGTTTAACTTGAGTTAGTTAGTTCAGCATATAACAGGTTTACGGATTAATATCTAATATGATAATGAATAATGAACATTGTAGAAATACAGAAACCTATGGCAACTTTGTTATAGCGGCAACAAAACAACAACAAACTACAAAGAAAAACCATAAAGCCACTTTGTTTAGAAAATTAATAACTTCTCGTCATTGAAACTGCGAGAAAGCGGGTCAAAGGCCTCCTATTGAGGCGTGCATGATATATGAACGATTATAAAACATGGCTGTGACACTTAGAGCAGCCAGTAACGAAGAACACGACTCAGTCACGAACCACGACGGGTATCGGCGACCAGCGCTAATGAGCGATCTCGCCACCCGATACCGACGCGACCAGGCGACCAGGCCGCCACTTCTTCGCAAGAAATATGTTATTTTTATGTCCCCTCACATCCTCTGGTTAATTGATTTTATTGAATAGACATTATTTTTTAATTGGCGTAGGTGAGCAGCAAATAGGTTGTATAAACTTGCACAATAAATCGTCAGCTGCAGAGCATTGCCTTGCCAGCCAGCATTTTTATAATATTGATTTTAATTTTTTTCGTAAACTATTTATAAGTACTGGCTGGACGTCTTCTTTTTTAATGTTCATTTAAAATAAATGTTTCAATTAATGGCCATTCCTTTGTTTTTCATAATATTGATATCTTAGGGCCGATTTTTTGATCCGTAGTTAAACTTAACCAATTGTTAAAAATACTAACTAATGGTTAAATATTGGCAAAATGTGTTTTTTGTACAATTTTTAGTTTTTCTACTGGTTATTTTTTTTTAACTAATATTTAATTAGGTATTTGACCATTAGCAATGATATTATATCGTTACTTGAACTAAAAATTGATCAAAAAACACATTTTGCAAAAATTTAACCATTAGTTACTATTTTTAACAATTGGTTGAGTTTAACTACGGATCAAACAATCGGCATTTAGTGGCTATTGTTAGTATTCATTAGCGGTTGAAATAATTCTTGCTTAGAAATTAAATTTTGCTACCGTGAGAACGGTGTTCAAAGCTACAAGTATACCTAATCAAAGTTAGTGACAAAGACAAACAAGTAACTCAGTGCGTAGGTACTGCACAGTAAGTAACGACTGCGTCGTGACATTGCAATCTAAGCACTTTCATACTTTCTTGTGTTTCGTCATAGTTGCTCAGTACTCAGGTACACCTCCTCCATCACTAAGACAACGGTAATAAATTCAAAATGTCAACGAAGATGATGCATAATGGATTCTGCGCCGTGAGGTGTCACTTCGGGCACGATCAAACAAATTGAGGCCTAAGGGATTATGTTAAAAGGTTGGATTTTGTTTAATAGTAGATAGATGAATAGAATACTCTTTATTATGTACACTATAAAAAATACAGATATAAATGTAGAACATTTGACATAGGGTTACACAATGGACAGTCTTATCGGTAAAATTGGTATTTTACAGACAACCTTTGAATGGATTAAAGGGAGAAGGAGACACAATGCCTAGCATAGGTGGCCTGCCATGTACCATATATATATATGCAACAAATACATACATACCTAAAGCTTACTATTATATTGAAGTAACTATTTTGAAATAACCAAATCGCACTGGGTCCGCGTGGAAGATTACAGCTCACTCCCTCTCGAAGACAGGAGGCCTGTGTGTCCCAGCAGTGGGAACATTGTAAGCTGATTTCAATTTTATTTAGAGCGTAAGATTAATTTGTTCATTAAATAGTAGGTAACAGAGAACAGATGCATAGAGCTGAAACTGTATTGAAATAATAATTTATATATACCTAGCTATTAATGACAGCTTTCTTAATCATCACAACATTAAAGTAAGAAACAATATCCTCCAACATTCACCACGTCATAAAATATCCAGCTAAATTCTGTATATAGTCAGGTAATTACGTCTGTCGTTAATTAAGAGGTTTCACCGCACATCGCGGCACCATCCGAACAATCGGGAAAGCGGCTGAACAGAATTACAGACAGCCAATAAAAACGATTGTTTATAATGTTCCTTTGTCTGTTATGATGAGCTGATGAGCGAAAAAGGATAATAAATGAGGTTTTGTTGATTATTCTGCCAATAACGATCGTCTCTTGGCTTCGGTTACGTTTGAAGGCGGAATGTCTGGTGTACTACGTTAGGATTGGAGTCCTCTTTTAGTTTGTATGTTATTAATCTAGTCAGCCTATAGAAGTCCACTACTGGAAATGCATAAGTGCTCATATACACGAGCACCACGCTTCAACGGCAGAGGCAACTGAAGATTAGTTTGGGGCCCGAATTAAGAATGAATGAAATCACGATTTGACAGTTTTAGTGTCCTCCGATGTCATTTTACCCATCCGAAAAATATAAATAATTGGGACGCTACTCCCAATTATTTGTATTTTTCACTCCGAAGTATCGAACTACTTTCCAAGTATCGTATCTCTTTGACGGACTTAGAGAGTAGGCCCTCTATCTCAGACACCTTTTTAAGGTCGTCCGTCCATCTAGCTGGGGGGCGCCAAACGTTACGCTTGCCTTAACGCTTTCACTCTAGGACTCCGCGTATAAAGAATTTTAATGATTACTTGGTATTTTAACATTATCACCCCCTTGGGTCGCCCCTAATTGTTAATGCAGGCATATCCTATTTGTAAATGCTCTAGGGAGTCTCAGTCGGACATCAAAGTAAATACAGGGGATGATAATGGCTTTGTAGCAATTTGTTTGTCTGCTGGTCAGTGAACAAATCTCATAGCACTAGTCCGCTTATTTCCATACAATTTGCGCCACACACGGCGCGGCGCGTGCTCACTCCTTTTGCGAACAATTCCGTACCAAAGCCGGTTACTTTAGTACTTACTTCAAATGTTCTGCGTTTTTATGACCTCTGTTAAAATGCCCACTTAAGTAGTCGTGCGAAAATTGAAGTTTGCCCACTGTATTTTTAAAGCAATATATTTGGACCATTAGATAATATTTACTGGCATTTTTAAGTTCGACATATCAGAATCACAAAGAATATTGATTCATGGCTTACAACAAAAATTAAAATGGCACCTTTCTATTCTTTCACAGCTTTTAATACCCACTAAATAACTGTTTGTCAAGTAAGGGTCGATCTTACAAGAGATAGAGCAGCGACCTCGTGTAGGCACTTATGACAATAAAGTTTGGACAATGGAGGCGGGTTGTGTTTGCGGTGGACCACCGGCGGCGGCCACTCCGAGCCCAGCTTGTCACCACGCGCGTCTCATGCTACACGCACAACTCCAACAAAAAACCCAAAGGAACCGAAATATCCAGACATTTACATATCCCGAACGCAGTTGAACTTGCTTCAAAATAAGTTTGCATGAAAAATAAGTTGGCATTCCTTCATTTATTTCATCCTTTTTAACTTCGATTTAAAATGGTAAAAAAGGATGATAGTCCTTTTCATAAAATTACTCAGTATATTTAAAGGTATTATTACCGAGCTATGTTGATTAAACTGCAACGGAGAAAGAATGCCTGAGCATTTGAGCAATTTTAAATAAACTATGTTACTGAATTTTTGTCATTCACCAAGAAGATAATATTCAGTCGCTCACTTAAATAAATAAAAGGACAATTTATTCCGGTTCCACATTTATTTTTTACCTCCATGTTCGTCTGGTCGAAGGCATGTATTTTTTAATGTGAAGATATATCCTGTTTCATACCGCATGAACCACATAACCAAGACACTTTTAATGATTCGTATAACCACAACAATATCAATTTCTAATCATTTATGTTGGGGTAAAATAGAATTTCGAACAACACCAGTTTAGAAAGGGCTCAGGATATTTTCGAAGCCGAAAAAGCCTGATCCAAGTATTTCTCATTGTCGTACCCTCCTATAAAACGGATAAGACCACCAATAGATAGTTTGCGGTAACAAAATTACCATCTATCTATAATTTGTTTTCGATTTGGAAGTGTACACTTTGTGTCATCTCAATAGATGATACAAAGTGCATATAATACCGTTGTCGCATGTGTTCACGTAGGGCAACACATACGCACGTAATGTGCGTGTAGGCATTCTATTCAGCGCTATGAAGTTCCATTCAGTGATATCACATCATCTGAAGCCCGACCGCCGCTCTTTGATCTTCACAATTGACTTAATCGAATACTACTCACTATAGATCAAAGTTTTATCGAGTTCCTGGACTCATGAAGTCATTGCCAGTCAACTGTTTAGATTTAATTTGGACATGCAGTCAATTGACCAGCATGTTTCATGATTATAAGTTAATTAGTTGTCTGTGGTTGTTCTCCAAATCTCATTTTGATTGTTTAGCTTCATCATCATCAAATAGTTCGTTCATTTCCTTAACAACCACATAGTCTATTAAACTATTTCGTGACGCGGACACACCTACAAATTCGGCGTCGACGTTAATTTTAGTATCTGGCCCCCCAAATATCATCAACTTGACATTAAAACATTCTTTACAAGTCAAGAAACCGTAAAGCTCTCAAAGAAAGATTGATGGCCACCCACGGAATGCATTTTTATTGTAATGGCTATCTAAATGGTTGTGCAATATGGTGGCATTATCGGTCGATGTCAAGGATAGATAGGTTGTTGATGGGAATTTATCGCCCTTCACAGTGCTGGGCGCGGCCCAAGGATACGAAACACGAGACACTAACTAGGAGCGGTCTTCGATAGACGTTGTCGTTGTTTACATTTTAACGGTTAATGGAAGCCGCGGGTTAAGTTCGCAAACATATTGTCTTACAATATATTATTTCATATAACTATTGTATAAAGTAATAAACACAGCGTAGGCGCACTCTGCGGGTAACCCCAATGAGGGCACGATCGATCGCCACGATGTGGGCGCGAAACACCATATCACCATAAATGAGCCCTTTGTGCTGTAAATTGATCATAAGGGCCTGACCGATCGCCTTTTGCAATAACAAAAACTAATCATCTTCTATTTGATACCCACGCGGAAGTGTTCTGGAGCTTTTGGCGCCGTGCACGTCGCAGGCGCACCGGGCGGCGCGCTCAGGGCGCTGCACCAGTGCTATTTGTTCAACTCAAATTTAGAACGTGGGGCTTTCTCGCTCCTAACGAAATATTTAGATAAGGAAATGTCGCAACATCAAGCAAAACAATGAGCTGTTAATTGTTGAAAGCTTTCCTTTATTCCTTACTTATGGGTGCGTCGACCCTTCCAACGCGTGGGTGGAATAATGTACAGATTGTTATAATATTCACAAAACCTGAGAACTTTACTATTTTCATAAGAAGAAGAAGAAAGTTTAGAATCTGGAGACTGGATTGAAGATAAATGCTTAATGATTATTAAACTTATTGCTTTTTGATGAATCAAATCAGTCATTAAAGTTACGTTCCCTTAATAGCTGCGAAAGTAGCTTGTTAATACGGTCAAGTAAGAGACGACACGCGACGGGGTTTAGTAATGATTTATGTTCATTTAAATGCATAAGGGCATGTAGTAGACGAAGCTACGTATGTATAATCACAGAGGCCGCTGCCCGTGACCAATGTTAAATTGAATACGAATCGGTTATTTGCTATCGAGTGATCGAACACGGCGCGCGCTCCGAATCGATTCGATGCGAGATGAACGATGGATCGGCTGCCTTTTAGCCTGTATTATTTATTTATAATTTCGTTTACTGCTCATCTTAAAAGCACGTTGACATCTGGAGATTAATTATTATAGAAACATAAAGCAACAAAGATATCAATTTCTAACAATGTTGAGGTATGCGTATTCGAATAAGTTATGACCACTTTAACGGTGTGATGAAATCGAATATCTACTGGTGACTAGATGCATTAGAGTGCAGGACCGTTGCAATGTTAACCAGCCTTATCGGGAAAACAATGAATGTTCCACAGGCATTACCATGCAAATGTACCGGCTCTAATTAAGCCATGACGGGCTTCGGGAGGGAAGGATCGAACGAACATGTAATTATTTACGCTAATTTAGTCTTATGCATCTCATGTTTATTTACTGCTTTATTTTATGCGTTCTAGAGCCGGTTGCTGGCTGTGTATGCATTTTAATTTTATATTGATTACTACAATATTGTTGTTAGGAGTTGTACTATGCATTCAAATTAGTCAATAGTTATTCGTTTGATGTTCACAACAAGATCTATTAAATTAGTACGATTTCCGCATGTCAGCCCATATTCGTAGTATAGAGTAGACAGTTTACCTACCTACTTACCCGGTTTTTAGTAAATACTAGTGAACGTTCATTAGTACAATAAATATTGATTCAAACACTAAACTTGATTGTTTTACCTCCGAATATGGTATTTGAGTGTTCATGCTCAATTACTCCCGACCTAAACCGTTTACCGAAATACAATAATGAGATAAGTTTCAGAAGGTAATATAAAATCATGAAATAAAATTAAAAATTTCACACGCTACTCAACTTTGTCGTAACCATTAGGGACAACATTATTAATTAAGTCACACTGAGTTAACCCGTTACTTCCTAATCGAGGATCTTGTAAACATGGTAATCTGTGATCTCTGCATAATTACGAAGGAACACCGTTTGTCGTCGCGTACGCACCGTGCGTCCCGTCATTACGGACATAATGACGTAATGAAAGCTCACAAACGCACCGCAATCATACCTCGTTATACCGACTCAATGGACAGTGACGATTTTATTCAACTTCATTCCCTTTGATTCATGAATGGGAAGATAATTTAATGATAGTGTTCACTCATCATCAGAATTATCGTTTTTATACATCCTCCCGAATAGAGATGCAGCGACAGCAGTTATATATCAATTTTTCGTTTTATTTTATCTGTTTCTTAGTTACATTATAATCGGGACATAAATTATTTCTTATGACACCAACAGTTATAATCTAGATGACCTATTTATTGCTCTTTATTGCTTGTTTGTAATTTATTATTGTCTAGATTCAGCTGCAATTAGTAGAATTCATGAATTAAACATCGCACTAGTTAATGTTATCTAATTTCGTAGATTAAAGGTTGAGCTCATTCGTTTCCGCTAGGTTTACTACATCATTAATATGATTAATTGTATTAATATGATAATAGTAATTAGCCATTACTGTAAATGGATCAAGGTCGCTACGCTACGCGGTTACTAATTGTAATTCGTAGCGATCTACGCTTATGTCGAATTTGTCATAATAGCGCACGCTTTCTTTTGAAATAATGCCTCGGTAATCTAATATGTATATTACTTACCTACTTAACATAAGTTTATGTATCTTATCTAACTAGGCTGTACTGTCCTACTGCAGAGCAAAGGCCTCCCACTCCATTTTATTACACAATTCTGTCTTTTTCCAGTCATTTCCGTTGGAGTCAAGCTCGCCCCGCCATCTTCGCCTTAGTCTGCCGCAATGTCATCTTGCGTTAAATAGGAACCGATCGGTTATTCTTTGAACCTATTTTTCATCTGACATGCAGCTTACATATCCGGCCCAGTTCCACTTGGCCTCCTTCTCCCTTTTCCACACAACTCTGTCTTTACGGTAGGAGTCAAGCTCGTTCCTCCATCTTCCCCTTGGCTTGCCGCGATGTCGTCTAGCGCTAGATGGGACCAACTCCGTGGTTTTTTATTCCATTTCTCATCTGACATGTGCAGACTTACCGGCCCAGTCCGCAAAGTTGCTAGCTTCTCGGCTTAGTTTAGGTATACAGTACTAACTTCAATTCAGTTAATAACTCTTGTTTTCTTTTTCTTTGTCACAGGTTGCTGGTTGGCGCTCCACTGGGTCAGAATCTTCAACCGAACACGACCAAGTCGGGTGCGCTATGGAAGTGTAGCGTGACGTCGGCTCCCACAGACTGCATACAAATTATCACTGATGGGAAAAGGAGTGAGTAAACTGTGAATAAAGCATTTGTTGTGAGGATACTTCGCAGAAAAACATTAGAAAACTCGTTCTTAAGTATTGAACCTTTCGTCAACATCGTCAGCCTTCAGAATATCAGAACACCGATTCATTGCATTTGACATCTGATCTCCATCATACCTATTCCTTTTTTCAGACAATTTTCAAAGAATATAGTTGTACATACTACGTACCATGCAGGATAAAGGTTTACTCACAAATCAAGTGTTTTAAATTAAGTTTTAGTTTAAGTGAGTTAGTAAAAACAATAAGTATTAGTTAGTTCTCACACTGTGTTTTGTTTTTAAAATCACTATAGAAAAACTTGTCAAATACACACATAGATGACTTACCTAGATGATTGTGTAGTTAGGGCTCGCAAGTCACTCGCTAAGTAGTACCTAGCGTGTTCTCACAGTCTAGATACAAACGAAGGAATCGCTGGAACGTCCATCGATACCGAAGAATCAATGTAATCGATTAAAATATCGATATAAGTTTTAACTAAAATGTTGTCTTTTGTCGGTGGTGCCCCAAACAGCGAAGTACGGCAAGATAGACACGAGTAAGTGAGCTGTGGTCTCAACCTCCTTTTATTCTTAATCATTTGCTCTTCGACTAATCGACTAATCGCTGTAATGTACTTTTTGATTTACTAATTGTCAACTCTTGCTCAAGTTCCAGCTGGACCGTCATTATGTTACTGCAACGCATGACATCACTAACTTAGTGGTTTGAATTTTATTTTGCAAAACATCACATTCACGTCTTTACGTATTTAGGGTGCATTTTCTGTAATAGAAAACCTTTTAGTGGTTTACAGTGGACATTCTTCACTTTTCTCCATATTACGTCAACTTTCAATTCAAACGAATACTTAAAATTGACTGAATATCTATAAAAATACCCCAGTGAACTGACTGAGAATTAAATGATACTTAAGGAACTTTGACAGAAAATGCATCCTCCTTACAATAATATAAAGCACTAACTGCTTGCAACAGCACCAAAATCACATGCTTGAGCTACACAGCACTTTAGATAGTACAACCTATTTATTTAATATTTATACGTATAATAAGTACCGATCGTTATCTGGAGTATATTCAGTTCAATATGCTGAACGTGGAAGAAACTCAAACGAAAACGTATCTAGTGTAGACTCCGACGAACTTAGACCTAGAGCTTGATAGAAGTGTAAGATAGAGCTTCGTAATATGGTAGGCCTTAAAATCTTAATCTACAGTTCAATCTCACGAACATCATAATAGGTGAACATTCACATGACCGTCTTAACTCGTAACATGAAACTAAGGGTGACTGGCTATAATATTTAAAACATTAGTTATTAACGAATCACACATTCGGACTAAATGTGCGGAGGACATTGCACTTACAAAATTCTAATTACTTAATAATATGGTCAAAACCTATCTATGTCTGGTTTTGAGTAATAATAAGTTAACAAGAGACTACAAAGTAACGCTGGGCCGAATAACTTACATATTAATTAATGAATTAACATACGTAGTCTTCGATAACGTCCATTAACCCGAGACCACAAGTTTGAGCCGTATCTTCACGTTGTTATCACCTTGATTCATTACAGGTTGCAGGAGTATATCGTCACCTTAGCAAACACACCCTGATTACTTATACTGACACTTTTAATATCGATAAAACATATTAAAACCACTAAACGATGGATAATATTAATTCGACTAATTACACAATAATTCACTGTCTGCCCAAGGTAAAAATAACGTATGTGTACCTCCCTTATTATCATTTTAATTAAAGCACGTTTTAAAGTGGTTTTGTTTGTACCGATATAAAAAGTATCAAATAATATCTAAAGAGTTTTATCACTTTAGTTTGATGACCTTATAAATCAGGTTTTGTTATCGAGTAGGGGATGCATGTTTATACGAAATGTTATGTTCTATCAAATGCACGATGTTTGTGCAACGTGATACTGAGAGTATCATTTTCTGATGCATTTGCAAGATTCCTTTGCTGTTAGTTGAGAACTTTGTTCCTGCATTACACGCCTGGTTGCAATGCTTTGCATTTGCCGAGATTATCACCGATTCAATTTCTTATTGGGATTGAGTCTAAAACTTCTGTTTTGTAAGCAAACGCAACAACCCATCACTTTCGATAAAGTTGCCTTTGTTTAACGCATCTCTAATAAATATTATATTCTTTTGCAGTTTTGAACCATTTTAAATTTATTTTGGGTTGAGTTTTTATAACATGGTGTTCTAGAATTGCGTAAAAGCTAAGAAATTATACCCTAATTCTGTTTTTGTGTCTAATTGAGCTTTTAAAATTAAGAGACCTTGTGCTAAACACCTTAGTTAAACATAATCCATATGACATAACATATGTGATTAATTTCATTGGAATAATTTTTAATTTAATTTTGCTATGATTTAAAAATGGATGCTTTTTAACCAGACAGATGACTGCTTTTAGTTGATTGGCACAGACTGATAATTTTTTAATGTGCAGATTTGGATTCTGATCATCTGACTGCCCCTTACTCGGATGAGATCAAGGAGGGGCAATGGCTGGGAGTGTCTGTGAGGAGTCAGGGTCCTGGAAAGAAGGCTGCCGTCTGTGCACACAGGTTTGTATGATTTGGGCGATTTGAAAGACTGTTGAATAATAAAACACAGGCGTGGTGTCACGTTTTTGTAGGTTAATGTTTAAAGAAATCACGTTAAAATTAAATTCTTGAAACACAACACTCAAGACTTTAAATGTAATTTATTTTATAATCATGTTTGAACCACACATATTCAAATATACTACAGTAAGATGATTGAAACCGATGTACGTGACGATGATTGCTGACATGTGTGCCACACACATCCAAACATTTTTAATTTTACTTACACGCGCGACAAATTCTAATAAACACGTCTGTTTTAGCGATTGCAGTGTAAAATAGTTTTTGCGACCTAGATCCAAGATTTCCGCGTGATTTATGTATTTGTGTATTTATTTAGAAATTTTATAATGCAATAATATTTTTCAGATATATTCGAAAGCAGGGAGAGCTGCAATTCGGTCAAGGTCTATGTTACACACTGAGCAACGAATTAGAATTAGTGGATGTCATGGAGCCTTGCAGAGGAAGATCTGTCGTTAGGTACCTTTATATTAATTATTGGTTATTGGTTATAATTTTTCACCTAAGTATAAACCAGAACGTTTAAAATAAGGGAACGTGACTAAGCAATAACAGCCGCACGGGAACACTTGCTAAGGTTATTTCGTAGATGAGACCCCTTCGAGACCCCTCCGTGCCTAGGAAAGGAAGTTAAGCCGTTGGTCCCGACTGTAATTATTAGATCTTTGACAGCAGTTGCGGGTAGTCAGAAACCCGACATCGATATTCTGACAACCAGTCTTACCAAGGGGTATCGTGTTATCCACTAACCGGGTTGTGGGGGCCAGGTAGGTATGTAAAATATTGGTATTCAGCTGCATCCGGTTAGACTGGAAGCCGACCCCAACATAGTTGGAAAAAGGAAAGGCAGATCAATAAAACACTATGTATGGATAAATCCTGATTTTAAATAACACTATAAATGAATCGCAATAGCGTAACTATCATCACTAAGTAATTTATGTCCTATAATTTCGAGGCATGATATATGAACTGTAATTAGGTATCTATATTATAATTATCTCGGTCTAGATATTTTGTAGACAGTCAGTAATTTATCGTCTATGTCGTCGCCTAGCATTTCATTTTGTCATAAATCACAAGCAATAGCAAGTCTTTTTGTTTATCTGTTGTTTATCCATGTTATAATATTATGACAGCAAAAGTAACTCTGGCTCTCCTGTCTGGAATTTTTTCGGCGGCTGAACGGATTTGTATTGAATTTGGCACACAAGTAGACGATGACCCAAACACAGTATAAATAATACATCTTATACCGGTAATACTTTCCCGTGGGATAATATCCGACCTGTACGCGGACTAGGATTTCTATATATGACGAAAATATTTGGTAATTTTCCAGAGAACACGAGGAATACGGATTCTGTCAAGTAGGAACGAGTAGTTCTCTTCTGGACGACGACACGTTGCTGATGGGTAGTCCAGGCCCTTACACCTGGAGAGGCACCATCTTCGCCCAGGACACCAGGGATGATGTGCTGGAGAGAGACAACGTCGTGTATATGGCGCCTGTGCAGGACGGCGCTAGTCCTGTCGAGAAGTATAGTTATTTAGGTGGGTTTAATTAATCCTACAAATGTTATAAACTTGAAAGTTTGTATGGATGGATGGATGGATGGATGTTTGTTACTCTTTCACGCAAAAACTACTGAACGGATTTGTATGAAACTTGGCACACAGATAGTTTATAACCAGGATTAACACATAGGATACTTTTTATCCCGATATTTTTACGGGATCGAAACTTTTGCGGGTGAAACCGCGGGGCGCAGCTAGTATTGCATAATAATGAGAAACAGAGAGCAATGCTTCGTAGACTTAATTTTTCTGCCCGGTTTCTGTCTAATATATGTCTTTCGGTCCGAAATGACATATATTAGACAGCTTACCTAGGTGTCTGTTGTTATGCCATCGTCCATGCGAAGTATTACTTCTTTTTTTAAGGCTAAAGCCACAAAGCTCTGTTGGGACTTCATGTACAAAAGTATTTTCAGTTGCTATTCAGTGTACATACAGTTACAAACAAAACATTTTTAATTACAGGCATGTCTGTATCTAGTGGCAACTTCTTTGGTGGCGACAAAGCCTCATACGTCGCTGGAGCACCACGTTCCCACGGTACCGGTCAAGTGGTCATCTTCAGCAAACTCGCCACTGAAGACTGGGGCAGGACTGACTTGAACATACTGAACTTCACTCTACTGCTTAAAGGAGAGCAGTTCGGTTCCAATTTCGGATATGAAGTGGCCAGTGCTGATGTTAATGGAGATGGGTATGTTGGTCTATTTCTTGATTTTGCTAGGCCATCAAATTGGTGAAAGTCAAATGTTGATGTCAGAGTTAAGATTCGTGATCAATTTGGTGCCGTTACTGTAGTTTTTGAGAGAGATCCAATTAAATACGAATAAGACAGTGATCGACCACTTGTTACACGATTTCAACACGTTTACATACTGTAATTATCCATTTTGTGAAGTGTAATATTCCGCAGCATTTATGAGTAGTATTGATAATAATATAACAAGCACTTCAAGACCAACAAGTATTAATAAATAAGTCATCAATGTATGATTTATGATGAGTTATTTTTCCTAACCTTAGCAAATTCATAATACAAAATGCTTATTATATAGGTTACCGGACTTATTAGTCGGTGCTCCCTTCTACTTCTCCCGAGATGTGGGTGGTGCAGTCTACTTGTATCTGAACAGCAACTCAAGTTTACACCAAGAATACAACGTCAAGTTGACGGGCAAACAAGAATCCCAGTTCGGCATTGCCATTGCTAATGCTGGAGACTTGAACAAAGATGGATGCCAAGACATAGCTGTAGGAAGTCCCTACGAAGGCAATGGTGTGGTATATATTTACATGGGAGATAGAGAAAAGGGTTTGAACTCGAAACCTGATCAAGTAATTACTGCGGAAGCATTGCCGGTTCTTATGAAGACGTTCGGCTATGCGTTGTCCGGAGGAGTTGATTTGGATGCCAATGGATATCCTGATTTGTTAGTTGGCGCATATGAAAATGTAAGTACAAAAGATTTGTGGTTTATTATTATCATTCTTAATGCATATCCAGAACAAACTTAATGGCCATAATTTAATATGGAATGGTTAGACTGTCGGATAATATTGTCTGTTGATTATTTTTGATAGTACTTCTCTTCTTATGTTCTTGTTTAACTAAACATTATATTCTCCTTTTCCAGAGCAGCGTTGCCTTAATACGAACACGACCAATCATCGATATCAAGACCTCAATCCAACCATCGAACACCATCATCAACATCGACCCCACGACCCACGGCTGCGAGCGCGACCCCGGCTCCAACTACACCTGCTTCCACTTCCAAGCCTGTTGCACCATCGAGTCTTTAGTCAAGACCACTCAGTCCACCATCCATAGACTCAACTACGTCATCGAAGCTGAAACCTTCCCCGGTGGAAGGAAATATTCTAGAGTCTTCTTTGATTCGGATAAGAGTAATATCGTCAATAAGACTATTATGCTCGGAAGAGATGTTGAGAATTGTAGAGAACATATTGTGTATTTGAAAAATAATACGAGGGATATACAGACTCCGATTAAGGTAATTTTGAGTATATTAGATTCTCTAGACGTGCTTGTGTGACATACATAGATTAATCGTCACTTCATTGGTCTATCTAAACCTATATGTTTAGATTACTTACGAATGAGAGCTTGATGATAAAATTACACTATGTAAATATTTTTTCTTCTCATTAATAATGACTCAAAATACTAACTGCAAACTTCTGAAGAACCTGAAAATATATATGGATGATAAGGTTCACTGCAATTTTCTCCGTAAAGACGTGTCAATTCGCACTTATTTTCGTCACAACTACGAAAACCGTATTAATATCAGTTTTGTCTCCATCTCCTTACTCTTTATAAATTGTATTCCATTTTTGTGTCTATTTTAAATCAATCTATAAAAAAAATATTTCTTTATCCACAGTTCCAGTTGAACTACCTCCTCGTCCACGCAGAGCCTCGCTACTCTCCTACCGGTACACTTCCCGACGTGGACCAGTACCCGGTATTGAACGCTACTGCCAGTTCAATGTTCACTGCCAACTTTCTCAATGACTGCGGAGCGGATGCTGTTTGTATCAGTGATCTGGTTGTGGACCCTAAACTGTTGTTGCCGCTAAGTAAGTATTGTAGAATTTATTGTAGCCTGATTATTGGTACAGACGCCAGCACATCAAGGCACCACAATATGTCTCTTTAATAGATTTTCAACTTTATCGCTAATGCATTAGGTTCAAAGTTGATTGGGAAAATTGGACAGTTTCGGGTAGCTTCATATGCTGGCGTCTGTCCTGGAGTAGTTTTGGCATCGAAATAGCTAAGTCCAATTTAATATCCGTATTAATGTTCGAACTTTGTCATTTCAGCAAAGGACAACAAGTCCTACGCGCTAACTCTGGGACAGGGAGAAGAAATCCAGCTATCTATCGCAGTTGACAACTACGGGGAGTCCGCTTACGAAGCGCAGCTGTTCGTCAGTCATCCTCCAAATCTGCATTATATTGCAGTTAACATTAGCGTAAGCAAGCACCTCAACCCAAAATACACAATATTAAATTAGAAGAATGTGCGGTTACGAAAGTAATAACAACCGCACAGGCCGAGCGATTAGGTTAAGCTACGCTTGCCGCGGCTGGTCTGTGGATGGGTGACCATCTTTACATATCGAGACCCGTTAAGCCGTTGGTCCCGGCTGTAATTCGTGGATCTTTGACAGTCGTCTTTGTTAGTCAGGACCCCGAAAGTCTGACGACCAGTCTTATCAAGGGGTATCATATTACTGGGTTGTGGAGGTCAGATAGGCAGTCGCTCCATGTAAAATACGGATATACAGCTGCATCCGGTTAGACTGGAAGCTGACCCCAACAAAGTTGGGAAAAGGCAAAAAAAAAGTAGATGAGATGAAATTAGGAGAATACATCTTAAAATGAGATCAAGTTGTCTTTGCTACTACGACAGAGCTTCATCTCTCTGTCCAGCTTTCAACTACAATCTGAATGATTTTGAAGGATAATGCTAATTCATTGCTTCATATGTTCGAAAAATGTGTTTACTCAACAACTTAAATAACGCAATGAATGTCAGAATGAAATCCATTGCTACGGGTAGTATTTTACGCAGTTACCTTGCTAGTTTTTAGGGTTCTGTACCTCAAGAGGAAAAACGGAACCCTTATAAGCTCACTTCATTGTCCGTCTGTCTGTCCGTCAATACCCTAGCACAAGTAAAGGAAAAAATCCGAAAACCTTAAATTTGTACGGAACCCTCGGTGTGCGAGTCCGACTCGCACTTGAACGGTTTTTTTAATAACGTGGGAGTTATGATACATAATATTTTTACAATTTAATATACGAGCTACCAGATTCTAGTCATTGTAAAAAGGTCGAGCCCATAAAATATAACAGTCACGGCCGCATGCAAACTTACGCCTTCTTTAGGACCGGTCCCGCCATCTGTCTTAACACACGGGTACTACCTACACAGTGCACACGCATGGTGTGTCTGCCGCGGGTGCTTCGAAAGAGATACCGCGGCTCCTGGCACAGGCAACTGAAGGACTAAAACCCACCCGTGTCTGACACGCCCTTCCGCTCAGCCCCGAGAGATTTGACGATTTCCCACCCAAAAAAAAAAAAAGATGTGTTACTGTGTTGAAGATTTGAATCAAAAACAATCAGGAACAAGCAGATAACTATTTATATTTCTTTTATTTATTTATTCATTTTTATGGACAGTAAAGGTACAAAGACTTTAATATCTTAGGTATTTTCTACCAGTCAACCAAGGGTGGCAGGGAAATAACATGGCATTATCATATTTGTTCTATACAATTAACGCACACCGTTTACAAACACCCCAATTAGAATATTATGTTATGATCATAATACATGCACTGAATTTATTAAATTATTTATACTGATTGTGGGAAAAAATTGTGGTCACAATACAAATCTATGCACGCACAGTCTCATTCGTATCTAACGTAGTAGGTACTTGGTCCATTTTGGTTTGTTTTGACTACAGTGGAAGTGTGACTGTAATTTTCATTATTTTTGGGGTAAAAAATTACCTATAGGTATTAAAAATGACAGATATCGATTTAGTAAACGATCCTGAAACAACTACTTTCATAATGTGCATTAATTCAGTTACACATTGTATTTTAGGACAAACATGTAATTTGCACGAGCCTAAACAAGACGACAGTAACGTGCATGCTGGAGAACCCCTTCAGGAAACAAGCGGACGGCTCTCCACCAATTACGATGCGTTTTGACGCGCGTGCGTTAGAAGACAACGACCAATCAGTGGTGTTCACTGTGTGGGCTAACTCCACGTCTAAGGAACTGCATGCTGGGAAGAAACCTGTGGAGGTTGAGGCACAGGTTATTAAGAATGCTGAACTGCGAATTAAGGGGTAAGATCATTTTTATTTTGTAAATTTAATTTCACTCTTGAACTTTGTTACTCTTTGTTCAAAATGGTGACGACCAGAAATCCTAACATTTAAATGAGGAAGCCATTTAAATGTTAGAATTTCTGGTCGTCACCATTTTTAATTTTTAGGAATTAGCTATTAAAGGGTCTCTTGTCTGCTGGTCTGCTGTTAAAATTTTATTATAGAAACTTCAAGTGGAAATATTTTTATATTTTTTAACGCTGGGCTCGTGTCCTGCCTGCACATTGTATATGAAGGGACGTAAGAGAGCCCTATTTAAAAATTACAATAACATACAATAATTCGTAACTTGAAAACTACCGCCTGCACCGCTCGCCGACATAGGGCTCTCTTTCTTTCCTTCAATTCGCCTACTCTTTCATTTTCATTGATGCGATGTTACGATCCGTGACCCGGCAAATGACCCCTGCGGTATAGTTATTTTAGTACAGGTGGCTTTTTTAGAAAATGGTGAATAAATAATAACGTTTATTTAAATTAAAATATGTTCAAAAAACAAAAACGAACCGTGAGTTAAATTAATGTCGCCATGAAAGGTCTATCCACACATTTATTTATTATTTATTTATTTATTTCACACCAATAAGTACAACATCTTACAGTAGGTATTCCAAGACGATGCTATACACACTTAATAAAACTATCTATAAACTATACAAACATAAAATTCAACCATAAAAATTTAATAATATCTAACAATTACAATATTATGCCGCCTTCAATGCACATTTGTGCTCCCAACACAAATTTCGGCAGGCTATCGAACACATCTTCCGACTGCATATTATTTATAATCCGTGCGGCCCTTGACAAAGGAGCAAACTTGAGTAAGTTCGTCCTAGCCCATGGCACATCTAACAAAGCGGGGCGGCGGCGTGCCCCCACGTACCCGTCCGGGCCGTATACACATGCACATATACGGGCCGTGTCCGAGACGTGACAGGGCCGTGGCACACACAAGGCAGACACAGAAGCTCCGTCGTTGTCCCGGACACGGACGTGTTCATATAAAATGTATACACCGATATTTTTTTGAGCCCCTGACGGAGCACGGTCCATCCGCGTCCCGGACACGGCCCTGGCACGCTGTATACTAATCTTAAGGTGTATGTTGCGGAATTCTGCTGAATGCGGGCGCGGGCGGTGAGGGTGCGGGGAGTGGATTCGATGCTTTTGGAAGGCCTATCCAATAGTGCTCGGTTTTAGCTGCTTTGATGTTAATTAATATTGGCGCTTATCTATGTTTGTCATGTTTACAGTGTGGCACGTCCAGAGCAAGTTTTCTACGGCGGCGGAATAAAGGGAGAGTCTGCTATGACGTACTTTGATGACATCGGGACCAGGGTGGTGCATACTTATCAGGTATGTTTAAAAAACGGGCACAGATTTATTTATCCATTTACTTACATAACTTTTACAATATTTAACACAACTAACTATTTACACTATACCTTGTCCATTAGGTTAACCGTTTTTTGACAGCTGTCTTAGAACGTACATATTCCAGATTACGTAAAAGTTAACTTTAAAATGCGTTGTAAAATAAATAAATAAACTGCCTTATTTTATTCAATTATCTTATTTATGGGCTCTTCCAGATATTATAATACCGTACGTGTCAATCTCAGTCAATGTATTGTGTGTTGCTGTAATCACTAGTTCCGTCTGTCAAAAAACGGTTTACCTAATGGACAGGGTATAGGTACCAAATTAATTGACTAACCATACAAATAAAAAGGACACATAGGCGACGATGTACTCGTCTTAATCGCTGTCATCCGGAAACGTGCCCAAAAGAAGTGGCACATTTATAGTATTTCAACACGTGTTTTCAGGTTGGCCTATCTGGAAGGTACGGAAATTAAAACCATGATTACCAAAACCTCTATTAAACAATTGATGAGGATATATTATAATTTTTAAAGCTTTTCAGCCATAACCACTCATTTCACTCAGCTCTTTGAAACTAAACAGAAATGCATCAATATCTTAATTACTTTCTTCCCAGGTGTTCAACGAGGGTCCATGGCACGTGTCTTCAGTGCAGGTCGTGATACAGTGGCCTCACCAGCTTGCGTCTGACTCATCACAAGGGAAGTGGCTGCTCTATCCAGAAGATGTCCCCACTGTTGATGGAGAAGTTGGTCAGTATAGCTCATTAATACAATTTATTTTGGAACTTTATCTTCACCTTCGTTCTCATAAATGGTGAATATTCCCCATGAACAAAAAATAACAATCGAACAAGGCTCGAAGCAGGTGCTGAATCCCTTTAATGACCCACATCAGGCCAATTTGTGTTTAAATTTCATTTTAGTACCTATTAAGAACAGCCGATCGATTCTGTAAAAATCTCACTGTGAAAAGTTAGGTGAAGTGAGCTTAGAGTGAGCTGTCAATAGTGTCAATTCCTAGCATTAGTTGGAATGACAGCTCACTCCACGCTCACTTCACCTAAGTTTTCACGGTGAGATGGTTACAGAATCGCACTGCTGGACGGCGGCATAGAATTCCGCATGTTATTAAGCTTACGTTTTGTAAGCTTTCATGCTCATGAAGCCATGAAATAAGTATTTGGTAAGAAAATATACAACATTAACTAACGAGGTTAACTTCTAGCCTACATCTGTAAACACTATTAACTTATTGCAGGATTACAGCAAATTGAAGCCTAGAAATCATAATCATAAATCTAAAGTAACAATTAAACATTTCAGATCAAAACGGAGAATGTTTCGCCCGAGAAACCAACCCCCTAAACCTAACCACTCGACCAGGATCCCGAGAACCCCTTGAGAACTTAGAAATCAATCCATTCCTAACAACCGGCAAACTAAGCGTCAGTTCAAGCGAGAAATCCCACAACGAAACGAAAAGAAAGCTTATGGAGTACTCCAGTTCTAGTTCTTATAGCAGCAGTAGTAACAAAGTGAGACGGAAGAGAGATGAGGGTGCTGTGAAGGCTGAGGCCTATACTGATAGGAAACATGTTATCAATTTGGTAAGTAAAAAACTTTAATCGTATCTACGCAAGGACGCAGTCGTTCAAGCATTTAAAGCAAGCAATATTATGAGAAGGGGTGAAATAGGCGGGCTTAGGTACCTACATCCCAACTTGGTGAGGAGTAACCCGTGATTTGCAATAAGGGCAGATTTTGATAATGATAAGTTACAATTGACAATTTGGGATTTGATTTATTCATCATGCGCTAACACTGCAAATTTGACTCTGTTAATTGTATCATAATAATTTTAATTGCCCTGTTAACAAATATAGTTCGTGCCAACAAGGCAAGGGTCTTACTCCCACTCGGGGAGAGTTTGCTGTCAGCAAGTTCAGTAGTGTCCGTCCAGAGAGTGCCAGGCCCAAGAAAGTCTCAGACCTAAAAAAATACAATAACTAATAGCGAGTATCGTTAATTTTTTTGGCTTTTTCAATCTGAACCGGTAGCTCTAATTACATTTTATTAAATTCCAGAACTGCCACCAAAAAACAGCGAAATGCATCCAGTTCCAATGCGTGATCTACAAGCTGGGTCGCATGAAGTCCAGCACCATCACCATTCGCGCGCGACTGTGGAACGTGACTCTTGTGGAGGAGCACCCGAGAGCAGCCAGAGTTAATATAAATTCTACCGCGTATATCAGTATACCGAAGCATTTTAATATTCATCAGAATAAGCATAGTGATGATAAGACTACGGTGAGTTGAAGCTTTATACAGGGTGGCAGGGACATCGACGCACAAACTGTAACCATGGATTCAGCACATGAGTTTAAACCCCACAGCGTCGAAATTTTTCGTTGGTTATTAAAAAAAAAAAGATTGCTGTTCCATACGTTTTGACCGCGTAGGTCAAAACGCACTTTTATATGCTTTTCTTTTTTTTTGTTTTCTTTTCGGCACTTTTCTATGAAACACAAGATTTTTTTTTGATAACCGACGAAAAATTTCTACGCTATGGGGTCTAAACTCATGTGCTGAATCCATGGTTACAGTTTGCGCGTCGATGTCCCTGCCACCCTGTCCTCCGCCTTCCGCATCCAGTCTACCCCAGCCACCTTCCAGCCTATGTCCAGCGGTGGACTGCGATAGGCTGAGTTGATTGATTGTTGATTAACTAGTATACTTACAAGATCCAGCCAAACCAGCTCTGGGGCTCTGTCTCGCATATATTAAGCTGAGCGATGGCCGTTTTGCGTGGATGTGACGCATATTTTCCCCCAACTTGTTTTTTTTGTGTTTATGTTCTTTCTTTGCGTCATGTATACCGCAAATAAACGCATTTTCCACCTTTCTTTATGTCTATGTCAGTAAACAGATAGCTGATTGTAACTTGTTAGCAAAGTTATACGGAATCCTAGTTATGAAATGAATAATCAGGTTCTTTTCTGCCCAAATAGGTGGGTACGGTCGCCTATCCAGACTTGAAGGTAAGCGAGCCGACAGAAGTGCCACTGTGGGTGATCATTATCTCAATGATAGTGGGGCTCATAGTGCTAATCCTACTAATTATCGCGCTATGGAAGCTGGGCTTCTTCAAGCGAAGCAGACCAGACCCAACACTCTCTGGGAACCTGGAGAAGAACAACCATGAAGCAAGTCCCTTCATAGGTAAGGACAGGAACAGTGTTCGATAGCCCAAACTTGGAACATTTCAAGTGATCAGAACATTATACAGCTCCAAAGCTGCCTCCCAAGTGTAAATAAAAACGACTATAATTATGTGCACAACTATTTAGTATGTAATATCTCTGACTGTGATGTCTTCTTAGAGGAATTTGTGTGTATGTGATGCTCTAAAGTTATGTTCTGTTTTGTTGATGTTGACGCACGATAGGTATACAGCGTCAAATGAAAGCGAATTTCTAGCGAAACTCCGTAGACGTGATGGTATCGATATCTTAATATGATAAGACAAAAAATAAATTTATGTGATGTCTTTTTGGGTCATATTGACCGCATTTAGAGTAGTCACTCGAAAAATCAGTTTTTTAAGGAAAATTCACAGACGTGATTAATATCGATACATAATTACGATAAAACAAATGTAACAACACTAACAGCGGTCGTTGACTCCCAAAAAATACTTCAATATTTTTATTTTTTCGTGTTTTGCTATCGGTACCCATCACGTTTGCGAAGTTTCGCTAGCTAATTCAATTTGACCCTGTGTTTGTTTTATTGCATTTCTCTAGCGTAATGTGAACATGTTTCAGATTGTTTGTTTATATATTCTGATGGATTATGTATTATTATTACATTTTTTTCTGTAAATACGTACTTGCCTTTATTATTTATGAATAGTTTAAATGTCTACTTAATTTGACTAGATTTTTCACTAGTCACAAATAAAATTGTAATAATGTTAGCTTATGTGTAGGGATTAGTGATGTATTGTCCTTTGTGTAAGTGAAATCGGTCACAATTGATTTTGGACACTAAAACTAATGAAAGATGTTCAAAAGAGCTTTTAAAAAGTCCTGGTAGGTACTTAAATATTTAATGAAGTTTTTTTACAATTTATATTATTAATGAATTACACACATTTCACTATTATCAAGCATGAATTATTGCGTAAAGTGCTAGATTGAATTTGTTATATCAACTAGGGTTCATAATTATAAGTATTATATTGTAAATATTATTGTTTCCATGTCATTAGATTTTTTACAAAATTTTCTATTGCAAGTCGAGGCATACATTTTACACGTTTTTTATAAAATCGCCCAGTAACACTGCCAACTATCCCATCACCGTAGTTTATATACCTTTAAAAAAATTTTGACTACCTAAATAACACTGGTTGTGATTATTTCTGTTATGAACTACATACCTACTTAATAGTACATTTTAGATTGAATAAAATCGTGCCATTTTGACTTGTTGTTTCATTTTTAAACAAAAACAGATAGACAAAGTCATCATCTGCCAAGCCTTTTTCCCAACTATGTTGGGGTCGGCTTCCAATGTCACAGGATGCAGCTGAATAGGTACCAGTATTTTACATGGAAAGATCTAACCCCCACAACCCAATTACTAGGTAATACGATACCCCTTGGTAAGACTGGTTGTCAGACTTTCAAGCTTCTGACAACCTCTAACGACTATCAAAGATCCACGAATGACAGGCGGATCAGCGGCTTAACACATAGACTAAGTAACAAATGCATTTTAGATCTACTCTCTAGAGGTCATAACAAGAACGAAACGTGCGCACACGGATATGCGAAGGCTTCCTCAAAGATCTATTAAAACCTACACAAAACCTAGTCTGAATCTCCAAGCTTGGCCGATAATTGGTTGCTTTACCCCATTATTCATTAGTGATATAATCCCATAATTTACGCTTACCAGCAGCGTAATATTACGTAACACACTAACAGTAGAAATGGCTTTAATTTTGACAGTTCTAAAACATTCATTTCGTTATTTACGTTGTCAAGCAGTCACATTTTTCGAACATAGGAAGCAATCGATTAGCAATATACTTCAAAATGATCCAGATTGTGATTGATAGTGTGTTATGCAATTAGGGTGCATGTCCAAACGAGAGCCATGACATATTTTGTGAAAGATTCGAGTGCTAGAACCTCAGTATACTTGGTATCCTGGCTTGAGAAACGTAGCCTCGGATAATGAGCAATAGTGCTGTTTACATGATGCCAGAAAACTTTAGGCCAGCCATTTCTTTCGTGACTACGACTACCCGTTTTGTTTTTCTGACTGCAACAGTCAGAAAAACAAAACGCGTAGTCACTGAAAACTTACCAATCGAATACTAGCTTCGTAGGTCACATGAAGCTAGTACACAAGCTAGAATAGTAAAATCAGTGGTGGGGGTGCTACTAACTGAAAAAATAGAACCCCATCCTTTCAAACTATTCGTGCTTGAAACACTAGCTAAATGAAGCTAGTTCTGTTTAGGTATAAGTACGAAGCCAGAGTTACTAGCTTGCTAGCTTACTACCCTGGCTTGAGAAACTAGCCTCGTGTATCTCGAGCATTAGATTGGGAAATACATAGGCGAGACGTAGGCGCTTTGGGATCCCAAGACCAGAGTGGCAATTCTCGTAGTTTTAAGAACGTTCACAGTCTGACCTCAGTCCCAATCTGTCAAAATACCTCAAATTTCCCTACATTTTGACATCTGTTTGTCACCGAGATCACACTGCGACTAGACTTTGAACGTTTTACTTTTGTCAATCATTGACGAGATTATTACGATCTCTGTAAAGAAAATGACCCTGATTTTTGAGTTTACTTTTCTTTTTCTTTAATGGCCAACCAACACTTGTTTAGGTACACTGTTTTACATGGTTACAATTTTAATATAATATTTTGCCAAAATCAAAGGTTACTGTAACAATTTCTTATAGTTTACTAGTCTCTAATAATTGTGCCAAAAGTGCTGTACTATAAAATTAATAATTACGGAGGGAAAACAAAAGAAACAAGTTAAAGTAGCGTGAGATATTAAGAGCTTAAAAATACAATCAAAATTCAAATAAAATAAAATTGGCCTTTGAGTTCGGGAACGTTTAATAAAAACTACATACTTAATACAAGACTAGACCGAGATGTTTACTTATTTATTTACAGATAAATAGTTCTAGATATAGGTATAATTATACCAAACTAACTGGTAAACTAGGTAGGTAAACTAGGTAGGTACATCCAATAGAAATCAATGCGCAAATGCCAATATTAAGATAAAAATTAATTTAAAAAAATACTTCAATAGGTTTATGGATCTATTAACGCTAACTTTGAGTAAGTACCTACTTACTTTATTAATATATAAAATACCTATATTAGTATTTACCGCTTCATCAAACAACAGTAAAACCATACGGATAGTTAATTAAAAAGATACTTTAATTAAGATTACTTATAAAGCATTGGCAATAACAATAAAATAAGTTATAAATGCATTTCACGTAAAGCTATTAATTTATTGTTGGACTAGGCTGGAGTCTCGACTGAAAGCGCAGTCAGCGCGGAGACTTGTAGTAACTGATTTGTGCTGTGTGCGGTTTCTGAAATAAACACGAAAATAAAGATACATGAATGCAGGGTGGCGGAGACATCGTCGCGGCAACTGGAACCATGAATTCAGCACCCCCTTGCATAGTAATTTTTAGTCGGCTATCAAAAAAAAAAATCTGCTATTTCAAAAATGACACTGCATTACGATGACTACGCATTGACTGCGTAGGTACCATTTTTGAAATAGCAGATTTTTTTTTGTGTGTATTTATAAAAAGGATATTTTTTTTTTAATAACCGACGAAATTTTGAGCGCAGGAGGGTTCAGAATCATATCCTGAGTCCATGGTAACAGGTTGGGCGTCGATGTGCCTGCCAGCCTGTATTATCAGTAATATCGAAAGATCTATGTAAAATGCTGACAACCAGCCTTGTTTTTTTTTGCTGTCCAGAATCAATGAACTGTTCAGGATCAATCTTTCATTGTGGTTCACAACGGTTGCCTTGTATTTCTTTGCTGTTCAGGATCAATGCTCTGTTCAGGATCAATCTTTCATTGTGGTTCACAACACCCACGGGATAAGAAAGAGAGGTTTAACAGTCATCGTTTTAAAATATCATGAACTTGATAGATTTTGCTGTATAATGTTTAACAGACTGCCTCGTTGGTCCAGTGGTCGAAAGCGCTACTGCTGAGCATGAAGTCTTGAGTTCGATTCCTAGATCGGACAATGGTTTTTCTATCTGAAATTTCTCAGTTGCAGCCAGGAGTCTGGATTTGTGAACGGTTGATGGCAATAGGCTCGTCCTTATTTGGTACTTAAAAATAACTGAAATGTAGGTGTACTACAGGTACACCTCTGCTCATCCCTTCGGGGAAAACAGGGCGTGATGTTATGTTATGGTAAGTTGAACAGTTTAAAAATAATATGATTGCATTCCACCTGAGTCCGCTTACCAATTAGTCACGTAGGTACCTACTTAGGTCAGAATAGGGTAGATGCCTGGGTAAAAAAATAATAATTATATTTATTCCGTCAGTTAGATTATCGAAAAATAATGGACACGTATTTTTTCTTTTGTCAATCAAACAAAAAATGACAAAGATAAAGCGCGTCTAAATTTGGGAGTGGGAGGTCGTGACGTCACGCCATGCTAAATAGTGTTGCAAGGCGTGACGTCACGCGGAACTTTAACGGGAGATATCTTCATCATTTTTGATATAATTGACAAAAGAAAAAATACGGGTCCAATATTTTTTGATAATCTAACTGACGGACTAATTAGATTTTTTTAGGCATCTAGCCTATTCTGTGAGAAAATCGTGATATGGTTATTTGTTTTTAGCCACATGATATTTAATCAAAGTTTTTACGTTAATTATTAAGATAAGCTGCGCTACAAAAAGTAATGAAGTTTTTTACCGGAGATCTGTTTAAACACTTACGTCTTTTTTAACGGCCGACCAACAAAAAGTACACAGAGATTTATCTTGGTCGCTTACGTCATTCTTCTGTAAACAGGGCTGTTCCAAATCCCCTGAAAACATGAGATAAAAAACCATAAATTATTTGGAAAATACTGCACTCTAAGACATACATCGATCGATACAGTCGATCGCTCAGCCACTGCGCCAACCGTGTCGTCAAATATAAAAATCATGGTTGAAGAACCTTGTCTTCAAATACTTAAGCACTCGGTACAGAAATTCGTACCAGTCTACTTAATTGGATAATGAGGTACAAGAGCAAACATGATCCAAATCAATATGTGAACCAGGAAATCGACTAATATGGAGTACAAATAATGGAATGTGCTATACATACATTATACCAACGTAAGGCCACATCAATTCTTCGAGACTGAACACAAACCGCTCTTATTGCATCAGATTACAATTAGCCTCGGCCCACCTATTTCTTAGGTACTTTAAAAATATTGAAGTTTTTGAAAGCCGGATCTGCCAGTTGTTAGGGTATAATGGACTTTACGTTACCAGTATAGAGTTGATTGTCGAGATGCGTAATGTAACTGCCGGCTAGGCGGAGGATCTCGATCTTGCTCAGCTTCCTGTCGGGTGGTTCCGTAGGGATGAGCAGGCGCAGCGTGTTGAACGCTATGTTCACGCTGCTTGGAAACACAAATCTTTTGATAACAATTCTATTAAAAAAAGCACGGGATAATCATAAGGCATATCTGCTATTGTATACCCACTTGTAAATAAAATTTATTTTTCAACCCTTTTCCTAGAAGTTGATTTGTTGCCCTGCCAGTTTGCTCGAAAGCAAGCACGATATTGTAAAACAAGTAAGAGAACTGCTACGTCTTACAGCTTTTAAACTAGCTAGAAATATCCCTAGTTTCAGTAGGTAGGTATTATTCAAACTACAACGTGGGGCAAAAGTACTGTCATTATATGAATGTGCCGTAGTTTTTGCTAATGGCGTTATAATGTCATTGTGAGTCGATACATTTGTTGTAGATAGATAGAGAAATTTTGGGGTTTTTTTGAAATCTCGCGTTTACCACATACCTTGCAAGTTATAAAAGCTAACATTGAAGAATAAATCACCAATTTGGAGGATGTTTTGCGAGTAACAATGTAAAATGCCGAAAAACGAGCACAAATATGCATCAACTCAGGAGGTGGACGTTGGACCGATATATTTTTTTCGTCTGGGCTGATTTTTCAATCGACAGACAGATGGAAGAACTGTCAAAAACCCAAAATGGTTCTTCGGATCAAATTAGCTGGCATTGGAAAAATACGCCCTTAATGTCAGAAATTTTACACCTATAAGAACTGATTTTTCCAACGCCAGATAATTTTATTCTAAGAATAATTTTGAATTTTTGACATTACTTCCATACAAAATCTGTCAATCGTCAATTTTATTCCACGAATAAAAATTATCCGTCGATTAAGAAATCAGGCCTTATTAAACTTTCCGTGAAAACAGAGCCCATTTTTTTCCAACCAAATGGCAGCCATAATAAAATTATGTCATTACTTTTTACCCCACCTTGTATAAGGAGAATAAACCTCGCCTCGTTAAAGAAGTAAAGCGTAATGACAGATCTGTACAAAAAACATATCTAGCAAATCATGTAACTAATTGCCACTTGCAACATTATTATGTTAGTTCTAAACTTTTAAATACAGTATACCGCATAATACAGTATATAGTATAGTGGGTGTTAGTCCAGTAGTCTGCAGGCGCCAAATGAGAGGAGTCTGATTTTATCTTGACAAATGATATCTTACTGTAGCAATAATTATAACCTTGTCAATTAAATAGCATCATTTATTTTATATTTGAAAGTGATCGTAGTTTAAAGAATCGAGTGATAAATAAGAGGATCATTGCACAAAGTACCTACCTATAAGTACTTTCGTAGACGCCATGCGTTAAAAAACTGTTAATATTGAACTGGTACTAAATCAAATGCAATAAGTGTCGAAGTAGGTAATACAGAAATATTACCCGGTCAAAATATCATCTGGGTACTAACGGCAAATTAAGAAATTCTCTTGTAAAAGCGAACCGTTTTGCAAAAATATATATATATATGAAAAAGTAAATAATTAAACGTACAGTCTACATCAGTCATTCTTATGAGAGTTTAAAACACAGACTTTATCTACAAGAAAGTATAGTAAAAGTCCTGGAAGTGAAACCGATAAAGTAACTTCCACATGCAATATACTAACTTTTGCGTCCGGTCCCTCTCACGCGCATTGGCCTGGCACCTCTGTTTCGCCGCTGGTTGCGTGCCCGCATGTTGGTACGAACTCACCGAGAACATACGCTGCTCCCACGTTTCTTCTGCACACTGGTAATTTAGGAAATTCTCCATTGGCAGAGAAAATAAACTTCGCTGTATGGTTTAAATATGGTATGTAACTTAGGGATATGGCTAAACTACGATAAAAATCTATATACTACGCCAATTTGCGTGTTCCGGTGATAGTATAACTTCGGGTGCAGGATACGTACTAATCTGGGAACGCATGGGGGCCCACTAATAAGTATCCCGCTGGATATCGCTCATGAAGGAGTCATTTAGGAAGAACAGCGCGCGCCACTGACTCGCTCTTAACCGATAATTGTATAAACAGATGGCTGCCGATGTCGCAGGGACGCACTCGGGACTTGAGAAAGTTCATTTTTTTGTTTATTGTTGTTGCAATATGAAGCTAGTACATACAATATTGATATCTGCTGTTATTGTTTCATTAGAAAAAAAGAAAAAGACATGTAGCGCCGACCCCAAATAAATTGGGATAAGGGCAGGGAGAATGATGATGATTGTTTTATTAGAAACAATTTTTATTTTTTAATTATTTGATATTATAGAAATTTTTGAAAAGATTATCATAACATTGGCAGAATAACACAGTAAGTGAATAAAAACTTATTTTACCTTATACAGAACGTAAGTATCTTGTCAAAGTGAAATACCTTAAATAAATATATATATAATGTAATAATAATAATATAATATAAGTAATATATGTATGTATTTACAAAAAAAAAATTGTATATAAGTAGTTTATCAGCCATCTTGTTACCATAACACAAGCATTAGGTTGCTTAGCTTGGGACAAATGGTGCTGTGTGAAATGTCCAGGGATATTATTATTATTAAATACACTTTTTATAAAAGTAATCGGTTCATCCCAGTCCGTCCCTGGTGTGGCGAATGGGTGACTTGTCATCAAGAATGTAAAACGCGTCTCCCCCGAGCTTTGTCTGTTGCTTTAAGCTAACTACCGCAATAAATATTTTTAATGACCCCGATGATTACTCAAACTGAATCTCTTCTTTAATTTGTTACTTGATATATACGCCATGCTTCCTTTGTATATTCTAGTTATGCTTATGCGTTAGATTTCATCATGTGATTGATCTTGTTATGAGCAGTTCTCTTGATGAAGTTATTTCAAAGCCTCGGGACGGTAATCACTCATATCGAAATAATTATTACCTTGCCAAGGGAACTACGCCCTAATTCCCTTTCAACTTATACTGAGTTATTATACACTACTAAGTACATGCTTATAAATCATGATTAATCAAATGTTTTCCAATATCTCATTGGGCCATGTCCGCCTATATCTCACGTTTCTTTCATTGAACTATTCGTTCAATTCATTCAACATGTTTCGCGTATGTTCACGTCTCGAGGGGATGCGAGGAGTTCCGTGGGAACATCGGCTAATTGGTTAAATTATACGATATGTCGACCGCTGCGTTCATTCGTATTCATTTACAACAGTTACGGAGTTCACATGAAAAAACAATAGACGACACCAAAGACTACAAATTCGTTTTATGAAGACTGTATGCGTTCGCAAGCTTACACGCTCGAGTATGAAGTTTATACGGCTACTGCATTCATTTAAATATTTATCAACATGGTGTTTGTTCTGATGTTACCAATATTTCATCATTCATTTACGGATCATTTATCAAATTCCGCTAGCCTTTTGGTAATATAATAGTTTGATTAATTTGCTGATCATACATGTGTTAAGCTGCCAAAATATTTCAAACTGCAGATAGGTTTCATAATAACATACAAAGTTGCTATCATACACCTCATTAGCTGTTCATCCCAACGCAACCAACAATGACTTGCGTGAGTGGTGAAGCAATCGCTGGTGATGCTCAGGTGGCTGTTGGTTTAGCGTCGACGTCACGACCCCCCCACGTCGCGGCGCTGTCGGCCAACCGACGCGGCGCACCACGGCCGAGACTTTCTCCTCGCGACACCTCTGCCGGTGAAACGAGCGTCGCCGCGAGTCGCAGACGCAGCCGCGCGCGAGTCGACCGCCTTCGACGCTGGCGCGACACCACCGACCACTACCCACACTTCCGCGTACAAACATAAACCGCTTTCGCTCCGTAAACAGTTTTCGTGTGAACTATATTGTGTTAGTACATTGACAACATCCTACCGGAGACAGTGCATGCCGTGTCGTGACTGAAATAAACCACTGAGTTTGTACACCATAGTGATGCTTTTTCGAAATTAAGAGGTGAGTGTAGTTACCTTACTAGACGTGGTCTATTCTACGTTAGACGATGACATTAGATGATAAGGTGGGCGCAAACGTTAGTAGTGAACGCAAGGACGCGATCAGACTGGACGTCGGAGTGACCGTCCACCGGCCATCGTCCTAATTGATTTGTCTACTAGAAATACACGTTTTTCGTCGCAGGAGAAAAGAAACTACAATTAGCATATTAATTGAAAACTTTGTAACAATACTTTTAGTTGTCCTCCTTACGTCGTTAGCTCCACACCTACCTACAGTATTTTGTCTGAACAGTTACATTAGATGAACAGTTAAGCACGGACCGGTATGGGTACGGCCGGCGTCGAGATCAGCTGGTCTGACAATGCAAGATAAAGCTGATACGGATCAAGGCATCCTGTCAAAATGTGTAAAGGCCGAACAAACCGCATAATGCATTATTAAATACCATACAACTTACAACATTTAAATAATGCTGAAGGATTTGATGTCTAGTGCTCCTTTGTGTTAAAGGCTTTACTCATCAGTCTTCAGCATCACTGCTGAATATAATTTAGCAAATATATAAACTACTCTAGCAAACGTGGGTTGCTTGTTCTAATTCGGTGTACAAAAAGTGTTTCCGTCTTACCGCGAGTAGAAACAAAGGTACATGACAAATCGCAGTAAGTCAACACAAGGTGATAGTTGTGCAACTTTGCTTGACTTCCCGTGCGAATGAATGGAGCCCTCTTTTCCTCAATACTATGCGTACTTATTGATTATTTGCTTTTATATTGATAAAACTGTTAAAGGAAAGTCTCATTAGTACAATGCCTTTACTTGGGGTCGAACATGGACTAAACCTGTTTTAACCCATTAACAGATCGGGCTTGCATTTTATTCCTGTCCTGATTGCTTGGGGTAACTTAGATACTAGCCGTATTTGGCAATATAATTATGGGTGTCCGTAGTAACTACAGCTTTAATCCAATAAAGCCCTAATGCTATTTGTTTTCAGGATAATAAGAAGGTATTGTGTCGTTGTACAAACATGAATTAACTACTTCATCGTTACCCTCCTGACTTATCCTAATCCTAATTTATTTGCTGTAGGAGCATGTCTCCTTCTTCTATAGGGATCCGTCCTTAGACGACCCTCTGCCCGGTACATCTCTTCTCTTCTCAGTATTCACCCCTTTCCGGCCGTATCACCTTCCATACTATCCAGCCATCGTTTGTTTAGTCTTCTCCGACTCGGCTACCCATCATACTCAAACTTTGCTCACATGTTACTACATGGTAAACACATAATTATTAACCAAGATTGGATGTAGGTACTCTATGAAGACGGAACTATTAATGGACCCTCATCAGCATTACGTTAGATTATCGAGACGTGAGTATCCGTGTATTTTCCGCTTGAGTACACTGAAGAGCCTTCGTTTTTTCCCGAACGCCACCGACTGTGTTCGGTGAATCGAAATCCGCGTGAATCATGGAGGTGACAGGATCCTCTTTGACATCCTGCCAATGACCTATTACAATACGCCGCCGCATGCGGTGGCCGGAGGTCGTACGGTGCATAAACAATAAACGCAGCACCTCTAGATACAGTTATCTCTTATGTCACACTTCGACGTATTTAAACACGATATCGTAGTGGACACGAACGTTTTTCTTCTAGTGACACGCGTGTTCATTATTGATTTTTTGCGATAGCTTTGTTGTTAAGTTTTTATAACTGTATAACATTGCGAGGGGTTAGTTACAAACCAATTAAAGGATAATTATTATACTGTAATAATATGCTTTTACCGTTTTAATAATAGCTAGTCTTTAATCACACACAAATTAACAATTTTTGTAAATTGATGAATTTTCTGTTCTATTTCTTTCCGATGCTGAATTCGCTCGTTAAAATCTTATTTGCATAAACACGTCTAGCGATCAAGTCTTTGAAAATAATTAAAACTCCTTATACGATATTATATTTTTAATAAATGAATATCTAATGTTTTAATAGATCGCTATATCTATATGGTTTTAGATTTAATTTATGAACTCTTAAGCTTAAAAATAACCTTTTTACGATAGAAGGCCTCATAAGGAAAACATCACGTATTAGTTGTGTGATATGTGACATATTTGAATTATAGTGGACGATCGAAGAAACGAAGGTGACATTACATTACGCCTGCAGATCCACTTAACTCAAATTCTAAGAAAATGAACTTGAACCGTGTTTTACATAATCTGTGATACGTTGGCTTTGGCCCCTTGATAGAACCTGTCTGAGTTCATTTAAAGTTGGATATTTAATTTTAGAAGACTCGTCGCGATTAACGAGTTGTAGTTCGTAGGTTCGAACATAGACAGGCGCTTTACTTCGTGTAAATTATTTCATCACCACTGATCTCAAAACGGTGAAGGAAAACAGCGTGAGGAAACCGGCATGTCCTAGAACCAAAAATTCGAATACATGTGACATCTGCCAACCCGCACTGGGCCCGCGTGGTGGATTACAGCCCTCTCCCTCTCACCGAGAGGAGGCCTGTGTCCCAGCAGTGAGAGCATTATAGGCTGATTATGTATGTATGTTATAATAATAATAATAATAATCTTTATTAATTCAAACTACAATGGTCTATAGTGTTAGTAACAAAAATTGCTTAGCCTATGTTAGTACTTAATAACTAAAACAGAACGGGTCCGGTTTGTAATCGCCCACACTAGCGGGCTATCTGCCCGGGCGGCTATTGATTGCAGAATAGTGTTGGGACTGCCACGCAGCCTGCGGAGTAGCGAGGCAGATTTCTTACGCCACAGTGCATCAAATCCGTCAGTGCGTGCATCTGCAAACATTGCCGAGGCACTACAGAAGCGCGGCAATCGCAACAATACCCTGAATGCGTTATTGTATTGGATACGCAGAGCATTGTAAGCCTTTTGGGTATATGTGAACCACAGAGCTCCCGAGTACAGTGCTGTACAGTATGCCTTAAAAAGGGTTATTTTAATTGCGTCTGTGCATCGAGAAAATATTCGCCCTAACTGACAATGCTCTGCGCTCCCTCTCTAGATCCATATCATCTTTCAGATCATCAGTAACCAGATGGCCCAGGTATTTGAATTTATACACCCTGTTATGTTATGTATTACGATCGTTGGTATCTTCTACTTCAGCTTCATGTCCATATATTTTATTGAGATACCTACGTCTTTCTTGGCTGTCAAACATAACTTCACTCCTTCATTCAGCCTCCATCCAGTCCAGAATCTTGCTTATATCAGAGCAGTTCCACCATTTTGAGCGTTTTGAATACCTTTTAAAGTTCCCTTAAAATTATAATATTATACAGGATGCCAGGGCATCAACGCGCAAACTGCTGCCATGGATTCTTCAGTACACGATTCTGAACCTCTGCGTTTAAATTTTTCTTCGATTATCAAAAAAAAATCCTCTGTTTCATAGAAAAGACCAACGCGGCCAAAATGTTTGTAGCAACTACTTTTCTTTTAATAACCAACCCAAAATTTCAACGCATGCGGTTGCGCGCCGATGTCTCTGCCAACCTGTATTTACACCTACTCATATCGATCTATTGATTTTTGTGATAGGTACTACAGAATTTGATTAGCCATCGTTACTGAGTCACGACTAAAAGGAATTTGCGAACTAAACTACCGTACAAAAACACAAAGAGCATCAAAGATATCTGATGCGGCAGAAGATATAGTTGCACTCTAAGCACAATGCTGGCTGACGGTTTGGCAAGTCGGCCTTGTCTGCAAATGGGTCAAATTCACGCGCCGCTTGCCCAAGCGCAATTATACATGACCGACCATTATTTTATTTAATAATTCAAACACTTATCGGACCATCATGAGAAAAAACTAACGTCTATGATACGTAATGGCTTTTGTTTAATTACTGTACTTGGCCAAAACACTTCGTTTAAGACTTGGTATTCAAGGAATGTTATTGTTTCGCCCGACCTCATCTAATCTATTAATAAAGCCAACAATATTGTCACGTCTAAGCTCACCATGTTCAGCCAGCTCTTGAACTTCAAGTTGGGGAATACCTAAATCTATGCTCTGTTTGGAATGCTAATTGGTCGAACCTTTCTGCTTAGTATTCAGGTAGTGTCCGTCCTTTCTGTAATAGGTCCTAAATATCATCACTCACGATTTCAATTTGTGTTTTTATTTTTTATTCGCGTCGTGTTTTATCTGTGAACAAAGTGAGTTTCACGTAATACCTTCGTGTGCCATTACTTACGTTACTGGTGACTATGCGAGTGAATCTGCTGTTGCACAAGACTGTATGATAATGTAGGCCAGACATCTCGGCGTACATTTTTCTGAGTGAGGCATGAGGCGACGTCCTTGTGATATCTTGCCATTATAAAAGCTAATGAGCTCGGTACATGGTTGTTGTCAATCTATGAAGCCTTTTGGCTCAATCGTACACTTGTCAGTTGGAGCCAGTTTGTCCCTTCTAAATTCTATATATTCGATAGATTATGCCGGTATAGGTACACGAAGTTTGTTAGAATATACTTAAGCTTGATCGATCCACTTGATCCCAACTGTGTAAAAGTTGATATTGTTTCGTATTCTACCACTCGCACTTTTTATATACTACGGCAAGCCATGTATGAACAAGAATTAATATACTTTTGTTTGATTAAGGCCTGATTTTTCCATCACCAGATAACTTTTATTCGAGGAATAAAATTGACGTTTGACAGTTTTTGTATGAAATAACTGTCAAAATTTCAATAGTACTCCCCAAATAAAGTTTACAGTTGCTTGAAAAATCAGCCATTAAACGTCCTTTAAATGTTATTAATTGTTGAGCAACAAATATTTAAAGATATTAGGAAAATATATAAGCTTATTAATAAGCGGAAGATTCACGTGACATATCACGTGAATAATATTAAACCAGTTCAAAAGCAAAAAAAGTATATTAATTCCTCATCATCAAGTCCTTGACATAAGCACTGAAACACTTCCTCATACCGTGCACCTTTTTTAAACCTAATTTACAGGTGCAACTACAATAGGTATGTATATAATGAAAAATCGATAACGGTCAAGAGATCAGAAAGTAATAAAATAGCGACGAGATATCCAAAAACGATTGGCGCAAAAGGTCAAAGTTTGAATGACAAATAATATACTCTCTATATAAAACACTAATACTAGCCTCTCGTCCAGTTCTATTTATATTATATTTAATACTATAGCACATTGTTTATAAATCCGCAATAAAGGTCGATTTACACATCGCAAAATTATCCATTGGACGTGTCTGACGTCGTTAGAATATCATTATTTCTATTTATTCGACGGTTTCTCTGTACGCATTGCTTGTATTTTACTGCAATAATACTATTGCAGAGAGCAGTGGTGGCCCAGTGGTAATAGCCGCGACTTACGAGGTCGTGGATTCGAAGCCACGCAAGCACTTTACTTGGTGTCAAATTATTTCATCACCACTGCTATCAAAACGGTAAAGGAAAACATTGTACGGAATATCCTAGAAACAAAAATTCGAAGACATGTGACTCATCCGCCAACTCGCACTGGGCCCGCGTGGTGGCCCACTCCCTCTCATAGAGAGGAGGCCTGTCTCCCAGTAGTGGGAATATTATAGGCTGATAATGCAATATTGCATTAAACGCCTATAATGTTCTTATTGTAGCTTCGTAATTATAAACATTTTAATCGCAGCGAGGTGTGAATCGGCCCCAAGTTTTATTAATATTCATGTCTCGAGAGGCAAGTGAATGTCCCTGCTTAGATACAACCTCTACTATTACGCGCAAAAGTCAGTATGAGATTTACAAACTGCTTTTAAGACATTGGCGTGGTCGTTCTAATAAAATTCGTTGTTTATTATTAGTAAACAAGAGTTGTATATTATCTTGTTGTAGAATTTACGACTCGCGTAGGATTGACCATAATGTAGGCAGAAATTATTTAAGAACAGGTGCTGCGGAACATGCAGTAGCTAAACCTTCATTATTAATAATAAAAATATTAGAAGGTTTTAAAGCAATATAGACGTCCATTTTAAATTGCTGCAATATCTATAAAACAAAGTAATAATGTGAGAATGATACCTACTTTCTGTAAATACTTATCTATGAAAAACTATTCCACATCCTCCCACTAAGCATTACTGGTCTGCTTACTTCATACATTCATGAATATCTGCTCAATGTCTAAACCACTGTGTTTCAAACCAATTAACAGAATTTAAATTCTGATGAGTCTGATGAACGGCCTATCTATAAAAACACTGACCTGCCAGTCCCTTCTTATCTACCTCCCTTCCTTCTACCGTCTTAGTGTATTATGAAAGTGTCCTTTCGTCGACATTTATTTATTTATTTTATTTTACCATTTATGTACACACATATATAAATAGACAATGAAAAACAGAACAGAAAAAATAGGTACAGAGGTGATGCTTATTTCATGAGAAATCTCTTCCAGCATACCTTAGATAGGACAATAGATACAGAGATGTAGACAGCGTGTGATAGAGCAAAGGAGACAAAAAAAAATACAAAGAATCAAAAAAGCAATTCACTTAAAAACTAAACAAAAATTACGAGACCATACCAACTTTTGTGTTCATAATCCTACTAATATTATAAACGTGAAAGTTTGTATGGATGGATGGATGGATGTATGAATGGATGGATGTTTGTTACTCTTTCACTCAAAAACTACAGAACGGATTTGGATGAAATTTGGCACACAGATGGTTTATAACCCGGATCAATATATCGAATACTTTTTATCCCGATATTCCCACGGGATCGAAACTTATGCGGGTGAAACCGCGGGGCGCAGATAGTATTAGTATAAGTATATTAGTAGGATATCCACAGAACATAAAGTTTCGATCTAGATTAAGATATCGTGTCTCTGCTATACTGACTTAAGTAACTTACACGACTGTTGATATGTAAATCTCGTATAGAGGCCACATTTTATGGGATATTACATCGTGTAATGTAATTAGGTTAACTGTTTATTGCTAATATTATACCTGCAAGCTTCATCTTTAACACAAGGCTTACATTACTTTACTAGAATACGCGTTTTGCTCTAGTTACAATCTTAAAAGGTATAATTTACTGGTAAAACCTACACTGTAAAACTTCATTGATAAATGCTTACTTACAAAGTAGTGACGAAGTCAAAACTTGACATTGAATATTTTTGAAAAAAAGTAAGTAATTGCTTACGAGGTTCGGGAACGAGTCTGGTACCGAAAATATAGTTTTAAGAATATTTGTCTGTTTTTCTGGATGTAGGTTCTGGATTTTCGCAAAAACGACTGAACGCATTTGAATGAAATTTGGCACACAGATAGCTTATAACCTGGATTAACACATAGGGTACTTTTAATCCCGGTAGTACGCTCCCGTGGGATATTTTTCGACATCCACGCGGGCGAAGCCGCGAGCAAAAGTTAGTAAATATTAAAGTATAAAATAACAAACCTCAATAAATTCACACTAACGAAGCTTAACATACTCGTATCTTTGAGGACGTTAATCATTTCTGAAATTGTCGCCACAGGTAGAAATGTCAGTTAAATGATTAACTCAGAAAATTACAGTAGACACAAGGTTCGCTGTGTGAACTTCCGCGAAAAACAAGTGACATCTCACGAACTTAAACAGTTCATTGACCTTTTAGTTAATTTAAAATGTTATGTTGCTGTTTAATGTTTAATGTGTGGTTGTTTAATTCGTTAAAAATTAAAATAGAAAATTCTTCCAATCTTCAAAATGCCGATCCACTTTTATTATAATATTCGTCATAAATCTTTAAATTAGTAACAATGTTTTCTTTTTTTGCACATAAAACCAGCCAGTGTCTTAAAAAGAAAACATTTTAATTTGAAATGATTGTTTTTTGTGCTATGCCTTATTTAAAATAAGAATTATAATTAGGCGTCATTTATAGTCCACATGGTGTCAATTGTTTTTAAATTGTAAAAATTGTTAACTTTTACAATTTAGCAGTAGTTTTAAACTTTCGATTCATTTAAAATAGTCTACAAATATTTTAATTTTTGTTGGGGTTTATAGGTAATTTGTGAGTATTTAATTAAAGTAGAAAAATAAATAATACTCCAGAGGTGATGATGATGAACGAAAAATGCCAAGGTTGGTATTTATATTTTGTATGGATAGGTACTTATCTATGTTATATGTATGTATATAATAAAAATGCTACCGGTACTTATATCTTGCTTTGCCCAGTAACATAAAGTAAGTCATAAAGAAAGTTAAAGATTTCGTGTTAGTTTAAATATAACCATATTGGGCACCGACGTTTGATGAAAGGCAGGCTGCCTTCATATCTGTCGCGATATTACAAAGAGCTTCGTACATGGTACATTATTACATACTACCTACTCTTTTATCTCATAGTACGTGTTGTAGTTTAAGTTTACCATTCCTTGTTATATTTAAGACGGTGTGTGATTTAAGTCAACGGAAACATAACCTATACGAATTTCTACCAATTGTTATGCTTATATTGCTCATTTTAAAGAGCCCCGCGAAAGCAAGCGCATAATACTCTGCGCTTATAAATAAGTACTAAGATAAAAAGTGGACCTTGCGATTTAAGGAAATGCAGTCACCACACTTTATGAAAATGATTTCATCATTCGTATGAGAATCTGAACCACAAGACAGAAGCGAAGCTTAGTTTGTGGCTCACCGGATATGACTAAATTGTACTGTGTTCTTTAATTTATAAACATTAATATAAAGCTCTCAAAAATCACAGTTTTCAGTTGTATATTTTTTCTTACAGGTTCTAAATAAACAAGATGGCCGCGCCGGATACTGTACGGAGTCGGACTTGGCTCCTGCTGATGCTGGTTTCGGTACTACAGATTATTACACTAGCCCTCTGCGAACCTGGTAAGTTTTTAATAAATTAATTAAGTACCTATCTAATATTTTCCTCTTTGAAATAATAAACGCCTTCTACTTTGAGTAAAAACCCGGTAGATATGTTTAACATACTTTCCTCTCTAAGCCTTTCGAATCAGTAATGATCTATAAGGTAGGTTCGATTACTTTGATATAAAGCCTAGCTCTCTTCACACCTACGATAATACCATCATGCACAATTCGTGTTTTTATTCATTCATCGTGAAAATGCAAAAATTATTTTCTTAAATTTTCACCTATAGCTAAAATCATAAATAGCTACTACACACATAAAAACAGTAAGTTTATGATATAATAGCGCCGATTCCCTTGTTCACAAACTAAACTATATTTAAGTTCAGTGTATCTTTTTCTTTCTATTTCACTATGAAAAGGACTGAAGATAAATATTAGTTTAGTCCGGTCAAATTAAGATTATTAAATTAGACAAATTAGACGTGATTAAAAACATGGCTACTAAAAATACATCAATTTACGTCAGGCGCTGACTAATTTGACAGGACTAAACTAATATTTATCTTCTGTCCTTTTCTTAATGAAATAGAAAGAAAAAGATGCACTCAACTAAATTAAGTTTAGTTTGTGAACAAGGGAATCGGCGCCAAAGTCTCGGAAATTAAGTTGTCATCGTAAAATATTTAGTAATTAATTATTAAAAGCGTTTACTCCCAATTTTAAATAATATAATAGTGGTAATTATCGTGAAATATACCTACGACGGTAAAATATTTCTATGACCATTTAATTAAGCTCCATTATAAAAAAAATATATATAATATACATAATAATTATATAATACATTCATTGTGTAGGCGTTTTCTGATGACAATAGATTTCTAACGTAAAAATAATATAAAGTTTAAATCCGTATCCGGGTGCAGCAAACTGTTTCTAAGCTATTTTTATTATTTTTTTATTAGCGATTTTTCGTAATTTCTATTAAAACAAAATAAAATGTGAAAGTTTATTTACTTCATCGTTCTCTTACTTATTTTATCTGACAGAATATTATCGTTATTTACTAATAAAATTGCATTAGCCTACCCACTTAATGTGGCATTTATTGTGTTGCGATTCTCGTATTAATTTTAAACCTTGAAAAATAATTGGAATTAATGATATCTCGCAGATTAAAGTTTATGACCCTATATATCATTTAATATTTTGAGATTTCAGTTTAGACAAGTTTTTTTTTTAAACTAAAAACATCTAATCATGATAGGATCCGTATACAATTAAGTATGTGGTTTTACGTAAACTTTAATTGATTCCAGTTAGTGAAGGAAACGATAATATTATTGCTAAAGACACTACAGGCGGATGTATAAAACACGCGTGCAAACAGAGCTGGCAACACAATTTATGCTGTCTGTCATATTTGTACAAAGGATTCTGGTCCTTCACGTAAATGCCTATGGTCTTTATTACCATACGCGTAAGAATCCGGTGTATCCATGCAACTAGGATGTGTACTGGTTACTATGTGTTTTTATTGTCACCAAGTACATCCCGCGTGTGTATCAGTCACGAATTGCTATTACGAGCTGGCTACATATCGTTAACGTTCATGAAACATGAACAGGATATTGACATAAAAGCTAAACTTAGCTTGCTTGTCAGTAACAGACTATTTGATGATTACGCCCCCATAATTAGGCCTCGTTGATCCAGTGGTTGCAAGTGCTAATGCTAAGCATGGGTTCGACTCGCAGGTCGGGCAAAGTGATATTGGGTTTTTCGATCTGGTACTTCTCAGTAGCAGCGCCCGGGTAGCTGGATCGTCCGAAAGGGTTACCGCTGCCCTGGAACAGAAAGGGCTAAGGAAGGAACACGGGTGAGTTTTAGTCAGTAAGAGTCTGACACTCCCTTCCGCTCCACGCAGAGCGGGAGGGGTCATTTGATGATTTCCCAGCCACTAAAAAAAAAAAAGGTAGCAGCGCCCCTATTACATACGACTTAATCATAACTGGCGAAATGTGGATGTACTATAGTTATGTTATGTTATTTATATACATACAAAATTATCTGATAGTAAATACCTTTCTAGCTTTAACTTTTCTTTAAATCACATCCTATTGATCAAGGTAAAAGATAAGGTTATTGCATTGCTCATTTACTAAGAGATCCTGGTTTCTTATGCATTTCACAACAGTCGTGCGCGATGCCTTGTGGCTTACGTAAATTAATCACGGATTGTTGTAAATGACTGAGATGAAATAAAAGATCTATTATCATCATCATCTGCCTAGCCTTTTCCCAACTATTTTGTGTTCAGCTTCCAGTCTAACCGGATACAGCTGAATACCAATATTTTACATGGAGCCAATACCACACCAATATTTTACTGTTTATCTAACCTCCACATCCCAAAACATATAAAGTCAGATCTCTTCCTATTTCCCAGTTTTATTGTATTACGTAGCCGGAGACTTATAACTTAAAGTAGTTGTAAAGTCGCCCAGAACGAAAAAGCTTTGCTTTAATATTATTTATTTATATATACTTATGTATTACGTGTGTTTCTTAACCTGTTTTATCACTGCTGGGCGAAAATCCCCCCATTCTTCTTCAATTTTCCTTATCTTGTGTCTTCTCCGGCCAATCGGTCAGGAACGAGTCCATATCGTCACATCAGCGATTCTTAGGCCTGTCTCGGTGACGACATACCTCTTCCAGCACCCACAATGTGATGATATTATGTTATACTAATATTACGTTTAATCTGAACCAATTTTTGACGACACTGTTGGCGCAGTGGCTGAGCGATCAACTGCTACGCTGCGTGTCGCGGGTTAGATTCCCGCACGGAACAAATATTTGTATTTCCTACAGGTAGTTGTTCCGGGTCTGGCTGTTTGTGTATGTGAGTTTAAATGTTTGTGAACGCACCCACGATACAGAAGTAATTCCTAGTGTGGGGCAAGTTTAAAAAAAAAATAGCTATCATCAATTAGGAATGCACGGAAACATAACCTGTCGTGTGTAGGCGTTAGTAACAGATCCACTTTATAGTGTAACATTTTGATATCTCGATCATTAGCGCGTGAACTAATTGTAGTGACGTCGAGATCTTGACATTTTAGGCGCGTGCGCAGCGCAGCAGTCACGACACCTGCCAACATTTCCCCGCGACCTTGACTGCACTTCCACTTCCTACGGGTCAAGGTTGAATCGTTTTACGTTTTTAAGAATTATTGATTATGTCTCGGTTTAAATACGGTTAATTGAATTATAATATGTTTCGTAATTTTTAATTAAAAGTTATTAAATCTTAATGCTACGAGGATGAAACTGTAGTTCAGTTTGATCTTCGTATTTGAATCGGGTTGGACTAGTAACGAGTGTGTCTAACTCATTAGTTTGTTTTTTAAATATACCTAGCCTACCTCTTCGTATACCTACATAAGTTTTCGTTCAGAAGTTATGTTTAGTTTTTGTTTGGTACTTATATAAGTTATTCTTGCATTATGTAAATCAGTCAAATCATACAGTGAAAGTTCCTCGAGACTATTCGAAAATTATGAGCATGAGACATTAAACCATGTTCAAGTAACTTATTTCTTACTCAATACATACGTATTATAATCTGTATAAATAAAACATAGACGGGTTAGTTACACCGTTTACATCATAGTAACACCAAGGACGGTTGGACCGATTTTATGATCTTTGATTTGTGTCGGACTAAATAATAAATAATGAATTTTCTTCTACATTTAGGCGGTACAAAGTTCCCCGGGTCAGCTAGTGTAATTATAAAATACAACAATAATTTAAATTAGAGTAGAATTTCAAATTATAATTTTCCAAAATCAAAATATATAAACCTGTAAATATTTTTAAATAAACAATTAAACCCGCTTTCGAATCCTCCAAGGCATAAGGTTAAGGCTGGCTGTATTGACGTGACGTAATTTATAATTTGATAATTGCAGCAGGGGCTCTGACGTGACGTAAGTTATAATTTGATAATTTCAGTCAGAGCCCTTGACTCACGCTGAACTTGCGTACAAAATTAACCTCACTCACACGCACATATACCTAAGTATATTAACTAAACAAAATACTTTTGAGGAAGAATTCGGGTCCAACGAACAAAACTTTGTGCACTTATTACAAGTGCACGACTCAAAAATGCTTACATCATCTAGCAAAAACTAAAGCCAGACCAATCCAAATAATATCCTAAGCTTTAATATGACCACTAATGTTTTTTGTGTATTACTAATAATTAACCGCTTAAGTAATGTGGTTTTATATTCGGTAAATCTCGAAATTTACATCGCAATAGAAAAAAATATCTGAGCTATAATTTGCACATACACTAGTACATGATAGCAATTATAATCAAAAGTCGAGTGCTTATTGACCTATTTAATTTTAAACTTAATGCTTATAAGATGTATAAACCTGATCACTCTAAAGTCAATGACAAAGGAAATGCTTGCTCGCAATACTCGCTAATAAGCATCTATTTAGTTCCTGATCTAGGCTGACCTTGGCCAAATGCCAAGTTAGAGTCGGAGGATAAAGATGCATTGAGTTGACACCCTGTTAACCAAAGATTACGCATTCTATCAAACAAGAGCGCACACTGGCCACCGAAAAATTGACGGTGAAAAATGTTTCACTGAATTTTCGTACATTTTACTGTAGGTACCCATTACTTAATCTAAATCATTCCTTAAGTTAATAAATATTGATCGGATATACAATTATCCAAAGCCAACTAAGGCACAAAATATTATATCTTCTGGAACTTCAAGACAAAACACATTAAAAAGTATGACAGAAGGTTCTTGAATCGTATTGCCTGACCTATAAATCTTGCCCGTCTCAGCTAATACAGCAATCGTTTAATTCCGGGACAATTTTTGACATTTAAATGTCATTGCACACCACAACAAGTAATGATAATTGCTAACTTAGCTTCATATATTATGAAAGCTGTTATTTCCATTTGGGTACTGTACCGGGTTTTTTCACTATTGGCAGTATACTTCTGAGTTTTAAACTTTCTCGACAATGACGGAAAATCTGAAATGGTGTGTGCTTAGGTGAAAATAAATGTGTGAAAGTGCAAATATCCCATAACTTCGGGGATCGATTGTTATCAAATTGAAGATGAAAACAGTTCAAATTAACGTGAGATCACGTAAACCGTGCCGGCGTGCGCACACGCCGAGCGAATGCAGCGCGCGTCGCGTCGTTGTCTACATGTCGCGATAGTGAAAGCTGAAGGCCGCTGACTAACGTAACTCCTCCGTCAACAACCGCTATTTAGATAATCACTCTACAACGCACGCTCAAAGAGTTTCCCGTTTACTATCAACTAATTATGCACTAGTAAAGATAACTGTCACGCATGTTGCATATAAATCACGTGGAGGGTTAGCCTAACCACGAGGAGTTTCGACACAAATACATAGCCGATGACAGTTACCTCCAAACAATAGTGGGCGAGCCATAGCTATTTATCGAATTCCAACACGAGAATTGTAATTGAGGATTTCCCAATCGTAAAGCCCCATAGTTAACACTTGTTATACAAGATAATCAAACAGGATCTTACGCCTCCCAGCTGCGCTTGGAACCTTTGTGCCAATAAACCGGTCATAAACTGAACTACATTCAAAACCAAATTCCATTCATGTTTTCACATTTGTCTCTTCCTCGTGTTCAATTTTTGACCATGACATTAATCGGTTATTTGACCCTGAGGACAACGCCTATTAATGGCGACGCATCATGCAACCGAGGTTTACTTGCCATACTTATATGTAAATGCAAGATGCTGAATGCAATCTGTGTGGTCATCCATCTACAGAATGCTCAGATTATGACAAAGTAAATTCTCTTAAGTCATTCGACTTCGGCGAATATCATTGTCTTGATTATCATACACGCTATTTTAAATTCAGAAATGTCTTTGCTTAGAATGCCATCAACCAGAATGAAGTCTGACTTCCTAATAAGGTAAAAGGAAGCAACACTCCATTCAATAAGTTGCACGTGCAATTCTAGACAAATTATGATACATCCTGTCAAATTCACAATATGTGCAAAAACGGACACAATAACTTTACCTCTGAGTGGGCGTATCGTAAGAACACGCAGACATCTTTGAATAACAGAATACATACAATAAATAACCGACACTTGTTTTGTAATCCTTAAGTGACATAAGAAGATTTGTATGACTTTGTATGATCATTAAATTGTTGCAGGACTATTTAAATAGACGCATCTTACATACTTGTAATATGTAAAGGTACTGAATATTCCGTGCTTAGATAGATAAATAAATAATTATGAAATGGTGATTACACAAGTTATTAGTACAATTACAAAGTATGTGCTCATCTCATACTTGTTGCTGATTATATTATTAATTAATGTGTGGATCACTTCCTGGTTATATTTATTGAAATAGTCATAAAACTGGTCACATCACTTAACCGGTTGTAACTAAGTAAACATAAGCTTATAAAGTTATGTTAAGTTGACTCCTCCGTACGCATCTACTCATAACACTTGTAAGTGCTCGTAAATGTTTTATAACTTTTTAGGGCTCACGGAGTCACGACCAAGTTTAAGACCAGCCATCTACTCCCTATAAAGTATTAAATATTTGAACTAAAGGAAACAATATGTAGGTACCAATTTATTCATTTACAGTCCAAGGTAATTGCACGTTAACAGTAAGAAGGAATGGCTTTCATTTTGACAGTTCAACAACATTCATTGCGTTATTTACGGTTTTAAGCAGACAATTTTTTCGAACATATGAAGCAATGGATTATGAATAACATTAAAAATGATTCAGATTCTGATTGGTAGCGTGTTACGCAATTATGGTGCTGGCTACTGTAAAAGAATCAAAGAATATGAATTTTGTTCTTTATTGACAAGTTTTCATAACCGTACAGCAGTAAAATGAATACACAGAGTTGTACGAAAAAGTAATCAATTTGAGATACCAATTAGTTATAGGTACGTGACAAAAAAAAATAAGTTATTGTGATGAGCTGATGTGTTCCATGATCCATGATCTCATTTCATTGTAAAAACTTTTATTAGTGCAAAACATGGCACATGAAACTATTATATTAATTATCCTGCTGTGTACCGGATTTACTTTTTGTGTTTAAGCGGAACCTACGGTCATCACGAATTGCAAATTGTTAGTTTTTGTGGTAATATCGGCTAATAGGACTATTAGACGGTAAAAGACTGTTCTGGTCAAAATATTTAAGTGAATATTACCTACTATAGGACGAAAACCATTCTAAGTACTTACCTAATACATAATTATTATGTTATTACAACCAATTACCACTAGGACATGAGCAATGCAAACAAACACTAACCACAATTAGTTAAAAAATATTGTAGGTACCTTATGATCATGAGTATTTTGTTTTAATTACCCGTTTGCCAAGCAATCATGTAGGTAGTTGGAGCAGAAATAACATTAAAACCTGTTCTTCTAAATATTATAATAATCTATGTCAAAGATCTAACTTATCTTCAGATAGATCAAATATTATAACCGTTATTTAGTACGCCCAAATACCACTTCAGGCAGTGAAATTAATGAGAGGTTGCGACTCTACATGTAATATATGCATACGTATATGCAGACATAAATAAAATAAAAAGTAGTTGTAAGAGAATACAGTCAGTCACGCTTTTTTGATACACGATTATTTTAACCGCGGGACTATACAAGTCACGGAGCAACTCTTTAACCTGAAGATACCTCGAAAATCCTACTTATTATAAACGCCAAAGTTTGTGAGGATGGATGGATGGATGTTTGTTACTCTTTCACGCAAAATCTACTCGACGGATTTGAATGAAATTTGGCACACGGATCGTTTATAACTAGGATTAACACATAGAATACTTTTTATTCCGATATTCCCACGGGATCAAAATTTAGGCGGTTGAAACCGCGTGGCGCTGCTAGTGTTAAATAAGACATTATAGCAAAAGCGGGAATCAAATACAGTCAGTACAACTAAATCAGAGCAATTTATTTTTCCCTTGTTTAGCATAATTTGCTTTAATAAACATATTATGTACATACACGTATGTCCTACCTAACCTACTTAGATCAGCTGTCAGCGGTCGAGACTAGCTAAACGAGGCTGTTACTACAAATTATTATGTCCCATATGATTACGAATAAAGTCCTTATTTCACGTACATGTTATGTTACAAAATTAACATTTCTTGGAACAAAAACAACTGGCTTAGGTTGAATGGGTTGGGTTAATAATAATATACTGCTTGGTTAGTATTGAGATATGTAGTTGAAACGCACCTAATTCCAAACCGTTTGTATGATATTTGTACCTACTTAATTTTTCGATTTCTTCACACATTCAGAAATCGAAAAATTAAGTAGGTAACTTAATTTTTTGATTTCTTCTACAATTTGTGACTAACAACTGAAGGATGCTGAACTTTTCATCATACCAACAACTTCTAGATAGGTGTCTATGTATGTGAGTGTTTTGAATTGTTGCTCGTAAAACATTCTCCAAATTGGTGATTTCTTCTTCAATGTTGGCTTTCAAGACTTGCAAGTTTTGTGGTTTGTTGTGGTAAACCTGTGATTTCAAACAGCCAGATTTGGTGATCCGGCCAACCAGTTCAAATCGCCAAAACGGGAGAATACACGGCCCCGAAATGGTGTTTCAAAATCTTCATTGTTGCATGAGCTGTCATTCATTTTCCTGCCCTTATCCCATGTTACTTGGGGTCGGCGCAACACGTTTTCTTCTTCCATTCTCCCCTGTCAACCGTCACGCTATCATTCACTCCCTTCTCTTTCATATCATTCCTCACACAATCCATCCATCTTTTCTTCGGCCTTCCTCTCCCTCTCCATCCATCAACATGTAGATTCATCACTCTTTTAGTCACATGCGTTTCGTCCCTTCTCATCACATGCCCATACCAAGCTAAACGATTTCCTTTCAACTTTTCTGTCACTGGCGCTACTTTCAAACTTCCTCTTATATACTCATTTCTTACTTTATCCATTCTCGTCACTCCACACATCCATCTCAACATTCTCATCTCCGCTGCATGCAATCTTCTTTCATCCGTCTTCTTCACAGCCCAACATTCAGACCCATAAAGTACGACAGGCCTTATCACAGACTTATAAATTTTCCCCTTTAACTTGAGGGGCATCCGTGGGTCGCAAGTTGTTCCTGTGACCTGTCGCCATTTCATCCATCCTGAGTTGATCCGATGCATTACATCTCGGTCTACTTCGCCATCTCCTTGGACAAGCGACCCGAGGTACCGCAAGTCGGAGCAAATCGATAAGGGCGTTCCGGCGAGAGATATGGGCCAAGGACTGGAGAGACCGCCAAAATCGCAAAACAGATACTCCGTTTTGGTCCGACTTACTCTCAGGCCAACGGTCTCGAGTCTTTCCCACCACCCTTCCAATCTGCTCTGGACCTCTAAGCCGTGTGTCTCACAGCCTCTAAGCTGTGTGACTGTGTATATCGTTCCATTGTATTGTCAACAAATTCTCTATTTGTCTACAACATAGGTATGTATCAAATCACAATGACATTACTTTTGCCCCACCTTGTATACATATATGCTTTACTATTGCTTTCGAAACCTCGATTTTGCGATTATAATCGATTTTATCCGACGATGCTAATAAAATCAAATACTTGTTTCCGTCACTCGATATTTGATCGATCAATGTCATCACCAACCGGTCTGAAAAGAAACGACATACCCTATGCTCTTTTTACACTTGTCCATACTCTCTCTTAAGCTGTCAACATGACAGTACTGTCAAGTCAACATTGTCGTGCATTTGATTGTGACGCCGCACTCCCGATACATGTTACGAAACTAGAGCGTCTACAAGTACAAATAGAGATCTTTGATTTTCATGTCACACCCACCGCCTATCAAAAAGACTGCCACTGACAGCCTCGTTAACATTCATCTTAATTACCTACCTCTCCTTTTGTGTGTAGCCTCTGATCTTAGGTCGATAAAAATATGCTCGACTTAGAATGCAACCAACTATGAATATGTTTTATGAACACGTGCACATGTATAAAGCATTTCGCTTTTCAAAATGTTTATTTAATTTTTAATTAAACCTGATTGAACCTACCTTATGTCTTACAGAGTTATACCACGTACGTTGATCAATCTCAATTCATCATTCACTTGTCTTTTGCTTTTCTAATCATACACCTACCTATATTTATTGTCATTTATTTATTCCATAAAATCTTTATACGACGTGTTATTTTTGATATCCCATAACTCTAGGGGTCATTTTTTTTTTTTTTTTAAATTGGGACCAAAACTGAAACGCGGAAAAAAATCAGCTATTCCCTACATTTATGTTCGTATAACTCGTCAAAATGTAGGGAATTCGGGTTTGGTCCCTTAGAAAAAGAGTACAATGACCCCCTAGAGTTAAAGGATATCAAAAAAAATACGTTGTATATGTATTTTTATAGTTTATAATGATCAATACTCATGAGTAATATGGCTTAAAGAGCACTTCACCTATCGTCTGATGAGCCGATATATTCTGTTCAAATCTCACCGTGAAAAAGGTGAAGTGAGCTGTCATTCAACGTGATGCTAGAGATTAATATTATTGACACACTTTAAACTCATTCCAATCCTAAGTTTTCACGACGATATTTTTACAGAATAGCACCGCGCTGTTTACCATTGCCGAATATCTCATTTTCTTGGAATGGTTCACCGATCACTAGCTACTTGCGGGTTATCTTATTTATCAAAGTTATCTTTATTTATTTTGTTGACTGATTGGCATGATGTTGGAAAATCCCTATTATAGTTAATTAGTAAACCCGATCTCAATCGACGTGTCTCTATTATTGCGACAGGCAATCCTTAACTTGTAATCATCTTCAAATACAAAATGCACATCCAGTCACTAATGAGTCATTAATACAAATGTCAGCGCCAAACATTTCCAATTTGCGTTAATACCAGTACAAATTATGATGATTAGAAGCCTAATACATCAAGTTACGGTACATGCAAAAGTACCAATACGCCCCATGTGGCAGACAAATATAAATAACTGGGTAGGTAGTAACTTATTTTTTTATACTGTGGTTCAACCAACGATATAATTGGTCTACCACATTAACTGTGATGAATTATTAGCTCATAGTAAACTATGTCATGTCGCAATTCTAATAAGTAATATCATAGTTATTCTATTGACATTTTATAACAATTTTTCAATCGATTATTGCGACCATAATTACTCATGAAACATACATGTGGTAAAAAATGCGCACACGCAGGTGTCCTGGCAACAAGCGGTCTGTACCTATATCCGTTTCTATACGCAATAATTAAATAGGTACGATTTTATTTATTTATTGGTTATCGTTTGAGTACCTAAATAGAAATACTGTGACTGTCAAAAGGCCAAAAAAACGTAAATAGTGATGACTCTGACATTCGGTTACAACTTCGGACTTAACAACTCAGAGTACTCAGACCCACATTATAGCTTCATGAATGAAACGTTTTGAAAATTCAGATCCTACAATACAAAAGCTGGAGTAATAAATAATTTTCAATCATTCACAATTATTTATATAATTAAACAATAACTATAATATTACGGAAGATTGTTAAGAAATTACTCCCTAGTTGGTCTAGTGGTTACAAGCGCAACTGCCGAGCATCAGGTCCTGGGTTCAATTCCCAGGTCGGGCTAAGTGTTTTTCCAGCTGGAATTTCTCAGTAGCAGCCTGAAGTCTGGATTTATGCCCGGTTTTTGGCAACAGGCTCGCAACGTACTCGAATAACTGACTAACTAAAATTTATCTACCCTACGGTACCTACGTACACCTCTGCCTAACCCTTCGAAGAAACAAAGCGTGATGTTAAGTTAATAAATGAATAGTCAACTACAAATGAATACGGATCTTGTAATCTGAAATAAATGTTCATTAATAATAACATAACGTCGTGTAAGCGGATTACCCATTAATTATCCGAATGTCTCGAAGGTGTGATGGCGACATGTCCTTGCAACAGCTCTAGATTTAATAAGATAATGCATCTCCTTGCGACAGCCTGCACTAATTTACCGTGTCAAGCTGCTATAATTTATGAAATCCTTTTAATTTTATTGAGTATCACAGCTGGTAGTCAATTTAATTATCAGCTTAACTATTAATTCTAGCCAGTTCTTATTCAGACTTATAATTACAATTTTAGCTATTGCATAGTATTGTCTGCAGACTAAACGAAATCAACAATTGGAATAAAACTGGCAGTGATTTATCGTTTTAAGAAAATGATAAATTGTAACAAACGTAAAAAAAAACGCGTTCATTCTAAAAATCTTTAGTTATCTTTAATTATCTGCCAGTTAGGTATTTGATATAAATTGGGATTGGTTTAGTTTGAGATCTTATATATTTAAGTCACAGTAAACATTTTCTCAATACATATATAGTACATACGTAAGCCCACCCAAATGTAACATTAGCAATCAGCAGAATGAAATAAACAATTTACTGAGGTAGGTAGGTACATCAAAGAGTTTATTACGGCACAGTATATGTATTACTTTGAGGGCCACATCTCTTAAATAGTGATATATTGACTGTAAATAAGGGCAATCACATTGTTAATTACAAAATTGTCCACATTCAAGTCAATTACATTTATAAATAAACTCTAGCAGGGACTACAGGAGATTAATTATCATTCCATACAATATTACGACTTTGATAATAAAACTAAACAAAATCATTGAAAAGATATTACTCAGAAACCAATAGACAAAAAACACTACTTTGCACTAATAGCCAAGCCATATTGATTTTGCCTAGAAAAATATAATTATAAACCGCATTTTTTTGCAATTTGTCTTAAAAATTTTACTTTCTTCAGTTTATAGGAAAAAAAACCGACTAACACAATAACAACTTAAAAACTGTAGCTGTATCAAAACAATCATAAATTGATATTCATTTACGTCTATTCATTTGCAACTTTTAAGCTCAATAAATACGTAACGAGGAGCTCATTGCGATGCATCTCGGTTAGCGGACAGAGCAAGGCCTCGATAGGAACGGTCGAGCACGCATCTAGCACGGCGTACTACCCGCAAAAACATGCCGACTTTGTACCTGCGCATGATTCAATGCGTGTTGATTAACTATGCTTACCAATAAACATTCTACGCTATTCATTGTACGAGTTTGGTTAACCACCCAGGTTGATCTTGGTTTAATTGATCATGGTTTAAGTAGTTTGTACGAATTGGCACCTTTATACATAACATACATAATCAGCCTATAATGTTCCCACTATTGGGACACAGAGCTCCTCTCTTCGAGAGGGAGTGTGCGGGTTGGTAGATGTCACATGTCTTTGAATATTTGTTTCCAGGACATGCCAGTTTCCTCATGATGTTTTCCTTCACCGTTTTGAGAGCAGTGGTGATGAAATTATTTACACAAAGTAAAGCGCCTGTCTGGGTTCGAACCCACGACCTATAGCATCACCTTTATGAAAAATATGATAACGATTTTGAATGAGAAAAAGTGGTCGTTGTGTACTTGAATACTACTTGCGTACTTTGCTACGTATGCACGTTACTTGCGCAAATAAAAAGACAGTAATCAAATCTTTTTGTCCTTTTTCAGAAGTGTACTATGAGAAGCAGCGCTACGATGGCTGGTTCAACAACAGAGCTTACCCAGACTGGGGATCGGTTGGTGAGTACCACAAGTTAATAAAAAAAATAGGCACCATCACGTAACGGTTGTAGATACTCTGCAATTCAAATATCTTAACAGCTGTTATATGGCCGTGAGCCGTGAGCGTAGAGATACGGATGTCCCTTAGTTTAAATTATTAGAACATGACTAATATATTCGGCGTCGTTTATTGTTTTGTGAATGATGATGGATGAATCGTAGTGTTTTGTTAATTAGAACTCCTGGGTATAATACAGTAATTAACCATCATAATTATGAATAATTTAGTCTCATAAAAAACCTATATAAGTCACTCACAACAGACAAAAAGGCTAGTGAAACAGTAAACAAATTGAAGTTAAATATCAAACAATGCGATGTCCAAACATGCAAGTATACATGGAAACCCGAGTAGTGTTGTAACACACTATCGAGTAATCCACACGGTCAAATTCAACCTCTTTGTCAGCTGTCATTGTTTGAACTGACGTTAATCAAGTACGATTTGCTTTAGCTGTTTGATTTATCGAGTTGACCTTGCTCTAATCTCTATGCCACATGGATAATTTGTCGTCATACGTAGGCCCACCTTAATTCTATTTTAAATTATGTTACTCGTAAGTCGTGCGGTAGGTGCATTGATTCTTATTTGAGGTATCCGGTCTTCTGCAATGTAATGGCCGTATGTTTCACGCTACTTCATTTAAACATTTATCAGTCTTAAATTTAGATACTATTATATAGGATTAGACACTGCTCCCAAAGCAGTTATAGCTATCGGATCTAAATCACTAGTACCAAAAATACATATTTTATGCGGCTATTCAGGGCGGAGACAAAACCAACAAATCAAAGATCATAAAAATCGGTTCTTGAGTTTTAAATGGTGTTACTAACCCGGCTTTGTTTTATTTATATAGATAACACAAGTATTAAGAAAGGAACCGATTTATTCGAATGCCATTAAGAGGCCTTTAATGCATTTACTGATCAGATACTAAAGTTAACAGCAATACCTTATCTTTTGCACTCTCGCTTAATATTTATAATACTCTCAATTTATGTCCTTTGTGCACATTTAGCACTTAAATATAGTTATTATTTCATATTATAATGTCGGCCCACATTTCTCTGGGCTTAATACAGGTATTAAGCACATTTTATTACTTTACGCTTTTTATTCAGAGTGATCATAAAGCTGAATGTTTCGCATATCCTTTAATGAATGTAATCATATTGATAAAGCTGGAATAAAAAATATGAATTCCATACGAATGATCATCGTTAAATTTTATATTGAGTGTAGTTTTAATTGCATCCGCATTGAAACATCTGTCCCTGTAATATATTGCATCAGGTGTAATAATCACAGCTAGGAAGCACACATCATTCAAATAAGAATATAATGCACTTGAAGATTTTCAAGTTCATGTTGACTGTTTTAGCTTTTGCATAGAAATCTTGTTGGTACTCTCCTGAGAGTAGTAGGGGCCCAGTGATAATGGCCCCATTTTAAACAATTACACAACGATTACATGAGTAAATTATCCAATTTATTTAAAAGCCGATGACTGTTTATCAGATGACAGTAGCTGTTTTGTGGTCCCTGAACCACTTTCGATATGATCATATTTGTAACACAATTTATGGAAACTTGTCTTCAATGTGAGTGGGAACTGCTTTATATTTTTTTGTGTGTCAATAATGGAGCAGAATTACGTAAATGGTACGCGCCATTATTGTTGAGTATGACTTCAATATTTATTAACTACCTTTTGGAATACACAGGCGACGTAAGTTTAATATGAATTAGGTATTTTTTGACACATTTATCCCTTGACGATAGTGTCAGCTTATCTTACTGAATAAGTAATGAAACATAAATAAATCTATTTGAAGTTTTAAACATATGTATGTATATGCTCATTCCTTACTAGAAGGTATTCTTGCCCAAACTTTTGAAAATTGCAATCATTTATGCCATCATTCACAGTTGCAACGCTATACGAGTACCTTGTTACCGACCCTTGATTTTTGCTTTAAAATTGCAAAATGCAGCGATAAATTAGCAACCTGGCTCTTACATAAACAACGATCACCATTGAAGATTGAGTTATGGCATATCTTTCAAGTAAAAAATATCATTGAAAGGATGTTTATGCTAAAAACACATAAAAATTGTAATATTCGAATATCTGAAGCACAATCCGATTCATTAAAGTTTCCATATAGAGGTAAGCACGACGTTCGTCCGGCGGAACGCACGACGAATGGTAAATTAATTAAGTGTAAAATAAAAACTATAATTTATTACCATATTTGTAAATCGATCGTTAAAACAGTCTTTGGGTGGTATTTAGCTAATTAGTTTGTCGAATATAGCATCGTTTTTTATTATTTTAGATTGACGTATAACAGTTTGTTTCTCAATCGCCATAAAAGAACTAAATTCATTTGCTTATTACTTTGAAGTTGCTCAGCGAACCAATGAAACAGATTACATTCATCCATCAAATAACTTGTCCGACGAATAATACCAATTATATCTAGCCACTGTCTTTCACGTTCATGCTCATACATAATCAATTCAATGTAAGAATCAATACGTCTTTGAGCTTAGCGAACAGATTGTATCTTTTCAATTTATTTTACATTGAATAGAGATTTTGTAAGATTTATTATAGCTCTGTATTTATTGACTATACAATCCAGGTTTATGATAATTGTACATTTTATTTCACGTTCAATTTAATCGCTTTAAGTAAATGCAATGAAATAAATAATTGGAAAATTAAATGTTAATGAAATTGCTATGAAGGAAAGCTCTCTAGTAAAAGATATCAACGCGCGGTTTATCAGTGTATAATGTAAGTTTGTTGGCAAAAGAAACAGAAAATATAGTTTTTAGTGTTTCTGATCCATATCTTTCATACGTATTTAAAGCAAGACGTGAGATTACCTCATCAATTCCTATATTTATTGAACCATTTTATCGAGTCATCGTAAATCGTGACTGGTGCTAAGATTGACGTTGCTTTATTATTAGCTCTTCTAAAACTTTCAGTTATGAACACAAATGATGATGAAATAATAAAACACTGTCTTGGGTATTGACTATAAAGGTATCCAAAAAATATTCTTTAGATTACGATTGAAAAAAGGCAGTTTATTGAATCGCAGAGATGACATTAAATAAATTTGATTTGCTAGGAGCTTTATATTATAAAGCAAAAACCAGGCTCTACGCAGATTGAAAAACGTTTAGATTAGCGGTTGACCTACTGAAACTGTAAAAGAGGTCGCGTTAAGTCACGATGCTCAGTAGCTGCTGCGGTGACCTCTTGCGCAACGCGGTCAACTCGTGAATCTACTAACACCGAGATAGCGATCGATAGAAGCCTTATTAATTTGTCATCCAGTGTTGTGAAACTGATGAGTACTAGACACATTGATGTACATGGTGTTAGGGACATCGATGTACAAAATTATCGTTACCCCCAGCATAGAAATATAACGACGGATATTTAACAAAAAATGCTGTGTCATATAAAAGAGCAATGCCACGGCGAATGATTGGGTAAACCGGGGAATTAATATCGATCAAATGAAAAGACTTAAAGTAAAAATCGTTTTTTCAACATTCAAATAACAATATGAAGATATCGTTGGTCCCAAACTAGGTACAGCCTGTTTCTTGAGCACCATTCAATAGTTAGGTAATGAAAGCTTTCATACTTACCCGAAAACTGTACCTCGGATCCGATGCCGCTAACCTGCTGAAACGTGTAAAAAGGCACGTAGGTATCAAACATGTCATTCGTTAAGCTACTGAGGAGTCGTTAATTTGTTGACTTATTGATCAGGACCACTAATACTTTCCAATTTAAAAAATATACCCTACTTATCATGCTTAACGTAATGTTAAGAAGTATTTCATCACTAATTAAAACTACTTAACAGCGATCATATATGCATAGGTACTGAGATATAAAGGTCTGATTGATTTGTCATCTGAAGTTTCACAACTGCGATGTTTATCGATAGGACACACTGACGGACTCACTTATCATACATTGATTGTCCGACATATTGCCTTTCATTTCAATTAAAATTAATTATGCGCCGCGAGATAATAAATTAAATTAGATCGATAATCTATCAGTCTATTTCTATGTCTATCTGGATTAGTTTATTCATTTGTTCTGTCTATCTATTTAGATTAACCCCGCAGGGCACAGATATTGGTTGCCTATACAATTACTATGAATTTAAATACCGTGCAGGTGTGCGTTTAAAATAGCACCTGATTTAATACCAGGTTGCGTAAAATGCAGAACGAAAAAATGCGACGATTCTTATCAGATTGTCAGTGATTTAAGATTACGTTTGCTCGGTTCACACGCTTTCCTTCCACCACACCTTTTATAAGTATAAGTAAATGTTTTATTAAAACAGCAACACACACGATAAAAAAATACAATTGATTTAAAGCAAAAAAATTGAATTTTTCTGTCTAAATTATAATTATAGAAAAACTCTGCGGTGCTTCAAATAATTTCATCACAATTATACATTTTGATAAAAACTACTATCTAAGATGATTATAGGATTTCGAGTCATAATCAAATAGCCCTCTCATTGCCTATTATTATAGTATCGTGAGCAATTTATATTATCGTCTATCGATTATCGAGCGATAATGACTATGATGAGCAAAGTTTACGAAGGCTCAGCGTAATTTGTGTGCGAGTCGAAAACTTCTCGTCCCTAATTCGTGGCTCATGCAAATAGACGCGAAGTTGCGCCACCTAGCGTCACGCGCGCATTCAATCGCTCGTGCGACTAGTTTCTAGCATTCATAAAGTATTGTTATTGTTCCCAGTGATTATCGTTTGTTTGTAGGAATAAAGAAATTAAATGCCTATACGTATCACGCAATCAAAATATCCTAACTTCGTAACTAATTTTATAAATGCGAAAGTAAGTTTGTTTGTTTGTTCATCCGATTTAGCTTTCCAATAAAACGGCGGATTTGGTTTAAATTTGGCACATGGGTAGACCATGAACTGATAAAAGACATAGGCTATTTTTCATCCTGGATCTTAGACGAAGTCGCGGGGAACAGCTAGTATTAAAATAAGATAACACCAATGTGTTTATGCCGAGAATAGAGACTATTCACACATTACGAAATAAATCTTCAACGCCATTATAACAAATAGCGGCGTAGAGGTTAGTTACTGTTATATTAACCTATGACAAAACTTTTATCCTTTTTTAACGATTGTTATTGTACATCATAATCTACATTTAAAATAACGATGAACGCCGTATAAAACCACTTAAAACACTTTCGGTTTCAAAGTATGTGCAAGTTTACATAAATTAATTAAAATAATGACATAAATTTTACGCGGTTTTGATTTTACGATTATATTTTAATTACCCTATAAAACCACAGGCTTCTTGATAAGTATTAAATGTGAAGAAATCAATATTAACAATAAAAGTACATATGTACAAACATGAACATTGGATAAGTCGCGTGTTGGTGGAAGTTCTTCGATTTCTCTCTGTTTACAGTATTCTGTCAATTTTCATGTGTTCCAGAAAGGTAATCCTATAAATAGCGGGCCAATAAACAGCGCCTTTGAAGATTTAAACAAAGAACTCCTTCCATAGATTTGGTGATAAGCATAAGTACCAATTAACTTGGTACATAGTTTTGTAGACGTTCAATACCCAGATTTAACTGCTTTCTCAATTTTGCATACTATGTAATGTATACCTAATTCTAGATATATTTGATATCCACAAAAAGAAATCGGGGCAAAGATATTCTGAAGATCTTTAGTAGATATTAAAGTATACCTATAGCTAATTATATAATTCTTAAACAACTAGAGCGCCCATTGTTTTGTAACTTTCTAAGTTTCCAATTGTAATTTATATGGCGTCCAATAAAGATTACTGTATCTAACTAGATCTAGTATAATGATGCACTTTGTAGTTTCGCCACTGTTCATTCGGTTTGTAAAAAACTAGTCTCACCCCGCGGTTTCACTCGTACAAATCTCGATCCCGTAAGAATACCGGAATAAAACGTATTTTATGTCGTAATCCAAATCATGGTCTACCCATGTGCTAAATTTCATCCAAACCCGTTCAGCCGTTTTAGCGTGAAATCTTAACAAACAAACATAAAAAATAAAATCTTTTCTCTTTATAATATTAGTTTAGATTTACATAGGTACACGTGTAATGTACCCAGTTGTATCAATATCCGCATAACTAGATACGTAATCTAACTTGAATTTATCAAACCACTAATTAATTAAGATTAACATGCACATAATAATTTTGTTCTAATTAATTTCACGCCTCATCTGATCGGAATGTCTAGTCAATAATCGTTTACACATAATAATAAAATTCGCATTGACAGTTTGTAAATTCTTATTGATGCAAAACAACTAACTTTATTTCAATGACGTAAAGTGAAAGTTAGAAAATATATTGATTAGCTTGTCAGTTATGTTTCTAATCAATCTATCAAAAATATTCATAAATATTTGCGATTTATTTACATATTTTCCTGATTGTAAATTATTATTTTCAAGTTATGCCACAGGTGAGTGGGTAACCTCAACATTATCAAAATTATTAATTTGCATGTTTAAAAAAAATCACTACTTAGCGCATTTTTCCTGGTTGGTATCAAATGTTTCTGTCGAAATATAATTCCACCAAATATAAATAAATATTGTCCGAAACAAAAAATACGACAGACATAATTCCAGTTCAAAACGTGACCGACCGTATAATTTATTTAAAAATATGTGAGAAATTAAAAATTATGTATTAATTGCTACCTTCCAAGTAGCTCCTGTAAAGACAAATCAGAAAGACAGCACACGTTGATAAATCGGAGCAAAGATAAAAGCGTCGTTTTCAATGACCTGCCAAACAAGACGCACTTGATTTTGGCCAATTTCAACTTAATTGTTATCATTAATTTAAATATCACGTGCCTTGCAATAAATTTTTAGTAAACACCAAGCTTAGTGATTTGTAATAATGATAAAGTCGGTCGTAAATCTGACAAATTGATTTGAGAAAATACTTTCATTCTGGTAGACGTTGGAGACGACCATAGATAAAACTGCGTATACATATCTAATGGAGTTCCCAGTCTGCATACAAAACTTCAATTAAAAATATTACATACTTTAGTCACTATAACTAGACAGATCGGCATAAAACCATAGTCGGTCTATCACAACTACATAATTAGTTTGTTTGAAAAACATTTCGATGCTAGGATTGATTTGATAGTTCCGAAATACTCTTATCCAGTATTGCCAGTATTTTAATTTATTGTCGTACTAACTTATGCCTGCGGCTTCACTCCCATTTTTTCTATCCCTCAAGAACAGTTTTTTTTTGGATGAAAGGGACCTTATGTCCTTCTCTACGCCTGACGACGTGTATGTAAAATTTCATGATGAGCGATTAAGTAGACAAGACGTGAAAGCGTAACAAACAAATAAACATAATAGTATAATTTACCCGCTTTCCCATTTAATAAATAGTTGTAATTTGGATGGTCTCCTCAACATTGTATAAAGCCGAACTTTTCTAAAACTCGCTATGCCATATTTACAGCATGTACTGTACGTTGATACGCGAATGTGTCATGAACTGTATTGGAGACTGTAATGTAGTAATTCGTCCTTATTTGTCGCCAATAACAGTATTGAGCTGAACCGTAATGTGATACAAACGACTATGGAAAGGCAATAAACACTATATTATACAGAATGATTAATGCAACCCATAACCGATTCCAAAATGTGAAAACATATTGACTTTAGAACAGAAATAAACATAGTACTAAGCGACATGTTACTTTATTAAAATGTATGTGGCGTTCTAAATAATTAAACTATAATTCTACTCACAGTTAGGTAAGTAATGTATAGTATCAGTAATAAATCATCTACTTAAAATATAGTGATTAGATTACTAAATATGCAAAAATGCAATACACGCAATTAAAATAAGTAAATACGCGGTAAACGTCAATGAAGACGTTGTATCTACGGAAAACATGCTACATTTATTTAATTATAATGGAAATAAGGTAATCACGCACATATTCATATATGGGAATTGCTAGTAACTACACCATGTTATAACCATATTTTTAGATTTGAGTTCTCTGCTGTCACTTTCCATTGTATGCTCCAGTTACAGTGAACATCGAGTTGAAGCTTGACTATGTAATATCAGCAATCGTCTGACGACACTTTTATATATGCTTACATTTCAATACATTTAAATATCTATCGAATATGCAAATAAGGTTTTATGATTTGCGGGAAAAGTATGCAAATTCTTTTCGTTGTACATTGGGGATGATTTTACATTAATAGTCTAGAAAAAGCTCTTATTGAGGTTTTTTATCTAAAAAATTGCACAAGTTAAAATACGGTGAGTAGATTCTCGTCGCGGGTTATTTATCTGTTCAAATCAGTGTCAATGGCAGTTTTAGATAAAAATAACTAACTAAGTAGATTTAGATACTTGTCCCTTACACAAAGATATGAATCTTTAAACCCACCATAAATTGAGAAACAATTGTGATAACGTCGATAAATTGTGTGCAAGAACAATGCAAAGGCCAGATAAATGCATCTACAGTGAATGTTCACAGGAATAAAACAGAAAGGATATTACCCAATACTGAGCATTCTCTGAGTGAGAGCTTTGATTTTACGAGAGTGAACGGCTACATTCACTTCTGGTAGCTATGAGTCTGTCCAATTATGGAGTTTATCTGAAACCGCCCCGCTTAACTTTCCAAGTAATCTCTAGTTTCTTTAACGTAACCACCGTTTTTAGCAATTCGACAAATAAAATTCGCGCTATCCACCAGTAGCATACTGTTACATATTTATCTAAAACCTAATTACAATTACACATGCTATAAATAACCCATGAGTACAACTCCAAGACTACTTGCAAATACACTCGGAACTGCCTTTTTCGACAGCTAAGAGAACTCGTGTTTTTGCACTATCAAAGCTCTTAAATAAATTAATGCCCACCGAATGATATATTGTAAACAAGTTTCGTTCTTGTAAACAAGTTTCGTTTTAACAGACGTAGTATTTAAAACGAAAATGTTTTAATATGTGAGAGTGAAACACCTAAATGTTTAGTTTAATATGGTCATAACAAGATTAAGTTTAAACTTCAACACACAACACTTTTGTCACTAAAAGCTTAAAACTCATACGTGTGTGCAACACAACATCGATCATCTTGGTTAATGATTATTATTTTATTACTCACATGAATTAAATACTCTTAATTGCCGTAATTACGAGTAACTACAGTAGTAAAATAAAATTTATACTACCTGTTTCACATTGCTATTCAAATTCTGGTAACAATTTCCTCCTTTCTTGATTATACATGAGTATATTATGATTCCTGTCTTTTCAGCTCTGGAATGCTCTACATATACTCGTTTATTTAACCCAATTTAAGGATACCGGTTATTTTCTCCAGAGAAAATAACTAGGATCTGGGATCTGGGTTACATATACAATTCATACTTCGCAATATAATAAGGGGGAAGTTACTTTATACGGAGCACACACATATTGTAATGAAGGTAATATACGTAACATAGTTGGTGCAGTCAGTCTGTCATAAAATGCTCTCCTAAATCCTGGTGCTGTCGTAATTGCATGCTGTTGCTCACCTTACCTAAGCCGATCATTATTAAGCTGGACATAGATGGCTGGCTGGATGTGTGGCAGAAAGGAAACGAAGTGCCAAACCCAGGTGGTCCCAGGCAGAAATAATGATGATGAAGCCGAAACCTCATTTCCAAGTCCTTTGCAGTGGCAAATTCCTGCAATTGCACGAACACACCAACACTTTTCAAAACATGCGTCCTTATGTAATTCATGACATAATAACACATTTCTTTATCCACAGGTAGCCGTCTCACGCGCAAGACGCCGGCGTCATACGCTGATGGGGTCTACATGATGGCAGGCGTCGATCGGCCTGGCGCCAGGACACTGTCGAAACTCTTCATGAGAGGGCAAGATGGCCTACCTTCGCTGGCCAACAGGACTGCCTTGCTGGCCTTCTTTGGTAAGATAAAATTCTATCTATTTAACCGACGAAACAAAACGGAGGAGGTTCTCAAGTCGACGCGTATATAGGGTCAGGTGGTAAACAGTGGCCCAGTAGTACACAGTGCACCACCACTCATATCCCAAAAACGCGACGTTGCCAAACCGTACTGCAAACGTGAAATAATTTGCCTTCTACCACCTCCCGCACTCACTATTCGACGGCGAGCTCACGCCCGTAACGGTCGCACAGTGTATGGTTTTCTTCTTGGAGCCAAAAAAAGTAAGTATACGTGTTTTCATTTATTTTCTCTCTAGAATCGTTGTATATTGAGTTACATTATATTGCACTGTTTCTATGTGTAAAGTAACTGTTCCTTAATAGCTTTGATATATAAATATCCTTTGAATTTGGTATGTTTAATAGTTATGTAACCTTATAGGATAAAAACTGGTGTCTGCACACAGTGGCTCACAGTCGTAGGGTACACAGTGAACCATGGTTCACTGTGTACCAATCACTTTGTTCATTATGTCCGATACAATTATTTATGCATAAATTTTTCAACTTTGATTGTAAAAAACAAAAAAGGCGTTAATAGAAGATCTAATACTAATAATAATAATCTTTTTGTTTTAGAATGGGTCGCACTAAAACAGAAAACCGAAAAATTGGCGGACATGATGCAAAAGATATGAAAAAAGCTGTAGATCTTGTAAAGAAGAAAGATTATTAATGTCTTTTTTTTCATTTTGATTTTTTTTTTGACATAATTATTCATTACAAGGGGTCATATAATTTTTGTTTTTTTTTGATGGAAACTGTTATAAGAAGCTTTAACTCTTAAAATTTTATTAAAAAACTGGTACCTACTGTTAAAGACTGCTAGTTTGTTTTGTACTGATTTTATGTGATTGTTGCTGAAGAATACAAATATATAAACAAATTATTAAATATTACATTACTGTAGTTTTATTTAACGACATTTATATCAATAAATATTTTTAAATATGCGATAAAGGTAGGTAATTAAAGTGATGGTTCACTGTATACACATTGGTCCACTGTCGACTCACCCCCCGATTCACTGTGTACTTATACTGGTACACAGTGGACCATTCACCATCTTTTAAAAAAACCAATATTACCAATAAACTATTAGAATTGGTGTTGAAATTGATATGCAAAACACAAGTTTAATAAATTTCATTTCGTCTAATGTCAATACTTCTTAATTACATTCACGTACTGTGGATTTATAAATGTTTAAACTTTTAGTGGTTCACTGTTTACCATGTCACCCTATATATATTTTTTATGTATGACCGCGCATAACTTTTTACAGAATAGTCCGATTTTCATAATTCTTTTTTTATTGGAAAGGGTACACCCCAAAATTGAAATTTTAAAGAAAAATTCCAACCCTAAGGGTGGGAAAATAGGGGTGATTTATTGTTCACTCACAGATTTGAATGCTGAGTTGTGTATTATTACTCTACTTAGTGCCACATATGCCTGCCCTTTGGCAAACAATTGGTAGATTATAGCCACAACAAATTATAAAATAAACTTTTTAACAAAAAAATTAAACCGCCGAAAAAACTGAAAAGCAAAAAATAATAAACCTTTTTTATTTAACCTTAATAACTAAGTTCTTAAACTAATGTAAGTATACTTAAATAATTTTGAGTCGGCGCCGTTTAAATTTAAGGCAATTTAGTGATCTTTGTATAGGTATTGATTGTTTGGCGCCGACTCAAAATTACTTAGGTGTACTTACATTAGTTTAAGAACTTAGTTATTAAGGTTAAATAAAAAAGGTTTATTAGTTTTTGCTTTTCAGTTTTTTCGGCGGTTTAATTTTTTGTTTGTTAACATGTCATCAAAATGTGTCTAAATAAATATATTATTATTCAATTTTATTATTATTATTGAATCTACGGTGTGAACCTTACCTACATTGGCTTTTTTCCATGGATAAAAAATATGTTTTGCGATTTCGAAATTCCTTTATCAATCTACTGAACCTGTATGAGTTAAATCTAAAGATAAAATGGTTTTTATAAAGCTAGATTATACTGGCAAAAGTAGTGTTCTTCATGCCTCGTTTCAATAGTAGGTACCATGGGAATTTTATTTTGCATGTGATAGGTTATGATGGCCCAGTGGTAAAACCCTCGACTCTCAAGCACGAGTTAACTTTAAGTTTATGGAACGGCCATAAAGCGATTAATGCCTGACTCCGACATATTATTTTTGTCCCGCAAGCACAACGCAAACAACTTTGTTTAATCAGATTACTTATTTCAGGCCAGGTCGTAACCGGCGAGATCGTGATGGCGTCCGAGTCCGGCTGTCCTATCGAGCACCATCGCATACCAGTGGACAAATGCGACCACATGTACGACCCTGAGTGTAATGGAGCCAAATACATGCCATTCCTTAGAGCAGCATATGATCGGAATACTGGACAGAGTCCTAATAGTCCTAGGGAACAGGTAATGCACACATAATTTTTTTATTTATTTTATATTCGTTGATATATTATACGGGTAGCAGGGACATCGACCCGCAAACTTGTATTACCAACTGCATGTAAATTGTCATCAATGCAGAATAGTGGTCAACTTTTTTAACACACAGGAATAAAGATGAAGATGAGTGTCCTAAACATGGTATGATGGAACATATATACCTAAACTACAACGTATGTACCTTTGAGTACGTTAAGTGTGACTAAGTGACGGTCTACCTTTTTACGGAACTCTGATTAAGTAATTTGTGTCATGACAGCATTTAAAATATGTAGTTCCAATTATAGCCAGGTCAGTTTTTTAAACGTTGCCCCACACTTGAATTACCTCTTGTATCATGGATGCATCTTGATCATTTTCATGCCTGCAACAGAATTGAAACTCAGGAACGATGTAGGTAAGTATAGCTGATTTTAGTAGCTTTACTTTTGGCTCGATCTCAGAATACCAGATTCTCAAAATACCAGATTCGCAATATAACAGATTATCTAAATACCAGATTCGCAATATACCAGAAGTACAGTTAAATGAAAAATTGTTTCTGGTTCTTAGTTCGTTGTTTTCTTTCATTCGGCATCTTTCACTCGTATGGATCTAAAGTGTAAAATGAATTAATTAGCGAACGTATCCAACGATGTTTCATTTCGGCACTCACGTTGCGCGTCACATTTTTCACTAGCCTACCGAACAATCGAATAATTATAACAAAACATGTAAATGAACGTTAATTCCTATGTAATTTAGTTCGTGTCGTGTGCACGTGAAATGAAACAAAAATAAACATTCACTGAGCGTCTGATATCAGAGGGGCAATTCTCGTAATTTTAAGAACGTTCACAGTCTGATCTCAGTCTCGATCATTCAAAAATACCTCTAATTTCCCTACATTTTTGACAAGTTTTTGACATTGATTTTCGCTGAGATTAGATTGCGACTAGATTTTTAACGTTTTTAATTACGGGAATTGGCCTTCAATTTTTATGGAGTTTTCATTGGCCAGAGGCTCGTTTATGTTATTTTCCAACGTGTAATATTAGAATAACAGTAGTTGGTTCAATAGTAACAAAGCGATGACCACATAAAACCTGTCTAAATGTACCGAAATCATGATGTCAGTATGTTCAGTTATGCCATTAGTATTCAGTGGTAATCGATAGTATTGATCGCTACATCATCGTTACGTTAGAGTACGTCCACCTACACATGACTTGTTTCGTTCAAGCTTTCAACTTTACTAAAGTCATCGAACATTATTGATTACTGTGTTTTGTATAAATAATTCAAAGAGATTGTAATTTATTCATTGTAATTTATTTATTTACATTCTTTATTTTTTTGTTTATTTAACAAAAAAATAAAGAAGAAATGCTTAGTAGTCTTGTGTTGGGTTTATTAATAATGCAGAAAATAAGTTAAGATAACATTGCAATGACTCGTTTATTTGCATACAAACAACTAAGCTCACCGATTCCAGGCATTGTTTTCAAATCAAGCATTTACACTGCTTGCATACAAATTCCAATTACGAAATCACATATTTTTCGTGTAATGTAAACTCGGCCTAACCTCAGACGGACCGTGCTCATCGAAGGCCGAATTCCAGGCAATAAAACTTAATGGTAGTATAACCCAGATACACCCATCACATGAATGCAGCGGCAGCCTACAAATATGTCCCTACGAGCGAACCTTACCTTAACAACTCTACAAGCCGCAATAGGAATGTTAATTGGCGTTTAATTGCAGCCAGTTTGATCAGCTATACACATGTAATCACAAACATCTAATTCAGTAGGGATTGCATGATATCCCGAAGACATTAGCTTACAAAATAAGCCTGGTTCGAATCGAGAGCTATTTGAGTTGAACCATAAAATGTGTCGATGAATAAATTAGCAGTAACCCCAAACCTGATGCATTATTCAACTGTCAATTCTGTGCACTACACTTTAAATGAATGCAGCTCACTGGAATTTTAAGTATAAGTCATCATACTATTCAGAGGACCTAGGCATGCGCACTAGCACATTAATATGTCAATATACCTCTGTTAATCAATTAATTAAAATAACTTGAATAATCTGTATGTCAAACTGAGCATGTGGTACTTAACAAAGTAAAGATATTTGACCTAATTACTTGCTACAAAATAATGTGTATGAGTGGTTTAGACACGACTCAATCACTTCTAAAAATGCAAACATGCTGTGCGCGGCCCTGAATTATGGGATAAGTATGACATTTTATTTGTTGTTGCAGATAAACCAAATGACTGCGTGGATAGACGGCAGCTTCGTGTACAGTACCAGCGAGGCGTGGGTGAATGCAATGAGGTCATTTCAGGTGCCACCAGCAGCCACGCCTGCCTCTTTACGTACTTTCCTATAACTACATATGCTATCACATACTCTCATCTACATATCTAATTGCCTTTACGACAAAAACTTTCACATTATCAGCTCGTATACTTTCGCTGGAACATGAGATACATACCTTAGAGATCGAAATAATATAGCTAACGAACTGTCTTGTCTCATGACAATAACATTACATAAACGAAAGTGTAGCTAAGCGCCATGCCTTTGAGTCTTCAAGAAGTAGACAGAAGTGTGAGATGCGATAAAAGTTATTATGAAGAAAATCTATGGCAATTTGTGCATATTCAATGCGGTGTTGGCACTGAAAGCCTAACGATAATTTGCATAGCTTGGCAACAAAATCAAGGATCTCTCTTCGTCAATCAATCAGTCTAATAAATCCGTTTCAACGCGTTTAAATTCAAATATTTATCAGCATAGATGTATCCTCATTTGCATCCATAAATTCTAACTTTAAACCACCGAATAATTTATCATATTGCACAATATAATTGAAACAAGTATTTGTGCGCGATCAGTCATGTTTCTTCATTTAACAGCGGACTAGGTCTATGTGCCAAAGGTCACGTAACTCATGTATGTAATACGGACATTGAACACATTTTAAGCTTCATTGATTAATTAGCGTTCTTTATTTATTTATCCTTGGTCAAGAGTGTGAGAAATAGGATAAAATGGCGAAAAAATCTTTACTTCTGTCCTTTTTATTAACTCTCATTTTTTTTGCTGATAGAAGAATCCAACTTACACATTTTTAAACAAAACTTATTTCCCATTATCCTCTTTAACAAACAAAATATGTTTAATTACTGGCCCAGTGCAGAAATCCAATCCAGCATGCTGTTACCAATAATTATAAATATTATTTCCTTCTTAATTTAATATACGAATGCTAAAACAAGATCGCAAAACTTTTATCTTGGTTTACAAAATGTTCACATTACCACACAAAACTATGAAAAATAAATACATTTAGATTCAGATGGAACGACACAAGCTACATTACAACTAACTTTGTAACATTGCGCGCACAGAACGGGAGCCTTGCGAGTGAAGGAGATATGCCCCTACGCAACACTAAGCGAGTTCCTCTCTTCAACAACCCCGTGCCGCACTATATGAGGATGCTCAGTCCTGAAAGACTATTCTGTGAGTTTTTATTGTTAATTTATGAAGATGATTTGATTTTTTTTGGAAAATTATTCAATATCTGCTTTTCATACCACATTACTCTGATTCCTTCCCATTTTTTCCAAGTATTGGGTGATCCACGCACGAACCAGAACCCAGCGATGGTAACATTCGGTATGCTACTGCTCCGCTGGCACAACGTGGTCGCAGCTCGGGTGCACCGACAGCATCCTGAGTGGAGCGACGAGCAGCTGTTCCAGCGCGCTAGGAGGATTGTTATCGCTAGCTTACAGGTGAATTAAAAGTTTCCTGACTTTAATTTTTCCGACTTTGCTCACAGATGTAGCTTTCTTTTTAGGATTAGCAATTCGGCCCTTTAGTCAACTGAGCCCGCTCGAACTTATCCCGCGGGATAAGTTCGAGCGGGCTCAGTTGACTAAAGGGCCAGCAAGTTATCCCGCGGGATAAGTTCGAGCGGCCTCAGTTGACTAAAGAGCCTTAGCACAGTGAAAACAATCGATCGCCGTCGATGTTGATTACTGGAATTATTGATTTATTTCTGAAGTCACCAAAACAATGGAATCCATGGAATGCATACGGGGTCTCTGGGTCAACCAATACATATCTTCTTCCAATTCTAATCTTCTCTTTCTTTGTGCGTTGCCTAAATACAGTTCTTAAACGGACAAGTATTCCATGTGTGTGACCCATAAATTTGTGTTTCCCAGAACATAATACTCAACGAGTACGTCCCCGCCTTCCTCGGCATCCCCTTACCTCCATACAAAGGTTACCGCGCGGACATCGCGCCCGGCGTGACGCACTCCTTCGCCGTGGCCGCCTTCCGCTTCGGCCACACACTGGTGCCGCCCGCCATACTGCTGAGGGACAGACACTGCAAATATGGACGCGCGCCGGGAGGACATGACGCGATCAGACTGTGTCAGACTTGGTGGGATGGGAATGTGAGTAAGAATAGTTGAATACTATTAGCTTATCAGAATAATAAAAGGTACTTAAGTTTTGAACGCCGTGGTGGCCCAGTAGTAAAGAGTGCCACTTACAGGTCGTAAGTGGCGTTATAGGTCGTTCGAACCCAGACAGTCGCTAAACTTTTTGTAAATTATTTCATCAACGCTGTTCTCAAAACGGTGAAGGTAAACATCATGAAGAAATCGGCATGTCTTAGAACCAAAAATTTGAAGACATGTAACATAGTACGAAACCGCATTGGGCCCGCATAGTGGATACAGCCCACTCCCGGAGACCGGTGTCCCGGCAGTGGGAACATTATAGGCTAATAAGCCTTAAAACTTCAGTATAATAAATTATACTGAAGCTAAATAGAAACAATTGAACCATATTCAAATTTTATTTATGTTTCAAATTGACGTTATTTCAAGTTAAACAAATATCAACTTTATTTTAATAGCAGTTAAGTTGATTTCAGAGTGACTAGAACTATTAAAAAAGTTAAAAAATGTTTCAAGTTGTAAACTGAACTTTATTGTGTAGGAATTAAAGTTATTTTTCCATAAACACATTTGTTTACATTTTTTTTTACACGCGAATATGTCGCGATTCAAATTTACGTTCACCAGTTTTTTCCAAGCGGATATCCCGGTTGATATCTCATAAAAAATAGGACGGATTTTCAATTTATCTGGTAAATGCTTCCAATCCAGAGCTGGAGCAGCAAATGCTTGTTGAATTGATCTAATACTTGGTAAAAATATTTTCAGGACGTGATGTCTCAAGTACCAATCGAAGAAGTCCTCCTAGGAATGGCATCACAAGTGTCGGAGCGAGAGGACGCGTTGCTCTGTTCTGATGTTCGAGACAACTTGTTTGGACCCATGGAGTTCTCACGAAGAGATCTTGGTGCACTCAATATTATGCGAGGAAGAGATAATGGACTCCCCGACTATAATACTGCCAGGTAATGAGAAAAAGGATGGTGGCCAGCCTAAAAAAAATTGAGAGGTTTTTTACTAGTTAATAAAACCTTCAAAAAAGTTCATGGGGCCCAAAAGTGGGCTACGTAAATTGAAGTCCACATACAATCAAGCGGTACACTTAATTATGTATATAATATAATTTCTTTAGGTACATAAAGGTTTTACATACATATGGTATGGTACATACTTTGTCCCTCATGTACTACCATGAGGGACAAAGTATGCATTATTAATTACATAGTGTAGGTTGTACAACGAATAGTTGGGTTCGGGGAATCGTTGCTCTCCTGGCTAGCTATTAGATTGCTGAGTAATCTGTATTTAGGAGAGACGTTTTGACTCCCAATATAAGTATCACAATAATCACGTACTCAAATTGGGAGTCGAAACTGTCTCTCCAAGGTACGACCATAAAACCATATTAACAATAATCTTTCAAATAAACCAGACTTCATTAACAGAAAAGTTATTTATTACAGAGAATACTTTGGACTAAAGAAAATAAAAACTTTCAATGAAATCAATCCTGACCTATTTGAGGGCAACCCGGATCTCTTGCAGAAATTAATCCAAGCTTACAATGGCAGACTTGACAACATAGATGTTTATATCGGTAAGTTCAAGAAAAGCTCTGTATATCTGAAATTTTGTATAAGCAAGGAAAACTAAATTCTTCATGTTTAATTTCCAGGTGGTATGTTGGAGTCTACTGGTCATCCTGGCGACTTGTTCAGAGCTATTATAATAGATCAGTTCACAAGGATTCGAGACGCCGATAGATTTTGGTTTGAAAATGAACAGAATGGGTAAGTTCCTAATTAGCAGCATAACCATCTCTTAATGTTACCACTGCTGGGACACAGGCCTCCTCGCTGCAAGAGGGAGAAATCATTTATATCTAAAGATATGAATAGTATTCAATTCTGGCTGACTGGCTTCTAAGAACAGGTACATAAACCTAGTTCAGAAGTCAGGATTTTCACTCTGGAACACTAACTTAAGCCATTTTTAGACCAACATAATGTAAATGCATCTAATGAGAAATAAAGATTTATTTATTTAATTTTTAGACGAAAAGACACTTGATAAGACGAAAGCGTCCTATCAAAAATCTTCTCATCTAAAAATTATGTCTTGGTGACGATTTTACCAATTTTATTGGCCGCATATTAAAAACTTTTGCTTGAAAATCTAGAACGAGAAACATCGAATCATTCAGAAAAATATTTGGCGAAAGTATACGATAAAACTTAACAAAAGCTTACCTATCTCTTTTGCAGTATCTTCACAAAGGATGAAATAGCAGAACTACGCCAGATAACGATGTGGGACATCATAGTGAACAGTACGTCGCTAGGCCCGCGCGACCTGCAGCGCGACGTGTTCCACTGGCGCGCCGGCGACCCCTGCCCGCAGCCCTACCAGCTCAACGCGTCCAAACTGGCGCCCTGCAAGTACCTCAGGGGATACGACTACTTCGAGGTACATACCGTATAGAGTGGACAGGGTGGACTTTTGAGATGGGGCAGTAAGGGCAGCCTTCCAAAAGGCAGTTTTCGTATGGAGAAGAATGGGCAAAAAACTTCAGCGATACTCTCAGTCTGAGGAGACTTTCCTTAAGTTTTTGAGAAAACTTAAGGAAAGTCTCTTCAGGGGAATTTTCACAAAAAAAATGTATACCAATCGATCCTATTTCTAGAAAACCTCTATTAGACCAACTGCGGCTTAGAAATCGCAAAAAAAAACTTTTCCCATACAATTCGTTGGGAATGAGACTACAATTTACTTTTTTATAATGGATAGACTGACCACTACAATGAAAATTTTGTTGCCACCAAGAAGGCGCTCCACCACACAACAGCCGCCATACCCGTTCCGGCTACCTCAACCCTCCTCGCCCCCCTCGCCCCCTCACCCCCCTCGCCCCCCTCGCCCCCCTCGCCCTCGTGCCGGAAACGGCAGCCTCAACAATTTTCACCTTATCAAAAACAAAACACTTTATCATCATTACTAAACGCCATTTTTTCTTTTATTTCAGGGCAACGAATTCGCATACATCTACACCTGCCTGATATTGGGTTTTGTTCCCATACTTTGCGCGGGCGCAGGGTATGGAGTGGTGAAGTTGCAGAACAGTCGAAGAAGGAAACTCAAGATCCAACAAGAGCATCTGAAGAATGCACAGTATAAAGGTGAGAATTTAACTTTTGTACTATATCTGAGGGGCAATTCTCGTAAATTCAAACACGTTCACAGTCTGATCTCAGTCTCAAATTCTGAATCTGTCAAAAATACCTCTAAAATTCCTACATTTTTGACAAGTTTTTGACATTTATTGTCGCTGAGATGAGATTGCGACTACATTTGGAACGTTTTTAATTACGGGATTGGCCTTCTGATCCGGTTGAGCACCCATCAGATCATACAGAGCTATGTTTATGGTATGAACATTAAATAATAATAATTGTGTTTAGGAAAGAATTGTAATAGGGGGGATAAAAGAAGAAGCTTTACCATTCTCTGTTTGTTTTTTTCTTTTAAAGGATCGGTTGACAAAATGGTGTGTCGTGAATGGGTGCATGCATCTCACAAACGTATAGTGAAGTTGCGGTTGGGACCAGAGCCAGCACTTCACGTGACTGACCGCAAAGGAGACAAACTACGAACACTTCCATTGGATCATACTGATCAACTTACGGTTCTTGAAAGTCAGGTAAATATAATTTACTGTGCAAATAATTCCTTGTTTTGATGACGGGAAATATCAACGGTTCTAATATACTTCCCTGTGGGACTCCTAAGTTCATAATCTTTTTTCTTATGTTCACTCAGTCGTATTAAAAATCAAATTAATAAAACACAATTGTTAAAACTGAAGATACATAATGTACACAATGATAAAGCACCAAGTAAATCAATGTATCCCTTTCAGGAAAGCAGAACCAACAAGCGTCCTCTAGTCTTGATCCGTGCACCTAGAGAACACGACCTGGTCCTAGAAATGGACTCCGCTGCCTCTCGACGCAAGTTCCTGGTTAAACTGGACACGTTCCTAGCAAACCATAAGAAAGCACTGAATTTGACCCAGGTAAGATATAAACTTAATTACAGGTACACTTAGGTTGCATACTAACTTATCTTCTTATGGGCGGGTTTTAGCAATAAATACAATTTGACTTTGCCCAGCCATTTCTTGTAACTCAACCGTCCGATTATTGTTAGCAGCGTTATTTTTAACTAACAATGTTGGCATTTCGACTTTTCTAAATGTTGGATTACTCGCAGGGTCATCGTGAACAAATTCTGGCTACAGCCGAAACAAGAGAACGTCGTCAGCGTAAATTGGAACATTTCTTCAGAGAAGCTTACGCCATCACATTTGGGTTAGCTCCCGGTGAGAAAAGGCACCGGAGGAATGAAGACGCAGACCCTGAAGTAAGTAACTATCCACTATCATAACTAGAAAAGTTTCTTCTATGATTTTGGAAGAGATAGAAAATATTAATAAATTGTTTTTTCAGTCTATTGTAATGAGGACCTCGCTATCAAAGAGTGAATTCGCCAGCGCACTTGGAATGAAGGCAGATGCTGTGTTCGTGAAAAAAATGTTCAACATAGTCGACAAAGACGGGGATGGTAGAATCTCTTTCCAGGTAACACTCACGACTTTCAATGTCAACAAATTTTATTATTTTCATGAACACACTTCAATCATCGTTCTTTAGGCTTTATGCCAAAACATCAACATATAGCAACAACAAGATATAGCATTCACAATAACTATCCTTAGCTGGTATGCAACTAAAACATTTTTTTTTATAATAAGACGTTGAACTACTGATGTGCTTTTCAAGGCACTATTAGTGCTGACAGTTCCTTAAATATATTTTATCTTGCAGGAATTTTTGGACACGGTAGTCCTATTTTCGCGAGGCGCGACAGAAGACAAGCTGCGCATCATCTTCGACATGTGCGACGACGATCGTAACGGCGTCATCGACAAGGGCGAGCTCAGCGAGATGCTGCGCTCGCTCGTAGAGATCGCCAGGACCACGTCCTTGAGAGACGAGCATGTTACTGAACTTATTGATGGAATGTTTTCTGTAAGTACGAAAATGTATGTCTAAAAGTTTTCGAAGAATCCTCCTTTTTAAGTTGTACTTAATCTTTCAAGACCTGCCTTATCCCAAGAGTGCTACGAACAGCAGATAATAAAAAAATAATTGTGTCTCAAAAAGTGAGTCAAAGTATTGCAGTTTTGTATTTGATACCCGATGCAAAAGAAAGCGTTGATAATATGAATTTTCGAACACAATCCTGAACAAAACTTACGAATATGACGACACTATTTTTTTGGGCGTGGAGGATGACAATAAAGACTATGTTTATTTTATGTTATAGGATGCCGGTCTCCAACACAAAGATCACCTCACATATTCAGACTTTAAGGTCATGATGAAGGAATACAAAGGTGAATTTGTTGCCATCGGCTTGGACTGCAAGGGCGCCAAACAAAACTTCCTCGATACTTCTACTAACGTCGCGAGAATGACCAGCTTCCATATCGAACCTTCTATGGAGCAGTCCAGGTATGTACTAAAACATGACAGAAGGTCCATTTACAGTTTATATACTTACTCGAGATAAGTGCCAGTTTATTTATCTGGCAGATTGTTTCATAAATATACGCCTTTTTCCCATGGGGGTAAGCAGAAACTACAGAACGTCACCTCTGCTACTATCCTTACATATACTAATATTGCAAATTTTTCTAATTTATCTGGTGGATAACGCCTATTTGGAGTCATTTTAATCCCTAATTCAATTTATGACATATCTCTTAATGTTGTCCCAAAAGTCAGTAAATTATAATCATACTTATCTAACCATGTGCTATACAAATTCGACAATTTCGGAAAGTTACATTACTCGTCGTCGTCATTTTCAGGCACTGCGTCTTACTAAAATGGGACTACCTAACAACTTTCCTAGAGGAGAACCGACAGAACATATTCTACCTCTTCGTCTTCTACGTGGTGACCATCGGACTGTTCGTGGAAAGATTCGCACACTACTCCTTCATGTCGGAACACCTGGACCTGAGGCATATCATGGGCGTTGGTATCGCCATCACCAGGGGTTCCGCTGCTTCTTTGTCTTTCTGCTACAGTCTGTTGCTATTGACCATGTCGAGGAATCTGTTAACGAAATTAAAAGTGAGTGTTTTCATTCTTTGTTTTCATGTAAGTAAAATGCTTTTTGAACGGTCGGCCTATCATAATCAAGGCAGATAGGTAACATATTGTCATATTACCACTCAAAACAAATACAACTTTTTTGTCAGTATAGCAGACAGACTTATTCGAAAGTTTTGCTTGTCTTTTAGCACTGCTACACTTAGATAATATTCCATGAAGTCTTTTAGTACTTCATGTAACTTACATTTTACCCTTTCTTACAGGAATTCAGCATCCAACAATACATACCACTGGACTCAAGCATCCAATTCCACAAGATCGTAGCGTGCACCGCGCTTTTCTTCTCCCTTCTCCACACGGCCGGCCATATGGTGAACTTCTACCATGTATCAACGCAGCCTGTTGAGAATCTACGCTGTCTCACTAAAGAGGTTCACTTTACCTCGGACTTCAGACCTGGCATCACTTACTGGGTGTTCCAGACTGTTACAGGTACGGACAGAACCGTATGATAACTTTACCTCATATTATTTTAACTGCAGGGCCATCCAACATCACGAGTTGTTTAATTAATATTGTATTCAAAAATTTTAATTTACTAACCCCAAGCTAATTATAAGGACTATTAATTTTATTGCAACCAATATTACCATTTCGGTGATTCTGCGACGCACTCAATCGATTCAGATATTCCTGCAGTTGAGTTACGATTGTTTTTGCTTTAAGACGCGTGATTTCGATCAGTCAGAACATGGCGATTTCGTTTCATTTTGTCGGGTAAGCCCTACAGATAAACACTACTCTTTTGTTGACTGTATTGTAACCACCATGAATGGTTAACTTTTCATTACCTAATAGTTATTTTGTTTCTCAGGTATAACCGGCGTGCTCCTCTTCGTGATAATGTGCATAATCTTCGTGTTCGCTCACCCGGTGATCCGCAAGCGCGCGTACCCGTGGTTCTGGCGCGCGCACTCCCTGCACGTGCTGCTCTACGCGCTGTGCCTCGTGCACGGACTGGCCAGGCTGACCGGAGCGCCCAGGTTCTGGATCTTCTTCCTAGGACCTGCCATCATTTATACTCTTGATAAGGTAAGATATTTTATGAAGAAGTGTTGTATGACACTGCTGGATGGTACCAATCAGAAGATAGTGAATAAATTTTTGGTCGGCATTTTATTCATAAATTTTGGACGGTGTGGACATCATAGTTATAAGTATTTTAATTTCATGTTTATTTTCCTCAGGTGGTATCACTACGAACGAAGTACCTAGCCCTGGATGTATTGGAAACGGAAATGTTACCATCAGACGTAATCAAAATTAAGTTCTACAGGCCACCTAATCTAAAATACTTATCAGGTAATCAACAAAGTAATTTAGAAATAGTTATATCCTGTACCTATTCAGAAAGTAATTTCCTCATAAGGAAGACATTTTAGATTCTGTAAAAATTAATTTGCATTTTTTTTTTTACTCTAAATAAGTAGTTTCTGATGCAGAAGTAACTGTTAATTATAATCATTTTTTTTTCTCCTAGGTCAATGGGTGCGCCTGTCATGTACTGCGTTTAAGAAGGAAGAGTTCCATTCATTTACGTTAACATCAGCACCCCACGAGAACTTCCTCTCGTGTCACATCAAGGCACAGGGACCCTGGACGTGGAAGCTCAGGAACTACTTCGATCCCTGCAATTATAATACTGAGGATCGTCCTAAAATTAGGTACGAAACTAATCAATCTTGAATTAAAACGAATCTACGTGTAACATGATCAGGGACAGTAGAGCATCTGTTAAAGAAACTAATTGATCAAATAGTTATTCACAGTTTTTAGGGTTCCGTACCTCGAAAGGAAAAAACGGAACCCTTATAGGATCACTTTGTGGTCCGTCCGTCCGCCCCTTTGTCTGTCTATCAAGACCCTTTTTCTCAGGAACGCGTGGAGGTATCAAGCTGGAATTTATATCAAATACTCAAGTCTACTGACCCTTAGAGCTGTGAAAAAATCAAACTTCTAAGCCAACGCAATCAAAAGATACAGCCGTTTATGCCGCAAATTTCCGGTAATTTTCAGCACTCGCTAGGGAATCAAAACCTACAGGGTGCTTCCCGTGAACTCAGAATCTTGAAATTTGGTACGAAGCAACGTCTTATAGCTCAGATAAAGAAAAAATTGCGAAAACCTTTTAGTTACATCATATAATAAAAATGATCTTAAATTGTACGGAACCCTCGGTGCGCGAGTCCAACACGTACTTGGCCGGTTTTTTAGTAGGTATAGTATATATATATCGTTTTATTTAGTACTAACAAGCTTACTTTTCAGAAAGATACTACTACTTATTTTATCAAAATAGAAAAATATGATTCTCCACTTTCACACTTTTTTCTTTACAACGGCACTAAGACATGCGAGTCAAGAGGCGGCTTATTGAAACCAAGTGGTCGAAGATACTTTTATAGGTCACTGCTTACAGCAATATTTTTTCTACAGCGAGAGTTCTAAAATGACCATTTCCCCTACCCAGGATCCAGGGCCCGTTCGGCGGCGGCAACCAGGACTGGTACAAGTTCGAGGTGGCCGTCATGGTGGGCGGCGGTATCGGCGTCACGCCCTACGCCTCCATACTCAACGACCTCGTGTTCGGCACCTCCACCAACCGGTACTCCGGGGTCGCCTGCAAGAAGGTAAACTACACCTTCACCCTAATTACGTAATACACTTTCAGTCACAATTTGGAAAGATATTGCTAATCCATTGCTTCATATGTTCGAAAAATGTGTCTGCTCAATAACATAAATAACGCAATGAATGTTGTTGAACTGTCAGAATGAACGCCATTGCTTTTTTATAGAATCTTACGCAATTACCCCGTTTGTTGTGTAGCCTATTTTCCTTATATGCCTTTCCTTTTAAAACTGCGTGCAGCTCAACGGAAACCATATAGGTGCTCACATATTTTATTTTCATACTAGCTTCTGCCCGCAACTTCGTCCGCGTGATATTTCATGTTCCCTCGACCAACCGCGTTGCATAGTGCTTAGCGTTTTCAATTTTTTTTTTTTTCGTTTTGCTCGTCTCCTGAAGGTCGTAGCGTATTGTTAAATATATATACCTATAAGCTTCTTCAACAATTGGGCTATGAAATTTAATAAGAATTTTTCAAATCCGACGAGTAGTTCCAGAGATTAGCAAGTTCAAACAAACTTTTCAACTTTATTATTATTAGTACTACCTAATGAATTAATGATTTAAATACTATGTAACTATGATTAAAAAACGTTAATACTATTCATCCACGTTATAATAATGACAAATGTAAATGTTGCTTTAATTTGCGACTCCTAAATTGTAGTTGAGAGAACTGGAGCATGCAGTATTATGGAAGAAAAGTAAAGTAACCACCATTTCAAGAATTGATTCTGTCATTTTGGTTTACAATTTAATCTCAACAGTCAACGAAATCCTTTTGTCAACAGTAAAACCGTGAAATAACCAGTAATGATTGTTTAACTTAACAATAAAATCTTTGTTATTATTTCTGACAACCATGACAAAAATAAAAATAATATTATTAATGAATTCTCGATTTCGGCAAATAGAAAATTATTCTTTGGAATGGGAACGATTGACACTTCTTACTCACGACTTGCCGTGACTTAGCACAACATTGACCAATGACCTACAATAGCCCGTTTAGTTCTTATGTAAAGTGATGACATAGACTCTAACTAGGGATTTGTGGCTTTTGTGTAATACATAAATACGTCGTGACGAAATAAGTGCCTAGTATTTAGGTAGTACCTAGCGGCGTATAACGAAATACGCAAACAGAAAAGTTCAATTTAATTTTTTTTTTTAAATTGGATGTAATGAGTCTTCAATAAACTTTTTATATACTATACCAGCTTCCTCCTCGGCTTATCCCGCGTGGTATGTCGATAAAAAGCAATCCATGTCCTTCCCCAGGGTTTCCATACCACATTTCTTCAGTCGGTCCAGCCATTTCGGAGATTAGCCGCAACAAATAGACAGAAAGACAAAATTAAAAAATATATATACTTTTTAATACTTGTACCGTATATACTCACAATAATATTATGCATTCATAAAAAGCTGTTATTTTGACATTACAAACAGACACTTCAATTTTATTTATTTATATAGATTTTATAGATGTATAGATGACGCATGTCTTCGGCATTTCTTATCCGTAAATTTACTAATAGCCAAGGAAACTTGCAAGTGTCAACACGAGTTTCCATAAGTGCACTTTGATGTAAACTGCATAAAGTGATTACGAAATATCCGTTTTCTGTGCCTCGAATAAGTTCGAGAATGTTAAAGCAGGTTGCTTCATCTTGTAGACCTTAATACCAGCACTGACATAAATGTGCAAGATGCTTTAAAGAAACCTTATTTCGTGGTCAGGCTGACATAACATAGGATAGTAACCATTTAGCATCTGCGCGGCACTTAGCATCTGTACAGTTTACTGTACCTTGCCTATTTACTTCTGCCAACTGGTACTTTTTTAGTTGCATAAAGTTTAATGTTTACCTCATCATCTGCCTAGCCTTTTCCCAACTATGTTGGGGTCGGCTTCCAGTCTAACCGGATGCAGCTGAATACCAGTATTTTACATGAAGCGACTGCCTATCTGACCTCCACAACCCAGTTACTAGGTAATACGATACCCCTTGGTAAGACTGGTTGTCAGACTTTCGGGCTACTGACGACCCGTAACGACTGTCAAAGATCCACGAATGACAGCCGGGACCAACGGCTTAACGTGCTTTCCGAGGCACGGAGGGGACTTGGTATGTGAAAATGGTCACCCATCCACGGACCAACCGCGGCAAGCGTAGCTTAACCTGATCGATCGACCCGTGCGGCTGTTATTACTTAGCCACAAGCTGTTTACCTACCTACATATTATAAATTAAAGTGGCTTTTCGCGTCTGTCTGTGTGACCGCGTTGTTCTTATAAACAACGTAAAGGAAATTTTAAATTTAGAGAATTTATTCCGGCAGGTTTATGTATACTGTTATGGCTAGGGCTTTGCACGTAGGCCGCAGGGAGTTAACTATTAGGTTAATGTAAAGAGATAAAAGAAACACAATTATGCAAGGTTCATTCATATAATTTCTACACAAAAAGGTTGTGCTCGCGGGAAAGTTCATACTCTGTTCTGAGCACTTTCACTCTATAAAGTAAGAACGGTACGTCCGTGGCAGCACGTGGCAGACGTAGGGGGATCTGTCGGCACAGGCCTATTATTATTAAACTTATATAATCTCGATGTTATTAATAAATCGTCTATACCTGTTACTTACGCAGGTGTACTTCCTCTGGATATGTCCGTCGCACAAGCACTTCGAGTGGTTCATCGATGTCCTGCGCGACGTGGAGCGCAAAGACGTCACCAATGTGCTTGAGATACACATCTTCATCACGCAGTTCTTCCATAAGTTCGATCTCAGGACCACCATGCTCGTAAGTAAACAGAACATACTCTCACTAAATATTTTATAGAGAAGTTTTCAACCTGCCATTTTATCCACATCTATTGAGGGCGCCATATAAAGCCATCCTATTTATATTTTCTACTTTGACCGACCTTTTGTGTTTACTGTAACAAACTATTAATTATAATTACTTACTTTGTATTCCTCTCGAATTACTTTCGAGAGGAATTTCTCTCCACCAATATACAGTTCATCATGATCATCATTATAGTAACTTATAAATATGTATATTTACTGAAGGGTTCGTTAGGTTCCTCTTCAAACTACAGTCATTCGGAATCTGTCTCATGCAACGCCATATTTTTCTCTACAGTACATCTGCGAGAACCACTTCCAGCGTCTATCGCGCACGTCGATGTTCACCGGCTTGAAGGCGGTGAACCACTTCGGAAGACCCGACATGTCCTCCTTCCTCAAGTTCGTGCAAAAGAAACATAGCTATGTAAGTAACATGGGTTTTCCATAGACTAACTTTAAACATCGCTGAATTCATATTACAACGTCAATGACTACCAAAAACACTTCATATAAAATAAAAGTCTTTGGCTTTGGTCTTTGGTTCTTTCAAAGTCTTTATTAGGTTTGGATTTAAGGTAATATAATTAACTGTGTAATATCAAAATGAAAATCTTTCCGTGCAAGTCTTGAAGGTGTTACGGCGCCATCGTAAAATTATACCCATAACTTATTCAAAATTAGCACTGCGTATAAAACTACCACTATCCAGTTTATTTCCATGTCATATTTAATTTCTTAGCAAAGATGGACCCACTGGATGGACCACTCTCGCCACCACCGCGTTTTGATCATACTGTCATTTTCTTGATTTCGATTTATCAACTCATATTCATTTTCTTAATAATATTTATTCCCCAGGTATCTAAAATTGGCGTGTTCTCATGCGGTCCTCGGCCACTAACCAAATCTGTGATGTCAGCGTGTGAGCAAGTGAACAGGACGAGACGTCTGCCGTACTTCATACATCACTTCGAGAACTTCGGATAAATGTACTCGTTCATCCTTTATTATGTACTTTATTTGTGAGAGATGGCTTTATCAGAGCCATTGGAGAAATGTAGGTCGAAATAGACAAATCGTTGCATTGTATTTAATCGACCATTATTGTTATTTTTCATGGAACCATCACCTAGGTTACCAACATGGTTACAGCTGAACCAAAAGTTACCAACTTATTATATTACCCATTTGTGTCACGGAGCCGTGATGTAATCCTTGAGCCCAATAAAATCCATGATGAACATTATGACATGAGAAAAAGTTTCAACACATGGAAACTTTAGCAAAATACCATAATTAAGTTACACAACCCTGTCATTATTGTTTCCTTAAGCAGTTTAAAAGCGTTTGTTTAAGTAACGTTTTATAATATGCGTTTGAATCAAGGGTGATTCAATCAATTAATTGGCCGTTTCGTCCTACATTGTCTTAAATACAAAATCGCTTGTGAAACTTTTAATCCGTTTTCGCAAATGCATTCCTATTGATGAGTATCGCTATTAGTTAACCAATAGAAATGCTAGCAAACACGGTTAATTAGACATTCCTGTATAACTTAGATTAACGTAAGTTATTTATTTTTAGTTTTTTATGCTTTTATAAATCAGTTAACAATGATGTAGTACAAAAACATCAATCGCGCATTTCAATGTACAAAAGATCATTAAATAGTAGTAACTTTAGATATTATAATACTCATTGCGATCTAAATTGTATTATTTATACGACGGTGCTCCGAAGAGCTGTATTGTAAATAATGTATAAATTGTATTGGCTTTAGTGTAATTGTATTTTTACGTTGAATCGATTGTAAATAAATATTTAAATACAGATACGTTTGGCATTTTATTTTTTTCCTGATTGGATTTTGTGAGTTATCTACTTAGTATAAAATTCAACGAAAGAATTCACAGATTACTTTTAATTTAACATAGATGCGGATTTACAAACTTAACTTGAAAGTCGATTAACACTTCAGTTTATTAAATCGTAATTTAATCAAAATAATTTTATTGAACCAAATATTTAATTAAAATCGAAACAGAAGTATTAAAGTCGGCAATTATATGAAATGTTGAAAAGCAGTTTTTCGAGTCCAGTTTAACATTTTATGTCGATTTTGATGATGTGTCAACGTGACATTTCAATGGGCCTTAGGTACCGTACTACTTTCTTAAATCTTAAGTTATGTTTTTCAAAGAAACATTCAATATTATCATGACTTAATAATTTACACACCAATATGCGATGAAAATTAATTAACGTGCTTTTATGATTGTCGAAAATAGTTTGGTTTCAAGTAATCGCAGCTATAAATAGCAAATCAATTTGCGAGTAGTTAACAAACTGCAAATTATCCTAAATATCAAAGACATTAACTGAAATGGCGCCGAACAGTTAATGCTTGACTGCACAGTAGTGCGTTACAATATTTAATAACAGTTCCACTGTATGATTACCCCCAGACCTTAAGAGTCGTTCTTGGATTATTTATGGATTGTAATTCGGGGCTCCTCGCTCTTAATTCAAAGTAAAAGGTACAGACAATAGCCTTGCAGGTTCGTGACACACGACCGCGCCGAACACTGATCGTGCACTAGTTTTGAATGAACCAGTACACGCTATCAAAATTTAAATTGACATCTTCGATTACCTAATTACGAGTTTCAGAAGCAAAGTTTTTTGTTTTTATCGATGATCTGCTTTGTCATGAAGCATTGATGACTATGATACTTCTTCTCACTCTTTTCGAGTCGATGGTACATAATTAAATGAGTTGGACCACGTAAGTGGCCACACCAATCGCGGCATCAGCGGCGTTTTAGGTTCTCAGAAGTGTAGGTGTAGGGACATTTTGGAGATTCCAACATAAATGGGGCATGGTTTGGTCAGGAGCACCACATTCGCACTGCGTTTCGACAGAGTCAATAATCACTTATTTCGCTAGATTGTGCTTGCAGCGGCCTACTTGGGTACTACTATGATACTACCTTAAAATAGATAGAGATATTTTATTCTTGTTTAATTAGACTTCCATTATTGGACGTTGTCGATCAGACTTTTACGCCAGTAACTGAAAGTAGTTACTTGCTGGTTAGTTAATCAATTTGGCAACCTACAGAGAAACCTGCACTATTAAGTCGTAGGTTTCAATCTACCCTTTCTTTTTTTTCTACTACGATAAGTCTGAGACCCGGGAGAAACATGTACATTCGCCGCATCTCTGACTGGTATCAGCCCGCCATGCCTAGCGGACCCCTACACTGCTTACTATTCTGCACAAAGCTCATAATCGAAGCCCATTTATGTCCAACATGGGTCCTCAAGTTGTCCATCAAACACATCTGTGTGTGCTCTGTTATGGAAAGGTGCGTGCGAACAAATCACTGAGGTCCGGCAATTAAGGCCATAACTTAGCGTACATATAATATCATATTGCACAGATTCTGACCGCTCGAGTTTAGTTCAGGCGGGCTTACAAACGCGCGCGATAAAGTTTTGTCCTCACATTGTCTCGCACCGACGCGACACATATCTATGGGTAAACATAGAATTTCTATTTGATTATTTTCTTCCTATTTTTGTTTTTTTAGCAATGATTTCGATCTCGCTTGGTTAATTTCCGTACATGCCAGTTAATATTTTATCGTTTTTTTTTATTTATTGTTTTATATTTTTCCTAGACGACGCGACGTGTAAATAAAAAAACTATGCTCTATACCTAATCAAATCACATAGGTATATCATCGAACTTGTGACGTAGGTATGTGCACGCAATTATAAACCTTAACATGCGACAGTACATGTCTCTTCGGCACGAGATGATGGGACGACAGGCTTTTGTCGCCCCATCATGTGCATGTTAAGCTGGCTGGATCGCAGTGTTGCTTCATACAGTAACACTGCACGATGCGTAGCCTTCACTCCCCCTTGTTCACTGCAGGCTGCACTTCACTTTAAAGCAAAATAAAGTAGTTCTCAAATGATTGTAAATGGAATAAAGTTCTAAATTGCTGCCTTCAAAATAAAGTGGCAATCATCATCACCTATTTGAACTATAATTTATAATGTGTCTATTGTGGATCCTAAATTGTAGGTTCTGTATTTACGTGAGTTATAGTATTGCTGCACCTGTTTTATTGTGGTTTCGCAGTTGGTGCAGTTACTAAGGTATTTCGTAACAAAAATAGATGAGATGATGCTTTATATTTCACTTGTTGCCAAGAAACTGCAGTGATTTTAGTATAGCAATAAATTATTTGTGGTTTCCGCCAATCACATTACACAGCTGTCTTCTTTTCTCTTAGAGTTGGGTGCGTCTTGTCATTTCTGTTTGCTTTTATGTCTCGTAATTTCTGACTGTACACTCTTCCGTGTTTTGTTTCATGCGAATTAGAACAACGCCAATAAATATCTATATTGCTATTATTATGATAACTTGAACGAAATACATATACATGAGTGTTGTGCATGGGGCGTTACGGTTACGTTACGTTACGTTACACGCGATATAAATTCACATAGCAATAAAATCCAGCAGATTTATTATTAATCCATATAATGTAGTACGGAGTATGTTGTATGCCAATATTTACATAACAATATTAGTAGGTAAATGCAGTTTATGATATCCATTACAAAACCAGGAATGTGGTAATAAAATTCGTAAGTAGGTACGTCTAGTCTGTAAGCATTTAATCACGACCATATTTGCAGTCCATCTTGCCAGGAAGTACTTAATTATCATGTCTCTTGATACAGAATTATAAAATGTGCTTCATTTTTGTTCCAACATAATTTAAGTAATTGGCGTTCTAAAGCCAACATTAGGGTTATTGCACATAAGACATAATATGTAACGACTCTCTTGAAATGATTAACGATTTAAAACTGGGTTAAAACAAAAAAGAAAAGTTGAATAGCACAGTCAAGTGGACAATAAGCAAATATTCACTACATTTGTCGCACGTCTGTGCGACTCAACTTCCGTACAATAGAGTTCAACGCGCAAAGGTCTTCGAACGAAGATTTCTCTTCGCAAATTCTCAAGAACACAGAATAATAATTTGGTAAATTAACATGACATGCACAATTTCATTCTCGTTGCTTCATTATTTATGGCTGTGGAGGTTGGCAGTAGTGCGTTATGCAGACGATATCTAAATAATTGTTGTTAATTACGGTCGGAGTCACGTACTGCGCGCTCCAGCAGTTACCTAACCTCCACGCTGACACAGCGCACCATAAGCCTGACAGCACACCTAGAGGGGCTCACTAACCTAATGTATCATGACCACAATTATGAATGAATTAACTTACTTTCACAGCCTACGGCTTCTTACACAAAAGGTTAGTAATGAAACTAATCAAACACAAGGTTCTTGATCTTAACAATAAACAGCTTGACCCCTAACCTATTAAAGTGCTCGTTTTGTATAGAAACAGAACATGTTGCCAATAATTGGAACTGTCAGTCACCATCGACGTGAACATCCGAATGTTACAGGCAGCTGAGACAGCTACATCCACGATTCTTCATGCTTCTTGCAAAGAACGACGGTTGGTTTAATATATCAATGCCAAAGTGCAGTTTCCCAACGTACTTTACTATTTGTTTGAGTAAGCTAGTTTCACATCAATCATAATAATATACTGAACACGTAAATTTGCTACGAATTGCGCCATACGTGAACGAGAGCAAACAAATAAAAGAGGTGGATAATAAATTGTACGAAAACCGAAAACATGGTTTCCTTTCACGTTTTCCTTTATCTGAATTTTGCTACATCATTTAATTCATTTGTTGAGCACTTTAACTTGATTGATACATTAAATCATGACACGGGCGATCAATCTGCTGATTAAACTTTAATTTATCTTTTCTTTCATTGGGACAGAGGTGTTAATGGCAGACTGAACGTAAACTTCCACAACAAACGCTCTCGATTCGACACAGTTTCACAACGTATTCTTTTATGCCGAAGTAATAAATTCAGCCACTAAATCACCTCACTTTTATCCTCAGGATCACGCTGAGGTACAATTTACTCGGTTAATGTAATGTTCAAACAAAGTCAACGGTCCGTATCTTCTCATTAGCCACACGCTCTGTTTCCTACACTCATACTTATATAATTTAGTCTCATTTGTGTCCAAAGAGATGCAAATTAATACGGGTCACTTAATAAGTGGTTTTGTTGTGACCTTTGACAAAATAATTATGATTTTGGATACTTTTTTTATTTGTTTCTGTAATTAATACTTTAACGTTTTATTTCTTCAGATGAAATAAAAGTAATGTGGTAGTAATTACACCAGATGTTATTAAGCCTGAATATAATATTATTAAACCAACTCATATTCCATCTATTCCTCCATTTTCCATTTCCTTCTATAATAATAATACCCGCTTAACCTATGCCCATATAAAATCAAATTATCTTATTTTTTTATCTTTGAAATGAGATTAAAAAGTCATACAAGAACATTAAAATGACGTAATCCACATTTAATATTTCATTTACATAACCGGCAAAATGTCGGCAGACTGTACCGAAGTCTGACATCCGCGACCCGTTACGTGTGGTGAAAAGTTGGCGGAAAATCAACGTGCGTTCCGCACGGGTGCGCGTGCGCTGATAAACCTCGCCTGTTTCCTGATTATACGCTCTCTCGCGAGGAAGCTAATTTAAAATTACGGATTACAGTTCACTAGAGAGTTATTAATGCTTCCAGTGAATGTGTTCTGAAGGAAAGTCAATTGCAAATATTTTAACCTTTTAACCGACCCAGTATGGGACACCATACGAGGTTTATTTTTTATTTTTAATCAATTTAATAATCGGCTTCCTTAATTTAAATGTTAGTTTTTAAAACATGTTTAACCAGCTTGCAGGTGCTCGCCGGCTCATTGGCTATCAGCCATCAATATGAAAGCTGCTATTTATTTATCGATGCCCGACTAAAACGAAAGAAATGACTATTCGTCCCTTTCTAACGCGCTTTCGTCTCAGCGCCAGCGACGGCGACGCGGCGAGCTGCGCGATAGTGTGCGCGGGTTTAGTTTTCAGTGATCGCGCGGCGACGGCGCTCTCTGCCGGCGACCTCCGAAGTTTCGCAACTCGACACATTTCCTAGTGCTAGTGATGTGCTAAACTTATCCGGTCGGAAGTCCACATAACGTGTGCCGCAGTGACGTCACTGGGAGACTCCGCAAGGGCATCGGTTCGCCGATCTCGGCAGGTGAATACGATCAATTAAAACTGTGGATGGAGCCTGCGACCGCAGTCGCACGCCACGGCCCCAGCTCGACATCCTTGTCCTCAATTAAAACAATTTACGGCAGTTCTTGTTTGAATTTTACAATTGTTGTCCCGATTCATATTATTGTGGCAATAAGCTTGTAATTTACGATTACTTGTACTTGAAGCGAGTTACAATTATTTTTGATCCATTGCACTGCACTAAAATCTATAAAAGGAGACAATTACAGTAATTGTGTAGTGCTTGAGAGCATTCGTTAAGCTTGTAGACGAGGCGATTTGGAATCAAGTGGATTATATAGCTATGAATATCCATTTGACTAAATGTCGATTTGCCTTATTAGGACAAAAAGAATATGTATCATGTTATTAATTATTAGAATTAGTGCATGCTCGACATATGAACGACGTTACGCAAAGTAGGTACCCCATGAAAATTATGTTCCGATCAAACAAATTCAATTCAACATAGAAATAGTTTATACTTGCGAGGGTACAAGTAAATAAATCAATCAAGAATTGCGCATGGTGCAAGGCGACATCTCATTTATTTCGCATCAGCACCGTGTCAGCCCGAACTCACCGCAACCGAAGCTAATATGATTTAATCGAAGTGTAATGTTGTAACTTATGCGACGGACTCGAGATTAGATCTACTCGGTGGTTTGTTTTGTAAGAATGCTATCAGTTCGACACTGTCGTAACTGAGCCTACGGGCAGTGTGCGGCCTGCAGTAAGTACGCAACGGTAAAGTTTGTCAGGGAGAAATACATACAAGCGCTAACACTGACAGTCAGACATTGTATTTAATTAGAACACTGAATTTTGCAAGTTGTAGCGAAACTTATCGTAGAATATTGCTGGATATATAATTACTAAAGTGTCTACTGAGTTGTAAGAAGTTGCACAAGAATACTCGATTCTATGGATACCATTGAAGTCTTAAATTCCAACTGATTCTTCAAATCGTTAGACTTCATTGACAGGTGATATTTTGCCAAATAGGTTTTCTGTTTCTTCGTGAGCCTCTTTTGTGTCCCACTGCTGAGCCTTGAGCGATCTCTAGCCATGTTGGCCCTGCAAACCTCGATTAGTTATTGATAAAACTGAAAATACTTTTACACCAGGCACATAACTCACAATGTACACAAGTTCCTATATGTTCAACAAAGCTGCTAAAACTCTAAGATTAGATCACGGAAAGTGATTTGCTGTATCGCTTAAAATATTTTGGCTAGAAAAAGCGAGGACAACCGGTAGTAGTCTAGTATGTAGGTATGTCTACACAGTTGATATTCAACTTTAAATATCATGCTCTACGTCCACTTATTGAAATTGATCAACCACGCCAGGCCGAACGTGACTCCAAGATTATTTTTATTGCAGTTTTCAACATTTTGTGAAAACACCGCGTGTTTAGAAAATAAGTTTGGTAATTAAACCAAAAAAAAAAAGATAACAATTTGTCCTTGGCAGCTCTGGACAGAGAGAGCTGAAAGGAGAGCAGGGAGACCTTTGCCCAATAGTGGGACAGTAATGGCTATTTAAAAAAAAATGTACTTTTGTATTCCCAAGTTATAACTTATAAGAGAGGAAGAAGCTGGTTTTCAAAGAAAGACTTGAATGAATGAAGAAAGAAGCTTGGTTTAGCTTCAAATGTGTTATGTTTCTCAATACTAGGTACTATGTTAGTGGTATAGTCTTCCGGTGCTCAAGTAGATGCTACCTTATGTTTTCAGAAATAATTACGAGCTCGTTACATAAATCTTTTAAAAAACATTCAATATATACTTACTGTATCTGTTTAGCTGGAAGTTTTCCTAAAATAAATAAATGTGTAGGATAGTCCCAAAAATAATTATGAGTTCAGTAGCTGCCAAAGACTTTGTAAAAACATTGAACAATTCACTCCTTGAAACTTGAAAATCTATTTATTTGGCAGACAGCACGAGCGTGATTGTGAGGTATATATAGGTACCAACTTCGTGTCTTCAATTTAAGTAACGACGGGACGATAAAAGATAAGGGACATTTCAGAATCAAGTGAAGTTCATAACTCATTAGGTTACCCAATGCACCTTGGAACAACTAATTGTAAATAACATACAAATGTCAGTCGTAACGGACGATGTGGAAATATCTACATGAAAATATGCTGGGAAAATATAGTACCTACATATTTTGCCTTATGTTTCAATAATTTATATACGGTATTGTCATAGCTTAGATAAGGCAAAATCGGTAGAAAGAGTAGGTACGTTTGTGAAAAAATATGTTTATACAATGGATCGGAAATATGTTTGTACAATGGATGGATCTTTACATACCAAAACCGCTCCGTGCCTCGGAATGCACGTTGAGCCGTTGGTCCCGGCTGTCATTCGTAGATCTTTGAGAGTCGTTACGGGTCGTCAGAAGCCCGAAAGTCTGACAAACAGTCTTAGCAAGGGGTATCGTATTACCAAGTAACTTGGTTATGGAGGTCAGATAGGCAGTCGCTCCATGTAAAATACTGGTATTCAGCTGCATCTGGTTAGACTGGAAGCCGACCCCAACATAGTTGGGAAAAGGCTAGGTAGACGAATAGATCCGAACCGAATGACCTAAGTAAACAAGGCGGCCAGTACATCGATGCGCAACCTGTTACCATGGATTCACTGCATGATTCTGGACCCCGCGTAGGTATTATTGCACTTTTCTATAAAACATCTGATTTATTTAGGTTTAAATCATTTATTCTCATAAAAGACAAAAAAAAATGCCACTCACATGAGATCAGACAAGATACATTCAGTAAACTTATTTTAGGTAACCGTCACCAAAGTAGGTATATGTATATTACTTATATAATTATTCTATACTCATTCAGCAGTTCAAATGGTTGAGCCATTTAAGAACATTGGAGGACTTTAGTCAAGGTAGTTTTCAATAATGTGTTTGGATAGCCGAGATTTGAAACTGCTGAGAGAGCTAACGTTTTTTATGTAAGTAGGTAGATTATTAAATGGTTGATAACCGACGAAACATTTCTACGCTAGTGTCTAGAATCATGTGTTGAACTCATAGTTACCTACAGTTTGCGCGTCGATGTTCCTGCCACTCTGTACAGAAAACGGTTTCTTACGGCTAACAGTACCTTTGATTTCTTGCATACACTCAATTACGGCTTTCTTAATAAAAACCTTATCACTGCAAGGATATAATATAATAGATAACGAGATTATGTGAGACGAAAGAAAAGTATTGTATTCCACAGCCTTTCAGATAAATGCTGATGATGATGATGAAAGAAAAAGCATCCTCCGTTTGCGAAACGTGATGATTACGACTGTGCGTAATCACCATGTCTAATAATCATCAGCGATAGGTAAAAATAAGGTAAATATGGCTAAATACATACCCATTTTTATAACATTGCTAGCTTCAGACCGCGACTCGTCCGCGTGAAATTTCTAGTATTAACATACATATTATTCTAAAGTTATACTGAGCGCTCTTTCTGCGTTTTTTTTTTCTTTTCGCTCGGCTCCTGATGGTCATAGCGTGATGTTAAATAGCCTATACCCTTCCTCAAGAATTGGGCTATCGAAAGTAAAAAGATTTTTCAAATAAGCCTGGTATTTCCAGAGATTAGCGCATTCAAACAAACTCTCCAGCTTTATTATTAGTATATATATATTACTTATCTATAGGTTTCAATTCAATGGAATACTAGATAATACATTGACGACCTAGTTAATTATGCTGTTTGGTTATGTTTTACAAAATATTTGTTTCCAATACCGACATACGGGCTATTATTATGCAGAACTACCTACTTAGCAAACCATATAATTAGACTAATTACATTATTAATCGTTTTGATTTTGAAGTAGAAGTGTAATAAAAACTAGGTATGTATGTAAGCTGCAAAGACGTTTAAAGGATTACAAAGACGATCACATTTCAAAAGTTCTTAGCACATCTTAATCACAGGTCGCTTCATATAACTCTTACATAGCATGCACAAAAAGTATATTTATATTAAAATTATATAACAACACGTAACAGTAATAACACAAAAACCGTTATTGAAGCAAGTGAGCCGTTTACGTGGCGTTTCCTCACGCAACTGATATTTGAGACAGATAATGGATACTAGACACGTATAAAACGTAAACATTGCTAAAACGTACGAAACATTGTATACTAAATTGTATTCTTGAACAGGATTTATGTGCATATTTTTTCACGCATGAAAGTTATAGTTTTATGCTAGTAATGAATGTACATCCTCCTTTTTATAGACACGACGACGATGGCACCTAGACCTTAATTTACTTTGACCACTTAATGATTCCTTACTTCGAAACTACATCAATTCCTCAGCTTATCACGACATCTGCTAATAACGTATTTTCTATGAAACAATGAACGAAACCACGCAAAGTTAACGAGAAGTAGACGTAGTTTAAAATTTCAAAATACCACCCTTTGACAACCGTACGTGGTTTGCACGTGGTAAGATTACGTGGGGAATAATAATTACCATACAGAATCGGGGCCCTGAGGGTAAGGTCTATAGACACCAACCTATTCCCACACCCAGCATAATTTTTTTTCATGAGGACATAAACTGCGATCCTTCCTAAACGTGTTATTTGCAAAACGAATATTTTGCATTTAATACGCTTTCGTGTATGGAAAGGTTAATAATGGACGTCTAAATTGAGTTTGATTCGAATAGGTTTTCGGGGTCTCTTTGTAATGCTCACACCATGCAAGAGTAAGGAGTGTCAGAAGAGGTATATCGTCATATAATCGTCTTCTACGATATCCTTCTCGCCGCTCAGGTTTCAATCACTCTTCTTTGTTTGTCCAGGCGATCTTTCTTTGGAATGAAATTAATAATTTCTCTCTGAACATCAGGGTGGCAACCAGTCCCTTATCTTTTAAAGTGAAGGCACGTGAACATATTCGTAAGAACTTGGCAGAATCGTCCCAGCGCTGAATTACTGGATTCGTTTTCTCCTCTACCTATCGTTATTTGTCCTCACAATGTTTATTTTCGTTATATGTATCTAGTATTTTTTTTTTTCGAGTTATTTGTCCTTTATGTTGCACCTGCCATGTTTTGTCTCTGCATCACCCTGAGGTTGACTGGCAGAAAATCACCTTCGTACAGTATTTTCTTTTACTTGTGCATAAAATTTTAATTAATAAATAAGAGGCACGGTTAAAAGTTTGCTTAGCAGAAAACAAATAAGATAAGCGAAAGTCATACATCATAGTCCACTGCAAGTTCCCAAACGTATTTTCTATTCTACGTGTAGATTAACAAAAGAACTTCTCTTTCACATTTAAAGCAATTAAACGATTTTGATTTGATTTAAACACTGTCTACAGAATCAAAAGTCATTTTTTCAAATTAGGCTAAATTACAAAAGACAGTCCCCCAAAACGCCCGCCCTTCACCACTTCCTAGTGCTTTCGCTGGGAAGATGAAGTGGCGCAATAAACTCCCCAGCAACACAGCTGCCGGTTCAGTTAGAAAATACTTGATTGTATCAAAATCAAAAGTCATTTATTCAAATTAGGCTGAGAATCAGCACTTTTTGAACGTCAAAATTACAAAAGACAGTCCCCCAAAAACGCCCGCCCTTCACAATATACAATACTAGGTATGTAAAGTAATTATCATTAGAAGACACAGAACATTAAATTAAATTATTTGCCATGTAACAGCTAGCCACGCCAATATACCAATACATACAATAAAAACTATACGTCCTCAAGCAAAAAAATAAAAAAAAAAATAAAAATGTAAATAAAAACTTACTACCTAAATAAAAGCCTCCAGGCATAAAGGGCGTGGCAGCTTACATATTTATGCAATGCTGGGTTCTGCTCACATAGCTATGATATGATAAACTAGGACCATCGAAGTAAAAAAAAATAAAGCAGTTATTACTAATAACAACAATAAAACCATGTTCAGCAAGACGACCAGACAACAAACATAATCGGACACAACTCATATAACAGTCCGAAGGAGTAGCGGGCTCATTTTTAAGTTACAAATTAGTTCGGTAATCATATCATAGCGCTGTTTATTGGTTATATAACCAAAACAGATTCACGATCACACGTGAAAAATCTTGTGTGTAACTAAATCATGTTTATAATCATATTCGTAGCTTTTTCACGTGTGAAAGTTGATCTTAGGCTATCATTAACTGCGGCCACCTTTCTATACAACTAAATTGAAAATCAGCGTGACTATTGGTAGCTTACCTTTCTATCAATCAATCACCGACCGCGATAACGTGGGAAGAACCATATAACGCGTAGCTATGTACAAGTATTCTATGGTAATTTGGTTGTGTTAGCAAAAGATACCGCAATGATGCTATTGGCTTAATCCTCGGGCTTGATCGTTTGCGAGTTGTTGAAGAATGAATCCGAATTAAGGAAATCAGATAAGGCTAATCAACATTAATTGTTCGCACAACTATAGAGGGTTAAATTAAACTAGCTAGCGAAACTCTGCAGACGTGATGGGTACACGATAAAATAAAAATGATATGTTGTATCTTATGGCTATTGGGCTTCAGGGCAGAAAGCCTTAGTATGGTGCCCATTCTCCTTTATTTAGATATCGATACCCATTACACCTGCGGAGTTTCGCTAGCTAATTAAATTTACCCTTTTTTGGGCCTGATTATGATACGCTAATATTAATAACATTACATCACACAGTCCCATGTAGTCCATCGTAGTTGAGCTGCTACTGAGAAATTCCTGATGGAAAAACTCAATAACACTTAGCACGACCTGGGAATCAATCTCAAATGATTAGCAGTAACGCTTGCTAAACTTAATATTAAGTTGAATGCTGTCACTGTCACTTTAAGCTATACTTCCTTAGGTAGAGCTGGTACACGTATGTACCACAACCGGTACAAATTTGTACCAGCTTGTCCCTGAGAGGTTGGTATTGAAGGATTCGGTCTAGGAACCTAAAACCACAATTGTCTACAAACGTTGTCTGTGGCTTGTTTCAATGCTTCTGTGTTGAATAACACCGCTTAGTATTCTACGCACAGACTCACACCATACACAGGAAATAACCATAACAATAAGTAGGTAACACGTTGCTGTGACAAGTGCCCTTGGTGATAAAATGCTATATCCTCTAAGCTTTCTCTATGGCGGTATAGCCATCATCCTGTTAGGATTCCGTACCCAAAGGGTGCCAACGAAAGACACACACAGTAAAGCGCCTGTCTGGGTTCGAACCTACTATACTGTACGGTGGTACGGAACCATTCGTGTGCAACTTGCATTTGGCCGCTTTTTTATTCTAATATCTAATCTTCTACTTCACCAAGTTGCCTTTCTTATCACCAATCGATTAATGCTGTGTAAGTGTTCTTAGGTCCATTAAATATTTCTTAATACAATCGTTCTAGGAGATTTAGAACGCCCACACACTTATTAATAGACTAGCTTCTGCCCGCGGCTTCGCCCGCGTGAATGTCGGAAAGGATAAGAAGTATGTCCTTCCCCAGGATGCCATCTATCTCTTTGGCATCTGCTGGCAGGCAATTTTATCGAAATCCGTTCAGTGATTTAGGCGTGAAAATGTAACATACCTACAGACAGAATATATAATTTTATATAGTACCTATAGCTGTTGCCTGCGACTTCGTCCACGTTTCCGCCGTTTTTCGTAAAAAAAAGTAGCCTATGTCCTTCCTCACGGTTCAGTGGTTTTGATGTAACAGACAGATTAACTTTCGTATTTTAGTAGGGAAATATACTATGTCAATCTACAATACTGTTGAAAAATATCGCAATACGGAACCGCACAATATTGTTGTTAATAGCTGTGCCCGCGACTCCGTCAGCGTGTAACTCCTTGTGTGTTATTAAGTTAATGTATTGGTAATATTGTTTAGATCACGTTCACATGAGGCGTAAGTACCTATAGAAGGAGTAGCGGGATCGTCCGAAAGGGTTACCGCTGCCCTGGAACATAAAGGGCTAAGGAAGGAACACGGGTGGGTTTTAGTCAGTAAGAGTCTGACACTCCCTTCTGCTTCACCCAGAGCTTTTTTTTTTTTTTTTTGTGGATGGGAAATCATCAAATGACCCCTCCCGCTCTGGGTGGACCCACCCAGAGCTGGAGGGGTCATTTGATGATTTCCCATCCAGAAAAAAAAAAATAATGTACTTACCTATAGAACGAAAATACTTCAGCGCAAAGCTTCCGGGTAAACTATGTTGAAAGTTGACCCGTCCGGCACGTGAACATAAAGATTTCTAGAACTGCTAACCCGGGAAAGAGCGACGTACAATTAACCATGCGAGAAACAACTGACACCGAGATCTACTCCAGCAACACGAAAAGTTTGCCCTTGAGCCTTATTAACTGTCATTGCATAACACACCGATACTGGGAATTGCGTTCTTTTAAATTGGAATGGAAAATTATTTGGTATTATGGGAATTCTGGGAATAAAGACGGTTTCTCCTGCACCACAACCTGTTAAAATTTGAGCCTCGATTATATTTTGTTGCAACTGGGTTACTTTTAGCCGAGTTCCATTGCAAAGTTGTGGTGGTCTTAAATTTCGGAGCAGAATAATCGGAATGCCAATTTTTAAACAAATTTCATGAGAAGGAAGTCCGGGAATATTTAAAGAATTTAAAAATTCTATCGGGTAATTAGTGGCTTCTTGTTCATCGACCATTCTATTTATTGAACTATAAACTTTGCTTTCCCCCTGTATATTCGACAGTATTTTGTTATTAATCTCAAATGCCTGGTCATTGCGAGGAGTTAAAATCGGACGCCCCGCCGCCTTTTTATACCTTCGGCCGCGAGGCGCGAGACGCGTCGAGCGTGATACAGTATTCACGCGCGATGGCTTATTATTAGCGTATTTCATGTATAACTTTGGTGTTTCTATACCGATTTCTATGATTCTTTTTTATGGAATAGTTAATAATGTTAACTTTTTTAATTAAGAATGACTGAGAGTGTTATAAATGTAAGAGTAGACAAATATAATCAGAAAGCTTCGAACTACTAAGCTATCGGGAGTTACACGTGTTATTGTGAGTCAACCATAAAAGATAGACATATGCTGTCGTGGGATATTTTTTATATAATTTTAAGGAGAACATTTCCGTCATACATGATTTCTGTGTAGCTTTAACCATTAAGGTTGCACACGCGACGGAAGCGTAAAAAATGGAGTTACTTCTCCCGTTTTCCCAACATTTCCCTTCACTGCTCTGCTCCTATTGATTGTAGCGTGATGAAAAGTATACTATAACCAGCTCAGGAGTATGAAAAATAATTGTACCAAGTTTCATTAAAATCCGTCGAGTAGTTTTTGTTTCTATAACGGTTATACAGACAGACAGACAGACAGACAGACAAAAATTTTACTGATTGCATTTTTGGCATCAGTATCGATCCCTAATCACCCCCTGATAGTTATTTTGGAAATATATTTCATGTACAGAATTGACCTCTCTACAGATTTATTATAAGTATAGATTTTTAAAACTCTTTGGTGACTTGACAAATCAGCTGTCCGCCTACAAACCAAAACGTTCTAAAAAACTTTTTGTTCTTTTAATGTTCTCCATTAACAAGTTAAATGCCTATGGACGCGTTTTGTTTGTAATGTCCTACGATTTTCTTTGGTGAAGGTCTTAGGAAAAAAATCTAACTATTAGGTACAACTTGGTAATGTCGTCTCTTCGGTCATCACCAGTCGACATTGATGCGGATGAATTTTACAACGCTATATTTTAGTTTGTGAATAGTTTTAGTTAAGTTAGGATATATGTAGTTGTTAGTTGCTTTTTACATACTATTAATAGCTTATAATGATTTGCAAAGGTTGAATTGACTTGACGACCAGTGGGTAGTGAATACTGTGTGGAGCTTAGCTATAGTCACGAAACCAATATTTTATATGGCCTACGGATAAATTGTTCCTTATCTTAATGTTTGTGATCTTAGATTTACGCAACGCAACCATAAATTGGAATAAAAACATGTGCGAGACAAGATAAAGGGTTACTTTTTTAATTTGTGAAACTGTACATTTAAATGGCGGTTTATAGAGCGCGATTCATTGAGATATTTATGGAAAAGTCTGAAACTATTAGATAGAGAATACATTAATGTCCTAAATGTTCGTCATCAAAACTTGTTTTCTCAGCTCTATAAAAAGTATAAGAACCCAAATGGAGGTCATGTTTTAATAACACGGACGTAGTCACGGGGCACACCAGTCGTACCTAACCAACTATACATAGACGTCCTCGACAGCTGATTGTAAATTGTTTTTATGATCAAATCTCCTTAACAATAGTGTGGAGAGTAGCGCGTGACTCGAGCAAGCTATTGTACAGGCGCAGGCACAGACTGACTGTTCACACAGAACCTCCGCATACACACATACGTACCTACCTACTTAGTTTTATACACATTGTGGTACAGTTTCACACGTACGCGTTCGACTAGCGACGAATATCTACGAAGCCTTTACATTATAGGTAGTTGTGGCGCAAATCCAATTGTTTTTATTCACCCACGTGTCCACATTATCATCACGAATCACTGCAACACGGTGTCGTTTTATCAAAACCAACTATTACACATCTACGGTTGAAATAAAAGACAGAACTAATTAACACTATTCACAATGTTGGCAAAATATTCAGCTGTTATGAAACTTTAAACTAAACTTATGTCCATTACTATGACAGGCTTGTGCTACTGCATCAACATAGACATAATGTAGAAGCTGTTCTACACATTTTATAACAATTTTGTTTCAAGAAAGAGCAATAGATACATATACAGGGTGGCAGTAGGGACATCTTGTTGAAATTTTAAGTCGGTTATTAAAAAAAAAATTGCTGTCCCATTCATTTTGACCGCGTAGGTTTTACCCTTTTCTATGAAACAGCAGATTTTTAGGTTTCCGTACCCAAAGGGTAAAAACGGAACCATATTACTAAGACTCCATTGTCCGTCTGTCTGTCTGTCGGTCTGTCTGTCACCAGGCGGTATATCATGAACCGTGATAGCTAGACAGTTGAAATTTGAAATTTTCACAGATGATGTATTTATGTTGCCGCTATAACAACAAATACTAAAAACAGAATAAAATAAATATTTAAGTGGGGCTCCCATACAAGAAACGTGGTTTTTTGCCGTTTTTTGCTCGATATTAATAACGGCAACAGGTAGACGCTTGAAATATTCACAGAATATTTAGTTGTATGTTCACTTTAAAAATAAATAATTAAATTAAAATAAAATAAATATTTAAGGGGGCTCCCATACAACAGACGTGACTTTTATAGATCCTTCGTGCGCGAGTCCCGACACGCACTAGGCCGGTTTTTTTTTTTATAACGGACGATAAATTTTAACATTAGGATGGAGCTGAAGCTAGGTAGACCGACGTGGGGCAGGTGCCGGTGCGCGTGGGGCACGTAGGATACCCGTAGGAGGGCCCACGCAGCAGGAGCAGGACGCAGCACGGCAGCAGGAGGAAGCAGGCACGGCGGGGAGGCTATCAGCCCGCCAGGTGAGGCGGGCGGTGTTGGGGTCTAGAATCATGTGCTAAATCCATGGTTTTAGTTTGCGCGTCGATGCCCCTACCGCCCTGTATTAAAATTACTTGTCTTGTCCTAAAAAAGATTGATAAATACTATACTCCCAGCCTCCTAAATCGAGCCACAGTATATTACCATTATCTAAATAAAAAACCTTATAACATCAAAATATGTATCAAAGAAAAGGTTTTTATGCAGTTTTGAAGCTGACATACTGGCTATCATTTTAATGTTATCATTGTTCCGAATTTGATTGCACGACCATTAAAAAATTTACAGTCCTTTCACAGATGATTTACCTTTGATTTTGCATCATTGTCAAAAGCACTGCGATCTTTATTTTCGTTACTATTAGGTTGTTATTGAGTTGCTGCTGTCAAAGCCTCAGAGGCAAAATTACTGTGAAAGGAAATAGGTGAGTGACTCGATATAGGAGTCCGGGAAAGCATCTCATTGTTGGAAAATGGCCAAAAAGGTACTTATACGCTATATATAATATCAAACAAGACACTCAGATTCAGTTTGACCTAGTAACCTAGCACAAATTGATTAGAATTGCAACCAAAATACGGGAACAAAAGATTGTATGCATCAAAATACAAACGTTATAATAAAAACAATCACTGTAAGGATGCACAGACAATGTCAACGGTCGAGGTCGGGTTTTTGCATAGAGTCAATGTATTCATACGTCTTCTTATAATACTGTACATCGTCTATCTACGTCATGTGGGTAGTACCGTCAGTCTTCGTGACGTTATCAAATTTTCCAAATGAGTAAATACGTCCGTACTATAAATACTTTTCTTCGAAATCATAAAATAGAGATTTAGAAACGAGTTATTTTTATTATCGTTGTCTTACACCTTGAATTTCTCCTGTATTTTCGACAAAGTTTTTTGTAGGGTAAAAGTTACTCTGCCTGTCAGATCGGCTACTTTTAATGCGAAAATTATTTGAACTAGCAGAATCTACCTATTTAAAAAGCAGAACCTACCCAAACATAATATTAGTACGTGATCTAAGTCTTATCAAAACCCTAATGACGAGACTATTAACGTACTCTACGGAATGTGGTTTTACTTCAATAGAGCCTACTGCCTAATGGAAAGGGTGACGCCAACGGTCAAAGAAGAATTTCGGGCAAGGTCGCCTGATGGATTTTTGTGACCACTCTTGCGCAAATATCTCGGCTCGGTGGGCGTAGCAGAGATGTCACTGTCACTATGTTTGCATTTTCATTTTCCTTATATTTACATTAAATACATGTTAATTTCAACGTCCTTCTCGGCACAGAGCGTGTTTAAAGTAAGTAATCCTACTTTAAATGTTATGTAGTTAGGTATTTCGAAAGATTAGTAATTTATTCCGCAGTCGTCAGCTCCATAAATGTTTATCTCGAGTAAAGCTTAGAATTTGATTAAGAGTCGTAACTCAAGGATTAGATTTTGGTGTTAGGAAATTGGTTTTATTTTCATTCAGTGAAGGGATGTTTTGGGGGTCGCGTCTTATGTAATGACGTTCGATAAGTGCTGATTCTCAGCCTAAATTGAATAAATGACTTTTGATTTCGATTTTGATTCCGATTGTTTAGTTTGAAATAAGATAGGGAAAATCAAAAGGGATTTTCCCTATCTTATTTCAAACTAATTTTGAAAGTATCATTATTATTCGTTGGTTAGATCAAATACAGTTGGATCGTATTCAACAACATTAATAATAAGCCTTTTGGCAGCAAATACTGTTTATACATTTACCATCCAAAGAGCTACATTAAATCAAACAGACAGACGGCACATAGTAATTTATTCTGAAGCTATTACTGCAATTTACTGGCTCGCATAACACAATTTAGAAATGTCATTTACCGAGACACATAAGTACAACCGGCGCTAAGGCTTTTATATCTCTCGCAGTCGTAAAATTACACCATTTAGATAACACAGAGTTTCTTTTCTAGACAACTAACTTATGACAGTAATCAAACCTACACGTAGGATGTAATTATCATGATAGCGGAAATGATTTAACTACCTTTTATTAAATGCCGTCTGTAAATTGTCGTTTAACACAAGGAGCTGTTTCAAAGCGTTAGTTAACGTGACTAATAATCTCCGATCTTATAGAGTCTACTAACAATCTAAGGAATAGGTACTATCGAATATTTTCGCCCACACGATTTTGCCTGGGGTCTGATTAACAGAAGGCCGAGTCGCAATCTCGTCTCAGCGACAATCTAAAGATGTATACAAATTAGAGGTATTTTTGAGAGATTGAGACTGATATCAGACTGTGAACGTTCTTAAAATTACGAGACTTGCCCCTCAGAACTTCAGCAAATACCTACCATCTTATTACAAAACAAAACCCAAATTTAGTTCTAGCCTAAACCTTTGAGCCTTTGCCTAAATCGAAATAAAGTTTGAAATACAATACCTACTGGATTTGTATTTCAAACTTTATTTCCATTTCGGCAAAGTTCTTAATACTAAAATGACCACTTAGTACCGAACTAAGCTGTCATTTTTGTATAAAGAACTGCATTTCTAGGATCTTAACTCAATAACTGGCTCGGTGATTTAAACCTGATCTAAAGAAAAACCTTATTTTGTAATATTATTACAAAATAAGGTTTTCCTTTTTTTGTAATAAGGAGTTTTATAGGTACCAAATAAGTTACACATTTTAAAAGTCACTTAGGTACATTTCTTTGTGCTTTTTGAACCATTCCCTATAAGTGTAGTACAACAGCGACAATCAATCATGATCATCGTGTCCCACATAACGCAGACATAAATCAAGCTTCCCGTACAAACGCAGGTTCCCTCAGTAAATCACGTGTTGACTTGCAGAGTGATGACGACTCGCTCGTGTGATCGAGTCGTGACAAAGCACATAATGCCTCGATCGAACATCCATTAGCGTAATGAGTAATTATAGACATCGAGTGATTGTCCACAACAGGACCCGAACCGAAGGCCGACGCTTGCAACACCGCAGATAACATTTGAGCTATAAATAACACCGGCAATTAGGATAAAGGATATATCTAGGTACGCGTCAAGGATTAGAACGTAAAATACATACAATACTGACACTCTGTTCGGTTAATTATTTTATTAATTGCTGTACTATAAAATTTATACGACGGTTTTATTTAGGTATAGCGATAAATATTTTAATTTATTATGCACGTGTAACGGGAGGATTCTGTGAGAGGATCTGTTAATCGCAAGTACAAAAGGAACTAAATTTAGGAAATGTAATCAATTTAGGAGACAACAGAAACACTTTTCCAAAAATATTCCACTGAGGAAAGAACGTGTTGATCTAATAAATAAATTGAACAATCATCAAATTAAATTAGAAGACAGCAGGAAAATCTATGAAATAGATACTCAGCGCTTACAGTCTGATATACAGGTACTTGAGGGCACACTTAGTTCCCTGTACATTAAATATGTGGGTTCTCAGAACCAAATTAGAGAACATATTCTTGCTGCTAGTGAGCTAGTTATGTGTCAGTGTACTTGTCAAGTTTCAAACCCTATTGCTGTCCAGCCTGAGGCAACGGAGGACCCGTCCCAGACTGAGAGTTTATCTCAAGACTGTATCCTTAACCAGGACGTGCCTGATATAGTACAAGATCTATCTCAAGTGGCACAACTTGAGATTGGTAGTTGTCCATCTTTAAGTAGTCATTATTGTTATGATTCAGTTATGTTCTCAGATAGTATAGGAAGAGGTTTAGGTAAATTAATTAGTAACAACCTGAGTTATTGTACTCAAAATTATTGTATGCCAGGGTCAACCTACAAACAAATAATGGCATCAGTATCAGGAAATGTATGTACCCCAAAAACCAACATTACTGTATTTGTAGGTAATAGTTCTAACATCAAAAAATACGAAATCACTGACTGCGTAACTGAGTTGTTAAAGTTAAATTGTAGTAAAATAATATTGTGTGCTTTCCCATATTTTGAAAAATTGACAGATAGACAAAACAATTATATTCATATGCTTAATAAACATATGCATTTTTTAGTTAGTCATCACAGTGACAAGCTCGTATATTTTGACACCAACAGTTTTGTGGAAACTTTAAAGTCGACTAGGGATACTGTGTATCTGCCTGTTAGTGTAAGACACATAATAGCAAGGCTATTAGCTTCCTATATAAACTCAGACATAAATAGTATGTCGAAGTCATGTATTATTAACACCACAATGGTTAGTAATAATACTAATAATAAGGTGGTGAGTCTGAATAAATGTAGCTCAAATGCTATAAATACTTATACAAATTGTACGAAGGAGGTTTCATGTCCCTCACTCAATGTGAGCTCACTGCCCGGTGATGACATTAAAGTCTTGGGGTTAACTCCGGATAATCTTTTAAACTAGTTTGTAAGACAACAGAAGGTACCAGTAAGAATATTCTTATACCTAACAACAACAAGGTATCTTCTTGCTCTAAATTAAGAAAAGGAGATCAGCAGAATGCCTTGAAATTATTTCATCAAAATATTCAAGGCATTTCTTCCAAATTATTAGAAATAGAAATCTTTTTAGAAAAAACAAAGTTTGACATTGTTTGTTTAACTGAACATTGGTTAAAGGATTACCAAATGCTGATTAATTATGAGAACTATAGTGTTTGCAGTTGTTTTAACCGTAAATCTATGTTACGTGGAGGTTCTCTAATCTTGATAAAAAATAGTTTAAAATCCAAGCAACGAAACGACATAGTGGATTTATCAGTTGAACATTGTATCGAACTGTCCTGTGTTGAGCTGGATAAGCATGTTGTAGTGTGCGTTTACAGACCCCCTAATTATCAGAACTTTTCTGTATTTGAGTCAATAATGGAAGATGTCCTAGCGAAACTTGCATCCAGTAACAAAACCGCAATTATTTCTGGTGATTTTAATATTAATATTTTGGAAAATAATTCAAATAGCAGTAGATTATTAAGCCTTTTTAAATCGTTCAATTTATTTAATGTTTTTACAGAACCAACTAGAGTAACTCCAACTTCTTCTACTTGTATCGATAATGTCTTCTGCGATTGTGATTATTTAGATAAAGCCATCGTAAATTATCTGCCGTCTGATCATAGTGGACAAACGGTAACTTTTAAGTTTAAAACACCTTTGCAAAAAGTGCAAATACAATTTAGGCCAATAACAACTGGCAAATTAAATAGATTTGATATTACCCTAAATAATAAGTTAAATGTTCTGGATTATAATAAGGACGATGCAAATAAATTGTATGAGGATTTCTTTTCAATAGTGCACACTGAATTCAATAAAACTTTTGAAAAGAAAACAAAAAATATTTGCCCTAATTTTATATTTAGTGACTGGGCAACTAGAGGTATTAGGATTAGTAGGGAAAGACTGTTCGAGCTGTATGGCCTTAAGCCTTATATCAACACTGAAACTTTCAACAAGTATGTTGCTATGTATTCCAAAACTTTTAGAAATACATGCAAGATAGCTAAAGCCCAGTTCATTAGTAACAAGATCAAAACAGCAGATAACAAAATAAAAACAGTTTGGAAAGTTATACATAATGAAACTAGTGGGAATAAAATACGAAACAATGATTACACATTGGAGACTTCACGTGGTGCCATAAGCTCTAACTTAGAAGTAGCTCAGGAATTTGTAAATTTCTTTACAAATATACCATGTAAAACGACGGAAGCTTTAAATTCCTCACCTGTTGTCTCAATTGATCTATTAAGAGCTAACGTTCCAGGATGCTCGATTGAATTTCAATTTAAACACATAAACCCTATGACAGTTATAAAAGCTTTTCGGCAAATCAAAATCAAATTGACCGAAGATTTATGGGGAATGTCTATCAAAGTTTGTACATCCATAATCGAGACTATAGCACCATACTTAGCTTTGATATTTAATTTGTGTGTAGATCAAGGAGTCTTCCCGGATTTAATGAAATACAGTAAGGTTATACCGCTTTTTAAATCTGGGGACAGCAAAGACACCAACAATTATAGACCCGTATCCGTGTTGCCCGTATTCAGCAAGGTGTACGAAAAGGTAATGCTCAATCAAATGCTTAATCATTTTAACACCAACAAAATCTTACATGATCAGCAATATGGTTTCACCAAAGGACGTTGTACGACTGACGCCGGTGTCACCTTATTAAAGCACATATTTACAGCGTGGGAGGAGGCCCAAGATGCCATAGGAATCTTTTGTGACCTCTCCAAGGCATTTGACTGCGTCAATCACGAAACCTTACTTTTTAAACTGGAGCACTACGGACTAGGTCAACTTGCGCTCAGTTTAGTCAAATCTTATTTAAATGATAGACAGCAAAAAGTTCAAATAAATGGTGTCAATTCTCTTGCTTTAAAAGTAAAAATGGGTGTTCCTCAAGGCTCGATTTTAGGTCCTTTCCTCTTTTTAGTATATATTAATGATCTACCCCATTTAATAAAGAACCAACCACAAATGGTGTTATTTGCTGACGATACTTCCTTAATTTTTAAGATAAATAGACGTGCACCAAATATTGACGACGTAAATAACGCCCTACAGCAGGTACTAAATTGGTTCACTGCTAATAATTTGGTATTAAATGGGAAAAAAACTAAATGCATAAGATTTGCTTTACCAAATGTTAAAAGTAGTGATTGTGACATAGTATTGAACAAAGAGAAACTAGAATTCGTCGATAAAACTGTTTTCCTGGGGATCACGCTCGACTCAAGGCTGCAATGGGGTCCTCATTTAACATCTCTTGCAGGAAGGCTAAGTTCAGCAGCTTACGCTGTAAGAAAAATCCGTCAAGTTACTGATGTAGATACCGCGAGGCTGGTCTATTTTAGTTACTTTCATAGTATCATGTCTTACGGTATTTTACTATGGGGACGGGCTGCAGATATCGAGTCCATTTTTATTCTGCAGAAAAGAGCCATCAGAGCAATATATGGCCTCCGCAGGCGCGATTCTTTAAGGGAACTGTTTAAAGATATTAACATCATGACGGTACCTTGTCAATACATCTATGAAAACATCATGTACGTAAGAAAAAATTTAAATCTGTTCAACAAAAGAGGTGAAAAACACAACTATAGGACTAGAAATAGGGACCAATTAGTTCAAACAGGTTTCAGACTGGCTAAAGTAGACTCAACCTTCATGGGGTACTGTTTAAAATGTTACAATAAAATTCCTCCCCACATACTCCAACTGAATGAAACGAAATTTAAATCTTGTATTAAACGCACACTATGTAGCCAAGCATATTATAAGTTAGGGGATTACATCGCTGACAAAAATGCTTGGCTCAATGCTGGTCCAGCTCCACAGGGGCGCTTAAACTAATTAGCATTCGGAAACATTGCTGGAGCTGCGGAACATTGGAAGAAAACTATATTTGCATTGTATAAACTCAATTGTTTAGTATTGTATAATTGCATAGCACACGTGTGAGCACTATGTACTTTCTATAAAGCTACCATTTACTGGGTACGTCTTTCATTGACTTAAATGTGCCCTGGCGGCTGAGAGTATGTCATGCTCACTCTAATGTCTCGCTGGTGGTGGCGTGTGTGTTGGATCATTAAGTTCCCTTCAAAATGGTTGAGCTGAATGGTGCTGATCCATACGTCATGTTCGTGAACGGGCGCCGTCAGTAGGGACTGGTCATCTCTTAGCTGCCACGGCTTATTGTAATTTTTAATTTCTGAATTGTTTTTATGTTTTCTATAACGGACGCTTTTAACGTGCACGTCTTTTCTACATCGTTCTCACATGGTTAATTTCAACACGAATGATGTAATCAAATATTTTGTAAGAATTTTATGATTTAAAAGAGTGTCCATGGAGTTTCTTGCCCGTTCTTCTCCATAGGTACCTACGCTTTGGAATGGGCAACTAGCTTCATCTTTCTGACTGACCGACCCTTTGACAATTCAAAAGTGCCTGTAATTGGTTTAGTTGAATTAAATGATTTGAGTTTGAGTTTGAGTTTGACTATGGATAGTCAGACCTTCAGTCGCAGGAAATATGTAATTATTCGAAGTCATATAAACGTAATATTTGTAGTGGGGTCCCAGCGGTATTGGCCCCGACGTAAGAGTTGTAGTTCGTGAGTTCGAACCCAGCGAGGCATTTTACTCTGTGTAGGCATTTAATTGCCACTGCTCTCAAAACGGTGAAGAGAAACATCATGAGGAAACTGACATGTCCTGAAACAAAGAATTCGAAGACATGTGACTTCCAACAACCCGCACTGGGCTCGCGTGGTGGATTATGGCCAACTCCCTCTCACACAGAAGAGGCCCGTGTCCCATCAGTGGCAATGTTATACCTAGGCTAATTATGCATATACACACTCTTGTGTTTTCGTGATATTTTTCATTAAGGGCTGGTTTTTCCCACGCCTGATAACTTTATCCAAGGAATCATTTTGAATTTTTGACAATTCTTTTATACAAAAACTGTCAGGCGTCAATTTCATTCCACGAATAAAAATTGTCGGTCGATTGAAAAATCTTCCCTAAAAGGAACTGCTTGATATATTTTAACTGCATTATTCATTGCCTTTACCTTCCTTCATAGACGGTTTGCATGATATTTTCTAAAACTAAAGCTACAAGGAATGCCTGTGTCTGTGTAACAGCGCGACAAGCACACATTTCTCACGATCCAGTCTCGAACGTCAGCGGCGATGTGTTTTGCTCGTCGTGATCTAGAATGATCGATAAAAAATTCCGAGCAGGCAAGAAAGAAGCTCCCGACCGATTTCGGTCACGGTGGCCAATCTCAACGGAGAAACAAGCTAAGCTACTATCAGCTAGCTACAGAATTATTTATGGAGAAAAATTACAAGAACGTAAGTATCGGATATCCTAAATATCAATAGCAATTTTAGGGTTCCGTATCCAAATGATGCCAACCAACTCAGCTTATCGCAGTCCACTGCTGGACAAAGGCCTCTCCCAAGCTATGCCACAACACCCTGTCCTCCGCCTTCCGCATCCAGTCCGTCCCAGCAACCTTTTATATTGTACGATGGTACAGAACTCTTCGTGAGCGAGTCCGACTGGCACTTTGCTGCTTTTTCAACCCCGTTACATGTATAAAATATCGGACCAAATGTGAAGGACACCAGAGCCTGCCTATCGAATGATCCGATTTAAACTCGTGTTGTTCTCCTTTTAACACGAGTTTGATTAATGAGCTTTGAAGCTATTATTTGATTTTATAATGTTAAGTTAATTATACAGAACACTCGCAATTTATCACCATTCTAAATAAATATAAGTCGGTTGCGAAAAACTAAGCCATTGCAAAATGCACGACAATGATCTACGTTAACAACCTCTCGAATACCTAAATGTGATACAATATAATAAGATAATCGATTAATGTGCTATCCGAGAGCAATCGATCAATCTGATAGTGTATGAGTTGATTGGAGACATGTCATCAGACATAATAATAGTTCCAAACTGCATCAGCATATGATTTCGAAATTAGACCATTATATAAACTAAATTTTAGATTCAGCATCATTCTATAACTGCGGTATGGATTTATGATAATCACCTTTAGCTCAATCATATGTCTAATCTAAAGTATTGAAATATGTCTAAGTTATTAACAGAGGATAATGTTCTAAGAAAACCGTCTATGTACGATATTACCCAACCACTCATACGTGACAACGTTATGTTGTGCTATCAGCAATAATATAATAGAAGACGCCATTGAACAGGCAAATTTTGGATGTTCCACCAAAACTGTTGCTCACACTTTCGCAGGCCGACTCCTACAGTCGAACATAACGAAATGTTCACGCGTCACTAATATCCAATATCTTTGTTGCAGGTCGCAGAGTCATGGGACTGGAAAAAATTGTGAATCTGACAAAGTGATAATAAGTAGTGTTTATGTAATGAACTGTACAGTGTGTGCCGTGAGTGTTGTGACATGAACAGTGAAACGCGCCCACATCTCTGAACAAACGCGTGGAAATGAAAAGAGAAAAGTACAAGAACACAATTCCGGAACACGGGTAAGCTCAACTCTAACTCATTCTAACACTTAACGAGGTTACAACAGCGAGATTCCTTAAGTTCTCTTACGTCGAAGTTACATTTAATTGTTATGTTCTGGGTCACACCGCCGCGAGACAATAAAGAAAACCTAGTATCAAATAATGTGCGTAATATTCAGTGAATCAAAATTTATTATGTTTCATGTTCGAAGCGTAATTATTGCAAAACCACACATTGTTTGAAGCCTATAACGTAATGGATTTGTGTTCTGACGTAACGGCTAGGAGCTTACGATATAGTCCACGACAAGAAGTAACGCACGACTAGGTAAAGAGAAACCGCGAAAAAACAATGGCTCTGTAGACCTGTAGCCGCACGACACAAACATCTGTGTGTGTAATCAACATTACGGTAATGAAATATGTTCAGCAAACTTTACTATTGTTTTGCGCATATTGTTTAAATATTTTCAAATGCTTAAAGCCCTTTAGACTGACCGTGACCAGATCCGCTCATGGTCGTAAGAAGAATAGGATATTTAACATTCATTAACGATAAAATATTGATAATTATTATATTCGTTTATACTTTGAACAGCCATTAAGGAATTCTGTAATTACTTATGTCAAGTCAACCGGTAAATAACTTGAAATAACAAACGCAAATGGTAAGGTTATCGAAGAGGGAGTACATGTTCGCGTGACTGTCATAACACATTACGGTTCTAGGTTACGGATATAAAAAAATACCTATGTAAATGCATTAGAACAGATTTTGACCACCATTCAAGTGTTTTACCAGACAATTTACTCTGCATGACTTCAATGAAATGTCTATTTACACGGCATTGCGTGCAAAAAGTCATTGCAATGAATGAACGCAAATAAATACTAGTGACATAATAAGAACTTAAAAAAATGGAGACATATATAATTTTAATTTTTTAACCGACTTCTAAAAAAGGAGGAGGTTCTCAATTCGGATGTTTGTATTTATTTTTTTTTTTTTTTTTATGTTTGTTCGCGCATAACTCCGTCGCTTGCCAACCGATTTGAAAAATTCTTTTTTGTTGGATAGGGTATACTTTCCAAATGGTCCCATGAAAATTTTATCGAAATCGGACAAGCGGATTTTGAAAAATCAAGAAAAATAAAAAAATGATCACAACAAAAAAGTGAAAAATAAAAACTTTTTTACAAAAAAAAAACAACCGACTTCCATAAAAACACTACAAAGTAAAAATAACTTTAATTTCGGAAGTCGGTGGCGAAAAACGAAATAAAAAAAAACCAAAGACACCGACTTCCGAAATTAAAGTTATTTTTACTTTGTAGTGTTTTTATGGAAGTCGGTTGTTTTTTTTTTGTAAAAAAGTTTTATATTTTTTATTAGATTGTGAACCAGTTTTCATTCAAGGAAACTTAAAACAGAAAATAACTCTTCCGTAACTCCCTTCAGTAGGTAATAAGGTTATGTAGCATGTAATTGATTAATAAAAATCCCTCATATCGTTTGGTGCGTAAATTGTAGATATAGAAAAGACTACCTAGTTTCCTTTCTCTTCTGTGGTGACTTAATACATGATTCATAATGAAATCCCCTCCTCAACATTGCATACGTACGTGAGAATGAAAACAATTGAAAATGTAAATCGCTTTCCTATTCATTATGAAACGTAATGACCGATAGTGAGCATCGCAACTCTCCAAAATACAATAACTAAACAAAAAGTGAGACTTGGGTTCAAAGCCCAGTGTGCCACTGTCCCACTTACTCAGCAGCTGATTTCGTGATGATATAATTGCGCCGGCGCAGCGGTGACGTAAATTCTGGTAAAGCCCGGAGTGAGGTGAAAGTGTAAATAGCCGCAGACCGCTACCTCGGAACCCTGACACCGCGGCGATCGCACTCGACTCCATATTATATTACTGCGCTTGCACATGCCCTTTACGGTCAACATTCGATCAACAGCGAGCTAGATTGCGAGAGAGTTTAATCACCAACCAAACCGACCGCGACGCGGAAGTTTATATTCGGAATTTTCAAAGTGAGTCAGACTCAGACATGGCCTTTTGGAGCTACATCGAAAAAACAAATTGCCATTTTTGACACGCCGATAAGTCCTTATGCTACGTAAGTGGAAGAAAGTGTGCTTTCTAGTGAAGTAGTGTTGCACAACCGCACGACGGCGACGCTGCTTCACGGCTCGCCATGGCACGGCTGCGGGCGCGACAAGGTCGTCATTGTTGACGCACCTTTGTTTTATTTTTGCCGTGAATTGCGCGAAGCCGCAGCTGAGTGGTCATGACCATAACTAAATTATACTTCAACCTCAAAGTATGAATTTAGAAATACGAATACTTTATTTACTGCGAAGCAAATTGAAGACGCTGCGGTTTTTTAATACTATGCTAATAATTTACATACTAATTAATCAAGTGTTATATAATATCTAGACTGTAATTGGAAAGCAGATAGAAATAACGGTTCCAAAGTGAACTTTAGCAGTGATTCGCACCGGAGCCGCATCAGTCGTGACCGTTTTAATCACTCATCGGAACGCACGCCTTACCAATGTCATTCGATATAAACTAGAGGAAAATACTTACACAGGTACATCGAAGATGGTTTTACCACCTCTATTCTTTTAGTTTATCCTGTTCACAACCGGGTTCATGGAACACAACATGAAAAAGTTTACGGAACAATTACATCCTAATTTGATCCGTCCTCAGTCGAAATGAGGCTCATTATTATTATTAGTTGGGTTTTGCCTGCCGGATCCGGAAGAGTGGTCATTAGGCGTGCTTCACACGAGCGCTGCGGCCGTGGGCGCTGCGTGCGCGCCGGCCTCCTTGGGAGGTGCGCCTCGATGCGCAGTGAGGCGCCTCCGCGCACGCCGCCTCGCCCCGCGCAGGAAGCAATCACAGATAATCATCGAGCTGCTTACTGACATTAACATTCATCAACGAACACGGACGCACAAGCAAAACAATTGAACATCCTGCGACCACCCCATAATCACTGACACCTATTATGATGGAGGTTACGTGTAGTCGTCGCATTGTTGAGACTTGATTTCAATTGAAAACATATGAAAACAACCGTCAGATACATTAAGATGTATTAAGGCTTGATGCCTTTACATTACCGATGGCAATTCCATTTGATGATATTATGTCGCAAGACATTAATGATGTTATTCATGACGTAAATTGTTTTATATAAATGTATAGTACATTGTAGAGATCCATTATTTAAGGGATTTTATATTTTTTGCTGTGGAAACCCAACCTCTGACGAGTTATTCCCCTGAGCCTCTATACAAAGATGCAGGTCACCTTTGATGTTTGAATGTCAGCACCAAAATGTCATACAAAGTTTGACAAACATGTAATTTATTATAATGTCGTAAACACAACATTATTATAATTCGTGGGCATCTGCAAAACAACTTTTTGTGAACTGTTCTGGGTTTGGCAGTTTGAAGAGGCCTATTAAAATCAGGAAGGAACTTCATTAAGTATTTCATTAAGGGCTTATAGGCGACTAGACTATATTGTTCAAAATACTATTTAAACAATATTGTTGTATGATTTTACTTTCTAAGTCATGTAAGAGACTTACATCAAACCCTTAAACTTGATGGCACATTTTACTCTCATAACCATAGAAAAAAAAATAGAAAAACTGCATAACAAAAATCCTGAAAACTTTGTTAATAAAACACAGGGTGCCTTGTAAGTTAAAAAATACATAAAATTTGGGTTTTCTCCCATAAATTTTCGCCTAGGCTTTATGGGGTGCTTAATTGTTGCAAATAGGTCACACTATCACGCCCTGGGCCCCAATTCTGTATTATTCCCCGCGAAATCCTACCAAGTGCAAACCACGTCAATATCGTGTTTTGTTTACGGCAAGAAATCGAAATGTCAACCGTACGGAAAACATGTATTTTGACAGTTCAAACCACGCCATTTGTGTCATAGAGAATATGTTAATAGCAGATGTCGTGATTGGGTAAGAAATTGATGAGGTTTAGACGTAAGGAATCTTTAAGTGGTCATAGTGAATTAGGGCCTTGGGAGGAATACATCAAATTACAAGTCTCCCACAGGCAGTATATACCAAAATTATTACAAATTACAATACACGCTGTGGTAAGTTAATGTCCACTCAGTATTGGCCATACGTACCGCAGCTCGGAATGCCGTCGGCAGTCGGCACCCTCACGTTTATGTAATGAGGTATTTACGAAGAAAGTGTTGTCAACGTGCTGACTCGTATAGTTACCGGCAACGACATGCCGACTGACATTACATGATGCCTACATTTAGAATAGTTATCATACTGAACCGGGAATGGGAGAAGAAAGCAACGTACTTTGTTGTAACGTTTCTCTACTTAGCACCTGAGGGGCAATTTTCGTAATTTTAAGAACGCTCACATTCTCATCTCAGTCTCAATCTGTCAAAATACCTCTAATTTCCCTACATTTTTGACAAGTTTTTGACATTGATTGTCGCTGAGATGAGATAGCGACTAGATTTTGAACGTTATTAGCTACGGGAATTGGCCTTCAGGTTTTCGTCGCAACATAAATTCTCTCTTTTTTCGCATGGCTAACCTTTTGACAACTTTTTGTGTTTTTAATTAAATTGACAAAAAGATGGAACGTGTGTCTTTTGTAACTATCTATCTTCTCGCCTTGATAATATCCTGTCCGCGTATAATGGCGAAACACTAAAATAATTGCTATTGAAATTTCGAAAAGCCGAAACCAGTTTTTTTTTATATTTACTTCAAACCTTCTGACAGGCATTATTCTACAAAACAATTACAGAAACGTAGAAAGTATAAAACATAGCGATATCTTATATAATCCATGACACTTGCGATAATGTTCAGGTTGAACATCGATTAACCTGTGAAGAACGCGTACACAATCAAAAACGCACATTCCTGTACGTGAGCAATCGATCTTGTGTTTCAAACAGCGATTGGTTCCAATCTCACCGTAATTGATTTATGTACATAGTTTTTAATAATTGATCGTTTTCTTAGGAAATTCTTGCTATATTCTTTAACATGGTCACGATTTTTCCTTATATACTTTACAATGGGTTACTCAAATCTCTCTATCTAGTCGCATAGTTACAAATATAGTTAGTGATGTGCTCATCCACGTTGCAATTTATCTGAAAATTTTGAAATGGTCACGCTCTCGTGACTCCAGATTAGAATGTGTACTATAAAGCGAAGGATTCAAACGAAAGCCAAAATAAACGGCAGCTGCATGTACGTAACTACTTAAATTTTATTACAGCAGGAAACTTGTATATACATAGTTTTCTGGAATTAATTCACCTTATCATAATTGGCTCGTATAGGGAGCCTGTAAAAATAGAAATAAAATACATTTGGCAACCCACATAGAATCTACCAACTTTTTAGGAAGGTACTTACGTTTTCTTCTTATTCTGGATGTGTACGGAAGGTTTGTGACTGAATAATTCTATAAAAAAAGACTATATTTTTATATTTTTTGCGGTCAGAAACTTTCCGTAACTAATCCAAAATTCATAAATTACGGAAAGTTTTTGACTGAAAAAACTCTATAAAAAATTATCTTTTTTTATAGAGTTTTTTCAACTTTCCGTAATCGATTAAAATTCACAAGTTCATTTTTTTTCGTACCGAATTTAATTGATTATTTGCAATAGTTAGTAATGACAGGCTACGGCGGCTTGCTCAATGCCGTCGATCAACTTAAGTTATGCATTTCCTCCGAATGACTTTTAAAACTAGATTAAGATAAATCGCCGCGGAGATATGGTCTGATTTCATTATTTCTTATTAAAACGTGTGTTATGATTCGCCACAAGATAATCCAATTTCTGTGGCAATTCTTTGAAACATGCGCGTTTTACTATTTGAAGTAAACAACGCCAGTCATTACAACTTACGACATTCGAGTGGATTCATTAGATCTTCTGCACAACATTTAGCTACTTAAATAGATCCTTATAGTTTAAATATATTTAGCATTGACATGACAAAACCCCTCAGCAATGCGGCTTATCCTACAAGTTTACTGAATGCATAACTGTGGAAAATACAAAGCTACACCCACACGCCAATAGCAAGATCAGCGAGATTATTAAACGCGTACTCAATAAATTATAATATTATACATATATGCGGCTCAGCCAGTTAATGTGGGGACCTGTTTAGCCAAAGGTCAGCTGTAATACCGACTACCGACTACCGTCATATAGACACCTCGCAGTGAATGAGTAATGTGACAGCTAATCCAAAGATCAGGTGATATTTATTATGTCACCACCATAATATTTTACAGTATCGACTTATACATATGTTTATTTATGCGGCATTCACCTTTTTAACCAAAACATTTTTAAACTGGATTTATAATGTCTCAGGAGATATGCTGTAGTGTCAATGGGATTCCCCAAACCATCGTGGTGAGAAGAATGACCGAAATTTGGACGAAGCTTATTTAAAATATACAACGTGTTTTTTTTTTTATATCCCATAACTCTAGGGGGTCATTGTACACATCATATGGACAACTTTTACTATGGGACCAAACGTGAAAGCGCGAAAAAAAAAATCAGCTGTTCCCTACATTTATGTTCGTATAACTCGTCAAAATGTAGGGAACACCAGATTTTGGTTTATGGTGGTGATAAACGGCATCATCGATATGACGAAGAAATATTTCTTTTTAGATTAGCTTTTTGACACACCCAAACGATCACTCCAAGAACAGTCTTGGAGTGATCGTTTCGCGCCAACCATCATGGTCCATAACATAGGAACCGAAATCCTTTTCGTATAGGTATAATGAATCCCATTGCATCCTTTTCACTAGTCGATTAGAATCACCTTTGTATCCGGAAGAAATTCTCGAAACCAATGATTACTATTCAATGTCAATACCTACAGACAATCTTCCTTACATATTAAGTCTCAAGGCTTTCCTATTTCCTACAAATAACAGAAATTCCGCTACTGTACATCAATATTTAGTGAGTAACTTACCGACGACTAAGTTGAAAGAATGCCGAACTAAGTTTCGACACAGGTGCTTGCCATGTGCGAAAAATAATGACGTGTGAAGTCATTTTCGAAGGGTTTTTCTTACCTATGCATATTTGAAATGTGACTCAGCACTCAGTATGCACGCGATTGGGAGGAAATTGCACAAATATTGAACTGGTTTGGGTGTTATTACGTCATCACCATCGAACTAGAGTACAAGACCAAAAGTTTCTCGCTTCTTACCTTAGCCAATTTTGTTTTCGACCTAACTTCCTAACACAGACAACTCTCCTTTATTTTCGCATAACTCTTCATTCTGGTGTTATATAAAACATATTGAGATGCTTTGTAAGCATCGTAATACAGTGATTTAGTGAACAAACAAGTAATCAACATCTACACCCTGTGATTACTTGGTGGTCTGCAAATCTGGCGCTGGTCGGAGAAACTCGCATAAGTACTTGCGCAAGCGCAGCCCGTACGTTTCATTGTTGCATTTTCTTTATGCAGACGCTAGGAATTAAATACCTAAAAGGCTGGATATTGGCATTTCCACTTGTTGGGTGACCGAGGTCATGACAGTTGCTTCTCGTTATAAGATACCAATGTTTAGCCATATCTTGTTAGGTACTAGGAGCCAAAGTAGTATACTCGGGATAAGACTAGTATGAAAACATGTCATATTTTTCACAAATTACCAAAGCTCATAAGGTTTAAATTTAAATATTTTAAATTGAATCTGCGTAGATGGTTGACAGAAAATTGTTTACAAGAAATTCTGCAACATAAAAAAAAAGTTTTCCATTGATTTTTGGCGTGTGTTTATTTATTTTAACTTTTTAAGAATTTATGTTGCAGACAAAATGTTATTTTAAGGTTTTGTGAATATTTATTGTAACTTATAATTTATACTATTCATGCAAAATTAATTTGCATGCCCTAAACAGGCAAAATATGGACTGTAAATTTAACCACCAACTTTCACAACTGGTAACATCTATATTTTCTTGCAAATGAATGTTTTTTATTCTTATTCATTGTGTGGCCTTAGTATCTAGAATTATATCCTGTGCGTGATAAAAGTAACGCCTTTTTTCACTGTTTTAAACTATCACGGTTTATAATTGCAATTAAATTGTCATTTACAGGATATTGTGATTATATCGAGACCGCGACACAAGAAAAATGACGCAAGATATCCTGTGAGTGACAACTTAATGACTTTCTAATTTCCAGTTGCCACATAGATTGTCTACATTTCAATTGCATAGTAATCAATGATAAGTGGAAGTGCGGAGAATCCTAATACAAGCAATTCCTTCCTTAAAAGGAGATCTCCAAAAAAACATGTATCTAAATGACCAATGTAATTAAAATAAACATTTTTTTTTTTATTGTATGGTACCTACCAAATAACATACAAAACTATCAAGTAATTAAATAATTAGGGTGAGTACAGACGCCAGCATATCAAGCTACTACTATCTGTCAAATTTATTTAATAGATTTTCAACTTTATCGCTAAAGCATTAGGTTCAAGGTTGATTGGGAAAATGTGACAGTTTTGGGTAGCTTGATGTGCTGGCATCTTACAACTTAGTTGATTCTGGGACAAACGTAGATGAATGAACTGAATTTTCCCACCTCTATTTTTGATCGGTTATGCCATTGTCTTCCTTTACGTAACGTTCATGTAATTTTGACCATATACGTAAGACTGCAGACGGAGGCACCGCTTAGGTTAGGCGTGTGGCAGAAGGGGGTTAAAGATCATGTCTTTGCGTATCTAGACAGTCGAAGGCGACTTGCGCATGGGCAATGTACACTGTGAAAATATAGCCATGCATTTACATATGGTGCAACGTGCACTGTAGAAACTTAACCAAAAATATCATACAGGTTACCTACCTAAGTATTTTTGAAAAAGAACTATTGGAAAAAATCTTTATAATTAAGGGGTTTATTTATAAACGATGATTTATGTTAAGTGACGTTTAGACGTCAAAAATGTATGGTTAAACAGTCGCTAATCACTACTTAATTTTAAGCAACGTTTGTAAATGAAGGGATATTTGTGTAGTACCTAAAAGCCTACCCTTCAATTAGGTATACATATAATTTTTGCACATAACATTATTTTTCATTTACGACAACATTAATTTATGACTGTTTAATTAACTTGACAGCGCGAGCGTTAAAACAATATAACACCAAATTTCACAATAATGTCATGTCAGTGTGGTAACATGAAAGTTTCGTAAACGAAAGCTTGAATGACCCTCCTATGAATCACATAATTATATGTAAATAATATTTCCTAGCACGCCCTTTGACAGCAAGAACCTGTACCTAAATCTATATATATAAAATTCAAAGTCCTGACTGACTGACTGACTGACTGACTGACTGACTGAGACATCAACGCACAGCCTAAACCGCTGGTCCTAGAGACATGAAATTTGGAGGGTGTATTCTTTGTGAAGAGTAGGTATCCACTAAGAAAGGGTTTTTCGAAATTCCACCCCTAAGAGGGTGAAATGGGGGGATTTTGTTTGTATGAAAAATCTTATTCCTTGAGTTAATAAACTTGAAACTTGGCACGAATACTTATCTAAGTAAAATATGAAGTTGGGCATTTTTTGTTTTTATAAACTACCCCATAAAAGAGGATTGGGGGGTTTCAAAGTTTGTATGGAAGAATTTAAGCGCGCAGTCCGATTTAATCGAAACTCAGTATTTATACCTAAAATTGAAAGAGAAGAATAATGTGTATCAGGGTTTTTCGAAAATCTACCCCTGACGGCCTGAAAAGGGGTAGTCAATTTTACAGGGGAGGATTTTACAGCGTGGCTTGATTATCTCAAAAATTGGTATAAATAATCTTTGAGTCAAGTTATGAACACATCCCAAATGATTTTTCAAAATTCCACCCCTGTGGTGGTGAAAAGCGGGGATTCAGTTTATATGAAAAATCTTATTCGTTAGGTTAATAATCTTGAAAATTGGCATGAATACTCGCCTAAGTAAGCAATAAAGTTTATCATTATTAGTTTTTCAAAACTACCCCTCAAATGGGCTATGGGGGTGTTAAAGTTTGTGTGGAAGAATTTGAACGCGCGATCCGATTAACTCGAAACTCAGTGTGTGTGTACTTAAGACTAAAAATAAATAATAACACGTATGAGGGTTTTTCGAAAATCTACCCCTAACGGGGTGAAAAGATAAAATTGGTATAAATAATCTTTGAGTCGAGTTATGAATTTTCATGAATATTTTAAATTCCACCCCTGTGGGGGTGAAAAGCGGGGTACAGTTATATGAAAAATCTTATTAATTTAGTTAATAAACTTGAAACTTGGCAACAATACTTGCCTAAGTAAGTAATAAAGTTTATCATTATAAGTTTTTCAAACTACCCCTCAAAGGGGCTATGGGGGTGTTGAAGTTTGTGTGGAAGAAATTGAATGCGCGGTCCGATTAACTCGAAACTCAGCATTGATACTTTCGACAGAAAATAATTAATAATAAGTATGTAAAGTTGTCGAAAATTGGTCCCTGACGGGGCAAAAAGGGGTAATTCGGTTTTTAGGGGAGGATTTGAACTTGAAACTGTATGTTACATTTACACGCATAAACCACTGAACTTCTGATTTGGCAAATAGATAGATGGCATCCTGGGGAAGCACATACTTTTTATCCTGGTAGCACGTTCCCGTGGGATAAGTTCCGACATCCACGCGGGCGAAGCCGCGGGCAGAAGCTAGTATTTCATAATAAATTGTTATAAATACCTGTTTGTAGTTATTTATTCTAATTAAATTACTCAATAAAATCACCTTACTTTGTTTCTAGAAACTTCCTAGTGCTATAAAAATAGTTACTAAATTAGCCTATAATTCGCCAATAAACCTACAATTGATTTCTACTATTTTATGAATAATCCCTGGATTTTCAGGCATCAGGCAATCCAATTCTTTGCTTGGGTCTTTTCGATGGTAGGTAGGGACTGTGAAGGTTGTCCGCTAAAGTCGACCTTATGTAGTGCAGGCTGGTAATAAAATATCTCTGGTTGCATTCGAACAGTCAAGCGAGTTTAGAATGACGTGTCAAATATTTGTAGTAGGTTTTTGGTTTTGGAAGAAAAGTGTTAATATAGGCAGCAGCAATGATGTAAAGACATAATTAGCTAAAAAACAAGCATATAAAAAAATTATATTAAGCATTGTGGGGTTTATTTATAAACGATGTTTAAAGTTAAGTGACGTTTAAACGTCAAATACGAGTATGTATGGTTAAACAGTCGCTAATCACTACTTAGCTTTAAGCAACTTGGAATAAACGTAAAGAAATCATATCGTTGTTTGATTTCTTATAGTACCTACCTTACTTCTACTAAAATTGGGTCCCGTTACTTACGTCAACGACTCAAAAGTTCAGATATTCGGACACTTGGGACACTCCTGCAATTGGGACATAGTGTGCTTATTTCCTTGGCGAACCATGCCCTTTAAAAAGATTTTCCTCGCGATATCGGCGATGTCTCGAACTCCAAGGCAGGGCATCATCTTTCATAATCAATCACTGCTGGTATCTCTAACTCCTAATAGACAACTGACTATCGTGATCGCAGTCACGCATGGCATTTGAATCAGGAAAATATTCTTCTTATTAGTGATGATGATGATATTAACGGCTGCCAGTCATATGCCTTGTGGGATGCCATGACATCATAGTGTGTGACTGGACAATAACGGACGAAGCTGAAGGAGTTCGAAGAAATAGTATCTAATATATAAGTAATATAATAAAAAGTGTTTTTTTTTACGTTCGATAACGATTGTACAATTCTAGGAACAGTATCGTTTACTTGGTATGTGACCTTATCTTTCCTTTATGGCTTATTTCTTCAAGTTTATTTATAGTTCGATATTATGGTTGTTCTTTACCGTTATTTTTTTTGTGTTTAAGGAAATACATTTCACCGTTTTAATTGTGTAATTTCTTAATGACTGTGTATAATTTGAGGCCGTATTTCAATATTTTAAAGTAATGAACGAAAACAAACGGTGCTTTTACTGTTAAAAACCTCGTAAAACCCAACAATTTGGTAAAAATTGTTTTAATTAATTCAACAGGGGCGTAAATCTCAACAGGTCAAGTCAATTTTGTTATTATTTATTTAAATGAATAAAATCCTAAACATTTGCTAAGATGGCAGCTAAGTAGAGTATCTCATAATCTACTAAACATATTAGTGACGGTCGTTAGACAAAATATTTCAGGTTACGGAAGCATACATTTTCCTGTACATTATGGTGTGTGGTGAGGTCACGGCGGTCGCGCGGAGGCCGCCCTACGCTCGCGCACTCAAGGCAAACGATCTAGGACAGGGATGGTGAACATATAGCACAACGCTACAAAAAATTCTGAACAAGGATTGAAGTGGGGAATTAAAGTGCATTTTTTTGTAATGAATTATATCGATAGTGTATTTTTCAATAAAATCTATTTATTTTAATGTTAAAAGGTATTCAAAAAAGGTATAACATTTTGTTTTAATTTTACCTCACCTACGAGTATCTACGGTTCGGTATCTGAGAGCAAGCTTGGGCCAAAAAAAATTTTTCATTAATTCGTCTTGAATATAAAAAAAGGTTGGCCATCCCTGAACTAGGTTATCATTATGCTCTGACAATGTCCTATGTTACAGCTTGACAAAGATAAATGTTACATCCATATATGTGTGCTATGGTCAATTTAGTAAGTTGTACGTTACGTCACATAATATGCATGGTAATGCAACTTGCAGCATTATTTTGACGATGTCAGTTGACATTGTCAATAATTATCGTTTGTCCCTATGGGCTTTATATTTTTTATTACATGTGCAAATGTGTAATTCATAAATGTCAACCGGACGCAGCACATAATTGCTTGCTTGGATAATTACTCTTACGTGTGACAATTATAAAACAATCTTAACTAAGTTCATTATATGCGATTGATATGTCCTGCTTTTTTTTATTGAATAATTAATGAGTTGTAACTATGGGAATACGTTATTACTTTGTTTGCAATGTCGTTATCCTTAAGTAAATCTGTCCGTTTATCGCTGGTAGTTCACAGACTTTTTTCCTAGCCTGCTCTGTCCCACTCCCGGGCAAAGGCGTCCCTCAACTCCTTCCATCTTCCGCGAGCCCGCGTGTCCTCCTTTCAGATTTGATGGAACCTATCCAGTTCGTCCTACCATTTCCTACGTGGCATGCCGAAACCCCAATTCACTGTCCCAGGACACGGCAGGGGGGCAATTCTCGTAATTTTAAGAACGTTCACAGTCTGATCTCAGTCTCAATCTGTCAAAAAATACCTCTAATTTCCCTCCATTTTGACAGGTTTTTGACATTTGTTTGTCGCCGAGATGAGACTTCGACTAGATTTTGAACGTTTTAAATTACGAGAATTAGCTTTCTGTTCTATGCTATTTGTGCCCACAATTTAGCCGCAATTTGGAAATGCGGCAGACACGTCCTGGTCAGTACCATTTGAGTTGGGTAGCCTTTTGAGCCACTTCAGCTATATTAGTTTTGGGTCGCAATATTGTGTTTCGAACACGATCAGTTAATTTAACAACTAGTACACTGCGCGCCATTGCTCGTTGGTAAGCCTTGTGTTTGTGCTTCTGGATGTCAGTCAAAGACCAAGTCCATAATTTAAGACGTATATTGCAGAAAGTATTAACAGATCTTGCAAAGGAAAAGGGCAAGAATACATTTATTGAATGCCATTGTTTTTATTGTCCTTATTAAGAGAAAAGGTTGGGGATTATTATGGAATGTCGGTATTTCAAGGTAATTCTACAATCCCTCGATACTTAATACAAAAAACCATGTGTGAACATATAGAATCGCCATAAAAATTCCAACGAAATTTTTACCGTGTCAAAGTTCTCAGTACTTGGTGAAAATTTGCATATAACAGGCATCATAAATAGCAACTCGTACCTATGTAGATAGGCTTAACATTTACTTCATCTGTGAATATATGCCGCGTTTCGCACGACTTGCAAAATGTATTGATATCGTGACATATGTCATATGCTTGATGTCATGTACCTATTGACAAATATCATGAATACAGTATCGTCACTATCTTGTAGTAATGCTGTCAAAAAATTAGCAATTAATCTTCAGATTGACGCTTACATCGACTATTAACATCGGTATTGTATTTAAATTCGCAGACAACATGCTCGCAGTGAAATATTGTATTTCTATACCTAGTTAAATTCGCTTCAACAGAAGAAAATAGTTACTTTTATTTAAGCACCGAGCGATGCATCCAAGTGTAATAAAAATTGAGTAACAAAATTCCAAACCTTAGAAAAATAAAATACGTCCTCATTAAGCCTCATTTATATTATAAATGATAGTGTTTAATCATAGTCTTGTGGCTATTCAAATAAACTTGTGCAAGAATATCAATTTACAACGTATCAACGTATCAAACTGTATTTACTATTACGATCGAACAACTAATGAAGTATTTCTTTACTTTGAGATGATAATTAATGTTGTGGTTGGTATTTTTTTCTCATTTAACAAAATATGTACAAGCCTGTTTTTCTGGAAGGGTCGGCAGAAGTAAATTAGAGTAGACATATTTTACCCGATATTATGGTAAAAGATGATTTAAAGCCCTTATAAGAAATGAGCCTATTGACTATAGACATTGACATAGCAAATCCAAACTGCTACTGAGAATTGAATCTTGGGAAAAAACCCAAGAACACTGCGACCCAGTGAGGCACCACTACATCCACTTTTACTGCCTGTAAAATCAAAATTAAAAGCAATATATACAACAATGTTGACGAGATGCTATTTACTGCTACTCAATATATTTTAATGCTCACGTATTATCTTATTTTTAGCTAGAGGCTGCGTGTGCTGAGTGAGGTTTCACAACGGCAACCTCGGTGAGGCGATGCAGTGAGTCAACTCAACGACATGCACTTTTAACACTCGATTGTTCAACGCCTTCCGATATGCGGGTACATTGTAATGCATTTCATGCAGTTTTCCGTGTTAAGAGCGATACAATGTGGTTATAAAAGTGTTGACGTAATTTTTGATGACACAATTTGGCTCCATGGCAGGAAGAAACACGAATATTTAAGCCGGAATTATTCATGTTTTTAGTCATTCGCGTATTTTTAGTTAACATAATAAATATATACGCTAATAGTCTTAAAATGTGTATATGTATATAAAAAAGGAGAGGAAAGAATCATAGGGCATCATAAAATTCGTCCGCATCGCTGTCAACAGGAAAAGTGCCTCAAAGGCTGGCAGCACTGCCACGTTGTATGGCAATGCTAATTCTTTGGCAAAAAAAATGTCAGCAATTCATTTTCCAATTAAATGCTACTGTTATGTTACTGTGGAATGTAAAAAGAACATCCGAGACACTATTATTTTTATAATCGTACGCATTTTATAATTTCCTTTTTTATGACACGTTTTACAGTGTTGAAGTCAATTCTATGGAGGCTTAAGTTACTATGGAAGTAGGTACTTACGTAAAGGCACTCAAAGTATTCTACTCGTCGGAGTAAAGTACCGCGGGATCCTTCAAGCTAATTGGTCTATTACTTGCAAGTACTTGCAACTTACGCGACACGAACAGAATAAAAACAAAAGACAACTGAATACCTTGATGATGGACTAAGTATTTTATAATTATAATTCATAAAATTGTAATGTATTTTGTTTATAGCGACGGTGAGGCCATTATTATGAGCGATCGAGCATTCAATGAAAATATCATTTGAATCGGTTAATGTTCGGCCTGGCCTCCGATGTTTTTATGCGCAGGCGATCATGAGACGTTTATAGGTTTATCCGTTTAAAGACTAGTGTTTAGTATCACGTATAATTTTAAATCAACAAGTTTTGAATACCGTGAGACTGGGAATACAGAACACTTGAGATAACCGTGAGATTACTTATAATATACTATTATTTACAAATCGAGCGTTTCAATCACTTTGGGACTGCTGTTTAACAGGATCGACTTTTTACTTTAAGCCATTACGCTTAAGTAGTATAGTAGCATTAGCACAACGTTTTTTATACCTGTTGATTTTTAACCGGGACTGTTCCTAACATGTTGACTAAGGTTCAACTTTATTACACCTTTACAACACCTGAGATAAAAGTGAGATTACTTAAACTATTATTTACAAAGCGAACGTTGCAATTTATTTTTATTCGCAAGTAAGTTACGCTCCAGTAAATGTATTGCTATTAATATATTAATAGAATTCCAATAAATTCAGTAAATTTAGCATTGACAATGATCGATCATCGCATTCTATTTCAATCTTGGTTCCCTATTATCGAAATCTGGAACGACACTTTGACATTCTTAGACGTCAGTAACGGTGCGCAATGACACACATGTGAGATAATCCGGCCTGAAGACTGGATTTGAAGACCAAATGCAACATCAACATCTAACGGTATCACGGTCGAAATGAAATAACTTTCGTAACTTTAACATTACAATAAAAAAAATGCAAACCGCGACCACTCTAGTATTTCGCGGTTTAAATGATATTTTATGTCAATAAAAAAAAATATACAACAAGATTTCCGGATAGGTAACGTAACTTTTCAATTTGATCCACAACCACAATTTAAGTGATTGAAATAAATAATTGTGAGTTTGAATGTAAACTCATTTTCAAATCCTGCGATCAAGTTCCGTAAGTCTTGTGACGAAACCGTAGCCTGTGTGTTCAATAGCTGCTTATTGCTCTCCCTAGCTAATTAATATGAAAGTTAAAGATTTAAATCTTTAGATTTCCCCCAACCGTACTAAGGGCTGATTTTATCTTTTAGCCCTGAAATAAAATTGACGACTGACAATTCTAGTAAGGAAAACCTGTCAAAAATTCAAAATTTATTCGACATTCTGTATGTCAGAGGTGTAAATAAAATAAATAACGTAAAGAAAATTATGATATCGTAACATAACATTGTTAACAACAGGCTCAAGTAGGCTACCATTAGGAGAACGCGTAACAATTCACACCTTGACTGGGACGCTAAATTGAATTAGACATAGTGGATGCGACACAGAACGAAATACCTGCATTATATAAACAAATTTTCGTCACGAGTTACAGATAGCAAAGGAGTTTATTGTGCACTGCAAATAATCGTTTTAAGAACATTATGATTGATTATAAGGAAAATTCTTACCATGAAACCGCGGCGAGCAGTTATTCCAAATAAAAATAAACGATTTTTTAAAGGAGTACATTTGGGTAGGTACATAAAAGATACATAATCAGCCTATTACGTTCCCACTGCTGGGACACAGGCGTCCTGTGCCTCACAGGGCCCAGTAATATGGGTAGCTGTCACATGACCACGAATTTTTGGTTATAGGACATACCGGTTTCCTTCACGATTTTGAGAGTAGTGGTGATGAAATAAATTACACGCGCCTGCTTGGTTTCGAACTTACAACCTACCACTTGTAAGTCGGGGCAGTTACCACTGAGCTACCACTGCTCCCATAAGTAAATAATAATACATCTATAAGAATTTTCTTATACTTGGCTCTCGCAATAGTCCACATTCTTAACACATGCCTAATTCCATTGCCAACTTTTTTTATTTTGCCTACCATACCCGCAAAACATTCGAATATTATGCAAAACTAAGAATGCCTTACAAAGAACCTCGCGATGCATGCAGTCAGCATGTTTGTTAATATAAATTTCAAAAGAATATCTCTCATATTACCATCACAATACCGCGTCTAATTTCATTATAAGACATGGTGAATGACACATGTATCACAGTTTCAACATACTCATTTATCCTTCATTGTACTGGGAGTAATTTAATATTTGGTAAGACAAGGTATTCCGTTGTGAATGCCCTGTTCCTATAACCTACCGACTATAAATTAGTTTGAACTGGTGACCCCCTTTCTTCCTAACTCGTATCGGGTCGAACTTTGCACACATTGACCAGTCAGCAGGACAGTCTTCTTACTGTCGTCTCGAAGGTACCACCAGTGTTGCTTATACATTAATTGATATTATTCCACTTCAGCTATGATACCACATTAAAATTTGAAATAAAAAAATAATCATTGTACTCCTAAGGGATTACTTGATTATTTTTTATGATAAGTCAAAAGTAGTTGAATTTTCCAATAAAAACGTTATAGCAGTTCAAATATTTGGATCACTAAAATTTTAAATCGTAAGGTGGTGTGTCACAGATGAAGTGGAAAAATGACCACTAACTTTTGATGGCCACTGTACATAACTTATCACGCGTCAAAGGCATTGTTGAGATCGCCGAGGGTGCAGGAGAACGGACAATTAGGACACTCTAGCAGATGTGACATAGTCTTTTTAGGAGCACCGCACTCACAGTAGATGTTGCGTGAATCGATAATGCTCCATTTCGCCACATTCGCCAATCGATTCGGTGCCGACCGGAAGGTAGGTGTTCTTGGGGCTTTACGAAGTTTTGAGGTGGTGTCTACCTCTCTTACCACAACGTGTGTTTGGCGGGAATGGTGCAGTTCTGACTATTTTAGAAATAAATTATGCTAGCAAATGGTAGGAGCATCCTAAAACGTCGTTTGCCAATACTGCAAATCTATTCCAAGTCAACATTAGTTGCTAACATTTACATTAGCAAGTAAAACGATTAGTTTTTAATATAGTATTCTTACTAATAGCTCTTGTCATTATCTGTGAACACATCTACATATTTTGTTCCTCTATTAATAAATACAAACTAATACATAGAGGAAATATACAAAGTAACCTTGTGCGAGTAGGAAGTGATTTCTGATTCCTATTTACTTCTTTACAAGTCGCTATTGAATATGCCAAATAGAAAGGTCAACCAGCCAGTTATAATTCATTTCCGATAGATACTCGCTATCTTAAGTCTACTACCTGCTTATTATCTCAGCATCATATCTCAGCTATAATGATAATTATATCATTAAATGTCTGTAGAAAAAAATATTGACGGAACGTAGCAACAGCAAATATTATACTATTTAACATCTGTATTGGGTTGTAAGTTTGTTTGTCGTTTTAATATTAACCTCCTAATTTTGTAAGAGTACTCACGATGTGACAAGAGGCACAGTATAATATTTACTTAGAAACTTCTTTACCGACATCATATTTCCGCGTAGTCGTCACCCTTATTTATTCGTAGCATTTGTCTCCGCCCCTCTACAGCTACGTGCTACGGGCTACGAGATGCTACGAAAACGGGATGGAATTAAAATGGTTACCTAGTAATGGAATTTTTAGGGTATGATGTCAGAATTTTTATAAAAACTTTTTGTATTAACCTTTATTATAGACAAACCCGTCGTTTTGGTTGTTTGTCTTCCTTAAAATGGTTGTAAATCATCGGAACTATTTCATCACTTTTTTATGAAAAACTTGTTTTAAAACCTGTATGGTTTGAATTCTACACAAACGGTAGTCGTCTAGTACCTACAATAACACGGCTTCATATGACAGACTGTAGTACTATTTACGTTCAAATATACACATAACACAATACGACATTGCACATATGTATTTTACAATAATGTTATTAAACATTCTGTTAAACTTTATTATCATTAAAAAACGCATATAGGATGTGTTCTGGAATAATAGATAAGCCTGTAAATCTGACATTAAATTATTGTATTCGAGCATATTATTGAGAATTGTTATTTAGAGGTAAGTTAGTGCCGCGGTGGTCTAGTGGTCGTAAGCGTGACTGCTGAGCATAAATCCTTGGTTCGATTCCCAGTTCGGGCAGTATTTTTGGGTTTTTGAAGTGAAAACTTCCTTAGCGGCGCTGTGCACTTTTTTTGTGATGGGTAAAAAATGTTAAAGTTTCGTCAGGACACGTGACCTGATCGAAAATTCGTAAGACGGAGCTCGCGTCAGGACACGTAACCTGATCGAAAATTCGTAACACGAAGGGAGAGTAGTCCGCATTCCAAATTCCAAAATATCAAAAATGCACAAAGTAAATATTCAAGTTTTCACTTCTGCCGGCACTCCCGGAGTAGGTACAACCCGTTTTTTTTCTATCAAGAAGTTTTCGGCAGCAGCCCGGAGTCTAGATTTGTGGCCGGTTGGTGATAATAGGCTCACCCCATACTGCAAATAGGACTTTAACATAGCCAACGGGGGATAAAGGCACGATACGATATTTTCACACATAACCGCTGTTCAATCATAGGATTTCATTCAAAATATTTCAATAAATAGAATCATTTTGCAGTAACTTACGAAATTGGACGTTTAAAGATCACAACTTCGAGATTTAATAGCCCTAAGATGTAAATATCACAGAATCGTGGCTACCGATCTGAACAGCTTCTCATCCCACATGGGTTGTAAAGATCAAAGACCCCATCTTGATCCCCTGTCACGTCACGAAACAGTCGTTTTCCAAAATAGTACAGCTTGAAGATTCCGTCGCGATACGCGAACGTAACGAGACGCGAACGAGCGAGTCGTGAGCGACAAAGGCGACGGCAGATAAGCGTCGCTACGTGCTGCGTGCGCCTGCGCCGGCCGCGGCCGGAACCTTGAATACAGCCGCGCTCCTTGCCGCGATATAATAATAAACTGCTCAGTTCGGCCCGAGCCTTTAACGATACAACACGACCGATATTTGTGACAAGTTGTCCGACACAACTTCACACGACGCGATCTTACGAGCCCTAGTGACGTAGTTTACCCAGTGCACCCCCGTCTGGTTAGTGACACAACTAGTATACGAATAGTGTATATTGTGATGTTTTGTGCCAACGCTCCTTGTGCCATATTAGGAGGTGTTAATTGTGTTCGCAAGTGCAGTTGTATTAGGTGAGTGGGTATCTGTAATCACAAAGCAAGATGTGCTATTGTTTTGAGTGATAGCTCCATCGTTGTTAAGATCTATTAGCTTATGTGATGAGGCTGCCTATAGTTAATATGACTATGTTTTATCGTTCAACTGTATGTCAGTTCACAATTTCTGCTGAAGTATTACTTATTTATTTAGAACACTACCACGCCTAACACATGTCATAAGTTTCTGACGTTGAGTAATTATTTGTCCCTGATATTATTATTTGTACTGTCGACGAGGAAGCTCAGGTGTTTATCGTTTTAATAACATCTATGTACTCTAAAGTAAATTACAATTATTTCAGTATAAATAAACATAAAATATTGTTTTCCAATAATTGCATCGCTATTGACAAGAAGGTGCGAAAATATTCCTATTGTAAGTGTTTGTGTATCGTCGGGCACACATTGTATCAGGATCACATACATCGTTTATACTTAGTTGATGTAGCGAAGAACAAACAAAGCTCGTTGAATCATTCAACAAGCCGCACAATGGCAACACAGGTCAGTGTTTCTACTAATGTAGTACCAATGCATAGTTGCCTACAGAATAAACTCGTCGATGCACTTTTCTATTTTCACTTTTCTTTTGTAGATGAAATGTTTGGGAGGTTTCCACATAGTTACATTTTACCCTTTACCTACTTTGGTAATTTAGTTTTTGGCCTGTGACTTACCTTTATTAAAAAGACCACTGAGGTATGAAGTAGTTATCTTGTCTTTTATTCCTGATACAGATTTAAACTACTTTTATATCCGCATTTTTAAATCAAAAATCCAAAGGAAATACATTCCTAACCGGGCGTTTGTTGTGGCAGTGCAGTTTATTTTTTCTGTAATTTAAATGACATAACACAACCATTACACCAGAATTTCAAACATTGAAATACTATGACACACCCACAGTACGCTGACACACCCGTCAGTGATGCCAATATTATGTTTCATTTGGCAGGGGGTGGAACATTGCCTCATATGGGCACTATTCCAGGTCAATGACATAGAAATTTTACAAAATATAAACACAATCCAACTTTGCCCCATCCTAAGAATGTGCCGGAAGACTCAAAACATTGCTACTTAGCTACTATTGTTAATTTCATAACCACTCAACCACGACAGTCAGACGACAACATTGATGACAACAGTTTCCACAACCTACTCAACCACACCATACAACCAACCAACTCTATAGATACGCATGACAATCAATCACAACGTAAAATATTTTCATAAATTATGTAACTCTAATCAACTATTTGAATTTCGTAATGGGCAGCCATAAGACTATTCTACGTGTGATTAATCATGTCTCATGAGGAAACACGCATGTAATTCTTGTTAATGTTTACATGGTGACTGCATATCTATTTAGCACTTTTCTTTTCATACCGTTTAGTTTCTAATGTGGATTGTCTCGCTGGTCGTGTGGTTGTGAGCGCGACGGAGTATAGCTCCACGCTGAATTTTAATTGTGCATCCTACTAACGCTAGAATTTAATTGAAATTGTTACGGAAATCGGCATGTGTGGGACATGCATTTTAAAACGCGGCCTGTGTGAGACCGCACTGTGACTGCCCTTTTACACACACATAAAAACGCGGCCGCTTATGCGATACCATATCGTGATTCTGTTCTTTGAAAGTGGTGTATTCTGAAATACTGTCAAACTTAAATAACTAAAAGAACAAGTATGTATTTATAATTTACCAGGGATCGTAATTTTATTTGATTATTTGTGTCTTTCATAACAGGCTCCTGAAATTTTACGAGGATGCAAAACAACAGCTTGTATAGGTAGGAGTTAAACTTACCTGGCGAAATGCAGTCGCTACCTACTAATCACCTCTGCCTACCCTTTCAAGAATACAAGCGTGGTGTTTCATACACTTAAGTTGCAAAATAATTGGCAAATGCTTAATTGCCTTAATTGTTAACACTTTATCCGTAGCTATCTTTAAACAACGCCTATTTAATCTAGTTTACAAAATTACTGAATCCACGCCATTTAATTCCGCAACGTTGAAGTATTAACTTACTTTATTATTCGGTGGTATTGAGGTTAATAATTAAGTAAGATTTGCTAAACGATTATAATTTTTTACTATATCTTCTGCATTTGAGTGTTGTAATTAGAAGCTTCTTTAGGAAAAATAAATTCTAAGCAAAGCTTAATTTTTTATGGTAAATCCGCAGGACAGCACTTGCTTGCGTTTCTGAATATAACACGACATCACGCCTGTATTGCGGAGAGTTAGGCAGGTATGTGCCTATAGTACCACCCATATTTCACCAGTTATATTTAAATCCCATGTAATGGAGGGTTGATGGCAGTAGTCTCTACTGCCATCAACCGGACAGATGAGGAATTCCAGATGAATGGATGAATGGCTTGCTAAAAATGTTCATTGATAAACTCAACTATACCGTAGCATATGAGTATTCATAATCGCTAATGTCATTTTCGGGCAGTGACCCTTGTTTGCATTGGCCGCTCCTAAAATTTTAATTGTCTTCCCAAATTGGTATTGAAATAGCTTTAAAATTAATTCAGACACACACAATTTCTTAATTATATTGTAAATAAATTTAATACGTAACCTATTGAACGTTTAGTTGTTTTGAAAATTTTCTTCCTCGTATCCTAACACCTACATCAAAATTTTACATTTGGGGAAACATTTTGAATGTCAAAATTGACGTTATTGGTTGTATGAAAAGCTTATTGCTCAGGTTTCGACAATTTACCGGTCGTAATAAAACTGGTCTGTTGGTAAAACATGAAAGTGCGCGGTAATTCCGGATTGTTTCCAAACCGAACTATTATCACAAGCGGACTGGGCAGTGGGCTCCACTGGGCAGGCATTCGACCGCTCCCACTGATCAACGATTTACACAAATTGCCAACATGAACAATTATCTAAACATTGTGACCAACTCGAGTAATTTTGTGACAACACACGCAAGGCTGACGCAAACAATTTTTTTTGCTTAGAGAAAGTAAATCGGTTAGATTACTTACAATTTGGATTAACTAAAATGAAAAGGTCATGGATTTTTGGATTATTATGTAGGGTTCATATATTTACGACTGCCCCGTTGGTCTCGTGGCCGCAAGCGCGACTGCTGTGGATGGGTTCGATTCCTAGGTCGTATTATTGGGTTTTTCTATTAGGAATTTCTCAGTCGCAGCCCGGTTTCAGTTTTTATTCCGTTCTCTTTTATACAATAAACGAAACTCAAGAGATTTATTATTAATAATAATAATTTAAAAATATTTATAAATAACTTCCGGTTTGTACCGGGAAATACAAAGACAGAAGGATTTCGGCGACTTCCGGCTTTACTACCTGTGATAGAACTAATATTGTAACTAATCGATAAACTCGTATAATTTATGTTAAAAACTCAATTGAAGCAAAAAAACAAGTTGAAGTTTTAATGAATATTACACAAGTATTACTTAGTCATACTCACGTTAACTTATTACTTGGCATAATAAAGTGTTCATCTTTACATAATCCGAATATTAAAACTGACATACTTGTCTGCTGAATTATAAGAGACTGATGACTTAGCTACTAAGTTCAGTAGGCAATGATCATGTCTGCCAGGGCCACGGGTTGTTCGAAAGAGATACCGCCCCTGGTACAGGCAACTGAAGGAACACGGGTGGGTTTTAGTCAGTAAAAGTCTGACACGCCCTTCCCAGAGCGGGAGAGGCCATTTGATGATTTCCCACACAAAAAAAAAGGCTATGATCATGTTCTCTTTCTCAAAAGTAATATTTGTTTTCTTAGGTGCTTAAAATAGTTCTTGTTCAACAATTATCTTAGTTTTATCTTCATCCATGTTAGAATATTATTTTTTTATTATTGTAATATCCAGCAGGTGTCACAAAATGGCGGACCGACCTATTTTGACCTTACCGGTACACAAATTAAAACACAATCTAAAAATATTCAAATAAAAATTTCGAATAATTTAGCCCGCGCCTTTTTACTGCCGTCACGAGAACTTATTTACTCCAACCTTCAGACAGCTCAAAATAAAAAATAAAATCATTTTTCACGTTAACATGCTTACTTTGCTGCAATATATTCTGTTCTATGAACAATCTTTATCAGCTAAAAGCCATATTTACAAAAGTGTTTGCCATGCCTTTTGTACATCCTTAAAACTTTCTCTAATCCTCACTCATTCACGATTTAGATCGGTAATTATAATACAATTATCTGTAACAAGCAATCTTCATTACGTGCTCACAATCACAACTCAGACCATTCCCAACCATTGTTCTTATTGTTGCGACAACTCTTCCTACTAATTCGAGTGTCCCTTCGAATTGTACTAAAACCATCAACTTTACATCAAATTCCCACAGAACCATCAACAAGTAGATACCCGAGGTACTTCTAATTTCGTCATATCTAATTACTCAAGCCAACTTACATTTAGTGGTTTCATGTTAATTCCAAGGAGGTTTCGTGTGATCAAATCTCAATTAACGCTACTTTTCTCACTTTGCTGTTAATTTAACTTTACTTTAGGGCTCATGAATGATGAAATCAACTTCCCTTTATACAAATTTCGATACTGATAAGCTAAAATTTAAGAAATCGTTAAAGTATTATAGAAATAATAATCATAGAATGTGTTTGTTAAGGTTGGAAAGATCCTCTTTGAAATTATTACCTATTAAAAACTGGTTTAAAAAAGTTGTATAATCATGCTAAGCAATTTACAAAATGTGTTCAATCGAATGTAGAAAATTGATGATTGGTAGGTATCTATCTCGATCTAAAAAAACAAAACGTTATACAGCTTAATATAATCAACAACCGCAATGGAAAACTTCGATACTTACCTGCGATATGAAACAAAAAACCAGACGAGGATCCCGGAACCTGCAGACTTATGTACCTATTTATATCGTCCGTCATGTGATTGACGGTACCACCAGCGGATATCATTCTTGATTGAATCGCAAATAGAAATACAATGTAGGTAGGTATTGTACGAAAAGTCTATACAATGCGAGGTCAGCTAAAACTGGAAATGTATAGCTTGATATGTCGTTGTGCGTACAAACAAAAACTTCTGACAAATTGGAATCAAATTCACACTTCTGTACAGTTCCGTAAAAACTATTTGCTTATAGAAGACTAGCTTCTGCTTCGTCTTTGTCCGCGTGACATTTCTTGTTCCCTTGAGCCACTCAATCGCACCGCATCACCTGGCCGCGCTACCACTTCGTTTTCGCTTAACATTCTTTCTAAGTTTTTGCACGGCTCCTAAGGGTCATAGCGAGATGTTAATTATCTATTAGCCTATAGCCTTCCTCAAGAATTGAGCTATCAAATGCAGAAATATTTTTTCAAATCCGACTGGTAGTTCCAGAGATACATAGAAACATAGAAACAAACAAATTTTACCTCTTTATAATATTAGTATAGAATAGATGACTCAGTTCCAGGAAAATCACCAAAAATATTTTAATCGTGACTCATTTTCTCGACTGATATCTAAACTTTATTGACTTTTTACTCATTAAAATTAAAAAAGCCCAACCGCATTCAAGTGTTTTATCACGTCCAAATTATTTCGGAGAAGACACAGGTAGTTTTTTTTTGCCCTTGCTATAAAATTGGGATGGTGATTGACGACATCACCTCAAGACCAAAAAAAACGTTATTAATAGCAAAATCAACGCAAACTGAGCCTAATGTTCATACCTAATTGATCGTTAGCAAGAAGCATTGAACCCGGTTCAAATGATGTTTAATTAGCAGACGTCTCGACGAGCTTCATATAGTTTATATTCAATTATCGGTGTGATGGATGACTTATTTAATAATGTAGTGCTTTGTCATTCAAGAAAATGAGGCTCATGTATTGTGTAGGTGTCTACTCGTATGTAGTGTAGTGACTAGCCTCGTTAAGATATGTGACGATGACTATTGTTCATTAACGTGTAGATGGACACGAGTACTTACAATAGATAGAGTATTTAAAAACGTTGCTTTATATTAATTGGTGTTCCTGCTCTTTACAATAAACTATCGTAAACAGTTCTTTATAAACTTGTTCGACCAGACTCATATACTCCTTACATTTAGATATAAATGCCCCCGACTATCTCCATCCATTTGATAGTAACTCTAAATTGTACCATTTAGTTGCAATACCTTCAATAAATTATACCTACCTTAACGTTCTCGTAACTTAACGTAAGCGCTTTAGTGACTCAAACCGCATAAATACAGGCATTACAGTCATAGTTATGTTCGAATGGTTCCTCATCATCATCTGCCTAACCTTTTCCCAAGTATGTTGGGGTCGGATTCCAGTCTGACCGGGTGCAGCTGAATACCAATATTTTACATGGAGCGACTGCCTATTTGACCTCCACAACCCAGTTACATACGATATCTCTTGTCACTGTCTTATATCCACGAATGACAGCTGGGACCAACGCAACGTTCCGAAGCACGGGGGGGTCTCGGTATGTAAAGATGAGACCCATCCTCGGACCAACCGTGGCAAGCTCGATCGATCCGTGCGGCTGTTATTAAGCCACGAGCGAATAGTAGCTACATAAATAAAAATAAATTAACAATATTGATTCAGTATTATTTAGAATCATAATGTTCTGACGCTAAGTAATCTTACGCTATGTTTGCTATGTGCTTCCACATAGCTACAGCTTCCTAATTAATAACAAAAATACTAATGTTTACTTTTACATCGAGGAATTTACTTCACAATGATGTTGAAATGAATTTTGTGATAGCGTCGTCGTTTTTGTGTGATGTCGTCATTTGAGTTTTAAAATGATTTAATACGCTACAATAATCTCTTTTGAGGTATCTAATGTTGCCATACTCATCATGCTTCGCTAGACGATCTAATTTATGATCTGTGTTTTTATTACTAAATAAAGAAATAAAATCCATTTATTTGTGGTACACAAGACGCAAAGAAAAAATACAAAAAAGAGCAAGTTGGAGAAAATATGCGTCCAATTCATGCAAAACACACAACACACAAGCACACAAGACTGGTGTCAAAAGTTTACATGTCCTTGTAGTCGACAATTTCGAGCTGTGAAAAAAAACTATTACCCTTTTCATCCCTTACCGAAAACGACCAAACCCCGATAAAATAGCCACTGAAACGATCACAAATTAGGAAACCGTCCTAGGTCGCTTGCAAAGAGAAATCTAGGTCAGCTAAATGTAACTTGCAACACATCCCATAAGTATATAATATTATTTTATTAACTTAATGACGGGATATCCCACACGATGCCAAAACACAAAAACATTAAAATAAGTAACTCGCAAGAACTAACATTTACTACAAACGGATACATTAAAAAAAACTACTTCGTAAAACTATTCGTTATGAATTTATTGTGGGAATATGAAATAACTGTTACGAGCGTTATGTCATGAAGAAAAAAGAACATGTAGAACTCCTTTTTAAGATAACACAACAAGACAATGGTCAGTTATTGTAGGAATATGCAAATCTTTATAGTTTAGTGAAGCACCGCACGACCTCCCCGCGACCTCGGCGGACATGACGCAGCATCACACCGCACAATCTTGACCAAGTAGGAAGAGGAAAATTATCTAACCATCACATTTTAAATATGCATGCTATAAAACTGAACAACAGAAGTCCAAACTCAAAATTTGTCAACAGACAATGGGGCGCAGCATGTTATGTAATTGGTGTCAAGCTAACAGATCGTGTTAGAAACACCACCCTGAGCTCCATAACTCAAGTAGCGGATGTTGGAGAAAAAAAAGCCGGGCTGAAATGGGAGTGGGCCGGACAGGTCTCACGAATGCACCCGGAGAGATGGGCAAAGATCGTCACGGACGCCTAAGGGAGGACATCGCCGTCGAACTAGACCACAGGGAAAGCGGTGTGACGATCTGATATCGTTTACAGGGCCAACATGGTCAGAGATCCCACAAGACAGGGAGTTCCAGGAAAAAGGGCAAGGCTTTGCCCAACAGTTGAACACAACAAAGGCCAAAAAAAAATTCACACATTCTCCTCTACATGCTACTTGGAAATAAGCACTAAATTCGCTTACATTCATTGAGAAATACTTTAATTTCTCTTGCTGGTAATTGACGGCAGCTGTCATAACGTTCCATGTTTTCTCAGAAATCTCATAATATCCGTCAAACAGTCGTGCCGCTTGTCTAGGAAGAAGAAGCCATTTGCACAATATCTTCAACAATTTGATTATATCCTAAACGTAATAAACATAATTGGAGCGCGGTTGTAAAACAAGAGTGTATAATCCTACTAATATTATAAACGTGAAAGTTTGTATGGATGTATGGATGTTTGTTACTCTTTCACGCAAAAACTACTGAACGGATTTGGATGAAATTTGGCACACATATGGTTTATAACCAGGATTAACATATAGGATACTTTTTATCCTGATATTCCCACGGGATCGAAACTTATGCGGGTGAAACCGCGGGGCGCAGCTAGTGCCTACATAAAATTAAATAACAACAAAGGAATTAGTCGGTATACATTGTTCCTCGCAATTTTATTGGACATGCTGCCTCTCTGCTCATGACTCCGATGGACGGATGAGATAAAAATAATTTCCCACGTTAATTGAGTGCACCGCGGCCGCCTGCGTGTAGCAATCACTTTATTGTTTCGGATCAACAGACAACGCCCGGTAACTATCTACAACTCACATCAACCTCGAATTATACAATGAATTAATATTACTCTATTAATATCGAATTCATAGCGATATCAATCATTAGGATACCTGCCACTAAAAAGTTAATTAAACATTAATTCAACGGTCTCGTATTGTAGTAACAAAAACAAAGAGGTGTACGGGTGTACGTATAATAATAAAACACTGATATTAATCCCGTCATTAAGCTGCGGCCTTTACCATTCATTGTAATGAGTAACTGTCTGAGGTTCCTTCACAACCGGCACAATGCTGTTCACGCGGCATGTGCGCTCACGCATCTCGCTAATAGCACCCTGCGCCGCACAATATTAATTATTAAACCCAGCGAAGCTTTATCTGCTCGCCGGCGGAATTGTCTTAATTCTCTTAGCACAGCTATCTACCAACATATCTCATTACAGGACCTTGGCTCGAATACCAACTGTCCGTTGTTTTTAAACGCCGCTGTCATTTGAGAAGGTTGTACCGGAGCACTCAATGCAAACATGTTATAGTGTTGTTCGATGCACGCGACTCATGTTCGCACCCGTCACTTGAAAAAGTACTCTCAGCGGGTAGATGAACTATTTACCTAAGTCTCTGCACATAATAATTCAAAATGAATGGATTCAGATACTTGTCCGGGTAATTTATCATCAGGTCTTAAACGCCCAAGCACCTTGAACATTTTTTTTTTTTATCGTACATACAATTGGCTGATAATTTATTATGTAGCATTGATCTTTGATCTAGATACCAACAAAAAGCAACGAATTGTTATTCAGCAGCAGCATGTTAAAAAATTATTGTTGCATTTGTTTTTAACTACGTGCGAAATATAATGCATCGCGCATTAGATGTCGGTGGAGGCCGCCAGACGTTGCAACTAACTATTAAGACGTAACTACGTCACGTTTACGCAAATTGCTAAATAACGAATACACACTGATTGAGAAGTAAATAGTCTCATAGTGAGCAGTAGCCGCCTACTCTGTTATACTTAAAATGTAGACAAGAGGCAAATTAACACCAGATTCGAGCGGTCTAAGCAACGTCGCGGCGTCGTCATCAAGGTTGGCAAACATTGGCATCGCGAACTAATTTATTCAACAAACGTCGATTTCAGTTCAACCCATAATCAAACTCCGAAAAATTAAAGCATTTAGTTGTTTACCTCCGAAAATGTAAACGATTAACCTCTTGCACTTCTTGTTTGATGTTCAAATTAACAGCTTTTACATAATAGTAGGTCTGGGGCTACAGAACATGACGACGCTGTTTTTGCGTGTGTTTGCAGATCGATTGTGCAATCCACAAAGCTATTTAGTTTAAACATTCCTATACTCTGAGCCATATTCTATGAACGAAATGACCAGCCTTAGCTAGGCCTCATTTCATAGAATATGTGGCTCAGCTGCATCTTTTATCGTTCATTTTCATGAGAATATCCTGAACCTTTAACTGTGGCAGATTGTGTACTTAGAAAAACCATGGAAAAAGTGGTTTTAATACCACCAGGAGTCTATTTAATAAAACCGATAGGCGACGAGTCACAAAGGTGACAATTTGACAAGTTCCTTTCATACATTTTCTACTTTATCAAACAGCACCTGTCGCGAAAACATTGTTTTGACAAATCCCATGTCACATTGTGGATTACATTAATTAATGCCCACAGCAAAATAGAAGCAGTGCAAATAAAAAAACCTATTTAACACAAGTATGTAGATCGTAGTGATGGGCTGTAAATTGTTTGTGGAACAAGTCAAGGTCAAGTTCCGAGCACTTGGCTCTGGCCAGTGGCCACACGTCGGGTTATGTAACCTCAGCAACCGGCCGCACTCACGTACTAACAACCGTTGATTGATCTACTTTTAACCGACAATAAGTACAAAAACTACTGCAGACTGGCCACTGTATCTTGGCAGACGGTTAAAAAGTTATAGTTATAATATGTACTGAATTTTACATTCTTGCTTTGCAAGTGGCGCCCCCATAAAGGGTCAAGTAAAACTAGTGATCGTCTGTTGTTATTATTTTCACTCTCTCACTATTACACAAGACGGACAACAATAATAATATTATGATCACAAAGGGTATAATTTTGAACATTAATAATACACACTACTTGGTAGTTTATTTAGCTTTGTCTAAAGGGATACGACAAAACAATGAAAGAGATGAGAAGGCTTTATTTAGTTAACTGTGAGATAGGTTTTTGAGAGAATGAGCAAGCATCGCTACATCTCATTTGAATAATATCGTCCCTAGAGAACCACAGAAATCATGTTTGTTTCTGGTTTTTAGCGGACTTGCAAAGCACGCACTGTTACTGTCATATCGTAATGATGCTTATTTGGCCAGATCACAGCTGGAAAAATTATTAACCAAGCAAAAAATTATTTAAAACCGCAATATAACTATCTCGAAGATATGGCCACTTCCTGACAGTTAGTCACAACAACAAAAAAGCAAATACCTTTCTCTATGACCACCAAATAAAACCTATCTGTTGCGTTATTCACAAAGTTTGCATACTATGTATATATTTTGAGTGGGCGATTCTGCCAATTTTGACAGACACTTGTATAAAGTGTACTCAGAAAAGATAATTAGGTAAAACAATAAAAAACCGGTCAAGTACGAGACTCGCACACGAACCACCGTTCCGTACCACCGTATAATATTTGAACAGTACATATTAAAAAAACACGTTGCTAATATGGGGTTCTCCCTTTTATTTTCAACTTTTTTTGTTTTTGTTGTTATAGAGACAATAAAAAAAAACATTCTGTGAAAATCTCAACGGTCTACCTCTTACGGTTAATGAGGTACAGCCCGCTGACAGACAGACGGACGGACGGACAGCAGAGGCTGGAATAGATCCATTGGCACCCTTTGAAATCCTAAAAATGGTTTAATACCGCAGTATATCTCGAAGTAATAACCACTTTCTGAGTGAGTCACTGCAAAAAGAAGCAAAACTACCTTTCTATGATCGCAAAAAAACCATACACCATATTGCATACCCACTATATTGCGAGTGGGCGATTCTGCCAATTTTGGCACTAGTATAAAGTGTACGCAAAAAAGATACTTAGGTAAAACAAGAAATGAAGCTCTTGACTTTGACTTTTGAAAATATAAGTTCATAACGAATCACGAATCAATCAAACACTTGGTATGTGACGGCGACTATTTACTAAATACTTTTCAAAGGCTACGTAAAGTCTAAGTTAGATGACATTATGAATATTCAAATACCGAATAGGTACCTATACATATCAGTATTTTATCTTGACTGTGGTACATGAAATTAGCTGCAGCAAAGGTTCGAGATGGCGCGGGAGAAGAGTATACCTGGGCAGACTTGGCGTTTTGCCTAGCCTTTGCTTGTGGGTAGTTAAAAAAAAGATTCAGGAATTGAATATCAGTATCTAAATATTTAGACCTGCATAACGATTCTGCCTAACAATGGACTGCAATAAGCCTATTGCAGACCAGAGTTATTCAGAATCCCATAGTGAACATGAATTAATCAAAGTTTGTCAATATTTCACCATCCTCTTTGAATTTGCGATCCGTAAAACATACGTGATTAAAATCATGCGATTGATTTCATATAATGTGCAATATTTCCTTAAACGTTCGAAACCAAATAGTCAAAGTATGACAGATTTTAAATGGCGACTTATTACGAAACATTTTGAGGATGTGCCGTCATATTGTGCCGATCAAAGGGCCGTGCGTGCGCGCCGATCTTCCGAGCGTGCCAAAAGTCACGCATGCGTGCTGAGCCTACGGTCACGTACACTAATACACTAATTCACGTACATTAGAACACACCTAAGGCGGTTTGGCTTAAAGGCACCAATAGATAATACTAGTAAATATAATAAGAATTACTATTAAAACAGTTGTGAAATACCACTGCTCCTAATTACCTGTAATGACACTAATGCGATCTACATATCTTCTGGTAAAAAATATTCTGGTCTTAATCATTTTTCTTGGCCTTTTTGTTTGGGGTTTATCATCTTTGCATTTTCCTGACGATATACCGGTAATATTAATTTATTTTTTGGTTTTACCCGAAGCGGCGAAAACAAAAACCTAAAAACAAAGTTTTCCTTTCCTCAAATCTCTCTAAAGTATCTTAAACCTATCCAAAATCAGTAGGTACTTAGCACACAATGTATGCATGAGATGTGTTCTGGTTCTTTAGTATGAAACCAAAACTTATTGTTCCATTAAAAACCGTTTAAACCTTCAAACTGCAGATCAAAGGTGAACCACAATAAAATTAACTGCCAGTACGTTCTGCCGGTAAATATTTTATTCGCAAGGACGAACAACCGACATTACGGCAGTAAATTGTGCTTGTAGTATACCTGAGTATCTACACTATACAGTCGCCGTGAACACGTCGATAACACTATAATTACGCTGCAAGTACAAATTACTGTAGTTATTAACATGCATAATACCGCCTAGTGCAGAACCTAATACTGGTAATGCAAAACGATAATCTTTAAACTTTAAACATACTACCTACTTGCCTATACCTACATGGAGTGGCTGACAGTTCACCTGAACAGGCCAACCTGCGTCGGCGTGGCCGGATCAAATGATTCTACATACACGAGACGGTGAGAAGATTTTGAAATCGTATCTTCCGCCCAGCAGCAACGGCGGTAACTTAAGAAGTGTAGGTTGCGGGTTCGAACCCAAACAGGCAATCCACTTTGTGTTTTTGAATTATTTCATCACCACTACTCTCAAAACGATGAAGGAAAACATCTTGAGGAAACCGTCATGTCCTAGAGCCAAAAATTCGAAGACAAGCGACATCAGCCAACCTGCAATAGGCCTACGTGGTGGATTATGGCCCACTCCCTCTCAAAAAATGGAGGCCTGTGTCTCAGCAATGGGAACATTATAGGCTGATTATGTATCTTCCACACATTGTACAGTTTTTAAAGACGTGAGGCGAACCTATGGGAGTCTTAAAGTTTAAATAGGTCATTGAACCCCTTCGATAAGTCTATGAATCTCCTACAATAGGTAGATACATCTTTGTTCCACCAGCAGCCTGTTTTGCCTAATAGGAAATGTTAACTGGCTACTGATAATGATCTGCGACCTTTCGAACACAATACCCATTTAAAAGCTGAAAAGAGTTGATCGCGTGTTCTCCTGAGCCAAGTACATTTTCCTATGCTAAGTAGTGGTTAATTAAAAGTGGAACGATGGAAATAAGAGAATATTCAACAATTATTTATGTCCTCTTCTAAGTAACTAGTGATCACTTTACTATTTTTTGAGTTGTCCTAATTATCATACAATCGAACGAAAATGGAGTGATGATCGTAACTCATTGTTCTTACTTATAAAAGGACCATAGTCAAATTAAATAGAGTGAGATCACATTATGCATATCATACATAAAATGACGCCTTTGTTCCATGGGAATAGGCAGAAACGGAGAGGCACATTTTATACGACTACACTTACCAAGGGGTATCATATTACTCAGTCACTGGGTTGTGGAGGTCAGATAGGCATTCGCTCCACGTAAAATACTGGTATTCAGCTGCATCCGGTTAGACTGGAAGTGACCCCAACATTGGGAAAAGGCTAGGGAGATGATGATTTTTTATGACTACGCATTTGTGAACACACGTCACAAATTTCAAAATAATACTCAAGTGTAAGTAAGTACCGCTCATTATATATTATCTCTTAACAATTCTTTAGCATAAAGAATGTATTACGACACTGTCCCTAAGCCCACTCGTACAGCAGCTTGTGTAAGCTATTTGCCCAACCATTATAGTTTTACAAAGAATATTGGTAAAGAACAATTAGCTGACAGTGCAATCAAGTTATCAAGTGTCGTCGCAAGGTTATCACTTCGTAACTTAACTACGTGTTTGGCACTTGAAGCTCTTTACATGGCTTATATGCCAGTTTCATTTTGGTATGTATCGAGTTGTTTAAGTAGGTGTAAGAAATTAATGAATGAATAGGAAGTGTTAAAGTTCGACGAGATAATTATTTGAAATAATAATTTGTCAAGACTGTTTTTACCAAGCCCGATAATGGACTATAAAAACTAGTTGAAAAACCCACCACTTCCACGTGAACTACATTTCTCAACGCGTGAAATGTCAAAATCATAAAGATTGCGAGTTGAACGACTTGTCTCTGCCCTTTATTGCCACAATAATAACTAGCATCACACATTTCGCAAGCCCGTAATAAATTGTACGACAGAACACATTAAAATGTTTAATGTTCTACATTAAGGTACTTAAAAAACGGTCATCAGGAGGGTCAACGACTGCAGTTAGACAAAAACCATGAAGAGGCGATGCCCTGAAATCAGCTTATATAAAAACTGAGCACAGCCGTAGAGAACAAAACAAATTAAATAGTTGCATCGGCCAAATAAGATCACTTCTGATCTATTGCGTCTTGAATCTAAACGAAAACGAAGAAATTAAAGTTAAGTAAATAAATAAATTTTATTTGTTACGGAAAAAAAATTAAAACACTGACTGACTCCAGAGCTAGGTTAATTATTTCTTCCATTTAGGTTGAAGATAAAAATAAGCAAATATGCAACAAAGTTATGAAACCTATTTAAAAATTGAGTTTGATAGCAAAAAAAAAGTAATATTAAAGATTGATGATTTACTAATTTCTGATTTTATTCTTAAGCTTGTTAAAAATAAAATCTGAAATCGTTCGATTAGGAGCATCGATAAAACCTTTAACTTACAAATATATTGTACTATACATACCTTTGTCATAATAATATGACGATACGTGACACGCATCTGTTATGAGCTCATAATCTTCTTGAGGAGCAAGGCTGAGTCACTGATGGAGGCAAGGTGCTTCGTCCCCAGTGCCCTCGACTTCGAACGACCGTGACAGGTCCATGACCACACTTGGAAGTCATCTGATATGGACAAAGAGGCATTTTCCTGATCCGAGAGCAGGAGATTACTGTGACGTGCACGTACTGTTCCTTGATTTGATTTAATCTCTGAACAATGCTGTTTGCTCCAAGGAAAATGAAGTTTTTATTTAGATTAGAAACACTACATAACTAATCGTTTAAAGGAACACAATTAATGTGGTTTTATCTATTAATTGTAGCTATGGTCCAGGTAACTCTTTTATCCTTTTGATTTTATCTGAGTTAGGCGGATCAGAAACTACTTACATCGCACCACGAAGATGACACGCCCACGCGACTAATTTTTTACATAAAATATAAAAACGCGCTTCCACAAGGGGATTTTGGCTCCGATTCCCACACCCCGCTGCGGGGCGCGTTGTAGTGCGCCTCAGATGCGTTTAAATGAAAGTTTTACATCTAAAGTTCAAATCATTAGGTATACGCAATATTCCAAAGACGATTAGTTGCCGTGACCCAACGATTGAAAATAAATCAATTGGTCGCAAACTTCGCAATCGCATTTATTAATTAGAAATACAACATAGGCTCTGCAAAATAAACAAATTGATGGTACCATACATACATTAATTGTATGTTGTAGTCACTAATTTAACATATCATCTACGTTCGCGTAATCTGACGGTTGTGATCGCCCTTGCTATCACCGATGGACATACAAGGTTATTGGGGCGGCCTTCCTCCGAGCACAATGACCCAAGCTTGGCTTCCGGGAGCTACAGGGCAAGGTTTCTTAATAGGAGCTTAATTCTTTACAAATTCGTGTTGCTAATGATGCTGTTTGTGTGCAGTGTAGGCGGACAGGTGACGTTTAAATGTTTGTCTATAGATACGTGAATACTATTATTTAGTATTTCATTCTTTTCCTAATTGCTTTGCTTCCCAGATAAAACCTGAATGGCAATCGCTCAATTCTCGTTTAAATATTTTTACTGCCCAGTCTAAATATTATTTTTTCGAGTTCGATTATCATATTATATGGAAAAGTTTCAAATAAACGGCAAAATGTTCAAGTGTAGACACAGTTCTCAAGCTCAGAGTTCTCTTTTGGTTTATCTACCACACAAAAATAGCGTTTTTCGATACGATATCAAGGTAGTACAAGAACAACTTTAATTTTAAACTTGACCATGAAAGATGAACTCTACAATACTGTTTTATTTTAATTAATATACAATATAGATACCTATGTTGTTATGATTTATAATATTTGACATAATTTTTAAAAGGTAAACTAATCATATTACGAAATTAATATAATATGAATTATAATCGTCGTAGATGAGTCGTACCAATTGACCTGCATGTAGGAAGCCGTATGAAGAAAACGATCATCAATATTATAAACAGATTAACATATGTATAAGTTGACAGGTACATGCATATGCCAAGTATTTACTCTTACTTAAATCTATTACAAATCATTCTGCAAAATGTCTAAAACAAATTGTTGTTCTGAACATGACAAACTTTAGCGTAAATACAGTTATTGCGAAACGGTATACCAACATGGGACACACAATGGCCCAACATGGACAATAAGGATTAAGAGGTACTGCATCATTCTGCTCGTACTCGAGTACCTCAACATCGTACATCACTCGTCTATACAAAGAGAAAGCCAAGCCACAATGTATGTAACTGATGGCAACATATCATTCCACCAATATTTTTGAAACAGTCCACATTATACACACAAACTGCTGTATTTAATCACTACAACAAAGATAAAGAAATTGCTATTTGTAGAACAATAAACTTAAAACTACGTAACCATTGTTTAAACGTACAATTATATGCATAATCTTAGTACTATTATCAGCCGACGCGGTAAAGAGCTTTTTATGTACAAGATCATTATTATCCCATTTATAGGCCAACGGGTTATTAACAAGAATGAAGTGACAATTATTAAATGAACAAAAGCTAAATAATGTATGTAATTTACTGTTCAAGCGTTCACCCTTGAACTTTGCAAACCACTTCATTATTACTTTAATAGCACCGCGGTATGCACATACATATACTGACAGAACAGTACATGAAACACAACATATTGCATATTAACTTTTTCTTATTTTTTTTGTGCTCCTTAGGAAACATGGAAAAACCGCAAGATTTGAATCAATGCCGTATGATCGGATCGGGATTTCTATGACGGAACAAACTGACGAAGTGACGACCACGGATTTTCCAACAAAAATCCTGGCCCGTTCAGAATATCAAACGAGATATTTTTTTAATATAAAACTGATGTTGCTATCTAATATTCTACTACAAATAAAACCTGAACGAATCAATTAACATAAAACTTTAGTATACTGGTGCTAAATAATAGTTCATTCATATTCGTCCTCGTTTTGTAAACGAACTGCCACAGATAACTAATTTAAGCATTGAAACAATACAGTTCCGCTATGCATTTGCCAATAAGAATACCGAGTGACCATCGACATATAACTAGACAATTATAAGTTTCAAAGTCGTTAAAAATTTACATAATACGAAATAATCATCATATAACTGTAACATTCTTTTGAATAAGTTTTTCATCAGGCATGAAGGTCTCAAATGGTTCTAAAAGAAATAAACATAACACATAGTACTCAAATTGTATTCACATAGCACGAAGTAAATAGTATCGTGTTTAATTCGTACTTGAACTTATATGTATAATATGTTCCGTTAAAAATAACGTTTCAATCTTGAGATCATATATCTGTTCGCTCATGTGTGAATGAGGATAGATGGACTATTAATCAACTGTAACTAAAATAAATACGTTGTCATCATGTAAGGCCTCTATAGACTCGAACATAATTTCACATTGCTTAAGTATGTATCAGAGAAGTTGGCAAATAGGGCCTTAATCGCAACCAGTTCTCCTCTACGAAGGTTAAATATGTTCTGTAAATAACAAGTGAACCAACCTCGATGGAATACTTCGGAGACATTTCTTCCGGTACGCACCCACTGGCCAGTTCTTATCATCGAGCATCACAACACTTCCGACAAACCACTCCACGTGCCTTAATTTATGTCAAGAACTTTATCTCGATAGAGGTCAATAGTTTGTTATTGATTGAATATTTGATTGTATTCAATTTGAAGCTATTTTTATTAAATATCAATTAAGTTTTCGAGAATTTTCCGACACTTGCGTTAAGTTCAAGAGTCTGGAGACCTTCAAGGTACAATGGCTGGCTTATGTCTGTCAGTATTAAACGGTTTTATATAAAGGTCTTAATGTTAAAATAAGAAAGAATGTAGGTGTGTATTCCGTCGGCCTCTATAAGACGAGTAGGACTCGAGTGGTTATATTACTAGATGTCATTGAACCCGTCTCGGGTAGAAATAGTGATCGAAGCCAAGTACAGCCTTAACGAGAGCTAAGTGTATTCGCTGATAGTTTTAAGTTTGTAAGTACCAATTATTACTTGCTGAGGCGTCGTGGTGACCTAGTGGTAACGGTCGCAACTTGCGAGTTGTAGGTCGTGGGTTCGAACCCCAGCAGGCACTTTACTTTGTGTAAATTATTTCATCACCACTGCTCTCAAAACGGTGAAACCATCATCATAAGGAAACCGACATATTCTAAAACCAAAAATTCGAAGACATGTGACATCTACCAACCCGCACTGGGCCTGCGTGGTGGATTACGGCTCACTCCCCCTCAGCAAGGGGAGGCCTGTGTCCCAGCAGTGGGAACATTATACGCTGATTATGCTAATTACTGCTTATTAAAGAAACGGCATTGAGAAGTTTCATAATTCTCCCCCAATTTCGCACCATTATTGTCGCCTAGCTAAGCGTTCATTAACTTTTCACCAACCGTAGACGAGAAAAATCCAAACTGTTGCTTGATGCAACTGTTTAACAAAATGCAGATCATACATTGCTGAAACGGCTATCTGCATACGAATCACACAATCGTAGTCCTTGCACCTTTTACTAAACGCGATTTGCTCCGTATTTCACACTCAGTGGGTTTGTTACGCAAGGCATACAATCTCGGAGTATCGCGAGCAGTTTATTATTTAATTAGGGGCAGAACTGAGTGCACCATAAGGCGTAAGCCAACTACATCCGTTTCCCGAAGGCGAAGCGACGCGGGAGTGTTTCGCAACAATCGCAACTCCTGCGCATGCCGACCGCGTCGCGGCGCCGAGATACGATAATCTTTGTATTGTTTTCTGAATTATAAAAAGGTTTTTTTTTTAACTTTAGTAGGTATCACTGAGAACTGGTGTTAATGCTTTATTGTAGCTAGCTAATTGTATTTTACGAAAAGCTAGTTGTTCCATAATAGCCAATAGATAAACATCAAAGTGCAGATATTGTATATGAACTGTATTTGATCTTTCTAAGTAAGCATTTAGTTGTCAGAAAGTATTTCTTTATAGTTTCATCTCAACCAAATGGTTCTCTAGCGCTTGATCCCTTCCAAAAAGGGTCTGAGTTGGCTACACTATAATTCCACGGCCTTAATCACAACACCTGTTAAAACGTATTAGTAGTCACAGGTAATACCTGCCTACATAATGCTGTTTATTAATCATTAGCTGTAGTCACAGCTGTACCTTCAGCATATACATAGATGGATGCCGTCCATCTCGTAAATCTTGCGAAACCAAAATGGGTAGTGGTGTGCTAGTCTACCCAATTTAGCCTGGTACAGCTATAACGATAATTTTATTAGAAACTAGCTACGCCCGCGGTTTCAGCCGCATAAGTCTCGATCAGGGAATATCAAGATAAAAAGCATCCTATGTCCTTATCCAGCCGATCTCGGCTTTCAAGCATTTCACCGTGAAATCTTAAGTGAACTGTAAGTAGTGTCAATCCCTAGCATCAAGTGGAATGACAGCTCACGTCACCTAAGTTTTCACGGTGAGATTTTTACAGAATAGACCCGCAGATCATACCCATGTGCCAAATTTCATCCAACTCCGTTCACCATTTTAGCATGAAAGCGTAACAAACAAACATACAGAAAATCAATTATTTTCTCTTTATAATATTAATTTAGGCGTATACAACCAAACTCATTTACGTATAAAGTTTAATGCTAGTATAAACATCACATAAATCTGCTGCACTGAATATTTGTGTCAAGTACGAAACTCGTCTTATTAACATAGAACAGTTAGTAGTCTGTGGTAGGACCGACACCGAAGAATTCGCACCTACCCTTAACTTGTCTTTACGTTGCATCCATGCATATTTACATAGTTATTACCTATTTACATTAGCATGATCATGAAGCCTAATGCCTATAATCTGAATACTAATACTCGTACATATTATGTATGTATGGAATGTATCTCGAAAATGCCGACTAATGCCATTCGATTAACTGCTTCGTAGGTTATGTTTGATTTTAATTACTACGTTCCATTAGTACCTACTTGCGTAACCAATTTATAAATTAGATAAGTTAATTAAAATTGCATATCGAATTTACCTTATTTAATGAGCATTCCGTTAAGCCCATAAGTAGATCTCGTTTCGATTCCATTCAGTTTCATGTCTACAAGTGACCTACATAGAATCTTACACATTCTTATCTAAATCGTAATAATAAAACGTCTATTCAAGAATGGCAGAAATTGTCACACAGACTCGAAAATTACATTCAAATTATACAGCGAATGCCACCACACAGTTTTAAACTTTTAAGCAAAAATAATCTCTGAAGTAGGTGTTTCAGAATTTCTGAAGTATTTCGGCAGGTTTCATCAAAGTTCGTTAATAAAAAATACTCAGCCGGAACAGTTTTAGCAACTTTTAATATTTATGATGACTTGTATGTAACAGTTACAATGCTCTGCTTATATTTTTATGAAACCAAGGATAATAAAAGTGATGTGTGTAATTTAGTTAAAAGCTAATTGCCTTCTTTCTCATCATTTGTGTTAGCTAAGCGTCGTACCGAGGCTCATCACTTATGATAATATGTGGCTCATATCGTAACCCTCCAATGGGGACCAAGATTAGAATCCGAACCAACCGGTACTTTTTTGATTCATTAAGAAAATTCGCCATTCTAGATTATACTGTCCTTGGTGGGACATCTCCTCAAGGAGCTCTTTTGAGAGATTTTTGCTTAAAACTTAAGAAGTTTGTTTGGACGATGACTTTAGGCTCTCCCTCTATTAATAATAATAATAATTTATTTAATAAAAACGTTTACAAAAGGTGTACAATTAGCCAAGAATGGCAAATTTCCCATACAATTATAGTGCCTTAAAGTAAACTATAACTAAAATATTTTATTTTTTATTACGCGTGCAAGTAATGATGGTTCGGAATTCGAGTGTTAGGTAGCGACCCACCCGAACTAGGTTTAATTCAAACCTGTGTTTCAGGCCATCACTTTACATTTTAATTATATTTGGGAATTAAATTTTAAATAAAACTGGTATATAAAAATAATTAAAATTATTTAACAGCTCTGCGAAAAAGCACAATAGTACATTAATACCTAATACTAAGCCTATGTAAACATACAAAAGTAAATACTTACAACGGAATAAATTCAATCATGACAAAATTTCTAGAAGTTTTTCTGTGTCTGTGTAATTGAGTATCGCTAAGTAATCTGATAACATTGTACTACATTTTTTATAGCTTACACTATAGAAGCTTAGTAACTTGTTGAGTCTATTATACAGAAAAGGACCTAAGAACACATAAAATCGATTGGCAAACGCATGTTTAGTTTGAGGCTTTATGCAAACTAAGTCCTTCCTTCTCTTGTCGGAAGGTACTGGATCAAAAGGAACTTATTATATGGGACTTAAACATAACAGCGAAATGTGGTTGTCACTACACCTTAGCCGAAGTCTTCGAGGAGTTCAGGCGTGATGTTGTGTTACTTAAGAAGTTTCTATGTATAGTAACTATCTCCTTCCACTAACCTAGCTTCGAACACCCATTGTCCACCCTATGTAACATTTCTATATTTATATCTGTTTATTTATATGGTATGCAAATAAAGACAACTACTAATATTATATTTATGTTATATTCTTAGTACTAAGATTTCACCTCCCTTGTTCCAGGCTGGGTGAGCGATGAAGGGGTGGTTTGACGCATTCCGCGAGGAAGGCGGGCCGACTCTCTACGCGTACCACAACCGCACGGCCGTCGCGGCCGACGTGCCTGCGCTTGCGCTGCTCATAGCGGCGCTTACGCTCTACGTCGCCTTCCTCGCTGTCTTCCCCGGCATCAGGAAAGAGGTTGTACTCTTAATATGTTGTTTTACGTTTAAAATAAAGGTTTAGTTTGCTTACCAATAGACGGAAGCAGAAGGCTACTCTACTAAAGGTGCCAAAAAATTTGCTCGATTTTGTAGATTGTTATTGTCAATAACTTCTTACAGATTTGCAGACAAAAATACGATTTCAATTTTCGTCTGTTGCTTAGGTACACATTTATTCGATTTTGTTGCACACGTGTCGATCGAGCAAATCTGTAGGCACCTACAGATTTCTTCTCACTTTAGACCCCTTTGGTCATTAATGATAGTTCCTGTGCAAGGTTGCATCGCCTATGCAGTTAGACTTGACTACGCTCTAAGAATCAATTGAACACTAGAAATGTCGAACCTTCACCTTCCCGAAGATTAACATTACGATAGCCTTTTCTTACGTGGCTCAAGATACAGTTTAATGATAGCAACATCATGTCATTGTAATATTTTAACAGTACTAAAGATTTTGTAGCTCTACGAGACTGTACAGGCAAGGAATACACAATAATTAATTGACCTATACACAAATAATAATAAACCCTTATTACCTTACTATATCTATAAACATTCTTGACAATCTAATGTCCATTGTTTTGTTTAATATTGCACCTAACATAGTATTATTTCCACCTGATTGTACTACACAGTGTATTATTTACGAAACGTCTTCAGCCATCACGATAATGACTAGGTATAACTCATAACAGCTACATTAAGACCTATCCATTGTTTGTTACAGAGATTCTCAACGTTCACGATAGTCACACTTAGTCTTTTCGTCGGCACCGTCATTCTAGGTAAGCATTATGGAGTATCCAACTTTCCACTTTCTTTGTTCATAATTAGTGAGACGTAACCGCACAGTTTTTGCAGTATATATACGAGTAGTTCCTCAATTTTAACACTACGTTTAAAACGTCAATCATTGCAGCAGACGTGACAGCCTTGGCAACGATTTTAACGACTTAATTACTCTCATTTGCCATGAAAATCCTAATGGACACTTAATTAAAATGCAAGTACGTTGCTTAAAAACAACAAGAAACAACATTATTTATTAAATTCAGTAAAGTTTTATTTACTAAGATAAAACTAAACGTAGTGTTTCGTAAATGTCTACGAAACGGTTAGGAAATATAAATTATCGTACGATTTATAGAGACCTACTATATAGATGACGAAAATAATTGTTGATAGATACTTTACAATAATTGACAACATGATTGGGATGCTTATTTCTAAATCATGCTTGACGTGCGTTAAGAATATACACTTCAACAACAGTGCAACTGTCTCCAGTAGATATAAATATGCTTAGATGATTTTTACTTCATTATCGGTACTTTTGGCAATGTGAAACGCAAATATTTAGAAATATACCATAGGTAAAGATATTTTGGGAATATTAATATGTGAGGCCTTTATCCAACATCTTACACTGATGATGATGATAAAAATAAGGTGAACCGTAGCACTTAATTTAATGAAAAAAACTAATATCTGGTTAAACTGGAAGCCGACCATAACGAGTCCACTAAGAGAAGGTTAATGATGTATGATGATGAGGAAAAAATTACCAAGGCAAAGATTAAAAAAAACGTTCGTAGCTAGACTGGCCATCATATTCGGTAGAGCTCTAAATATTTTGATGTCTTGTCCATAATCAAGTTAAAATTAAGATTTTTTAAGTCAACATTTTGTAAATTTTTCGTAATGAATCTGCCATTGTTTCGGGTGGCCGCTCGAGTGGTGAAATCAACTTGCCTTTTGCCATTGACCGCGATTTTCGTGTGTCAAAAGTTTGGCGCACCTCGTGCGTACACGATTTCATCTCTTGTCGTCATGTGGACATACCTGGACGTACCCAAGGTATCAAATAAGCTCATGAAATGTTATTTCACTGTTCCAGATTACGCTTACTGATAGGTACTCATACCGACATGATTCATTATAAATTCAATGCAAGTACTGATATTCCGGTTGCGATAATTTTAATAACGGTACAAGGCAAAACCGTGTTGTATGCAAAGTTTGCAAATGCCATTACTGGGACTGGACTAAATAATATCGCTGGAAAGTTTCAGTTGTCTGCACACTGTAATATAAACCACAACAAGTTCTTTCGTGTAGTTCTATAGATAGATCTGTAGATATAGTTACGCGTTTTAGGTCAAAGATCAAGATACGGCAGTTTTTCTTCTAAAAGTAACTATTATCAGCTTTTTTTTTCATCGAGGCTCAGAGTTACCAATTATTATGAGTTCTTACCAATGTTTTTGTTGTGTTGGTTCCAGTTTGCAAGCATGGCTCGTCGTGGCACGTGTCGGGGGCGCGCGTGGCTCGCGCCGCCTACCGCGCCTTCTCCGCCGAGCGCCTGGACTGCTGGCTCGCCGTGCACGTCGGGCTTGGACATGTCAACGTCACGCTCACAGGTATGATACATACAATGTGCTACTTAATAATAAGAACAGCCTATTATTGTCCCACTGGAGGGCAAAGGCCTCTTCTCATACAGAGAAAGCACGAGCATTGATCTACGCTAATAATAAGATAATAAGGCCCAGTGTGTGTAATATCTATGATATTAATAACTACTAGTTGATAAAGTTAGACTTTTGTGGTCTTAATGGCTGATTTATAAGGAACCTAGCCAGGATAGGGAATCAAGCAGCTGTGGTTTATTAACCGTACTCACTTCTAAATGTACTACTTACCCATTTATTATTGTTACCTATATCGCCCTACTGCGGGGTAGTTTTACTATCACTCTTTCCTCTCGTCTCTGTCTAGAGTCTACTCCCATCTGAAGATAAAAAGTCAGTCATACACTCATACCATAATAAAAACGATATTCTTAAGATATGAATAACTCTGATAGAAGATCCACACAGAAGAACTCTTGCAAGAACTTTTAAATTGTGTGTGTAATTCCCTGATTCCAGCCCTATCCTGGGGCAACACGAGTGTGGGCGACCCGGGCGTGGACTACAATGAGCAGTTCCGCTGGGAAGAGGCCGGTGCTATCCAGGAGTTCTACCACGATGGCCTGGCGCGGGGTCTACCCTTCCCTCTGCTGTCAGTTGCGGAACATTTCGCTGTGCAGCATGAGGGCTTCGACTGGGGGGCTAAGTACCGCGCCGCGGGATACACCACATCTACGCTGTTATGGTATGAACACTATTAGGTTATTTCTTGGTCTGTTTGAAGGCAATAGGCTCGATATTACATGGGACTTAAACTAACTAGCGAAATGTGGATGCACTAAATACACTTCTGCCGAATCCTTCCGGGAATTTAGGCGACATGTTATACATATTTTCTGTTCTCGGTCCTAAGCCAAATGTAACATGTTTTAAGAAGCGAATAAGGTAAAAATTCAGTCTCGTTGGAGATTTATCAAAAAACCAATTGTCTGGCAAAGAAACAGGATTAAAACTAGTTCGTAATCGTGTTTCAGGACGGCGCTAGCTCTGTGGTTACTGATGAACCTGCTGCTGGTGGTGGTGCCGCGATACGGCGCGTACGCCATGGCCACGCTGGGAGTGGTGCTGTGTGCTGCCGCAGGGGGCTACTGGGCGTCACTACCTCACGCTCCACTGGTCGTGCGCCTCGACGGAGCCATGCTGTTCTTTTCGCTAGGATGGTGCTTCTGGCTTGTTTTGATAGCAGGTAAGGTTTGTGAAGCTGTATTATTGTAACGGCTACCGTATTGATATATCAAGCCAGCCGTCCCGCTGGGATGTAAATTTTTTGATGCGTAATTAGATTTATTTTTATCACAATTACGTAGTGCGTTCACGAAATCCGTTTCTGAAAAACAAATATCACGGTAGCTAGACGAAGACAGATAGTGGAGCAGCACCATTTCAATGATGATGAACCGCGTCGATGATGCTGTTTCTTGAATCCTAGATTAATTACATACTCCATGTTGTTGCATTGATTAGGTACTTATGATATTGTAATTTGTTCCAGGCTGTGTTTGCGTAACAGTGGGTTTAATAATCGCAATCCTAGACCTGGTCTGGCCTCACCGGTTCTCCACAGTGCTGGAGGTGGACTACGATACGCCGTACGACAGACACGTGCTCATCGTCGACAGTCGACAGCGAGCCAGGCCTCAGATACAGGCTTCTTTACCTACTAGGATACTAAGGTGGGTTTCAGCCCCATTTACACTATGCAGCAAATGACTTGTATCGTCTAAACACAGTTTGAATGGCGCAACTTTTGCTAGCAGTTAAATCGCACCGTGTAAATCAGGCTTTATAATCAGAGCTAGGCTATCCGGATTCATGGATGCGCATTTGACACTGTTTTATATCAAAAGGCCAATTCTCGTAATTTAAATTTGTGATCTCGTGATTCAAAATCTAGCCGCAGTCTCATCTCAGCGACAAACATGTCAAAAACTTGTCAAAATGTAGAGTAATTAGAAGTATTTTTTGAGAGATTGAGACAGATCAGACTGTGACCGGTCTTAAAATTACGAGAATTGCCCCTCAGATTACTTCAGGCGATATATTGAAACTTGAACGCTCAGTAACTTGGGTACAATTTCAAGTACCCAGAATCTGATCGAATAATTATCCACTCGTTTGATTGAGTGGTGATCGTGAACGAACCTATATAGTTTTCGACTAATCAAATAATGTATTTTGCCGTTTGGAAACATCAACTTCAATTAAGATTTTCAGTGAGCAGTAGGAAGCCTCTAACCTGTTTTTACGAGGCACTCTTAACCCCGCCTTCTTCGTAGATGTAGGATGTAGGTAGACGATAAAACACCGCTACCCGCATAAAAAACTTAGTTTTTCTGTCCCTAATTCGTAGCGCTTCTGAACATTGCAGAAGACTGTCATCTAAGACCCGTGAGGAGGGGCAGGCCTCAATGACAGTTGTTAGCGAGAACGAGAGGGGTCGAGATAATCCCGCATACCAGCATGAGCAGAGGAAACCAAACTCACCGTGGAGGTACCCACTCTTCAGGAGACAGATTGACAGGTAAATAAGAGAACAATCTGAATAATTCTTTATTAAGATCCCGCAAAAATCTTACTGCATCAAGACCGTTGTAGGATCATCATGTTTAACACTTTTGAGGGACATACGAAGAGACATAAGTTTAATGGTATTAACGTTTATGGACGCTCAGTGTCCTGGAGCGTGTTCAGGTGTTTTGCCAGATGTGCTAGTCCATACGATAACCCTAGCCTATGATTCAATGAAGAAATTATAATGAAAACTGTGTTGTCTATTTAATTCAAATCTTGCGTCAATTTTGGGACACCCGTTACAAAAGGACTAAGTAGTAAGTAGTAGTAGTAGAGGATGGATATGGGTAGTTAGTACTTTCGTATAAGTAAAAATGAAATAAAAAGTATTGCTTGCATTTCAGAGGCACCAACTAATTTCAAAATGTTCAATGTTTCAGAGCGGACTCGGCGTCAAGTCTGGGGTCAAGCATAAACGGTAACAGTTCCGGTATCAAGATGTCGCCACTGGCCACGGGGGCTCTCCCGGCGTCACCGCCTTCCATCCCTCCGCATAGGTACATTACGAGTACTTCTCAGTCTTGTCGCTATGTTAAATAAGTGCAGCTTGCTGACATTACTTTGTAAAGTGAGTATCGATGCAAACATGCAAATTCAACTGTTGTGAATCGAGAGAACGTCGCCATTGTATTAAACTGATGTATCCATTGAGGTATCATTATAACAGTCCAACTTTTATGAAAAGAACTCGACTTTCCTTTATTCACTATTGAATAAAATAAATTAATTTGGTTTTGCTGTCTTCTTTCTGCTAATAGTGAACAGAGTGCATAGTTAACGTGTAATTTCTTTGTTTTCCAGGTACCGACCTCAAATACCAGCGGCGGAGCGAGTGAAGGACATGTGGTGATTAGTGTAATATTAGCATAATTTAATTACACGCAAATAATAATAGGTGTTGTTGGCGGTACGTCATCTAAAGTTACTGATCTCTATGGACCTTCAATACACGGTGAACAGACAAACCCACGAGTTTAAAAATATAGTGATATAGACGTAGGAAATAATGTAGAGACTCCACAAATACAATCAGAGGGGCAATTCTCGTAACTTTAAGAACGTTCACAGTCTGATCTGAGTCGCAATCAGTCAAAAATACCTCTGATTGACAAATTTTTGATATTGACTGTCGTCGAGATGAGATTGCGACCAGCACCCTAATTACGTAACACACGATCAATCGGAATCGGTTTCATTTTGACAGTTCAACAACATTCATTGCGTTATTTACGTTGTTGAGCAGACACAATGACACATTTTTTGAACATATGAAGCAATGGATTAGCAATATCCTTCAAAATTATTCAGATTGAGATTGATTGTGTGTTACGCAATTAGCGTGCTTATTTTGCACGTTTTTAATTACGATAATTGGCCTTCAGATAAGTAAAGTACCGTACTTTTGTGCCTATGAATTGGTTACCGGCTACTATGAAAATATGAAACGTCTCGTGAAAAGTTTTGAAGCTAATAAACTGAATACCTATTCAAAACTTCATGTTTCATATTTTTAAAGGAAACCAACAACTTTGAAGCCAATTGACAATACTGTTTAAAATAAAAGAAAATTGTAAATATGTAAATTATAGTTAGGTATCTAAATTATGTATAACGAATCCGTCCAGTGTCATAAATTAAATGCCTAGAAGATAATGTTGTGTACACACGGCTACATATCAAGCTATACATAACCAGTATAAGCTGACTGCTGATTGTACAAAAAACCTATACAATGAGAGGTCAGCTAAAACTTGAAATGTATAGCTTGATGTGTAGCCGTGTGTACCTCTTGTAAGATATGAATGAAGTAAATGTATGACTGCATCGACACAAGTGAATGCTTTGTGCCATGTAACGAAACAAAACACGAGAAGTGTGAATTAAGGAAACATTTATAAGGAGGAAGAGAAAATATAAAACAAAGGGCTTTAAAAGTCAGTGGCATACCTGTCCGACATTTTGATTTTTTTTTTAATGGCGGCCCCGCATGATACCTGTAGAAGACACAAATAGAAAACATAATAGGACCAAAACCCTTAAAGTTTAAGGCTTTACGGGATATTGTTTTCTGTTTGCATTGATATCAGCTGTCGATTTATATAGGTTTCATGCGTAGATATGCCAGGCTCTCAAAAATCTTCAACCCCTTTAATATTCTTGGAATGTCGAAACTAAAATTACTTGACATGAAATTGAGTTGAAATTAATTTAAAAAATCGACAACCATTACAGATGTGAACGTAGAGGTTAATAGCGATATCAATTAAAATAAATGACATCGAATCAATTAAAATAATTCGGTATTCTATTACTAGAACGAAGTCATTTAGCTATACGTTTAGTTTTAAGTTATTTATTTCTTATTTTCAGTTCTAGTTGGATGCGTGAATGTGGTGTGTAGCCATTTGTAATAACAATCACAATTATTTCTACGTCACTTTAGTCCTAACTACTTACATCACGTAACATGTTCAATGTTGTGAAGATGTGTTTGCAACAGTGAATGTATTGTACCTATGATATGTATTTTAATTGTAACTATAGTGAGAATACAGAGTGAATGATTTAAATCGTATTTATTGTGATCGATAAAATAATTATACAAATTCGAAACATGGACGCTGTGTATTTATTTGTGAAATATGATTAATGATATCCACCTTTCCCTATTCCAATAAAGAAAAGTAAGTAACTATGAGCAAGTTAGTGAATGCTTCACAATTTCAGTTTGGGACCATGGTGATCCAGACTGAATCAGTGGTCATACTCTGTATGAGAAGAGGCCCTGCAGAGGGACAACAATAGGCTGGTATTTTAATTATTCAAGTCGCCAAATCGGTAATTTTTCTCCAAATTATAAATATTAGGAGCTAAATCAAACGAACTCGTGTAACGACAAAAAAAAAACTAAATTAAATCACAAAATACAATATTTATTCACACACAAAAACACATCATTATACAGAAATATTGGAATCATGCAAATATTTGAAATAGTTAATTAACTTTACTATTCCAAAGTGTCATAGGATAAGCCAAAACTATTTTTTTATTTGGACTGTGATTAAGGAATCTATATAGATCGTGTGGCAGTTACTCTCATATCTGACACACCCTCTCAGTCAGTTTCTCTCTGTATCTCGTACACTGACTCCTGAGTCACAGGATCACCTAGTTTAGGAGTCAGGGCTTACCTTATCCGTATGACCTTTAGTTAACCAAGCTTTGTGTCCTAGTCTTAAGCAATGTCAAAGGTTTTTGTATCAATAAAGATTTTTATTATTATTATTATTGCTATGAAAAATTTACTATTTATTATTAGGATGCTGAATCGTCAAAGTCCTTAGATAATGATAAGTTAGTAAGATCAGCAACAAAAGTCCATTAAAACTGTCACGCGTACAAATCATTATTTACACAAAATTATTTCATAAACTGCTTTTCAGCATTCCATATTATGTATATATTCTTATAATTTTAATGCTGTTCGATTTAATAAATATTTTGTTCAATAATTAAGATCTAAAAAACTGTAGTGTTAATCGACTTTTGCTGTTGACCGTCTTATTCTACATTTGTTGCAAAGACTATGAAATGTCTCTAGCTATTCCAAGCTTGACAGATTTTTAAATAACTGATGTTACTCTGTTTTCAAATACGTATATTTTGGGCCTCGTATTAATTAGACCTTTTGTAATTGCCTCAGACAATTGCTAAGAAACAGATTTTGAAATAATATAATTAGTAATATTTGAAGGTAGGTAATACATAAAGGCAATTGACATGAACGTTTAAAGGAGCCTCTAAACGGGCAATTTTTTACTGCAATACAACACAGTGGCCGGCAACATTCCCAGCAATACCAGCCAGACGATGCAATATTGAGTAATGGCCCGGCCATATAACCATACATATTTGATATGGCTGGGTATGGGCCAATGCATTTTCGACAGGTTGCCGGACGATCGATAAGCGATCGAAAATACTGCAATATTACCCGGATAGTTCTATTGTTGTTTCAGCCACTCTCTATCGTTGTGGCATAGTGCATCTTTTTCTACCGAGAAATGAAGTTTAGCGTGAAGTAACGCCGCGATTAGTTGCTAAATTTTGTGCTTTATTTATTTTGCGCTAGCTGTCACGTATTTGTTTTGTAGGTATACATTATTAATAAAAAAAAATGATGAATACTTGGACTAATAATTACTAATTATATAAAAACAATATAAGCTGCTGTGATAAGAGTGATTTCGTCAGCCATTGTTGCCTGATTGAAAGCCCGTTTACAAGTGTGAATCATGACCATGTGTTGCAGATATATTGCAACACATGGCCCAGCCATAGGTTGCTCAGCCGTAAGCTGTAATAAAATGTTTTTGTGATGGTCGAGCCACAGTTTCCCATAGTACCTACACATTGCCATAAAAGTATAGCCCGTTTAGAAGCACCTTACAAAAACGGCTCTTAGCATGTATTTGGAAAAATATGAGTAGGTATACTATTTTTGCCTATCCCCACTGAAGGACAGCACTATCTACCTATATTATAGATATGATGACATCAGTAAATCAGGCCGTTTGTTCCTTGACGAGGTGGTCGAGGTTCAGCTGACAAAGGAACGCACTCCAGTTCACGAAGCCGACGTGAATCTCCAACTCTGCGTCACCCCACAGCTTACACTATATATAATATCAAAGAATTAGTAGCTAAACGTAGGGAAACAAGGCCCGACGCAGTAGCACTTTCACCAGATGATACTAGACTAGATTTTTTTTGTCTGATATAAAAATAATCAGCTGTTTCATACAAAAGGGTTCTGTTTCATACCTGCACGGTCAAAATGCATGGAAAAGCATTTCTTTTTTTTAAATAAACCTCTTATTTTTTTAGTGTGTATAACTCCAGCTTCCTCATATGTGATAGAATAATTCTACCTATGCCAATATTTAAGGCATAATAGCTGCAATCAAAGTTCCCAATCTTAATTTAGCTGCCACAACAACTTCGTTAATATGAGTCGTTTAGTGTGTGTTAGCTGGAGTGACGTCACCCCAGATTCCTGATTCAATACAGGCAAACCAATGAAGTTAGGGTTTTGGACTATAGTCAGAAAAATAAGGCATAATAGCTGCTGCACAAGAAAGGAAAAAATTGAACGATAATACTTAAAAAGTATTGAAACTACGATCAAAAACGTGTGTGTAAGCTGGAGTGTCGTCACCCCAGCTGCTCATGTCATATCTTTCAAACCAAAGAAGATATGATTATGTATTATAGCTCAAAAAATAAGGCATAATAGCTGCCATATGCAGTAAAATTTTCAAATCTCTGGTAAAATACTCTATGAGTAATTAAACCGATAAAAATGTGTAAGCTGGAGTGACGGCACCCCAGCTGCTCATGTCATATCTTGCGAACTAAAGAAAATATGATTATGTATATGCTCAAAAATTAAGGCATAATAGCTGCCACAGGCAGCAAAATTTTCTAATCTCTAGGCCGTCTAGTTTCCACGTAATAAACCAAGAACAGTTTTTGTGGCAGCTAAATTAAGACCAGGGACTTTGATTGCAGCTATTATGCCTTAAATATTGGCATAGGTAGAATTATTCTGTCACATATGAGGAAGCTGGAGTTATACATACATTTTCTCATGCTGGAAAGTCTAGAATCATGTGCTGAATTCATGGTAAAAGTATGAAAGTTCGATGTTCCCATTTACACCCTATATAATTTAATTCTTCCTCTATTGCATTGGCACGAATCTTACAAAGAAAGGAAAGGCGAAAGGCCACTGGCATATCATCCTGCAGTTCTTCTTTGTAATCAGTCTTACAATTAAGTATCCTTCATGGCCACTAACATGATCCTTCTTAATAGAACGATGCAATACTACACACGGTTCACTCTACCTTCCTTCGAAATGTTCATTAGTCAATTTCTTTTTTCTCCTCGTACGTAGGTAATTGTTTAAAAAATCAAAGATGTGCAGCCAAAAAAGTAAAGGTGCACTATGATAGTTTGGGATACTCCTTTATATGAGGTAATAAAAGAGTAGGTGCCGGACGATGGTTTGACGAAAAGCTCTCGTTGACTGATTGCCAGGAGTAACACTGAAGTACAAATATCCCAAGTAAAAGAATGCGCTTCGAAAATCATCATCTATCTTTGGATACACGAGATCTAATACAGAGCTGTTACAACCATAAAATTAGGTACTCGCACTTTGCTATTTTGTATTACCATGATTACAACATTATAGATTAACAACTCTTTGCAATTAAAAAAACTTTTCAAAACGTTTGAGTCACAGATGACGATCTGGGAATGTAACCCAAAAGAGAGAAAAAACTTCATACAAACGCGTAATGATAGGTGCACTACTACAAAGCGCGGCTGTACCTAACTTAGAAGCTTTGCCTCTGTGGGGGGTTACCTACTTGGTAGCGCGGCGTTTGTGCTAATCCAGAAACACGAAAACTACCGAAGTGTATTCCTTTTCTGGTTTAACTGTAACTAAACTGGGGTAAAACCTTACCTCAGTGTCCTTAAGGGGCGGTGCATGACGTACGACCTTGTCGTAGTCTGCCTCAGTGAGGTTGACCACCGGCCGAGTCTTGAAGTCCAGGAACATCATCAATTCGTCGTAGTGGATGTTGCAGTTCTCGTCTTTGTGCAACCTGTCACAAATAAGTATAGAATAGGGGCCACCAATGATAAGAATTTAATTGAGTCGAGTCAATTAAAAAACGTACCATGATAATTATGGCAGCTAGCTATATCTAAGTCATAAAAAGCATCGCTAGGTAGACCTACAAGTGCTCAAAAGCTCCCGAAGCAAGAAAATCAGACTGTCGCAGTCCGCTGTTTGACAACTAGTATGTATGTCACTTAAGAATGTTCCTGTTCCACAAAGGACGCATTATATATGGTACAATTGAATGGAATGAAATTGGAAAATGTTGGATGGAATTGGAAAAACTAGAATGAGTGACTTCTACCTTTGAAATCACTACCATACAGTTCATCACTCACACATTCAGCATACAGTCCAGGAGATCGGTGTTGATTGGCAGGCGGTGCGCACGCAGTAGTTGACGCATGCGCTCTACTGACAGCACGCCTGAGCCAGTAGCGTCAGCGTGCAACAGACCTTCGCGAAGACGGTCCCGGTCATCCCACAAACCACGCGTCAGCTCCGTGAAGACGAGGGACCTAGTTATCAACCATTATACAGGGTGTCAAAATATCCATCACATAGCCGTTATCTACGTATCAAACTCTGTCATGTTCACCAGTATTTGACATTCAGTCAAACCCTGCTGCCCAAAGATTTAAATCGGTAGATTTACCCTCACCGTACTTAGTGGGCTTACACATTGTAATAGCGTTTCCATGACAATCAAGTCAAACGAAACAGAAACTGGACTATCTTTTCACGCGGTAGGGTAAAAACTATTTAAATCTTTGCCGCTGCCATCATTTTCATGACATCTATCACTGCAGCCGTTATATGGCGGCCACCGCTCTTTTAGGAAAGCGTAGCTTAAGTGACATTGAACATAAATTATTGCTCGCTTAATCGCTGTTTACGGAAATGTAATGTAACGCACGTAAAACATTGTGTTTATGGGTGCATGCAACAGTACACTTTTTTTTCACGAACTCCAATATTAAATGTTATTATAAGATTTAATATTGGAGTTCGTGAAAAAAAATTGGAACTTTGACCTTCAACATCTCTGTAACTAGAAAGTTCTATCACAATGATGGAAAGAACAAGTGACTCTCGGCGTCCATAAGTGTCTTTTTACATCCGTTAATTATCATGACTGCCTCGTTTATATATATACTCGTAGGTTTGTATTATTAGATCTTATCACGAACGCACCTGATCATCTCCCTTCGCGGAGACAGTTCTTTCCCAGGGTCTCCTCGGAAGAATCTTATCAAAGTCACAAACTCGTGCTCGCTCATCTTCTCACACATTATTTCTTTCAACGCTTGCCTGCAATAATAAATCTCTGTTTACCGTATAGCCCACTAGCTGTTGCTTGAGAACTACTTCTCGGATAACGAAGTCATGTCCGAGTCCAAGACATGGTCTGTCTGTGAGTCTCTCGAACTCTCGCGTCACATGGCTTCATTCAAAAATGTTAAGCTATTTATGCGAAATGAAGGAATAAAATATCTTAGCAAACTTATGGGGCCTTTTTTATGTAATTGCATGGATAAAAGCCAACGCGCGACGGTCCACCTGATGCTAATTAAATACGAATGCTTAAGGACATTTGCAATACCAGAGACATTCCAAAGACAAAGCTAAGCCATACCCTTCAAACCTAAACACACCAACACTACTTGACAACAGAAATAAGTACTATGTTTTGTTGGCGGCAAACTATATTATTTCAACGTGTAGACGGTAGTACGAAACCTTCTTCCCCGGACGAGTTCTTTCACAAAGAGCTCTACAACTATACGAAGAAGGCCTTTCATTAAAATTCGACAGACTGTAAGGTGTGAAGCGACCTCTCAAGGTCAACTAAGAGAAAAAAAAAAGATATGAAGCTGAACTTACTTGAAACATCTGACAGACATAAGATCCTTCTTGTCCGGCACAACAGCTTCCATATATTTTGCTACAAAGTTCTTATAGCCATTTTCTTGAGAAGCCAGTATGCGACGAATCTTGTCCATTATCAAAGCTATATTTGCCATTGGGTACTAATGGACATAAGCATTAAGATTATCTGATTATCTGCTATTAAGCTTATTAGGTAAGATGGGTTCTTAGGTTTAGATTTAGAGGTGAAATGAGATGAGAAATGAGCACAGAAGTCCAATAGCATTTACAGTCATTATAATTTTGTAATTTTCCCAGTTTGTACTGGGCGAATTATATGAAAGACTCATTTATAATAACTAGTACTTACTAAGGTTCCCTAAAATCTAAAACGGATTTACTTTAAAAAATAATCTGGAAGCAATATAGGACATTATAAATCGGGGTAAGTTTCTTGTTTTGAAGCTCACCTGTGCAGCGTTAATCTCCATGTACCGCAGAGCATATTCATCAGAGCCGATGAGTCGGAACCGATGCTTGTTCACCACCAGCTCATTACCAATCCACATGTCTTTATCCGTGTAAGCTGGGGGCTCTTTAGGCACAAAGAAATTCACGTCTGGGAGATACATTTTTTCGCGCCTGAAGAATGTGCCACCCTGTTGATAAACGCCCATGACTACACAGTTTGCTTATAAATTAAACTAATATAATACTGACGCAGAAATGGAATCATTAATTGTTTTTCATTAGCTGAATTGTAGTATTATTTCTTTAGCTATTTAAATGATGCCCGGTCAACATTACAAAATTCTAGCGCTCGCGGCTAACAGCCGCGTAGGAACCACGTAGTAGCCGCGTAGCATACGCGTAGCAGCCGCGTAGCAGCCGCTGTCATAGGTCGTTCGTAGAGCCCCGTAGGCGCTCGTAGAATCCGCTCAGACGCCGCGTAAACACTCGTAGATGGCACGTAGTCGCGAGTATCGTACACAAGACCAACGCCTAATGCGAATTAGGCTGCAATCATAACCAGAATGGAGCAGTGGTGGCCCAGTGGTAATGGACCCGACTTAGAAGTTGTAGGTTGTGAGTTCGAACCCAGGCAGGCACTTTACTTCGTGTAAATTATTTCATCACCACTGCTCTCAAAAAGGTGAAGGAAAACATCGTGAGGAAACCGGCATGTCCTAGAACCACAAATTCGAAGATATGTGACATCCACCAACCCGCACTGGGCCCGCCTGGTGAATTATGGCCCACTCCCTCTCACAGAGAAGAGGCCTGTGTCCCAGCAGTGGGAACATTATAAGCTGATTATGTTTATGTGTAACCATAATTATATCTTACCAGATAACCAGAATTACGCTCGCCTAGTTCGAAAACGCCAATAGTATCATCACACAAAAAATATTTGATGATGAAATACCGCCGCAAATCGTCGGGGTTGTCGGTAATCAGTCGAGCTGCAAAACGCAGTACGTGCGAATCAAATCCAACCCTGCGGGAAGTCGTAAATTATTTAGAATCAGTGTTTAACTTTTATAACTACCTACTTAACGCATTCTGAAAAAGGCAACCTTCGCATGTAGTATTTAGCGTTCGTCTAACGTGTTTGCGCACGCTAATGTGACAACTGCGACAATGTGACAAATGCGAAGGCATACGAACTGACATTTAAATCCTACCTATCCTTATTTAGGAATTTGAGAAAGTCTCTATGCGGTGCTTTAGGTTCCACAGTGCGACAGTTTTCAGCCGAGTCTTCATAGCTACCGTATCCATTCCAGGGCGGCAGCTCACGGTCAGCCACCTGAGCACTGAGACATTCCTTGTTTTCGTCACCGGGTGGTGCCAAAGTGGTGAATGTATCTAAAAATATACGTACTCATAATTAATATGACCAATTTTGTAACGAAGATTTAGCATTGCCTATTTGCTGTGCCATTCGTGCTCGCAAGGAAAAGACTGAAATAATGTTTAGTCATTTCTTACAAAGATGATTTCTTGTTGGATAGATAGAATTTATGCTTTATTGTACCTACACCAAAATACAAAATATTGAAAAAATAAACATAATATTGATTATAATTCCCCTATTTCAAACTGGACTCCTTCGATAAGGACTGGTCTTTAGTAGCTTTAGTAGACAGAGAGAAATGGAAGGAGAGTAGGAAGGCCTTTTTTTTGGGTGGGAAATCATCTCGCGCACTGGGCTGAGCGGAAGGGCGTGTCAGACTTTTACTGACTAAAACCCACCCATGTTCCTTCAGTTGCCTGTGCCTGGGGCCATGGTACCTCTTTCGAACAACCTGGCAGGCATCGGCCCTAGCGGACCCCGTCAGTTCGTGCTGACATCTCATGAGGCGCGCGTAGAACACCACGCACCGTCGACCCGGGCGGCGAGCTAGAGTAGGAAGGCCTTCGCCCTGCAGTAGGACATTACAGGCTTGTGTAATAAGATCAAACTTACCAAATCCATAAGTAACACGGTAATACTCCTTAGTATATGGATCACAGTCAGTGAGGACCACGTTACGTCCGAACACATTGAGGACAGCTCCAATGCTCAGATCTGCGGGACTATACGATGGTATCGGCGGACCGCCAGTCATTTCTATCCTGGGTGGTTGTTTCTAGAACGTCGTCAAAATAAACTAGAGAATACACTAATGCACCTAAAGTGACTAGTCAAACTAAATAAATTTAATGATTTTTTGTCGATTCCTTGTGTTATTATGACACGGATAGAAAATATAAAAAATCTGCAGACATGTAGAATTGGATAGTATAATGCTTTGAATATTATGTGACCACTGCGGCCATCCAATTCGCAGAAGAGGAACGCTCAGATACGCTAATAGGAACGTCTACTAAACTATTGACGCCCTACCCGGAAAACCTATGTGACTTACGCGAGGCAGACGCATTCTCTTTAAAAACATCGGTCCGGCCTCCATGCCAGAATTAGAACCTAACTTTTCTTTGATCTCGATAGTATCGTCTGCCAAAAAATAGTGGATCTCCAGGTGATGCAATGTACCAAATTCTGTATCACGATCATCCCAGTAACCATAAAACCTAAAACATACGTAAATTAAAAAAAAATAAAAACAATGGAACATAGGCAAACCAGGGTAAATGTTAAAAAAGATATACCTACTATACAGCGTTTAGCCTAAATTAAGTAGATTTAGAACACGAACAACCAGCGTTGTTCGTGTTCTAAATGGACTTTGTCTAATTAGAAAGAAAGAACAGGTTTATTTGTCACACAAACACGTGCATACAAAAAGATAATTAATTTTAATCATTATCATCATTTCAGCCGAAGGACGTCCACTGCTGGACATAGGCCTCCCTCAAGCACTTCCACTTCGACCGGTTCTATGCCTCTCGCATCCAACGGGTTCCTGCGGCCTGATAAATTAATACAAATAAATAAATACCTAATAATAATAATTAATACGTTGTCGGAAGGAAGTAGGTATAGGAAGTACGATATATACGGTTGGATTTGCTCTTTTATTTTTTTGTGTCAAAAGACCCGGATATAGTTATCAAAGAACCACGATAACCCCTTCGCAATTTTCCGTTTATTTACTCAGCCCCTAAACATATACATAGGGAAGTAGATAATAAATCTTTCCCTACCTCAAAACTTGTCTGTCAAATTCCAAAAACTGTTTGAAAGGTCTACGTTTTGGTGGTTTTCTGTGATCCGGTGTCCTCTAAAACATTATATTTCATTGTAAAACAGCGTGCATCAGAAATGTGCGGTCATATTTTAGGGTGTGCTACAGACCACCAAACTGGGCAACTTTCTCGATGGAATCACCATCGTAATCCCAAAAAATTATCTCAGCTCTCCCAAAACTTCAGTACCTACTACCACACCCTTAAATACGACCACACATTTCAGATACACGCTATATAGATATATATAATATAATTATATACGTCATATTTCATAGAGTCATTTGACATGTATACGTAAGGACTACTTACTTCAATAGCATCTGGATATGGTATAGGATCCGGCACATTGATACCCAGGCGATTTAGAAACACTCTCGTAAAGTTGTCACAATTCAAAATCTGCAGAAGAAGCCATATAAAATACGTTAGAAAAGATGGATCATGAAAACAATTTATTGAAAGGAAGTAACTTTACCTTAAAGTTTTTCCCAAAGAATGTAACTTCCCGCCCAATATTGAGATCCAGCACATCGTAATACAAATCATAGCTATACGGGAGCCGAATTCTTTGACGACTGATCATTGTTCCTGAACAAATAATAGCAATTTGTTTTAATTTAATTACAAATTCTATTCCTACAGTCAATGTGGTAGGTGTGTAGGTATTAAATAACTCTCACTTTTTTGGGGGTTAGTAACTGGGGTTTGATTGCAAGAATCTAAAAATTTTACTTGGGAGTGCGGAACAGAAAAGTTTGGTTCACCGTCGGTTTTTCTGGGCTGGGCCGCACTCCCAAGTAAAAATTTAATATTCTTTCAATCAAACTCCAGTTACTAACCCCCAGAAGGCGAGGGTTATTCAGGTATAAGATATGAGGCAAATGGGAATATTCTACTCTGCGCCACCAAATAATAGGTACCTAGGTACCAGTAGTAACTAGGATAAACTGGAACGTCAAAAGTTTTGATGTCTACTTTGTCCCGCTTATCGATTTGCGTAGAATAATCCGGAAACGAACATAATACATAGGTATAATGTCTCCTACACAATATCTTGGTCAGAAAATTTTAAAGAGAAATGGTTAAGTACCTTGTGACAATCCACTGTTTTCTGTCTTCGGCTCCATCACCTTGATGGTGCCATCTTCAAGATAGAAAAAGATCTCAACTTTCCGCAATATGCTAGAGCCAGAACGGAATTCGTGCAACGTTTGTTGGAAAAAACCTTGGAAGCGTAGAATCTAATCATGCAAAAAAAATATTTAAACACAATTTTAAGGGATATAAGTGCAAACATTTAATGTGTAAGAACTTTACTTTTGGGGACATCGACAATTTGATGATTTTTGACCTCCCCAAATTTAACTTCTCCTGCAGCCAATCTGCTCTTTTATACTAAATATATTTATTCAAAAAAAGAAACTTGAACAGCGGAGTAATTGCGTAACACACTAACAGTAGCAATAGCTTTCATTTTGACAGTTCAACAACATTCATTGCGTTATTTACGTTGTAAAGCAGAATTTTTTTTGCACACACAACAATTCAAATATTAAATTAAAATAAGCCATGGCAGCAAAGAGATGACCAGTCCCTGTTGACGGCGCCAAAAGCAAAACTTTTTAAGATATCTTACGTGCTTATCATACATGATCCAGGTCGGTAGATCTGGTGCTTGCTTGCGACAATACAACGAAGGCACTCTGCTGCCCTCCTCCGCTTTATCAACCAACATGTTGATTTTATCAATTGACGTGAATACAGGCCGAACTCCAAAGTTCGTTTTTCCTATCTAAAATGGAAATTATATCATAGAAAAGGAACACATCCAAGACAGAGGGATTAGACAAATGAGGATGAAAGTATTAACCCGAATATCTCTACCCCATGCAAATGCTACTGAATTCTTAAACATCAATTTGCACATGCAAGTGACCACTATTTTATTTTATAGTCATACATAAACTATCAGTATTTTGCTTCAAAGAAAATTAGTAGAATAAGTAAGGCAGTGTTTTTAATTAATTTGTTACAAGTAGATAGATATGCCTACATTGCCGCAAATTCCAGGAAATACGGTAGGAAGGTAGTTAAAAATAAAACTTTAAACCATATGTCATCCAATTCAGGGTTTTGCAATAACTGCGTTTGCGACCAGTAAACCAAACCAATGCTGAATGGAATGTACCTAGGTACTTTATGCCAGGCAACGAACATAATATTATTTTGTAACGTTGGTAGTGCTAAGTACCTGTGTTCATTGTAAAAGCTAACTTATTCAAATAATATCCCATTGAAGAGAACTTAATGTGCTATCGGTACTTTACATTCTTGTAAAATTCTGGCAACTTAAGTGGAACAATGCCATGAGATACAGTACTCACAACTTATTTACATACTCACCATTGGGTTTGTACCATAGCCAGGCAAAAGCGGTAGTGCTGGATTTCGAATCGACATTATTTAAGCTGAAATCAAAGCAACAAATCTAAATAAAACGATAATGTAATTATTTATTTAAAACCTCAGTACAAGTACTTCAAAATGAAAACAATTTAAAATAATAACAATGTATCGCTACTATGGTAACGCATTTCTGTTCTCACAGAACTTGTATAAAGCGCTATAGTAAGGTACTTCTCTTCCTATTCTGTGACTTGTATTAAAAAGTTAAAGATGCAGTCCCATTTTATATTTATATTATTTACAAGTCTGATTCACATTTACATCTTTTTTCTTATCTAATAAACAAATTAATAGGAATGCAGCTACATGATATTACAATCATATTTTTAAATTATTTTTACTTCCTTTTTTAAAAGTTATGCGAAACGCAACGCTGGCTGCCTGTTGCTAATCTGTGGCGGTAATCTGCTATTTGACATTGACATTGACAGATTTGACTTTGACAATTTGTGGTCAATACTCCTTATTTATTTATTTTGTTTGTTACAAAATTAAATGATAAATACTTTGAGAACTTCTTCAACATTCTATACAATGATTGATGCAAAAGCTAAAATTAATTCTTTCTTTATCTTTAACTCAAGTTTTGGCCCTAGGGAAGGCGATGTAAGTATGGTCCAACTTCATTCCCTACTCCCTACGCCTGTAATATTTTCAACATCAAAAACTATGGAAACTACCTATTTTTTTGCTGTAGGTAATGCTTATTACTGAATGAATCTGTCTTCATTATGCTGTTTCTCCTTTTTACCTTTTGAAAGAAATTCTTCAAACATTTACAAAACAATTTAAGTTCAACCTTGTCGAAGTCATAGTTCATTTTTAGCTGGAGAACCTAATTGAACATCCTGCTAAGAAGTTATCTTAATATAACTTGCTATGGTTACTCTTATAACCGAGTAAAAGAAAGATATAATCTTCAGCTTTGTTGTTATAATCTGTTGCTTGTGTGAGTGTGTATGATCAAAATATCTATGTTTTCACATTTTCAGGAACTACAAAGAATATTATTCTATCACCCTAGTCAAACTAGTGCTGATGCCCAGAAAATGCAAGTTGGCTTATGTGAAGCTGTTGTCAAATTCATGTCGTAAGTTTGACTATGATTGTTTTTATATTGTGTACTGTGATTGTTTAAGATATATAATTAATAACACTAACACAACACGCCTAAATATCCGATTGTATTTTTATTTATTTATATAGTCATTTAGTCTTTGAATTTAGTACCTAGTGTTAGTGTAAATAGTTAGTTAAGAGATTATAAAAATATGATTGATGTGGAAAAATGTTTGTACAATTACTCTACTTACGGAGCTAAATAAAATGAAAACTTGTGCACACTAATATATTATATATATGTATATATTATGTACAAGTTTAAACAGGAAGAGGTCAGTGGCCATTAAAAAATATGTCCGCATTTCTTAATAAGCATGTTAATAAATTTATATTTACTGTATCATTATATGATTAATGATTCCTAATAATTTAATATTTCATGATGTCTTTTACATAATAACTATGTTCAGCATTGTGTATGTTTTATTTTATATCTCTATTTTAATGGTAAGCCACTTTGTTCCTTCTTTTCCAGAACATTCTCATCAGAGCCATGTGAAGCGTTACAAACACAGACAAAAAGATATATTTTCTATCAACCAGAAAAAGGATATTGGATGGTATTGGTAATATGACTTTAATAATTACCCTTAACTTTTATTAACATAATAAGAGGTTTCTAAAACTAGGATAACATGCTATGAAAACCTACTCTTATTAATAAATTGATATCATTCTATGTAAATGAAGTATCCAACACTTAAGTATTTATTGTGACTCATACAGGAAGATCACAAACTAAACTAAACACAATCATAAACAAAAACAAAATTATATAAAAAAATACAGAAAGTCCTGTACGAGGCCAAAAGGCTCCTATCTCAGCATGATGCTGCGAAAAACATGGATATAGATAGAAAACGTTCTCAAACACTGCTAACTAATAATGGTTTTTATCCTCAGACTATGTGAAACTCCTGTTGCCCACAGTGCAAGTAAATTTACATGTATCCTTTATTTTTCAGGTTGTCAGAATACCTTACACAACAAAAGCACTGTCAGCTATTGGAGAAAGTCGTGGAGCTGCAGATGTTGTAAGTACCCGGAATATATTTTATTTCAATTTAATATTTTGCCTAATTCATTATTCTAAAAAAGCAAAACAAGTAAAAGCCCTCATCGGGTCCCGTTTATGACTCAATGGTGAAATCGCGAAAAATTTTCAAAGGAAAAGTCAAGTGGTGCCAAAACCACCAAGAACAGTTGAGGATGGATTCGCTGGCAAAGCACTATGTCAATTCAGACTTTAAAAGTTTCTGGAAAGGAACTAATAAGCTAAATCCTAGGCCTGGTATTCCTGTGAGTATCGATGGGATTGCCAACCCAAAAGATATTGCTGAGTTGTTCAAAACCCAGTTTACCACACAGTCGCCCCTCGGACCACCATGCGGGGAGCTCGATGCTCTTCCCAAAGGTGAGGAGGTACCAACGATGGTCTTAGCGAAAGAGGTCAGGGCCAAAATTGAGAATATGGTTAGAGGGAAATCCCCAGGACACGATGGGCTAAGCATCGAGCACCTACAGCATGCTGGTGTACACTTACCACGAGTACTAGCACTATTATTTAACTTGTGTCTGTCTCATTCGTACTTGCCCTCGGACATGATGCGGACTCTGGTGGTACCAGTAGTCAAGAACAAGACTGGAGACGTTTCGGACGGGTCCAACTACAGGCCAATTTCACTAGCCACCGTCATAGCCAAGGTACTTGACAGCGTGCTCAACTCGCATCTAAATAGGCATGTCAAGATTCATGATGCCCAGTTCGGTTTTCGGGCAGGGTTGTCAACGGAGACGGCCATTCTTAGTCTGAAGCACGCTGTTAAGTATTACACGGATAGACAGACACCAGTCTACGCGGTTTTCCTGGATCTATCCAAGGCTTTTGACCTAGTCTCCTACGATTTACTCTGGCAGAAGCTAGGAGATACAACACTGCCGCCAGAGCTCGCATCTCTCCTCAAATACTGGTACCTTCACCAAGAGACTCGGGTGAGATGGGTGGGGGAGCTTTCGGAGCCATGTAGGCCGGAGTGTGGGGTGAGACAAGGGGGACTGTCCTCACCCTTGCTCTTCGGTCTCTATGTGAATGCCTTGGTCGAGCGACTCAGCAGCATGCGCGTCGGTTGCTATGTGGATGGTGTTTGTTTTAATAATCTGAGCTACGCGGACGACATGGTGCTGCTGGCTCCCTCAATCAATGGTCTCCGAAAGTTACTGGCTGTGTGTGAGTCGTACGCGGAGTCTCATGGGTTGATATACAACACCAAAAAGACCGAGTATATCGTCTTCAGGTCTGGTGCCAGATGTCCATCTACGGTCCCTCCTCTGTTCCTTAAAGGTCACCCAATAAACAGGGTGTATAAATTTAAATATTTGGGCCATCTGGTAACAGATACTCTGAAAGACGATTCAGATTTAGAGAGGGAGCGCAGAGCGTTGTCAGTTCGGGCGAACATGCTGGCCCGCAGGTTCTCTCGATGTGCAGTCGCAGTTAAAATTGCCCTTTTTAAGGCGTATTGCACATCACTGTACTCGGGGGCCCTGTGGTTCAGATATACCCAAAGGGCTTACAACGCTCTGCGCATCCAATATAACAATGCGTTCAGGGTGCTTTTGCGACTGCCACGCTTCTGCAGTGCGTCGGCGATGTTTGCCGACGCGCGCGCTGACAGTTTTGACGCAGTATGGCGAAAGAAATCAGCCTCGTTACTTCGCAGGTTGCGTGACAGTCCCAACATCATTCTGCACGCGATCGCCGCCCGGGCAGATAGTCCGCTTGTATGGGCGTTAGTTGATCGTACCAGATCTGTTTTAGTTATTAAGTACTAACATAGGCTAAGTAAGATTGTTACTAACACAATGGACCGCATTTGTAGTCTGAATAAATAAATGATAATAATAAAATCACAATGTTTTTAGTATTATTTGTATTTTTTTTCGGCCGAAACGAACTTCTGCCTGCTTTGTATTTTCGGCCAAAAACCGTTAACTCCACTGTTAATGCCAATGCCAAATAAATCCATATGCACTACTATAGTTTTTTATCTCATGGAGGGACGTGCTCTTTACTTGTGGTAACCAACTGTACAAACCCTCTGTGAATGTAAGCGTGAAGACGACACACGGGGACACACACTTCTGACTTCGCCCGTGTCTCGGGCGCTATTTACCGAGAGCTCCTGCGCCTACTCATTCACAGCGTGATGGTACACTTGGTAACCACAAGTAAAGCGCGCGTCACTACGTTAGATAAAAATACTGTAGCTATAATACGTCACTCATGAACTGCTAAGCCACTTTCACCATATTCAATGCTAGTCTGGTTGTATTGCTGTTTCATTTAAAAATATTCTATTTCCAGATAAATCCATCTGTGATGTATGATTTATTAAAGTCAGCATACAAGATGTTCAGAATGTTCAGAGGACCATTCAAAAACTACGCTATAGAAGAAATATACACAATATGTGACCAGTTCTACACACCTGTAAGATGTTTTATCAATATGTATTTCTTTATGTACCTATTAACTTATAGAGGTATGAGGAACACGGTGTAAAGTTCACTCATACTCTATAGAAAAGGGTGGATCCTCCAACCAGACGGGTGTTGTGTCTGGTGGGCAACTGCCCGACGATTGATGTCAGGACGTTTTATATATGCTAGTTGCGCGGCAAACTCTGCTTGCGCGATACAGGATTTTGCGTGACGTCAGTGTAATGCTTAGTTTGCATGTGGCGATGTGGATGCCGCCAGAATCTTCAAGAACAAATTAACTCACTTAATCTAATCATCTAATAATTACCTACTTTTCAGTACATATCTTCAAGGAATCTCTCAAATGATATAACAGATGTTATACAAGGCATCAACTATTTGCCACTGGATAAGAATTCGTTCTTCAAAGTGCTATGCTTCATTGACATATTAGAAGTCAACTACCCACACTTCAAGTGTATTTCTTTTATCTACAATGAACAACTCATTTGGTAAGTTTTTCAAAGACTTTGTAATATAACTTGAATTATTGACTGCGTCAGCAGTAGTGCTTGAGACCGCAAGCACTGCTGAGCATGAGGTTCTGGTTTTGATCCCGATATTGGGCAGTGTTATTGGGGTTTTCCATCAGGAATTTCTCAGTACCAGCCCGGAGTCTAGATTTGTGCCCATTTGATGGCAATAGACTCGCCCCCTATAACATGGGACTTAACATTCAAATTTGTCGTATTCATTCGAATGGGACGAACAATAAATTAAACTAACTGGCTATTACTATAACTAGCGAAATTTGGGTGAACTATAGGTACACTTTGCCTAACCTTCGGAGATTACAGGCGTTATGTTATGCTATGTATGTTTAATAAACAATTATCAGTTTTTTATAAAAAAATAATATGCCATAAAATAACCTTGTGTTCCTCCACAGGAATGGCCTCTCTACTCATGACATGTTAACATTATACCAATATTTGGTACAGTCACTACTACCGAAACAAGTAGAAAAGGAGATCCAAGGTGGCGCCGTGGCAGCAGCCCAGAGACACGGGCGCTTCATCCATCCCCCCGACGGCATCCATAACCAGGAGGACTTACAGAGACTTGTGAAAGTGCACCTCATGAGGGAGGATGACTTGGAAACTAAACAGTATTATTTAGTTGTTTATAGAACTATGAGTGCCACGGTCTGTTTCACTGTTGATGGTAAGTTGTAAGTGTTAAGGGGGAAGCGCCTGGGCTGCCCGCGAAATTCAAAATTTCTAGCGTTTATTGCGATTTGCAAGCCATTAAAATATGATTCGCGACGATAACAACTGTGTATCATACAACTCTTATGCAAAATCGTGACATTTGAGGTCAATTCTATGACCTAAAATGTCATTATTTCACGAAATAGTCTTTCTATAGGGTAATTTGAAATTAGAGAGTTGTATTGATGATTTGATTATAATTCTATTCGCGAATCATATTTTGATTAAAATACGACCTGACACTCACCTGCAAATCGCAAAAAATATAAGATAATCTATCTTAAGTACTAGCCTATAAGTATGTGTAACACATTGTATTATTTTTAGTTAATGTGGAACTACAGTTCGAGATGTTCAGATCACTGGACGCATTTATTGGTCCCCAACTATCTGCGATAGCATCGACAATCAGTGAGCAATGCACATTGCATGCACTGCATACTGCACAGCTAGCCGCATCAGAACACAAGTTTGTGTACTTCAATAGATTGAATTTAGCATTTAAAACCTCGGTAAGTAATAGGATTTTACTTATAAAAGTGTAATAATAATATTTTTACTATGAAATGTGGTGAGTAAGCAATGGTGGCCCAGTGGTAACGGCCCAGACTTACGAGTAGTAGGTCGCGGGTTCGAACCCAGGAAAATGCTTTACTTTGTGTAAATAATTTCAGCACCACTGCTCTCAAAACGGTGAAGGAAAACATTGTGAGGAAATCAGGAAACCAGCATGTCCTAGAACCATAAATTCGTAGACATGGGACATTACCAACCCGCACTTGGCCCGCGTGGAAGATTTATAGCCCACTCCTCCTCACAGAGAGGAGGCCTGTAACCTGTGTCGCAGCAGTGGAAACATTATAGGCTGACTATGTAACTAAGAAATGTATGAGAAAGTGATGATTTCTAATACTTTTTGTTTCAGCCAACAATTAACAAATTGCACCCATCTACCACTATAAAGCCTGAAGTTCTAAGTATAATAGCAAACATACATTCCGATAAGAAAAGGTGAGAATAACATTATATGTATATGCAATACTGTATTCAACAGTATTGCAAAATAATCGCAAAACAGTCTAGTTCATATCTAATATGACATACTTATCTGTTTTTCTATCAGCAGCCTTGGAAACTATGGAGAAATTATAATCAAAACACCTGATGAATACTGGATTACAGGGAAGTCTTCCAATGAAAGAGAGTTCTATGTTATCATTCAAGAGAAAAATGCCAATCTCAAAGAAATAGCAGGTATGTTTTAATAGTTCCTACCTATTTCCTTTACATCCGAAGATGAATATAGGTTACAAGTACGAAGTCAAGTGTCATTTTGTGGGCGGGCCCATACGTTGGCAAAGCGGTCTTCAAGTGCATGCCGCTTGTCCTTGATACACTTCCGATAGCAGCGCGGCTGCCAGATTTTTTCCTGTTGCCTGTCGGCTTTCCAATGAGTAACATAATTCAATGTATTTTTTTTAGCTTATTTGTTCCTACTGCAGGCAAAGGCCTCCCGTCCATTCCACTAATCTCTGTCTTTTTGAAAATTATCTGCAAATACAAAAAGAAAACTAACATAACATTACGAGTGGCTGCTGGAGTATTTTATTTGTCACTTATTACGGCGATGGCGCTCAAAGGGTTAACTATGTTTTTGTTCACAGATGAAGTAAGACGGATATGTGAAGCCCAAATGAAGGGAATCTTTTTTTACCCGATGTAAACATTGGACTATTATTATATAGTTGGAAATCAATAATTAATGAATCATGCAATTATCTCAATCATCTGGCAACAGCGCAGGGGGCGCGGGCACATACTGATTGAACAAATGCTATGTATAGAATGTTATCTTGTTACATTTATGTTATAATAATAAAACAACTCTATGTCATATTATAACATGTCTATATTATTTTATTTACTTACTTATAACACTGGTAATGAATACTCATAAAAGCTTAACAATAATCGAATGCTAATCAAGAGAAACTTTGTCTTCTTTATTCCAAACTTTTTTATACACTTTAACAACAAGTTCTCTATTTTCGTATCCCCACGCTAGTAGGACACAAAATAACGATATAGCTCCAATGAATATGTGGAGGATTACAGAATCTCGTGATATTTTGTTTTCTGAAACCTTACAAACGCAACCAGCAACAAATAGAGTCAACAAAAAGAATTTACCAACATATAGCCCATCCAGAGGCTTGTAATCTGTATCCTTGTATTTATTGCTGATAAAATGAACACTATGAATTATCCTAGCAAACATATTAATACAATTTGATATAATAAAACCAACTGGTCCAAAAATATATGTTAAAAAGTATGATAATAAAAGAAAACTTATTGAAAATAGTACCATCAAATAATTGTAACTGTCTAACTGGGAACTAGTCATTGTGGCGAAAGCATAACATTCAGTAACTCCATTAATTGCTAACAAAACGATAGCTAAACAATGGCTTCTTAATAACTGTACTGGCAACCCACTTGCAACAAATATCTCCCCACCATACAGTAAAAGTAAAGTTTTTGCATAGCTTTGTCCAAATACTAGAACTATTAAACCAATAGAACTGACTGTTTTACAAACGTGTGACAGTACTGTGCATGATTCTTGAATTTTATTTTGATCTTGTTTTTGAAGAGGTAATTCTCTGCTCACCATCTGGGTGAAATAGAAGTAGCTACTGTCTTCAATAGGCCTGAACACAAACCTAGCTGCCAGACTACCCAAGTTGTTGACAACATCATAAGTGGCTTGTTCACTAAAGGTCATCACGGGGCTGACTGACATCACATATTTTTCTCCTTCAGTTAGAAGTTGTTTAACAACACCTTGTTTAGCAAAACTAAGCGTGAGAGTGCTTAATTTTTTACTGAAATTTGTTGTTACTGGTCCAACATACATTGGTAAGAAATCGTTTAGTGATGTAAATTGAAAGTCGTCCATATTATCATACAAACTATAGAAAACTGAGTCAGGAATTATTCTACTTTTAAGAGCTCCTTTTGCATAAAGTGGCTTATTTTTAATATACCAATAAAAGAATATGTAGTAACAAACCACTATAGTTGCTATGCTACCTACTTGTGCCACAGAGAATGCAATGAGTGCGAGAGACCTATCATATATTACAATTGACAAGAATAATAAAGTTCTTACAAAAATATGCAGAGTATCTAGGGCAACTTTTAATTTGATGAAACAGTATAGTTGTGCCACTAATGCTACATTAGCAGAACATAATTCTAACATACATGATATGGCCACACTCCAGCAACCAAATCTGTATTGAAATGCATGTTCTGGATAACCCAGAGGTAGCCAGTTCAGCCAAACATAAACAAAAACAATGGAGAGAAAACTACACACGGGTAATGACAGCCAGATTTGGTTAATTTTTTGCCTCCAGCTGAACTCATCTTTTTGTCCTAGACAAGCTCTGTTGAATGGTTCTCTGCTAAGGAATAGTATAGAACTCTCCAAGAGCAGCAGCCGCACATTCATAATACCAAGAACTTCATGTCCAACATTCCTGATAACCCATGCATTAATCACAAATGTTATACATCTAAATATAATTTGAAATATAATGTTAAATGATGCATTCTCAAGGCTACTCATTAACAAGTTTCGACCCATGGTGGTTTATTTGTCAATCTCAAACATTTACTGCATTCCCTTCACTTATGTTCTGTTGTATGCTGCGCTTCACCACATATATCTTCTTATTGGAAAGGCATATTACAAACCAATGGTCATCATATGTTATTGATATTTTCTTGAACTGCTCATTTGGACCAAAAGCTAATGGGTCGACCCTGAAAATAAGAGAACAAGTTAATCGCAAAATAATATAAACGACGCGACTTGTTACTGTGAATGAGTCAGGACTGACAAATCACACGTAATTAAAATGTGCTTACTTGTTCGATAAGGAGATGAGATCAGTTATTATTGTAGCAACACGTTCGTCGTTTTCTAATTCTCCGCCAGATTCAAGGACAGCCCCGTCCTCTGTTAAAACCAAGTAACCGGTCTGATCAGGAATCTTTTCCATTATCACTGCAATATCAATACATACAATTTTGATAACAGTAACTAAATATTAAAGAAAGATGACTCGGAAATGTTTTTACCTCACACATCTAGTGGGTATATTTATTAGTTTAGATAAAATTGACACGTCTTGTCGGAAATTGACAATTTGACATTGATGTCTGCACTGCAGAGTTACTACAGTACAAATACACATAATTTGTACTCACTGCGTTTGCACCGGCGAAACATTCACAAAAAAACATGTTGAAATCGTTATATCGACTCGCGTTCGCATTGTCACATTACTTGATGATTCGAAACATATTTGACGATTAAAATCTCTTGACATGTTTTATAAACCAATTACATTAACAAAATGTGAATCTTGCAACATGTTGTCCACTACATTTATCGATGTATAAGTCAATGACGAGTTTATATCATTGGTTTAAGTTGGAAAACATCAAAGTCAATAATTTGATGTATTTGGAAAACACCAGTGCGAACACATACCTACGTGATAAATCTCTATACAAAACATGTCTATTGAATATGTTTTTAAATTCAGCTAACAACAAATTTAACAAACCAAGATACGAGATTTCTTTCTTGTAATAAGTTTCGAAACATCTACATGTTAAATGAGAGCAAGGGGGACCTCGGATGATGAAGCTATATAAACTAAGAACAGAGATTTTGCGTCAGTCCAGCATCATCAGTTCATATTTAAAGTTTTCCCACTGGCCTCCACCGGCAGGGCAACCTGCCGGCAGCAAAAGCAAAAATTGATCAAAATGTGTTTAAGGCTCGTATAATCTACGATTCTTGAACTTTTAAAACAGTGACATAACCAAAGGCGATCATCACGCGAGAAAATGTATTTGAATAATTCCATATTGGAGCCGCTGGGCTCCTCTACCATATAGTTAATTCCTGTTTGCGTGCCGTTTGGCCCATACCTAGTTCTTGTCTAGTCTAGTAATGCCTTGATCACATGCACCTAGTAGACGGGCGAGACAGTGCTCTTGGCCGAGTGCTCGGTACGTCAGTTCCGTGTAAACACATCACCGAGTGCTTAGCCAAGCACTCGGCCGGCCGAGACAGTCACTCAGACCTTGTTCTATTTACAAGACTGAGTGCTCACCCCCGCGCTTGCCCATTTGGCAGGTATTTGGTTTTGTATGCACGCGGTGCGTACTCGCCACTCGCCACACTCGTTTTCCGCGACTTTTGTGAACTGACTCGGTGCCAAGTTAAAAAATACGTGTGCACAACTACTCGTCCAATCCTACTCTCTCGGCATACATGGTATTTATTTTAGTATTTAACGCCCAGAAGGGCGAGATAGCAAAATTACCGAGAAGATACTCGGTCGGTACGTGTGTGTGACACACGTAACAAAACTTACTCGACCCATTCGCTAAAATGTTTGAATGGACTCTACTAGCAAACAAATCCAGGAGATACGGTCTTAAATAGCAACACTATTTAAGTTCAAAAACTTCATTCATTTCATTCATTTAATGAACTATTGATGTAAAAATGAATGATTAAAATAATAGAATTTAATACACACAGTAACTTGTAAAGAGAAAATTCCTATTTATTTCTGTGAAAAGCATTTTTCTCGACGTGTTTGTGGAAAAATTTATGAAATAATAGAATTACGCTAAAACAGGCAAGTACCTTTCTAATTATGCAGTCTTTGGGTAATTCAATTAGGATGGGCAGAATTTGTTACGTACATAAACATATGCGCTGTAAAGTAATATTTTGTAGCTGTAGGATGCATTCACTGCAATATTCAATATTTGATAGCAACAGCAACTCGATAGCAACAGAGTTTTTTTATTTTATCGTACGATACTGAAGACATTGGCTAAAACTTTCCTTTTTTCAAGTGTGATCTATAATAATAATAATATCCTTCATAATTCTCAAGATATTTGGTTAAACAAATCTATCTGTAATTCCTTACCTAGTTTTGTAATGTAAATGAAAGACTTCATGTAGATATAGAAACCCTGATGTAGTCAAATGGGCCCCCATAGAATATTGTATATCAGTTTATTTACATAAAACTTAACTAAGATTAGTCAAAAATTACAACAAATAGATAATAACATTATCACCATCATTGATGGCTAATAATAATTAGTTGAGTGGCTCAGTGATTGGCTTTTGTGATATAGTTTGTGAGTTCATTATGTGACTGAACAAAAATAGTTATTCCAAGTCCAGGGATACACCAACACTTAACACAAAAAAGAATTCCTGTGTCGGGCAAATGTTTTCTCATTGCGTTAATAAAAGTGGACTCAAGATCACTGTGCTGATAGTTATGACAGCCAATGGATTAATAGCCAAGAGCCACAACAAGGTTGCCTTTGAGGAGGCTCTCGTTAGGCAGCTGGATCAAGGGCTTGATTCAGAAAATGGTACTTCAGGATACGGCCCACATTGTTAGGAGGTTCCTCTCTCTGGAGCCCTGACCACCGGTAGCTTGGTGCCTGTTCCCGATACCGGTAGGGCTACTATTTTTGATATGTTTTTATATTCTAATATTTAGAAATATAATTTATATGTATATAATGAAATAAAGGAAAATGATAATTAACAACATGTTTTATATTACTTATCAATAGATCAATAGATAATAATAATACTAGCCTATTGTTGTCCCACTGCAGATAATCAATAGTTAGAGCAATATGGAAACTACTGCCCAAGGTAATAAATAAAACCGAAACATCATGCATTTTTAAATAAATAGTATTGATGATTCATACATAACTACACATACCCAGCATTTTATTGCTTACATGTTGTTACTGGATTTGATATCAAAATGATTACTGCTATGTTTATATAACCTTGCAAATACTTATGGAAAAAACTGTTCTTTTCACATGGTATGTTACACAATTGTTTATAATTTCAGATTTTTCTGATTTTAATATTGATTTGGTAACATGTTATGTTAGTAGTTTCTGGTATGTTGTAGTTATTGGTTATCATTTACAGTACCATAATAATGTACAGTTGCCGTTGAAAACATCATCGGTTTCTAACTAAACTTCAATTACAACCCACGGCCCTGGTTACTTATCTCCTTTGGAGAACGTACATATACTTACCTACATTCTAAATGGCATTACTCATGAAAATAGATTTATAATAATAATAATTTATTTATTCAATTTGACAACATTGGTCCAATGGTTAGTACAACAATAACTTATCAACTAAGGGTTAGTAATATTAATTAAATTATATTAACGTACAACATGTTATTACATTATATCAAATCAAAATAAAACAATTCTATTCATCCTGCCGCACGAGCAACCTGACAGCGTGTCTAAGTATTGGTGCATCGTGTTTTTCGGCGAGGGTTTTCGGGGGCGAGGGTGCTAGCCCTCATTCTGCTTATTAAGGATGCGGTCTTTTTCCTCCGAATGGCAAAGAAAGCGTCGATTCGCGCTACAGCAAACATGCCAGACGCGCTGCAGAATCGGGGCAACCTCAACAGCACCCTGAATCCATTGTTGTACTGCACCCGCAGGGCATCTAGAGCCCTCCTCCTTGCAGTTGACCCACAAACTACCCGTGTAGAACACTTGACAGTACGCTTTAAACAGAGTAGTCTTCACCTCGTTACTACAACGAGCGAATCTGTGAGCCAACATGTTGCATCTGGCTGCTAGTGCCCTGCGTTCACGTTCAATGTCTACCTGATCCCTGAGGTCCTCGGTGACATAGTGACCCAAGTATTTAAATTGGGTGACCCTCTTAAGTGGTCGTCCATTGAGGGATATTGAGGGATCGTAATTTAAATGTTTCCCGGGAGCAACAAAGATCAAATATTCACTCTTCATCTCATTATACAACAGGCCGTGGGTTGCCGCATACCTTTCACAGGCGCTCAACATATCTCTGATTGAGCCAGTCGTTGGACCCAGCAGCACCATGTCATCAGCATAGCTTAAGTTGTTGACGCTCGCGCCATCTATTTTGCACCCAACTGGTCTGCTGCTGAGTTCAACGATCAACTCATTCACATACAGGTTGAAGAGCTTAGGTGAGGTTAACCCCCCCCCCCCCCGGTGGGTTCCCGCATTGTCGAGGCGGGGGGGGCTCAGTAGCCGTGGTGGACTGGACCACGGTGAAGCTAAGAGGAACCCGAGGAGCGGCCGCTCGTCTAGGCTGTGCGGAAAAGCCGACGACGTAGCGGCTGGCGGGTAGGTTGCGGTGCCGCTTGGGCGACATCGCAGCCTACCCGAGGCGGGCCGCGATGTCCCCCGTGTGGGAGACATTGCGGCTGAGGATTGGAGGCCGCGACGGGAGAGGAGTGTCGGTGTTACGTTGCCGCTCTCCCTACCTTCCGCGGCCTTGACGGGGCCGCCACCGTTCGATGGCGGACGCGGTGGGGCCGCAGGAGAAGAGGAGTGTCGGTGCGTCGTTGCCGCTCTCCCTATCCTGTGCGGCCGTAGCCCCCCATCTTGGGGGGCATGCGGGGCCCGCCATTTAGGCGGGCGTGGGGGCCAGCAGGCGACGGGTGCGGGGGCACCGTTGCCTGTATTGCACAGGCCTCCACCAGTGTTGGACGGGAATGGCTAGGTGCTCCCGGCCATTCCCGTAGCCCCCCAATATGGGGGGCATGCGGGGCCCGCCATACCATCTGGGCGGGCATGCGCCGGGAGGGCTATGGAAGTAAAGGCTATGCCTATTCCCGTGGCCCTCCCATCACGGCGATGAGGGAACACCGCTGAGTTTTAGTGGGTATACTGTCATTCCGACAGGGATTCCCACATACCCCGTCTCGTCCCCCGCGAGGCGGGCATGCATAAAGCATTTCTCAGCGACAAAAAAAAAAAAAAAAGGTTAACCCCCCCCCCCCCCCCGTCTCACCCCACACTCCAACCTGTACGCTTCAGACAGAACGTCTCCCCAGCGAACTTGGTTCAGCTGGTTAGAGTACCCGTCCTGGAACAAACTCGTTAACTCGGGTGGTACCCCCGCTCCCTCGAGATTATCCCAAAGGACATCATATGATACAAGGTCAATTGCCTTTGAGAGATCTAGGAAGCAGGCATACACCGGGGTACTTCTCTCCTTATAGTATTGGACCGTCTTATCCATTTGTCAAACAGACCGTCCAACACCTTACCAATTACAGTGGCCAAGGATATCGGTCTGTAATTCGCCTTGTCCGACATATCCCCAGTTTTATTTTTCACGACCGGTACCACTATTGTTTTCAGCATATCAGATGGAAGGTATGAGTGGCTAACGCAAAGCGTGAAAAACAGCGCCAGCACTTTAGGTAGATGTACCCCGGCGGCATACTTGAGGTGCTCGATGCTGAGACCGTCGTGACCTGGAGACTTCCCCTTAGCCATTCTTTTAACTAAATCAGCTACATGCTTGGCAGAAAAACGGGTCGGTATAATCACGACTAGTCTCATTATCGATCACCTCTTGATCGGTCCAAGTGGAGATGATACCATAAATCGATCTTTGATCATGTTGGCTATGTCTTCTAGTGAACTACATTCCCCTACACTCACAGGGCGGCCCAGTCTAACCTTCAACTTATTGGTCGACTTCAAGAACTCGGAAAATTTTTTAGACGCTCTGTGCGATGCTAATATACGAGTATCCATCTTTATCTGGTCCTGGTGATGTTGGCACCATTTAAGCCTACCCCTAAAGATCTTCTGACTCTGCCGCATTTCTTCCCAAATTCTACCAATAGTGTGCGTTTTATACAAGATTTAAATTTCGTTTCATTCAGTTTTTAAACAGTACTTACCCCATTAAGATGAGTCTACTTTAGCCAGCCTGATACCTGGTTGAAGTAATTGCTCCCTATTTCTAGTGATATAATTGTGTCTTTCACCTCTTTTACTAAAAAGATGTAGATTTTTCCTTATGTACATAATGTTTTCATAGTTATATTGACAAGGTACCGTCATGATGTTAATATCTTTAAACAGTTCCCTTAGAGAGTCACGCCCGCGGAAGCTATATACATGGCTCTAATGGCTCTTTTCTGCAGAATAAAAATAGACTCGATGTCTGCAGCCCGTCCCCATAGTAAAATACCGTCATAAAGGTTTTTGTAATAAGCTTTATTTATTTTCTTTATTTGGTGTGTATTAAAATATAATTATTCTGACTATCATGAAAGTCTTTTAGCCAAAATGCAAAAATATTGTTGCCCAGCATCATGTTGAGTGGAAGCCCTCTTGTCACAGTCATGACGTGCAGCTGTCGACTATTTCTGTTTGGTGCTCGTGATTAAAAATCTATTTTATTTTTATTTATTATTAGAGTTAATCTTTTTGTAGGTTTCTCTGACAAATAAACCTATTTTTCTTTTTGTTGTACTGTTTCTTAGAGACTTCTTTAACAATTTAATTATAAATAGCCCCCGTACCAGAGTCAACAGCAACTAACTAGTCATTGAACACTGAAACAATGGATTAATTGAAATAACAATTTCTTGAGCTACACCAAGGCAATATTAATTAACAGATTGAACTATTGAACTTAAATTTATTGTCATTGCGTCTTATCTTCACACTTGTTTTGATTATAGGATAAGCTGTAGTCATAGAAACTGCAGATTACATAACAATAAAAAAAATAGAGTACATTATGTAGGTAGTCAGTCAACCAGTAGGTAGTAGGCACGTCGGTAGTAAAACTAGAACTACGAAAACCTACTGAAATACAGGCTCTTTCAAAGTCAAGGCTATTTCTTGCATGGTTACTCTTTTGTAAATAATTTCCATGATCAAATAATACCTTTTTTGTTTTAGACACAAATAGAGGAAGTAGAATAAAATCAATTACTTAATTGTGTTTTTGTTATCCTAACAGGAAAAATGTTAAGGTTTCGACCCAAACTTGGGAGCGAGCGCAACAGCGAATGGCGCTGTTGCTTTTGTCTCCATGTGCGCACAGGGACCATTCTGCTGGGAACATGGCACCTTGTGAGTATGATGACATGTATTTGTTATTTTTGTTTAGCTAACCATATCTAGACACAATAGAACCCTGCTGAGATTGAAGAAACAGCATTATGTGGTAGGCACATACCTCCACGAAGGATTAATGAAGAATAATAAGATTTTTAATATTTTCCTTGTTTTTATGCAAAAAAATAGGCATAGCTAGCTGGTTTATTACGCTGAATAATAATGACTTTATCATGGTCTCCCACCACGACAATCGTAATTATTATTCATTTAGCTACTGTATATGTATAATTATATGGCGTCCAGCCACCGTGATGAAAAAACAAAATTTGCATGCTAGTTCCAAAGTTCCATGGTAAATCTTATGAGATGGCAAAACGCGCATTTTTTCCATGGGAGTAGGTAAGTATCTAGTACATCCTTAAGCTATAGCTATGTACTTTATAGGTACATCATATTACTCGCACACTGTCTCTTAAGTACTTACTACGCTCACGACCATTACCACATTGTGGTATGTGACTAATGTATGTTACACGTATTATGCTTACCTGCGTACTTCAACCATAAAATATTGTAATTATTATAATAATTACATAGTATGTTTCCCGAAGGTGTGGCGGGCATATGTAGCGACTTGCAGTCGTACCCAATATTAGTCGATGATTGAGCTGTCCATCAGTCATTAATTAATTGGGCACGAATCAATCTTGGCCTTTGTAGCTAAGGATTAGAAAAGACCACACGCTCATGAACCGGTAGTTTGAGATTCCAAGACTATTGAGTTATGATAACATTCTCCGTAGATGCTGCACCTCATTGCGTTAGGCTTCCTGGCGGCTATCGTTCGCGATCCCCGACTGCTCGACGAATTGGAACGCGACTCTGCCCCCGTCCCGAACTGGAGTGACGTGGCTCGTGGCAACGAAGCCATCCCCACGCCTCTATCCAACGTGGAGCCGCCGCCGAGCTCGTTCCCACAGCATGTCGGACAGCCAAGAGATCGAGATCATAGTCTGATTTATCGTAAGTGTACCTTCAAACTGAGTAGAAAGTAAAGAGAGTGCGCAGGCGGATGGAAGCTCGCTTTCTTTTCTAGAATTCTAGAGACTAGATCATAGGCACTCCACAAAAACAGCAGCAGAATAAACATATTAAAACTCCGTTTATTTACTACATCGTGCTTTCTCTTATAGGTGTATTGATTTGGCGTGTTTGCCAAATACCTACTTTCACCACTTACATCACACACTAGAATATAGGGCGGTATAAAAATTGTTTGGAGGTGACCGAGAAGTTCCACATACAGAACAGAAAAAGACAGTAGAAGTCGCAAGTAGGCGGGGCCCGCGTACCCCGAGTTTTGCGGAGTTCTGCAAGTCTGCTTTCGCGCTCAGACCACGCACACCGGTCTAGTTACAACAGTCACGGTAAAAAGAACTTGAAAAAAAAAAAAAAAAAATACCCTATTGTGCTGTTTTAGAATGTAAACACAATAGCAGAACCAAAAATTTATCTAATGGAGGTATGTATATCATACCATCGGTAGGTATTAATTGATTTTATTTCGATTAAAATTTGAAAAACAATATTTTATTAAACAAGCCAAGTAAAAGTTGACTTTATGTAGTTCATTTCAAGGTCTACTTTCTTTGAAACTCAAATATATTGTTCGCGAAGTTTCCCACTATGCACATGTCACAGTCGGCTACTCAATTAGAGATTACCGTTACCGATAATGAGTTATCGATATTAATGTTCTCTGTGTTCTGTGTGATGATATATCGGGAAAAATTTAACCCTGTGTGCGGTTTTTTTGGTGTATTAGTAATCGAACACATTTCCATGAATTGTTCAAACCTATTTTTTCTAATTCTACCATAACCAAGTTTGAAATAAGCAAAATATAAATATAAGTAATCTAGTATTCTAATCCAGAAAAGGTTAATGGAACAAGTGTAACTTACAAAGTCCCTATAAAAAAGTGGGTTTCGTATTGTTTTGTGATTTTAGATTTCCTAAGGATCCAAACGGGAAAGAAAAATTATTGAAGCGACTGGAAGGCAAACTTGGTTTCCTGCAAAAACTAGTACAGTTAGCTCAGATCACTTCGTAGAAGTAGATTTTTTAATTAAAATTGGAAAAGAATACCTAGCCGACACTGGAGTGCCAAAAAAAAAAATATACCTACATTTTCAAGTAGCTCATAAATTTTATGTTATTATTTCGTTGTTGTCCTAAGGGCACTTGTCTGTATCAAACATATGGAATTTGGTCATTTTTATGGTTTCATAACATTATGTTGTTGTACCGCCATTCTTCCGAGATTCTAGCTCTCTAAGGTAGATCCGCAGTGGTACCTAACCCGCGAAATTTATAATTTTCTTGTTAAAGCTTGGATTGTTTTTTTTAATAATAATAGTTATCGACTCCAGCTGTTGTTGCTCCTGTGGTTGTTGTATTTTGTTTGAAAATAAAATGGAATGTCGATAAATAAGTCAACGACAGTGGTACATCCCTAGAGTAGGATGACTAGTAATGACCTCGTTACGTAAAAAATATCAATCATAATATTTCTTATGAAATACAGCTTTAAATGTAATGCAATTATTATAGTGACATCTAGCGGTGAGTAGCGTAACTTGCTCATAAAACTATTTCGTGTGCGGTTTAAACGGAAAAGGTAATAAATAATACTATAATAATTGTAATTTATACTAAAAAAGTAATAATTTCTATAATTTATAATAATCAGTAATTGTCATAGTAGTTACTTACCTAATTAATTTGAATTGAAATTGATAATTATAATGTATTTGTATGCCTAATGGTAAAACAAAGAGTAGGTACCTATGGAAATATTGTAACATTCCACACACTGTGTAACTCTACTCTATGTTTACAAATAAAGATTATGATTCTGATACTTTAAAAAAGTAGACAATAAGCAACTCTATTGACATAAAACTGGTTTATTTTGAAATAAGCTATGTCTGACATATTTCCTACTTTCATTCAATATTAAACTACCAATCACACTAAGGATGTCTCAGTGTTATTAAATACAATCAACCTGTATTTGTGTGGGTTTGGGTACGCTGGTTCCGATACTAATGAAGCGCTATGCGAGTTTTACCTACTACTGTTTTTTTCTGTTCTATGGTTCCACATAAGATAGCCCGCCTCCAATTGTGTAGAACAGCAGCTGTGACCATACAGGAAATACAGAACAATGTAATAATGTATGCAAAGTTGCACACCTCTTTTAAACAGAACATCAATAATATAATTACTGAGGACTCTTACATGTTGGTATTTACTGTGGTATGTAATGCATAACCGCATTATTTATAATGAAATATGAAACATGCCTATGAACAGACAAAAATACACAAATACGTCAATACAATTATACATATTTGTCCTACATACTACTTAAGTATAAAGAAATGTTATCAATTTATTTGCGGTACTTACTTATCATTTTCATTTTGCTTCATCATAATAAAACACAATTGAAATACAATACCTGACTACATACAACTTTTGAACTATTATAGTTAATAATATCTCATAGCTGCATCATTATCATGTATAATTGCTTGAAATTTGCATCACGAGAGCACCGGAAACGGGGCACAAAATGAATGAACAATATTCTAATAGATTTCAAACGTGTGTGTGCTAGATGATGTGGATGTGGGTGCACTGGTTACAGTGTGCACCCTGGCCATCACGTTCATGCTGATCTACGGAGCTGCGCTCGGCAAGCCTGCCCACCTATTGCCATTCTTCTGCCTCCAGATATTCGACTTTGCGATCACAGTGTAAGTTTTTTCAGTATATCAAATCAATACAAGCCGACTGGCTCCCTGGTGTAGTGGTCGCAAGCGCCAGATCTTGGGTTCGATCCCCAGGTCGGTCAGTGTCAATTTTCCATTAAGAGATTCTCAGTAGTATCTCAGTCTGCATTTGTCACTTAAATCTAGCTTGTTGGTATTTTATCAAAACAAGTCTTTCTTTAAACAGGATTGCCAACGATTACGCAATATTATGACGCCATTGCTTTTTGTATTATGTGGCATCGGAGTTTTTTACGTTTTCAGATGAGATTAATCGCAAGTGACGTCCACAATGTAATAATTAATTCATCGAAACATGTGTCACATTCAAACGCCAACCGTCGGTATATTGTTTGTATTGTATCCGTATGTTGTCCGTGTATTTGCTTGATGTGGCAGCTACTGAGAGAAAGCTTAAATTAACCTTCCAGGCACTTATCTGCATGGTCCTCATTTGGCCTCACCAAGATTGTGTCTGACTGAACTTTAAAAGAGACTGTGACCTCTGAGTTTGTCGGTATTTCTGCTCAGAGAAGTCGGTTAGGAAACGAATTCATCTAGTTTTATAACATAATTTATTTCTGACATGCTTATATGTATTTTTTTAAACCATTCACAAAAATAAATATCATTTACCATTTAAAGTTTTGTTAGAAATTTCCACTTGAAATGTGGTACTATAGGTCATATCATCCATACTAATATTGACACTGTCCTTCCATAGGTACTAACTAATATTATAAACTGCGAAAGTAACTCTATCTATATGTTACCTGTTCACGCCACGCCACAGAACCGAGCGTTTTGAAATTAGACCGGTTCGTAGCCTGGGACCTGGAGGTAATCCCGGATATTTGTATTAAAAATAATGAAATACAAAATGCACGCGTATTCCATAAGAAGATAAAACTGTACCTTTGTATGTTTTAATGTAAATAAAGCATTAGATGCAAGTTCTTGGTGTATGTATTTATTTTCTGAATACTTACCGTCTCAGTAGCCTTGAACCGTCTTACGACGCGCGCGACCTTATGTAGGATCAGAAACTTGCACCCGGTTTATAGTTCTGACAGACTAACTAGTTTTTTGGTCGATTAGCCTTTTTGGAACCATGTGTTAAATTCGTAGGATATCGAGATTTTTATTAAAAGAGGACGCTCCTAAATATTATGTACGTTTGCCCCGCACGGCCCCCCAGAAATTGCGTTTTATGTGTGCACTAATGCAATGTACTCGCCTCTAGGAGTATATGTACCTGTTTCTTTTTCAATGTACCTCTGTACTTTTGAAGATATTTGCAAAAAAAAGGGGCCGTGCCAGCCAAACGTTTTCAGCACGGCCCCCGTGTAACTTGAAAAATATATAGCGTATTAAAAAGTTTCATAAACTCAAGGAATGTACTCTACTAACACGTTATATGTACCGCAACAGATATTGTGAATTCGTAATATCAAATAATATATAGATGTGGATAGAGGGCCGTGCTGAAAAAAAATATTATAATAAAATATCTAAAAAAGACAAAACAATCTTAGCCAAAAACTATTAAAAAATAATTGATATTTGGCAAGTAACATATGTAACGCATTGGTTTCTCATACAACTTGCTAAATTTGAAAAATAAACCAATTTTAGTTCATTCAGCACGGCCCTCTATAGTCGCTTATATCTTTTTAAATAAGACATGTTTGTGTACAAAATTCGTGTTTCTGAATTATGTATAGGAGTACATTTGTTCCAAATAAATTGCGATTCTGCTGTATTCGTACTTTAAAAGATAATAGGATCAAAAAATATCATTTAATACAACTGATAGGGTGACCATGATACGAATTCACAATATCTGTTGCGGTACATATAACGTGTTAGTAGAGTACATTGCTTGAGTTTAAGAAACTTTTCAATATGCTATATATTTTTCAAGTTACACGGGGGCCGTGCTGAAAACGTTTGGCTGGCACGGCCCCCTTTTTTGCAAATATCTTCAAAAGTACAGAGGTACATTGAAAAAGAAACAGGTACATATACTCCTAGAGGCGAGTACATTGCATTAGTGCACACATAAAACGCAATTTCTAGGGGGCCGTGCGGGGCAAACGTACATTAAATATTGCAGCACCCTAATTGCGTGACCCTCTTTCAATCACAATCCGAGAGTTTTGATGGAGATTCCTTATGCTTAATAGGTTTGAAAAATACGTCGCTTTTTTTTTCTTTAACATAGTCTATAACGCCATGAACTTGACTGAACTGTCAAAATGAAAGGCGATCAATTGTCATTTTATGTGTGTAACGCAATTAGCTCGCTGGGCCCATATTAATGCTTTCCTTATACAATTATCCTTTCCCTATCAGACTGACCGCAACCGGATACCTATGCTACCTGCGCTCGATCCACCGGCTGGTCGCGGAGACCCGCCGCGTGCCGTGGAGAGCCCAGCTGCTACAGCTGCCGGCACCTGCCTTGGCGCTCGTCGTACTTTCAGCATTCCTAGTCGCCGTACTACTCAAGGTAACGTGTCACAACAAAACTTACTTTATATGGGGGAAACCGACCTTAACACTAATTCTAATATAACCAGAAAAAATGAAAATTATGTCAGCATAGGGTGTTAAGGGTCAGTCACGTCATCTGGTGCCGAAACCAGGATATACTGAAAATACTTTTCTGTTTACATAAGCTTTTTGAAGTATGATGTTTTGTTTAGGAACAGTCAAATTAGACGGAGATTCAGCACTTTTTGAAGGCCAAAGCTTAGAAAAACCGGCCAAGTGCGTGCAGGCCACGCATAGAAAAGGTTTCCGTAGTCACCCATAATGGCACTTTACAAATTACGCCTCTATAACTCCTGAACTAACAAACGTATCTAAATCGTTATAGTTTTCCTTCAAAGTTCATCACATGGACTACCATAATTATTTTTTCAGATTTTTCGAGCCAGCCGTTTAGCTTTTAGAGGGGGGGGGGGGGGGACCCTATTTAAAAAAAAAAACCCTCTACTATGGGGTAGACGCGAGACAAAAAAAATCATCCCCACTTTGCGTTTACCCCTACACGTAAAGTGGGGATAATTTTTTTACCCCAAAAAAATATATAATCTGGGCCCGTATTCTCGTAATTTAAAACGTTCAAAATCTAGTCGCAGTCTCATCTCGGCGACAAACAAATGTCAAAAACTTGTCAAATTTTTTTAATTTTTCTCCCGCTCTGGGCGGAGCAGGAGGGCGTGTCAGAATTTTACTGACTAACCCACCCGTGTTCCTTCAGTTGCCTGTGCCAGGGACCACGGTATTTCTTTCAAACAACCCGCGACCCTGGCAGGCATCGGCCCTAGCGAACCCCGTCAGTTCGTGCTGACATCTCTTATAGGCGCGCGTGGAACACATCGCGCCATCGACCCGGGCCTGGTCCTTACCGGGCGGCGAGCTGCCCATTGCTCGCCATCCGCAAACCCGCGCCTAAGGTGGCCGGGAGTCGGCTGTTGACTCCCGACGTCCAGGGCGTCTCCTGCGGAGACTAGAGGCGTGAGGGCGCAGAGATTGCCTCTCCCTCACGCGCTCCGCCTCCTTTGCGACCACTACTGCTTCGCAGAAGGAGGTGATGGCTTCCCATGCACTCTCGCATCGTACCATGGCCTGGACCAGGGCCGGACGCGAGAGTTTCCGCCGAAGCCGGGCAGACCTCCACCGTATGCTCCACCGTGTCCTCCGGGCGATCCACACAGTGGTGACCCTGGCGTTTCTTCCCGCCTTATCCTGAACAGGAACCTCCCGAAACAACCGTGTCCGACGAGGACCTGCGTCAGGCGGAAGGTGAGGGCGCCGTAGCGCCTCTCCAGCCACTCCTCAAAGAGGGGACTTATCGCCGCAGTTGTGGCGTGCCCAGCACTGGGTTGCGACAATCGCACTCTCTATGTCGCCATGAGATCCCGCCAGAGCTCTGTCCGCTTTACCGTGATTTCTCGCGGCAGCGGAGTTACGCCCCGCGTTTTGCCTCCTCTCGCCACTCCCACATGTGGGCGAGGACTTTTGCCTTCAGATCCCATGGCGGCAACTCGGCAAGGAGGCTCGCTGCCTCAGCAGATACCGTGCGGTACCCTCGGATTAGCCGGACGGCCATGACCCTTTGGGACGCGTTCAACCGGCGCGGCGGGCTGGTCGCCGCCTCAAGGAACACGCCCACACCGTTGCCCCGTAAAGGGTCATAGACCGCACGACCCCCGCATAAAGCCTCCGGCAGGAGGCGTTTGGACCCTCTAGATTGGGCAGGAGCCGCATCAAGGCTGCCCCGGCCCGCACCAGTCTGGGAGCCAAACGTCGGAAATGCTCCACGAAGTTCCACCGGCTGTCGAGGACGAGTCCCGGGTACTTCATCGTCGACTCGACACCAATGTGTCCGACCGTTATTTGGGAATCCGACGGTGGCGCGTCCCGAGGATCATGAAAACACATGGCCTCGGACTTGTGCAGGGCCACCTCGAATCCCAATTGCCGGATCCTCTCGACGATTGTCGCAACCCTGCATGTCGCTACTTCGGCCGCCGCCTGGTGCGACCTCCCCTGCGCCAGGACCAGCGTGTAGTCAGCGTAGCAAACCACGCTGACGCGCCGCTGGGGAGGTCGGCGCGTAGCACCCAGTCGTACCCGATATCCCACAGATGCGGCCCCAGGACCTATCCCTGTGGGACACCCCACGACATCTCTCGCCGGTTTCACTGTCCCCGGTGACCGAGGTAGATGACGGCCCTGTCCGTCAAATAGGCCTCAACAATGCGACAGAGGTTGGTCGGCATCCGGTGATACCGGAGTGCCGGATGCAACTCCGGGGCAGGGTATTGAAGGCATTGGTGTGGCTTAAAACAAATTGTAAAAAAAAAACGTGTGGGGTCGGCAGACCCCCGGCAGAAACAAAGTTCAAAATGAAAATCCAAGATAGCAGCTGTGAAAATTTGAAAATATTCGCAGCTGCCATCTTGGATTTTCATTTTGAACTTCTTTCCTCACTATCGGTTTCTGCGCCCTCGAAAACCATGAAAACTATAGGTCTCTCTCTTTGACTCTCCCTATATTGGCAAAACGCTTTTTCGTTAAGTGACGATTTCTCCAAGTTTACTCCTACCTCATAGGCCAAGTGTTTTGGAAATATTAACAACATAACATCACGCCTGTATTCCCCGAAGGGTTAAGCTAAACCATCTGACAGCTCCTGCATCAGCGTAGTATGGCGCTGCTATTGCTATTGAAAATGCGCGGGCACGCACTACAATCTCCGTTCGTGATCTCGAGCGCCTCGTTGGTCTAGTGGGCGCAAGCGCTACTGCTGAGTATGAGGTCCTGGATTAGATTCCTAGATCGGGCAAAGTGTTTTTCCATCTGGAATATCTCACTAACAAGCCGGATACTGGATTTGGGCCCAAGTGATGGCAATAGGCCCGTCCCCTATTCCATGGGACTTAAAGGGAACTGGCGAAATGTGGGTGTACTAATAGGTATGCCTCTGCCAAACCTTTCGGGGATTACAGGTGTGATGATATGTTATGAATTTCAAAATTGACGAATCGCAGTAAACATATTTAATTACTAACACAGCTTTAGTTTTGTTTTTAATTTACTCAACTAACTGTAATCCATCCACAGGGCTACTGCATCAGCGTAGTATGGCGCTGCTACAAGTACCTGACGATGCGCGCGCACGCACTACAGACTCCGTTCGTGATCTCGAGCGATGACGTCGTGTCGTCCGGCCAGCTGGCGCCGTACGCGGCCGCGCCGGCACCGGACTACTCCAGCTTGCTGCCGGACTACGAAGAGGCCGTGAAGCAGACGCCGCCCCCGTCCTACCGCGCGGCCACGCTCATGGCTGCTGCTGATCCCTCGCTTACAACCGTTGTGAGTGTTGTTACTTTATGATTAGATTTCTCTCTCGAAACCTAGAACAAAAATAAACCACAGTAAAAAAAAGAATTGTTAAAAAAAATTGCGATGTTTAATCCAGGACATGTTCTGCTTGTCTGCCGAAGTTCAACTAAATCCGTTTAGACGTTAAAACATGATTGAGTAACAAACATCCAAAGTTTCATTACGATGTATTGTGCTCTGCACCCTCAACAAACCTTTTCCGATTGCATGTGTACAGCTGCTATACAAGGACCTTTTGGCACCCGAATGACGTTGACGGGTGCGCTGTTAGTAAACATCTGTCAATTATTTTGTTAAAAACAAGATGGCGGTGTCAACCTGACATCCAGCGGAAACCTTGGTTTTTGTCCAAAATTATCCAGAAAAACTGTTGCTACCCTGTGTAGACTGAGACTTGGTCACTGCCTCTGTCCAGTATTTTTAAATAAGATCCGTGTTCGTGACAGTTCCTTGTGCGAATGCGGTCTTGATGATGGTACTCTGGACCATATCTTTTTCTCTTGTCCTTTAAACTCCCAATCCTTTGACTTGTATCATAAGCTTTCCAAAATTAAAATTCCTCTTCCTACTAACATCCATTCCCTCTTGGCTAACTTTTCTCCTAAACTTATAAACATTTTATCATTCTTTTTAAATTTAAATGAAATCAAACTGTAACATAATTATTATAACTACATAAATACCACGGAGTGCTCAGTTCGTCGGCTGCGGTAAACCTTGCTGCGTTGCCGTCACCACATGACGCTGGCAGAATAGTCTACATGGCTCAGTTGCCAAAGAAGAAAAAAAAAAAAGATGGCGGTGTTAGTTCCGATTTTGGTTATTTATTTATTATTATTATTTATTTATTTATTAAAAACTTACACACACTATCTTTACAGGATGAGCCCAATGCAATAGTGGTTAGAAAATACACACCAAATAAAAGAAAAATCAACTTACACCTAATACATAAAAATCTAAATAAAAAATTAAAAAATACAAAGCACTTTCAACAATACATAAAAAAACAAAAAAAAAAACTTTGAAACTACAAAACTACGCGGTTACGCGCCAACAGAACCTTGTAGCGCTTTAATTATGTAAATACTTTCAACTTAAGTTCACACTAAGTTCTTTTTAAATTCACAGCAGGAGAGGACACAGAACGAGCAAGCACCACCGCAGCCGCAGCCGACCAACACAATGGTCGTCCTGCCGCAGAACGGCGCGCAGGCACGCGTCTGAATCTCATACTCAACTGACAGCACCGAGGATTCTTCTCACCATATAAGGGCACTCCTAATTTAAGAGATTGTTTGAAAGTTCCTGTACGCCTCTGCGGCGCTACTACCACACTTTAATGTAACTGAGTAAATTATCTAAATACCTTGTCGGAATCGAGTGTAATAGCAGCGCTGCTAGGAAATACTAAGATGCATTCGCAAACGTATGCGCTGCGGAAACACGACGTTAGTTTCCAAACAGTCACGTCCTCGACGCGACGCGAATGCAGCGTTTACGCGACTTTAACCAACGTTAGCGTCGGTTAAAGTCGCGTAAACGCTGCGTTCAAAAGCACCCTAAGGGGCCGCCTCCAAGAGCAAGAGAATCGCGGCGATATTATCATCGTGGCACGTGTTTCTATGCACTCTCTTAGAACGTGTCTCCACACGGCGATGTCATCGCGGCGACAATTTGATGGCACCGCGATTCTCTCGACCGTGGAGATAGCGCCTTAGTCGCTCTGTCATTGTGCAACCGCTTGAATTGTAGAGCGCCCTTATTCTACACTAATCATCTTGAACGCTCAATACGGAAGTAACTGCACTTAGTCTGTGTGTCTAAAATTAAAGTAGATATCTTCCAAAGAGCTTTTAAATATTTACAAGTGCAAGGAAAACGGCCCTCATTATTACAATTAAGTTCATAATCCTCGTTGCTATCATGTAAAAAAAATGTGTCTAAAATTATTTACTCTTCGTGTTTCACTTTCACATAGTTGTATTTATTTTTAGACAAGTCACTGAGATGATTTTCGTAATATTTAATGTTTATTTTGTAAAAATAAATACTGTTGTTATTGTAATTCTTGTGCTTGACTCTTTGTGGACTTTAGATTTGAACCGATAAGTTCGTCTCGTCGTAAATGCCACAGATTATTTAATCTAGATTTGTCATACCATGAGTATAGTGCCATTGCGTTGATTGTAATAAATTTTATTTTTGTACTTCATGAAATCATTAGAATTATATTCCCTATCCGATCATAAAATACACTATTAAGTACACGTTACGAGGCATCTAACGAGGTCTCTCATTTGCGTAAAAACTTTGCTGTACTTAGTTTATTTTACTATGTTGATATGTTTGTGATGATTTTATTTTAACAGCGTCTTCTTGAGTATCTGAATCGATATTAAGAGTATGCAGATGGACGGATATTAGCATACGGAGCATATTACTAACATTCCTGAGTGTTGCATTCTAAAATATTTTGAAACTACGTTTGGCGTCAATTTGCGATAATACGCCGTCCATAATGATTTGACGGTAGTGAGTGGCCTCAAATCCTGACATTGACATATTAAACTGTAAAAATCACTAACTCAATATTGATAAGCAGCTGTCAGCTAGTATACAGCTGTAGTATACAGTATTTAAATAATTTATCTATTTCATAGCGATCATTAAAATTAAATACGTAAAATTTACTTGTATTGAAGTACGTAGAAAAAGATACACCAGTTTATCTATAATTGAGAATAATAGCAGATACTTACATACGTGTGGTTTGTAATTCAGGGTTAATAGTAATTTGAGCTTGCAATAGCCTTCCTCATGAGAACTATAATTATATCTAATGAATATTATACGAGAGTACATTCATATGTAATAGTTATTCACGTTGTGTAATTTTTCAAAACGTTGTATCTGGCACGTGTTCATTTTAGTGCAGTCGTTGAATAAAAACTTAGGCAGAAAAGATGCATACCACTCATTGGTGCCTTATCATATTGTTGGCGAATATGTTTGTAGTACCTAATCTTCTTAACGATCATTCTAAATAAATTAGGTACAAATTACCCATAAAATGTATCTGTAGTACCTAGATAGGGTTCGGTGTGACGTCATAGGTTGCTATTCTCGTCGTTGCTTTACGTGGTAACTTGGTAAGACACCGTAAGTAGTTTCGTATTGGCCTAAATTGTAAAAAAAATGTCAGTGTCTCCTAGTATTTTGCTTTTATTTATGTCCTTTCGTTATTTGAGTCTCGCCCACTATTAAACGCTGTAAACATAAAGTACCATGTATCGAATGTAAAGTAATTACGTGTCGTATGTAAAAATGTGGATTAAATTAAAAAAAAAAACAGTCAAGGCGAGATAATCAAAGAATAAATTGACCGGTGATCATTTGCTCAGTTAATAAACTTGTAAAACCTTGGTTTGTTTTTGAAATTCTAAGTTGTTTTGTCTATGTTTAGTACCTAAGTGTTTTGCAAATGCACTAACGATAAATTGACGTGTATAACTTATTACTTACTAAATTATACTTAATGTAAAATATTCTTGAAATAAATCATACATAAAATGAAGCTAAAATGCTTTTATTTTTTAACTTTATGAATTAATCCTTAGTGTTAAAATAAAAAGGTAAAACTAATCTCTTCAGGGCGAGAGTGAATAGGCTTCTTCTGGGCAAGCTCGTTCCACCGTAGATCTCATCCCTGCCTCTGGGCTGGATTGAGGTCAAGAGTGAGCCCATTGTCAATAAAAAAAAAAAAAAAAAACTCCCTATGGAAGTAAGTAAGGGCTCATTTTTCAATCATCTGATAACTTTATTCAACGAACAATTTTGAAATTTTGACAGTTATTTCATACAAAAACTGTCAAACGCCAATTTTATTCCTCGAATGAAACTTATCTGGCGATGGAAAAATCAGTCCTAAGTAAGGTACCTACACTAAACGCTCATGGGCGTAATAACTACTTAGAAGGGCTGATTTTCAATCGGCCGATATTTTTTATTCCTGGAGTTCAAAATTATTCCTCTGATAAAGTTATCTGGCGTTGGAAAAATCAGCCCTAAAACTTCTATTCAGTCTTGTTGTGTCCTTTCCCCACTAAACTTTTAGGATTCGGATTGTTTAAGGAGTGATTTACACCGGTTTCTGGAACGAAAATCTACACAAACATTAGCTAAAATAGTCAAATGCCGACTGCCGCAATTGGTTGACTAAGGGGTGATTTTTCAATCATCTGATAACTTTATTCGAGGAATAATTTTGAAATTTTGACAGTTATTTCATACAAAATCTGTCAAACGTCAATTTTATTCCTCGAATAAAAGTTATCTGTCGATGGAAAAATCAGCCCTAAATCTGAATTATCAACAGCCAATTAGATCACTTGACACGAGTTTAATTTTGACACGTTCATTTTCGTTCCAGAAAACAGGCATTAATTTTCAAACATTAGAATACTAGTATTATGTATGTTTCACTAAAGCTATTTGCCATTTGACCCATTTTTGCACTATCAATGTGTATGCATCGCTACGACGCGACGCACCGGTTGTTACTGCTTGAACCCAGTATCGTTATAAATTTGATTGATCAAAAGATATAAGGGACTAACCACACTTATTCAGCTTTCCATACAAAATTGTCGTTTTCTATGGACAAAAGCTGAACAGAGCTGAATAAGTGTGGTTAGTCCTTTATGATACGTACCTACCAAGTACCAACAGAGAACAATATTGTATAAAAGGTAAAGGATGATCAGGTGATCTGTAACTCGGGACCTCAATTTAAGATTGTGCATTATATTAATCGGTTCCTGTAAAATATGATGTTGAGATAAATAAAGATTTATGATTATAGGTAAAGGATCGACACGACAGGTCCATCGACGATCTGATTGTACTCCAACCAACCTGTCAATGCGAGGACCCGTCGCCTGTTTCATAAAACAAAACATGGACAAAAAATTATGTTTTCCCAGATTGATAACCTAGTTGGTCAACCTATGTACCTATATCTTAAGTGGATAGCTTCCAAACAGGGATGCTGATTAGACTCTCCTTAGTTAAGTCTTACATAATTTAATGTTACGTAAGAACAAGGATAGATCCTCGAAACTTCCTCGGTAGCTTTAAAGGTCACGTTGAGGGACAAACATGATTTACAAACAATGGGCTGCATATGCGCGCGCAGCACGCCGCTGCGCGCCGCCGGCATGGCGGCAGGCTCAGTGATAGCGAGGGTCGCGCTCGGACGACGCCGGCCGTCGGGACGCGCGCCGTCGCCTGCATTCTCTATTTATATCGACGATTCACCCCCCGCCTCACTTCGCGCCTGCGCAAAACTCATTTGAAAACTACGAAAGTGAAAATTGTACATCATGATAGCGTCCGGTGCACCGCGCCACTCAGGACTATTGCAGCTAGCGATCTGCTAATTAGTGACTTGAGGACACGGAGCGAGGCGGCGTGTAGTGCGCCGCGAGGATGGCCGCGAGGCGCACGGCGACGGACCTCAGCAGCACTGCGGCACTTCTGCGTCACATGTCAGCTGTTTCGCCGGCGAGGGGCGCGCGCTCGTGACGTTTCTGGCGAGTCGCGTGCCGCAGGCCGGCGGCGCGATGGCGTCCACCATGCAGCTCGAGTTCACGCAGGCGATGACCGACTTTAAGACGATGTTCCCGGATATGGACGACGATGTTATTGAAGCCGTACTACGCGCTAACCAGGGCGCGGTTGATGCGACCATTGACCAACTTCTAGCTATGAGTACTGATAACCAGAATGAACGCTTGCGACTCGAAATGGAGCGCGTGGAAGGCAGCACACCGTCCCGTCGCAAAGATCGCCGTTCCGGCTGCAGAGCTACAGACAACGGCGATGACAACGACACTACAGCACTTGTGTAAGTAGATTAATATCTGAAATAACTAACTAGGTACTGTTAAATAATTATGTCGTCCGAAAGATAATTCGGGAACGAATGCACAGTAAGCACAGAACAATAGATCCTCTCCCCGCTGCGACACAAACACACCGCGTCGGGTTATTGTGTGTCCGTCAAAATGATTAAGTCTTCCGTTCGTAGCAGTGATGTTGTCATCTACACCGGTAGGTCAACTGACAATTGAGGCAACAGGTTAGCATGACTAGCAGAAATGTTCAACAAGACTATGATATCAGTGGGCGCAAGGGTGCTCTATATTTCGTAAATATTAAAACATAGAGCACGTAAGCATCAGGCATCCTTGCGTTATGGATGCGCAATTGCCCATACATTTCGTATAATTTTCCCTGATTGAGTCCTGATCATACAATATGTACCTAGCCGTACAGTTTTATTTAGTTAAATTTTTTCGATAAAACAAATGGTTATGAACTTATGATACAGAAATATCGTTGTGACGTTACTTGTAGCGACTATCGGAAGAAAAAATGTGCCTGTAGGCTGCCTAGTTCTACTTTCCTATCGGTACCTACTTAGGAGGTAGGTACATTTGTGATTATGTCTTTCTCTCCATCTTACCATCCCAGTTGGCTCATTGCCAAGTCGAACTTTACTTAGGAGGTCAGTGTGTTAAGGCCAAAAATCCATCCCTTGAGCTGCTGCAATCAAACCTTCGTAATTCTGTAGAAATCCAGAGATGCGAGAGTCATTCAGGCACTTAGGTGACTGATGTATTTACCATCATCCACAGCCCGACTTCACCTATGTAGGTACGAGTAGGTACTGGTTTACGCGCGATCTTGTGTCATTCTCATTGAGGTTCCTCCCACAATCACCAACGATGGACGTCATTTAATCCTTGGTACTTCTAAGTTGAATTTCTCAGTAGCAGCCCGGAGCCTGGATTTGTGCCCGGTTATGGCAATAGGGTCGCCCACTATTACATATATTATGGTACTAGACATGACTGGCGAAATGTTCGTGTAGTTACTTACATGATTAGCCGATTAGTTAGGTACACCTCTGCCTAAAACTTTGGGGAATTACAGTCGTGATGTTATGTTTGTGTACTTCTAAGTCCTACGGCATAAAAATCTGCTTTTGGACTGGATATCCTAAGTCCTAACCTTAATTACTTATTTCTTATTACAGAGACGTTGAGGACGAATCAATTCCTTTAGCCGTAAGAAGAAAATGGGTGCCAAGAATGTTGGGCCCTTTACCTCCGATGTTTCTGCGAATACCGCCTGGAACAGACGCGCGAATAGATCTGAGTCTAGAGATGGATGATGACCGCATCGCCACCTTCCTTCAGAACGAGGAGTTCATGGCGGAGCTGCGTTGGAACCAAGAGTTCATGGCAGCACTAGACAGCGAGCAGGGGCAGAAGACAAAGAGCCATGATGATGAGGCTGCGTTCAAGGAGAGACTGAAGAATATGGGCAAATGTGAGTAACCTTTACGCCTGTAAGAAACGCATGAATTATCATCGGCAGGTTTGCAGTTGAATGCAATTTTAAAGGCAGTCTTTGACAAATGGGAAATATATACCTATTTCGCATATTTAGGTAGGTAGACACCTAAAGATTTAAGTCGTCCAGCCAAGGCTTAGGCTAACATCAGAAATGGTTATAAAACGGCGCCGCGGATGACATGATGAAAACCAATTCTTTCGCTTTTATTAAATAAGCGAGAGTCCAGTAACGATGAACTAAATAATTTGAAATTTTGCCTAAATTCTCTTTGTCAACAAAGCGAACTTTAGGAGCGATGCAATTGTTGCCCGTATGAGGCAATACGAATACCAACTAAAGACAAATACAAGACCCACGCTTTTAGAATGCACAGTCACAGGCATTCAACTATTTTAATTAGTCAGTCCTTCCGAGGTAAATGTCTTAATTTACTTAAGGCTACATTGATTTACCTTCAATTTGGCCGAATCCGGCAACTAACGGTCGTATAGTGGTAAAAACAACTCAGTTTGTTAAAATCTCTGATTAGTATTTACCTTCAGCTTCCTTATGGCTTACGGGAATGAAAGAGTAAATGAACTCGAGTTATTCGTCGTTAAAATCGTAAAGCTACATTCACTTTATATTTTATTTACAGCAAATTCTAGGTACTTAGAATTTTCATAATGACTTTGGTTCTACATACCAAAATTGATGAGTGCACAAATGTTTTCTAGTGGTCGCAAGCGCGACCGCTGAACGTGAGGACTTGGATTCAATGCCCTAGTTGGACAAAATGGTCTTGGCCTTTCCATGTAGCAGCCCGTAACCTGGATGTCTGCCCGGTTAATGGCAATAGGCTCAGCGCTTATTAGGTGTGGTGGCAGCGTGTGTAGCTAACTGTCAACTTGACTAGGGTGCGCTGGACATACAGTACCGCCACTAGTAGAGGCTATTTTAATCACTTTTAAACGCTATTATGATTACATCCTAATTTCAAAATCCCTTCGCAGCGTCCCGCAAAAAGTTCGCACAGCTATCGAGGATGTTCAGTCGGGGAGGGTCGCGCCGCTCGGGCAGCGCTCGGGCTCCACCACGAGGCCCCCCCGACAGCCTGCTCCTCCAGGAGGAGCACAGCGACGACGACGACCGCCCACAACACCACGTCAAAATATAACCACACCCTGTACTGTACTACCTGCGAGGTACAGCTTTAAATGAAGAGAGAGCCTTAAAGGGAGTTACAAGGTTACGGATAAGACTGGGTCTGTTTTGTATATTTAGAAAAGGAATACGATTGATATTTTTTTGTAAAAGCACTTTACGATCAGCCAGCACTAACAGTTCACATCTTCCAAGGATCGGATGTCGTCAAAGTAAAGTGGCGCCAATGTTGTTAAAATTGCAATAATTATGTAAAATATAAGTAAGTAGTTCATGGCTTTTACTGCATCCGTCAAAATTGTAAATAGGAACTTGGAGTTCGCTTGGATAGAAGGGCCGTCTTTTCTCGTGTTATAAGGCTAGAGAGCAGATTTTCGATTAAATTCTCGTCAAATGTAGCTTTTGTTAGATAAATTACATAAATTCTGCATTCCAAAGTATTTGCATATATCAGAATGCACGGAAAGCGTCTGTATCGGGCATGATACACGAAGTTCCGTACCCGGCTATAGGTTAAAGACGGCCCTGGCCTTTGTCAGACAGGTTTATAGAAATAGTATTCTTATGGCATCTCTCCTACCTATACTAAGAATTAAAATATTTTCACATACATCTTCCAATAGTTCCATGAAAGTCATGTATGAATAATGGTATAGACATGGCATTCCTATACATGTATACGAAGTCACATCTAGAACATTTTAGAGAGTCAATTTGCATTGAGATGGTGACAGAGTACCTACTCGACTCTTCGATAACTTAAATGTGCATAAACATCTTTGTGGAAGGACTTAATAAAGATACTGGGCATGGATACGTTTTCAAAGAAAGGCTGATAAAAGAAGTAAATAATAAACGAACCACTTCATAGCTAGGTAATGTAAATAACTGTTCTAATAGATAAGTAGTCTGCTTCGTTTCGATCCACGAATTTTAGTGCCGTTAGTTGCTCATTTTGTTTAGGTCATCTCCTTGATCGAAATCTGTAAGATGATAGGTCGTTAGATTATGCACTCACTGTACTTTTGCCTGCACGATTGACCATGGCAATGCGCCTTTACTGGAACCTAAATAATAGGTGCCTATACTGTGCATTCATTCTATTGAAGCGAGCTTTACATTCTGCCATCTGTAGGGAATGTCTGGGCCAAGTCGTGTGAGCAGAAAAAGAGGTAAATCAAATAACGTAATATTACATTTAAGCTTAAGTTATGTAGCTTTTGTAGTGACCTCCAGACTAGACTTGTTCTGGATAGCGGTGACATGTCGTAATTTAATTTCCACATTTTCTCACGAATCTACACCGTCACCACAAACACAACTATTATATTCTGTGTACCACTAAAATAAAATTATTATATCTTCACAAAATAGACTCATAAAAAATAATAGTAGGTATTTCAAGACACCGTTTGTTACGATCTCCTGACTTTTACATTATGTTAACTGCATGCTTTTTCACTCCTAACCGAGGTATTTTTTTGAATGAGCTGCCGTTTTGTTTGTGGTTTCCGTAATAATTTCAATAATACCAAGGCACCTACAGGTTTAAATATTCGAAGTTGAATAATCCTTGGCAATCAATAGTTTTCTAAAGTCAGTAAATTAATTGCCTAAAAGTTCAATTTCTATGACATATTTTTTTTTTTTTTTAACTTTGCCCGACACTAGGAATTACTCCTGTATTTTGGGTGCGTTTACAAATATTTAAAGTCACATACACAAACAGCCAGACCGAACAACTACCTGTAGGCAATACAAATATTTGTTCCGTGCGGGAATCGAACCGGCGACACGCAGCGCAGCAGTCGATCGCTCAGCCACTACGCCAACCGTGTCGTCATTAAATATTTTTTGTAACCTACATTTGTATGCATTCATTTCAGTTGTAAAATAATACAGGTTTCAAGTACTCTTGATATAGGTATTAAGTTGGAATTTAAAAAAATCGCTGCAGTCATTTTCATTTTAAAATATGGTAGGTACGTATGCATGAAATGCAGTAAGTACTACCTACTTACATTATTTAAAACCAGTCCAAAAAACTCTTCTAGTTAGCTAGAGCTTAGACTGTTTAATGGTATTTGCAGTTTGTAATGTAAATTAGTTGTTGAAATACTTGTATAATTTTCGTGCAATTATATTGAAATGCTCTTGAATAACACAACCTGACCTGCTGGGAAACTACGTATACAGGATCAGATTGAATGAGTTAGCGAAACCCCGCCTGACGTGATGGGTGTCAACGACCGTAGATGGTATCGGTGTTCTTGAATTGAAATATCAGTTTAATTTTCTGTGTAAACTTCACAGACCATATCTAAATGGATACGATAAAACGATTGTTGATGATTTTCTCAACTCATACTTCAAGCAACTAGCGACCGTTGACCCCAAATAATAACTTTTATTTGTTTCCTTGTGTTTAGATATCGAAAGGTACACAGGGCGACACATCAAGCTATACATTTCAAGTATTAGCTGACCCAAAACTCGAAAGGTTGAAAGATTGTTCGTACAACTGAAGTCAGTTAATACTGGTTATGTTACATAACTTGATGTGAAACCGTGCGTACTCATCATGTATGCGGAGTCCCGCTAGCTAATTTAATTTTATCTTGTTTATTATAATTATAGTGTAACTACAATTTGTGGGGGAACAGCGAATAAAAATGTACCCTAATCAATACAAACTACAAAAGGCACTTTGTGTACAAGAATAGTAAATAACCCTAGTCTCTACATTCTACATGATAGAGCTTTGGTGTCTACGAGAATAACAAGAGTTGGGAAAGTGCATACTGCTGCCTTTATGTATCTTTCTGACGACAATGGTGTAATTGATTTCTTATGCTTAGGTACTTTAAATGAAATAAATTATTTATAAAATTGAATTTGTGTTGAAGCTTTATTTTTATCACTCACGCTATGTCAGTGCAAGGACCCAATAATATCGATATCTTTAAATATGGGTAGCTATTGCAATAAAGTTTAGAACCACTGCACTGTTATTATCCTTATCCAAATAACTAAGATCAATCCATCACATCAGTCATCAATAGTCAACGAGTGACGCGAAATAATAACACTCTACTTAATGCAGTCGAATAAGGCCACTCAAAATAAAAACGAAACTTACTAGGTAGTCTAGGAACCCACAGAATCTGAACCTAGATAGATCAAAATAAAAAGTTGACTGGAGATCATGCTGGAGAAACTTGAGACCTAACGACAGCAATACGGGAATCTTGCAGACATAGGTTCGCGCTACAAATAATCCGTAGAATGTTGTAAATATTTAAACATCTAGGAAGCTGAAATCTAGGAAGCAAGAAGGAAGCAAATTATTCACTTAAGCCGGTGCAAGTTTCTTGGTGCAAGTTTTTTGCATGTAGCATACAATAAAGTTGAAGCAACAAATTACTTGCTTCGTCTAAACACTGTTTAGATGATGCAACAGTGCAACTTTGACTGTTGGTACCTATGCTTAAACTTATGGTGGACCACAAGCAATTAAATCGCACCGTGTAAATTTGCCTTAAGAATTAAGTAACCAGGCGCGGTCCTTGTTAACTTCCTTATTGAATAATGGAAATGATATGCCTTTTCATGTAACGGTTAAATGTGCCATTGATTGAGCATTGAGCTAATAATCCTCATTCTCCATCCCGTAATATCTGTTAGAAAACAGGTTACACGTATGCTAACTAAGCACCCATAATTAATTCACAATAATTTCTATGCGTACATGGCATTAGAGAACCCTGTGAGAGAACCTAAGTACCGCTGGCATATGGAGGCATAGCGCGGTTTACACATGATCGCCGATCGACGTCGGCGCATATCAACAGTCATCAAATTGTTCGACGAAGCAGAACGGGAAAGTCGTAAGCATTGAGACGATTGAACGACGTGCATGCGACGGACAGAGACGACGAAAATGGTGGAAATAATAATATTAAGTTTCACTTGCTAAATTAATTGGTCGGACCTAAATTGATGGACTACCGCTGAGATGAAAGCAGTGAAGGTGGAATGGGTCAAATTCTTTCATTTCCTTAAGAATTCAGAGACGAGTTGTTTTTCTGTTTCATTTTAAAATACTTAAAAAACTTAAGGTATTGTTTGATGTTTATACAACTAAAATAAAAATACAATTGTTAAGATGATATTACTGATCATGTTTCATCTGCACATTCAACCCAATACTGTATTTGTTTCTTGTTATGTGCCGTATTGTACCCACTTGGTAGTACCTACCTTATTCATCTTAGGTACCTCTATCGATGATTGAAGTGCAAAATCTAATCTAACTAGCCTGTATTGTCCCACTGCAGGGCAAAGGGAAAATAGTTTCAGGATAAACCTAGATAGATAGGTATGCTGCCAACGAAGGTAGCCCAATCTCATAATAATAACATATTATGTCTGGCCTCTCCCCAAAAATCAAGCTTCTTACCTACTAAACTACCTACTAGCATGCCCATTGACTCTCCAGACTCATGAAACATATAGGTAGATATCTACAGCCTCTACAGATGTGGCATATAGTTTCCTACGTGTATTACCCTTGAAAGGTCAATAATAATACCTACTTCCAAACCTAAACTTACTTTACTTCCCTACTACTACCTTCCCTTCCCTGTGCTTCTTTTTCAGAAAGCAAAGAAAAAAAAAAAAGAAAGCACTTTCCCGTGGACAAAATTCGGACCTCGCAAGGCACCGCTCTGAGACCTCTGATGATTTGGAATGTAAGTAGTAGTAGTGTAATCGTATTAAAAACGTATAAATTAAACTAGCTTTATATTAGTATTTAAGCCATTCTGTTTAGAACTTGGTACTACTAAGTATTTATAAGTCTGTAAATGTATTACTTTGTAAAAGGACCTAAATAAAATATTATTATTATTATAATCAGAATGTTCTTACTAGGGGTAACATTCTATGTATGTAGGTATCCAAAGATTAGATTAAACATCCATAAACATTTTCAAAATATAAGGCAGAGTTCCCAGAACTTTATAAATATTACTCTGGAGTCAACGCCCGAGGGAAGAGAGCAGGCAATGACTCAAGTTGGGAAAACCATGGTAGGTACGTAAAAGGTAGGTCTGTAGGCGTACCTACGCGTACCGACAGTCACCATAGTCCAACCACCCGCGGGCCGTTACAAAAAGTATTGTCTTATGAAATGTGCATAGGTAATCATCTCTCGGTCACTGGTCAGCCTATCATAACCAACATTTTTGTATTCATAAGAGTCATTAACTTAACAAACGAGTACTCTGCCTACTCAGTTAACTTAAATATTTTGAAATATCCGTCGAACTCTTGTTGATTGTCAAGTTTTCCACTAGGGAAACATTTCGTCAAGCTGGCGCTGCGTTAGTTTTAATAAGTATTAAATACAATTATCTACTATTACAATTACTTTCAAATGATCTTGTAACACGCTAAAGAAAGTCACATTACTCATACGTAGATGTCTCCAGCATTGTTCGTGGTACGCCACTATGATGACATACATTTTCCATTCTAATGGTCGGCCAAGTGAATGAATGTCGATGTACTTGGTTAAATAATTCTCATATACACCCACAGGGTATAATTAAAAATATTACAAGAGTTTCTCATCCGGAAAATACTGAGCGAAACTCGGAATATATAAAGACTTTCATGAAATCATACAGTTGCCATGAATAAAACATACCCGTCTGTTCGTTGGCGTTATGTAGTAGAGTCAGGTTCGTTTTAGCTCCTAAATGCTCATTCCGCAAGTAGGAGTTACAGTAGGTAATTATCTCGTTGTTTATATTCATTCAGTTCTCATGACGCAACTTAAAAGCTTTTCGTCTGTTGTCGTCAAAATAAGCGTCAAAACGGCGAAACGTCTCATGACGGCGACACGCGCTACCTGTCCGACCACTTGATTAGGGAACGTACACAAACTTCATGCCGTGAGGAACGAACGCGCGATACTCACGCGCATGCAAGCGAAACACTACCTATCATCAGTGAACAGATAAAACAATAAAAGAAATAAGCTGGATTCCTTCAACAAAACGATGGCAGCTCTTAATGCTGCCATGAATTAATTAGTTTCTAAATAGTCTTGGTCTAAGCAAAATTCGACGAATGGACGTATGAAATCATCAGCACGCCCGCAGCGCACCGCTCCGCGCGCCTTTGCACAAGACACAGTGTATAGCCTCCGGTAAAGATGCGTCTGCGCATCGAGCACGTGCACCCGTCACGCATCACGGACACCCAGAAATTCGCTTAGTTTGTCCTGAGACTCCATGCCACTCGCACGCATGGAGGCCCGGTGCTTTTCCCGCGCAAGTGACTATGAAAAAGCAACCTGATATTTATGACGTGGGCCTGGCCGTTGTGTTCTCGATAGCAGATCTAATAAGAGCTAGCAGCACTGAAGAAATATTTTCGTGAGTATCTTCTTTTTTAAGGGCCGGTTAGGGCTTTGACCGTCGCCGGCGCATCGGCTCCTCGGGGCTAAAAGAGTTGAGTCGATCTATACTGAACCTGTTGTTCACCTTGTTAAGATCGACGAACCTCTTTTGCTGGAATAATTTACACTTTGAATTTTTTGTCCGTTAGCTATATTATCTAAACTTAACAACAATGTTACCGGTTCCGTGCCCATCATCTCTATTATGAAACTTAGATTTCTTAATTAATACTTAATTTATCGTTAGTTGTTTTTAAATCAATTTCATTAATCCTCAGTTACCTTTCATGTGTGTCCTCAATTACCTGTCATTACAATTAGTGCCTACCATCGCGAAACAGTTTTTAACAACCAGCTACTTAAACAAATACTGAATTAAATAGGTAGAGTGCCCATAAATGTTTCTGATCAGAACGAGTTCTACTGGATGTTATTTATCGTGAACATGTATGCAAGATACTATTTTCGTGTCGTACCTACTTTATTATTTTGATAGACCTGAATGCTTTCGTCTGGACGAGCTCATTTTGCTTTATGGGCCCACAATTGCGGCCTGCATTAAGCATCGCCAATTGATTCAAGGTAAAACTCTTATAAAAACGTAGCTTGGAAAGAAGGACCATTATATATTTACATTATGTATGCAATCGACATTATCCCGGCCCAAGCCGGTGCACGGTGTTGCATCCGTTGTCCATATACGCATACCTAGTTGCTAGCTGAACAACTTTACTTTCATTTACATAATGCGAACGATTAGGTATATATTATCGGGTTGGAGGCTATATTTTATGATGTGTGCAAAAAATTGCGCTATGAAAATGAACGAGGAACAAAACGATTAAAAGCTTCATCTCATCTTATGACATGATCTTTTGACTTGACATGATTTAGTAAGGACTGACTCCAAAAATGTATGATAAATTAAATTTAAACCAACTTAGGGTGTAGTTTTGGGTATGCTTGTGGCTAAGTAATAACACCCGCACGGGTGAATCGCTCAGGTTAAGCTGTGCTTGCCACCGTTGCTCCGTTGATGGGTGACCATCTTTACATACCAAGACCCCTCCGTGCCTCAGAAAACAGGTTAAGCCGTTGGTCCCAGCTTTCGTTCGTGGATCGTTGACAGTAGTTACGGGTCGTCAAAAGCCCGAAAGTCTGACAGCCAGTCTTACCAAGGGGTATCGTATTACCCAGTAACTGGGTTGTGGAGGTCTGATAGGCAGTCGCTCCATGTAAAATACTGGTATTCAGCAGCATCCGGTTAGATTGGAAGCCGACACCAAAATAGTTGCGAAAAGGCTAGGCTAGTAATCAGGGTGTAGTTTTACAGACAGATTCCAGTACATACAAACTTGAAATTATGATCAGAGGCAGACCGAATTTAAGTGGAGAACCAACCTGTTGTGTTACGGGCGCTCATAGCCAATATTTCAATAAAATGTAGATCAGATCAGAATTCTACCAACTGTAGGGAGCCAACCCTTGATAGGCAAGTAGTACCTAATGGATTTCTGAACTGATGATGGTTTCTGGATAATTGGATACCAAAACAATGTTTAAGCATCAATAAAACAGTATGGTTTTTTTTTTTTTGGATGGGAAATCATCAAATGACCCCTCCCGCTCTGGGTGGAGCGGAAGGGAGTGTCAGACTCTTACTGACTAAAACCCACCCGTGTTCCTTCCTTAGCCCTTTCTATTCCAGGGCAGCGGTAACCCTTTCGGACGATCCCGCCATGGTTAATTCAGCTTTAGGAATTAAATCAAGATACTGATTGATAAGCTTGGCTAACTCCATGTTAAAATATTACCTAGTTTAAGTAGCTGTTTGCTAATTTCATTATGTAAGACGATTAACTAGTTCACACGCAAATTACAAAACATTACCTACTTACTTGATGTAATCTTATAAACATTGCCTCTTATGATGTCCACGGTTTATCATTCGTGTCAATTTCTTCATCTTCATTACCGACTTCAGACTTTGGAGTAAAGACATTCTCAGCTCTCACAGCGAAAGTTCTCATACCAACACCCTTATAGTATAGGTAAGTAAAATACTATCCATAGCTAGGTATCTGTATACTCATTGTCCTCTTTCTACCACCACTTACCACTTACCCAGGTGTGCTGCCATCCATTTTGTCTAAACTCCACAACCTAAAATTCACAACTCCAAAAGAATGTCATTTAATTACTTATTATGTGCTTTTCTTTCTAAACTTTTCTTCATATCGCGTTTTTCTTACGTAGGTATTCATTTATAAATGAATGTAGTTGATATATTTGCAAAACTACCTACATACACCATTGGGATCAGCGAGCGACCTCACATTTATATGTAGGTATGTCCGATGCCCCGTCTAATGTCATTGCTTCTGCATCTTTATGTAATTATTCCTCGTCACGCTCTTTTTATTTACGTACAGAGAGGAAATCAAAATGATATAAAAACCAGCTATGTCTGCCAGCCATTCGAACGCAAAGCATTAATCTCGATAGGTTGTTAAACCCATCGCAGCGAAGTGACTTAAAGTGATCATTAATTCTTATTCGCAACTCAATAGTAAGGCCCAGGACAGCATGTAAATTATCTTCATCTGGTAGTTACATAAATTGCGTTAGAAATTATATATTATGGGGTCACAACCTCTGTACAACAAAAGCATACCTATCTCCTAAGACTTCCTTGTCCGCAAAACGATCTCGTAATAGCGCTCGCAAAGGCTCTGGGCAATGAAAATCAAAATAAATGTCCAGCCACAAAATAGCTCAGCAGACATAAATCAAAGTGTTTACGACGACGTGACACCTCGCCTTGTAATCCTGCGGGATGGCCGACGGGCCGGGAGCCTCGAGACACGCAAAATGTGCCTTGTATAATGGGAAAAATAATGCCCTCATGGAGCAATAAATCATTGTAATTTAGAGCATACTTACATTACCTATAACTCTTAGATAGAAGACAGCCAATGCAAACATTCATAGAAATTGAACTAGTCATTTGTGGAGTTTGAGTAATAATAATTCAGACGTTAAACCAGCCTTTTAAATCATGGAAATCCAAAGACTAGGAATTAAAGTTTTTATAGGCACCTTTAACTTCGAGGAACAAAAAATAGTTATTTGTTATACAAGAGTGCAAAGTTGCTTTTTAACCGCGTGTTCAATTTTGATGACCGAGCAAGCGAAGGATTCTAAAATTGAATCACGAGCGCAGCGAGTGATTCAAAATTAGAATCCTGAGCGTTAGCGAGGGAATCAAAAGAGCACGAGGTGAAAAATCTTTGCACTCGAGTGCAACACGTAACTTTTCATTCCACCTCAGCGAGGAAATGACTAAATGCAAAAAAAAAACGTTTACAATCACAAGATAGGTACACTTTTATTTCAGTTTAGGTATTAATTACTACATTATGACAGGTAAGTATTACAGAATAATCTTTAAATTATAACAAAATAATACTAAGGTATAATTATGACGTTAAAAAATGCCGCGTAAAGAACCGCGTACAAAGCAAATTGAAAAAAGAACACCATCAAGAAGGTTCCGAGTCTGAGTTTTTAACAAATTAAAAAAAAGTTGTTTGATATATTCGGCACCATAGAGGTAGCAGTAAATAGGTTTAATGTTTTTTTTAATTCACAAACTTAGTGCACACGATGTTCTAAATTCAATTTACTTTATCCTCTAGAGAATAAAAACGGCTTTTCCACTCAGATATTGAAGATTAAAAATACTCTTTCCGAGATGGTGGGATGAAAAAGACTTTAAAGTTTAAAGACAAAAGACAAAGACATTTATTCGTCGGATATTGTAGGTACAAAGATGGTTGGTACATATGGATACGTCCGACACATCCGCCGCTACTAGCGGCATACGAATATTTACAATGTTAGGTTCACATTGTAAATAATCGATTGATGGCAAACCTAACTTATATACTAAGTACTCTGTACTAATAAACAATACAAACCACTTATACTAGGGACATTTGTACTCTAATATACAATATAAAATAAAATAAAAACACAACAATAACAACATTTCTATTATACAACTAAATAAACCTACCTTATTATTAAAAAAAATATTATTTACTTATTTACCCTCATAATCAAAAAATTAAAACACCTGTCTTAGCCTCTAGAGGTTGTCTCACTATCCCGGGTACCTATTGTTAGTTTGCCGCGGTGCTTTGACAGCGAGCTTCAGATATTTATCACATCTTTTACAAATCAAATATTCTGTCAGTTTCTGGTATCTTCTCGCTGATAAATTATGATGAATAATTCAAGTTCAATGCAATGTTCTAATAAAGTCTCACTTTCATATATTTTACTGCCGTAGGTACAATAAAGCATTAAATTGATTTGGTTAGCTTCACCACTCGCTTTTTTTAACCACCATACCAAACGTGAGTATGCAGGTAACACAGCCATCACGACAATGTTAGTATCTTCATTTACACATGCGTCAATCACAGTATCGATGGTGTCACAATGTATTTATGTAGGTGCGCATGCACTCTTTAATAGCGAACTGTCACGAAATACTTGGAAGAGAAAACCATATTGTGTTCACATTACGTGTTTTGAATTCTGGTCTCGGAAATATATTTTACCTACTTCTACAGTAATTTATTAGATACAATACAAAGAACTCGAAGAGATAGCGAAACGATGTACACAAGGTAGAAAGATAACTGCTAGTTGCCAACTTCTAATATCCTCCTCCTCCTCTTTTAGCCATCCTTAATGCTGTGGGTGATCCACGTACTATAGCAGGTTTCTCCACAAGTAGGTACCTACATCCGATAGCGTACTTACTTTAATCTCCATAATTATGTGTTGAACAAAATGGTGCACAGAATGCAGCCCTCGAGTACTCCTTTTTCCAAATCAGGTGTTTAGGTGTGGGCACGCCACAATAGCAGCGATAAGTCCTCCTCTTTGAGGAGTGGCTAGAGAGGCACCACGGCGCCCTCACCTTCCGCCTGACGCAGGTCCTCACCGCACACGGTTGTTTCGGGAGGTTCCAGTTCAGGATAAGGCGGGAGGAAACGCCAGGATGTCACCACTGTGTAGATCGCCCGGAGGACACGGTGGAGCATACGGTGGAGGTCTGCCCGGCTTGGGCGGAGCACCGCCGCGTCCTCGTGGCGGCGATCGGTGGCGGCGATCTTTCGCGTCCGGGCCTGGTTCAGGCCATGGTACGGAGCGAGAGTGCATGGGAGGCCGTCACCTCTTTCTGCGAAGCAGTAATGCTCGCAAAGGAGGAGGCGGAGCGCGTGAGGTAGAGGCAATCTCTGCGCCCTCACGCCCCTAGTCGCCGCAGGAGATGCCCTGGACGGGAGTCAACAGGCGACTCCCGGCCACCGTAGGCGCGGGCTTGCGGGTGGCGAACAATGGGCAGCTCGCCGCCCGGTAAGGACGACGGTGCGTGGTGTTCCACGCGCGCCTCGAAGAGATGTCAGCACGAACTGACTGGGTCCGCTAGGGCCGATGCCTGCCAGGGCCGCGGGTTGTTCGAAAGAGATACCGTGGCCCCTGGCACAGGCAACTGAAGGAACACGGATGGGTTTTAGTCAGTAAAAGTCTGACACGCCCTTCCGCTCTGCCCAGAGCGCGAGAGGTCATTTGATGATTTCCAACCCAAAAAAAAGGGGTTTAGGTGTTGTTATGTCAACATTTTCAACCCTAACAATTTCTTGACCGTTGAGATAAATGGCTCTAGAATAAGGAGATCTAAATTCTCTGGCACTTCCACTTTAGTTTAGGTCGCTCACAGTTTCAGTTGACAGAATTATAATATAAACCTTCTTGTAATCTATAAAGCACTAAAATAGAGGAGTGTACAAGTATTGTATTCGAATGCCTTTTCCACAGCACTCCGATTAAGATCTACTCAAGTTTTAACTATTTTGACAAAACCCGAAGGAACTTAATTCAAGCTCCATTTTCCATGACCCTCTAACATGTTATAATAATAAATCAGCGAATCTGAAACAAGACTTAAATACAAAAAAAAAAAGGATGCCCTGCTCACCTTGACGGCTCAGACACGACAGGTAATACGAGCAAGGTTAATAGACATTCTATTTTTAGGCTGCCTATTTTCCTTAGCCCAATGATTTTGAAAAGACTGATGCAAAACGAAACTGGAAGATTATTAATTAGTTTTAGGACCAAATGGAGACAACGGCTAACGTCAATGTCACAAATAACATAATCACATGTAGGCCGCCTCGACTTTTCCTCAACGGCGATTAAATTAGTACCTATACTTAATCATCTGAGTAAAGCGGGTCCTTGACTAATGAATCAAGCACATCGTGGACGATCGTGGTATCGCCTTGATGCCTGACTGTACGCCTCTTTCCGTGACAAATCGTAAATCACTATCATATCAGCAACAATCACTGCTCCATTAATAGGTAGTGGGCCTCTTCCTACCTCAGCCCACCTGCTGGATAGTCTGCAGTGCCCACCTACTCAACCGAGATCACGTCGGAGTCACCAACTACGTTCAGGACTCCATGTCACACCTTTATCCCTGGCTCATCTCATTTATTTACAGGACTCGACTACACCGAAGGCAAGTCCTGTAAATAAATAAGATGAGATATTAATCCTATGTGATCACCCCAGCGTAGGAGTAGAGTAGGAGTAGTGTAGGAGTAGGGTAGGGGTAGGGTAGGAGTAGTGTAGGAATAGGGTAGAAGTAGGGTAGGAATAGGGTAGGAGTAGTGTAGGAGTAGGGTAGGAATAAGGTAGGAATAGGGTAGGAGTAGTGTAGGAGTAGGGTAGGAGTAGTGTAGGAGTACGGTTGGAGTAGTGTAGAAGTAGGATAGGAGTAGTGTAGGAGTAGGGTAGAGGAAGGGTAGGGGGTAGGACACCACGCGAACGAAGTAGCGCCGGGCAGCTAGAAATAATTTAAATGGCAAAACAACGTTTGCCGGGTCAGTAAGTTTATATATAAAAAATTAACGCAGGCGAATTTTTGCAGAAGACGCTTATAGAGACTGGTCTAATTAGAAAATATTTAATGACAAAATTACTACAATAGAACAACACTCATATTTTATTGACAGGCACAGATAGCGCGTATTACCTATGTACTTACATTTCAATCATTGTTTGCACGCACTGCAACTGCAACGGTTTCTGCTCTTCAATTTCACCCAGAACGTAGACAGATAGATAGGTACCTGCCTCATGCCTGCACAGTGCACATCGTTACAATGCGCTCACATTTATTGCTCATACGCGCATAACACGTAATTTAAGGTTACTGTACAATAACGTTTCATGTAATTGAAAGATAATAGCAGACAGAAAGTGCTCATGACACGAAAAACAAAGTTAATTATTATCCGTGGCTTGTAATTCATAAAAACTACAAAAAAGTGTATAGGCGATCAATTAGATCGATATAAACGTTGTAAGAATGTACGCAGAAATGTTTTTTAATTCCACAAAGTATTTTTAATCATGCTGGTAATTTCGTATCGGTTTCTTGTGATTTACGAGCACACATGAAGCTTCAATGACTTATGACTTGAAATGGCCATGTGGCGTGTTTAACCGAACTTCTATGAAAAAGCTTGACAAGAGTATTCAAACAAGATAAATCATAATCTACCGCTGTATGCTGAACATGTGACATAAAACTTATCCAAAATAGAGCTCTATAATCGCCGCAATGAGCAAGTGGGTTACACTTGCAGGTCTCTGGTGACCGTGACGTTTATCGTTTATTGCTGACAATTTTGGTAATGAACAACTGTTTTTGCACCTAATTAAGATACTAGGTACGTCTTCTTCAATATAATTAACGTAAACCAAACAAAATGCCAAGTTTAGCAACTCAACACTTCAGGAAGGCTAATAGGTATGCGTTGTATCATCCACTCATCACATCACAATGAATGAGCGATGCAAGTGAAGTATCAGTTAAATAATTGTCTGTAACGGAGGAATGTGACGTCGCAGATGCGAACACCACTCAGCAGTGTTGGTGTCTCCGCCACACAATCAGTTCAGGCGAGTTTCACTCCGAGTATTCGTGCTGTTACTTTTACAACGCGCTGGCGCACACGAACAACGCTCTGTTTCCCTAAGTCTCATTGTTTCTACTTTGCGCACTGTCAAAGGAAAACTTTGACTTTCCACTGTGTCACCGTGAACACCTATGATACAATTTAGCCAATTTACATAGTTACTTACTCGTGATGTAATTACTTTGTAAGCTGGAACGAGTGTAGGTACGTGTAAATATTATGTGTACGTCCCTAAATAAACAAAAGAACAATGCAGAGCTAACAAATAGGTTAGTGTCTTCTATAAACATCAAAACATGTTACAAGGTGCACTATCAGTGCAGTACCTATGCTGTAAGTTTAGTCTAATGCGCTAATACCTGCACGTTTAGATGCCTATCTATATTTATTGAGGAGATACATCGATTACGAAAGCGCTCGCGGCACGTTCACACTGGCTGAATAGAACAAAGTATCAGGCAATCATTGGATACGGTTCGCGCGGAGATTTGGAGGTGATTTAAGATAACACTACTCAGTCCCGTTGGCTGCAGAGATCGTTTGCTCCTACGATTGTCGGATGGGCCGAGAGCCAAGTCCACACACCGTTACTTTCGCACCAAATCTGCCTACAATACGTTGTTCAGTGTACTTTGATTCGGATAATAAGTTTAAAGTCACGATTCGGTCCGTGAAGCTGTCTAGGTAATCTCTCGGCTGAATTAGAGGCTTCCTTGTAAGGAGAGATGCATATTTTATATTGAAGCTATCGCGAAGACGAATTGCGGTCACCGTGGATTTATTTTCTTAGGGTACATGTTAAGAGATAATACTGTTATTGTAGTTCCAGATCATGGAGCTATTGTTTACTTTGAGCTTTATAACGAATTAGCGTCTGAAGTTCAGCTAAATCTGTTCAGTTTAGAGCCTGATTTAGCTTCAGCGTCAACTTACCTACTTGGATCACCTGGAATTAGCAAATTAGTGGACGATGAAGACAAATTAATCTCTTATTTCTTGTTGAGATTCTAAGATATGACCCATGTCCAGCCAAGTGCGGCCCATAGACGACCCATAAGTTAAGGAGAAGCTATATATTAGATACTCTTTTAGAATCGAATTACTAAAGTATCTATCTACTTATTGCTTTATTCTGGTAACGTAAGTTAATTTAAGTGATCATCTATATGCAAAACTTTTAATTGGCTATGTGTGTAGTCGTATTCATTTTATTTGCCATTCTGAATACAGATTTTCATGCTTTAACACATACCGATAAATTCTACAACATTAATCGTTCACGCTTTCGCTAGCGTAAAGACAAGCTCCCAGTGGTAGCTAAGACAATAGACTTTACTGCCACATGATACTTAATACACAGTAGGTATCCGTATACATCCAGTAATAAAATATATTGGATTTTCTTATAATTGCCTCAAATGAGCGATACCCGACTAAACTCGCCTATTAATTTTCTATGAAAAACGAAACACGTCTAGAAACTAAAATTTATTGCACAATATGTAGATACATCGGATTTAATTATTTTTTTCTTCTTATGAGGTAAGTAGCTACTTACCTCATAAGAAGAAAAAAATAATTAAAACCGATACCATCATCTGCCTAGCATTTCAGCTAACCGGATTCAGCTGAATACCAGTATTTTACATGGAGCGACTGCCTACCTGACCTCCACATAACCCAGTTACTGGGTAATACGATACCCCTTGGTAAGACTGGTTGTCAGACTTTCGGGATTCTGACTACCCGTAACGTCTGTCAAAGATCTACGAATAACAGCCGGGACCACCGGCTTAACGTGCTTTCCGAGGCAGGGGTCTCGGTATGTAAAGATCACCCATCCACAGTCCAACCGCGGCAAGCGTAGCTTAACCTGATCGATCGACCTGTGCGGCTGTTATTATTTAGCCACGTCAAATAGGATTTTTTCACTTTTCTGCCACTGACAGTAAACACCGTCAGTGGCCTTCATACACACATCCTACTCTACTTCCATATATCCTACACAAAGAGTAGGAGTGTATAGGTATGGGCGCCAGGACGGGCACCCCTCTAGCTGAATTTAAATAAAATATAATAAAGATTAAAAACAATCATAAAAAAATAGGTAGGTATAACCTAACCAGGGTGCAGGGTGTGGTGATGTGGTCGATCTATATTTACTTGCATCCTTCATGCAAGTATAGTTCTGGTTGTAAGCTGCTATTCAGTAAGCTATATATCTATTGTGCATATAAGTCGACCAAGTTAGTTCTATTTTGTATGAATGGACCATAGAGAATATTACCACTATAGTCTTTGGAATGGACGATAGCAAACTTTGAGCTCGAATCGCTCGCACTTGCATCCTACAGGAGCATCCTCACTAGCACCCTTAACTAACTTCCTCTGCCATTTTGGTACATGTTGTCGGAGTTTAAATTCGCTTATTTCTTAACCTCTTTGCATAACTTGTCATAGTTACTCTTAATTTGATTTTTGTATATATATTTAAATAGATAAGTATAATAGGTTTTATATATATATGTATGTGTGGGTATGGTATATGTATGTATGTATGTGTGGGTATGTATTTATTGTATACGAGTACCTATGTAAATGGAACACCAGACTACTTGCAGTATTCTCTCCGTCTCCCTTTACTCCATCCAAAGATAGTTTTAAAAGATCGCTTAGCGATTTTACCGCCCCCATTTAAAAAATTTCAATCCTACCTGCGTCCATAGAAGTGTATGTACCTGCTCAGGCTCACCTACATAAAACTGCCTACCCTGGCCTACCCTCTTGGGGCAGGTGTGATGGGTATATGTTTATATAACAGTAGGTACACTTAAGTAGAAGTAGTTTATTTTTAGTACCCATACTAAAAAAAAAACACGCTACTAAAGACACCGTTTAAATCCCTTTGTAAAATAGTAGGTACCTTTGCATACTCGTTTGTTGAAAAGGTTCACAGAAATATATGTATACCTAATGAATGTCCACCACATAATGCAAAAGTTCTTTTGAAAAATAATAAAAAGCGCACATAAAGTTGCTTTGCTTTGAACTAAAACAGAACAATAACTTAATAGGGTCTAGACATTCGTGATCACGTTCTCCCTGTATATGCAAGTGGGCATTCAGAAAGTTACGTCGGCTTTTTCAATCTTAACGACCTAAAATAAAACGACAAAGAATACTAAATCGGTTAAGTTAGGGCTCCTAGGAGGTGCAAGGCGACTGTCGAACCGGTTTGGCCGGGAGATTCTTTGTTTGGTTATCTCAGAGTCGAAACGTCGCGACTCGAGTCGAGACGGATACATCGCTGTGTGACTGACGCCGCATTTATCTGTTGCAGAGATAAGACGACGAGAGCGGATGTGTCTGCAGCGAGACTCGGGCAGCTGAGGGCCCCGGCGGCCTGATGGCGAGCGGAGCGGCGCGCGCGCTGCTCGTCGCGGCGGCGCTGGCGACGCTCGCAGGGGCCCACGCGGCGCGCTTCGGAGACCGCCTCGCGCCGCGCGTGCCAGCTGCGTACTCGCCGCGCAACGCCCCCTCCGCACATCATTACGTCGAGAATGAATATGACGACGTCTACGAGCAGGACTACGAGGAACAGAACCTCTCCGTCGAGGAAGAGGAGACGCCGGAGCCGGCCCCTCCCCCGCGCCGCCCCGCGCGCACTGAAGCTCATCGACTAGAAATGAGCACTGAATACTTCGTCATACCGGAACGACTTTCATCGCCACCGCCACCTTCGACATCTACAACTGTCATACCGGAACCACAACCGAATTTGACCATCGTATTAGCACCGACCCCGCAACTTTTGGGCGCACTGCGACCAGAGTCTTGGGCGGTTCCTATATTAGCTCTAGCTTGTGTTAGTATGGTGACCCTCGGCGGATTTGAAGCGTTTGTAATATGGGGAGCGAGTCGCAAGGCGCCGAGCCATCGCCACCTGCTTCTTGGACAGACGCTACTGTTCGGGTTGTTCTCATGCGCCGCTACGGCTGCATTGTTTGCAACCACGCCGACTGCGTTCACATGTGGTGCTGTCCGATTCGGAACGGGTGTGGCGTATGTAATCGTATTCGCTTCACTACTAGTGAAGTGTGTTTTTTTGCTTAGTTTGAATGGTGGAGTATACTTACCTGCAGCGTACCAAGGACTCCTATTGTTTTTCGCTGTAATGATACAAGTAGCGATCGGTGCACAGTGGCTCGGCGGTTCTCCTCCGCGCGTGATGAGCGGCGGCGGCCGGTGTGACGTGCAGATGTCAGACATGCTGCTGTCGCTGTGCTACGCCGCCTTCCTGATCGCCGTTGTGTGCGGAGTGGCGCTGCGGTCACGCGGCATCCGCGACAACTATCGAGAGGCGACGCACATCGCGGGCGCAGGGGGCGCCACAGCCGCAGTGTGGGTGTGCTGGGTGGCAGCGGCGCTGGGCGCACCCGAGCGGCACCGCGACGCGTGCGTGGCGGCGGGCCTGCTCGCCACGTGCGCGGTGGTGTTTGCGCTCATGTTTGCGCCGAAGGGCCGGCGCCTGGCGGCGCTGGGCCGCGAGGGCCGCTGGGATGCGGACCGCGACGAGGGCCTCAGTTCGTTGGGGGCCGGCGGCTCCGGCTACTCACCCTCGTTCTTCCACTTCAAGCCGGTCAAGTATGGCATGGTGTCGGCGGCGGCGCCGGTGCCCGTGCCGCCCCCGGTGCTGGACCGTAAGGAGCCGCCCGCTCAGCCAGCCGGTTAGTTAAGTATCTAAAGTGCGCTACTAGTGAGGACTAGCGCTTCCACGCACGATTGACCGCAGATCGCGACGTTCTTTTCGCAGATCCGTACGGAGGCCTGTTCGCGAACTCGCAGCACCCGCACTCACGCGTCCTGTACACTCCGCCGCACTACACCATGCACCCCCTTATGCTAAACTATCACTACAATTACCCGCCCTATCCTTACTTGCTGCCGCCAGGTAACTACTCTTATACCTACACTCGCTTGTAATTAAGTGCACTCTCACTTCACACTTATTTTTTCACTGACAAACAAGACATGACAGTTCGGTTAGATAAGAGTACCTATTTCGATTTTCTTCAGTGATCACTTACATGTTTTCGGTTCATCCCGGATTCAGGTCCTCATGTACGAGACTACACTTACAATTACTGCTGCAGGTAAGCTAATCATACTGATTGTAACGTGTTGTGTGCAGGCGTGATGGTGCGTGGGGAGGAGGGCAGCGTGTACACGAGCGTGGAGCCCACCTTCAGCAGCAACCCCAACGTGTACTTCCAGCGCACGGAGCCGTTGCACGTCGGCATGATGTACTGAGCCCCTGTCAAACCACAAGTTCCAAAGCGAACACTGGGATTTGCAGCGCGACGCCATTGTCACTTGCCAACCGGCAATCTGTGACACAACTACGAATATTGTGACGACACGTTCCCACTGCTGCGTAAAGCACTCCTGCGCATATTTCAAATAGCCCACAGAATTATATAATTTAATTAATTAAATTATTTCAAAATTCAAAATGACACAATCTTAAGCAGATTATTAGCGAATGAAGGAACCGGTTACATACGTTTTTTATGCCCCAATAATTATGTTCTAGTCAAACAATCAGATACAAATATGTAATGCATAGTGAACAAATTACTAATATTCTTCATTCAACATTTTAACTTGTATGTGCTCTAAACAACAGTGGTAACAACTGATAAGTGACATTATGGACTATGTGAAAAGACTTTTATGAACTTTGTGTGGAACGAAAGCTGTTTGTGATTTTAAACTATACTAAACCCACCCTGGAGAATATGAAGAACAGCTGTTAGAATAACTTTAGATAACTTACTACTAAGAATAGAGAAAAACCATATAATTGTAAGTTTTCCTGCAAATTTGTAAATAAAACTAAAGACTGTTTTCGATTATTTTATTATTTTTAAATTATAAAATTATTCTATATTTACTCAACGTAAACACATAAATAACTGCAAAGTTTAGTACGCATGCCTCATCAAAACAGAGGCAGTCATGCTTAACTTTTGTAACAATTTCACTCACTCACAATGTTGCCACTTTCAGTTCTACAGACAAAACTAGATGTAGTTAATTTTGTTCTGTTGGCAACATTCACAGGCAGTTTATTACTTGGTTCCAGTGGAGAGCAGGGCCAGGAGTCCTGAGGCGACCGAGAGTGACACAATGTAGTTTCTGTGATCAGAGAGTTAAGGAATCTTTTTGGACACATAATATAAATATAATATAATATAAATATTGAACTATCAGAAACGAATTTCAAACATTGTTCTGAAAACCAAAGTATTTAATGCATATCTGTCATACCTTAATGACATAACTGACTGTTAAATGAAATTAAATAGTTAATTTTACAATTTAATTTCAGTACCATTACAAATATAAACAATTATATTTGACCAACTTTATTTGTCAACCACCTACGGCAACAATAAACTTAATGGTATTCCATACATTTTAAAATATGTTGAAATCAAAATACAACAATGAATTAGTGCCAAATAGTCAGCGACAGCTGGATTTATGCTTTCTGAAAAAGGAAGTTAAACATGATGAATTTGTAAGTATGATGCTGTCCATCAGGTTTGTAGTTGTATGTTATTTGTAAAAGGATACACAGTGGGTGTGAAAGAGCGTAGGATGTAGAAGCTGCTGAGGATGACGATGGTCAGGAACAGAGCGTTGTTGTAGAAGATGGAGTAGGTGGTTGCCTCGTAGTCAGCCACTTCATTCTTTTTCCATAGGATCCTGAAAAAGGAATAAATAGTTTTGTTTAGTAAGATGTTTCCCAGTTAATAAGTTTTTTAATAATCTAAATTATAAAAATGTATTTTATTACAATCAGTAAACTTGGTAAGCAGACTTAAGAGAACATGGGAGAGACAACCAAGCAGACGTGGTCGCAGCATTTGCGCAATCGCAAGATTTTGAGGGGGGTCACCAAGTAGTAAGTTAGTAAGGCAAGTAAACCATGCAGACTCTCGACAGCTTGAATGATTTTGGGGGATCATGACCCCCACGACCCCCCCACCTCAGACCGCGCCTGCAACCATGGTTGTTATTCAGTATACACCATATAATCGCCAACTGATTATGAAATTAAAATCCCTAATAAGAATCAATTAGGATAATTTACATTGATAATTATTACACTCATTACATTAATTAGGCTAAGGTGATACTAACACTATATGGATCTTTGAAACAAAGAATTTGATTGATTGATTGATTACATTCCAACCAGAATAGAATATCTTAAGGTAATTAAAGTTCCTTCATCAACATATTGTATGTGGTTGATGTTAGCTGGGCAAAAACAAGTGTTTTACCACTGATAAGATATCTACTACCCCAAGTTCATACAAGCAGAGGGTTCAGACCAGAACTTTTTGTCATCCAGACTTCCAACTGAGAAGCCTCAGTAACTATACTACCTAAACAATAGCACAAGTGATAAGATTACCTCTCGTCCTTCTCCTTCCTACTCATCTTCTTGTCGTCAGCCAGCTTGCGAGCCATCTCACGCGCGACCGCGTCTTCTCTGCGAACCGCCACACGGTGCTTCAGCTGGAACTTGGTGTTCCTGTAGGCCAGGGCCAGCAGCCAGGTGCTCGCTGTAGTTACCATTGCGAACCACGCCAGGGACGAGCTCACCTCCAGGGCATGCACCCTCCAGAACAACCCTGCAAGAATTGCAGATGAAAAGTCGAACGGTACTTTCACTACACCTAAACCTAATATTTATGAATAAAACTACAGGTTTTAATAACTTAGCATTGTCAGAATAGTATTATGGTAATACTCACATATGGGAATTGCAGATACAATGAAAGCATTCCCGTAAAAGAGGGCTGAAGATTTCGTCGACACATTCCGGCTGAAATCTTGAAGCAGTAATTCTTCCTCTTTAGTGAAAGCCTTGTTTGTCTTGCCCGACATGATTGCTTATTTAATATTGATCTTAAATTCACTAATACTTAGCACGAACTACGTGTAGCAAAAATACAAAGATAGCTCGATATTATGCCACCGCTTCAGCTGGCCTAGCTTGTGCGCTGGCGAGCGAAAGTCAAACGTCAAATGACATGTAAGCAACGTGTCAAATATATTGCCATCTTTCAAAAATATTGGATAGTAAGTTGAATATTTTATCAAAGTTAACTATGATTAAAATAACACCGTAAGTTTGATTATCGATGTTATTTTGTGATGGGATGAAATTTTTGGAAGAAATGCAAGGGATGATATTTCTGATATTTCCGCACATCACCCCAGTGACCCCAGTAACCCACAGATTAAACTAATGAAAAAAGTTGTAGTACTGCGTAATAATCTTAAAACAGGGTGAAATTATCGGTTGCGTTCATAAATAAGTAGATTAATTAATCAAATGTCTGAATAATGGATTCGAAATAATTATCTTCCATACGATTAAACTGGATAACTCATATTGACACACCATCAGACTAATTATGTCAGGTGGTCAGGTTCCTTTTCAGATGCCTGTAAGTTGGAGTGTGGTGTGCGTGTGGGGCAAGGGGGTTAAGGTCCCCTACGCTCTTTAACATTTACGTAAGGAAGCATGAGCTCAACGGCACCGGTAGGCTGTTACATGCATGGTCAAATAAATAAATAAATAAATCCCTGGACATTTCACACAGCACCATTTGTCCCAAGCTAAGCAACCTAATGCTTGTGTTATGGTAACAAGAACAACAACAAATGGTGAATAATATTAGCTACGCTGATGACATGGTGCTGTTGAGCCTGTCATCTGTGAAGATTATGCAAGGACGCATGGATTGACATATATTGTAATTTCAAGAAGAACGAACTGCTGGTGTTTCGGACGGGGCGCATGACGCCTTCTTGCACACCGCCCGTAAAGCTGGGTGGGGCGGTGGGCGCTAAACTGGGTCAGCCAGTTTGTGTACACTTGGCCATGTGGTAAACGAGGATTTGGCTGACGATCCGGATGAGGAACGGGAACGCAGGGGGCTGTCAGTGGGTGTAACATGGTGCCCGCAGGTTTTCAAGGTGTAGTAAGGAGGTTAAAAAGACATTATTTAGGCCCTACTGCCAGTCATACAGTACAGTCATACTATACTAGCCTGTGTGGTTATATTCCATTGATTAGAGTCCAAATCAATCAATTGTCTTTTTTCAAATTATTGCAGAATGGAATCGCCAGTTTGACAGTCGGTCGGTGCTGTCGAGTGTCGAGTCGATGTCAAATTTAAAAAATAAACGTTACTTGCCGGTTACCGCCGTTCGCTTGATTTCGTTGTTGTGGAAATAAAACTTTTATTCTCCTAAGATATTTGTTCGAATGGAGAAAGAATTATTGCTCTGATACAAAATGAGCTACTTTGAATTTGCTATACCTTTACAAAAAGACGAATTACTAGAATCTCACGCAGGACAATATCATGTTGAAGACGTCGTACAACCTCGCGTACTTTTGTCCAAATTACAAGGTAACATAGTGTCTGTTTAGAAATCAATTTACTTATCCGTACGTACTCTATAAGAACTAATAAAGCTTTCTATTTATAGATGCCGCGCGAGCTTTTAATGCTGAAGGAGTGGAATACATATTAGAACACTTTGATACTTACTTCTCCATCATAGTTCATGGAAATAAACTTGAATGGAATGTTATAAACAAAGGTAAACTGATCTTAACAATTAATCTAAACATTATTTAAACAACCTCATTTTATTTAATAATCAAAACAGCAAACTGTTTACTTATCAAATTTCAAACAACTTTAGGTTTTGAGCACATCATACGAGCGAGCAAAAGTCTCTGCAACCACCTAGAGCCTATAGTACAGGAGCAAGAGATAGATTCGGAGCTCAGAACCAAAAATTTGAACATTTTGAAAATGATGATGTATCTGTTCACTCAGATTATGAAGACTAAGGACACTAAACTTGCTGCTGATGTGAGTAGAATTATGTTTTACAGTTTCAAGCCATGCTATTTTATAAGAATACTGAATAAATCAATTATTATTTGGGTACCCAGGTCTTGCAGATTTATTGTATTTCCATCAGAAATTTATCAGTAGCAGTCCGGACTATGGATTTCTGGCTTTTAACCGGCAATTGGCTTGCCTCATCTAACATCTACCTCTTTTGTTATTTATATTTAGATTTCTTAATGATATAAAAAATAACTTTATAGCATCGTGTGACCTAAACCCACACTGGTTTAGTGTGGGTTTAGGTCACACAAGCTATAAAATAGTATACATGTGTCTTAAGTAGACTATTAATGCACTGCATTAGCACCCTTACTACTCTTGGGCGCTAATTTCACACCATGCAATAATGGACTACTTTAGTCACACATTATTGTAATGTACTATTAACATAAAACTTTTGAAACTGGTATAAGCTCATCAGTACCTAATATTACAACATTGAAAAAGTTCCTGTAGGCTAATATTTACTATTTCTAACAGAACTCCACAAAACTAACACTGGGCAAAAAGGGTAAGAAGGCAACAGATGATGAAGAGTTCTGTGGTTGGACCGAGTCTGATAAACAGGCTGCCTTGGTAACACTCAACTTGGTGCTTCAGCAACCCTTGTCTAAGCTGTGGGACCCGCCCTTGGCTGAAGATAATTTTGTTTCGTAAGTCATTTCATACGGTAGTTATGCTGTGCTGATATCATATAAATAAGAAAAAAAAAATGATAATTTATTTAATTTGCCTGTTGGATTGTAGTTTCTCTATTTTTGTACCTTAAAATAGTTATGACTAGCTGTGCCCGCGACATCGTTCACGTGTATGTCGGAAAACAAACTGAATTTAATGGGTTTTAATTTTACTGCGCGGAACCCTAATTCTTTTTCTAAAATAAAAGTAGCCTAAGTTACTCCTAATAATATCAGCTATCTGCGAGCGAAAGCCACGTAAAAATTGGTCTCGTTGTTTCGGAGATTATCTGGAACAAACAGACAGGCAGACAAAAATTTAATAAATAGTCATAAATAGTCTTTGTTATAAGTAGGTATGGTTACTTTCATATGCATTTAGTAAAAAACTGTTATTTTGACATAACAAAGAGTTTAATTTCATTTATTTGTATTATTATAAGTACATAATGGCAGTTGACAGAATACTCTCCGTTTATTCTTGACTAGCTTCTGCCCGCGACTTTATCTGCGTAAAATTTCTTGTTACCCAGTAGACCCCCTTGTAGACCCACACCATTGCTTCGCATCGCCTGCCTGCCCTGTTACTTCTTTTTCGCTTAGCGTTATTTCTGACTTTTTTTCAGCCTTCCTCAAGAATTGGAGTATCATCATTTTCCTGCCCTTATCCCATGTTACTTGGGGTCGGCGCAACACGTTTTCTTCTTCCATTCTCCCCTGTCAACCGTCACGCTATCATTCACTCCCTTCTCTTTCATATCATTCCTCACACAATCCATCCATCTTTTCTTCGGCCTTCCTCTCCCTCTCCATCCATCAACATGTATATTCATCACTCTTTTGGAGTGATACTCAAGAATTGGAGTATCAAATGCAAAAATAATATTTTAAATCGAACTGGTAGTTCCAGAGATTAGTGCATTCAAAGAAACATACAAAAAAATAAACAATCTCTTTAGCTTTATTATTAGTATAGATTTCCCAGTTACATTGAATTTGCATTTTATGAATTGCAAATAAGTCTTTTAATTTATTTCCAGAATGGTTGCTGAACCCTGCTACAAGGCATTAGAAGAACAAATAATAAAGAACAAATCTGTCCGAGAGACTGTGTTTCAAGTGCTTGGTGTACTGATCAAGAAATACAACCATGGCACCTCCTGCCTAATAAAGTTGGTTCAGGTAATCATTGGTCTATTTATAATCTTTTTATTATACAACTAGCTACTGCCCGCGACTTCCGTCTGTGTAAAATTTCTTGTTCCCCCGCCCCACTCCGTCGCATCGCATCGCCTGCCCGCGCTATTACTTCGTTTTCGCTTGGCGTTCTTTCTGACTTTTTTCTTGGTTTTTAGGGTTCCGTACCTCAGAAGGATAAACGGAACCCTTATACTTTGTTGTCCGTCTGTCTGTCCGTCCGTCTGTCAAGACCCTTTTTCTCAGGAACGCATGGCGTTATCAAGTTGAAATTAATTCCAAATACTAATGGCTGCAATCCTTTGAAGCAGTGAAAAAATCAAAGTTCTAAGTAAACGCAACCAAAAGATACGGTCGTTGTATATTCTGTAGAGTGATGTAGGCAAAATAAAAGAGAACTGTTCAATTCAATGATTCGTGTAATAATGCCAATAATTAGTGTGTGCAGTTACAAATATAAGGTGAGGCGAGCTGCGCACTACACCTCCCCTTTTTTTTAAATGTTATTATTACTTAAGTACATAATATTTTTTTAAACACTACTTTTTCTGCCGCACATTTTGACACTCGCAAGGGAATCAAACCTATAGGGTACTTCCCGTTGAAATGAAATGAAATTTGGCAAGAAGCAATCTCGTGTAGCCCAATTAAAGAAAAAAATCCAAAAACCAAAAAAATTTTGTTACATACCTACAAATTTCTACGGAACCCTCGGTGCGCGAGTCCGACTCGCACTTGACCGGTTTTCTTAACTAGGATTCTAGCGTGATTTTAAATAGCCTATAGCCTTACTCAATAATTGGGCTATTAAATGCAAACATATTTTATTTAATCTGACTGGTAGTTTCAGAGATAAACAAACATATTAGTATATCTATATAGATAGATAAGTATGTAACTGACCTTCAGCCACATTGTATAAGGCACTGGCTCGTTAGTCTCGTGGTCGCAATCGTGACTGCTGAGCGTGGGGTCCTGGGTTGGGTGGTGTTTTTGGGTTTTCCATTAGGAATTTCCTAATAACAGCCCGGTGTTTGGAAGTTGGCGGTGTGATACCCCCGTGTATCGGTACGCACGTTGTACGCACGTTAAGACGTTGGTCCTGCTCTTGATCTCACTCTGGTCGTGTCGGATTGTGTGCCATCCCATCAGACTATGAGAGTGAGGGAAGAGAAAGTGCACCTGTGTTTATAATATCTCTCGCTCTGACGGTTATTCTCCGTTGAGATTGACAGCCATGGAAATACGAACTACAGGACTATTATAAGATTTATAAGCCACTTATGAGAAAGAATAAAACTCATTGGTGACATGGTTTTGAACCTATAAGTTCACACTCATATATTGTGGTCATTCACCTTTTATACTCGGCTCCTATAAACAAAAACCGGTCAAGTGCGTGTCGGGCCAGCCGCAGCGTAGAGTTCCGTAGTTTTTATAACAGCCAAGTGCGGGTCGTAATTTGACTTCCTATACAAAGCCTCACCTGATTTTTGCACGTAAAGTTTTTTTTTTTTTTTATTTGGATAAGACTTGTACGTTTGGTCGACTATTACTCGTAAACTTGTAAAGCCCACTTAAGTGTGATAGTTTTCCTTTAAACTTCGTTATTATATAGGTACTACTGCCGTGACATTTGAATTTCAAACTACAACCGTTTAGTTGGTAGAGGGGGGGGGGACACACTTGACTCTAACGAGAATTGGTACTTTAAAGCTTGATAAGTCACGAACGGTTTACTTAATCAAAAAACGGTCTCCACAAACCCCTAATATTTTTATTGAAAGACCTATCCAACGATATCCCACACTGGGAAGGACGAAAAAAAAATTATCATCCCCACTTTACATGTAGGAGAGGTACCCTAAATAATTGTTTTTTTTTTCCAAAATTTTATTTTACCTACCATTTTTTCGGCGTCATTAACGTGTATACTCATGCCAATTTACAACTTTCTAGTACCAATAGTTTTTGAGCTAAACCGCGGACAGACTGACAGACAGACGGACATGGAGAAACTATAAGGGTTCCTTGTTGACTACGGAACCCTAAAAACGAATCATTTTGCTTACCAATGGTAGAATTTTTTTATGCCAAACTGGGCATATAAATATATTCGTAATCTAATTTCACCTGTGATAACTACTTCCATATGGGAGGGCCTATTATGATATGAGGTATTTCATTCTTCATTATTGGTAAAGATACAAGAGTCTAATTTTAACCAATAGCAGTCCGTAAAATATAGGAATCGGCCATTAGTTAAACCTGCCAGTTTATACAGACGTAGTGTAGATGTGTATTCATTATTACGTTATCTTTATTTCAGATCCTACAAATGGTGGAACATTCAGTGTCGCCAATATGTGCAGGAGTAGTGCAGCTGACCAAAGAATTTGCACTTGGAACATTTGGACCACAAATGGTACCTATACATATTCTATTTTTTTAATCATGCATTATTGCCCGCTTTTATTGATTTAATAAAAAATTACAATTCATATTTTTAGGTGCGTGAAATAGCAGAAGCATTAGCGTCATCTGAGGATGAGAATGCCGGTGCTGGCACCGAGCAGGCAGCTGCAAGGAACTGTGGTGCATTCCTATTGGAGCTCACTAAGGAACTGCCCAAAGAGATGACCAACGCTATTGCAACTATACAGCCATATCTGGAGAGTGATGAGGTAGAATTTTGTCCTATTTTTTCCATAACTATGTTTTGGCTGCAGGTCGCGAAAACTACCGCTCGGTGTCCGCACCCTCAAGTACCTAGGTTCATTGTGATTGTAACCTTTATTATCTAGTCAATAATGTTCAAATTTCTCTAATTCTAATACTAGCGTAACCCATTTCGATTCAGCGGTATACTGTATCTGAAAATGTTTATCATTATATTGTTTTATTATATTTAGGTATTTGTTTATTAAAAAAATATTTTTAATGTTTGCTTGCCTAATTTAAGGTACATTGTACAAAGTTCACAAAGTTTTGTAAACACCTTTATTTTATATACCTACTTTCTAAGCAAATAAACGATTACGATAAAATTGTATTTAAATAAAATTATAACTATTTTAGTCGTACACACTTCGTATCAGCGTGCTGGGCATGATGTGCGAGGTGCTGAGCGTGGAGCTGCGAGGCGAAGGCCTGACGGACGCGCAGCGCACGCAGCGCGACGACTTCCTCGACGACCTATTCGAGCACCTGCACGACTTGTCCGCTTATGTGCGACACAAGGTACGACATACATACATTAACCCACGCCTCCTTCAAGTGAGGTTTAGATGGTGCAACAATGCAATTTTTATTGTTGCTTCAACTTATGGTATGCCACAGGCAATTAAATCGCATCGGGTATTCTGGTACTTAAACGAATGTAACATTAAAACAGGTGCTTCAGTTCTGGTGTCGACTTCAGAGAGAGAACTGTGTGCCGGTTAGTCGGCAACGCACTGTGCTTGAGCGATCCATCGGACGCCTTAGGGACAAGGCGGCGCTCGTCAGGAAAGCCGCCATACAATTGCTTAAGGTATAGTTAAAAATTAATTATCAGCAATTTTCTTCAACCTAGTTTGAGTCCAACCATGTACCTACACTGCCACTAGACTATAAACCATCACTATTAATACAATCATCATCATCATTCTCTTGCCTATATCCCAATTTATTTGGGATGGGCGCAACATGTATTTTTCTTCCATAATTGTCTATTAGTCATCCCAATAGGGACCCTCCTTTCTGTTGCTTCAACTACAACCAATGACTGTAAAGAAAAAGAACAATCGGAAATGGCGCGTATCCTTGTAAACCGACGACGTCAGGCTGTAGGACATTCAAAATCAAATTTAAACACTCGGCCTCCCGTTTAGGCTATCAAATATACAAATGCAATAAATCCATATTTGTCGCTCCATTCATAACATAACATCACGCCTGTAATCCCCGAAGGGTTAGGCGGAGGGGCAACTATAGTACAACATTTCTCCAGTTATGTTTTAAGTCCGAAGTGATAGGAGGCGAGCTTATTTCCATCTTTTATTCCTCTCTCTATTTAATATTTACATTACTTTCTAGATATTCTTGGAATGCAATCCATTTTCTGCACAACTGAAACTAGAAGCGCTGGAAGAACAATTAAAAACTGAAACAGAAATCTTAGAAGATCTACAAAAGAAGTTGAATCCTGGCCCCGACCCTGAGTTGATCAAAAAGTGGGAGAGTATAGAGGATGACGTCATTACTACTATAAAGAAAGGAATGGATATACTCACACAAGATGAGCCAGACTTATCCCAAGCGTCCCTAGAGAACCTGTATGACGCGATCCGCAAACATTTACGTGAAAAGAACTATTACAAGGCGTACCTGGTTGTAAAGCACACTGAGAGACAGTATCCTGATGCTAAATTACTTCGATGTGATATGGAGAAAAAGGACCAGGTAAGAACTACAGATATATTTGTTTGCACTTCCTGATGGACTGAAAACGAATCAGTGGCAAGCTAAAATACGTAATGCATAAAAACTATGTATTAAAATGGTTATGTATTGTATATTATATAAATAGTGCATCATGGACAATCTGCAAATCGTTTCTCCTTCTAATCAAGACCATCCAAAGGTTGTCTGTAAAATAAAATATCGCTTTAAGCGATAAGACCGCCCATTGTAACACCATTGACCATAATATGTAACTCTTAAAAGCTGCATAACCCGACTCCTCTTCTCATCTTCTTCGTCGTAAGAGGGGCTAGGTAATGCAAGGCACTGATCACACAATAAAGGGTCAAAATACCTAAAAAATAAATTACTTAACAACTAATTACAGATTGCATACTTCGTAGCGTTACTTCGCAACATATTCATAATACCAGACCGAACCATATCTCTAACACAGCAATGTGAACAAGAACTTGCCATGTACAAACGATTAGAAGAAAAAGAAAATATAGTGGCTTTCCTGCAAGAGTCCGTTCACTTCAGCCGCATGGTCTCCGAAGCGGTGCCGCTTATAAACTCCTTGCTGATGTCGAAGCAAGCCGGTGACGTTAGCGAGGCAATAGATTTCTTTACAACGGCGCATCATTTTAATATTGAGTCTGCGAAAATGGGTGTCGCGAATATGTTGCTGCTTGTGTGGTCGCCCGATCAGGTAAGCTGGTTTAGTGGATGTTTAGTTGTTTTTCAAATGAATAGCAACATAGTTCAGTTCTTCGGGTGCGGAACCTTTGTCGAACCGAGTTTGTCTTTCAATCCGGTATCGGAAATTCATAGGCCGTGTCACATAAGTGAAGCCGCACGCAGCCTGGCAATGCTTTTATTTTTTCCTTTATTGGCCAACCAACAATTGTTTACCCTGTACTTTGAGACGGAACCCTCAGGGCGCGAGACCTACTCGCACTTATCCAGTTTTTTTTTTTTTTGTAATATTCTCTAGTTGTAAATTTTGGTAGCGGTTAATTGTGAAGTCTTTAATTTACATAATCCGCCTGAAAATATTCAGGAAAAACGCGAGGCGGTAGAGCGTGCGTACCGCGACATGTACCTGGAGTGCGACACGAAGGCCGAGCGCGCTCGGTGCTTCGCCATCGCTAAGAAGCTGGTGTCGCTGATGACGCACATCGACCGTGGCAGCGCGCTCGCGCTCGAACATCTTGTGGATAAGTGGGTAAACAAGGGAGACATCAGTGCCGGTATTATACAGGTACGCACAAACATATTTAACAGAAACATAAGACCTTAAGTATGCCACAGCGAGCTAAAGTTTGACTTTGTAGAATATGGTCTCTGTCACTCATGGGGCATGTTTTTGAACTTTTTTATATTCTCTTTTATTTTAATTTTTATTCTTTTTTTGTATTTTTATCACACGAACCGACGCGTGCTGTACTTGTGGTTACCAAGTGAACAAACACGCTGTGAATGTGTGCGTAAAAACTAGTAGCGACACATAACACACACACTTCCGACATCGCCATTGTCTTGGACAGTACCTAGAGGCCCTGCGCTTACACACTCATTCACAGCGTATTTGTACACTCGGTAACCACAACTAAAAGCGGGTCACTTCGTGAGATAAAAATGCTGTACTACCACTTTAATCATTTTGCTTCTTTCATTAACTTGACTTTTCATAAAGAATGCAGTGTTATGTTAGGGTAGTTACAGCACTGTCTCAAATAAAAACTTATTATTTTCATTCACAGGTTTTTTGGGAGATGTTCCTAAAGAAAATTGATGGAACTACAGACATGGACAGCTACGCCGCACTCACTCTTCTAGTGATGGTCACTAAGGCGAAGCCCTCCGTAGCAGTCGCGAACCTTGACGTCATACAATCGCACGGGTTAACTGCAGACTACAACTCGAGGAACTTGAGCATTCAACTATTGATACCATTAACGAAAAAGAGTCAAAGATACCCCGTTGAACACGCGCTTTTTACGTCTATTTTCGACAGTCTGATGGAAACGTTCTCTAAGTTTGATAGATTCACTGCCTTTGCTGCTAACTCAATAGATCTCATTTACGCGATCTGTGATACCCCGGAAGTTGTAAGTGGGAAGATTCTTGCGGAAATGTACAAAAGGGTTGAAGAGACGATGGTGAGTGATAGTGGCAATGAGGAGGAGGTCACCTTGCCTGTGGAGCTGTTGACGCGCTTCGTGTTCGTGCTGGGACAAGTAGCGCTACAGCAGCTCATATACCTTGATATAAATGTGTACAGCGAGCTCAGGAGGAGGAATCAGGTAATTATTCGTTTTTAAACAGACTCTTACTTCGTTTTCATAGCAACACATAAAAATGGTAGTTTCTGACATTAAAAAAAAACTATTTTCATAGGAATACTTTGAACACGTATGACATTTCATCGATTCACAATTCAAGGATTTGTTGTCATCAGGTCCGCGAAGATCGGAAGGTGGAAGAGAAACGCAAGAAGAAGGCGGGCGCGTTCGCGACGCCGGGCAAGCGCGGGCGCATGGACGACTTGCGCCGACAGACGCTCATGAACGTCAGCAACGCCAGCGCCTCCTCGCGCCAGCAGCGGTCTGCGAGCGTCACCTCCAACAAGGGACCCTCGGTACGGGCATGTTGTTAACAATTATGTTTTTATTAAATAGCTTTTGATATGACATCGAATTATATGTATACGGTCAAGTTTTTCGATGGAATTGCAGAGCGAAGCGAAAATATGAGACAAAAACTCGATGTAGATTTCAGTTTTTTTTCACCGTGGCCCAAAATAACGTTAAGAAATATAAAAAGTTAAAATTTCAAAAATGGAATATTATGCGTTTTCTTTTGTTTTTAGGGTTCCGTAGCCAAATGGCTAAAACGGAACCCTTATGGATTCGTCATGTCTGTCTATCAGTCCGTATGTCACAGCCACTTTTTTCCGAAACTATACTGTTGAAACTTGGTAAGTATGTAGATGTATTCTGTGAACCGCATTAAGATTTTCACACAAAAATAGAAAAAACAATAAATTTTGGGGGTTCTCCATACTTAGAACTGAAACTCAAAATTTTTTGTTTCTTCAAACCCATATTTGTGGGGGGTGTGGACTATGGATAGGTCTTCAAAAATGATATTGATGTTTCTAATATCATCTTTTTCTAAACTGAATAGTTTGCGCGAGAGACACTTCCAAAGTGGTAAAATGTCCCCCCCCCCCTGTAACTTCTAAAATAAGGGAATGATAAAACTTCCACCGAAAATTGGTTTGAACGAGATCTAGTAGGTAGTTTTTTTTTTATACGTCATAAATTGTAATTGTACGGAACCCTCGGTGCACGAGTCCGACTCGCACTTGGCTTTATTGTTAACATTGTTTGCTAAAAAGTGTTGAAATATATTTATTTTATTTCGCTATGTCAAGTGCAACGTGGAGACATAATTTCATTGCATGAGCGTGGAAAAAGGCAGTGTGAGACAGTAAACATTCTTGGTGTTAGTCATCAGTTAGTTTCTTCAGCAACTAAACGGTATAACAACAAGTTCGGCAACATCGGAGACCGTCATGGAAGGACTGTTAGAACTTCTAGGAACCGACACATTATCAAACAAAGATTAGTTCCGGACGTTCTTTGTTGCGTATTTGTTCGAATAATTACTGCAGTAAAATTGGTACCATATAAACTCAGAAAAGCGCAATTGGTTACGGACAAAGAAAAATAAATTGGCTTGGGGATGTCGTTTGCAGCGCAGCGTCAAATTGGGAAATTTCGTATTCTCTGACGAAACATTTTTTTCAATATAACAAACCCATAATCACCAAAATGACAGGATCTGGTTTTCCACTCATCCTGGAGCTGCTGCATTTGATCCACATCGCCAAAAAGCTGAAACAGTTATGGTTTGGGGTGCAATTTGCGCCACAAGCAAAACTCCCCTAGTTTTTGTAAAAAAGGGTATCAAAATCCACCAAGAAAACTACCGACGAGACGTTCTTGAAAATGTGCTTCTTCCTTGGAGTCAACAGCAGTTTGGTAACCGTACATGTATATTTCATTAAGACTCTGCTCCAGCTCGCAGGGCCTTCGTGTTCAACAGCGGTGCTATTTCATCAGCTCCAAAGAATGGCCACCCTACTCACCTGATCTGAATCCGATGGACTACAGTTTATGGTCTATATATCGTTCACGCGTAGCACAGGACCTTGCTTCTAAGGTCCTGTGCTACGCGTGAACGCGTCATAGAAGTGTTGATCAGCCGCGTGTGGCACAAAATATCTGTGGAGGAAATGTGGAAAATTGTAGAAAATTTTACCAAGCGCTCGTCTCTATGTATCCGCGCTAAAGGAGGTTATTTTGAAGACAAATAGGGATTCTTGTATAAAATAAAGTGTATTTTTATAATTTATATCCAAATATGGTTAATTCACGTTTGAGGAACAGGGTGTAAAGTTCACTCATACTCCATAGAATAGGGAGGATCCTCCGGCCAGACGGGTGCCGTGTCTGGCGGGCAACTACCCGATGATTCATGTCGGGCCGTTGTATTGCTAGTTGCGCGGTAAACTCTGTTTGGAAGATGCAGGATTTTGCGTGACGTCAGTATGACGCGTTGTTCGCATGTAGCGTTGTAGATACCGCTACACAAGTATAAAATTAATAAAATAATTCGTGAATCCTCTTTTCAGCGTTATTTTGGGCTAACTTGTATAATGCCTTATTCTAAATAGTTCAATATTGGTGTGAACAGGTAAATACAACCATGACAGAGGAAGAGACAGGTCTCGAAGGCGCCGTAGCCGATGATGCGGACGCAGAATACGTGCGCGGAGTGTGCGAGCGAGACATCGTGGGCGCCGGCACTAGCCTGGCGCGCTACGTGCCGCTGCTGCGCTGGCTACTGTCCAACCCCGCGCGCGCCACGCCGCCGCTGCAGGCCGCCGCCGCGCTCAGCTTCACTAGGTAATGTGAGCGAACAGGACGGGTATAGTGTGCGAGCGAGACATCGTGGGCGCCGGCACTAGCCTGGCGCGCTACGTGCCGCTGCTGCGCTGGCTACTGTCCAACCCCGCGCGCGCCACGCCGCCGCTGCAGGCCGCCGCCGCGCTCAGCTTCACTAGGTAATGTGAGCGAACAGGACGGGTATAGTGTGCGAGCGAGACATCGTGGGCGCCGGCACTAGCCTGGCGCGCTACGTGCCGCTGCTGCGCTGGCTACTGTCCAACCCCGCGCGCGCCACGCCGCCGCTGCAGGCCGCCGCCGCGCTCAGCTTCACTAGGTAATGTGAGCGAACAGGACGGGTATAGTGTGCGAGCGAGACATCGTGGGCGCCGGCACTAGCCTGGCGCGCTACGTGCCGCTGCTGCGCTGGCTACTGTCCAACCCCGCGCGCGCCACGCCGCCGCTGCAGGCCGCCGCCGCGCTCAGCTTCACTAGGTAATGTGAGCGAACAGGACGGGTATAGTGTGCGAGCGAGACATCGTGGGCGCCGGCACTAGCCTGGCGCGCTACGTGCCGCTGCTGCGCTGGCTACTGTCCAACCCCGCGCGCGCCACGCCGCCGCTGCAGGCCGCCGCCGCGCTCAGCTTCACTAGGTAATGTGAGCGAACAGGACGGGTATAGTGTGCGAGCGAGACATCGTGGGCGCCGGCACTAGCCTGGCGCGCTACGTGCCGCTGCTGCGCTGGCTACTGTCCAACCCCGCGCGCGCCACGCCGCCGCTGCAGGCCGCCGCCGCGCTCAGCTTCACTAGGTAATGTGAGCGAACAGGACGGGTATAGTGTGCGAGCGAGACATCGTGGGCGCCGGCACTAGCCTGGCGCGCTACGTGCCGCTGCTGCGCTGGCTACTGTCCAACCCCGCGCGCGCCACGCCGCCGCTGCAGGCCGCCGCCGCGCTCAGCTTCACTAGGTAATGTGAGCGAACAGGACGGGTATAGTGTGCGAGCGAGACATCGTGGGCGCCGGCACTAGCCTGGCGCGCTACGTGCCGCTGCTGCGCTGGCTACTGTCCAACCCCGCGCGCGCCACGCCGCCGCTGCAGGCCGCCGCCGCGCTCAGCTTCACTAGGTAATGTGAGCGAACAGGACGGGTATAGTGTGCGAGCGAGACATCGTGGGCGCCGGCACTAGCCTGGCGCGCTACGTGCCGCTGCTGCGCTGGCTACTGTCCAACCCCGCGCGCGCCACGCCGCCGCTGCAGGCCGCCGCCGCGCTCAGCTTCACTAGGTAATGTGAGCGAACAGGACGGGTATAGTGTGCGAGCGAGACATCGTGGGCGCCGGCACTAGCCTGGCGCGCTACGTGCCGCTGCTGCGCTGGCTACTGTCCAACCCCGCGCGCGCCACGCCGCCGCTGCAGGCCGCCGCCGCGCTCAGCTTCACTAGGTAATGTGAGCGAACAGGACGGGTATCGTGTGCGAGCGAGACATCATAGCATAGCATAATCTGCGTATAGTGTTCCCACTGCAATCCACCACCTTTTTCATACGTGGGTGCCACAGAAGTAGTTATTTTAACGCTTCTACTGGTAAGACTGTAATATTCTGTTGATGGTTTGACACCGTCTAATCTCATGTTCCGTCGTTTAATATGATTGTTTTGATGTAAATTGTAGGTTTATGTTGGTTTCCAACGCGGTTTGCGAAGACGGTCTTCAGCTGATGGTGACAGTCCTCAAGAAGTCCAAGAATGTGTCCCTGAGGACCAACTTGACTATCGCTTTCGCCGACCTTACCTTGCGATTTCCCAATCTTACACAACCCTGGACTCATCATATTTATCACATGTGAGTATAAATATTGTTGAAACCATAAAAAAGTCTGGTATTAATTTGCTCAGAGGAGCTGTTTTCGTAATTTTAAGAACGTTCTCAGTCTGAACTACACTGAGGCCTGTTTCGCCACCTGATTAATGACATACAAATACTGTTATTTTTTTCATCTCTTATCTATATATATATATATAAAATTCAAAGTCCTGACTGACTGACTGACTGACTGACTGAGACATCAACGCACAGCCTTAACCGCTGGTCCTAGAGACATGAAATTTGGAGGGTGTATTCTTCGTGAAGAGTAGGTATCCACTAAGAAGGGGTTTTTCGAAATTCCACCCCTAAGAGGGTGAAATGGGGGGATTTTGTTTGTATGAAAAATCTTATTCCTTGAGTTAATAAACTTGAAACTTGGCACGAATACTTATCTACGTAAATTATGAAGTTGGGCATTTTTTGTTTTTATAAACTACCCCCTGAAAGGGGATTGGGGGCTTTCAAAGTTTGTATGGAAGAATTTTAGCGCGCGGTCCGATTTAATCGAAACTCAGTATTTGTACCTAAAATTGAAAGGAAAGAATAATGTGTATCAGGGTTTTTCGAAAATCTACCCCTGACGGCCTGAAAAGGGGTAGTCAATTTTACAGGGGAGGATTTTACAGCGTGGCTTGATTAACTCGAAAATTGGTATAAATAATCTTTGAGTCAAGTTATGAACACATCCCAAATGATTTTTTAAAATTCCACCCCTGTGGGGGTGAAAAGCGGGGGTACAGTTTATATGAAAAATCTTATTCGTTAGGTTAATAATCTTGAAAATTGGCATGAATACTCGCCTAAGTAAGCAATAAAGTTTACCATTATTAATTTTTCAAAACTACCCCTTAAAGGGGATATAGGGGTGTTAAAGTTTGTGTGGAAGAATTTGAACGCGCGGTCCGATTAACTCGAAACTCAATAGTGATACTTTCGACGGAAAATAGTTAATAATAAGTATGTAAAGTTGTCGAAAATTGACCCCTGACGGGGCAAAAAGGGGTAATTCGGTTTTTAGGGAAGGATTTGAACTTGAAACTGTATATTACATTTTCACGCCTAAACCACTGAACTTCTGATTTGGCAAAGAGATAGATGGCATCCTGGGGAAGCACATACTTTTTATCCTGGTAGCACGTTCCCATGGGATAACTTCCGACATCCACGCGGGCGAAGCCGCGGGCAGAAGCTAGTCTAGTAATAAGTTGTATTAGGTCACTGTGAAACCGGCCCTACAAATCTGACTAACACCTATCTATAACAATATATAAATTTCAGACTAAGTGACGAAGAGTTAGAAGTCCGACAATGCGCAGTTAAAATGCTCTCCTTCTTGGTTCTCCACGAGATGGTTCGAGTGAAAGGACAGATTGCCGACATGGCGCTATGTTGTGCGGACAAAGATGCGCGAGTCGCTTCCATGACGAAGCTATTCTTCAAGCAACTGTCGCAGAAAGGCAACGCGCTGTATAACGTCATGCCAGACATTATATCAAGGCTCAGCGACCCTGAGTTGAACGTCGCTGAAGAACAATACAGACTTATTATGAAGTGAGTATTACTTGTTCAGTAAGATATTCAAGTAATATGTTAGAAGTGCTTCCAACGTGATGGTAGCAGAAGCTACTTTTATAGAGCTATTTTAGTCACTAGCGGCTTTCCTTTAGCTTACCAACGTCGTTTTCTTTTTCTAGGTATATAACATCGCTCATACAAAAAGACCGACAAATGGAAGCCTTAGTAGAGAAACTATGCCAAAGATTCAAGTTATCGACCGAAGAGCGACAGTGGCGCGACCTTGCGTACTGCCTGTCCCTATTCACGTACAACGAAAGGTCTCTACGCAAGCTTATCGAGAACCTCGACTGTTACAAAGATAAACTGCACTGTAATGGAGTCATGGACTGCTTCAACACTATAATGAATAACACATCTAAAATGGCCAAAAATGAAATTAAGGTAGGTCGAAAAGAAATACTGATCGAAGTTCCTTTAATCCATCGATTTGTGGTAAAATATAAAGTACGTTATTTACATAATGTTATTTACTAACAAAACTTTTACAGACCCTTGTCACGGAGTTGGGCGACAAGATAGAAGAATGTTTCGCCGTTCGAGAGGGTGAGGAAGGTAATACGGAGGAGAATAGTGAGGGCGGCGCCGCGAGTGCTTCCCCGCCGCGACGGGTCGAGCCCGTGCGAGCCACACCGCGACGCAAGCCCGCGGCTAGGCGGAATAGAAGACGATCCTCTTCTAGCCCTGACGAGGTAAAGTAGTCCCTAAGTTCCCGCTTGTAGAGTATCTTTTGTCAAAACTTAAAGCAGGTTTTATTGGTAGAAATTTCCGGATCTCAACATCCTACTGAAGTAACTGCAGTACGAATACCTCTAATAAATCAAGTTCATATTAATATTTAAAACATGTTTGTACTTTTTAGCAGAATGAAACGCCGAGCAACGAAAATACCCCACAAAGTGTGAGAAAATCGAATCGTAGAGCGGCGACGAGGAACAACAAAACATCAGCGAACGCTTCGGATGATTCTGGTAAATTTTTAGATAAAATAATCATTAAAATAGACTAAACGCAAACCATGAACTACCAAATTAATTAAAATACATAGAATACTCTCTTGATAGCTTTATTGTATGCAATTCATTTTGTTACAGATGAAGACTTTCAGAAAAAGGATGATGAAGAAGTATTTAAAAAACCTACAGTTAAGAAAACAACACGAAGAAGAAAATGATAATAGTAATTAAATAATGAAATGTGTAAATGCTAACACTAGTTTTGAAATATAAGACTTGAAAAATATTTATTTTTATTTAAATGCGACATTGCAACGGTAGGAAGGGCCAATATTACACACATCAAAAGTCTAGACACTAGGCCTAGGGATAGAGCACGGTTTTTGCTAGTTACTCTGCTCTGCTCTCTGTTATCTGAATTTTTTTTTTTTTTTGTAACTCCTACAAAGGGTTAAAAACAAGGGATTTCGTAGGTAAACTCGTTTAGGAAATACATTTATTTAGTTTGAAGACCCTAAAGGTTCACGTTTTTTTTATAACATCATGTTTTTTGTAGTCAGGAATTTTGACAAGCAATTACTAATAAAAATAATAATTATTATCGAATGCAAGAACGAGCGAAGCGAGCTCATAAACATAAGCACCCCGCCTCGGTCACTTTCGGTTTTCTTTTGACCGTTAATAACATATCCACACATTTCCAAATCGCTAGCGAAGTAGCGACTAATCTGCTGTCAAATCGTGTCGATATCGGTTCGGTGGACGTGAGATTATGAAATCGCAAGCGAGTCTCCGGCGACTTAAGGGCTCCCACACAAAACTGCGATGCGATGCCGCATCGCATCGCAGGCGCGGGCCTGCGGGCGGTGAGTAATGGGTAGCTCACCGTCCGATCAGGACCAGGCCCGTGCCGGACGGCGCGTTGTGTTCCACGCGCGCCTCAAAGAGATGTCAGCAGAGGACGGGGCCCCATAGGGCCGAAGCCTGCCGGGGCGGCGGGATTTTCCGAAAGGTTAACCGCTGCCCTGGAACAGAAAGGGCTAAGGAAGGAACACGGGTGGGTTTTAGTCAGTAAAAGTCTGACACTCCCTTCCGCTCCACCCAGAGCGGGAGGGGTCATTTGATGATTTCCCATCCACAAAAAAAAAAAAAAAAACCCTCTCCGTCTTTTTAATACTTCATTACCTACCTGTAAATTATACAAAATTAATCAATAAAAATACATAAATGTAGGGGCATCCCTATGACATTAAATATATACATAAAAGAAACCATTCATATGTTTAAAAATCTTTTATGTATCATAATATGTACCTATGTATTTAATGTCATATTATGGTAAATTTTTAATTGTCGCCACTATTTAATTTTTTTTTTAATTTTCTATTTTAATTTCAGATTTTTAGCAACCGGAGAAGAATTCAACGATATGCATTTTAATATTATAGAGGTGCAAGTACAGACGCCAGCAAGTCAAGCTACCCGAAACTGTCAAATTTTCCCATTCAACCTTGAACCTTAATGCTTTAGAGATAAAGTTCAAGTGTCAAATTTCTTTAACAGATTTTCTGAGAACTTTATTTATTTATTTAATTCGGGAAAACAAACAGTTACACAAACATCGTAATAAACATGTAGTAGGAAAAAAAGACGTTACATAATATGTGTAGCTCACGACTTTATCCACATCTTAAATACTACAAAATTATTATGGAACCATTTGCACACGAGTGAAACTTAAAAGGCAAAATCTTAAGATTATTTTTAAATGAAAAGAAAAGATAAACACAATTTTACAATAATAGAGAAAGAACAAATCAAAACAACTAAAAATCTAAGTCACTAATTAATTTTATCAATGAGCTTCTAAACTTATTAGAAGACAATGTAAACAAATCCAAATTTGTGAACACAGTGTTAAAATCCTACTAATATTATAAATGCGAAAGTTTGTATGGATGTATGGATGTTTGTTACTCTTTCACGCCAAAACTACTGAACGGATTTGGAAATTTGGCACACAGATGGTTTATAACCAGGATTAACATATAGGATACTTTTTATCCCGATATTCCCACGGGATCGAAACTTATGCGGGTGAAACCGCGGGGCGCAGCTAGTTATTAGATAAACGACGAAGAGGTGCGCGAACTCCAGCGTTGGTGCGACAGCAGGAAACGGCAAAAAGCGGACGTGCGCGCACCTGTCGTCCAATGACAGTTCTCGAAACAACGTAGCTTAACTTATTAGTAAGATCTAGTTATTGTTCTGAGGTTATTACACAAGTCATAGAGAAACATAGTTTCTAGGAAAAGGCGCCTAGACTTTAAGTTCAACATTCTTTTGGCGTAAATTAGGGGGAAAAAAGTCATGACGACATCGCTAATAGTAGGGCTTTGAGGAATTTACGCTATACATTTTCTAAGCTATGTATTTTTGATAAAGAGGATTCCAGATTATTACAGCGTATTCGAGTTGTGACCTAATTAGTGACTTGTACAAATGTATATAGGTATCTAAATAAATAAATAAATATCCCTGGACATTTCACACAGCACCATTTGTCCCAAGCTAAGCAACCTAATGCTTGTGTTATGGTAACAAGATGGCTGATAAACTACTTATATACAATTTTTTTTTTTTGTTTTTTTTTAAATACGTACATATATTATAGATAGAAAAACACCCAGACTCGGAACAAATACATGTAGGTCATACAAATATTTGTTCCGTGCGGGAATCGAACCCACGACACGCAGCGCAGCAGTCAATCGCTTAACCACTGCGCCAACCGTGCCGTCAAACCATCTATGCGCTTATATTAAGTAGTAGATCTCATAACAAAACCATACATCCGATAAGCGTTGTTAACAATTTTTTTAATATGTTGATCAAGGTGAAGTTTAGTATCCAATAGTATTCCAAGATCCTTCACTGACATGACTCTATGCAGTGCAGCGTTATCTAATGCGTAAGTGCTCCTTATGATATTTTTGTTCTTGGTAAATATTATAATACATACACATTGAGATGTGTACTTAATTGGATTTTGTTTTCTACACAGTAAACAGAAAATCGATTAAGGTCCTCTTGAAGTAACAAAGAGTCAGCATGGTTTCGAATTGTTCTGTAAATTTTAAGGTCATCTGCATACAGCAACAATTTTGAATGGTACATACTTACCAAGTTTTGTTTTTTCACTGTTTTCTTTGTCTTGGAAATTCGGAAACAAACTTTCACAGACGCTCTTCCATGCATTTTTATAATGTTCATCACTTGTTTCCCAAAGGACGGGGTGCTCCTCAATTAAAGATATTAAAAAATCTACATCATATTCCGCCATTCTATAAACAAAGAGAGCGGCGCAGGCGCCGCGCGTCTTTCTCTTATCTGCTGCTGTCTCAGAGCGGACTAAAAGTCTTTTAAAAGGGGCGTCACCAAGTATGACGTAATATCGCAGGATTGCGCGATGCGAATTAGATCGGACGTTCTTGCGGTGCATTCGTGCGAGTTCGCAGATATTTGCGATGCGATGCGAGTTCGCAGTTTTGTGTGGGAGCCCTAAGTCGCTGTGTGTGTATCTAGCATAAGACTTTTCAGTTGTTAGGAGGAGTAACACAGAACACTCCGCTGTCTCAGTCCAACCAATTACCAAGTCCAACAACTGACTGACACTGACAGTTGGAGTTGTCACTCTCACTGTTGACAGTTACGGTTGTTTATATATTTGATAGAGAGCATGACAAATTATGAAAATAATATAGTTACATTCACCGGTATTAGAATAAGAACATTTTTTATAATACTCACAAGTGTTTTAATGATTCGATCTAGCGTTATTATGATAACCACTCACGTTAAATGTCGTGGAGGGTTATACCCCCGTTCTAACATTGAAAGATTCCCTGTGCCAGACGAAAAAGTCAGCTGGTCTTCAGAATATAAGGAATATCAACCACATAATCATACTGCGTCATCCATACATGGACAGCCATGGGCAGATCCTAATATAGGTAAAAAATCATAAGTTGTAACTACGTACGCCTTATTTCAAATCAGACTCATAATACCTACTTAAGAAAAGCTTTAATAATTTATTCATACGTGTTCAGGAGACCCTGGTTTCAAACCACAATGGAACAGTGTGGATGATAAAGTGAGCAGAACCAGCTATATGGGTCAGTACAAAATAGAGAATGGATACCCTCTAAATCCGATTGGAAGAACAGGTATATCTGGTCGAGGTGTGCTTGGGAGATGGGGACCAAACCATGCTGCTGACCCAGTTGTTACTCGCTGGAAGAGACTTGACAATGGTGAAATTGAAAAGGACAAACCTAGTAATAAGTAATCTCCTTTACTAATGTGTGGAAAATTAATTTTTGCTTATCTATTAGATACCTACTTGCTTTACAAGAAATTATTATTTCAGGCCTATTCTGCAATTTGTTGCAGTGAAAAGAAGGGACAATGGAGAATGGGCACTGCCAGGTGGAATGGTAGACCCTGGTGAGAAAGTAAGTGCAACAGCGGTCAGGGAGTTTCAGGAAGAAGCCATGAACTCTTTAGTACTGGATGAAGGTCAGCAATAGTTATACAATATTAGACAATATACCTAATATGAGAGAAATCAAAATGCCTATACCTAGTATTTATTAAACCTGTGTACACAATAAAAAGAATTCTATCTATTTCCAGATCAAAAAGAAGCTTGGTTCCAAAGGTTTGAAAAATTCTTCAATGAGGGAGATGTAGTGTATAAGGGATACATTGACGATCATCGTAATACAGACAATGCTTGGATGGAAAGTATAGCATACAGTTTTCATGACAACAATGGTTCCACTGTTGGTGCTTTAAAATTACATGCAGGTGATGATGCAGTTGGGGTGCGCTGGGTAGACATTACTCCAGATTTAAAGTTGTATGCAAGTCACAAAGATATTGTGATGGCAGTGTTTGATAAATGTTTGGCCAACTTTTCCCAATCAAACCAATAAAATGATTTATTACACTTTGTGGTGATCCATTATTTCTATGTTGCACTGTCTAATGTTGTTATCTGATAATAGGAAATAATGAATAAAACTGATTTATCAAAACAACTAGATTTTCTTTATTTTTCTTGTCAATAAGCATACAGAAATAATAATGGTTTGTATTACTTTCTAACCTCACATACTATTATTTGAACATTATCACACGACCTATTGCACCCCCAAGCAACTAAAACTTAAATGCATTAAATATTTACGAATTGTTTACTTATTTTCTTCAGACAGCATTTACAAAGTAAAAATAGCCAGTTATATTTTTGACCACATTTGCTGACCACTGCAATATGTAATCATTGTAAATGTACACAGATAAGCTGGTAATTGTTGTAGTTTAAAAAAAACTCACAGGAAATTGCCTTTACAATACAGGGTGTAAAAAGACCTACCACATAGCCACTATCTATGCATTCTGTACTCTGTGTGAAACTAAAGTAACACTGACCAAAATGATTGCTGGGAAACTACTTTTAGTTTTGGTGTGATAAATTGTTGAGTAATATTGCAAGAAAAACATTGTCCTTACCCATAAACGCAATATTTTTCGAGGGTTACTCAGCGATTTTCCATGCAATGGTACAGTTGTGGGGTATTTTATTATTTATGTAAAATTGATACAGATAGCGCATATTAGCATTGATTGATTGTTTTATAATAAGTTTAAGTTGTAACTTTAACCTTGCAATATCTCAAGTTCAATAAAATTATCACAATGGCAGGGAATACAAGTGACTCTCGGCTTCGTCAAGCATCTTTTTACACCCCATCATAAATATTGTAAGATTTGCCCCTTATAAGAATGGTCCAGCCGTTTTCCCCGAAGAGTTAGGCAGAGATGTAACAATAATACACCCACATTTTGTTATGTTCAAGTCCCATCAAGCACTTAGGGGCGGGCCCATCACCATTAACCGGGCACAATTCCAGACTCCGGGCATTTACTCGGAATATCCCGATGGAAAAACGCAATAACACTGCTCGACCTGGAATTGGAACCTAGGGCCTCATGCTCAACATTAGCACTTGCAACCACAGGACCAACGAGAGAAATTGCTGGAGTACAATATTATCAAAATTTTAAATTGGTACTGTAATATTTAAATAAGGTAGATTCACATTTCTTATGCATCTACCATTTTTCAAATGAACTTACACCATGCCTCTTTAGATACAAATTCTTTCCAATGACTAGTTTCACTATCTGCGAAAATCGCATCGTGCTGATACAATATCTAATTTTATAAATGCAGATAAATGATTTTTTTTTCTAGAATCACATCGCAAATACGATTCTTTAGTTCGACCAGGCATTATAAAATAAGAATAGGTGTTAAGATATATAGAAATAAACTCGAATGAATATTTATGTACAGTCTTATACGTCAAATTCGGTCAAGAACTTGATTTGATTTAGTAAAATTAGTAAACTACTACCTAGTGATACAAACTTAACATACAAACTACATTTACGTATTAATAGTTCTAAATTAAGGATTGGTCATCCACTACACCAACCTAATAGGAAGTGCCTACTAACATAACAAAATATGCTCGCCAGTTCGAAGCAACGAACAATTGCTCGTCAAATATAAAGAAGGCAACATAACATAAGCAACAACAAGACTCTACCCTAATAGATACTAAGATTTCCCATTTCCCTCTACCCTTTAACCAACTTACATCGGAAAATGAAGCAACTCATACAGTTATTTCTACACTACATCAGTACAAAAATATTATTACTTATCCCGTTCATTTACATATGCACAAAGATTTGTACACGTCAAATATAGGAAAACTTTCCATAGTTTTCTATTTTAAGTGACCACGCCATAAACATTTGTGTTAGCGGATTTGCATATTCGTACTGTCACGAGCATAAATATATTACTATAGTTAGTTCGACAATAATATCTGATTTCATGATACATTCCTAAATATCTGTTCTCAAGAAGGCAGCAAATATATGTGACCATCTGAGGAAGGCAGATCATCATACAAGCGACGCCAAAATACATACAAGATACCGTATCGGCTTTAAAAATGTGTCACCCTCAGAATGCATAAATATCGGACATATGTGCTGGGACAAATGGTGCTGTGTGAAATGTCCAGGGATATTATATTATATTATTATTATTATATGTATCTTGCGTTAAAAATATCTAACATTACTTTGGCAGCATAAAAACTTGACAGCATAATGTATACATGCAAAAAATATGACAACCCAAAGGCAGTATAAATATCGGTAACAACTTTGGTAGCATAAATATCTTACAGTTACAAGATCGTCTCGATGTAATTAAAAGGAAATCTTGGATTTTCGCGATATACTACTACATTAATTGTTTATTACTTTTTGACATTTCTTTATTTTAGATAGTTTTGGTGTTTCTTCAATGCCACTTGCTGCTACTGCTGTATATGCTTTCCACAAATGGTCATATATCACATATATATTTGCCGTCTTCTAAGACATATTAATTAATTAATCATGTAATAATTATATTATTGCTGATCTGCCTATAGTAATAAATGTATGCTCGTGACGATATATATTAGGACTGGCCTTAAAAAGAAGCCTGAAGTATGAACATAACATACAACTTTACTTATTATTTATAATGATCAGATTATTATTTCCACTGTCACAATTTCCTTTTAAAATGATTGTATCTAGGCAACCAGACCATTCACTAAACAACAACGTTTAAAAAGTATTACCACGATTAAAATTAATTGGACCGTGCAATCGGATCGTACATACAGCATATATTATGGAAATGCTAATATGATAAGCTTTTCTCTAAATTTCATGTAAAAATTTCGGATCAAAGCTAGATCGATGTCGAATCGAATGCTTCACACTGGAGGCACCTTTCAATATGATTACAATTTTGATTGCCAATATGCCTTGATTCACCATAAAATAATATTTTCGCGCTTTAAATATGTCTGAACTGAACATTTAAATTGACATTCTCACTGCTTTGAGCTTCGTAATGTTTGACGTACTCACTCTTGAAATATTATTTGACGAAGTAACTTCAACGCATCATTCCCATTATTTCATTTTATCCACTATTTACTGCACGATTTGCAAATGTACGTAGAGCTACAAATGTATAAGTTAGTTATCACAAGTGGTCCAATATCACAGAGGCACGTGACAGTCGCGTAGGTGCTAGGAGGCCATCCCGACAGGCCGTGCCAGCGAACTGTACGCGCGGTAACAGTTCACGTCGTTCATCAGGCGCTGGATGTTCTGCGTGAAGGTTGGTAAGTCCTGTAAACAATCATTGCTGTGTAAATATGCGTAGAATTATTTTCTTGTAGCGATACTCCAACCGACCCAACCGCATTGGCCCGTGTTGGGTGTTTAGCTGGCGGTTTATTTAAAATATATGTGTTTAAATGTAATTCATTATCATCTTTGAAGCCGAAAACGTCAACTGTACATGGATACGACCAGTGGACGCTTTCCACAACAATTACCGATCATTTATTCTAAAAATCTACCGAACTTATTTATTTTATTGGCGAAATGGACTTGATAGTTGATAGCTAAGAAGTCAGTCATTACCGTGTCTGGCGGGAACTGTGCCAGAAGGTGCTGGTGCTCCGGGGCGAGGCCGGGCAGCGAGGCCAGGAAGTGCGGCAGGAAGGCGGCGCGGAAGGCGGTGAAGTCCACCAGCGCCATGGCGTGCACGGCCGACGTCACCTCGTCGCGCGCCAGCGCCCGCCAGCCGCCCTCCGCCAGCCCCAGCAGCAGCACGGACAGGAACTCGCCTAGGAACTCATTGCGGAACATCACCTGAACCCCAGTACAAATATTAGTATTAACAGTACTACTTCATTTAAGAATAAATTGTCGGAATCGGCGCACCCACATATGCAAACACGTTTACGTGAATTCTAAGCGTGACAGTAAAAGTAAAACTGAATAAAAGTTATTCGTTCGCTACTAGTGAATATATAAATATCTAACGGATTGATAGAGCCGTTTCGCAAATATAATGAATTTCATTGAAAGTACCCAAAAGTGGACATAATTTTGCATTTCTCTCTAAATCAACGAAACGAATTGATTTGGTTGCTATGGGCCAAAGACCAGCTCTACAGCGAGATTGAGGTCATCAACCATTTCAAGGACTACTATAAGCCCACCCTTGTGACCAAACCCAAGATTTTTATTATTCAGGTGAGAGAACTTGACGTTTTTGTCAAGATTAGACAGTATTCAGAAATTTGACAGTATATGTACTTGAAAGTAAAGATTAAAAGTTATGTAGCAAAATTGAACATTTTCAGACTACACCATAAACAGGGTTACCGCTACGAAATAAAGAAGCTGTGTGGCTCCTCACATTTGTATGACTCACCTTGTGGTACAGCTTGCACTTGGTGTTGAGCGTGTCGAGCGTGTCTATGTTGAGCCTCAACAGTTCGATGTCGGGCTGCAGCAGCGCGCGACCCAGCGCAGCGAGCGCACCGCGCAGTTCGTCCGTGCGAGCGTTACTCTCTGATTCCTCGCATTTGTTCGGGAAGAAGTACCGCCAACGATGAATTAGCACGCTGTTACGTAAATTTTGGTTTGGTCAGTTTAGATGGTCACTATGGGCTGTCGTATACAAATCGAACAGTAAATCGTTGCACAACGTAAACTGATCGCTCGAACAGTCTTCAACAACTGCTTGAGCGGCCACTTTTATTTATTTATTATAACTTTATGCAAATGTACAAAGGCACACTTAATGCAAAACATGGCATATATGGGATAGATAACTCGAAAATTACTATAAAATACAATAATAAATAATGAACAAAATAACTTTGTCAGGAGAAGTAACGATCGGTTGACGAGAAAACGAATCCAGCAAATAGCGGTGGGATGTTTTCAACTGCTCGAGCAGTCGACAAGTGGTCGGGCGCTGTACTGACCTGGCGAGCAGCCGGTAGGCCGCGCGCGCCAGGTCGGGCGCGTCGGGCGAGGCGCGCGGCAGCACGTGGCGCGCCAGCAGCGCCAGCACGGCGCGCACCAGCATGCCGCCGCCTCCACGACAAGTGGTCGGGTGCTGTGCTTACCTGGCGAGCAGCCGGTAGGCCGCGCGCGCCAGGTCGGGCGCGTCGGGCGAGGCGCGCGGCAGCACGTGGCGCGCCAGCAGCGCCAGCACGGCGCGCACCAGCATGCCGCCGCCTCCACGACAAGTGGTCGGGTGCTGTGCTTACCTGGCGAGCAGCCGGTAGGCCGCGCGCGCCAGGTCGGGCGCGTCGGGCGAGGCGCGCGGCAGCACGTGGCGCGCCAGCAGCGCCAGCACGGCGCGCACCAGCATGCCGCCGCCTCCACGACAAGTGGTCGGGTGCTGTGCTTACCTGGCGAGCAGCCGGTAGGCCGCGCGCGCCAGGTCGGGCGCGTCGGGCGAGGCGCGCGGCAGCACGTGGCGCGCCAGCAGCGCCAGCACGGCGCGCACCAGCATGCCGCCGCCTCCACGACAAGTGGTCGGGTGCTGTGCTTACCTGGCGAGCAGCCGGTAGGCCGCGCGCGCCAGGTCGGGCGCGTCGGGCGAGGCGCGCGGCAGCACGTGGCGCGCCAGCAGCGCCAGCACGGCGCGCACCAGCATGCCGCCGCCTCCACGACAAGTGGTCGGGTGCTGTGCTTACCTGGCGAGCAGCCGGTAGGCCGCGCGCGCCAGGTCGGGCGCGTCGGGCGAGGCGCGCGGCAGCACGTGGCGCGCCAGCAGCGCCAGCACGGCGCGCACCAGCATGCCGCCGCCTCCACGACAAGTGGTCGGGTGCTGTGCTTACCTGGCGAGCAGCCGGTAGGCCGCGCGCGCCAGGTCGGGCGCGTCGGGCGAGGCGCGCGGCAGCACGTGGCGCGCCAGCAGCGCCAGCACGGCGCGCACCAGCATGCCGCCGCCTCCACGACAAGTGGTCGGGTGCTGTGCTTACCTGGCGAGCAGCCGGTAGGCCGCGCGCGCCAGGTCGGGCGCGTCGGGCGAGGCGCGCGGCAGCACGTGGCGCGCCAGCAGCGCCAGCACGGCGCGCACCAGCATGCCGCCGCCTCCACGACAAGTGGTCGGGTGCTGTGCTTACCTGGCGAGCAGCCGGTAGGCCGCGCGCGCCAGGTCGGGCGCGTCGGGCGAGGCGCGCGGCAGCACGTGGCGCGCCAGCAGCGCCAGCACGGCGCGCACCAGCATGCCGCCGCCGCCCGCCTCCACGCCCAGCCGCACGCACTCCACCAGCCGCTCCAGGCCGCTCTCGCCGCCGCCCCTGTGCATATCGATATGCTTGTATACTCACGACCATAAATATATTACTATGGACAGTTCGGCAATAGGTAACAGAAGGAATTCAAAATTAGGCAATTACAAATAAATTGATTATTTATGTGATAGATACCTACATGGTGCTCACATATTTACAAACATTGTAAAAGTAGACGATTTTCCTAAAAACTTGAACATATAAGTCAGTGTGTGAGTTAGAGTAATCACAGAATGTAAAACAATGTAATAAAAATAAGAAATGACTTTTGATTTAATATAGGTAAGGGTCATATCTTGTGATCAAAAAAACCTGACAACATAAAAATGTAACAGTATAATGTTTCGAGCCGTTTTATTTTATATCGCAATAATTGCTGCTCGTATTACAAATAAAAAATTGGGATGTAATTTTTTATTTGTAATGGCAACATAAATATCTGACATCATTTTCGCAGCATACCTTTCTGACAGTTAATGTTTCGAACCGTTTTATTCTATATGGCCAGTGCCGCTCATATTACAAATAAAAAATTACATCCCACTGGCAGCATAAATATTATCTGACATCACTTTGGCAACATAAATATCTGACATCATTTTCGCAGCATACCTTTCTGACAGTTAACGTTTCGAGCCGTTTTATTCTATATCGTAATCAGTGCCGCTCATATTACAAAAATATATGACATCCCACTGGCAATCGTTTAATTTATATTATGTATATAAAGGGGGAAATACATACCTCTGAGCAACCTCCAAGAACACGTCGATGGCGTTGTAGGCAAAGTTGCCGAGTTGCGGCAGAAGCGCGGTGAACAGTGCGAGGAAGAAATCTGTGATCTCCGCTTCAGCTGACGCGAAGGAAGGCTCGCATAGCATTCGTAACGCAGTCTCTGCCGAGCTCTGAATGCCTTCCGCTATTGCCTGGTGAAGGAGTGTTAATTTAGGCTATGACATAAGGCTATTTGTGACCCTTAATTACATATGACAGGCATTTTCATCATGTTTCTGTCTCTATACCAAATGATTTGGGCTCCATGCGACATGTCGTCCATTAGGTTCTGTTAACCGCCATACATGCTTTTTAGTTATACCATTTTTTACACAATCATCCATGGTGATGTATGGATTTACTCTTGCAACCATACACATTTATACTGAAAGCATTTATTATGATATATTCCTCATTCCTCCGCTTCACCTAGCAACAATGAACATCACTTAAAAATATTAAATTCACCGACAGACAGCGCACAGCCTAAACTACTGGGTCAACTTTGTACAAAAGTTCCATAGACAACCAAGGTGAGCACTATAGAAGTATTTTTAAAATTCATCCCCTAACGGAGTTAAATAGGGGATGAAAGTTTGTCATTTTCATCTATCGGGCACACTGCGTGTTATTTATAACTACCCGATTCAACAGTGAGCACATACCTTCTTGGCCTGCGTAGGCGCATCGGAGAAGGCGTGCAGCAGCGCCGTGAGCGGCGGCAGCGCTCGCGCCGGGCCGGCCGCGCCCAGCGCGCCCCCCCACGCCGCCAGCAGCGCGCGCGCCGCGCCGCCCGCGCCGCGCAGCGCCAGCGACACCAGCGCCTCGCGCACCACGCCCGCCGTCTGACACACCACATGCCTCATTACACAACTAATGATAGGGCGGACGTACTAGTCGTACCTCGGCTGCACTATGCTGTTATCAGCGGTGACAACGAACGTACCAATGCTTTCGACAGCATAGTTACTTAACTTCCAACGGTTATCTTTCTTATTGTCTGTTGTTTTTGTTATATAATTATTTTTCAAACAGTAAATGCAGCTGAAACTAAATGACGATTCAAAGCGGCCAGGAGGAATTCTAGCAAGAAGATATTTTGTGAGATAATCCTACCTTAGACGGGAGGTACTGCAGAGATCTTTGTGCATGCTCATACAAGTCCCCAGAGAGCACTACAGGATCGCAGTTAAATTTCACGTTTTTTGCGAGGCTCAAGAGAAGATGCGCTGCGGCATGGCACAATAACGGCGGTTCCTACAAAAGAAGACACGATAAATAACCATACATCCAAACATAAGCTTATTGAACAAAAATTAGGATTCAAATGAACAGTTGCTAAGACATTTTAATTTAAATAGCCTCCTCCATAATGAGCAGTATGGCTTTACAAAAGGTCGTTCAACTACAGATGCGGGTGTTGCTCTACTAAGACACATATTTGACGCATGGAAGAAATCGCAAAATGCTATTGGAGTTTTCTGTGATCTCTCCAAAGCCTTTGATTGCGTGCACCATGACACGCTTTTGCGTAAGTTACGTCATTACGGTGTCCAAAACGAAGCTCTCAACGTAATCATTTCTTATTTACATAATAGGATCCAATGTGTAGATGTTAACAGTAGATAGTAGATTAGACTAACAGTAGATGCCAAAATTCAGTGGGGACCGCATATATCAAGTCTAGCAGGAAGGCTCAGTTCGGCTGCCTACGCCGTCAGGAAAGTAAGACAATACACTGACGTTGATACAGCTCGTTTAGTCTATTTTAGTTATTTTCACAGCGTTATGTCCTACGGTATTCTGCTGTGGGGCAAAGCCGCTGATATACAAAATATATTTGTCCTTCAAAAACGAGCTGTTCGAGCAATTTACCAGCTAGGTGCCAGAGTTTCTCTAAGAGATTTTTTTAAAGATATTGGTATTCTCACGGTTGCATCACAATTCATCTTTGCCAACATCTTATAGGTATATTAGGCAAAATTTACACTTGTACACTAAAAACAGTGATATTCACAGTGTTAACACTAGAAATAAGGACAAACTACGTGCCCCCTTTCACCGGCTTCATAAGGTTCATAACACATTTGTTAGGCTTGGTATAACATTTTATAACAAGATACCCTCTTCTTTGCTAGACTTAACTTTTAATGCATTTAAAGCTCAAGTAAAATCCAACCTTTTTGTTCAAAGGCATACTATTCCATCAACGACTACTAACACGATAAGAATAGTTGGTCGCCCTAATTTAACGCAAGACAATATGTTTATGTTCTTTCTCCAGAATTAGCTTACTGACAGGTTATTGTTATTAACTTATTTACGTATTTATTTTACTTCGATGGTCTTAGTTTATCATTTGTGAATTCAAGTGACAGCAATGTGAACCCAGCAATGTGAACCCAGCAATGTGAACCCAGCAATGCAGAGATATGTAAGCTGTCACGCCCTTTATGCCTGGGTGCTTTTATTTCGGTAGTAAGTTTTTAAAATTTACATTTTAATTTTAATTAATTATTTTTTAGCTTGAGTATGTATAGTTTTATTATATTTGTTGGTATATTGGCGTGGCTAGCTGACATATAAGGCAAAAAATTTAATGTTATGTTCAGGTCTTGTAATGATAATTACCGAACTTAGATAACTAGTATTGTATACAATCAAGTATTTTTTTACTGAAGAGACAGCTGTGCTGCTGGGGAGTTTGTTGCGCCACTTCTTCTTCCCAGCGATAGCACTAGGAAGTGGTAAAGGGCGGGCGTTTTTGGGGGACTGTCTTTTGTAATTTTGACGTTCAAAAAGTGCTGATTCTCAGCCTAATTTGAATAAATGACTTTTGTTTTTGAACAAAAAGTTGCAACTGACCGGTATTTCGTGTGGGAGTAAGAAGGGTACCGCAGAAGAGAACAGTCCCTCCATCGTTTGGACTGGGACGCCGCACTCGTTCGCATAGCAACACCAGGCGCCCATGCACGCGAACATCTCCGCATGCCTGTGGAATATACTGCACGTGATAACTAACAAGTAACTACCAGTGCTCTACTAGCGTAGCGCCCAGAGACCAATGAACACAGTTGAAGTGAGCTATCATTCCAATTGATGCGGTTGACAAAGTGTTGGGTTTGACACTATTGACAGCTCACTTCACTTCCACAGCCTAGGACAGCGCGCCCGCCATGCGCTCCATTAGCGTCGCGCGGCTGTACTGTACCTACTGTGCGCGTGTGTACTTACACCTGCACGTGCGCGTGTGTACTTACACCTGCGCGTGCGCGTGTGTACTTACACCTGCACGTGCGCGTGTGTACTTACACCTGCACGTGCGCGTGTGTACTTACACCTGCGCGTGCGCGTGTGTACTTACACCTGCACGTGCGCGTGTGTACTTACACCTGCACGTGCGCGTGTGTACTTACACCTGCACGTGCGCGTGTGTACTTACACCTGCACGTGCGCGTGTGTACTTACACCTGCACGTGCGCGTGTGTACTTACACCTGCACGTGCGCGTGTGTACTTACACCTGCACGTGCGCGTGTGTACTTACACCTGCACGTGCGCGTGTGTACTTACACCTGCACGTGCGCGTGTGTACTTACACCTGCACGTGCGCGTGTGTACTTACACCTGCACGTGCGCGTGTGTACTTACACCTGCACGTGCGCGTGTGTACTTACACCTGCACGTGCGCGTGTGTACTTACACCTGCACGTGCGCGTGTGTACTTACACCTGCACGTGCGCGTGTGTACTTACACCTGCACGTGCGCGTGTGTACTTACACCTGCACGTGCGCGTGTGTACTTACACCTGCACGTGCGCGTGTGTACTTACACCTGCACGTGCGCGTGCGCGAGGTGCGCGAGCGGCGCGGCGCGGTGCGGGCGGGTGAGCGCGGCGCCGGCCAGCGCGCCCGCCATGCGCTCCACGAGCGTCGCGCCCAGCGCCCAGCCCGTCGCGCGCCTACTGCTTTCTGTCTCTGAAAAACAAAATAATTTGCTTTCTAAAATAAAACTTTTATTATTTTCATACTTTCCTCAATTAGACAAATTGTATACAAGAAAAAAAAATTGTTGTATAAATAAGTGAGGTACCGGCTAGTAAGGCAGGTGCGAGGCGTCCCAGCACGCGGGTGAGCGTGGCGAGGTCCAGTAGCGCGGCCAGCAGGCGCTCGCCCTCGCCGCCCCGCGTGGCCGCGCGCGCGTGCACGCCCGCCAGGCACTGCCAGCGCTCCAGCTGCGAATACGCATACATTGAAGCCTATATACGAGAAAAGTTTCTCGATTTTTGAGAAGCGGAAATATCCTTGCGCTTACTTGTAGGCGAAAATTGCCAAACGATTCATCGCAGTCATACCTATAGTGGTTTTTTAGAACGAAGTTCGCTTACGGTTCGCTTACGGAGTAAACTTAGAGAAATCGTCATACGTAACAAAAAGCGTTTTGCGCTCATGCGAATTTTTATTACATATATAATAGAGTCAGAAAGAGAGAGATGGATAGTTTTCGAGGGTGCCGATAAGCCGATAGTGAAGTCAAAATAAAAATCCAAGATGACGGCTGCAAAAATTATCGAATTTCTCATCATGGGTATCGTTTTCATGGTTATCGAGGGTGCTAAAGCCGATAGTGAGGTCAAAATGAAAATACAAGATGACGGCTAGATAAATTTTCGTCATGGGTGTCGTTTTTATGGTTTTCGAGGGTGCTGAAGCTGATAGTAAGGTCAAAATGAAAATCCAAGTTGACGGCTGCGACTATTTTCAAATTTTCGCACCCGCCATCTTGAATTTTCATTTTGAACTTCGTTCCTGCCGGGGATCCCCCGTTTTCTAGAGTGCTGGGGAATATAAAAATCCATAAGGGATACATATGGTTATATTTCGTGTAAGGATCATTTCATTGTAGGTATCGGAGGGAGAAATCTGAATAGCAGAAATGGGTCAAAAATAAAATCTTTTTTCTTACAATTTGCTAAATTTTTGTAATTTGCAAACATTCGCTCTTAACCGAAAAATTAAGTAGGTATGCCATATTTTTTAATACTTTGTTGTCTACTTACCACTGCAGTGAACACGTCAAGCGGCGCTAGCTCCGCGACGCGAGCTATGCATTCTATACAATGTTTCAGGAATGTGTGCCATTCTGTCTGGCCCTGAAATACATTCAAAAGTATTAAGTTTATCTAATGATTCAATCAAGGCAGCTATTTGAAGATCCTTATGATGCAATATATCTGGCAATACTTAAATTGCGGTATCATTTACGTTAGATCGTTATCACCAAGCTACATATAAGATAATAAGAATATCCACTAACGTCATCATCTCGAATGTCGTTGTCGAGGTGTTGTAATTGCGCTTTATTGTGTTGGAACTGTATTTTATTCAGTACTCCATTCACGAGCGCCTGTAACGCTTCCCAATATCTGAAATAACACAACATTTGTTAAATACGAATATTGATATGGCTGCTAATTTCATTGTATGTATACTCACTTTGGAGTATCTTCTGGCTTCAAAATATCGATAAATTGTATCCATATATCTAAACAGTTTACAAAAATAGCACACGTGGGCACCTGAAAACATTATTTGATTAGAACATTCTAACACGAAATTACTGAACATTTTCAAAGCTTTTGAGAATAAAACATACCTGGAATGTATATTGGAATAGATATGACAAAAATTCGATGGCATCAAACTCTGGCTCCGCCTCCAACCTCTTGAAATGCAATGATACAAACAGTTTTAGGAACTCTGCTAACTTGTTAAGGTAACTGAAATGGACACAATGTTCAATGATCACTAACGAGAATTTATAATGTTGATTAGTGACACAAAAATATCGTCGGTTTAGGGTGTTTCAAAAGCTATCAACAGTCTCGGCTTGACACGACTCCGTTACATTTTTCTGTATCTCCATTTCTTTCTGACACTTCTTCATTCGCGAAAGCGAGAAGTCCGCTCGCAATCATCCCATCTCATCATCCATTCGAATCGAAAGCACTTTTATCTCTATATTACTTCTCGCTCTAGTAATTTCTAGCACTTCTAAGTGACAAAGGGAATATAATACCTGTAAGCGTGTAAACGCTGACCTCTGTGTCATTTCCGTGAATATTCACGTCACCCTTATGGGTAATGTTTCAAGAGTCATATAAATGCAGAGATGCTGTAGGGACAAAAACTACTAACACACATCACCATATCATTAAACACGTATTTTTCAATAAGAGACACGGCGTGGTCTCAAATCTGGGGGTCTACTCCGAAGTGCAAAGTGCGAATGTTCAGATCGGACCGACACATGGCCGAACCGAATATTATTGAAAAATGCGAAAAAAGTTCGGATCGGCTCATTTGGGTCGGGACCATAGTCAATATCCGAAAGAGTGTAGGAGTGTAGGATCGGGACCGACCGAACCAAATAGTAACTTCGTAGCAGAAAGCGGCCGAACATGAACATGATGATTCAGTATTGACTTTGAGTATTCAAGATGAGCAAAGATCGTCACTCACTGGAGGCCTGAGGGAGGAAGTCGCTGTTGAGGTAGACTGCGGCGAAGCTGGTGTGACGATCTGATTATGTTTGCGCGGCCAACATGGCCACAGATCTCACAAAATAGTGGTTTGAAAGAAAAAAGATGACCTTGCCCAGCAGAGGGACAACCAGTAGACCAAAAGAAAATAGAGTATGTAAGTACTAACTCGTGGTGAGCATGCATGATGGCGTGCTGCGTGTGCGTGAGGTGCCGCAGCAGGCGCAGCGCGCAGTGCTGCAGGCGCAGCGCCGTGGCGGCGGACGAGGGCGGCGCGTACCGCCGGTACAGCAGCTCGCACACGCCGCCCAGCCCGCACAGCGCCGCCTCCACGCTCTGCGTACACACACACCTTCATTCTTACGACCTTATCTATCTCTCTATTTTGCAATTTGCAGGTCAGTGTTAGTTTGTACGTTGATTAAATTATGATTCGCAACCTTAACAAATATGTATTTAAAGAATCATAATCGTTAGAATCATCAATACAACTCTTTATGTTAGAATTGACCTTCAAATATCATGATTTCATAAAATAGTAATTCAATAGGGTAATTTGATCTTAGAGAGTAGTAGTATATAATTTTGCGGGGTACCTTAGCGCATCCCACTTAAATTGGCTCTGTATTACACGAGACTACAGAGTTAATGCTTGTTTAACTTTTTATAATGCTAGATAAGCTAATGTATTTGTAGCACCAAATGACATAGGTACCTGTGATTGTGTTGCTATGCTGCCCCAATAGAACACCGTGGTGACTAATGATGGCGGAACGTGAGAAGATAATGGCAGCCACGAGAATAGATGTTGAAGAGTCGTAAGACACTTTACCACTATCTCCATATTCAGAGCCCTGGAACAAGAAGCAAAACGTTGATAAAACTAATTATATTATTTAACTTTTGCGTCAGTGGCATAGAGTTAAAATTGCAATGGCGCATGGTCGCCAAATGAAAAATAATATAGATATCTACCATATTATTTTCACAGTTATTACATGAAGCTGAATGAAGAAAATAAATTGCCAGAAGCCATGTCCATGGCTGCAGTATTTCTACGGATAGTTTGGATGTATTTTTTTTTTTTTTTTTTGTAAGTACTTACTTATCTGTAGCACTGACATCATGTGCATTCGCCAAGAGGTCTGGTAGTGCAGATGTTTGTGGAACACCATTTGTTGGTGATGGAGGCGGATTGGACTGTCCTTCCTTCTGGGCATTCTTTTCCAAAATATCTGAAAGAAATATGGGTGCAGATTATGGAAGAAGGGATACTGAAGAAAACAGTTGTAGGCACTAGGCTGTTAGAATCAGCGCTACAACAAAAACAAAACAAATGAAGATCTAAACCATTACTTGTGATATCATATGTGACAAGACTCCCGCATTCCCCTTAAACTTAAGGGGAAGATATATAAAACCATGGTTAGACCTGCTGTCTTGTATGGATCAGAATGTTGGGCCACAAAAGGGATGAATGAAAGGCAATTGCATGCAGCTGAGATGAGAATGCTGAGAGGGATGTGTGGTGTTACACGAATGGATAGAATAAGAAATGAGTATATAAGAGGAAGTTTGAAAGTGGCACCGGTAATTGAAAAGTTGTGTGGAAACCGGTTGTCATGGTATGGGCATGTATTACGGAGGAATGAGGAAAATGTCGTGAGGAAAGTTTTGAGTATGAATGTCGATGGCTATAAGAGTAAGGGACGACCAAAGAAACGATGGATGGACTGTGTGAATGATGATATGGTTAGAAAGAGGGTGACTGTCGAGATGGCGGCTAATAGAGGAGTATGGAAGAAAAAGACATTTTGCGCCGACCCCAAATAATTTGGGATAAGGGCAGGAGAATGATGATCATATGTGACAAGATTACTCATAGATCTGAATTGGTCATCTTACCACTAAGAGCATTTAACAGCTGCGGCATCCCCTTGAGCATGAGACGCTCAAGCTGGTTCCTACGCGAGGATGGCAATAGGACGCCAGTGTCACGCGCCGCCCCTAGCTCTTCGCTGGCGGCCTGCGCTAGGACCAGGCCCAATAGACAACGCGGCCCATCACTTCTGATCAACTGCAAAACCAAGAAATGGCATTCTTATTTTTTTATTAAATTAAATAAGAACGACAAATAGCGACAATATGCTATATATATATTACAATCAGGCCAACATAAAATAACTTAAGTAATAATGTAACCCACAGCGCTGCTCATAAATAAATATTGTCTTAAGTTTATATATAATGCAGCTCTGACAATTGAGCTGTATACTAAATAGATTTTTTTTTTAAATAAAAAACGTTGCCCCACACTAGGAATATCTCCAGTGTCGTGGGTGCGTTTACAGACATATAAACTCATATACACAAACAGCCAGACCCGGAACCACTAATTGTAGGTCATACAAATATTTGTTCCGTGCGGTAATCGAACCCGCGACACGCAGTGCAGCAGTCAATCGCTTAACCACTGCGCCAACCGTGCTGTCATTTGATTCTTATTAAGACCCAAGATTACTACAGAGTAACCTGGTTAAGTAGACCTGGATATGTAATTTTGACAATTCAAAAGTGCCTGTAAATGGTTTAATTAAAATAAATTATTTTACTTTGAGTTTATGTGAGAAACCTTTACTGATAATTACAATGAGGTCCCAACTCTTTTGCATCGAAATACCTCTGTTAGGTACTGAGAACAACAAAATGAAACCTTTATAACTGAGAATACATTTGTTAGATTTTTTCCATGTTAATACTTTGTAGTTCAATAGCCCTTATAAGTAAGACAACTAATAATAATTTATTTTGAATATGCATTTTTACAAACATTTTCACCAAATGAAAAATGGTACATTTAGACTTGTCTTAGCGGCGGGCCTCTGTACATAAGGCAACTGTCATTTTAAACCCGACTATTTAGGACCTGGGTACATGAAAAACCTCTGTAACTGAAAAATAATCCTTGTCCCTTGAGATTCCTCTTATCCAGATTACACTGTAGTAGGTAAAGCTCTGTATTCATAGTAAACAAAATACAGCAAGTGGTTGCTAGCATCCTTGCAAACAACAACTTGCTGTAACTTGCTGTCTGTGTGTTAAACATATTTCCAGCAGCACAATTTACTGCAACAATGCAGCCAAACTTTTTTTTATCTTAAATATAGCCTTTGATTTTACATCAATTAAGTTATAAATTCTTCTTCTTGGGAAAACGCAAGGCAGATTGATAAATAACTTCTCCTGATGGTAGCTTTGCCTAGTGATTGAAATATATGAAATCCATATTTTCTTAAAAGGGTACAATAACAAAACTTTTTTTTTCTCCTTTCATGCAGTTTTAATTTGCTTGGAACTGATGAGAATAGAGTTCACTATGGCATAGCTGTAATTCTCATAATGTAGTATACATTTATGGACATAATTTATCCCTGTTCTCACTCTGCATAATATTTAATTGATAGTGAATATACAAGAACTTTCCTCCTTTATTTATAGTTGAAGTTGTTGGTTTACATTTCCATTACAAAATTTTCTTTTTATAAATATACATACCTGTGAGTAAGATAAGTTACCTCAACAATGTTACTGAAGAAGTCATCATACACGTGTGGCCAGTCATAGCGGGCAATAGACACCATTAATGCTGCAACCTTGTTTCTGATGAAATACGCCATAACTTCATGTTTGGCCAACAATTCATTCCATAATGTCAGTCTAACTTCTGTTTTTTCATTGTCTGACAGACTGATCCACTGCCGGTTGATAATATTCTACAAGATATTTATAGATTATAATTACAGTTATATTTGCTACATTGGCATTGGGGGCGGGGGTTGTGGCTAAGCAATAAAAGATGCATGGGACGATTGATCAGGTTAAACTACCCTTGCCGTGGTTGGTCTATGGATGGGTGACCATCTTTACCAAGGCCCCTTCGTGCCTCGGAAAGTGCATTAAGCCTTTGGTCTTGGCTGTCATTTATGGATCTTTGACAGTTGTTATGGGTCATCAGGAGCCCAAAAGTCTGACCAAGATATTACCCAGTACCTGGGTTCTGGAGGTCAGATAGGCAGTTATCCATGTAAAATACTGGTACTGCTACAGCTGCATCCAGTTAGACTGGAAGTTGACCCTAACATAGTTGGGAAAAGGCTATGCTTATGATGATGACTTATATTCACTACATTAATCTTTATCCATAGCAAATAATATTCCCCAATATTAAACTCCCTCAAAGTTGTTGAATGTAGACATACCTAACAATTTTGGGGAAGTTAATGTACATGTAATTAGTAAATGAGGATACTTTTGTTTGCCACAATATATTATTATTCAATAAATATGAGTGTGAAATAACTTAACATTACCTCTAATGTAGTCAATGTGAACATCAAAACATACTGATTTTGTGACTTTTGTAGGAACAACAGACAATGTTTCCAGGAATCACTTCGATTAGAGAAATTCTCAAGCATACTCTCAATCTCTCTTTTTCTGAAGTTACTTGTAGCTGGTGCAAAGAACTCAGACATAAGTACATCTAATGAGGCTAAGGCCTCATCTACCTCATGATCAGCCTGCAAATAAACACTCGGTTAGATTAAGACGTAAGTGATACAGATAAGATTGTTACAACTGTTGATCATTAATTTTATACTTTATTTGGTTCTACTCACCATCATTTTGTAAATAATTAGGTTTTTTTTACATAATATTTCAATAATAACCTTTACATGTAAAAATTACATAAAGCATTATTTTATAGGAATGAATAATACTTAGTTCGCACAATAGTTAGAGAGTTGTATCAATAAATTGTACCAAATGTAATTCCTTTAGGTTCTAAGACAAAAAATATTAAACATATGACATTTCTGATAACCACTCTTTCATATTTGACATTTAGGCTGATTTCGGCATCGGCAACAATTTCATTGGATAATCTGTGGTAGAGACAGTTGTCAAAATGTCAACCCTACCAAACTAAAACACAACAAACCAACCAAAATCATACAGCGCTTATTACACTACCCAATCGGTAGGGTCCCTATCTCTTAGGTAGGATAGTGTAATCAGATAGAGAGATAGGCCCTCCCTACTGCTAGGTCGATCGGATGTTCCCGAATGGTTCCCGACCGCAATTGCCCACCCTATCAATAGGGCCCTACCGATTGGGTAGTGTACCTGTACTACACCTTTAAGGTAAAGAATTTAAAAAAAAAGTGTCTTCTTCTTCTTCGTGTCACTGGCACGACTGAATTTTATATCTTGTTTGTTGGCCCAAAACCTTGCCACTTCCACGACGTTGACGCGTCGTCTTCGTCAGTGGCAGCCGTTTCGCCTTGCATTATGCTTGCTCAAAAAGTGATGTTCAAAATAAACCTATGCAGTCGCAGTGTAACATACGATCATAGGTGTATATATCGTTCTTAGTGATAAGACCGCCGATTATGTCACCCTTTGTATAATTTATATAATTTATGTCTATAATTTCATGGTTTATATGTCGCAGCCAACTGGTTTAATTAGCCGTTTAGTTAACCGCCTAGCCTTTTAACTAAACGGCGGCCGTTCAACTAACGGCCTGAGTGATATTCAATAAATTATAGTTTAGGTTGGAACTGTAACCAATCACGTGCGAGCCGAATTGGTTGCAGTAACTAAGCCAGAGCACCCCGACCATGTGGGTTAAGTTAGATATATAATCAGCCGCGTGCGAGCCGAGAGAGTGAAGCAAGGTGAGCACTACTTCTAAAGGCCTTGACTAAATGGCTAATTTAACGTTAGCTGCGACATAAACATGGTTACATGCTCTGTGATAAACATATAATGAAGAGTATTCTATTCTATAACCGACTTTTTATTCTCTTTGGTTTTAGTTTTGTTCATTGACATACAAAAGTTTGTTTGCATTGACCTAAGAAAAGTATGGACTGGAAATACCTACGAAAAAAGGGTGCATACCTACAACTCGTATTGTCTCATAAAATGGCTGCCATTGCTAGGGTTGTGTCAATCAAGTAACATCGGTGTTACTATAACGAGTATCGATACTAAATACGAGTTTTACTAGTTATCACGTTTGATATATATTACGTATCATACCTAATATTATGTACTTACTTAAAGTCCGTTTTAATTGTAACAGAAAAAGATGAGTAGGTTATCTTACCTTCTGTTATCTATACAAATAAATAAAATTTAAGTGTCTGTTGGTAATGTCAAAATAATAGCTTTTTACTAAACGCTTATCGTCTAAACAATACTTTTAAGAAAAAAAATAGGTAGGGGAGGACAGTGTAGGTCTGTCAACATGTATCAGGTACTTAACAAAATAGAAAACATTGTAAAAGCCAATTGTTTTTAAAACTGTAACCGTGGAGTTTCTTGCCGGTTCTTCTCCATAGGAAACAACCAATTGTTACCATGCACCTAGCTTCTGACGTTTCATAAGTGTCCATGTAGGTTTATGTGAAATATTTTTATTTTGGTGCTGTAAAGTTTAGTGTGCACCACAGGCCGGACTTAGCGGCTAGCTAGGTCACTCGGACCGAATAAGATGCAGGATTATTTTTGTTAACATCGCAGAATATACGGATATCGTTTCAGCGGAGGAACTAGTTTCGGAAACTATTACAGCAAGTAGGCAACGGAACATCACTATTCCATTATGACATATGTTTGTAAACAAACGAATGAATTAACAAATATAATAAAAAGGCCTGTTATATGGAAATGAACCCAAATATCAATACTTTAGCCATAAATTCATGATCGCGTTACAATTGTATCATCAAATGTGTAATAGTGTATGTATTAATGTATGAAAACCGGTTACTAACCTGTGCAAAGACAATTGAGGTTGATTTGCATTCTTTCTTGCACCACACTTCACAATACAACACAGAGGCATGTTCAATTTCTATTTTCCATCATTTACATGCAGTTTTAAAAGGTAAAATCCTCGTAATTTTCTCGCAAATCTCAACTTTACAAAAAACAAACAACCATTTGACAGCAAAACTACCACGAAACTCGTCGCATATGATGGCTGCTATCTCGGCGTCTCCATGTATCTCAATGTTTGTTTGTCGGTCTGTGTCTGTCATTGTCATGTTCTGACAGTCAGAGTCACTCACTTTTGTGTATTTATTGTTTCGCGCGTTTTCGTTTCATGTCACGCGGATACAATAATCGTAAATTCGTTGCTTGTTTTACATTTAATATGTATTTTAGTTTTTTATGACTTTTCCCTCGTGTTTAAGTTTTTACTTGTAAGTATGGTGTACACGTTTTTAAAGACCTATTGTAACAAGATTCCCATTCTCGATAGGGGTTGGCAATTTGCATATCTTTGGTTTCAATGAAATGTTTGGCTGTTGTTGTTAGACACTAAGTATCAATACTGCCTATCTTAGCTGCTTAATGCCTAACGTTGTTTTATCACAGCACATACACGAAATTACTAAATGGAATCTTCACATCCTTCAGTGTATGCTATGTTGGAAACGTTTATTCTTTACATTTCAGAGTTATTTTATCGTTTGGGTCAAGCTGAATATGAATGCAATAACCTCTAAAAGAAGTTGGCCTGGTGATATGGATGAAACTCGAGATAGTGAGTACATTAATAATTTTATTAATACTTGATTTTGTATTCAGAAAAGTTGTGAAACTTAAAAATCTTTATTTGAACTTTATAAGGTCTGGAACATTTTGGTTTGTTCTGTGTTTTAGTTAGATTGACAATCATTACATTTTCTCATACCAGCTAAGCCTAAGACTTTCAAATGCTGAAAATATCTCTGTTTATTTTATTGTTTTAGATGGTAAATCCTCAAAAGGGAAAACAGGTGGTAGCAGGGAAAGTTCAAACAGCAGGAAAAAGTCAAAACCAAACAATAAGAATGACACAGATACTAAACCATGGTATTCATTTTGATTTTTTATTTTTAGCACTAACGGGGTAGGGATTTTAATAGTTTTTTGGGTAATCTCATATTTGCATGACTATTTCATTAAACATAACATTTTCCTACAAATATTTTAGAGAATTGTTGATGATTTCTATGATTAGTCTCTTGACATTTCTCGGGACCATAGGGACTTATTTGTTATTATTAAAACTGTCTATGATTAGTTAAAACTCCAGTGACATGCGCTAGGTCCCACCTTCATTAAAAATCAGTATTGATTGTTGCTGCTAATATTAAAAACAATGCTGATGCTGATATTGGCAACAAACCTGCTCTTTGTTGAATGAGACCTGACAGAAGACAGAACTAAGACCTGAGCTGTGTTCCTCTACTGCTTGTCTGGTTACCTGCCTTGACCACCTTGTAAGCTGTAGGCTATGTTTCCCATTAAGCACTTTATGATGTTTATACCATATTTTGCTTGTTTCTATCCAGCCCACCTAGAAAACCATTAGAATTGGAAACAGACCCTCTCATACTACAGAGACGACAAAAGCAGATTGATTATGGAAAAAACACAGTGGGATATCACAACTACATAGGGCAAGTGAAGATGTAAGTTTAGTTTGTTTTTCGTTTCTTCATTTTAACCTCTTTGGTACTGCTGTCGCCATTAGGCGGCGCGCGCTCTATACAGCCTTGGTATCGGCTCCAGGCAACGCCAATGTGGGCGACATTGCTGTGGCCTGGAGGCTTTACGGAGCGCGCGGTGCCGCAGCGGCAGTAGCAGTAACGGTATTTCATGGAGTTTGCGCGTATTTTACCACTACTTTGTTTTATTATTTTCAGCTAATAATTTTGTTAATAACTCTCTTTTACAGTGACGAACGTACAAAAGATCATCCAAAAACACCAGATAAGTTTGCTAAATACAGCAGAAGATCATGGGATACTCTTATTAAATTGTGGAGGAAAAAACTACATGAGTATGACACTAATGCCACTTCTGATGATGACAATGAAGATGCAGAAGATAGCGACAGTAAACTGGAAACTCTTTTGTCAGAAATTGACAACTTTGACTAGTATAAACATTTAAGTATTAAATTAGCTGTAAGTGTAAAAGCTTTGAATTATATTATTGATTGATGTTAGATGATTTCAATTAAAATATTATGGCTATAGATTTAATTAAACTGAATCCCATGAGTAATAAGAGGGGTTTTGTAGTCTTATGTAGCACTTATTTAATTATACAATCATAGTATAGTGAGTTGGTCATTATGTTGAGTGTCTGTCCACTTGCATTTCTGCTGTAAGAATTGTTAATATTCCAAACACTTTTGTGGTTTGTAAGTACAGTGTTTGGATTGTCGATCATGGTCAATCAAAACAAGGTGTAATTAGCTAGCGAAACTCCGAAGACGTAATAGATATCACTATCTAAAAACAAAAAAGAAATATCTTTTTTTTTTTTTGATATTAAAAATCCGTTTTTAAGTTTACAAAATAGAACTTTTAATTTTGGGCTGATTTTTCAATCATCTTAAAACTTTGTTTGAGGAATAATTTTGAAATTTTGACAGTTATTTCATACAAAAACTGTCAAACATCAATTTTATTCTACGAATTAAAGTTATCTGTCGATTGAAAAATTAGACCTAAATCAATGTACAGTCAAAAAAATATCTTTGATGCATTTTTTATAAATCATATTTAGACATTATTACCCCATCATGTCTGCGGAGTTTCTAACTAACTTAATTTAACCCTGTAAATTTATAGACAATTCGTAGATCACGTTATAGATACAAAAAAAATAGTCTCGTGTGCACAATGCACGTACATTTTGCACTTACGATGGTGCTACATAGACGTGCACGCAGGTAAGAATTGTCGCCTCCGCGAACTATTTGCTAATGCCCTGTGCATTAGCAAATAGTTCGCGGAGGCGACAATGCTTTCAGGAGTTACGGTTATTGCTTCGACTGAACAAGAACCTAGTTTTTTTTTTGTATCTTATTGCCCTCCTCATTGACTATCTGTCAGCACTGTAAAGTGCTACCTTTATGTATTGTTTTCTACATTAAATACAGCAATATCTAGACATCTATTTAAGTAATAGATTTTACTATATTATCTTTCATGCTATAGAGACAGTATATGTTATCCCTTATCCACAATCAGTTTATTATGTATAAGTAAGGGCTGATTTTTCCAATGCCAGATAATTCTATCCGAGAAATAATTTTGAATTGACAGTTCTTCGAAAAAATCTGTCAGACATCAATTTTATTCCACAGATAAAAATTATCTGTTGATTGAAAAATCAGCCCTTAATAACATAATCTCTAAAATAATAGTATGTTGTGATCAACAATAATTTTAAGCTGAATAAAAGAACCAGTTATGATGACTACACTTGATTTATTTCAAAAATTCAAATGCATTCTGAATTCACACTTGACACTTACATTATATACTAAAAAGTACATCAATTTGCTAATCTGTGCTGGTAAAATTAGTTGATTGGCAATTCAATCTTATTGAGAATGTCTCGAGCTTGTTTCACTACTGCACTATTTTTGCCCTCGGCTGCTAGACCTTGCAATTTTTCCAAGTATTCCTCAATGTTCTGCTCTGTCGCTCCAGTCGGCCCACCTAGGTCAGAATGAATAATAATATCAGTATATTTCTATCGTCATAACCCGTCGAACGTGAATCTACGCGAGACATCCCTTTGACAGAGAGGCCTGTATCCCAGCAGTGGGAACATTATAGGCTGATTATGTTAGGTAGACAGAAGGCGTAGACTTCGTGACATATTTTTGCACAGAACCCAAAAAAATTGTATTTACTTATAAATTGGTGTTATTTAGTTTCTTTTCTTAGCACACATGCTGTTCTGCCTTAATTACAAGTGATCAGGAATTTTTCGCTTTCCGGAAGATTAATAAAAGCTCTAACTGTGCGTTCGGTCGCGATAACAAAATAGCGAAGGGATCGAGCGTTGTCACTATGTCGAGCTTCCGTAAACAGTAATCATCAATTTTATGCTAAAATTATGTGTTTAGAGCTCAGTCGCTTCGCAACTTCTAAAAACTACAAAATCGCTAATCGTACATGCTAGCAGTAGCTCTTGTCCTTATTTAAGTTATGGCTTATTTTTCTATCGTCATATTGAAATTTTTACAGTATTATACACAAAATCGAATCATTCCAAATTGAAAAATGAGCCCTTAGTTTCACCTACGAAACATCCTCTCAGAAATAATGTAAATTTTGCTAACTTGTAACTTCGTAGGTTGCTGCCGAAACTAGTATCCTATCCGGCTGAAAATCGTGTTTCACTAGTGAATGTAGTGAGTGCACTTGCACTACATTCACTAGTGAAACACGATTTTCATTCACGGCCTAAGAATATAATTCTTACAAAACAGGTTTAACAGGTTCCTCATTATTGTGTTTGTCCTGCTCTCGTGCATGACCAGATCCTGAGAGATTGGAACAAAGACTAGATAAACACCAAACAACAGGGTGTTAGAGGGACACCCGGTTGGAACGAAGTTCCTTTAGCTTATCCACACTTGGCCAAAATTTTACACATTTTTCGGTCTAGCTCTCATTCGCCAGGTGAGCAGACTATAACTTCCGATAAGAAACTTCGTTCCAAAACTCGTGATGGGAGCACTGATAAGCTAACCTAAGTATCAGAGTAAAGTGTGGTACCTACCTGGAATAGCTAGTAACTGCAATGCCTGTACTAGGGCTGCAACAAGTGTGCGACGATGCGTTAAAAGAGCAGCGGTGCGTTCTGCGGCGGCCGCGGTTTCAACACGAAGTTTCGTCGTAGCACCACTGACTTCTTCAGCATGTCTTTGCAGTATTGCATTCTGAAAAATATATATTTCAGTTATTCAATAATTTTGTTAATGCCCATGTATAAGTTTCATAAAAAACAATAATCGCGAATTGCTTTCTTATTTTTTTCAATTAATTCCTTTATCTAATGCAATTTACAAACCTGCTGCTCATAATCCGAATTTGCTTTCCGTAGCTGCCTTAGTTCAGATTCTCTTAGTTTATTATGTTGAAGAAACTGATCAGTGAATATTGGTATATCTGTGTCTCCAGCTGTCAACTCTTCACCCTATAGACAAAATATATTTATCAGATAAAATAACACTTGCAAAATTTGTCTATATCAACTGTAAAATTAAGAAACTTACTGAAGCCGGTGTTATGCAAGGTCTAGGACGTGGTGGGGTAGGCTGTCGTGGCACAGTCACAGGCATAGGGGCCACAGGACTATTTGTATTCGCCGTAGCATTTTGATCTGTAGAAACTTGTGCGGTCCCTGCTAATGAATAACATTTTGTTTATCAATATATCCTATCAAGCAATGAGTAAGTATTGACTTTTAGTGAAATACATAGGTAATATACTGATGCAGGAAATCACTATTAGAAATAGAACTATATTTCACAAGTTTTAAGACTTCACATGGCAATTTTTATTTTATTTTAGTGCCATTATCTTTGTTTAATTTGCCAAAAGGTGAAATACACACTATATACCTAACAGTAGTATTTTCTTATATACCTATGTCATTCATAAAAATAAACCTTTACTTTTGAGAAGCTTTTTTTATTTACTAGCTTCTGCCCGCGGCTTCGCCCGCGTGGATGTCGGGAATTATTCCACGGGAACATGCTACCAGGATAAAAAGTACATGTCCTTCCCCAGGATGCTATCTTACCAAATTTTATCGAAATCCATTCAGTGGTTTAGGTGTGAAAATGCAACATACCTACAGCCAGAATTTATAATAATATATAGTACAGCACTCTGCCCGCGACTTCGTCCGCGTGTACTTTACTCTAAAAATATCGAAGATGAACACTTAGAAAACGTTTACAAATCAGTCGTATAGACATAATATCTAATGATAAATCTGGAGCCAAGTTGATTTAACAGAAGCGACGCGCCGTTGTTGTTTACGATCTTTATCATTTATTTATTTAATTCGGGTTAATTTTAAAGTTTATAGATCAAATGAATTCGATTTTTTAAATAAACCTTGTCGTCCCGTTTTACCACGACAGGCTTTGTAAGCGTTTGGTACGTTCCCATTGTATGACTTAAAGATTATTTAGACCCATTTTCGAGTTACCTAATGGAAGCAAGCAGTAAAATCCGATAGAAGAGACGACTTTTGAAAAACCCTTAAAATATATACTTTTCATTTTTTGTTTTACCGAATACCGAACCGAATTTCGAGTTAATCTGTCGGAGGGGTTTAAACTTTTTTCTTACCTATTAACTTTTTCACCCCCTAAATCCTCTGTGAGGAGTTTTTTTAAACTAAAAAGTGATCATATACCTATAATTATGTATTAATTACTAAGGCAAATATTGCCAAGTATCAAGTTTATAAACCAAAGGAAAAAGGTTTTTCATATTAATTGTATCCCGTCTTTTCACCCCACAGGGGTAGAACTTAGAACTTAATATTAATTGTAAAAACCTGTACTATTGCATGCTATATATTGGCCAAATGTGTGTTACTAAATATTTTATTTAGGAATTTCATGTACGTACCTACCATATTTGATGCAATAAATGAATTGAATTGAATAGAATTCAAAAAACAAATATTGGGATGTTTCCATAATTTGACTCAAAGATTATTTATACCCATTTTCGAGTTAATCAAGCCACGCATTATAATCCTCTTCTGTAAAATTAACTACCCCTTTTCACCCCGTTAGGGGTAGATTTTCGAAAAACCCTCATACATGTTATTATTTATTTTTAGTCTTAAGTACACACACTCAGTATCGAGTTAATCGGACCGCGCGTTCAAATTCTTCCACACAAACTTTACCATCCCTACATCTCCTTTGAGGGGTAGTTTTGAAAAACTAATAATGATAAATTTTATTGCTTATTTAGGCAAGTATTCATGCCAATTTTCAAGATTATTAACCTAACGAATAAGATTTTTCATATAAACTTTATCCCCGCTTTTCACCCCCACAGGGGTGGAATTTTGAAAAATCATTTGACTCAAAGATTATTTACATTCAGCCAAAAAAGTATCGGTAGTGGATGATTTGTTTATGGTTCCATATTATTTTTTTATGTTATTTTTTGGTTGTTAGATTGGGACAACTGTTTTCCATTATGGCGCGGAGTTTGAGTTGCATCTGTTATTTAGATTAAGTACAGTGCTGTTTTTTGTTACATCATATCTAGTTTGTATTGCGAATTTCATCATGGACAAAAAAATCGAACAAAGAGTTTGTCTTAAATTTTGCATCGCTAATGAAATTGCGTGTTTGGATTCACTGAAAATGTTACAGAAGGCTTACGGTGAATCGACTTTATCAAAAACACGTGCTTATGAGTGGTACAAAGCGTTCAAAAGCGGTCGGGATTTGATAGAAGATTTGCCTCGCTCTGGTAGGCCATTAACGTCTTCAACTGAAGTTAACATCGCAAAAGTGAAGGAAATACTGACTGAAAATCCTCGTTCAAATGTGAGAGAGATAGCCGCTGAACTTTCTGTGTCTCACGAGTCGATCCGTACCATTTTAGGTAATCATTTGGGTATGAAACATGTTGCCGCTCGGCTAGTCCCAAAAGACCTGAATTTTCTCCAAAAACTCAATCGCATAAGAGTCGCTGAGGATATGCTAGAAGGAGTCAATTCCGACCCAACATTCATAAAACGCATTGTAACTGGTGACGAGACGTGGGTTTATGAGTTTGACATGCAAACTAGTCAACAAGCTTCGGAGTGGCGCCTTCCAACTGAACCGAAACCGAAAAAGCCACGCCAAAGTCGATCAAAAGTCAAAGTCATGTTGACTGTTTTCTTTGACTATCGCGGTGTTGTGCACTCGGAATTCTTGCCAGAAGGTCAAGCGGTAAACAAAGAATATTATTTGAGCGTTATGCGGCGTTTAAGAGAGCAAATTCGACAAAAAAGGCCCGAATTGTGGAAAGCAAATTCTTGGATTTTGCATCACGATAATGCGCCTTCGCACAAGGCCACAATTGTGAACGAATTTTGGACCAAAAACTCAACAAATACCATCGAGCAACCACCTTATTCACCAGATATGGCTCCAGCCGACTTCTTTCTTTTTCCTAAACTCAAATTACCACTTCGTGGCACACGTTTTTGTTCGGTAGAAGACATAAAGGAGAATTCGCGGCGAGAATTGAATTAAATTCCGGAAAACTCATTTAAAAAATGTTTTGATGATTGGACTATTCTATTGGCGTAAGTGTATCGTTTCTGAAGGAGCATACTTTGAAGGCGATACAATAAATTTGGATGAATAACTAATATTTTGTGTATTATTAATCTTTTCCCGGTACTTTCTTGACAGAGTAGTATATCAATTTTCGAGTTAATCAAGCCACACTGTAAAATCCTCCCCTGTAAAATTGACTACCCCTTTTCAGGCCGTCAGGGGTAGATTTTCGAAAAACCCTGATACACATTATTCTTTCCTTTCAATTTTAGGTATAAATACTGAGTTTCGATTAAATCGGACCGCATGCTAATTCTTCCATACAAACTTTGAAACCCCCCAATCCCCTTTTAGGGGGTAGTTTATAAAAACAAAAAATGCCCAACATCATAATTTACTTAAATAAGTATTCGTGCAAAGTTTCAAGTTTATTAACTCAAGGAATAAGATTTTTCATACAAACAAAATCCCCCCATTTCACCCTCTTAGGGGTGGAATTTCGAAAAACCCCTTCTTAGTGGATACCTACTCTTCACGAAGAATACACGCTCCAAATTTCATATCTCTAGGACCAGCGGTTTAGGCTGAGCGTTGATGTCTCAGTCAGTCAGTCAGGACTTTGAATTATATATATATAGAATCTAGATAGATACACAGAACTTTAATGTTAATTACCTCCAGGGACAGAATTTTCTGGCGGATTATGTTTAACTTTCTTCGACAAGATTGCATCCTTTTGCTCCATCTGTTGTTTCCTGAATTCTTTATATGCATCTGTCTTTTTGTATTCAGCCCATTCCCTGATGTATCTTATAAAATTAAAAATAACAACTTTAATATAAATTAATTAACAGATATAACCATGATTAAATAACAAAACCATTTAATTATTACACATATACATTTTTTTCCCAAATAAAATAAATACATGTAATTGCATTTTCTTTAATTCTTTGTTTTTATTCTAATTGTAAGTTTTTCTCAAAGAATTTGCTTTGTTTTATTTGTTGAAGATTCTTCTTTATATTTTATTATTGTGTATTTTTATTTCTTTTAACTATAGGTACTTACATAGTTTTTAAATTGTGGAAGCTTGTGGCAACTGTAAGCACTAAATTGTACATTATTTATCTAGATATTAGACTGTAAGCTTTCTGAAGAACAAACAATAACTACATTTTTAATTAAATTATTATCTACAGTAAAGTATGGTGTATACCTTTCTTTATCTTGGTCTGCAGCATCCAAGTATTGTTTCTTCTCTTCATGTGGCAGCTTGCTCCACTCACTAGCTAGCTGGCGTGTCAGCTCTGCAAACCCTAGGTCTGGTTGTTCAGCACGGAGTTGGTCTCGCCGCTCATTCAAGTATCGGACATATCCTACAAATTGTTTAAATAATTTTATGGGAGATAAAAGACCTAAGTTGTTTGATACAGGACGAAATATATTTAAGGAGCAGTAGTACAACATGTCCTTTCCATAGATATCAATACATATACATATCTATGAAAATGTAGGCTATAAAGCCACAGAATATCTCTTATTGGATTTCGGGAAGCAGTCATCATGTTGATAAAAGTACTACCGGTCAGGGGTTGACGAGGTGCTGTTACATCGCGAGGAACTTTGGGTTTCCTTTTTTTGGGTTTTTTGGAGTTGGACTTCTGTGCGTCCTTTATTACTGAAGGAACAGGCGGAGCAGCTAACTCGCCAGAACTCGTTGCGATAGGTGCTGCAGCATTAGTACTAGTATTTAGTTCTTTGTTTGGTTCCTCCTCATTCTGGATAGACGGCGATTCTGTTGTTGCTTCAGTTGGTGGTGGTTCAGACTCCATATTTACTAGGAGACACGATCAAAACAACCGTAAACTCTGCCAAAAAATACACAATTTTCAGCGTTTTCTATCAACTCTCAAAATCGCGGAAAATCGGAAGAAAACTGGTAAACATTTTTTTTGACACCTCACTCAAACCTATAACTGTCAGGTAAGTAAGATTTTACTATTTTAGTTGACAATTTGTGTCTCCCTTGTCATAGACTATACTATACCAAAGAGTATAATAATAAGAACTTATAAACCGTAGATAGAGAAATTTTTAGTTAGAAAGTTGCAAACTATAGTTTTGTATAATTTAGAAGCATTTTTAAAATTTTGTAAATGTAAGAACCATGGATCCGTTTTTTATGATATTTTGATGTTGACTTGAAAGAGCATGGCAGTTGAGAATATGTCATGCTCACTTAAATGTCTCACTGATGGTGGCGCGTGTGTTGGATCATTCGGTTCCCTACAAAATGGTTGAGCTAGGTGGTGTTGATCCCCCCCCCGGTGGGTTCCCGCATTGTCGAGGCGGGGGGGCTCAGTAGCCGTGGTGGATTGGGCCACGGTGAAGCTAAGAGGAACCCGAGGAGCGGCCGCTCGTCTAGGCTGTGCGGAAAAGCCGACGACGTAGCGGCCGGCGGGTAGGTTGCGGTGCCGTTTGGCCGACATCGCAGCCTACCTGAGGCGGGCCGCGATGTCCCCCGTGAGGGAGACATCGCGGCTGAGGATTGGGGGCCGCGGCGGGGGGGGAGTGTCGGTGATACGTTGCCGCTCTCCCCACCTTCCGCGGCCTCGACGGGGCCGCCACCGTTCGATGGCGGACGCGGTGGGGCCGCAGGGGAAGAGGAGTGTCGGTGTGTCCTTGCCGCTCTCCCTATCCTCTGCGGCCGTAGCCCCCCATCCTGGGGGGCATGCGGGGCCTGCCAATTAGGCGGGCGTGGGGGCCAGCGGGCAGCGGGTGCGGGGGCACCGTTGCCTGCATTGCACAGGCCTCCACCAGTGTTGGACGGGAATGGCTAGGTGGTCCCGGCCATTCCCGTAGCCCCCCAATGTGGGGGGCATGCGGGGCCCGCCATATCATCTAGGCGGGCATGCGCCGGGAGGGCTATGGAGGTAAAGGCTATGCCTATTCCCGTGGCCCTCCCATCACGGCGAATGAGGGAACACCGCTGAGTTTTAGTGGGTATACTGTCATTCCGACAGGGAGTCCCACATACCCCGTCTCGTCCCCCGTGAGGCGGGCATGCATAAAGCATTTCTCAGGGACAAAAAAAAAAAAAAAAAAAGGTGGTGCTGATCCACGCGTCATGTTCGTGAACGGGCGCCGTTGGTTGAGACTGGTCATCTCTTAACTGCCAGGGCTTATTTTTAATGTTATAAATTGTTTCTTTTTTTTTTACATTGTTCTCACATATAGAAGCAATAAGAATAATGTACCCAGGATTTTGTAATAATATCTTGATTTAAAAGATTGTCCGTGGAGTTTCTTGCCCGTTCTTCTCCATAGAGATCTACGCTTTTGGAATGGGCGACTAGCTTCAACTTTCTGACTAACTGACCGACTATTTAATTTTGACAATTCAAAAGTGCCTGTAAATGGTTTAATTGAAATAAATGATTTGAGTTTGAGTTTGAGTTTGAAGCGTATATTTTTTTTTATGTATGACCTCGCATAACTTTTTACAGAGTAGTCCGATTTTGATAATTCTTTTTTTTATTGGAAAGGGTATACGGTATACGGTTTCCAATAAAAAAATAATTATCAAAATTTATATGGGGTATACCGTATACCCCATATAAATTTTAAATTCCAACCCTAAGGGTGGGAAAATAGGGGTGATTTATTGTTCACTCACAGATTTGAATGCTGAGTTGTGTATTATTACTCTACAGTCTACTCAGTGCCACATAAAGGCCTGCCCTTTGGCAAACAATTAGTAGATTACTTATAGCCACAAAAAAATATAAAATAAAAACTTTTTAACAAAAAAATTAAACCGCCGAAAAAACTGAAAAGCAAAAAATAATAAATCTCTTTTATTTAACCTTAAAACTAAGTTCTTAAACTAATGTAAGTGAGTCGGCGCCGTCTAAATTTAAGGCAATTTAGTGATCCTTGTTTATTGATTGTTTGGCGCCGACTCAAAATTACTTAGGTATACTTACATTAGTTTAGGAACTTAGTTATTAAGATTAAATAAAAAAAGGTTTATTATTTTTTGCTTTTCAGTTTTTTCGGCGGTTTAATTTTTTTGATTTTTACAGTTGTGACCCAACACCCAACAAAAGGTTACCTACATGCTCTGTGGACCCAACATCAGCCAGCCCCATGTCTATGTGATAATTAGTGGGAGTGGTTTTCGGCTGGCCCTATTTGGCATCGAATCGATGACCATTGGGGCAGACTAATTTGGGTGTATGTATGTACAGACGCCAGCACATCAAGCTACTACAATCTGTCAAATTTCTTTAATAGATTTCAACTTTATCGCTGTTTCGGGTTCACACATCACAGTTTCGGGTAGCTTGTCTCGTCTGTAGCACAACTGTAGACCACGAATCGGCGTATGTATACCTAGCATAGGATAACCTCAGGCTAAGTGGAGTGACGATCTTCGCTTGGTAGTAAGGAATTAATGGAGGCATGCACAATAAGAGAGACGTAATTATGTTTATGCTCTGGACTGCTGTAGCGGGCGATGATGTTGAAGGTCAAGTCATTTAGGTGTCGACTGTTGGCTTGCTATTAGCCACTGGGCATAATTTTTAGGATTCCGTAGCCAAATAGCAAAAACGGAACCATGCATGCCCGTCTGTGCGGATACGACACAGGCACATTATTCAGATACTATTAGCACTATATCGATGACAATTGAAAACGTTTTAAGCTTAGAAGGGACTTAATGAATTGTTAGTTAATTATTGATTAGTGATCGTCCAGTGGATAAGGCCTCGCCTCTTATGCACGATACTGTGGGTTCAATTACCAATGAAACTTTTCCAATTTACAAATATATTCATCTATTACCTACATAACGAGTTCCAGTTGGCTCCTCAAATATTCAGACGTTTAGATTGTGGAGCCACACTTTTGCATTAAATATAACTAGTGATATATTTTGCTGCTAAACCTAGAATTCGTGCTGCAAAATCAGCTACATTGCTGCTAAATATTGGTGAGATCAGATTTTAAAAATCTGATGTGGCTCCTCAATCCTTACAGACATTACTTTCAGAGTTGGTCTTGGAAATTACAGACATCGGTGAAGGAAAAACATCGTGAGGAAACCTGAACTTATAACCCCATAACCCCCCCTATCAGCCTATAGCAGTCCACTGCTGGACATAGGCCTCGCATAATGCACGCCATTCAGCATACACCCACAAATCCCACCCTCTCTTTGCTGTCACACAGTTGGGAAAAATATTTCAATCAGTTTTTTTTGTAGTTTCTGAAGTTAGACTGACTTATGGTGTTTCTAACATATCCGATTCAATTTTAAGGGTGGTCGCACATCGGTCGATGGGTTAGTTTTCAAGACTCCGCATCATCGGTTGAGTGACTTGTCCGTTCTGGCGATACGCGCAATATACACCGCCTGCGCAGATGACGGACATTTCTCCGCGGCGCCGGCGGTGAAAAAAGTACGCTCCATAAGTATGTACAGACGCCAGCACATCAAGCTACTACAAACTGTCAAATTTCTTTAATAGATTTTCAACATTATCGCTACAACTTTAAGGTTCAAGGTTGATTGGGAAAATTTGACAGTTTCGGGTAGCTTGACCTGCTGGCGTCCGTACCACATAAGGAGCGTACTTTTAATCCCTCGTTTGCGTTACTCGATACAGTTGTAAGCGATATATTTTGTCGGACAAAAATCCGTCGTCTGCGCAGGCTATTATGGCTACGCGACCGAACGAAAGGAGACATAGGGCCGTATTACTCAAGACTAGTTTCAACCAATCAAATAGCTATAAAGGCCTGAGCAGACGACGGACTTTTCTCCGCGGCGGAGAAAAAAGTCCGCCGAACTCAACGCACACGGTGTGCGATCATTTGTTGCCCGGAAATGTAGAGAACAGAGAAGTGCACAGTGCAAAGTCTGCCATGTATAGTCACACGAGTTCTATTTTTTTCGGGGACTTCCCCGTACTTTTGTCCGGTCCGCTCTCTGCATGTCCTCGGTTATTCGGGGGACTTTTTGTACGCGGTACTTTTAATCCCTCGTTTGCGTTAATCGATACAGTTGTAAGCGATCTATTGTAGCGGACAGAAAAGTCCGCGGACAAAAATCCGTCGTCTGCGCAGGCTATAAAAGAGTTATGTAATGCTCGAGTTTTGAGCGAGGTTCTGGAACATGGGCCGTATATTCCGTCAGATTTGCGACCATCCTAATACACTTCGGGTAGCTACGTTTTGACTCCGCAAATTGAGCGTTTCAAGATTCACCAATTAGGTTTGGATTGTAATGTAGGCAGATAATTTGTAGGTAATAAAACACAGCTCCTTTTACTTCCAATTGTTTTTAATATATTGTACTATTTGATGTAAACCTTCTTTCCCAGCATTGCCACCAAGATGTTCTATTTCAAGTAAAATGTTGTTTTCTTTCTTTACTAATTTAAAAAATGCATGTACTAGGGGTTGGTTTTTACTGGTATGTGCAGAACCATCTAGATGTTCATCATGATTGTTTTCATATAATTCTTCTTGACTGCTGAAACTTTCGTCAACTTTTGGTGACACTGGTACATTTGCGCTATTTGATACACTGTCTACTTGATCGCCGTTGGCTGAAATGCTCACAGTGATATCTTTTTCCGGATCCATTTTAGGTACTTTGGCATGACCTTCGCTTCTTTTTTGCAGTCTCCTCTTACGTCTTTGATTAGACCAAGTATTCGTAATTGCAACTATATCAAGTGTTACGTTCTTACCTCGCTTATCAAGTAGTTTATGAGTGATACTTAACTTATCAAGCATCTCTTTTATTTTGCTTAGTGCTACTTCCGTTGTATTATAACAATTTGCTAATTCAGGTAACAAGTATATTGTTGGTGTATGTTTTTTCCTTGGTTTGTCTCTTGGAGGTACTGTAATAATTTACTATATTTAATTAAATTGTTGTAAATATAATTACCTATGTTATCATAACAACAGTCTAGTTTATCTATTTATTTTCCATTGTCGCGCAAAATTTTATTTTATTAAAAAAACTGCTGCTCCATACATTTTGACTGTGTAGGTACTTTTGTATGAAACGGCTACTCTGGAGGGGACTAGAATTAAGAGCTGAATTCAGTTTGCGATTCAGTTTACGTGTCAACGTTTCATATACTGTGTACACACATTACAATCTATCTTTATCTTAAAAAAAAAAACTAACTTGTTTTTGGATTTCTCGAAAATCAACAACTAACAGGTCTATGTCTATATCTAGGTCTAAACTATTATATATAAGGACTAGAAGGGGAGTTAAAAATCGAAGAAGAAAATATAAAATCCATGCAGAAGAAATCACGGGCGAAAAGCTAGTATTATAATTATATTAGGCATATCTAAAATGTTGATATTTAAACATAATGGATTCAACAGTACTGAACTCCCAAATACTACACTGAGTTAGTATGCTGTGTATTTTTCTAAAATAAAATAAGATCAGTGCCACCATACCTAGATTATATAAATCATAATCTTTGTAAGTCCATGCCAGTCCCCACCTCGTAACACGACCTTGGCAAAACTCAGTGTGAGTATGTTTAATTTCCTCCGATTGTAAGTCTTGTAATAAAACATTTAAGTTATATTTATGGCCTACCATAGTGGTAAATATTCTGAAAAAATAAAACAAATGATTGAATTATACTATAAAAAGTGTTGTAATAGAACTGTTTTGGATATAGAGAAACAAACACTTACAGCACATTATCTCTGTGCTCTTTGCTCTCCCTAATGAGTTGTCTACAAAATTCCAACTCGCCACCTTCAGTGATCAGCTCCTGTGGTGACCCTGTAAAACCATTCTTTGGCGGTAGCCTGAAAATTAATGTAATGAGATATCACTACACTGAACATACTTCTATGCATTACAGATGCACCTTAATTTACACTATTTATACTAATAGTAAAGCTGAGAGAAAAGGAAGAAGGAAGAGAAGAGTTTGTTTGTTTGAATGCGCTAATCTCTCGAACTACCAGTTGGATTTGAAAAATTAATTTTGCATTTGCAGGCCAATTCTTGAGGAAGACTAATTAACATCACGCTGGGACCCTTAGGGGCTGAGCAAAACAAAAAATTGCCAGAAAGAATACAAACCGAAAATGAAGTAAGGCGAGTGATGTGATGCAACAGGGTAGCAAGAAATTTCACACTGACAAAGTCGCGGGCCTAAGCTAGCAAAAAAATATGACAATTTTTAAATAAATACTGGTATTCAAATGCACCTGGTTAGACTGGAAGCCGACCCCAATATAGTCGGGAATAGGCTAGGCAGATGATATTATTTAAATAAGGACATACATACCTGGCGGGGCTCCTTGATTCACACAATTCCTGTAAGGTGCTGTAGAAAGGCGGGTTACACATACAGAAATCAAAATCTTGCTTGTCATCGTGTTGAAATACATGTGTAATTATAGATTTTGTGGAGTTTTTTCTCACTAAAATAAAAAAAAATATTCAATAATGGAAAAAAGATACAATAGCTAGTGATATGAGTGCATAGATATAACTTATTCCTATAAATAATATGTTCTCACATTTAATAAGTTCTTTTAAACTATTTGTTTGTACATTTTCTTCAGCCTTGGAAAAGCTTTCTGTATCAGTTTCTGTTCCAACAAAATTCCATTTATTTTTTACTGCTGCTAACAACGGGTAAATGGCACAAGCTCCTGTTCCTAAAAAAAAAAAGACTATCAATTTAATATTCCTGGAATTAGACTCAACATTTCCTCCATTTGATTTACAAGGCCAGATTATATTTGAAACTACTTACCAATATCTAATCCCCATATTTTATCTTTTCTTTGAACTGCGTCCAGTAAATCTTCCAGCCATAATATGTAATTGAGCCTTAAAGGAAGGGTTGGAACTAATCTGTCTTTAGGAATGTCTACTTCAAGATTGAAATCAGATTTAAGAAGACACTTTGTGAGAACCCTCAGTGCATGTGGATCTTTGAAGTCAATTGTGATTTTGCCAGTGACATCCTGAAAAATGAAATGTATGAGGTAGAGGAGTCGAAATCATTTAATTCAATGAGACCACTTCAAAATGAAATTTTAAATGGAGAAGAATGGGCAAGAAAATCCAGTCACATTCACTTTCTGGGGGAATTCAAACACTGGTCTTCCAGCTGACATCAGTATACTAAACGGCTAACTCTTATTATCTGTGACTAACTACTAAAAAGGTACCTAGGTAGTCACAAACAAGTTGTCAACACAAGAAAGGTGTCACTTATTTCGCAGCTACGATAAAAAAAATCACGACGTTCCATTTGCAATTAGCTCTGCACTGATTTATGAAATATCAACTTACCACTTTCGCAATGGCAGAAAACTCAGAATATATCTTTGATAGATTTCCGAAATCAGGCGGTGTTCTGTAAATGTTACGAGGGTGCATATATTTATTCAAAGCCATTGCATCCGAGTAAGTTCTACTAAGAGTGGATCTCAATTATTATTTGAAGGTGTTAGAAATTCTAAAACCCTACATTATCTAGGTTTATAATTCAATAAAACTGATTTCGACCAAAATAACAATGCGCAAAACAAAAAGGCAATCAGTCTGTCAGTCAGGCAGTCAAAATCAGAAATATGATATACTTAACTATACTAGTCATAGTCTATGGATTATGGAATGAGCATTTGAGCATGACATTGACAGTTTGACACTTGGACAGGACCGGATCACCCATTGAGATAGGAATAAACATGGAGACGCCGCGATAATCTATACATACATTTGCTTATACAAATATGAGTGAAATATGATTCAGAATTTGAAATATCGTTATGTCTCATTCTTTCTAGTGAGATAATCTTATTTGATAAAAGAGACAACTATATTTTAAGTTGTTGCTAATTATGGCAACATTTGGTCGTGACGTAGGGACAGTTGTAGGTAAGTGCCGTAGCAGCCATCTTATGCGACGAGTTTCGTGGTAGTTTTGCTGTCAAATGGTTGTTTGTTTTTTTTTAAGTTGAGATTTGCGAGAAAATTACAAGGATTTTACCTTTTAAAACTGCATGTAAATGTTGGAAAATAGAAATTGAACATGCCTCTGTGTTGTATTGTGAAGTGTGGTGCAAGAAAGAATGCAAATCAACCTCAATTGTGTTTGCACAGGTTAGTAACCGGTTTTCATACATTAATACATACACTATTACACATTTGATGATACAATTGTAACGCGATCATGAATTTATGGCTAAAGTATTGATATTTGGGTTCATTTCCATATAACAGGCCTTTTTATTATATTTGTTAATTCATTCGTTTGTTTACAAACATATGTCATAATGGAATAGTGTTGTACCGTTGCCTACTTGCTGTAATAGTTTCCGAAACTAGTTCCTCCGCTGAAACGATATCCGTATATTCTGCGATGTTAACAAAAATAATCCTGCATCTTATTCGGTCCGAGTGACCTAGCTAGTCGCTAAGTCCGGCCTGTGGTGCACACTAAACTTTACAGCACCAAAATAAAAATATTTCACATAAACCTACATGGACACTTATGAAACGTCAGAAGCTAGGTGCATGGTAACAATTGGTTGTTTCCTATGGAGAAGAACCGGCAAGAAACTCCACGGTTACAGTTTTAAAAATAATTGGCTTTTACATTGTTTTCTATTTTGTTAAGTACCTGATACATGTTGACAGACCTACACTGTCCTCCCCTACCTATTTTTTTTTTCTTAAAAGTATTGTTTAGAGTTAGACGATAAGCGTTTAGTAAAAAGCTATTATTTTGACATTACCAACAGACACTTAAATTTTATTTATTTGTATAGATAACAGAAGGTAAGATAACCTACTCATCTTTTTCTGTTACAATTACAACGGACTTTAAGTAAGTACATAATATTAGGTATGATCCAAACGTGATAACTAGTAAAACTCGTATTTAGTATCGATACTCGTTATAGTAACACCGATGTTACTTGATTGACACAACCCTAGTAATGGCAGCCATTTTATGAGACAATACGAGTTGTAGGTATGCACCCTTTTTTCGTAGGTATTTCCAGTCCATACTTTTCTTAGGTCAATGGGATCACCGGACAGGACCATTGAGATAGGAAAAACATGGAGACGCCGCGTTATTCTATACATACATTTGGTTATACAAATATGAGAGAAATTTGATTCAGAATTTGAAATATCGTTATGTCTCATTCTTTCTAGTGAGATAATCTTATTTGATAAAAGAGACAACTATATTTTAAGTTGTTGGTCATTATGGCAACATTTTGTCGTGACGTAGGGACAGTTGTAGGTAAGTGCCGTATCAGCCATCTTAGGCGCCGAGTTTCGTGGTACTTTTGCTGTCAAATGTTTGTTTGGTTTTTGTATTATTGAGATTTGCGAGAAAATTACGAGGATTTTACCTTTTCAAACTGCATGTAAATGTTGGAAAACAGAAATTCAACATGCCTGTGTGTTGTATTGTGAAGTGTGGTGCAAGAAAGAATGAAAATCAACCTCAATTGTCTTTGCACAGGATAGTAGCTGGTTTTCATGCATTAATACATACAATAATACACATTTTGTAACGTGATCATGAATTTATGGCTAAAGTATTGATATTTGGGTTCATTTCCATTTATCAGGCCTTTTTTATTATATTTGTTAATTCATTCGTTTGTTTACAAAAATATGTCATAATGGAATAGTGTGGTACCGTTGCCGACTTGCCGTAATAGTTCCAAAACTAGTTCCTCCACTGAAACGATATCCGTCGATTCTGCGATGTTAACATAAATAATCCTGCGTATTATTCGGTCTGAGCGACCTAGCTAGGTCTGGCCAGTGGTTCACACTTCACAGCACCAGAATCCATCGTGTTCCAAACGTGATAACTAGTAAAACTCGTATTTAGTATCGATACTCGTTATAGTAACACCTATGTTCCTTGATTGACACAACCCTAGCAATGGCAGCCATTTTATGAGACAATATGAGTTGTAGGTATGCACCTTTTTTTTGTAGGTATTACCAGTCCATACTTTTCTATGTCAATGGGACAGGACAGACAGTCCACAGAATACATTAGATACCCCAATCTCTATGTAGTCTGTGACTGATACCTTAACAATGGAATTAATTATGTACTATCTATACTAATATTATACCTACTCTGCACATGCTTTACCTAACGTGATGGATGACATGTTATGCAAATATACGTAATTTTTCTGAATACGCGGATTGGTGACGTTGTCGGTAATTGAGTGTTGTAATTGTTATAAAATAGTTGGATGTCGTTCTATTGGTATTTTTTATGTCATATATACTTCGTTCGTGATATCCTTTTCGTAATTCTGATTCACGATTGTTCCTAACCACGGAGTACAGAAAGATGTACTCCTTGTTGCTAACTATCTCAAGTTGAGGTAATCTATACTAATAATAAAGCTGTAGAGTTTGTTTGTTTTAACGCGCTAATCTCTGGAACTACCAGTCGGATATGAAAAAATATTTTTGCATTGCATAGCCCAACAAAATTCATGAGGAAGGCTATTTAACATTACGCTACGACTCTTCGGAGCCAAGCAGTAAGAAAAAAAGTCACAAAGAACGCTAAGCGAAAACGAAGTACCTAATAGCGCAGGCAGGCGACGCCATGCGACGGGTCGGATTGGAGGAATCGAAAAATACACGCGGAAGAAGTCGTGGGCAGAAGCTAGTAATGGGGTTAAAACTAAAAACTTGTCATAGGTGGCAGCACTGCTCATAGTCGGACTGTACAGGCGCCAGCACATCAAGCTACCCGAAACTAAAGTCGAAGTCAAATTTTCGCAATCAACCTTGAACCTACAAGCCACAATTGTTTCGTTTATTGTTATTTTTATGTCAATCACAAATTAAACGAACACCATGTTCATCTGTCCGTCTGATTATTTTACTTGGAGAGTATTAATTTGCACTGTTGTGATGAAAATAGGCGTATTCTGTGCACCGGGGCGCATAATAAAATAAGGAAATGAAATGGAATTGAAATTGTGAAATTCACAACAATTTCATTTCATTTCCTTATTTACACGCCCCATTCATGTCAACAAAAACGAAAAAAAAAGCACATAAAGCGGGGTATTATTGGGATACTATGCAATAGAAACTATTAGAAACTGCGTAAACCCGTATTCACTGTGCGTGCATGCTTTTTATTATTATTATTTTTTCAAAGCCATGCGGCCGTGGCGGTTTTATAATGGGGACGCGTTGCAAACAATAGCAAAAGCCTCGCAAGGCACTCAGGCCACGCGACCCTACCTAAAAATTACCAAAGACTAGAGTTTGAATACATGTCGCGTGTGCAATGTGCAACGATTTACGATACAAACTCTAGTCTTTGGTAATTTTTTGACTGAAGTCTGTGGTTTGACGTTTGACTTTTCGCTATTTCGGTGGGATTCTTTCTTTGTCTGCTTTTCTCTAGTGTGTCACCGACGCGCGTCTACAGAAAGGAAAAATACAATAATATTATTTTAAAGATTCTCTTTTATATAACTTGGCCATGATGGTTGACCAAATTGAAATGGCTTTAGATGATATTATAAAAGCAAACAAGAAAACACCAAGAGGTGGAGGAGGTGCTGGACGAAAATTCAATACCACCAGAAAACCTGGTGGCGGCCGTGGAGGTTCTGGTGGTGCTGCTGCTGCTGGTGGTGGGTTTAGAAATGGCCGCACGGGGGGCGTATTACGTGGAAGAAACCGTGGCGGTATATCTAAATCAGCAAATTACACAAGGGTAAATTATTACTTAGATGGTTATACAAATTACAAATGGCGGACAAACGTGGTGAAATGACGCATCTTGTTACACTCAAATCAAAGGACGATCAAGTTGCAATGATGACTCAGTTATCTCTTTGGCCATCTTGTATGTAGCAGTAGTACACTGCATATCGTATTTTCGCTCTTGCTAACCTAGATCTTATGATCTAAATTTGGCTTCGAGAAAGCACTCCAATGTTAAATGCGCGTTTGTCATGTTCTACAATGTTTAGACTGGAATATTTTCATCTGAAAATATATGTCCAAATGTTTGGCATCAAAAGCTAGCGAAATGCATCAAACAAATACAACACTTCAGATGTCACCTTTTCGGGATCACTGCGATTCAACCTAAATATTCACTGATTTAGTGGAAGTGCCAGGATAACCTGGTGGGAATATGTCACCGTGTTGTCTTCACCATGGAGTCTTATAAGGCTCTGGGCTGCAGGCATGGGAGACAAGGAAGGCTGCTGTGGTGTTCATTCCTGACTTGATCTATTTGCAAGATGCAGTACTAAAATCAACGCGAGTGTGTGCCAGTCAGTGCTAAAATAAGAACTTCATTAAAATGTGGGACAAATGAATCCAGTTGTAATTGCTTTGAGCAATTTAAAAAATTCTTTTTATTTATTTGTCAATATTGTTCTGTAATTTGCATTGTAAAATTTTATATTGTTACATAAAATGCAGCAGTGTTTGTAACTAATTTCTATGCCACACTATTACACTTGGGTGTAATCATGTTCAATGAGGCATTGAGCGGCTAATCTGCAAGCTCTTTGAAGGACCACCTATTTCAGGGCGATGTTAACAGCGCATGGAAACATGACATGTTCAATGACTTTGGTGAAAGGAAGATTCAGAGAAATGCCATGCAGGCTATCACAACTGGTCCAACTAAGTTGTTAGTATCCAATCTGGATTTCGGAGTATCTGATTCAGACATACAGGAGCTGTTTTCAGAATTTGGCACTCTGAAAAGTGCAGCCGTACATTATGATAGATCTGGAAGGTCTTTAGGTAAGCATAGCTCATTAAATGTGTGTCTATTTTATTTAAGTGGCTATATACCAGTGATTACAACTGCTGTAACTTCTATTTTAGGTACTGCAGATGTAGTGTTTGATAGAAGAGCGGATGCTTTGAAAGCCATGAAACAATATAATGGGGTGCCATTAGATGGGAGAGCAATGAACATACAACTAGCAACATCTGAAATCAGCACCTTTAGAACTGAAGAAAGAAGTCGTATTGGTGGTGGCGGCAGTGGTGGAGGTGGTGGACCAGTTAGGAGAAACATTAATAGAGGTATTTATCATGTTTGTGTCATTGATGCAGCTTTATGTTTAGTTTTTTTGGAAAACTCAAATGTCATTTGTTTCATGGTAAAGAGATAAATTTTCTTTGTGGTGTGTGGTATCTGTCTAGCAGTTAGACTTTTGATTTAATGAGTAGCTGCAGCAGCAGGCACTGTCATGTACAGATTATCAGTAAAGTAAAAACATTGCATGATAGCATATGACAGTGTGTTTTCAACACAAATGAAAATTAAATCAATGATTTCTATGGTAAAATTTATGTCTCATACTCAACTCTCTCACTTAAATAAACACTATTTGTTTATACAGGTGGAGCAAACAGAAATCAAGGTGGAGGTGGATCACGTGGCAATGCACGCCGTGGTGGGGGCCGGGGAGGAGCCGGAGCAGGCCGTGGCAAGCGTCCTGCGCCCACTGCTGAACAATTGGATGCAGAGCTTGATGCTTATGTCAAAGAAATCAAGTGAAAGATTAATATAAGTGTAGTGCAAAAGACACTAATTTAAATAAGTTTAGAATAATACTAATGGACTCTTCAAGATTGACAGCAGAAATTTTATAGGCAGACACAATAACAGCTAATTATGAAGGTTCGCTAACTGATAACTATAAAATTGTGGAATTGTTATTTTGATTCAATGTTAAACAATTTAATAAACATGACTCTGGTACACATGAATAAATGGTTAATTTAAGTCCCATCATTTAACATACTTTGTAACTGTTCTATTCTTTTGCAAGGTTGCCTTGATTTTGTTGTTTGTGTAGCTGGCTAGCACATCTTGAGAGATTTTTAAAAAGTAATTTAAAGAATGTCATTTTGACAACAAGGTAAAACCAAGAACTTGAAGTTGTTAGCACTATGCCACCATAGTCAATTTTATCAAGTTTTTACAATACAAAGTTCTAACTGCCAAAACTAGAAGTTATATATTTCATCAGTTTCAAACCTAATAGATATATACTCTACAGTTTTGCACAAAATCAATTACCTATGTATTTCCTACAAAAATTCTTCAGGATCCTTTGCAAATGCCATTCTAAAATTATCATCATCCTCCTATCTGATCCTGTGCCCTGATTTTTTTTCCATATCTTAGTATATCAACAGGTTTCATTGTTATTACTTTAATGTGTTTGACATATCCTGGGATCCCAGGCTTTTGGAAGGCAAACCAGGGCCCGAAGTCAACTCGCAGAGACCCCTTAGACAATTTTAAATGATGAGGAGGCACCAACTGTCTATTATCGCTATATGCACTATGCAAGAGCAACCAAGACCAACCCCGGTCAGTGCAGGACTATTGCAGAACATGGAAACAAATAGATAGATAGATAAAAACGTTTATTTAGTGCAACAAAAGACACACAATACAAGTATATAAAATAGAACAATAAAAAAAAAAGTGAAACAAAAAAAAAATAAAGATTAAAAAAATAGATCAACCCATAGACGCCTCGCAAATCTACAACCTCTAGTACAAAATAGTCTATGTCCACAATGGTCGATCACTACTGCGGTGTGTGTCTCATGGTTGCACCAAATGGGAGTCCCAGCTCAGCATATGCCAGGTACAATACCTGACGCTGGTATTCTGCTGTATCCCGTTGGAAACCTGTCCCCTGTCCCCTGGAATTATGGAAGGGCTGTCTCCTGTCTGGCCAATGAATAATCTAGCAGGGGGTGACTTGCACACTCATTAATGGGGGCCCTGATCAAGATCCCTACCACTTATTGGAATACGTCAGGTCTTGTGTCTTAAATTGGGTCAGGTCCTTGTCAGTGTTCACTCTAGCCGGCCAATAAAGCCAGGGGTGAGGAACAAGAGTAGGTTGCGGTGCCGCTTGGCCGACATCGCAACTGAGGCGGGCCGCGATGTCGTATGAGAGGTATCACGGATGAGGACTCCGTGGAGTTTTAGTGGGTTAGAGTCCCACCTATCTGCACTATCTTCCTGTGGTAGTGCAGAATGCATGAGCATTTCTCCAAGATAAAAAAAAGGCGGCGACCCCCAGCCCTAGGAGGCCTCCAAATCTTGAGAAGGTACTTTTTAATCAAATCCTTATAAAGGTCCAAATATGTTCAGTAAGCAGAATCAGTTATCACCGTTTTCGAGCTACACTCGCTCTAGATAGATTGCATCCTACATTCTCAGTTAGGGCCGTTACACAATAGCGCCTCGGTGGCAGCGGCAACGCGCCGTCGCTGGAACGGCGGCGCGTTGCGGCGGAAAAACACTGCCGTTGCAGCGCCATGTGTAAATGTAAACGCTCTTAGTGCTTATATCAAAATCTTATTCAAATTAGGCTGAGAATCAGCGCATTTCGAACGTCAACAAATTGAATGATTGATTTATTTATTTATTCGTGTAAAGTGACTCCTATTTATGTATGAAAGTTCAAATGAAAACCATTGATAAAACCCAATCTTTCCGCGGCGGGCGCTTGAATTTTCCACTCGTTCTTGCATCCTATATTTTTTTTTTATACTTCTCTAACTTTTCTGCATGAGACCATGAGTCGACAAAGCAACTAGTGTCTATTTCAGTATGAATGTTGAAAGAAACCTAACCCAGAAATCGGAGATGGGATACAAAAAAATTTCGAGCCTTGCTCACTGACTCTGGGCACTCTGGATACCTGCTTTAACCTAGCGCTTTAAAAAAAAAACCGGCCAAGTTTTAACGCCCTGTTTCTGGAACGAAAATCAACACAAAAATGATTGTTAAGCGCCCGTAAACTGATAGTATTGGTTGGTCAGATCACTAAACTGGTGTTATCTTGATACATCGATCATTTTCGTTGTTACGGGTGTAACAGAATCACACTGTACTTTATTGAAAAACAGTACTTAGAGGTACCTAAATAAGAAGATTTATTAGTAAAATAATCTGTGGGTTTTTCTAATTTCGGTTAATTAAAAAAAACCACCGACTTCCAAAAAAACCACTGCAAAGTATTATTTTTTTTCACTTTAGTTTTTTTTTTGTAATTAAATTGTTGTTTTCTCTTTTTAATTGTGGTATTTGCTAAGTAAATACCAGTTACAGAAAGTTATAATTATACCATCATCAACACACTAAGTGTATTTGAATTTTCTTTTCTGAGAGTACCTACTGGTGGCCTTAATACAGTTATTACTCTCCTGGAGGAGGGCCGTGGCGTCGTCGGGGATGGTAAGGGTATGCCTCGGTCGGCGAATCTTATTTAAGCTGGAGGGAGTGTTTCGGGCGGCCGCCGCAATCAGTGGTTTGGGGTGCTTTATAGGAGTATCAAAGAAACATTTGTAGAGGTGTGTTTGTGAGGTGGTTTCTGAGGAAACGGTTCTGGAGGGTCTACATTCTATGCAAATAGTGGCTTAGCCTGTACGAAGACAGGGACAACGCAAGCATAGGTTATGATGGGATGGATGAACGCGGTGTAGAGCCGCAATTTACACCTGAGTGACAATTTGCTGCGGGCGTTCAGTATGAAGTGGAGCATAATGAGAGCGAAAGAAGCGCGTGAAAGAGCCGTCTTTATGTGCTCACTGAAAGTAAGATGGTTAGATTAGGTTAGTCGGTCGAGGATAACACCTAAGTATTTGGCTTGCTTCCCCCAAGGGATCGGCTTGCCATACATATAGTGATCGGACTGGAAACACCACTCATCAGAATTTGACCAAATTTATATCGGACCACTAAGTCAAACAAAAGAAAAAAATCCCTCCTCCTTTTGTAGAAGTCCAAGGGTTCCATACCACCATACAATATTTAACAATACCTACATATTTTTTAAACACTAGTAATAAAAAACACGTTTCCCTGTATGATACTTTTGTTTTATTATAGCAGCCATAGTATGTACACACTCTGAGAAAAAAAGAATGGGTGGTTTGTCCCCAGTGGTTGTTGTGTTATAGGTACATTAGTTTAAAGGGGTGATATTAATGGCTTTGTTTTATGTGCAAATGACATTTATTTCTGTAAATTAAAATAATAAGTAAGCAAATAACAACTATTTACTAATTAATTAATAAAAATAACAAAATGAAATCCTAACGTAACTAAAACTACACACAAACTGAACTATAATATGAATATACATATAGTTATATTTATTTTATTTAAGAATTTTTTAATAAAATAAAATATTTTTTGGCTAAACGGTTTTTTTTTTCGTGCATATACCTACTGTGGTGCGATGATCCATACCTATGTCAATGATCCATACATTACATACATACAACCACAGAGACTGACAAAGTACAGTCAACAGCAAAAGTAGATGATCAAAATCAGAAATTTAATACTAATGAACGGAGTTTGCGTCAGAACTGTGTGACGTCGAAGTGATTCAAAAGTACGTCAGACTCAGTGTCATACTTTTGAATCACTTCGACGCCACGACACAGTTCTGACGCGAACTCCGTTAATTAGTATTGAATTTCTGATTTGGTCATCTACTTTTGCTGTTGACTGTACATTATTATTTATTATTATCATACAACACTGACGATGACGACCGTGCCTACAAGGCGAAAGGCAAATCAAGTTAAATCAACCGTAGGTAGTTTTTCACGGCAAGATAAACGTGTGTTTAGGTAGTATGTTGTACAACAGGCCTTAAGGTTCATTTCTGAAGGCGATGGCAGCGGCACACCGTTGCGGGTGCAATCAGCAGGCTCCAGTGACTTATCTTCTTAGTCTGTGCTCCAGGCTCCAGTGCCGTTTGTGCCGTAGACAGAGAACGGTTTGTGCTTTTTATTCCGAACTTGACGTCATCACATTAACATAATTATTATTATTCATCTATGAATGACATGAGTCACTTTCCTTCAGTTTCGCGAAATGTGGACTTTACTGACCATAGACAAATAATTTAACTTCAAATCCAAACCGAAACGCTCCACTGTTGCCAGATGCAGTACGTAATAATTATACTGATTTACTAACTTGTTTGTGCTGCTAGCCAGCTAGCACCACTACTGAATTTCTCATGATATGGGCACATGTGACACGTAAGTGTCTTTTCCCTTACTTATTCGAAATGTTTTGTTTGAGATCACCTAAAGCCTACTGCACACCACACAATTTATTGAAATATTGTGATAGGCTATCAAACCAAACGCTAAAGATTCACGTAAAAGTGGACTGTGATGTGTACCGACCTTTCATTGTGAGGGCCAGAGGGTGCAATATACGACGCCAGACGCCAGGACTTTCGAACCTAGACTGGTTCATAAAAGTTGAAAAAGCGCGGAAAATCTCACAACATGAACACGACATCCAGTCAGAGAGGATGATTTTTGGAAATAAATCCTTTTCCGTTGGTGTTCGGTATTCATTGTTTTCTCAGGTGTACTAAAATATCATCATTCACTGGCACTTGCTTAGTTCTTATATCTTGTATTTTGTAACCTATTATACATAAACAGTTCGGTACATAAATACAGCAAGTAAACAGTAGTTTTTATTTTAGTTTATATAATATAGGGTACATACATACATAATAATAATATACTCTGTGGGTACATATATGGCAACACCACAGTTAAAGAAAATAATGTTGTAGTTTATTACTTGGTTTTTTCTTTTTTTACAAACAAATTACTATGTAAAATATAGATAAGATACGCTGAAGTCGTTATTGAAGTAGCTAATTCACAATTAAATTAATTGTACTGTGCATGGATCCAAAACACCGTTCACCGAGTTTTAATTCCTATTTGTCGGCGGGTTATTATTACGTTTCTACGTACTAATTTATCAGCTTGTGTATTTTCTGAAGCAAGGCTGAACATGAATCTTTCAGGTAAGTTTACTACATAAATCTTTTACAGCGTGACTTGGTTGGTGTTGACATTTGTATAATTTGTTACTTTGGATACTATTGCTATTGTTATTGTCGGCTTTTAACCTCAAAACTACACAACATCTCTCTTAGGTCTCATATAACTTATTTATTCAGTACGGTGTACAGGTAACATTTAAACAATCATCATCATCATCATTCTCCTGTTCTCCTGCCCTTATCCCAATTTATTTGGGATCGGCGCAACATGTCTTTACTGTAACATTTATGCAATATCTATTGCTTATCATCAGCGTTTTCCCGCGTCGTAGTACGATATTATCCTACGGCATTGTTCTACATAAAAATTATCCTAGGTCCCAACCCAGGGCTTAGTCTATCTGTGCACCAAATTCAAAGTTCCAAATCCAAAGTTTAGCTGACGGCTAAACGAATTACGATTAATTTGACGTGAAAAGGTAACAGATAGACAGACAAACAGACTAGTTAGTTTCGCACTTATAATATTAGTATGGACATTGTTTTAAAATGGTATTGGATTTTTGTATTTTACATGCCTGTGTCTGCTTTTGAATAATCTTTCTGTATGATTTTCTTCATTCTGCATGTTCAAACAATCAAAGCACAGTTACCAAAATCCTTTTATTGTCATAATACTTTGTTTTATTCAATTTTATTGATGTTCAACAGACCCTTCTGATGATGACAGCAGCAGTGATGAGAGTATAACTGTGCCGGCTAAGCGTAATAGAACTGATACATATGGTGCATCATCAACCACCTCACATGGCTCTGGTGAGTACCAAACATTAAACGGAAACACACTTTAGACTGTTGTCTCTATGTCCCTTCACAGTAATTACGCTGAACTTCATGTGGTTCATGTGTCAGGGAAAGAGGTAAGGTTGAATGCAGCTGTGATTGACAATATTTACATTGGAATTGAATACCAAACTGATACAGACAACCAATTACAGTCACATTTACTAAGATTAATCAAGGCAAGGCAAGGCTCCAAATTACAGTATGCCAAAAACTCAAATTGTCACTAATTCAAAATATGCTCTACTATTTTTATGAGCAAATAAAGATCTAAATTGCTTTAATAATTTTATAAAATGATTTACTATTATTTATTTAGCACTGCAAGAATCAGATAAAGACAGCCCAGATACTCCTATTACTGATAATTATGGAGGTGATTTTCAACAGCCAGGGAAACTAAGACAAAGCTATGGAGATCAAAGTCCTGAAGAGAACATTAGGTTAAGCAGAAGTAGTTTAAGTGAGAATTGTTCTTCACCCAATGATCAATATGATGATTATCGGCCAGTGTTTGATGAACCAGAAGATGGAGAAGGTTCTGGACGTCCCAGCTTCCAAGAATCAGGAGACACATTTTATAACAAAAATCCTGAACAAAACAAAAACTTGGAGGAAACATATAGTGGGGAATATTCAGAAAAATCCAAACGGATGATGATGAACATGGGTTTTAAACCAGGAAAAGGATTAGGTAAATTTGACCATGGTAGAACACAACCTGTTGAGGCATCTGCACAAAAAGGTCGCAGGGGATTGGGAGCTAAACCCTCAGCAGTGGGAGCTTTACCTCAAGATATTACAGTAATCACCGAGGAAGCAAAGCCCGAAGCAAGGGAGGAAGTAGTAAGTTGTTTAACTATACATACAATAGTTGTCTATTAGTAATTATCACATCAATATAATTTCATACACTGTTCTGTCAAGCTAGGAAACATTCTTAATTATTATTCTATTTTTTAAACAAAATCAACTGAAGAATGCCAACCAACACCATTGGTAAACTTTAGTTGATTTTGTAAGATTTTGAGTATCACAGTAACTCACTGGACTAAACTTGGCTAACTTTTCTCATTGCAGTTATGGCTTGATCCTGCACCAGAGGAACCACCATCTGGTGATGTTTTGGAGAAGTGGTTACGAAGAGGCCCAAAAAAATCAACTATTGATGATGAAACACATTTCGTTGACCCAGCAATATTAAAAGGCGTGTTAGAATCCAAAGTAAGCATTTATATTCCTAATCTTTGAATGAAAACATCAGACTGGGAACAACACTGATTTCATTACTACATATTATATTGGCGGTGTTAGGGAGTGTAATTTGCGCTGTACAAAGTGAATTGCCAAAGTTATGTTGCATTCGGTTTCATAATTATTAAATTCGACGACTCATTTTGCCTTACAAAATGACATGGGGTTTTTGTCGCCCCCAAGTTTTGGACTCTATTAGTAGGGTCCAAGGCAAAAGAATTGTTCTACAATGGGTACCATCCCATATTGGATTGTATGGAAATGAGGAAGTAGATCGTTTAGCAAAAGAGGCTATCACGGACGGAATACCTGTTGAATGTTTTCCCTTGTTTAGTATCGAGTTCGCGACCAGTGTTTAGAATTATGGAAATAATACTTTGACGAGAGGTCACTAAGTAAGGGAATTTGGTATAGAACGATTCAGCATAGCCTTTCTCGCCGTCCTTGGTTTGTGGCTACAGATATGCATCGAAATGAGATTGTGACTGCTTTCAGACTACGTTCGGGGCATGTTCCGTTGAATAGCTTCGCCTTTTTAATGAGAAAGAGTGATTCGCCCAATTGTTCTGAGTGTGATAAGGTAGAGGATACCACTCATATTTTAGCGGAATGTGTACGGAACGAGGTTGAGAGGAGTATCTATTTCATGGAAAACGGTTTTAATTCTATTAATGTTGGCCTGTATACTAGTATATTGGCTGCTCCCTTGTCCAGGACAGCCAAAAGATTATATAAAATTGTACACCTAGGTATTAAGCGTAGATAGATATAGAATGCCCCTATGAGGGTGACATGGTCATGCTGATCAAACCCTCTATAAACAAATTGGACACTTTTATATATTTGACTATGCCCTAAGAAATGGAAAAGACACTTACTTATTATTTTGCAGACAATTTTCGATAGTTTGGATGATGAGGATTTACGACATGCGCGGTTTCGTAGTAATCCTTATGAAACTATTGGTTCAGTGATATTCCTGAACAGAGCTGCTGTGAAGATGGCCAATATAGATGCTGTATTCGACTTTAATTTCACAAATCCTAAGAAACAAAATGGCGAAGATGCTGTAGATAACAAAGAAATATTGTATTTTGCTGATGTATGTGCTGGTCCTGGGGGCTTCTCGGAATATGTGTTATATCGCAAGGGTTGGAGGGCAAAAGGTAAAATTGATTAAAATACACAATTGAGTTTCTAATTCATGTGAATTCGGAAAAACTACTTTAATCTTTTCATTGATTTTCATTCATTGTTTTAGGGAAAAATGTCAATATGAAACAACATTTTTCATAGACTGTTTATTTGCCTGTATTGTATGTATGCTGCATGTCTACGAGAACTTTACTTCTTTTTAGATCATTATACGAAGTGCACATTTGTGCAGTATAATATATGCTGCATAGTTGGCTAATCCTTGTTAAGATAGGCCGCCGTAACCGAAATTCGGTCGGGAGAATGTCCCACTGTGGGGTATGTTTCCTCGCGATATTTTGCTTCACCAATGTCGGTAATGAACCTAGATAAAGTCAGTACACATGAATTGAAAAACTCACATTGGTGCTTGCCCAGATTTGAACCTACAACTTGGTACTTACATGAGATGCGGGCATTAGCCACTAGGTCATCACAATATTAGTGTGTATATTATTATTTTAATTATATGATGGGTTAATTGTTTTAGGTTTTGGCTTCACTTTAAAAGGACCTAACGATTTTAAATTATCTGATTTTTATGCCGGATCTGCTGAAACCTTCAATCCATTTTATGGAGTGAAAGACGATGGAAATATCTTTAATCCTGCAAATCTTACGTCATTAAAAGAGCATGTACTAAAACAAACAGAGGATAAAGGAGTACATTTTCTTATGGCTGATGGTGTAAGTAATTTATTGTTTGTTGTAATTTATTTTCTCGTCATATACCTAATTTGCAACATGTCTGTTGCTATCATTTTTTTTTATATTTTGATAATTTTCATGGATATTTCAGGGCTTCTCTGTAGAAGGTCAAGAAAACATACAAGAGATTTTGTCAAAACAGCTGTACCTGTGTCAATGTCTTGCTGCTTTGATGCTTGTGAGGACTGGCGGCCATTTTGTTGTCAAACTCTTTGATGTCTTCACACTTTTTAGTGTTGGCTTGATTTACATCCTGTACAGATGTTTTGATAAAGGTAAAATAAATTATTATTATTATAATACATAAGGCAATTTTCCTTACTTCAGTTTCCTGTTTGGGGTTATCTCAACTGCCATTTTATGTTTCAGTTTGTATTCACAAGCCAGTGACTTCGAGACCCGCTAATTCTGAGCGATATCTTGTATGTTTGTGGAAGAGGCTAGGGACTGAACCAGCAGAACAACACCTTGCCTCCGTAAACTCAATACTTTGGAGTGACGTCGACCGCGGCGGAGACGTCACACAACTTGTACCTTTAAAAGTCATGGAAGAAGATAAAAACTTTTTTGAATACATTTATAAAAGCAACTGCCTGTATGTATGCAGTCATGATAACTTATGGCCTGTTTCACATCACCCGGATAGTCGCAATCTACTTGATAAATTAAGAATTGCACAAATATTTATATGATCTTTTCTTGTAGATAAGTTAACTGAAACTTATCTGGGGGTGGTGACGCAAGGTTACTAATCTCTAGAACATTAAAAAAAAACAAAAATAAATATTTTTACATTGCAATCATATTTTCAGACTTGGAGAAAGGCAAATTCAAAATTTACTAAAAATAGCTAGGTTCAGCAAAGATAAAAATTTAAAGGACACAACACAAGCAGAAATGAAAGAGCAGTGTTTAGCTTTGTGGAAAGTAAGTTATAAATTTTATATGTAATTTTGCTCATCTGGATGTCTCTATGAGATACGGGTAAACTGTATTAGGATCCATTCGCTCTTTTTTCATAAATTTTGGCATACATAATTTGGGCTAATACGAGTTGTCATTTTGTCAATAGTAAAATTTACCAAATTTTTTTTTTTGCGTCCAATCGATCATCATGAAAGTTGGCAAATACAATAATTATGTACTTATGCTTGGAAAAGGTTTTTAAAGGGTTTTATCTGACCTCGACCTCGTTTCGCGGGCGAAACTAAGCTAAAAACAAATGCGTTTCTTAGGGTAATTCGAAAGAACCTATCTAATTAGTAAAATATTTTTAGTTACCTGATGCAGTGAGAACACAGCCAGAACGTCGAGGACATGACGATACATTATCGTCTATTAGAACCATGATAAAGAAACCGGTATCAGATGCGGACAGCTTGTTCTCTTTTAAATCTAACATATTGAACAAACCGCCCAATTACTTGGAGAACTGCTCCGATCTTAAGGTGTATTTTAGAAATGTATTAGACTGGAATCTCGTGTTTTTAAGCAGTGGGAAAAATAGCCCGGATTTAAGAATATTCATAGGTAACAATGTTTGGTATTTACTTGTGCTTGGTTTATGTTGGTGCTGATATTTTTTTTTGCTTGTGGTGTAATAAGAAGCCACAACTAATCCATTTCGATTATTGTTACCCGACTGGCGTTGGAAAAGAACAGAAGTAGTTGACAATGATGTTTCACATATAAAGTTCTTATCAGAGGGGCAATTCCCATAATTTTAAGAACGTTCACAGTCTGATCTCAGTCTCAATCTGTCTAAAATACTTCTGATTTCCATAAATTTTAAACCAGTTTTTGACATTGGTTGTCGCCGTGATGAAGTTGCGACTTGATTTTGAACGTTTTAATTACGAGAATTGCCTTCAGATTTTGACAAACAAGGCGTTGATTGTTTTGTCTTTATGTAAAAGTGTCTCATGCCATTTTTTATCGTTTAAGGTTGTGGAGGCAAGCATGTTTTTAAATTGGAATCGAATTCTTGGAGACAAGTCGTAGATTTACACCTGACGTTGCCGGCTAAAACACTAATATACGGAGAGGTATCTACAATGACACCTACCAATATTATAATAATTGTATTGTTCTAATACTTATTTATTTTTCTTTTCTCCGTGCACCATCACTTAAACGCAGTGGCAGATTCACTTTGTAGTCAATCAGCCACTGCGTTTAAGCGATGTAAACGTTTACGAAACGACGAAGGAAACGTTAATTGAGTCAAATACTTTTTTTTTAGGTTGTAAAAGAATATCGTGGACAGGGCAACAATCAAATCTATAGCAAGGCGTTACACATTATAGATGCTTTGATGTTGGGTGGCGTTGATATCTCTGGCGATCCCCTGAGCGACAGGTTGGTCTTTTTATCCTCTATATTAGACTATTATTATGCCCTGAAGCTAAAACGAACTAACAAGTGTTGACTGGCCAGGCTACGCCGGGCGTATATTATGAATGTGGTCGTTTAAAAATGTTTTACTTTTTCTTTATATTTTCAGAATTAATCAATGTAATTTGTTTTGTTCCGCACTGAACAAACCATTTGATAATCAAGCTCTTCCAATAAGAACCAAGCGATTGTACAACATGGAACAATTCGAATCAGCTGCTGGCAATTTGGAATATCGCGCCATGAAACGAGTGAAGACAGCGGTGACGATTAATACTCCAGATAGGGTTAACAGAAATGATATGTTCTACGTTGTTGGATCTGTCCTATTTTTGAAAGAAATAAAAGGTAATACTTAATAAAAATTTTCATACAGACTATTTTTGAATTTTTGCCTCCAATTCATCTCATTACTTGCATTTCGGCATACATAAAAATAACTTTAATCTAGAGATAAACCAAGTTCACAATACATAACTGCATCACTGAACGTTTTTAAATTGTGCGTCTTTCAGATCCTTGGATCGCGGCTATATCGAAGAGCAGTGGACGGAAATATTTCTTCAGCATGGGCAAGGATGGAAAACCTAATAGCGAGTACCATATTCCAGAAAACGCCGTAATGGATACATTAAGCGCACACACACGGCGCGTCATGTGGCCCTGGGAGCCTAGAGCTAGCGCTATATTTGACAGCCAAACGAGAGAAAGTGTAACGCGAGCAGATATGGAAGAATATATAGCAAGTGTGATTAGTAAATAGTCGTTTTAACTTACAATCTTAAAACTTTTAAGCATAGATATAACTGTAAATACTTGATAAATTAAGAATAGTAAAGACTAGGCTAAATGTATTTTATTACTAACTTACAAGAATGAAATTTTACAATTGACTCTATTGTAAATATTAGATAAACAACGAATTCCTACCTACATCGTTACTTATATTTTTCATCATCATAAAGTACGATTAAAGTTAGTTAAATTAAATCAATGTTATTATTGAACTGGTGAAATGTGGATACTAATCCCGTCTGGGAAGAGACGTGTGATGTTATGTTATTATTTGAAAACCAAGTAAATCTACGAAAAAAAAATGTTGCCTTTTATTTCAGCAGTGTGTAGCAGGTGGAGTAGAGTCCCTACTGAATGGTTGATGGATGAACAGCTAGATGTCGTCTAAATAGTGTATAATCTATGGCTAGATGGGTGACATTTAAAAGATTGCCGGTAAGATCGTTGCGATTTGCACACACCAGGGAAGCATGGCACAAAAGGGAGAACACATAATTTAGTCTTACAGGAGAGCATGTATCGCGTCTTGAAGAACTCCTGTCCGATTTCGTGCAGGCCGGTTACTTCGTTGCCTTGTTTTGCAAAGAAGTATCTACTTTCCAGATCAATGAATATGAAGTAGTTTATTGGAAATGCTTTAATCTTTACAACATAATAAAAACTCACAAACATACATGAACCCTGAAAACATAACACTCCTTTTTTGGGCAGCTAGTTTAATTTAAAAGGTCCACTTAAGATCAAAAGTCTGTGATATGTCTAAAAAGGCAGGTGAACAGTACTTTTTAGGGTTCCGTACCTCTAAGGAAAGAAGTGCGTACGTCCGTCTGTTAGTATATCAAGACCCTTTTTCTCGGGAACGCGTGAAGTATCATGTTGAAATTAATTTAAAACTTTTTAGAGCTCCAAGGAACCGTAGACTTACTTTCCTTAAAGCTCTAAATCGAGATCGAGCTCTAATTCGATCTAATCGCTCTCGATCGTCGAGTTTCTAAGTCAACGCAATTAAAAAAAGTATGACCATATAAGCGACATATTTGATAGGTACTCTCAAATAAATCAAAACCTATAGGGTACTTCCCATAGACCTAGACCCAGACTCATCAGTTTGGCAAGAAGCAAGGTCTCACAGCACAATTAAAGGAAATATTCCGAAAATCATTCATTTGTAGTTTATCACTTTTTTTTATAGGTATTACAAACTTACATTTGGAGTTGGAGAATTGACCGTGACTCATATGGATGTATGGGACATGCGTAACATGTTTTTTTCAACTACAATGTTAAGTTTTATTTTGGGATTAATTATATTCATCCCAACTACGGAACGCCACGCACTTGGCCGGTTTTTTCTTTACATGTTGTATGAATTTTTTGACCCATGTATTTGTTGTCCCACGACTTTAAACAATCTAAATAAATACACTATTAAAAAATCTAAATAGTATACCTTCGTCACTCTGTGGTTTACTACCAACAACTACCACAGTATGTACTACTCTGTACCTGCAATGCATTACACCATTGACATACACTGTGGTATTGGTACTACTTAGTCTGTGCCATAGAGTATAGAAATAGATGGTTTGTGTCGGTGTACTCTATCAACTCTATGGTCACTTCAATTGTCAGTTTGTTGTTGATTGGCGAATAACGAATTTCAAATTCGTAGTTTCGTATTATTTTGTACGGATTTCAGGAATTGGGATTCATTAATTTAATTCTCGATTGGTTTATCAGTTAGTGCCTAATAGGTATATAGTTTAAAATGACTGTGGGCGAAGTGAGCAAGAATCTGCCATGGTTAGTTCTGTTATCCGGTGTTTATAACCAAAATTTTGATTTTGATGCTTCTGTTATACAAACAGACTTCCTTCCATCAACCCTCCCTGATGACCCTCTGACCCTTTGATTTATTTATTTATTCAATATAGAACACCAACCCAACAACATATTGTTGGGTTAGGTTAATAATATTTATTCATTCATTGTTTGGTGTTACTGCAATACATACATAAACATAAACTATTTATGCATGTTTTATGTTTCAGGGTCGAAAAATATCGTCCTTCAAAGTTAGAAGAATTAATTTCTCATGACGATATAATTAAAACAAGTTGGTAACTTTTCATTCTAAAATTTAATAACAATATTAATAACCTTCAGACGGTGTGTTTATTTCTGTTACTAATTGATTTGTGATCATTGTAGTAAACCAGTTTATGCAGCAGAACCAATTGCCTCATTTGCTATTTTATGGGCCTCCTGGAACTGGCAAAACATCAACAATATTAGCTTGTGCAAGACAAATGTACACACCACAACAGTTCAACTCAATGGTAAGTCATTACATATATACATAAACTCGCTCCTCTTCCCATGGAGGCAGAAACTACAAAACCCCACCTGGTATGATTGTTACTTTTGCCTCATATATGTTCGTACATGCACTGTACGTACATTTCTTTCTTTCTAACCTTTCTGAAGAACATCACCAATAAGTTCACTATTTGCCCTACTAGGGCACACCTTTCCCGCATTTCGATTCACATCTACCTTTTGATAGAAGCCTTTCATTTATCCTCTCAAATATCAACATGACTACACCATCTAAGCAAACTCTTTTCAAGTCATTATTATTTATATATAAATAAATAAATAATAATTTTTATTGATGTGAATATGTCATGTACCATTGGAAGGTCTCCCACAAGGTGGACTGATGATCTTGTGAAGGCCGCAAGAATCTACTGGACGCGGGAAGCACAGAGCCGGTTGAAGAGGTGGTGCTTGGGTGAGGCCTATATCCATGAGTGGACATCTTACGGCTGAAATGATGATGATGAAACATGTATATTATACAATTGTTATTGCTAACTAGTAGATTGCATACAGAGTGGCAGGGACATCAACACGCAACCTGTAACCATGAATTCAGCAAATTATTCTAGACCCTACTACTACTAGAGAGGTTATTAAAGAAAAGTGCAATAACTACCTGGTCAATTTAAAAATATTTCTTTTAATAACTAATGAAAATTTTCTATGCTGGGGGGTTCAGCAGTGCGATTCTGTAACCATCTCACCGTGAAGACTTAGGTGAAGTGAGCGTGGAGTGAGCTGTCATTCCAAATAATGCTAGGGATTGACACTACTGACAACTCACATCAAGCTCACTTCACTTGAGTTTTCACAGTGAGATTTTTACAGAATCGACCGGCAGAATCATGTACGGTTAAACAAGAAAAACTACTTGAGATTATTGTCGACAACAAATTAGTTAATAAAGCAGCTGACGTAGCTGAGGCATTTAATGAGTTTTTTGCCAACATACCGATAACTACGACTCGCTCCTTAAATTCGTCCTCGTCTAAAGCTGAAAACCTTTTGCATAGTAGTGTACCTAAATGTAGTCCTTTATTTAGTTTCGAACATGTAACCCTGCATGATGTAGTTAATGTTTTTATTACACTAAGTCTAAAAACACCGGTGATTATTGGGGCATCTCCATTAAACTTTTAAGTAATATAATAGACATCGTAGCCCCCTATCTAGCTGTTACTTTTAATAAAAAATGTGTTGATTTAGGAACTTTTCCTGACCTCATGAAGAGTAGTAAAGTCATACCATTATTTGAATCAGGTAATAAGAATAACGTTGGCAATTTCAGCTCTATTTACATCTTACCTGCATTTAGCAAAATATTTGAAAAGTTAATACTCAAGCAGTTGCTAAGACATTTTAATTTAAATAGCCTCCTCCATAATGAGCAATATGGCTTTACAAAAGGTCGTTCAACTTCAGATGCGGTTGTTGCTCTGCTGAGACACATATTTGACGCATGGGAGAAATCGCAAAATGCTATTGAAGTTTTCTGTGATCTCTCCAAAGCCTTTGATTGCGTGCACCATGACACGCTTTTGCGTAAGTTACGTCATTACGGTGTCCAAAACGAAGCTCTCAACGTAATAATTTCTTATTTACATAATAGGATCCAATGTGTCGATGTTAATGGTGTAAAATCTTCCGGGCTACCAGTTCAGTTAGGTGTTCCGCAAGGCTAAATACTGGGTCCATTCTTGTTCTTAGTATATACTTATCAATGATTTACCATTCCATTTGAACGGCATCTGTGACGTTGTACTTTTTGCAGATGATACCTCTCTTATTTTTAAATTAGACGGAAATAGACAAGATTTTGACGACGTAAACAGTGCACTCCCAATAGTTACAGATTGGTTTACGTCATATAACCTAGTTCTCAATGCCAAGAAAACGAAATGTGTAAAGTTCGCCTTACGGAATGTTAGAAATCTAGGACCAAACATCGACTTAGATAAAGAGGTGCTTGAAACTGTAGGATCGGCAATTTTTCTAGGACTAACAGTAGATGCCAAACTTCAGTGGGGATCTCATATATCAAGTCTAGCAGGAAGGCTCAGTTCGGCTGCCTACGCCGTCAGGAAAGTAAGACAATACACTGACGTTGATACAGCTCGTTTTGTCTATTTTAGTTATTTTCACAGCGTTATGTCCTACGGTATTCTGCTGTGGGGCTGTGCTGTGGGGCAAAGCCGCTGATATACAAAATGTATTTGTCCTTCAAAAACGAACTGTTCCAGCAATTTACCAGCTAGGTGCCAGAGTTTCTCTAAAAGATTTTTTTAAAGATATTGATATTCTCACGGTTGCATCACAATTCATCTTTGCCAACATCTTATAATTATATTAGGCAAAATTTACACTTGTACACTAAAAACAGTGATATTCACAGTGTTAACACTAGAAATCAGGACAAACTACGTGCCCCCTTTCACCGGCTTCATAAGGTTCATAACTCATTTGTTAGGCTTGGTATAACCTTATATAACAAGATACCCTCTTCTTTTCTAGACTTGCCTTTTAATGCGTTTAAAGCTCAAGTAAAATCCAACCTTTGTTCAAAAGCATATTGGTATATTGGCATGGCTAGCTGACATATGGCAAATAATTTAATGTTATGTTCTGGTCTTGTAATGATAATTACCGAACATAGGTACCTAGTATTGTATACAACCAAGTATTTTTTTTTTTTTTACTGAACAGACAGCTGTACTGCTGGGGAGTTTGTTGCGCCAGTTCTTCTTCCCAGCGATAGCACTAGGAAGTGGTGAAGGGCGGGCGTTTTTTTGGGACTGTCTTTTTATTTTGACGTTCAAAAAGTGCTGATTCTCAGCCTAATTTGAATAACTGCCTTTTGATTTTGTACTGAATATGGTAACGGGTTGCGCGTTGATGCCCCTGCTACCCTGTGTTATATGTTCCTAATTACTGATATGATTGTTTTCAATTCCTCAGGTCTTAGAATTAAATGCATCTGATGATAGAGGGATAGGCATTGTAAGAGGTCAGATACTTAGCTTTGCATCAACCAGAACAATATTCAAAGCGGGACCCAAGCTGATTATATTAGACGAGGCGGATGCTATGACAAATGATGCACAGAACGCTCTCAGAAGAAGTAAGTTGTATTAATAGTTAATGTAAATGATATTTGAGACTTAGCATGTTTGGATGTTTATTACTCAGTCATGCTCATGCTTTATTGGCTGAACAGTGTGGTGCAACATGGTGCAGGTACGTTCTGCAGAGTTGCGTTGAGGAATGGTTAAATAATGTCCTTATAAAAAAAAATACCTCCGTTACCATCCCAACTACGGAACCATGCACTGTGCGTGGTCCCGCACGCACTTGGCTGGCTTTTTGTTTACAATATTGTCACGGAATTTTGAATGGCATTTTTCGGTGACGTATAATATTATATTTCTTATTACATATATTAAAAACGAACCTTATTAATTAAGTTATTTGATTGTTATTTTTGGTATTCAATCACTAAACGTTCGCTGTCGTGCTATTTAAACATACTACATATTTTGTTGCCATGGTTATTTAATGAAAACAAATGCTTCTGAATGGCATTATGGTTAATATCTTAACAATGTTGAACCTTGGTTTTAAGAATTTGTCGTATTTGATGATGTTAGACAACGTTGATCTTTTAATTCGGAAAATGCGTTCAAAACTTTAAATGGGCCGATGATAAGTTCTTTACGATGCACTACAGTGATGACGACGTAGTTGAGACCAGGACCATTCAGATTGCGGTTCTTGGTGAGCCTAAAACTGGGAAGGTAAGTGTTATTTTGCAATAAATTTATATCTGTTTACGGTTTACAGTTATGTACCTATGTAATTTTGTTAGGCACATCCCTGAATCGTAACGCGATCAGTAATGAATTCCATCTTTACGCTTTATTATGTATAGTCGGTAATGATAACCTTGGCTGGATCTATGACAAACAAATGTGTATGATTGATCTATTAAAAAAGTAATATCAACTCGGCATATGTCCTGTCCTGTCAGCATGTGTCCCGTACCTTAGAGTACTTTTGGAGTCGTCGCTCGTCGCAACATGTCTTTTTCTTCCATACTTCTCTATTAGTCGTCATCTCGGTAGTCGGTTAGGTAATGTACGTAATTATGGAAATAGCTAAGAGCTCTCACAAGTTGTGCCACAACACCTATTGCATCCAGTCCCAGACGCCTTTTAAAAAATTCGGCAGTAAGTGGCAATGGGTCACCCATGTCGATTGAAACACTGATACCGCATATCAGAAAGCGTCGTGGGGCGATATGATTTTCTAAACTTATAATTTCAAGTAACTGCACTACCAGCGTTCGTTAACCCCGTAGTCGGCAGTAGGTAGTAGGTACATAAAATCGTAATCTAAAGGTATAGATACCCATCACGTCTGCGTAGTTTCGCTAGCTAATTTAATTTGACCCTGTTTGACTATTAAATTTATGTAAATGTTTTTGTAGAGCTGTCTTTGCCATCGGTACCTGGGAGGGAACAGCGTGGCTCCGGTGGGTGGCACGCAAGGCGCCGAGGTGATGGCCGGCCAGTGTATAGGGCTGCGCCCCGCCGTGCCCCTACAGCTCTGTGACGTCGCCGGCAACGCGCTGGAGACGCACATGCTCGCGAATTATCTGTATGCTTCTGATGTAAGTTAAAAAGGGTTGGTTGTGTTATATGGATGCTTTAATAAACCTACTCCCAGTCGTAGCATGAAGAACATCAACAGAAGTTGTTAAAAGTTCCATGTGAACTATACCTAAAGTTAAATAGAACAAAATAGATACCCAGGGTAGGACTACCCAGTCCTAAAACTATGCGTTGGAGGCATTGGTGTTTAAATCATTCGTCTGTTCCAGATTATATTGTTCGTTTATGACCTCACGAATCTGCAAAGTTTCGATAAACTTACCGAATGGATTCGGAAAGTGAAGGAGATATTTGAAAATGAACTGACGAAACCCTTGATGGCTCTGTTTGGCAATAAGTCTGATTTGGAACACCAGAGGGCAGTAAGACTGTCTTGTGTACAAAAATTTGCGTCCGAACATTTTTTGGAGACCTTCAAGGGATCAGCACGGACAGGGGAGATGGTAAGTACTTTTTCTTGAATGGTTGTGAATGTTGAAATGAAATGAAATGAAATAATTTATTTGCTATAAATGTAGGTACAAATGTTGGTGAATGGTTGGTTGTTTAGCTACTAGAAACTTCTTCACTAAATTTACTAGAAACTTGAATGATCTGTATATTAGTTTGGCAATTGCCACACTTGCTTTCTAAGAAATACGGTAAAAGACATAGCTCAGCTTCTGAGGGATGCACTGCCCGCGCCCGTTTAAACTGAATTATGTTTAACAAAACCTGGTTTTTCACTTTCTAAATTACACAACATGGTAACCTACCTATGATCCACAATAAAGAATATGAATATCTTTATAGAGGGTGATATACATCGACACGCAAACTGACACCATGAATTATAACTAGCGTAGAGATTTTATGTCGAATTCATGGTACTTAAGGATGCGTGTCGATGTCCCTACCATCCTGTATAATGTGTATTGTATATTTAGATAAAAGTAGGATAGCCATAAGAGACCCTATAATTACAATGCTATTGGCAAGCTGAGCCCATTCTTTGCATTCTCCTTTACATTGTGTCTCTTCTTAGCAATATATTTCCCCGATCGTAAACATTATTGTGTGTATTGTGTGCGTGAACATTGTGTCTAATTTCAGGTGAGCAACGCTTTCACAAGCCTAGTGGCCCACGTGTTGGGGGTGAAGGTGCATCGCTTGCCGCCGGCCATCGTGGACGGCCGGTCTGTGGTGCCCAAGGACCCACAAGTGAACGGCCACGCGCCCTCGTCGCAGTCGGAACCTATGCAGTCACTTATCATGAATAGAAGAGCTCTGAGGAGAGAACAGCGAAAAGCATCGTCGACTATATGTAGCGTACAATAATAAAAAGTCTGTCTCAATACTCGGGTTTTATTTATTAATAGCTTTTGCCCGCGGCTTCGCCCGCTTAGAGGTCGGATATTATCTCACGGGACCATACTACCGGGGCAAAAAGTATCCTCTAGCCTAATCCAGGTCATGGTGTAACCATGTACCAAAATTCGTCCAAAACCGTTCAGTCGTTTAAGCGTGAAAGCGTAACAATCTCACATTCGCATTTATAATATTAATTAGTTGTTTATAATATTACATACCACAGACCTAACTGATAAATCATTAATGTATCATTTAAATAATTCTTCATCTTTTTCTGCATCATTATTTACATAAATATTTTAGTATGTTTCTCAAACCGCTTGTTTCAGTTATAGAAAAGTATACGGAAAATGTGAGGTTCTGCATAATTTGCAACTATTTGGGCAAAATAATACCAGCGCTGCAGTCAAGATGTACGCGATTCCGCTTTGCACCTCTGCAACAGACTCAGATAATACCGCGACTACGGGAAGTCGCCACCGCCGAAGGGTACGCTCAATTTTTTATAATATCTGTAACATGAGTGTATCTTCCGAAATTAAAAGGACATGGTCCATAATGCATGGGTTTTTTTGGACCATGTCCTTTGTTAAAGAAATAAGGTGAAAATCACCATCACTATCTACAGATCATCGGTTATTCAGGATGGATTGTTTAATGCTCTCCAGCCGTCGGTTGGTTGGTCAGAGACAGGTTGCAACTTTGCCTTGGTTCGAAAAAACGAAGGATCATAGGTAGGTAGGCACAAAATTAAAAACAGACAATGAAAAAATACACTTCACACAAACATATTACAAACTTCAATTGCTCATGCCCAGTACGTGACCCGTACAGCAATGGTTCAGGTATGTTAGGAGAAATAACTCTTTTATCTGAAATTCAATTCCCTTAACTGAACAATCTAATCTTGATTTACAGTGTAAAGATATCCGAAGATGGCATCAAAGCCTTGCTGGCTCTGTCGGGCGGCGACATGCGGAAGGTACTGAACACCTTGCAGAGCACGTGGCTGGCGTACCGTGACGTCACTGAAGATAACGTGTACACGTGCGTGGGACACCCACTGCGGTCCGATATCAACAACATACTCAACTGGCTGCTCAATGAAAACGACTTCGCTGTGTGCTTCAAGCGTATCCTTTTTAACAATGTTTGTCAATGAGCTTGAATAATAATAATATGTGTCTTGTTTATTTTTTTCCATTTATGTTTTATTTATATTATGATTAAGCACCTTAAGGGCTGATTTGAACTTTTTTGTATTCTAGACAGTTTTTCCATACTAAAACGCTCAGGTGTCAATTTTATTCACAGATAAAAGATATCTGACGTTGGGAATCTGCTCTAAGTAAACTATACAAATATTTTCTCCTTAACAACATCACACAGATATTCAAGATCTCAAACTAGCAAAAGGGTTGGCACTCGGTGACATTTTGACTGAAGTTCACACTATCATACAAAGAGGTACTTGGAACTTACTTACATTATGAAATTCCTGTCTATAGTATATTGCATAGAGATTTTGTGTTTTCAAGGAGATTGTATTCTTTTGCCGACACTGCGTCTTTAGTGTCCACCCATTGTGTTGAGGTTTGTCCTATATAGTTATGGCGTAGATAGCCTTTACTCGCAGCCCTGTTTACTTAATTTAAGAAAACTAAGAGCTTTCGCCCAACTCAACTAGGTAGAAAATTTACCATCGACGTAAAACCATAAAAGCAATGCAACTCTTATCTAGGTAAGGTATAAATTAGAATGATCACCGAGATTTTTATCAAACTCGCGTCAATCATCCTATTTTGTACTTTATTACAATCAGATAAGTGTAACATTGCAATGATTTACTAATGGTTTTACATCATTGAAATTTGGTCGTGAATTTCCTACCTTAACGTTACGAAAACCCAATGTCTCAAAATAAATAGATCAATAACTATCGAAATATTTGCGTTACAGTGAAACTTCCTCCCGAAGTTCTGATATCGTTGCTCATAAAGATGGCGGACGCCGAGGCGCGCCTGGCATCGGGTTGTAGTGAACGTATCGAGCTCGCGTCACTCATCGCAGCCTTCCAAGTCGCCAGGGACCAAGTCAAAGTCGATGCAACAGAGGCTTAGGGCAAGAGTCAAAAGCCCAGGTTCTGAAATGAAATTATCGATGCGTCAAAAATTAAACGAAAGTCAGTTATTGCAGTGGTCTGTTGATAAATCATTCAACCAATCACAGAAATTTACACGCGACTGACAATTTTTTCACATTAATTTTGCGATCATTTTCGTTTGAGAAACTGGCTCATAACAGCTCTTTGACTTTGCGTAATAAAGTAAGCGTCCCGAATATGGACTTTATTTTAACAAGCTTTTATTTAACTTGCCTTGTCAGTTAGTATGTATTGGTCAAATCTTGCACTCTCTACGGAGATCAAATTTTACATATTGATTCTGTTTCGAAGACAATACATTTTTATAACATTAACTTCATATTCGTATGAATCGCGAACTTTACTTAGAAAATCAAAGTCAAAGTACGGTCTATGAATCTTGCTATTAGATGCTTCTGTGTTATCTGTGTGGACCGAGGTGTTTGCATCTAAAGATTGTGTTTTATTTTTTATTATGTTGTAATGTTTAATTAAGCATGTTCATTTGTTATTAACATAGTTAATGTTTACTTCAAGTTGTGGAATTTTTACAAAAGGGTAATCGAAGTTTTTAGATCAACACAATACTTGTCTTATGTTATACCTAATGTGAAAAAAAAACAAACAACACTTGTATGTAATAAATTAGTTTTTATTTTAACTTTAAAGCATCTAATCTTATCAACTAACGTATATTTACAAACTCCTTAGCCCTTTATTTGTTCACCGAACAACCTCAGGGTTACGATAGTGAACCTCGTGAACTTCCACCGTTCAGACAAGATTCATATCAGTACCGGCAGACGATAGAGTGACCGGCAACTTTTTAGATACATATTTGGATTTAGATTTAAACTCATATTCATATTTTAACAATATATTTTTTGCACCATTCTTGTCTCTATGAGTACCCTTACGGCATACACTACAGTATACGTAACGATGAGGAGACTTCGATACACACAGGGTGTTTCGTGTGCCGGTTTCGAAGCATTTACTACAACTCTTTGTGGTGAATGCTTCGTTGATAATGTATACGGATAGGTTTTTGCGCTGTCGTGCGACTTTTAGCACTTCGTTCTGCCTGACTTTTCGATGACCCTTGAACGTGCCGCGATTCATAAAATCGAAACCCGCACCGTAAACCACTAGCGTATCGGGTTCTCTACCGAAAAACTCATCAACAATCTTATGTATAACCTGTGATCATAAACTTATCAAACTTTAACCGTTGCACGCGGCGCTGTTCGTAGGCAAAGAATATATACATAGGCGCGCTGATGCTTCTCATCGAACCACTTGAGCTGGAATCGGATGTAGGGTTTGATATTTTTAGACTTAGAGGACAGAATGATTCCCGACTCCGATTCAGTTGCCTCTCGATCCGATCGAATGCGGTTCTCGATATCTTTGATGAATCGCAAACGTTTACACTCTCTGTGAGGCTTCCTTCGGGCATCATACGATTTCGAACAACGTTTACAGTCCTAGCTGTAAACGTTGTTCGAAATCGTATGAAGCCCGTGACCACATGTGGGGGCACGGACATGCCATCAAATTTTGTGGTGACCCCACCTACTGGGGGCACGGGACTGATTCGCTTAAAGTACATGTAGGTAGGTATACTATTACAGGATACAGTGCCAAATAAAGGGTTAAAAATATTTTGATCTTTTGGTAAGAGATCTTTGCTTTTTGGGGTCGAGAGCCCTGCGATACGTAGGTACTATTGGCATTACTGCATAATTTGGTATGTCTTGAGTATACTTTTTACTTAGAGTATTAATGCGGAAGTATATCTTTTTTATTCTACAGTACGGCTACGTTGCTGCGTATTCGCATTTTCTTTAAATATTAGATTAACTTTCATTGTTATCCGATGAACACAACAGTATCTGAACATTTACTTATTCAAGTAATAATTTCACAAATATTTACTTATAATATTACTGAGTACCTACTGATAAATTATTCTTAGTATGTACCTACTTAGCTGAAAATATGAATCAACATTTTTATTAAACAACTTCCTCTAATATTGTATGAGTTCATTTCTATGTTAGGAATTTTCAGAATCTAAGTATACTTATTTTCATTTCTACGTCTATCTCACAGAATATTTCATGACCATCTTCATTCCAGTGCGAGAGAGATGGGGTTATATAGGATGAATGTCATCATCTCTTTGGCACCGGGTCATCGATTGGTTTAACAATTCATAATTGGCGCTTGTTCAATTAGTTTGTTGGTTCAGTTTATCCGAAGATGTTTGAGACGATGGAGTTGAAGGAGTTGGTGAGCGAGGCGAAGATACCGGGCGGGGCGGGCGGGGACAGAGGGGCGCGCGGGGGCAGCGCCACTGGTCGGTAGTACGGCCCGCCGTCTATGCGCTGCAACATCACAACGTTACTATATATTATACCACTGACCCATGTGTGAATCCATCTCAATCGTAAAAAAATTACAAGCATGCACTGTTTATTATAGGTAGGAACGCTTGCGAAAAGAAATGTGTACCCAATTTTTCAACACACTTCTTTCAAGCATACTAGGTCTCATGCATGTTAAAATTGACATTAATGTTCTTAACCTTTTCATTCCCCGATTGCGTAACATCGTTATAGGATGATGAATAATTGCGTCATCCAATCAATTATTTCGTATTTGCGAGGTGACGTTCGCATTTTTTTTTAAATCTCTGCAATCTTAGTTAAAGTTATAGATAAAATACATTTTTAAGTTACTCACCGTGTTCAAGAAATCTTAAGAAATAGGTAACTAGATAAGGGGAAAGATTTATGTACAACAATAATATGAATAATTAATATTATATACTGTAGGTACTTTTCAATGACACAATATTAAACACACACATTTGTACTTAAGTAATTGGAATAACACTAAATACTAAGCAGGCAAGTTTATGGTACATACAACACTCCTCTATAAAAATAAGAGCAATATTTGATTACATTACAGGTACTTCGCGACTAATAAATCAATTGCATTTTGACGCCGCTTGCACACCCGCGTTACGGACCGCAGTAACTCCGCGGTGCGAGTTCATTCAGTAATAGGAGTCTAACGACACCACACTTAACCCTCCGTGTAGGGTCTTATAGACCCGAGAAAACCCCACGGAAAAAAGACGGTAACAACCAAGAACATCGGGATGGTTAAAAAAGACCCCCTTCGGTGGCAAGCGGTGTTTCCAACAAAACATTGTAAATAATTTAAAGTGAGCGAATTTTTCACATTATAAAGGAATCATTCGGGATCAGTCTTCGGGGAACACAATAGCACCATTGTTATAGGGGGCAGAGGTAGCTGTGGTAGGTGCTGTGGGTAGGGAGGTAGTCTTCACAGTGGCCGCCAGCCGAGCACCAGCCGCCTTCGGGATGTAACCCTAGGTACATAAACTAATTGTAACCACACCACCATTAGTGCAACTATAAACAAGCAAGTGAATATTATGGATATATTTACAGTTTTAATAATTATTGATATTGTAGGGTATTTTTTACAATGGAAAGTTCTTGAGTGGGGAGACGTCAGCGTACAAGACTTAATGTACACTTGTACAGTCAGGAATTGATTGTTAAGCAGATTGTCGTGTTATAGCCATTTCTCATTGGACTGTTAAAAAAACTACAGTTGTGATTTGAATCTATGGAAAATTTAAGTTGATAGTCTATTTGCTTATCAATCAAGTCCCTTGAATTTTTTGGTATAGTTGATTACTTCATTTGGTTTGGTACTCACCTTTGCTGAATGTAGAGTAACATTCAACAGAGTGGGATGGCTTTCTATTACAATGAACTCTACTTCTTGCGGCAGATATCCTTCTGCTGATACCTGCAAACGGATACGGACAAGTTAACATGAAACTTTGGGTAACTATAAAATGCCTATATTGCAAAAACCTTTCTAACAGTCTATTTCTATATCCATCGCATTTCGCACGCTGTCACGAAAAATGTAGGTCGGTAAGCCCCTAGGTCTCTAACAATAACTCAGGCTGTTACTGCTTGGTCATTACATGAGGCTTATAATTAAACTTGCATAAATTCCTAGAGATAGAAGTTTGAATGGTACTTAGACTTGTAAGCGTTGAGAAGTGTTACATGCTGAAGTGACCGTTAGGTTAGATGAAAATGAAGCACTGCCATCATAGGTAAAGACGAGTTATAATGAAGGCCAAGCACGATTAATTAATTTCGGACTCCAGCAAGACACGGATGCTCCTTGTTTTTACGTTTATGGGTTGTAAATAATTATAAGCGAAATACATTCCGTTTGAGTTCTGGGGTTTCCACAAAATTCATAAACGGTTCACGCAATTTACAAATAAGTAAGTAGGTACCTACTGTCAGGGAAACTTACTTTCTAGCCACAGTATAATAAAGTAAGTCTAACTGTCATATTCCCTTACTTTACATAGATACATTTATAATAATGATTGTAATTCTCACATCAATCCTGTAGGTTCCGGGCAGTAGTATGCGCCAGAACTCTCCGTACTTGGTGGTGTGGTACGTGACGTCACGGCTCTTCACTTTGACGGTGGCGCGCTCCACCGGGTTGCCATTCTCGTCCATCACGAAGCCATGCGCTCCACGGTGTGCTTCTGCCAAGTATTTGATGAGGGACTGCAAACAAACATAATATCTTTGGTAAGTACTTCAGATTCTGTTAGAGGGGCTTCAAATTAAAACATGGATTCTGTAATAGTATCACACATATATTGAGTGGAATTAATATAACACGTCACTCTCCCGCGCACTCCCGAATATAAGTCCACTATCGACCGTTGTTGTGTCGATCGCTAGTGCTGCCCGCCCTGATATGTATAGGGTTGGGACAACAAGGGAATTATCGTTATCAGTTCGGCCTTCCTGACTCTCCTGCGTCCTCGTAGGAGTCTTCAAGCGAAGTCCTAGCTCTGCCAGCTCGTCAGCATCGCCGGGATTTCAATGGCTGATCTCGTTGATAGCAGGAATATTAATGAAATAGCCGTTCCCAGGGTGTGATCTATGCTATAAAAATAAATTCAGCAAGTAGATATATACCTAACCAGTACCTATATACGTACCTATAATATAAAGCTTAGCATTTAAAATACATACGTTATATTTATGTAGATGAGGTTGGAAATTGTTAACAAAACAAATTAATTGGGTAGGTACATTATTATCTTATCGACCATACACCTGCAAGTATTTAGCACTCATACTCGTATGTACAGACGCCAGCAGGTCAAGCTACCCGAAACTGTCAAATTTTCGCAATCAACCTTGAACCTTAATGCTTTAGCGATAAAGTTGAAAATCTATTAAAGAAATTTGACAGGTTGTAACGGGTGATTTTTTAAGAGGTATAGGATTTGATTTTCAAAAAGAACACAAAAAATTTGAAAAATTAGATGAAATCTTTATTGGAATCGATAGAACGATCAATATAATTTAATGTTTGAAGATGATTTCATGCAAATGCTGGCCGCGGCTCCGGTTTAGATGGCCCATTCGCAAGGCCCAATTTCGGCACACTCTCTCCAACATATCAGCCGGTATATCACGAATAAATGCTTCAATATAGCCAATATTGAAGCATTGCAAGCAAGCAAGCAAACGTGAGATAAAACGTTACTGTGAATGGCGAGCGCTACCGTGTGATGATTGGCGATTTTTTTTTGCCCAAAATGGAAGAATTGGACATGCCTGACATGTGGTTTCAACAAGACGGTGCCACATGCCACACGGCACGCGAAACAATGGCCCAATTGAGAGCCGCCTTCGGTGAACAGTTTATCTCACGTTTTGGGCCCGTCAATTGGCCGCCTAGATCGTGTGATCTAACGCCTTTGGACTATTTCTTGTGGGGCCATGTTAAGGCTCATGTCTACAGGGATAAACCAGCAACGATTGACGCACTGGGAGCCAATATTGAAGCATTTATTCGTGATATACCGGCTGATATGTTGGAGAGAGTGTGCCGAAATTGGGCCTTGCAAATGGGCCATCTAAACCGGAGCCGCGGCCAGCATTTGCATGAAATCATCTTCAAACATTAAATTATATTGATCGTTGTATCGATTCCAATAAAGATTTCATCAAATTTTTCAAACTTTTTGTGTTTTTTTTGAAAATCAAATCCTATACCTCTTAAAAAATCACCCGTTAGTAGCTTGATGTGCTGGCGTCTGTACATCGACAGGGCGTTGGTACTCCCTGCTACAAGTTACAATACCTAGGTTTTATAGTCGGTATTTTTTAAATCAATCAGTAGGTACTATCCCTAATTGCTGGGCAAACATGCCTCTCATAGTTTCTATCTCTCTCTCCACTGCCTTCTTCTGTTATAGCATTCCTTATAACTTATCCGACTGATTGGCACTGAATAATCGATGTAAACCCTCGTTGCCTTTCGATTTTTATAACATTTGTGTCATCTGCTAGGAGAGAAGGTTGGCGTTAATCAAATTAGTTCTTTCTGCAGTCCATCCTTAGCTCACGCCCTTCCTCAAGCAGCTCCTTGCAGTCCTTCCTTCCTCTTGAAAATATATAACACAAATGAGCCGTCAGCATTTATCATTGCAACATGAAATGTAACAACAACAAATTCGCTTCGCGTGTCAGCGTATTTCATTTCATGTTACGATTCACCAATATGTATCCGGCATTGATGATTAGGGCTTTTAAGGGATTAATACTCTACTCAGAGCCTCGAATTCCGAGTTTTTGGCAAAAGTCCTTAGCTTTTACCTTAATCGCTTACTTCTACTTCTTTGTCGTTAAACTACATAGTAGCAGAGTGGTCGTACGATTATACATTGGCCATTCTTCCATCATCATAATAATTTCAAATTCAGAATATGCCATGGCAAGATTGTACAGAATGTACCTACAGCACTTTACTTCCATGTAATTAATTAGAGTAGGTACCTGATGATATCTTATCTTTATCAGTATTTTAGACTGATAAGTTTAGTTAAGCATCACGTTTTAGATTCCCTACCTTTCGTCTGAAGTCAACCAAAGAGTATTTTATTTGGAACACACGTTTGTTTTACATCACGATGTTCTTCCGTTTCTTATATTTTGTCGCAGTCTTTGCTGTCACCAACGTTAATGGTGAAACTAGATCTGCTATAGCACAACTAGTATCGCAGAATGTGACCGGGAGTATCGTGTTCACTGAGACAACAGATGGGCTACGAGTCACTGGAAACATTACTGGTTTAGGCGCTGGCTACTACGGATTCCATGTACACGAATTGGGCGACACGAAGTCTTGCGATTCGTCGGGCCCGCACTTCAACCCTGACGGCAAGACACACGGCGGCAGGGATCACGAAGTGCGTCATGTTGGTGACCTCGGAAATGTTGTGTTTGTAGGAAATGGCGTTGCTGTCGCTTATGTAGACTTTGTGGACAGAGTTATTTCACTTCGAGGCCGTAACAACATCTTGGGGCGTACTCTGGTTCTCCACGAGCAGAAGGATGACCTGGGTCAGGGAGAAAACGAGGGTTCCTTGCTAACCGGTAACGCTGGCCTACGAGTCGCGTGTGGTGTGATTGGAATCCGATCTCCTGGTGACCCTTGGAACTCCGCTGCTTCTACGACTCCGTCGGTGCTTCTGTTTCTTGTAGCAGCAGTATTTGTTTTCCGTCAAGTTTAAATAATATATAAATGTTTGTGTTAATGAGTGAGTTTTGTACAACCCGGATATAAGTGGTAATAATTAATTATAAACAATCAATTAAAAAATATAAATAACAAATTAAAATTAGATACTGACCGCTGGTAGAGTTTTTTTTACATACCTACGGACGGATTACGTGCATTATCTAAATCCTAATTGATCATTTCTTCGCAAAAACATTTTTACAAAAAAAAAAAAATACAACCGACTTCCCAAAAAACACTGCAAGGTGAAAAATAACTTTAATTTCGGAGGTCTTTGGTTTTTGTATTTCCTTTTTTTGCCACCGACTTCCAAAATTAAAGTTATTTTTCACTTTGTAGTGTTTTTTGGGATGTGGGATGTGTTTTGTTTTTTGTAAAACAAAAAACTAAACAAAGTTTTTATCTTTCACTTTTTAGTTGTGAAAATTTAGACTTATATGGTTTTCTCATGGATGCCATTATCAGAATTGGACCAAATTGAAATGGGACCACTCGGGAAGCACCTGCAGCTTTCAAATAAAAAAAGAATCGCCAAAATCGGTTCACCCAGTCGAAAGTGCTGAGGTACCTAACAAACATTAAAAAAATACAGTCCAATTGAGAACCTCCTCCTTTTTTGAAGTCGGTTAATAAAATCATATAAAAGATAAAAATTGCACGTTATCTCTGTTATGGTATGTTCTCAATCCAATTCTCAAGTTAACACTGAAACCTCTGCTAAGTGCCATACGTATAACGGAATTAAATAAGCCGATTGTTAACGATCATCATCATTTTATATAAGAAATATCGAATGATTTAGTTAAGTACCTGTTTGTTGTCTTGCCAATACTTGGCTAGTTCATGCGCAGGGGGATACTTGCAGCAAGAGATCTCTAATGTTATCTCCATACATCCGTGCCACAGGTAGTTGTAGTCTTGCATTCCGCCTGGAATTGAACATCATTGCTTTGGAGTAGGAACATTCGGTATCAGCATGCATGACACTGCGTCTTCCGACGTATTACGTCACTAACATCTTTGACGTCAATGCAAGTCAATTAATTGAATGCTTTCATGGAATAACAGATTTATGCAATGACTAGCTGCGCCCCGCGGTTTCACCCGCATAAGTTTCGACCCCGTGGGAATATCGGGATAACAAGGTTTCTTATATGTTAATCCTGGTTATTAACCATCTGTGTGCCAAATTTCATCCTAATCTGTTCAGTAGTTTTGGCGTGAAAGTACAACAAAGTGAGTAACAAACATCCATCCGTCCATACAAACTTTCACGTTTATAATTTATTATTAGTTATTCGTTTAGCAGGACTGTGAATTGCTCATTTTTAGGGTTCCGTAGTCATCAAGGAACCCTTATAGTTTCGCCATGTCCGTCTGTCTGTCTGTCTATCTGTCTGTCAGCGGTTTAGCTCAAAAACTATTGGTACTAGAAAGTTATAATTTGGCATGAGTATACACGTTAATGACGCCGAAAAAGTGGTAAAATAAAATGTTGAAAAAAACAATTATTTAGGGTACCTCCCCTACATGTAAAGTGGGGATGATAATTTTTTTTTTCGTCCTTCCCATAGTGTGGGATATCGTTGGATAGGTCTTTCGAAAATATTAGGGGTTTGGGAAGACCGTTTTTTTATTAAGTAAACCGTCGTGACTTATCAAGTTTTAAAGTACCAATTTCGTTAGAGTAAGTGTCCCCCCCTCTACCAACTAAACGGTTGTAGTTAGGAATTCAAATGCCACGGCAGTAGTACCTTTAAAGGTAGGTAGTCATGTTTGGCTTTTAGTTAGAGCATGGTACGAAAGTATCAGTCAGCGAATACGACCTGCACTTGGCTGTTACAAAAAATTCGGAACCCTACACTGCGCGTGGCCCGACACGCACTTGACCGGGTTTTATATGAATGTATAGGTATATGTCTTTTAATAAATGGTAAGTTATTTAATAATACCTGTGAGAGGATACCAAGCCGCGCCATTAGTGATGCCTTTCTCGAACCTGGGCGAGCCTGACTTGCAGGACACGCCGCGCGACATCTTGGCGTGGTTGTTGGAGTACACCAGCGACAGGTGACGGAACACGTCGTCATCGGGGGCTATCGACGGCGAGTGCGCATAGCTCTGGAATACTGCGTTCAAGCCACATGTTGGAAAAAAACAAATATTATTAATTTTATTGGTATTTGTGTTAGAAAGTCTAATTAACGTGATACCTCACCGGAACACAGAACTGATGATCTGCATATTCCTGATTTGCGTGAAAACAAAAGAGAAACATTTCTGTCACTGCTGTTTATCTCAAAAACAAATTCCTACTCTTGTTTACTACCTATTTATTATACGTCCGAATGCTCTCAATATTAGCTTGATGAAGAACACCTCATAAAGTCGTTAAACTCCAAAGCCATAGATATGGACAAATTATGAGAAACTACTAAAATGCATGCATGAGGAAAATTAACATAAAATCCCCATGAAACGCAATCATAATCGGTAAGTGCAATGATCAAATTCCGGCAGTTGCGGCTATGGGCTATTAGAATGACATGTGACCGGAAGCGCGTGACGAAACTGACCATTGAACATGGTTAGAGAACAATAAAAGTGTTATTGACAGTTACTGGCACTGGGCGTGTTGTCGAAAGGGTACGATGCCACGAGAGCGCCGCCGTGCAGTGAACCGGACAGCACGAATTGAATCTTGCTGATCCACTCCTTGATGGCTTCCGTTTCTGGCTGCGGCTGCTTCGTGTTAGCCTTGAAGAAGTCCGGGAAGTTCCTGTTCAGGTCGTAACGACGAGCGTTGTGCCTGCAAATTAGTAATAAGTGTCACTTGTACAATTGGTGTTAATTTGTCATCAAGATTGATTGAACATCGAAAAAAGACGAATGTGGCAATGCGGCATTGAAAATGTATGGTTGTGCGCTAATCAAAAAGTTACTGTTCTTGGTAACAACTTTATACGAAATACCAGTGAGATTTATTACTCATTTGCAATTCCATTGAAGCTATCCTTGCCGGTCATGCTAGTGAATATGTAGGTTATTCACTCAATTTATTGTTTAGTTAGTGGTGGTCGCTTTTTCCTATAACGTTGTAATGACTATTATTATAGTTTAGCAATGATGATGTTATAATGATGTTATACCTATATTACAAACAATATAGTGTCTAGATATCCCGTACCTGCCGTATGTGTTGTCACACTGTCCTTCTTTCGAGATGGCGAAACCGTCTGGGTTCATAGAGGGCATTAAATGGATTCTAGTGTTGTCCAACAACCATTTGATGTAGGGATCGGTATCATATGACGTCACGAGGTGCTGAAAATATTGAAAATGGTGGTTTTTAATGGTGGTTGGTGTTATAAATGAATATTAAGGTCAGATTAAAAGCTACCCTGACGAGGACAACTAATTTTGCACTTGCAAATATTAGGGCTTCAAATTGAAACATCTTTTTTGTTCCCTCTTTTACTAGGCTCAAAAACCGGTGTCAGTAAAGTTACCTATCGTACTTTTGAGTTTACAATAATACGATACAACTAGAACAAACAATAGATAATGTAACTCCAGTTATTTTACTAGACAACGAGATTAGACGAACAAGTATCTAAAAAGTTTCTCTAGTACGATACAACGTAGTTAATAATCTATGTAAACAGGTAGTCGCTGATTATGACAAGGAAGTGTTCATTGCAGCTAAGCACCGGTTGTGGCAACTAACTTGAATAAGGTGCAGAAGTAGCTCGCGACCGACGGCTTCGTTTCCGTGAATGTTGCCGACGTACTTCACGTCGGGCTTGCCGATCATATGCTCGTACGGCGACGCTGATACCACCATCACCCATAGATCTCGGCCTGGGGGAAGAAAATCTCTTTAGTAGGGTCGAGGAAGTTCGCTTCATCAAAAAGGTTGAACACTTTGGGCATGACCATTGATAACCTTGAAAACTCATGAGTATAGGCACATAGTCACACTGAGATATCAGTCTGAACAGACTGATCCGCGCCAGATCGGTCTAACGGTGACATAATATAATTATACGAAACGATCAGACTGCTTAGTTTCAAAGATTCGAATCGTTCCGTCCGTCCCCGTGGGCGATCGATCTTAAGGTCGTAACAGCGGCACGGATTTTGGTCAGATCATAATGAATCTGAAGGTAACACGGACCATGTATAATAGTCAAAAAATGCAATTTTTTCTTACCTTGCACAGATTTCCCGACGGAGTAGAGTGCAGTCAAGGCCGGATACTTTGCAGACACAGATCGCAAGTATCTAGTCATTTGATCATGGTCGTGGTACCGGAACTCCAGATCTGGGCCGTTCTCCCTGGATTCGATTTCGCCTAAGTTCGTAGATACTTCATCTGTATAATATGATGCAATAATTGAAATTACGAAGCTGATAACTTAACAGGAAAATACTTTGTGTTGGAAAAACCCCAAATTTGTTCGTATGGAGACATCTTCTAAAGAAATAAGATTAAAACCAATGTCCTCGTGCAGCCGGTTTATACCTGCTCAGGTAAATTTAGAAACCCAATAGAATTGTAATCCAAAACTGAGATAAGTCCAGCCTGAGGGTTATACGGTGTCTCATTACGTTGATTGATTTCTTATCTATGCAAAGAGATACAGTCAAGAAAATGAAACACACTCATTTTCTAATCATAGCTAATCAAAATGACAATACCTACATACTTTTGCGATTGTGTGGTACACAATTCTTTTCAGTGTTCTGCAATAATATATGTTGTATGATTTCAACAAAAATAACTTTATTTAAATATGTTTTTCTTGATGAATGCGCACTGTACCTGGATTGTAAGTGGGATATGTGAGTGACTGCGCACGCGTCGCCCCCAGAAAGGTCAGCAAAAGGAAAATGCGAGCTAGACTCGCTTTCGCGCTGCCAGCCATCTGTAAAACAATAAAATATTTTAAATACATAACGTAGTTGATTTTCCTTGTGAATAGGTTCCTGTTTAACCTGTTTACTGGTTTGTTTGTTCACACACTAATTAAATAACGAACATCATAGATTATTTTTTAAACAACTAGCTTTTGCCCGCGACTTCGTCCGCGTGAAGCAACTTTCTTACATTTTTTTTTCCTTAAGAACCATCCTCGTACTTCAAGGAAAAGAATTAGCGAAATCGGTTCAGCTGTTCTCGAGATTTGCGCTTAGCAAAACACATTCAGCGATTCATTTTTATACATATTATAGATTGTAGGTATTCATTATATCTACATACTTAGTAAACATTTAGACTGATGGTGTCATGGGGCAAAAGATCATAATTTTAATTATGATGAACGTTGCCTATAGCGCTCAATGGGCAAGTTCTCAAATAATTTGTGTTTTATAGAGAAAACTTATGCCCTATAAGGTGCTCGTACTTGGAAGGTAGTTACTACAAGTATAAAGTAAGCCTGTACGCAACGCAGTTTCTCAATGTGAAAGTTGATAACTTTAAAATAATACAAAAGAATTCTTGTTTATACCTACTAAAGTGTATCAATTTTTGCTTGGCGATTCAATTCATGAACTGTATTGTTCACAGTGTAGTGTTGTGATGGGCCGTCAGTAGATGTGTGGAGCTTTCTTTTGAATATTATTATAGTAATGTTTGGGCGAGCGCACCAGTTATGCGGCGTAACCGGTCGCTGGTTCAAGGTCACTGGGTTAGTGGACCGACCTTTAAATACACAGCCAGCCTCTTCTTTGATTTAGTTACGTGTAGGTACTCGACGAGTTCTTCGTATCTAACTTAGATCAATAGTTTTGCAACTGAACCTTGAACTGCCCTTGAAAGCTTTAAATTGATTTTAAAGTTCATAAAATATTTAGAAACTTAATATAGTACCTAGGTAGTAGTAGGTATTAGAAGAAGTGTTATGTGATAAATGTGAAATAATATTCCAACTACTTCACTCATTACTTTTTACTGTAGGTACGTGTGTGTATCTAAGTAATATTAAATATCTACTGGTACCTATTAACAAACGTTTGATTGATAGAAAATTGATAACGAACTAACACCAATCCGCCCTACGAGTTTGGTTCTAAACTGTGCAAAATATATTATAAATTCCGGCCTAGTTATAAGGCGAAATACGCGCTTTGCCGTGGAGTTGCGGACACCAACATTACCTGTCTCACGTTTCGGGTCTCTGGTCTCTGCTCTATTTTATGCAGTCCCTGTAAAACTTGCCGCCCGCCCCGTGACGCAGCGCCCGCCCTAGGCAAACAACTAGGTCTACCTATTATTGTGAGCGATATATTATGGGGTAACTATTTAGTAATCTGTGTTATGGCGAAGACAATTCAAATTGCAATGTTAAATGACCCAATCTCAAATTGTGTTGAATATTTTTTAATATGTACAATAAAAAAAATGGTAGGTAAGTAACTAACATATATAAGTAAGTACCTACAATCAAATATAATCATCATGGTTGTAATTAATTCTGGTTTCTATAACCCCAACCTACGTAGGTTATAGAGATTACTTACACTTTACTTACACTAATAAGTGCGCGACACATCATGTCTTATGTAATGGCATCATGAGACTATATCTACCATAGGGCTTTGGGCACCCGTTGGGCCGATAAACGGAATCCATAAAAATAAACTAAATGCACAAAAAGTCAAAAACCATACACCGTTAAACAAATGTAGTAAAAGTGTAGGTAATAGAGATTACTTCAGTACTAAATTACATTTCTGTGACTAACTGCTGCAAAATATCTGGAAACGTTACAAGCGTTGCGTCTCTTGGTATTTGACAACTTTCTTTTATTTATTTACTCAAAGCGTGACTTGCATATTACTGGGTATTTTGTATTAGTCATGTCATGCCGCGGTCATGTCCACACGTTACTTGACCCCACTGTGGAGTAGGTGATCCGTGATCATTGAAATCGCCATAAAATCACGTACGTACGAGATCGCCTAGTTTATTCGCACGACAGAATTCGGGAACACTGGTTATCCGACATTGTTTCACGATTTAAACACGTAGCTATCTTGTGATCTCCATGTTCGGGCGTTTGTAGTAGGTACTTATGTATATCTCTGCTTGGTTCCATAATTTTAGTATGTTAATTTATCGCACATAGTCGGCGGGAGGTAAGGCACAAAATTAGCAATGCCTTTTGCCTCTCGTCCATTCGAGTACACATCCAACACCTAATCTCATCCGAATGTCAAAAAATGAAATCGTTCTGCACCTCTTGCAAAACTAGTAAAAGTAACAATTCATCACCCACTTCGACGGGCAACAATGAATGCTTTTTATTAATAAATCTCACAACACGCACGATTAGGTACGGGGTTCTAGAGAAATCGCAGTGTATTTATAATTTAATCAGCAAGTGATTCAAATGACCATTGAGAAACTAAACACAATCCGTGATATTGTATTTAATTTAATCATTATGTATAGTCCACACATACACCCGTACCCTATGTACAGACGCCAGCATATCAAGTTACCCGAAACTGTCAAATTTTCCCAATCAACCTTGTACCTAAAGTCGAAAATTTATTAAAGATATTTGACAGAGTGTAGTAGCTTGATGTGCTGGCGTCTGTACATACCTTTAATAGTTCGTGATCTTAGACTAAGTATTTCACTCCTATCACGTTTTCTACTAACAGTCCCTTGCTGGATTATGGGTTACAGTTACAGGGTTACTTCAGAAGCGTGTCTAAACTTTCATTTTTCTTCTTCCTTGCCTTTTCCTAAAATGTTAGGGTCGGCTTCCAGTCTTACCTACTAGATGCAGCTGAATACCAGTATTTTACATTTTACATTATTGTCTAATTGGTAAACTTATTATTCTTATTGTCTAATAATTAATTTAAAACTTTTCCTTTTCAATAACAAATATAATATTATTGAAATATCTTTGTATTTCCTGTTACTTGCTTGAAAACCTTTAATGGAATTTTCTTGTTGACTGGATGCAAATATTTTTTTTATTGGAAAATTTAATTTTGCACCTTTTCCAATCAGGCTCTCTACCACCTCGCTGACTGGTAATATTTTTACACGGCATGAAAATTTATGTCGATACCATTCATCAGGCTATATTAAAATGATTACGTGTGTCTGTGTAGAACCTACCTAAAATGCTCACGCTATCTTCGACGAATTATAGTGATAGCGTGCAAGCAATCCGTATTATCTTAGCTTGGTTAATAACTTAATAAGCTAAGTGCATGTACCTAAGTATGTCGCAGATGTGGATTAACACCGGGAGAGTATTGCTCTACCACGTCTACGTCTACCGTGTTTATCGAATTTAAGATAAATTTAATAAGGGCGTGCCCTTTTGTATCTCTATGTATACTGATTTGGTTCGGCACCGTGTGTTCAAGCTCATGACAACAGTTCTTGTCAGCTTTCCTTCCGCTGTGGCCATTGGCACATTAACCCTGTTGTCGTAGTCCCGCTAAATGAAAAAAAAATACTTTCGTTTTCCAAAGACCGTAACTATCTCAAGATGATGTTTTCCGTGTTATAATATTTATTACGCTTACGATTGATGAGTCGAATTAACTTATGTTGAACATATTCGGTGGGTTAGGTATGTCTAAAACTGGGACACGAGTTATACAAAGTTGAAGACTCGACAAGCTTAATTACCTTGGCCCAATTAAAGTCAAAGCAATAGGTCTAGTAAGTTTACTGTAGTTTCGCATGCCTTCTATATTAATTTAGCATATTGCTTAAATTCTTTTGCGACAAGTCTTCTCCTTGCGGTACTTCGTGCCACTTAGTAAACCGGATTGTTTTTTTTTTTTAATAAACCAATAATTTTAATATATCACCAACAACATAGACAAAGAGGTTAATAACAATAACTAATTAATTAAATATCTCCATTCTTTTCACTTTTTAAAACTGAATTTTTAAAATGTGAAACTTCATTGATGCACCATGCATCGTTAATCAACAAACAATGCAGCACACTTTTTTGTTAAGTATGTGAAAGTTTGAATCTAGTTCGATTTCAATGGGCATGCCGTATGAGACATCTTGATAAGAATAATAATTGATTAACGTTTAATGATTAAAATCACATTTAATAACAGCAAGCAACAGCAAATCAAACATTTACTTCTTTGACACTTGAATACCTCCATATCTTCACACATCGCTCATCCGAACGGTTTTAATTAATTATCAATTTATCAGCTACTTAAATAAAATAAATAAATCAGAGCATCACCAGTTTCTATTAACCGGTTGTTGCAAGCCACTTGCAAAACTATACAATTTTGATTTGATAACAGAAAATCGGTTCCAAGAGATACTTTATCTAAGTTTTTGCTATAGTTTCAATAACTTACAATTAATCTAAGTTGTTAAAAAGGTTTCCACAAAAGCACACCATAACACAATAATTGTAAACACTTACCTTGTAACACACTGCGTTATTCTTGCGTTTGTTATCTGGATGTCATTTATTTGGTGTCTGCTTGGCACACGGTAACTTAGTACTCGCGGAAAACTGTATGTTATGTAGAGAGGTCACGTTCCAGTCCTAGCAGACGAGCGGACTCCGCTCGACTGGCAAGTACTGGCAACCGTTGGTGGGTTGGTGCTCGGCGTGTCACGCCGTCATCTGCGTCATCCAACACGACACACAACCGGAAAGTGCTTTCTCTCATAACAATATTTGTAAAACTGCTTCTAATTCCCCGCAATAAGGTCTAATTCGTGTCCGTGGGAACCGCAAATGTGTTCAGCACGACTAGAAGTTGTACTTTCCACTCTAGTGGTCACAGTATAGAAGCGAGTTTATAAAAGTTAGTTCGGCCTCTCCGTGACGTAGTTTGAGTATTCCCAACTCTCGTCTCATCTGGCACTTTTCCCGCGGATAGAATTTCTATCTACCCGATATTTAATATGCAGTAGGTTAAGTAGGTACCAACTTATTTAGCGAGAAAATTCCAAGAGAAATTCAATATTATCGGTATGTAATTATTTCAAAGTAACATGCTAGGTTTATGGAAGGCTACTAAGCTTACGGTAGGGTTCATTAACCCCTGGGCATTCATTACTTACTCGTATTCTCCAATTTATCACCTTACTATACGGGTTTGTTAAAACTCTAAACATAGTTTTAACGCAAATAGATTCTCATAATGCGTAGGTATTAGTTTATATAACACCTATCTATAACATCTTCTTTTTAATTTTATTTGTCTGGCATGACCTCGAATAACCTCCCAAATTGTTGCGTTTGGCTGAATTTCAGCTTTCTAGGACTTCAGTGCCGTAGAGGTTTTGATAAGTGAGTGAGTAACAAAATCGACGTATTTTAGGTGTTAATATAATCCAAAAACATCTTAGAGATATTCAATATTATCGGTAGGTATGTAATAGGAAGGTTACTAAGCTTACGGTAGGGTGTAATAGCCCCTGGGTATTCAAATAATACTTACTCGTATTCTCCAAATTTTACCTGACTACAGAGGTTTGGTAAAAACCAAAACAGTTTTAACGCACATAGATTCTCATGATGTGTAGCTATTATAGTATTGGTATCTATCTATTACCTTATTAACAATTTTATTGGTCTAGCAAAATGACCTAGATTTACCTCCCAAACTGCTGCTGCTACTATGAATTGGATTTTAAATTCCAATGTTTGGTTGGACGACCTAAATTCTGTTAGTTCTAAGTTTAGTTATCGACTTCGAGAGGGTTATAGGTATTAGCTATTAATAACTCAAACGAAAATAAGTTTAGTCTACTGCCGTCACCGCGACTACGACAAAATTAGGCTTTTCTCAAATATTAGCCTTTTGGGAAATTATTCGGTTCTCGGAGATCCGATCCACGGCCATGACCTTTCGAATGATAAATTGATTCCTATTCCAAATGTAGATCGGGTCGGAATTATCATGTTCATTACTGTGGTTCATTTCATACCTTTTTTTGAGATTGCTCTTTCAATTCGATTCGGAGAATTTTAAAGTCACCAATTTTTTTGACTTTTAATTCACATATCAACTTGAACACAACAAGTAGGTACCTGACGTACCTCACGTCTGAAAATCCGTTGGTAAAAGCAGTATCTAGTATCACCCAGGATTCACCACATAGCACTGTATTTTGAGAGAAAAGAGTATAGTATTTTTTTTTTTTGCCATGTATGTAGACGTGCCCCAAAACTCCAGGTCGTGTAACATCTCCTCTACTGTCACTGTGACACTGTGTGTGACTGTGTGTGTGTGTGTGTACTGAAAATCGACAGGTAGGCAACGTTTCGCCGAAGTACCTACCAGGCTGGTCAACCTGAGGAACTTGACCACACGCGACTAGCCGACTACGAACCATTTTTATAAACGAAACTCTTTAAAATAAATCCCTGGGGGATTTGGGGGCCCCGCGCACCAAGGCTTTCTGACCGTAAAAAAAAAAAAATTTAGATAGATAAATATTTTTTACAAATTCAATGTAGGTACGCACGGCTACACATCAAGTTATACAAAACCAGTATAAGCTGACTTCTAATTGTACAAACCTATACAATGCGAGGTCAGCTAAAACTGGAAATGTATAGCTTGATGTGTAGCCGTGTGTACAATACTTAACACCAAAGAGTTGGTATCAAAATGTTGAACAGTCATGCTGAAGGCCATACTGCAGAACAACTCGCTCAAAGCTTATTAAATTTCTTAAGTGAAAGTGGCATTGGTATCAAAGATTGTCGTGGGCAAAGTTATGATAACGCCAGCAATATGAGTGAGAAATACAGGGGCCTACAAGCATGTATTTAGGCACATAAATAAGTATGCACAAGCATCAATTTTCTTTGATTTTATCGAAAGTTATTTTTTTTCTGTCGATGAGTTCGTCTTAAAGCGCGTCCCCACTAGTGCCGAGCAGTCTTTTAGGGCCTCGAGGCCAGGTTTCACGAGGCTTTTGAGTTTTTCTGCAACGCGTCGCGTCGCTTTTAGCTAGCAATCTCCATCAGGGCATCATTCCTTTTTATTTTATTTTAATAAAAACAACTCCGACAGTCCCATAACACCGATACAAATCCATTATTATAAGAGTTTGATCGTCAGTCCACTCCGTTTTGGCGCGAATAAATACTACTGAAGCTGATAGCATGTCGTCTTCTTCGTAAAGCTCGAAAGCTACTGCGCACGGCGGCCGCGTTCTTATAATAAGGATGCGTTGCAAAAAGACACAAACGCCTCGTGAGGCCGGGCCTCCAGGCCCCAAAAAGTCGCGCGGCCCTAGCGGGAACGCACCTTCACGTCCACACTCACGAGACTCGGCCGTGCGGCTTGACCTCACGGAGCCGCGCGGCCCTAGTGGGGACGCGCTATTTTGAAAATGCTGACGGACACTAGGTGGTCAGCCCGAGCTGATGCTACGAAGGCACTTTTATGTGGTTTTACTACTGTCAAGAAAATTTTGGAAAATATTTCCAATAGGTAACGTGTATCAAAAGGTAGAGTGCCTTACGTAATCAAGCTTACGGACTAGTTTCAAAGATGAGTATATTGGAAACGGAAATAATGACAATTGCGACTGCAAACCAACTGGACAACGTTATGAAATTCAAGTGTTTATTGTCATTATTGAAAACGTACTGACTGCTTTAGGTTATGTATGCATACATGCATATAAAGGATATCATAAAATTACTGGGGTTTTCTTAATTTCCAACAGATAAAATCTTTTTCAACAAAAGAGATTTTGAAATAATCTTCAATTATCGTCAGAGCTTACGTCGATATTTTTTGGAGAACACCCTAGGCGACGAATTAGTGCAGTTCGCTGCATTGCTAAAATCGAATGCGGCTAAAATTATTGACATCAAGAAGCATGAAGCTCTAGAACTGCAATTTTACAAGCTTGTGTTAAATAATTCTTTAGAATCTTGTTGCCCAAACGTAGAAATTGCCTTGCGCATTTTTTTTTCTCAACATTAAAACGGGTTAAAAATGAGTTAAGGAACACGATGAGCCAAGAACGTCTTAATCACCTCACTTTGATGAATATTGAATAAGTAGGTACGCTTTGCTCAGAGAAAATGATATGAATAGTATTATTTCTTAAATTCAGAAAAGTTTTTTGTAACAGTTTTGTTTTATTTAATACCATAAACCTAAAGCAAGCCAAGCGGCCCTTGATAAAAGCTACAGGCCCCGCGCACCCGCGCTTGCTTAATCCGGCACTGCTGATTGATCATTATATGACATGTCTTTCCTTAGAATTAAACCAGCAACCAGCCCTGTGTGTGATGCAGACATGCAGTATGATTGTAGCGGGACTAAAGGAAGTTCCTTTGTAAATAATTACTGTATGTAATTGGCGGTCAAGTAGTTGCTATGAGTCGTTTACAAGTAATATAATATCATCGTAGTTTCTAGCGCTTGTAGGTGTGTCTAATGGAATTTATTTAAATATGCATGAAATGAAAAGTTAATAATATTGCCGTTTTGCTTAAAGTCAATCTATTAACCCTAGCAAAATTTCCCTTCTTTTTTAGTACCTTTCGAAAAGGCCTCTTGGTGCATATATAATATTATGTACATATATGTATTGTTTTTATATAATATAGCTATAAAGTACCATCAAAATCAGTGCTCAATTAGACGATTCAATAGTTCTTATAATTTTTTTGTCAGCTCTTTTTATTTTCCACTGCTGGGCAAAGGTCTCCCCTCCTTTTCTCAGGTTTGCCCTGCAATCATGGAATGCCAATCTATCGCCGCGGCAGTCCACCTGGATGGCGATATCCTTCCTCAGGCATCCAGTGATTTATGATAATCGTGGCCTAACTGTCCGGGTGCATTCGGGCAAAACGTGGCAACGCCAGTCCTACTTCAGCCTGACTGGCTTTTTTTAACCGACTTCAAAAAAGGAGGAGGTTTCTCAATTCGACCGTATATATATACTCGTATATATTTTTTTATGTGTGTTCGCGGATAACTTCGTCGCTTTTATGAACCTATTTTGATGATTCTTTTTTTGTTGGAAAGAAGATATCCCAAAAGTGGTCCTATGTTATCATGGGACCATGGGATCCTGGTTTCCTTATGGAAACCAGGGTCTGACGATGGCATCCCAGAGAAATCGAGGCGAACATTCGAAAATCGTAGGGGCGACTAGTGCGTATGTTTATTTTTTCATTAAGTATTTCAAAGCACTACAATTTAATGAAGGTCTGGAGTCGATCTGATGATGGAGCCGAAAGACAGTCGAGGGGACTCCTCAACGATTTACAGCAGTTACCTTGTGTTTGGGCTTGATTAATTTGTATTGATGAGAACTTTACACCTAGATGGGTTTGCGACTGTCATTATGATTTCTAGTATTTTTCTTAGGAATAGAATAACATTTTATTTGCATAGACAGGTAGGAGGACTTACACAAAAATTTGATTTTATCAAAAATGTGATCCCGTTTCACCAATTTGAATTATTATAAATCAGTAATAAAACTTAGGTAAAATAAAAAATGCTATTTAGGTAAAATAGCATTTTTAGGGTTCCAGGTTGGAATCGGATGATGTACCTATCTTAAATCTTTCTTCCTGTCATTGTTATTTACATAGCAGGTATAGTGGTATTCTAATTTGTGACCGTTAGGTGCCACAACTAAAATGTGATAAATAAAAACTTTTCTAACTTTAAGCTTTTTCTATGTCATTTACTTGAGTTATGGAGCGAGAGGTTAGGTTTTTCTAGCGTGAATCGTGATTAGAGTTATCATTTCGTTGAAAAGTCCTGTCAAAAAGCCGGACTTTTCTAAAAACACCTGGACATTTTCAATACCTATAAGCTTTCTTTTGTCAGAACTGGTTAAAAAACAACACCCTGATGTCTAAAAACCCGAAGTTCGGACCGAGAGCCAAAAAGCTGGACAATCAGGACAGCTAGATATTATTGGCTTATCTTGAGTTTGCGCTTCTGTTGTTCAGTGAGTGACCAGCTTTAGGCAACGTAGAAAGTTTCAGGGCAGGATGTACATACATACCAGTAGGTATATCGATTGGTTTTCTAATTCTCAGGACCATAAGCCTATTTAATACAAAAGTATTTTTAATTCGTCTTTCAACTTTATCATGCCTGTCTAAGAATATGTTTAGAAAGACAAATAAAATATCCTTCTGTCCAACTATTAGTCACGGTGGCCAATATGAACGGAAATTAGCCACATGGGTACGCAAAAAATGTTACAGTAAACAAGTGTGTGCGCAAACACAGTCACTGCCTCTTCGGCCTCTTCCGTGGGACGGCCATCCGATAAGACCGGGGAGAGGTCAGGCGCAAGACCAACGGGTATATGTGCCTTCTAGGCGCGGGACTCAGAGGTGTCACATCACAAACTCCGGGTTGCTACTGAAAATTCCTAATGGGAAAAAGCAATAATACCTTGCCCGACCTGAGAATCGAACCTAAGACCTCGCGCTCATGAGTCGTTCTTGCCACCACGAGACCATCGTGGCAGTCAAGTAGCCGCAAGCGCGACTGCAGAGCACAGGGTCCTGGGATCGATCCTGGATTAGTCTAAAATCGGGTTACCCGGGTACCCGGTGAGTGACAATAGGCTCGCCCTCTATTATACGGAAGTTACATCATGTTACTAAATTCACTTATAAAAGGCTCGATCTCAGAATACCAGATTCTCAAAATACCATATAGCCCTTATCAGTATCATTAACGGTTTTGTTCCTGACGTCTTCTATCTGATTCCGTGAAGTTGCAGAGCTCTTTGAAAATTGAAAAGGGTAACCTTGGCCTAAATTCTCTTTCATGTTTGTTAGCAAAGTCTTACGTTGACCTCATTTTCATTGATATTTTGTGACCGTCACCTCAATACCTACCCCTGGCTTTGATCTTTCGTCCAAGGCCGTAAATATTATTTGTCAAGGGTTTCGATCCAATTTAGGAACTGTAAGAGTCAGAGCATAGTACGTACGTAACTAACCTAACCTAACAGTACTAACTGTGTGAGTTGTATCCTCTCTGTTAGTTGCAAATACAATCATACATTCAATCAATCCAATTCTGCAATCTAATCAGAAATCTACCTAATTCATAATAGGTAGATTTCTTAAATTGTGAGCGTCAAAATGGCGGTATCAAGTCTCCAATTTAAAATGTATCACATTAAAATGTTTGTACTACATATGTACTAATTGTACCCTTAAGAAGACATTTGTACCTCTAAAGGTAAAGGAAGTATGTCAAGACATCCCTGGTCCCGCCACTTTGACATCAAAGTGGCGGTACCTTCTGGAAGCGCTACTCAGAGGCAGGTAATTCACACCCGAAGACTTAGTACTACATATGTACGGGTATATACTCAATTTTCAATACAATTGTAAGTGCCAAATTCAAGTTATGTGATTAAAACACTGGTCCCGCCAATTTGATGATTCATGTTATCGCTGAATTCATATGAAAATCGTTAGAGCTCGTGCAAAATCAAATGTGGAAATTTAGTACGTCCTAAGTACATGAAAGTGTGTAATTTTCATATTCATAACCTAAGTAAATCATAAGTTATCTATCATTCATCGTTTAATCGTATCATTTATCTTTGAAATGGACACGTCTATGCAGAAATGAAACAAGCAATCTTAATAATTCTGATATATTTTGATCAGTGGGAACCCTAGTTACGTAGTTTGTATTTGACGAGATAATTAACTCATAACCGTTTCTATAAGTTATGAGAAAATATAATTGAACTTGGGGGTAGATTGCGTTTCAGCCATACTGTTTTTGCGGCGGAACCGTGTTGTCATTCTGTATGTGAATGCGTTTGATAACAACAGTTAATTGTTGTAATATTGCCTATTTTAATATCCGTATTAACGTGAGCGACATAAATAGTATAGTGGATTAACAATGAAGAGAAAAATACAAACAGGAAGGAAAAGTATAGTGCTGTTGGAAGACCAAAAAAAGGTATTTGAAAATAACAAATCATCTTTTATTCACGGAATACCATCATCGAATGACGTAGTGTTTACTGATATTAGTAGACAACCAAATTTTAAAATGACCCCGAAATGTTTATACCTGTCGGTAAAACGCATTTTTTTATGTAACTGAATCTTTAACGGATAGCGATAATAACGATAAGGAAATAGAACATGATGAAAGTGGTGACTACGATGATGATAAATTTCCTGTAAAATCTGAACAAATACAAGTTATAATTATTGAAAGAAAGAAAGAAAGAAAATACATTTATTTGGCACAAACTAAAAGACACAATACATCAGATAAAACAAACAATAAAAAAAAAAGATTAAATAAAAGTGTGAAGTCCGATGTAAGAAATTTATTGCATATAGTTGGATCAATATATATGTATAAATACAACTATTTTATCAAAAACATTTTGGCTTGTTTCATTTCTGCATAGATGTGTCCATTTCAAAGATAACGATGAATGATAGATAACTTTTGATGTACTTAGGTCATGGACATGAAAATTACACACTTTCATGTACTTAGGACGTACTAAGTTTCCACATTTGATTTTCCACGAGCTTTAACGGTTTTCATATGAATTCAGCGATAACATGAATCATCAAATTGGCGGGACCAGTGTTTTAATCACATAACTTGAGTTTTGCACTTACAATTGTATTGAAAATTGAGTATATACCTGTACATATGTAGTACTAAGTCTTCGGGTGTGAATTACCTGCCTCTGAGTAGCGCTTCCAGAAGGTACCGCCACTTTGATGTCAAAGTGGCGGGACCAGGGATGTCTTGACATACTTCCTTTACCTTTAGAGGTACAAATGTCTTCTTAAGGGTACAATTAGTACATATGTAGTACAAACATTTTAATGAAAATGAAAAAATGAAAAATGTTTTTATTTGTTTTGCAAGTAAATATAGCAACTAGTGATTGGAGCCTCCTTTTAAGCAAGAAGCCTGTGTTAGGAGACTCCACTCTTCCATAACTTAAAATTTTAACATAAACTTACTTGTTTTAAGTGTTGTAAAAACAGGCGATTTAAAAATAAAAAGAGAAAATTAAAACTAGACAAGAAGCATGCAAATGTGTGATTGAGAGTAGGGGTGTGTGAATGTGAGTATGAGGGTGTGTGAATGTGACTATGACTATGAAGGTGTGTAAATGTGAAAATGGGGGTGTGTGTGTGTGTGAATACTAAGGTGTGTTACTGTCAGTATGAAGGTGTATAAATGTGGATTTGAATGTTGAATGTGAGCATCTGTGTGTATGAAAGTTAAGTGATAGTGTGAGGGTTTGTTAAATTTAATGTAAAATACACAGTGAGTGTAAGTGGCAATGAATGAATCAGACTGTATACGTACAAATACGAAAGATGAGAGCATTAAGTGTAAGGTTTTTATTTTATTCCAGTAGCTTCTCCGTGTCGTCATAAGTAAGTGGTTTTATCCAATTAGTTACTATTTTTTTACTGTCGGTTAATTGTTTATTGTATTTATTTGATGTGATACATTTTAATGTGATACATTTTAAATTGGAGACTTGATACCGCCATTTTGACGCTCACCTTAAATTCGGTCACTGATAGACAACGCACACATCCGCTAGGTAGTATGACATTTTGGAATAGAGCAGTGGTGGCCCAGTGGGATCGGCCCCGACTGGCGAGTTGTAGTCGTGAGTTCGAATCCAGCCAGGCACTTTACTTTGTGTTTTTAATTTTATCATCACTGCTCTCAAAGTGGTGAAGGAAACCGGCATGTCCTAGAACCAAAAATTCGAAGACATGTGACATCCACCAACCCGCACTGGGCCCGCGTGCCCACTCCTTCTCTCAGATAGGAGGCCTGCCCGTTTCCCAACAGTTTATAGGGTGCCTGTGAGCCATGCCAAGGATTTTTTTTTGTAAATACACCCTAAAGGGGTTAAATAGAGAATTGAAGTATATATGACAGTTCATATTTCTTTAAATCCCATCGCGAACACGGCTTGTGATAGATGTTAAATACAGAGTAAAGAAAGTAAGTTCACGTCAGTCCGGAATTAAGCCAGCACTGACTGACTGGCTTGCACTGACTTTTTACAAAATATTTTTTTCGTTATAACCTTCTTTCCTATATCTATAGTTATAACACCTAAATTTATTTATTTTTGTAAACAAAGACTTTCGTTACCTCGTGTGATTGAACCAAATTACTTTCTTCAAACAGTAGGTTACCTACTATTTACAATCATCATTGATTTTTCGCAAGTAGGTGCCGGCAGTGATTTAGGGCTCCCGCACACGGGCCACCGGCCACAACCACAAAACGCCGCCACTGGCATATTTCCTGTATTTTTCATACATTTTATATGGACTCGCCGCACACGGTTGGCGCCGGTGGCGGCCACACGCTTCAAATCTTCTTCTTCAAGCTTCTAGTGGCGGCGTTTGTGGCTGTGGCGAGTGGCTCGTGTGCGGCGACACTTAACGGTGATATTATTCCAAGAGAACGTTGGATGCAGGAGCGAACAAAGCGACTGCGTTTTGCGTTTTGGCACCTTGGTTTTCTTTTGAACGAAAGTCGACATAATGCAGAAAAGTTACATACACACAGATCATAAAATATATGTTTTTAGATTAATTTGGGGGCTCAGTTCGATCTAACAATAATAAAGTTTTAATCAAATAGAATAGAAACTGAGCATGAATTCTTGCATATGTTGAGCAAAAGCGGTTGTACATACAACAGTAAGTGGACATTTGTAGATTCGTTGTTTATGTAGTTCTGATATTCTGTGGACTGAATTGTTATTTTGTTACAAGTGATCTGTGGGATAGCTAAAGTGTTTTCTGTACATAACCTTTAGCACTGATCTTTGGGCTCTTTCCAATTGTAGCATTGAGGTTATGCCGACTCCACCCCATACAGTAATGCAGTAGCAGAGAACTGACTCACATAATGCCACATACACCAGGTGTATGATCTTTTTGTTGGCCGAGTTGCGTAACATTTTCATTACGTGAATCAACTATCTGAATCGCTTTGCTACTAAGGTAATATGGGGTCTGAATGAAAGTCGTTTATCTAGCAGATAACCCCTAAGTATTTTAGAGATTCGACCTTTTTAATTTCCTCACATGTGCAGGGGGCTGTTCTGCAAGTTAAAGGGTGGATTTGAAAGTAAAGGAAGATATGATGCTGATGAGAGAGTTTTATGGAAACAGATGTAGTTCGTTTTTTTTAATATTAAGTGACAGAAGGTTAAGGTCGAGCCATTTTTTTATATTAGTTAAGTCGTTTTGGGCATTTTCGCGGACGGTTTCCCAAGATTCGCTATGAAAAATAATAGCCGTGTCATCTGCGTAGCAGATAACTTCTGCATTTGCGGTAATTGCGTGATGAATATCATTAATATAGATGATAAATAGTGTCGGGCCCAGGACACTACCTTGAAGCACTCCAAATTCTAAGCTGCGGTGATTACTGATGGTATCCCCAATTTTCACACATTGCCTTCTGTTAGAAAGGTAGGTCTCGAACCATTTGAGTGGCAGTCCTCTTATACCAATCGTCTCAAGCTTTTTTAGTAGTATAGGAATGGCAACGGTGTCGAAAGCTTTTGCTAGTTCTAGGAATATTCCTATGCATTTTATATTATCATCTAAATAAGAAGTTACAAGATTGGCTAAGAGACTTACTGCATCTTCTATGGATTTTCCCTGTCTGAAGCCAAACTGCTTGTTGGATAATATATTGTTGGAATCTAGGTATGAGGTGAATCGTTTACTGACTATTTTTCCAAGAATTTTGGAAAATATTGCTAACAGTGAAATGGGTCTATAATTAGTTGAGTTTTGTTTTGAACCACTCTTATGTACAGGAGTGACCTGTGCCTCTTTCCATTTGTTAGGAAATATGCCTGATTCTAAGCTAAGGTTTCTAATATGTGTTACCGGGATTATGATTTCACTTTTTATTTGTTTGATAAGTGTTGGTGTAAAATTATCCGGACCTGCTGGGGCGCTGTCATTTCTCAGATTTGTGATTATTATGTCTATTTCAAAAACGTCGAATAGAAAGAAAAGTTGGTTGAATAAAGAAATTTGTATTTTGAGGTTCTCCTAACTGTAGTTTGTTTAGAACTGATTCCTGAGTTTCATTTATGTCTACGAGAATTTTACTGGCTAGGTTTTTGCCAACGGAGGAGAAGTAATCATTGCAGATGTTTATGGAAGTTTGTGCAGAAGATTCAATTTTAAGCAGTTCATTAGGGATACTTCTGCTGTTGGACTGTTCACTGATAATTCTGATAGCTTTCCATAAACCTTTAACATTGTTTTTGTTATCTTCTAATAATTGTTGTCTGCCGTGTTCGCGTTTAAGCCTGTGTACGATATTTGTGAAGAAGTTCCTGTATCGATTATAAATTAGTTTTTTTGTTTGGTCGTTGGGGTGTTTATTTGAATCACGATGAAGTTTGTCCCTGCGGTTCATGCATCTAATGAGTCCGGGTGTAATCCAGGGTTTTGTGATGAATTTAGAGCGGCTAATTGTCCTTTCTACCGTGTGTTTTTGTACTGCACTTGTCAGAATGTTGTGGAATTCACTGGTTGCTTTGTTCACATCTAGTTCGGACACCACTCCAGACCAGTTTACGTCTTTAAGTTCCTCTGTCAGTGCTGGGAAATTGATTTTATTTATTTTGCGTTGTTGATATTTTGAATCGGAAGGCGTGAGCATGTTGTACCCCATCATAACCAATAACCATACGGTGATTGGTAATATCAATATCGCAAACTATTCCTATAACAGTCTGGTATTTTGATTTAAGGAATATGTGATCTAAGCATGAGTTTTGGCGAGTAGGTTTCGAAATAACCTGTTTCAGTCCGTTTTCGGACATTAAACTTAAATACTCTGACTGTGAAACGTCTGTCGTCGATAAAATATTGATATTAATATCTCCGGTCACAATGATTGTTTGATATTTGCTTATTGAGGTAAGTACTGGATCTAGAGAGGAAATAAAGCTATCCGGTTTGCGTGTTAAAGAAAAATCGCTGTATGTAGAGCGCAATGTAGGCGCGCAGAAGATTGTGCTTACGGATGCCAGAATTGGTTCAGGGGTATTGGGGGTACCTATCTAAAGTTTAGATAAACTGGTTTTCGTAAAAACGGTATGGTCCAGTTCAAAAAAATTATATAAATGACGGATATGGTAGAACTTGTTTACATATTATAATGCTCTCTGTGTGTATTTACACCCGCTGGTCTACTTATTTCATATAACCTGCTATAATCCCCTACAACTACCTACATACCTAGGTACCTATTACTTTTGCATGTTTCGAATATTAAAAGATACAATAATTTTGGAGTAGCTCCGGGCAGCATGTTGGGACCGCACGTGTTTTAAATTACATTTTTAAAGTAAATTCAAACGGCATTCGTCGAGTTGGCTGATGGAATTCTATAAAAATATAGTAACTTCAAATATATAAGTATACCTAAGTAATTATAAGTAAAAAAAAGTAAGTATAAGTAAATATATAAGTAATCAACCTAATAGCATCATAATTAATCATGTTTCATCAAAAGCTGCTCAGTAGTGCTTTTGCTTTTAGTGTACCTACTTGATCGATTTTGGTTTGGTTTTCATCATCATTTAAATAATAAGTAGGCCATTTAAATATAGTGACGTACACGACCTTGAATTCGAAAAGGGCAGGTATACAATGCCAATACTTGTGCATCTGGGGCAGTAAAGAGCTTGAAGTAGATAGAGCTTAGTGGGCGAGGGCGGCGGCGCGGCGCAGGCGTGTTGTGCCGAGGGAGTATCGATCGTTGGCTGCAAATTGCCGCCAGTGCGCACGCAGGAGACGGGGTTCGTGTCTGGCCAACGAGGGCTTGAGGTTTTCCCGCGCAGTGAAACAGCGCATAGCTGCGCGCAAGGCCAAACAAAGGGGCGAAGAGAGGGGTGTCCTCCGAGGGCGCGAGCTCGGCCCGGGACCCTCACATTACGTAACATTAAACGCACAGGACGGCGCACAAACAATGTGATTTTATTTTATCTTAAAATTTTCTACTGTTTTTGATTACTTATACAATTTTTAGGATTAGTATCGTGATATTATGTTAACTTGCGGGCAACTAATTGAGTTCATTTCAACGTATTATAATTTAAGCACTGTTATATCGTGCAGATCTACTATAGACCCAATATCTTGCGAAAATAATAAAACCGGACAATTTTAAAAAAATAATGTTTTTGTGAAATGGCAGTGAAGTTTCGGGACAGTGACAACCAAGTTTTTAAAAACAAAAATAAATCGATAGTTTTAGGAATTTTATATACTATAATATTAATATAAGTAGTAATAATAAGGATAATGAAAACGTTTTCAAAACAAATGAATAGTATTGTACTAAATGTGGCAATACGAAATTATTCATTTCATTGAGAAAGCAGTATTTTCACAACAGTCTTATATGTCGCGCTGATATTGTCAAGATGACTATGGGTAAGTTTTCCATTATATTCTTCTAAATAAGTGAAAGCCCTTTCTCGATAACGTTTCTATTCTTTTACGATGTATGAAGATTGATTCGATTTAGATTCAAGTTTGAGAAATTTGTCGTAGGAACCCATTTACTGTTACTTACGGCTTTATCGATTCTCGCTTGTACCTACTAGTATAAGTCTAGACCAGGTAGATTCAAGTAGACTGTAGATAAATATAGGTTGATACGAGTGAACCTTTATTTCAAGTCTAATTCCAATCTCATTATAATACCCAAGAAGATTCTCGAGTCAAGGTGGACGTGGGTGTCGAGGGGTACTGTACCGATGAAGACAAGACGTAGGTAGGACGAAGGCAGGTGTCGATGGATAATGTAATATATTGTGTCTGCCCGGAAAATAATATTAAGAAAACAGTCAAGAAAAAGAGTCAGATGCACTTATAGCTACAAACATGGCACAAAAGGGAGGATGCTTGCAGCAGTGAAGCAGTGGGTGGAACAAAGCAGCTAGTGGTAATGTTAAGGATAGCTACAAACAAAAAATAATCATCTTTTGCTCCTGTTGTTTAATATATCAGAATTGATGTCGTGCACTCGCACAACAGAGATTACTAAGAGACACAGTATTTTTGATACTAATTAAGAGAGGATCCGATCCTTCTTATCCCTGAGGATCTCTTTGCTATTGCAGTAAAACTACCGTTTCCTAAAAGAGCGGTGGCCGCCATATAACGATGCAGTGACGGCTGTCATGAAAATTATGGCAGCGGAGTTTGACTCTGTCAAAAAACGCTCTCTAGGAAAACACAAATTTACTCTCATAAATAACGTTAACGCAATTTACCGGCGAATGACGTTCACTGAAACGTTATTTATGATAGTATCATAAATAACGTTTCAGTGAACGTCATTCGCTGGTAAATTGCGGACACTAATTGGCGGTTACCGCTCTTCTAGGTAACCGTAGCTTAAGCGTAGGTAGGTATAGCAAAGATGCAACCCGTGTGTTTATAATACTAGCCCACTAAACGATGCAATCCCAAGCAGACACAACAATACAAGATGCGTTGCGTCACCGGATGAGTCGCGGCTAAATCGCAACGTCTCATTCAGATAGTAGATATGTACAGACGCCAGCACATCAAGCTACTACAATCTGTCAAATTTCTTTAATAGATTTTCAACTTTATCACTTAAGTATTAAGGTTCAAGGTTCATTGGGAAAATTTGACAGTTTCGGGTAGCTTGACCTGCTGGCGTCTGTACGTACCTATGAAAGTAGAGTGTCACTGTGAGGACATGCTCGCACCTGGCAGATGAAGAAAGATAGGTACTCATTAAGAGGAAGGATATTACGCTATGAATATAACAATAGGTAGGTACATAAATATCAGCATACTTAATTTGATCTTTTATATTATTTTCATTTTCTATACACAGCGTGGATTTTTAAAGTTATAAGGCATTCCCCTACTGGACATGTAGATGGAGGTTTTCCTTAAATTTTGAGTAGGTAATGTTAACCGCATTCACAGATTTTGGAGAAATTGTATAGTCAGCTAGAAAAACGTTAATCGTTAACGCGTTCTCACTTTTTTTTTTGTATATGGTGTAAATCGATACAATTTCGTATGTAGATTAAAATGGACCAACTAAGGTTTGAGTACCTACCTACCTTCTAGATTCTAGATTACGTGATTAAAGATTTTTCATTAATGGATATATTCGGTTGGAGTGAAAAAATAGAGTTTTTATGAAAATTCTTGCTGGTGTGGTAAATTGAGATTTATCTCTGTAGGTATACAAATGAATCGAAAGAAAATAAAATATGTCTTCAATTTGTTCTCGGCTTTTCTGTTACCGTTATGTAAGTTGGCGCCACACCCTGCTAGATATTTGGTACGTAGGTACACTTACACACCTGTGACTTAGGTACGCGTACTTTATACAAAGTAAGGCAAGGGTAGGTGGGTAGCGGGATCGTCCGAAAGGGTTAGCGCTGCCCTGGCTAAGGAAGGAACGCGGGTGGGTTTTAGTCACTAAGAGTCTGACACTCCTTTCCGGGAGGGGTCGTTTGATGATTTTCCATCCACAAAAAAAAAGGCAAGGGTAGGTTAGGTAGTTACCTATTTTTTGAATTTATTAGATTTAAGTTGAAAAATTTTCCCACGAGCTCATCCGTAGGTAACCTACTTAACTATATTTTCCAGCTAGCACAATTTTCGCTTCTAGTGCCTGTTTTCCTCTTGTAATTGAAGAGAATAACTCGGTCAAAATTACAGGGAATTAAGTACTTATACAAAGTTGACCAAATTTTAATAGGTCGTTTAATTTAGAACGTTAATTTGTTTGTTAATGAGTTACGCAATTTTGACGTTCCATCTAACCGCCTGAATCTGAGTGTCAGTTTGTTTAGTTGCGCGCGCAGTGCGAACGTGCGCTCCGCAGCGGAACTGTGCGCGTGAGTCGCGCCGCGCCTTCCTGCGCCCGCGAATGTCCAGTGTCCACGGTTGTTCCTCAACTACTCTATGTCCTCGCTTTACGACGCGCGCCGATTGACACCATCACCGTAACGCAATACACGCTACAATTGAAACTCAACGTGCGTGACGAAAATTCCCGCGTTTTTCTCACAATATTCACAAAGCCGTACCAACCATTGAAAGTTACAACACAAAACTTAAAATTAAAAGTTCATAAACAAATTGATTATGGAAAACACAGACTCATTTGCTATTTTGGACATCAACATTGGCGATAAGAAAGATGCAGGGACAGAGAAAACTAATATTCACGATGTTGCCATGAAAAAGAAGCCCTTTACCACTGTTATAAAAATTCGTAAGTTTACCACTTAAGTTCCACCCTTGAAAAAGAAAAGATTTAAGTAGAATGCAGAAGAATGGATTATTATTTTGTAACAAAATTGGAAAAAGTCGTACTTATGTACTTACCTATCTTATTTTGTAATAAAAAAGATTTATTTCAGACATTACAGTCCATAGATTGTTAGTAAATCGCAATGACATAATTTCAATTACAGCCCTTAATTATTACAAGAGCATATTCTAATCCATTCTTACTTCTGAACTACTATGCCAGATTGTAATCTGCTAATGCAAAACTGTACCCCCGTCGTTTCTTCAACAACTTGTGATTATTTAGAAAATTCCTTAAGCACTCGCAATTCTTTTACCATCAATATTAACAATAGTGTTTGGTTTTATGTTCACACATTACCTATACTTGACAATCTTGCAAGAAAAATGTCTGTTGTAGGTAATGAACGCTGTTCATTGTCTAACTGTAAGATCGTGGGAGGAACCTAGATCGCAGAGCTCAGCCGTTACAACGAAAAACCTTTTTCCTGTAACCATAGTAAAACAAACATATCAAATATGTTCTTAATAGTCTGTAAGATTATAAAATAAGAACAAAGTTAATAATTATGTAGGTCATGCGGTGCCTTTAGTTTCTCTTCACAATAGATAAGAACAAGAGTTTGTGTGTGCGCATTGTAGCTGAGTGGCACGTTTGTCGCTTCCGCTAGTCGTCCTTATTGTCCTCAATATCGGGTGGCACGCGCCTCGTCCCTGGACGGCGCGCGGCGGCCCACGGCCAGGCTCCGAGGGAACCAGTCATGTTCCACTCCGCTGCGCGCGCGTTGCAATGCCCTGCTTCCTATAAGCTAAACAGACTTAGTGTAATCCTAGGCACACAAAGAGAATAATAAACGGTCTACGGTTGTAAACTAATTAATGTTAATCGCATAACTTCCGTAATTAATAGTGTGTCAACTTGTCAGCCATTCATAATCTTCTACCAGCTTTTACCCAGGACCCATGTCAACTCATGTAAGATCTCTGGTCACTGATTATGACAGATTGGGACAAATATTTTGATAATATGAACCTGAGATTTTTGCAGTACCTATTGTCTTACAGGTACCACGCACCCATTAAATAATCATAATCAATCTTTAGGCGATAAGTGTACAGGATACTGTGTTTACTAAATACATAGTTTTTTTGTAAACTTAAAGCAATGTATGTCGGTATTGTATTACTGCATAACTGATGAATGAAAAAGCGGCCAAGAGCGAATCGGGCTCGCACAATTAGGGGTTAACTAAACTACACTGAGCAGTATTTCAGGGTACTGTTAGTTATTACTGTATTGCAAATAATAATTCTGCGCTAACTCTTAAAAATCTATAGGTACTACATCTAGATGAGATAACAGTGTAAAGGAAAAAAATAAACTGCACTATATTATGTATGATTCACCAAACTAACGATTATTAATACCTACCTATTCCTATTTGGATTTGGGTCCTATTTTTGGGTTTTCTTGGAGCAAGTATTAAATACACTCACAAGCGGCTATAATTTTCATATACGTGATGAATAGGTTCCGATTTTCGTTTCCGGTTTGAACCCTAAAAATGAACGTTCCAAGCTCTTACTTTGATTGACCGTGTAATGTTGATATTGTAGAAAATGAGTAATAAATCAGGATTTCCGACATTATTACAAAACTACGCCTGCACAATCTAATAAAAGAATCCACCACTAATTCAATGTAGTCATTCGTAAATAACTAACACTGTGGATTAGACTGAATTGATGTTTCCAAAACCATGAATAACATAGAGCATTTAATTTGGTTGACAGAACGTGATCGTGGTGAGCGTGACTACATCGGGTTCGCGACGCTGCCCGAGCAAGTGCATCGCAAGTCGGTGAAGAGAGGTTTCGATTTTACACTCATGGTAGTCGGTGAGTCAGGGCTGGGCAAGTCGACACTCATCAACAGCTTATTCTTAGGAGACCTTTACAGGAACAGAAAAATACCTGACGCTCAAGGTAAGATAAAAGGAGAATACCAGCAGGACAGAATGCTATTAGACTGCAATCAATGAAGATGCTTCAATATTTATTATTCACATTGCAGACAGAATAGAAAAAACAACATCTGTTGAAAAGAAAACAATGGAAATCGAAGAACGGGGGGTAAAGTTGAGGTTGACAATAGTAGACACACCCGGGTTTGGAGATGCCATTAACTGCGAAGACTCATGGAGGGTTTGTTCTGCGTACATCGACGAACAGTTCAGACAATATTTCACAGATGAAAGTGGATTGAATCGGCGTCACATGCAAGACAATCGAGTGCATTGCTGCCTCTACTTCGTTCCGCCCTGGGCTCATAGGTAAAACACATTTTTTATTACAATACACGACATTTTACCCACTCTTAGATAACTTTCTCTTTTGTTCTTTTGTGCTTGCGTTGTTTTATATGCTATTGTGTTGTCAAACAAGTCCCTCCGCATACCTCTACTTGAAAATTATAGAGTACGAACACCGTGTGTAATGAGGCGAATAATTTGAAATTGACCAATTGGCCGTGGATCTCTTACTTGGCCAAGACTTTCTGTCTATGGAGAAAACACACATTGACCCAATTCCGCTAGGTACAGACGCCAGCAGGTCAAGCTACCCGAAACTGTCAAATTTTCCCAATCAACCTTGAACCTTAATGCTTTAGCGATAAAGTTGAAAATCTATTAAAGAAATTTGACAGATTGTAGTAGCTTGATGTGCTATGGCGTCTGTACATAAATAGATTCCATCTCATATATACTATCTCCCATGTGCAGTCTACGACTGTACAAACGTGTCCGGAGGAGAGTATTATTTCTATTGAGTCAAATATGGTCAGGGCCATAGAGATTTAGAGATAGAGCACCGTTGCGGAAGCACATGTGCCGTAAATTGTATACGTACTAGAGGAGCTAAAACAATCTTAAGTATTCGAAATAACGTCCTCACAATATCTTATGTGGTTAGGTACTTTACCTATCAATATTCATACAGTTATTTTCATAATATCTAATCCGGCACCGATAACAGGAAGCTAAATAACGCTTGTATTGGGTATTTAAATAACTATTATATTCAACACAGTACAGAGCGAATACGTATCGCAGGATAATTATTCAAAAATCCCAAAATCTGCATAAAATTCCTATGTATGGACATTTTGATAATAATAATGGTAATTGCCTATCGTCAACAACTGGCATGATTTATTTAGCGCATCGTAAACAGCAGTAACTTCACTTTATTTGATAGCTAGCAATAAACAGATCAATAACAACTCGATGGAGTATGGCTATTAAAACTCTTATGATGGTAATGCCAGCCATTTCCCCTCGGAGATATTTCTCAACAAACATTGACATCCAATCATGGTCGTTAAAAAATCCATTGAATGAATTTTGATTTACTGACGCCTGACGCTTTCTATTAAAGCTTCCATTGATTGGTATAATGTAATAAATCCGTTGTTAGTCAATTGAAAGGTCTCAACTGTTGCCAATGCTTGTTTTATCTCTCATGAAATGAATATGGGACACATAGCCTACACCCTCGAGGCCTCGACTAAGGAGCAACGTATTCTCATCATCCTCGAATAAATTAGGTTCTTTTTTATGACGATCTGAATCATAATGAACTTGATATGGTGCATAGTATATTATGCTCTACATTTACATAGGCAGAGGCATCGAAAGCAGTATGTTAAGAATAACTAGATACGGTATTTATCGCGTTACGACGAACACCATCTCAATTTGTCGAGCTACAGTGATGTATGCAAAGGCACTATTAATACAACAGCTCATTGCAGCTTACGTCACGTGGACTTGGAAATGATGAGACGATTGCACCGTAAAGTGAACATCGTCGTAGTGATAGCGAAAGCGGACTCTCTCACAGCTGCCGAGGTGAAGCGGCTCAAAACGCGCATACTCAACGATTTGGAAGAGCATCAAATACAAGTACGAACAATTTATTCGTAGAAACTCTTATTTTCTTAGTAACGGAAATGCTGCAAGCTGCAATAAATTGTGTGAATTCTTTATCAGGTTTATCAGTTCCCTGAATGCGATAGCGACGAGGATGAGGAGTTTAAGCAACAAGACCGTGAGTTGAAAGCGGCGGCTCCCTTCGCTGTGGTCGCTTCAGATGTAGTACTAGAAGTGGGAGGCAAGCGAGTGCGAGGGCGGCAGTACCCTTGGGGAATCGTCGATGGTAAGTTTGTTAAACTTCATTTTCTCTTCTTTCAATTAAAGTAAACATTTTGTGTAGAAAAACCACCAAGTACATACCTTATTTATAATATCAAAGAAAGTGGAAAATTAAGAAACCTTCGTTCACCAATCTTTTACCTGTCGATAGATGAGTTCTGGTTTTTAATCAAAGGTTCAGTATACTGTTGGTACCACATATGCAAATCAAGTGCGTTTTTAGATTATGTTTCTAAACTTATAAATAGATCGTGGGTGAAATTGAAGACATGACCCACACAAATCTCGCGATGTAGTCTTTGTCATTAAACAATGACATTGGTACATAGTGTCGAGAATTAGTAAACACTAACTGCATTCTAAAACAAGAATCAAATAATAAATCGCATCCACATCCGACGACCACTATCTAGTTAACAATCTACAGGTTAGTAACACAACAACAGATTACTCATCGGGGACAATAATGTTTGAAAATGATGCAGCAACCAACAGATAAACATCGATTATCTTATCCCTTTCCCAGGTCTACTTGAAAAGTAGGCCCTTGAACTATTTTAACATACATGTCTACTTGTCTAGTTAATCTGGCAGTAATCTATAGTTGTTGAAACCCAGAATACAGGAGATTAGTGTTGCTTTTAGGGGAAAAAAGTAAAACTGGTCTAAAGATGGTTCCCTGTCGCACGCCGTGATTCCGCGCGGTTCAATGCGTGAATACGTAGCGTTTTACTTTGTATGGATAACCAATAGCACCCAACCATTGCATCTCACTTTTATATAGGCTTACTTGAAGGATTTCCAATGGTTGTAAACGTGTCGACGGACCGTAATCTCAATCAAATGACCTGAGTATGTACGAGTAGTCTGAAAACATTCCAATAAATAGTTGTGATATTAACAGTGGAGAACCCTCGGCACTCGGACTTCACGAAGCTGCGAACGATGCTGATCTCGACGCACATGCAGGACCTGAAGGATGTGACGCAGGATGTGCACTATGAGAACTTCCGAGCACAGTGCATCTCGCAGATATCGCAACACGCCATGCGGGAGAGAGGGTTTGTAAATATTACCATTTTTCTTTCTCTCTTAATCATCATCATCGCCATTTTAGTCGAACTATATGACCGGTTGGTTGGTCAATGGCGCCGATTCCCTTGTTCACAAACTAAAATAAATTTAAGTTCAGTGCATCTTTTTCGAGGACAAAAGATAAATATTATATATTATGATAAACATTTAGTCCTGTCAAATTAAGATACTCATAGACAGTTTAGACGTGATTAAAAACATGGCGACTAAAAATACGTCAATTTACGTCAGGCGCTGACTGATGTGACAGGACTAAACTAATATTTATCTTCTGTCCTTTTCTTATTGAAATAGAAAGAAAAAGACGCGCTGAACTTAAATTTAGTTTAGTTTGTGAACAAGGGAATCGGCGCCAATGACTTTTTATTTCCCTCTTCAACTAGTGAAGAAAAGGAGCCCAGCTAAATCCTCTCTGTTTTTATAACAACAATTTTTTTAAGTGTTTCATACGACCGTGTCCTATTCAATTTCATCATAAATTAGGGAGGAGTAAGAGCCCAAACCGCCTACAATACTTATATTAACCGTCACGTTGACCTCGCTAACTAAGCTAAATTGCCCGTGCTAAATAAAAGAGGGTTCACCTCAATAGACCATGAGTCGCGTCCTGAACCCGCGAGTTACTACTATCGTTAAATTAGTGTACGAGTACCTAGTAGATAAAATTAAAAACTTCGTAAGTCTAACAGTTTTGGAATATAGCTATATTTAGCTCAACAGAATTAATTAAAAGATGAGGTCAATTATTGTGCTTGGAACATACTTGGCCCGGCTAGAAATAGAACAATTTACTCAAGTGACCAAGGCTTCACTTAAGTGTATATAGGCTGAACCATACTCTGCATTCTAGGATTTTTATGCGAAGTGTTACAATAGCTAGGCTTAAAAGCGGTTTGTTTGTAGCGATTTCTTTGGAGGTTCCATTTCACGTTCACAAGAAGCTTGAGCTTGAGCTTTTTACATATTTTAAACTAATATTTACAGAAAACTGAAGAGAGACTCGATGGGGAACAACAACGACGTAGTTATCACGGACACCGACCGCCTGTTGCTGCAGAAAGACGAAGAGGTAACATTCGTACTTTTTATTCTATTCGATTAACGAAAGCCACCTTCCATAGTTTCATATTATCAATCCTCCTCCTTTAACTAATGACACCATTTTATACAATTATTCCAAATTCACAGTTGGATTTCAATCACATGTATAGAGAAAGAAACTGCGTACAGAATACCTAATCCGGACACTTGTCAAAGAAATAGTTATAAATTCAAAACGTGTTATTGCTAAAACTGATACGGCCGTAAGTTACCACTTTGTGGTATGCACACGGAGTTTAACTACTTCGTCAAACATTTTACTACTTTTCTATCCACTTATTCAGTCTTCTTGCATCTAGCCTTGCAATTAGATTTTGAGTAAATACGGTGACTTACTAATGAGCTAATTTTTGTTTTGTTTACAGATCCGACGTATGCAAGACATGTTGACTCAAATGCAAGAAAAACTCAAAGCTTCCGATAAAAAACATGACAGTATTATAGATGTATAAAAAATAGACTGCAATGTATGTAGGTAGCGTAGCGTTAAAAATTACCTACTCACATAGATATAATAAAATGAGAACCTCTTTAGAAAATTCAAATGAATTTAGATTTTTATAAATATAATAGTTAAATATATTGTGGAATAATTTTACACCTAATTTCAAAGAAAACTTGACTTATTTTATATAGGTAGATGTTTACTAGGAATGTCTCGTTTGTAAATGGCTATCAATTTTATGACTGTGGAGCGAGGTACGGTAGGCCGTATGTCAGGGGTAACAAAACCTATATAAGCTGACCTCTTATTCTATTGAAAATCAGTACTACGCTACGCCAGGCCGAGGTCAAACTGTTACCAATGCCGTGCGGCCTACTGTACACGACACAAAAGTAATGTACACAATGAAGATTTTATGGAGTTCCTCGCTCCAAACCTGACGCGAGCCGCTAGCCGAGGCCGACCGTGGTGCGATGAGGAAACAGCAGTTGCGTCCGATGTGCCATGCCATGTCTAATATTGATGTGCACTAAATTGGAACGCGCGACAGACGCCCACGCCGATGCTACTCGTACTTCCGGAACGCACGGGGCCCGTTTGCGTGGAAGAAAATCTTTGAGGTTTTTTCTTTTCAACTCGGTCGTCGATCTAACTATATTTCTATCTATCAATAATTAGGTACCTACAATTTAGACAAAATTATAATGTCTTATTATGTAACCTATGATCTGAAGTTGGTAGTTATATTTTTATCCCTGCATAAGATTACACATAGACTAAGTAGGTAGGCGTGTTGTTAGTCCTAAAATCAACTCGTTCTATGTTTTGTATAGTTGTTATACCATTTATGTATTTTTTACACTAAAATTTTATGTGGATTTTTTACGAAAGAGCCCTCTTAAATGAGACAACTTCATATCACAATATTTCAAATTTGCAATATTAAATTTTATAACCAGTAAACGGGCAAAAAGATTGTAAGGCCTGAAACAATGTTAATAGGTATAAGTATTGTTTCTTAAATCGTAAGACCCAAAACAAACCCTTTAAAAAAATTAAGTATGTACCTACTTAGTAAATTCTGTAACATACACGTATGATGCACACTTATACCTAAATGAGAAAAATAAATGCAACAAAAACGTACCAAACACATTTTCTGTAGGCTAACAATTAAAAATCACAACAACACTCAACACTTTACAAGGCAATTATTAGTTTTTGTACGATTATTTATTACTTGAAAACTTTGAACTATGAATTAAGATTATGTATAACTACCAGATAAAACAACCAAACTACTGTCACTGTCTAGGCATACCAAAGTGTTTAATGTAATATATGAATTTTGTATCGATATTATTGAAATTAAACAGTAAATTGATACTTTACCTATCTTTACCTTTTATTGAAGACTAACCCCGCCCCGCACCCTAATTGCGTAACGCACTATCAATCATAATCTGAATAATTTTGAAGGATATTGCTAATCCATGGCTCCTTATGTTCCAAAAATTTGTCTACTCAAGAACTTAAAAAGCGCAATGAATGTGGTTGAACTGTCAAAATGATTGCCATTCCTACTGATAATGTGTTACGCAATTACTATTAAATAGAGATCGTCTAGTTTAAAGTTGCACGCCCTTCTACTAAAATGTAAATGCCTGCAAACATTTGAAATGTGTATGCAACAAGCAGTGTAGAGGGTAAAAGCCGTGCTATTTTAAATTAGACGATCACTCACCTTTGTAAATAAGTACTCAATTACTTACAGATGCCATTAACCTTCCCTGAGGAATCACGGCAAAAAGTAGTTAGGTACTTTTAAAACTGTACGAACGAGCGATTTCATTACAAAATATTTATATACATTCCGTATGCCTAATGGTCCAATCCCGATTTGCCATCGGCAAAAATAACGAACATCCATAAAAACTTTCATCCCCTATTTCACCACTCGAGATGAACTTTGCACAAGAGTTCCTCATAAAAACCAAAAAGAGTACTTTCGTTAAACAAACATCCTGACGTGACACAAGCTCGTTAGGTCGGATTCGCTGGTTGATGTTGAACTGGCTGCAAAAGGTTACATGCTCTGTCCTGGCTGCTGGCTGTTGCTGGTTGGCTGGCTGTTGTTGGCTTGGAGGTGAGCAGCTGTAAGGGAAGGTCTTAATTTTCTGCATTATGTTTATGGATCTCTTGTGCAAAGTTTCAAGCTTATAGACTGAGCCTTGTCTAGCAGCGAATGATCTTAACACATTTATTATGTAGAAGATTAAAGCTCAAAAATCAATTTGAGCTGAGATATACCAGTAGGTATAAACAGGTTGATTTTTTATATGAGATTTCAGGGGTGAAATCCGAAAATATGGGACAAAGGAACCATGACCGATTTTGTAGTTTTGGGTTTCAGCTTTGTGATCACCGTTTACATATTAGAACGGAACTTTTTTTTATAGTAACAAGTCACTAACAAAATTCTGACAAATAAATGAAAGATTACTTACTATTGATGTTCGATTCAGCACTGACGCGTATCGAAAGGTTGTGAAAATTATTCAGTCTTTCATGACAAATAGACGCTCTCTGTCTGAAAAGACTGGATAACAAAGTATACAAAAAAATAAAATTTGTCTCCCCTGTGTCTGTGTCAAATTTTCGAGATGTCAAAATTGTCAAATAATGAAATGAACCAATAGCGATTTTATGAATTGATTGCTGCTGGTGAAAAATTAAACATTTTTAATTTATATACGAATTTTAATAAGTGTAAAGTCGAGTCCATTAGAATAGAGCATGCGATAGTATTTTTTTAATCAAATAGGAATTCAAAATGGGTGACAGAGACCTTTCTATGGGTCCCCGACAAGGTGTAACCTATCCACTAAAGGTTCAGTATTGTGGTAATTGTTCTATGCCGATAGAATATTGTGAATACTACCCAGAATACGATAAATGCAAGCAATGGCTTGAAAAAAACCTGCCGACAGAATTTGAAAAAGTGAAAATCGGTGAGTTCTTTGTGAGAATCTTGACATAGCTAGGTTAAGTTTATCCATAAAATAGTTGATTTTTTGTATTTATTAAACAGGTACACATGAAAAATCTGTTGTTTATAATAAATAAGGATCTATCGAAATTGAATTGAAAATGGAATACACTAACAACGAACCACTATGTTAAAAAACATTAAATTATTTGATTCACAACTTTTTTTATAACTCATTCCAGATGAGGAAGAAAATGCAGGTGGTGAAGAAGAAAAGAAGCGCCAGAAGCGTGGTGGCAAGGGCATGTTGAAGTCAAAGAAAAAGGAAGATGTTCCGAAGCTAGTGCAAGTGTCTAGGGCCCCTCGGGGCAAAAAGAAATCTGTCACTGTGGTGTCTGGACTGAGTACTTTCGGTACGTAGAAGTGATTAATTTGGTATTCTTTAAAAGAAAGAAACTTTCATATGCCAAATCGATATAATAACCTTCACATCTTGCATCATCTCTTGAGTTTTATGTTATTATCTACATTTTCAACCTATCTTTCAAATCAAATTCAAGTAACATAGACTCATAATAAGAAATATGGGAACACACACAGTCACATTAAGTAAAATCACACACATTTCCAATAAGAAGTTATAGCCAAGAAAAATAACATCCATCTGAACACGAAGCATTATCATTCGCTGAAATTATCAGGTTAATTTGTCATGGACAATAATAACTAAAGAGTGTCCTTGGAGTTTCTTACCCATTCTTCTACATAGAAAATCTATGTTTTGGAATGGGCAACTAGCTTCAACTTTCTGACTAACTGACCAACTATTTGACAATTCAAAAGTGCCTGTAAATGGTTTAATTGAAATAAATGTTTTGAGTTGAGTTTGAACTATAAAAAGTTTTTCTTTTCAGATATTGATTTAAAGGTGGCAGCAAAATTCTTTGGTACAAAGTTTGCTTGCGGATCTTCAGTTACTGGAGACGATGAGATTGTAATTCAGGGGGATGTGAAAGATGATCTTTTTGATATTATTCCAGAAAAATGGCCTGAGGTATTTTATAGATCATAATTATTAAAATAAACTCACATTATTGAAACATGAGACTAGTCCCCTATAATTAAAAAATATCATGACACTTAGACAATCATGATTTTATATTTATTATGTAGACTCGTGCATTCAACTTTGTAACTTAACACATAATTCCTATACACTTAAAAGTTTTTTTTTTTATATAATTTGTAAATTCCCAATTGATTTTCTCTTTTCCAGATTGATGAAGATAGTATTGAAGACTTGGGAGATCAAAAAAGATAGTTTCAACTTGTGAATTGATATTAATTGATAATGCTTTCTTTCTTATCTATTTGTTAAATGATCAAATTAAATGTTGAAAGCAAAACCATTTCTCAGATTTAAATATTATTTTAAACAGCTCCCTCATAATAATTGGTTATATTATTATCCAATTCTTTCACTAACTTTTGTCACTCTAAAATTGTTAAGAATTAAAGCATTACCAACATGTTCTTATTTATTTTATGAGCTTCATAATTTGAATAAAGATGCGGAATGATTGTTGTAATTTGTATTTCATCATTGTCTACCAATGACCAGAAAATCTTTTATAATATTACTGATCTGGACCTACCTCTTATTTATTTAAACTTTATTGAAATAATTATATAGGCAATCTTCAATCCATGCTATACATATAGCACTACCATGGATGTGTCAAGCAAGTTAGGGAGGCCTATCAAATGGAATGAAAGAAGCAGGGTTTTAAAGCTAAAAATCTTATTTGGTACACATCTCTGAATTTAAGAAGCTTGGTGGTTCAAGACAGTGCCCAATCTGACTTGCTAATTGAAATCCCAACTCTGATTACATTTTTCATAACCGCTTTCCTGAATCCTTATTAGGAATCAGACTTTTTCGCTTAGTTGTAATCATTTATTAAAAATAAATAATATCAGCCTAATAATATCCCACCACAGGGCAAACGCCAGGTCTCTACTCATACAGAAAAGGTAGGTAAAGGCTGTGCTCGGACTATTGTAGAATACAGTACTTAGTCAAAGTAGTAAAATGACAGGTTTTACTCATCTAATGAATTTTGGTGTTTGTAATCAGAAATTATGAACACAAAGGGCGATTTTTTTTTCTAAATTGAATGTCAGGTCAATTTAGAACTAGGAGGTTCTGACAGCTATCCGGTCTATCCTGTGGATGTCTTGGTAAATTAAGGCGTACAGTCACGAGCAAAAGTATGTATACACTCGGCTTTATTCAAAAGCGATTTACTCCTTTATTTTTTAATGAAATTTTATGTTTTTACTAACATTGCATTTTCGAACCCATAGGTTTATGTAATGTGTCATATTTCTACGTTGCATTCGTTATTTCACGAAAAAATCGCAATTGAAAGTTGTCTAGTGTTGACATATTGGTGCTCGTGACTGTACAGCCGTCGAGTCGATCATTTTGTACCCACAAAAATTTTACGGAACCTAATTAAGTGCGGGTCCGAATCGCACTTCACCGCTTTTTACTAGGGATGATCGATATTATTCATCGATGGTGAATAAACATCGATGTTTAGTTGAAAAACATCGATGTTTTAACTTCGATATAATCGACACATCGATGTTATAAGAATAAAGTATCGAAACCTAGCGTGCATTGGATGTTGTACTAGCTAGACAACTATCACGTTCAACTATTTTTTTACACTAGATGACACTGATCAATGTAACCGAAGTAAGCCGTATGTACCTACGTAAATACAAACAATTGAAGAAATTACGAAACGATTGCTACAAACAGAAAATGCCTTATATATCCTTGCTGTCACCACTCTACTGGATCCTCATTTTAAAAATATACATTTCAAAGACGAAATATGCCTACGGAATTACAATTTTATTTAAAAAATCCGGTAGCTGATTTAAAACAAGACCCATTATTTTTATGGAAAGTGGTAGAATCCACCTATCCAAATTTAAAGAAAATAGCTGTTAAATATTTGTTTTGCACAGCGACATCCACAGCTTCATTAAGGTTTTTTCCAAAGCTGGCCAACTCCTGTACCAGCAACAAATAAATAAATACAAGACAGTTTTATGTGCTCCCGAAAACGTCGATGTTTTTAGGCATATCGATTATTATCGGTGTTTTTCTATCAATGATTATCGTACATCAATACTTTTGAATCGATGTCAACATCGATGTTTTTCTATCAATGATTATCCTACATCGATACTTTTGTATCGATGTTAACATCGATGTCAACATCGATGTTTTTCTAATATCGATCATCCCTACTTTTTACTTGAAGCACAGATAATATAATTATAATAATCGAATGTCATATTGAAATGGTAGGATTTCAATTTATAGTCTGGCAACATTACTGTAAAGGAGCTTTTACACGTTCGGTTCAAAAGGTTTCAGCAAGCAGTTGTATGTATGTATAGACGCCAGCAGGTCAAGCTACCCGAACTGTCAAATTTTCCCAATTAACCTTGAACCTTAATGCTTTAGCGATAAAGTTGAAAATCTATTAAAGAAATTTGACAGATTGTAGTAGCTTGATGTGCTGGCGTCTGTACAACATAGCTATTTATAATCATTCGATGCGCTTCCATACCGAATCGAACATCAATCAATGTTATCGAAGTAGTTCTCTAGCTAGACGCTGTTCACAAATCCAAAACTCAAAATTTTCGGGGGTAAGGCAAATCAGGATAGCGATATGTGTCATATTCGACACGGTAACTAGTCGAAGAGTTGTGAATAGATATGTAGGGCCAGATTAGCCACGTAGCAGGTGTAATAAATGCCATAGGCCCCGCGATTTAACATACAAAAAAACAAGTCATGGTATGGTACCTAAGTTTACCACCAGTAGAACCAATGTAATATTATCTGTGATGTGTGAATAGTAAAGTAATTTTTTCTTAGAGAAAGTTGGATGTAAGAGCGAGCGAAGTGAGCTTGAAAATCCACCTTTCTCTCAATTTTTTCACCTCTAATTCACTTCTTTGCAAATAATCAACCTTGAAAGTTTTTACAAAAAATATTGTGTGAAGCAAGTCATTTGAATAAATAAAGTAATTTGAGCATTATGGAACACGGCGAAAAGAAACGTCTTTGTTTAGAAACATTTATTTGGCTAGTGTTATAACGAGAAAAACCATTTGTATTTTGTAAAAAGTACCTATTGCCTTATTTTATCTCATAAATAATCTTTAAAACCAAAAAACGAATGCACTGAGTTTAACCACATAAAATATTTCTAAGTAGAAGTGGAGATAACCATACTCTTATAAGTCTGTGAGATAACCATGGTTTGGTGAGCGACTGTTCACAGCTCTCGCGTTGCATTAAACGATATCTTGCTGTACGTACGTCGACATATCGAGCTATATATTTCCAGTTTTAGCTGACCTCGCATTGTATAGGTTTTTCGTACAATGAGAAGTCAGTTTGTACCGACTCGTAAGTGTACACATACATAAAATGTTGTGATCAAAGGATGATATGGTAACATCCGCACTTCAAATGGTTAAAACCAAGAATATTGTTATGTTTTAAATAATTTAATTTTTCACTAAAATCATTCAAACAAATAAAATATAATTTTATTACTCAATAAAAATGGTTTCGTGGAACTGAGAACTGTCTTGCTCGTGGTAGATTTTGTATTCACATAATGGGCAACATCGTCTTCTACTTCGCAAAACAACACAAAATAAAATCACTTTACTCATTTTGCATTCGTTGTGTGTTGTGTTTTGGTATAACAATAATGATGATACGTTAGTGTAATACAAAGTGAAATTATTACTTTTATTGGAAGCATGGAAGTGATTAGCAGCTAGTTGTGATCATAATGTAGCGCTCAGTCAAGTTCCGAAATCCATTATCCATAAAAGTTATTGATCTTTTTATTGTATGAGACTGTAAATAAATATAAACTCTAAGAAACATGTCTGTGGTCAAGGGGAAACTTGTGAAAATGGAAGTCATCCAAGTTGGTGAATATGAATTCACCAAACAAGACATTATAGGGCACGGAGCCTTCGCTATGGTATACAAAGGAAGGAAGAGAAAGGTATGTGTATGATGTCAATCTGAACTTCCATGACGCGCTTTTGTTATAACTTGTCTTCACAATTAATAATGTAGTTAATCTTGAATCTAACAGAATCCTGATTGCGAAAAATACCATATTTCTCTTGTTCGACGTAACTATTGTATTGATTTGTTTCGATCGTGGGTGGTGGCATTTCATGGTATTTAAGTTCCACATTCAGCACTAACTTCGTAATTCACACACAATATTGCAATGTCTGCGTTTAGTAAACCAATGTTTATATAGATAATTTAAATGATAACAAATAATAATATTTTGTCTAGAGTGAGTGTGTGAAAATAATCAGCTGATAATAAATAACCTATAAAACTTGTAAACATTATTATCTTTACAAACCTACTTTGTAAATTGACATCCGTGTCATTGTTTATTTGATTGATTTGTTTCCAAATATTTTGCGCCCATTTAGCCAAGAAACAATGAACTTCACAAATTTTAGATTTTCATCAAAATTAACAAGACGGTTACACTTTTGTTCGAGTAGCATTTGAACTGGTATTCAAAGTCAAATTATTGTACACAATATAACTTTAATATTATAACATTATTAACCAACTATCATTGTCTACATCTATACTTATAATTTAAGCTATCCATTATTAAACAAATTGGAACAAATAAATTAATGAGCTTACTTTACATTATTTATTTCATTTCATATAATTTGTGATACTTGAATGAACATACTAAATCACTGTAAACTGCTTTGCTCTAATTTAAAACTGATAAGATAGTATTGATACAGTACCTATGCATATGAAAGTTCACATTCATCATAATGGTTACGAGATTGAGGCTAAAATATAGAACAGCAGCTATTAGCAGCTATACAAGATAAATTTTTAACCAGTGCCCAAACTGTAACCTTGAATTTAGCAGCAGCAGCCATGAAACAGTTGATTTTTTTTTTTTGATAATCAATGAAATATTTTGATGCTAGGGTCTAGAGTCTAGAATCATGTGCCTAATTCATGGTTACAGTTTGCACACTGGTCAAAATCTATTTTATCCTGTATAGTAAAAGTACAAATCCAACCTTATGAAATGAAAAAAAAAACAGTCAAGAGTGAGTTGGGCTTACACAATTATGATACCGAACCAAACTACTCAGAGCAGTCTATAAAATGGTTGTTGGTATGCCGTAATTACTGTAATGAGCATAGTAAATATAGCTTAATAGCTCCAAAACTAAACATCTAAATCATAGTAACATTAAAGTAATCTGCACTAAGTAAATGATGCAGCTTACTTTTGTTTCATATAATATCAATACTACATAGGTCAAAGGTCTATAAAAGTAAGTAGGCAACTACAATTTTTTTTTTTTTTCAACAATTATTATTACATTCATGATTCACTGTAGGTAACATAAATAAACCATTGCTTTTCTTTTGTTTTAAAAATGCCTTGAACCAGTAACAAATAATCTCCAATTCTAGTAGGTATTCGATTTCAATTTAGTAGTACTCATGACCCAACTGACTATTACATAGACACTGGTTGACTAGTACATTATCTAGAAAAAAACCAGCCAAGTGCGTGTTGGACCATGCACAGTGAAGGATTCTGTAGATGGGATGAGTGTTTACGCATGCACAGTATTTTGGTATATACCGCAAAAATAAGTTTGTATTTAATAGTATTTCTCGAAAAAACGATGAAATACAAAGTTATTACTGCGGTTGTAACCAAAAATATCCTATATCTCAAAATCCATTATCTTTAATAAAAAAAGTCACTTACAGTCTATTCCAAAAGTATGATGAAAGTGTAAACAAACGCTGTAGAGGTTAAATTCTTATGAAAACACTAACTAAAGGGAATTACTAACAGATTCATCTGTATTTAGAAAATTTCAACATTATATCTCGCCACTTTTTCCATTTAAATTAATTACAACAAAACTTATTAAATTAGCATTGTTTTTTTATTGTCTCTCCTCGTTTACCAGCATGGGGAGAGCCACCTTGAATGTTTTATTTTTCGTAATTTCAATGTGTAGTGGTGCACAGAATACACCTTAGTTCCAATTTTTATTAATAAAGCGCAAATAGTCTCTGAATAAAATGATTGTTTAACATCCGGTCGGACGAACAGACAGACATTGCGAAATTATAAGGGTTCTGTTCTTGCCATTTGGCTACGGAACCCTAAAAATACTTCCTATGTGTGTCTGATGTTATATTGCAATGTGAAAGTTTGGCAAACATTCACAGTTTGCGACACCACTAGATTCTGTAGCAAGTTGTTGTTATCATCATTAAAACAACTTTTTTTTTCTTTATTTTCACCTTATTAATACAAAAACGCAATGGTACATATTTCAAACTGCATTTTTTTGTTTTTTGAAAAAGATTCTGTCGTGAGACAGGATCTGGAATTCATCACAAACGGAACCAACTATCCAAATTTCATGTTTTCAGCTTCAGTGGTTTAGGCTCTGTGTTGATGAATCAGTCCTCTTTATAGTATATATTTTTTACAAAAGTGGGTAGGTAGTCGTTTGTTTACATTTTAGTCTAGCTTTTCTGGATGCGATGCCTGCGACTGCTGTTATCTAATAGCTTCTCTGTGACATCTTGGCGTCACCTCTCGTATCGCAGGCAGACTAGGCAGCTGCTCGATTATTCCGGTTTCTGTTTGCAGCTGGCTTAACTAGGTTACTTTGCACGTGTGGGTACTTAAAAATACACACTACTTATTTGTGAAGCCCTTATGTATAGGTAGTAAACATTTATGTATAAGACAACCATACTTAGGACAGGTATCGCAACCCCGCTATTTCAAAGATAACGATCAGTCGAGTCAGTGTAGGTACTCTAAATGTAGGTAAGTTTCCAAAGCTTAATTTTATTAATTACAGTAGCAATCGTTTCCTCAATCCTTTCCTGAGCTAGACTTTATTCTGTATTTTTACAAAAACACTGAGTTTTACTCCCAACTTAACAAGTAGTTGTACTTTCGCCAAAATCTATATCTGACCACCGTAATAGTCCTTATTGACCTTATTCCTGCTTGCAACGCTCGGCCGGCATCGAAATGTAAATCTATGGCTCGGCCGCTTTAAAAGTGCTTACCTACGCTCCCCTACGTCAACCAATAGCATCGCAGCATCGGGTTTTTGTTGAGCCCTTGTTTTTGTCATTGAAAAAAAAAAACAACAAAAACCAAAGCGGCAACATAACGATAGTGAGCATGCATTTTTGAGTTTAAATCTACATGGAAATAGTAAATATGTAGGTTAAATAGCTTTCATAGCTTTGTATTTATCGTGAAATAAAGCTTCTTTATTTCAGCAATTTTACTGATGTTTAGTCCTTCCTCCCGCAGAAACATGATTTCATGCCTCTGTTATGTGGTGAGACGGTACAGATATAATTATCAAATGCTACTTATATAGGTATGTAGTTACCGAAAGCCTTGCAAATTGCAACTGAACCCGAGAATTAGTTGACAGTAAATATTAAGCTAGAGATATAATGTACTGTATATAACCACGTATTAAGCATGAGCATGACAACTTTCTCTAGTTCGGTCCTTTTTTTTTCTATTACTCGATATTATTAGTCGAACTAAAAAGGATCCTCTTTTGTTTTACTTAAAACTCATGGCTATTGGTCGACGCAAAAAGGACGGACGCAGCCGTGGTCATCGGGGATTTTGTCTTGAAAATGATCAGTAGGTTTTGGCGATAGTACCTGCAGTTGACTCCTTTAAAAAGCGGTGTGACCTGATCTGACGTCATGGAAGAACCTACCGGTTAAGTTCTATGTTGTGCGGTCCGAGCATTAGGTTTCTCGTCTTTGTTCTAAGCCACCGGACAATAGATCGCCGCACAATGCGACACGCAACGTGCGCACCGTGCCTACGCCTCAAGGGCGCTACACTAGGCACGTGCATACACTCACAGGACATGTAAAACCATTTAAATAAACTGTAATGACTTCCTTTGTAGGTCTGCTACAGGAAATTTGCTGAACCAAAAAGTCCTGTATTTATTAGCGTACAAAAATCTTGAAAGAAATAACTATCAGTATAAGCCAAGAGCGAATGCATTTGTCGATGGAATATGCCTTTAGGAAAACCTGCAGTTCAGCAAAGTGGATAATGAGTTAGTGGCCTTATCTTTCATAACAATATATTGTTGCACTCGTAGGTATATGAACTTTCCAAGTACCTATGAGCCATAATTGTGAAATCAGTCTTCCGTAAAGGGTGTAACTTGTAACACCGGAAGTTTAGATTTACAGTCGTCTGTCTAGCCATTTTTGGCCTATTCTGGACAACATATTTTGAACAAATCCTGCTTTAGATAATAAATTAATAAGTATTAGATTGATGATTTCATCATCATCATATTTTTTATAATTAACTGAATTGTTAGAAGTGGTGGTATCTGGTTTTATACTTACTTGTACTTGTAAGTAACCTTTGTTTGCATAAAATGTGGTAAATATATAAGATGTTACAGATATCTTAGCGCAGGACACATTGCGCCTTGCAATAAACGTTTGCGTTAGCACGATATTGCCATTTCCAAACGCCACTTTCAATTCATTTCCCAAGGTTTTTCGACTAATCGCTAGGGTGAGCTAGTATATTTTTCTTGACATGACATTTAATGATGTAACAACGTAATTGCATTGGCAAACGAATGCCGTTGGCAAGTGAGAAGTGCACCACGGACGGTGACCGTGACCGCACTTCAGACACCGCAGTATCAATACCTACGTTCTAGTGTAGGTGTGGTATATTGTAATTAACTCTATTTTATTGCAATTTATAATCGCATGTTTAATTATCATTTTATTAAGAAGGAGTTTATTACTCCTTCCAATCATCTATAACCGATGTACTTGCGTGTCGTTGCCTTATAACTGCAACTACGATGGAATTGGTCTAACTACGATCTCGCACGGGGCTCGTGATGAAATCAGGTCAAATTGTAATCGCTCCACGAGCCTACGGAATGTAGGACGGGCTAATGTTAGATCTGCGCCGGCGCACCACCCTCTGGATAAAAGCAAAATTAAACCAAATCGCACTGAAGGCTGAAAATAAATCCTTGCACGTTCCAACTTAAACTCTCCTGGATTGTTGAATAAACAAACACTAAAATATCATGCGCCCAGGCGCTGACCAGGCGTGGCTAACATTTTGGTTTTCAACAAGACCACAATGTTGCCAAAATAATGCCAATACAGTTCATAGATTTCTGTATTGTTATCAGTCATTATAATATCACATAGTATCAGCTATTAAGTGCTAAACCTAGGCTGGACAATTATTACAAATGGCCTACCGTTGTCTTACTTTATGAAATATAACACTATTCTTATTTACTTATATTAGATTCATCATCATTCATATTATGTTAGGTAGGTACCTACTATCGCCAAAATCTATATCTGACCATTTTGAAAACAAAATTCCATGCATAAATGAATTAAATGATGACCACAGCTGCGTCCGTCCTTTTTGCGTCGACTAATAGCCATGCGTTGTAAGTTGAACAAAGGTCCTTTTGTCGACTAATAATATCGAGTAATAGAAAAAAAGGACCAAAGAAGAGAAAGTTTTCATTTCAACTAATTCTCTTGTTCAGTTGCAGTTCGTTGGTCTAGTAGTCGCAAGTGCGACTGTTCTCACACAATCATCTCAGGTTCGATTCCCAGGTCTGCCCTCATCTGCACTTGATAGACAAATGAAATAATCGTATATTCATATTTTTTTATTACTATAACCCGTTTCGTTATTTGGATATAGGCAAAGCTTCGTTATTTCACGGTAAATACAAAGCTATGTAACCTACATAATGTGGGCGTCGAAGCAAAAAGGGTCCAGTTCTCGGCATTTAGTTTTCGAGATAAATACGTTTCAATACCCCGTACTGATCTCTATTTAAATAATTTAATTATGTTTTAAGATTATAATGTTTATTTTTGTCCAAAACGTAAGTTGGATTCCCAAATAGAATAATTTTTGTGTTTAATTTTGACTAGTGGTTACGTAATTTCATAAAAGTTACCAGTAGCCAAAATAATCATTGTTCTGTTCAAATAATAATAAAAAAAACTGTCTTGTTATTTTGTTAGTTCCTAAATAGAGTAGGAATATTTAATTTTAATTTTTTATTGCTATTTGCTGTCGTATTTGCTCACGTTTTACTTAATACCGACAAGTGGACCCTTTTACTAAACTGTGTATCTATCCTGTATCTGGATAGTAATTAACGTAATTGTTTAAATTTTGATGTTACAAGTATAATTAATTACACGTTGATTTCATGGAGAGTATATCAATCAGATAAGAGCAAGTAGAGGTGTTTTTTTTCACTCAAACTTTGAAATGTTTTTTCTCAATTCAAGCTTTTTCAGAATTTCAACTTCAAATGTCAGATAAAAAAAATCTGCCAGTTTTTAGGGTTCCGTACTCAACTAGGAACCCTTATAGTTTTGCCATGTCCGTCTGTCTGTCTTTCTGTCTGTCCGCGGCTTAGCTCAAAAGCTATTGGTACTAGAAAGTTGTAATTTGGCATGAGTATACACGTTAATGACGCCGAAAAAGTGGTAAAATAAAATTTTGAAAAAAACAATTATTTAGGGTACCTCCCGGACATGTAAAGTGGTTTGTTTTGTGGGTTTAAGTTTTTTTTTTCGGTTTTCCCGTAGTGTCGGATATGGTTGGATAGGTCTTTCAAAAAATATTAGGGGTTTGCAAAGACCGTTTTTTGAATAAGTAAGCCGTTCATGACTTATCAAGCTTTAAAGTACCAATTTTCGTTAGAGTCAAGTGTGTCCCCCCTCTACCAACTAAACGGTGGTACTTAGTTAGAAATTCAAATTTCACGGCAGTAGTACCTATATACATATAACGAAGTTTAAAGGAAAACTATCACACTTAAGTGGGCTTTACAAGTTTACGAGTAGTAATAGTCGAGCAATTGTATTTGACTCGAAAATTTCGAACAACTCCATAGAATTCCTCAATTTAATTTTTTTGTGACGAGTGAATAGTGTAGCTCTGTGTCCTGTATTAAATTCAAAACACCGGCTATTACAAGTCTTATCCAAAACTCAAAAAAAAAAAACTTTCTGTGCAAAATTGTCGGACCAGGTGAGGTTTTGTATAGGAAGTCAAATTAGGTAGCTATAGTCATGTTTGGCCTTTAGTTAGAGCATGGTACGAAACTTTCAGTCAGCGAATACGACCCGCAATAGGCGATTACAAAAACTACGGAACCCTACACTGCGCGTGGCCCGACACGCACTTGACCGGTTTTTTGAATATTTTTTTCAATCTTCACTATCAATAATTGACTATTCTAGATACCGAATCTAGTGTTAACTCAATACCCCACTACTGCACCCTTTTTGCTTGGACGCCCACATATTTACTATTTCCATGTAGATTTAAACTCAAAAATGCAGTAATTTCAAAAATATAACACAATAACTATCGTTATATCGCCGCCTTTGGTTTTTTGTTTTTTTTTTTCAATGACAATATTGGTGGCTCAGCAAAAACCCGATGCTGCGATGCTATTGTTTGATGAGCGTACGTAAGCGCTTAGCGGCCGAGGGTTTAGTCCCATCTCGGCACCATGTGGTGGCCCGTCACCCGTGTTGCTCTGTGCTCGGCACCCTGTCATTAATCATTGTTAGGTACACATAAAAAAATTGGAAATAAGTAAATTAACTTGGACTAAACCCGCCAGAGCGCTGCAAGCAAGAATAGTTCTTACGGTGGTCCGATATAGATTTTGACAATGGATAGTACATACTTACATAGGTATTTCACAGATGAAAGCGTGCATTTAAAACACTCGGTTGATAATTTTGTTATCTGAAGGATCAATTACCATGAGCAGCGATATGAACGCATAGGTATAGTCGATAACAGAACAACCAAAAAAAACCGGTCAAGTGCGTGTCGGGCCTCGCGCGGTGTAGGGTTCCGTAGTTTGTATAACAGCCAAGTGCGGGTCGTATTCGCTGACTGATAGTTTTGTACGAAATTTTCGAGTCAAATACAATTAGTCGACTATTACTCGTAAACTTGTAAAGCCCACTTAAGTGTGATAGTTTTCCTTTAAATTTCGTTATATATGTATATAGGTACTACTGCCGTGACATTTGAATTTCTAACTACAACCGTTTAGTTGCTAGAGGGGGGGGGGGGGACACTTGACTCTAACGAAAATTGGTACTTTAAAGTTAAATAAGACACGAACGGTTTACTTAATCAAAAAATGGTCTTCGCAAACCCCTAATATTTGGTTTGAATTTGAAAGACCTTTCCAACGATATACCATACTGTGGGAAGGACGAAAAAAAAATTATCATCCCCACTTTACATGTGTTACCCTAAATAACCCTAAGACCCTAAGTACCCTAAATAATTGTTTTATTTTTTTCAAAATTTGATTTTACCACTAGCGTCATTAACGTGTATATTTATACTCATGCCAAATTACAACTTTCCAGTACCAATAGTTTTTTAGCTAAACCGCGGACAGACAGACAGACGGACAGGTCGAAACTATAAGGGTTCCTTGTTGACTACGGAACCCTAAAAACAACCGACTTGTTTTTGGAAGTAGGTTGGACTTCCAAAAACAAGTCGGTTGTTTTGTTTTGGAAGATTTTTATTTTTTTGTTGTTGTTGTACACAAAAATTCTTGCCATTGTTTGTTTTACACTGCAAGAAGTGGACATAACATCTAGGCGAAGTAGATTAAATACATAATATAAGACCACCTAGGGGTGGTCCCGTGTAGGTCTTTCCAATAAAGAATCATCGATACCGATCGACGGCGACATGGTAAATAATAATCACTGATCTTATATAAAAACTCCTTTTTAATGTTCCGTAGCCAAAATGCAAAAAACGGAACCCTTATGGATTCGTCAGATCTGTCTGTCTGTCCCTCCGTATGTCACAACCACTTTTTTCCGAAACTATAAAAACTATACTGTTGAAACTTGGTAAGTAGATGTATTCTGTGAACCGCATTAAGATTTTCACAAAAATAGAAAAAAAAACACAATAAATTTTGGGGGTTCCCCATACTTAGAACTGAAACTCAAAAAAAAGTTTTCATCAAACCCATACGTGTGGGGATCTATGGATAGGTCTTCAAAAATGATATTGAGATTTCTATTATAATTTTTTTCTAAACTGAATAGTTTGCGCGAGAGACACTTCCAAAGTGGTAAAATGTGCCCCCCCGGTAACTTCTAAAATAAGAGAATGATAAACTTCCACCGAAAATTGATTTGAACGAGATCTAGTAAGTAGTTTTTTTTTTAATACGTCATAAATCGTAAACCGTAATTTACCTTTTTTTGCCCTTTTTTGCTCGATATCAATAATGGCAACAGGTAGGCACTTGAAATATTCACAAAATACTCATTTAATTTCTTTAGGTAATGGTACGGAATCTTTCGTGCGCGAGTCCGACTCGCACTTGGCCGGTTTTTAGAAATCGGATAAAAATGACGCGATGGCGTTTACTTCTTGCTTCGATTGATATTCAGCTATGTTCGCTATCGCTGTGTTATTGTACAGTACACCACACGTCACTGTTATCACTTTGACTGGCCTTCCGTAGCATGGAGTTTCTATAGAATAACAAGCCAGCTTATAGGTACTGGCTTAGGTACGCACGGCTACACATCAAGCTATACATAACCAGTATAAGCTGACTTCTCTGATTCTACGAAAAACCTATACGATGCGAGGTCAGCTAAAACTGGAAATGTATAGCTTTGTTGTGTAGCCGTGTGTACCATGCGGCCTACCGTACTGCGGCAAAACTGGAACTAATCCGTGTAGATGTGACTAGTAAATCCAGATTACCGCTTATTATGCACAGTATAAAATGTAATATACATATTGTATTACTAGCTGTGCCCGGGACTGCCGCGAATGCATGTCCGAATTTCATAGGTTTATTTTTTATTGTGCAAAACCCTTAAAATTATTTTTCTAAAATAAAAGTAGCCTTTAGTAGCCAAGTTACTCCTTAAGACAGAACTTGCACTGCCAGTGCAAGTTCTGTCAAAAGCGGTCCAGCCGTTTCGGAGATTAGCCGGAACTTGATAGCCGTGGCCGGAACAGACACACTGACAAAATTAGAAAAAAAACAGTTTTTTGTTATAAGTACCGCATATACTTTCATGTGCATTGAGTAAAAAGCTGTTTTTTTGATAATACAAAATAAATAAAATTGAAGTGTCTTTTCAATGTTATTTATTTTTTATGTATAGATTAATACCTGAGCACTCATATTCTGCCACAATACTTGGTTCTTCGCATTCGTATCCAACCCAATGTCAGTATTGTATATAAAATTCATAATTAGAAGTATTCACACACATTACGTGGCCGGGCGTACGTAATCAAGTACCCTAATTGCCATAGAGACGATCTATGCAGGCCTTGGTGCACGCATGAGACTCGCCCACCTGCAACGCGACGCCCTTATGAACGGCTCACTGCACTTGCGTTAACTATCATTTTACAGAATAACTCGTAATTAAGACTGCTAATTTCAAAGTGTCTTTCATCAATCATAGAATTTATTGACACAATAGTATCAGAGGTTGACCATGTAGTTTAACTTCTGGAATGGACAACCTTAAAACGTGTTTATTGCCCTTATTCTTAATTGCACAATTAGGTTACCGAAAAAAGAATTATTTTTTTTGTTTAAGCCAGCACCAAGAAGTCGAAGATGCTTCTTTTATAAATATGATATATCTTTTAATTTTAAGTATGATTCTTTTATATTTAGACATGCCATCAGATAACTTTTATTCACTAAATCTCTTACTGGCACTGACTTTAGAAAGAGTGATACCTAAATACTTGTATTGCTGACTCCCTAATACCTACTGAAATGCAAAATGTTACTTAATAAAATAAAATTATGCCCCAATGCACAATGTTAATCAACTGCTGTTCAGAATGCACCATTCATATATTTTTTTTTTACAGAATCCGTCCCAATCGGTAGCTGTAAAAGTGGTGACGAAGAAAGGTATACAAAAAGCTTCAGAGATTCTGGTGAAGGAGATAAAGATCCTTCGTGAACTCACTGCCCTCCACCACACCAACTTGGTCGCCATGCACGACTGTATGGACAGCCCCGCCTACGTCTATGTCGTCATGGAGGTGAGTTCAAGATAAACATTATATGTTAATACTTATAATATAAATTATATAATTTTCCGAGACAGCTGCGACATTGTCCTTATCGTACAAAAAAAATATGATCAAGCAAAAAGTAACTAACAACCTTTTTACAGTTCAAACCTGATTCAATCATGTATTTGTATGCTCGAGTTGTTATTCAATGTGACTCATCCGGTAAAGTTTATTGCCTCTTGGTCAGTTAGATATTTGGGCCTTGGGGTAAATGACAGCCTCGCAATGATTGTTCGTTTTCAAACCTTTCTACGTTTTGAATACAGTCGACCGCGTAAGCGCAGTAGATATTTATCAAATATTGCCATTTGCCATTACAAACAATAATATCGAAGCGATATTTCTCAAACAGTGGCTAAAATAACTCCCGTCAGAAAACAGAACCGTTTGCAGAAATGTTTCTATTTTCAAACACGCGTTTCGGCTTTACATTCGGCGCAGGCTAACCCCGAAGAGGCGAAGACATAATTAAATTGAAATAATTTCCTCACCCAAATAAATACTCATCGTTTTAATTTCCGAAATGGACGAACGATTTACTAATCGGTTATCAAAATACGTTGAATCCAACATTCTACGTATTTTATGAATGAATGACCGCAAGCAAATAACCATAAACTGACTTCGCTATCGCAACCAAATGATCGGATATTGTTCCCTTCGATTATTCTTATTGTAATGCATTATGCTTAGATTGGTGCAAATAATTTAACCAGGCCAACACGTTATAATCCATGTTACTTCGTCTATGTCGATGATGTTATAATATAAAACTAGCTTCTGCCCGCGGCTTCGCCCGCGTGGATATCGGAAATTATCCCACGGGAACGTGCTACCAGGAAAAAAGTATGTCCTTCCCCAGGATGCCATCTATCTCTTTGCCTAATCAGAAGTTCAGTGGTTTCGGTGTGAAAATGTAACATACAGTTTCAAGTTCAAATCCTCCCCTTAAAAATTGAATAACCCCTTTTTGCCCCGTCAGGGGTCAATTTTCGACAACTTTACATACTTATTATTACTTAATTATTTTCTATCAAAAGTATTAATACTGAGTTTCGAGTTAATTCGACCGCGCATTCAATTACTTCCACACAAACTTCAACACCCCTATATCCCCCTTTGAGGAGTAGTTTTGAAAAACTTTATTATTTACTTAGGCGAGCATTCTTGCCAAGTTTCAAGTTTATTAACTAAATGAATAAGATTTTTCATATAAACTGTATCCCCGGTTTTCATACCCACAGGGGTGGAGTTTAAAAAAATCGTTAGGGATGTATTCATAACTTGTCTCAAAAATTATTTATACTAATTTTCAAGTTAATCAAGCCATGCAGTAAAATCCTCCCTGTAAAATTGACTACCCCTTTTCAACCCATTAGGGGTAGATTTTCGAAAAACCCTGATACATATTATTCCTTATTTTTTGGTCTTAAGTATAAACACTGAATTTCGAGTAAATCGGACCGCGCATTCAAACGCTTCCACGAAAACTTCAACACCCCTATACCCCCTTTGACGGGTAGTTTTGAAAAACTTATAATAATAAACTTTATTGGTTACTTAGGCGAGTATTCATGCCAATTTTCAAGTTTATTACCCTAACGAATAAGATTTTTCATATAAACTGTATCTCCGGTTTTCACCCCCACAGGGGTGGAATTTTGAAAAATATTTTCGGATGTGTTCATAACTTGACTCAAAGGTTATTTATACCAATTTTCGAGTTAATCAAGCCACGCTGTAAAATCCTCCCCTGTATAATTGACTACCCCTTTTCAGCCCGTCAGGGGTAGATTTTCAAAAAACCCTGATACACAGTATTCTTTACTTTCAATTTTAGGTATAAATACTGAGTTTCGAGTAAATCGGACTGCACGTTAAAATTCTTCCATACAAACTTTGAAACCCCCCAATCCCCTTTTAGGGGGTACTTTATGAAAACCAAAAATGGCCAACTTCATAATTTACTTAGATAAGTATTCGTGCCAAGTTTCAAGTTTATTAACTCAAGGAATAAGATTTTTCATACAAACAAAATCCCCCCATTTCACCCTCTTAGGGTTGGAATTTCGAAAAACCCTTTCTTAGTGGATGCCTACTCTTTACGAGGAATACACCCTCCAAATTTCATGTCTCTAGGACCAGCGGTTTAGGCTGTGCGTTGATGTCTCAGTCAGTCAGTCAGTCAGTCAGGACTTTGAATTTTATATATATAGATGAACGTAGCAAGTACCTAGTCGTATATATCTGGGGTAAGGGGTAACCAATACTACAACTGAAATTTGAAAAAATTTGAAACGTTTACGAAAAAAAAAAAACACAAACGACTTCCAAAAAAGTGCAAAGATTATTTTGCACTCAATGTTTTTTTTGAACTACCTAAGTTGTTTTTTTTTGTTAAATAAATAATCAATTCTAAAGTTTTGAAGACTTTATGAATGTCCGATAAAATTTTAATAAACTTAGCATAAAACGTAGGTAATCAAAAGAGAGTTGCTTGACATTTTTATCGCATATGGATTAAGGGCAAGGTAACTAGGTTACGGACAATAATGTAGCCATTTTATTTAATAATATCCTGATATTTAATCGTTGCAGCAAAGCGATGTAGATCAAATATGTCAAAACGATGCATTGTATGGTAATGAAGTAATAATTTTATGGTTCCGGAATTGCGCAAAAAGAAAAAAGTAATTGTGTTTTGCTTTAAATCTTTCGTTTTTCTTTAAAAAATGTGGATTTCATAAAAGTACAGACTATAATTATGTATAAACATAAATTCATAATTAACACATTACTTTAAAATATCGCGTGTTTTATGTTCGTTTACTATAAGTACACATAAGATATTATTAGCCTAGTACGAAAATGAAATGTTCATATTATATCGTAAATCTTCGGTCTCTGGCGTACCAAGTCTAAATTGTAATATTTGACTCTGTCGAATGGATTGATATAGAAGATATTATAGTTTAGAATCACATATTATCGAAGTGATTTTTTTATTGGTGTGTCGACATCCATGCCGGCTTCCGCATGACATGCGCGCATGTGGATTCGCAACAAGGTCACTACGCATTAGATAAATAGTAGTCGGCATCGGCATCACCACGCAGGCAGGGCGTGTCGCACGCCGTCTGTTGTCGTCGCAGATTACCTAAATTCATTTCATCTGTTGCCCCGAATACGGTTCTTTTCTGTATTGCGCAGTTTATAACCGTAAAAGGTCAAATCAAGATTATACAGAAAATAATTAAACAATGTAGCCTATTCTTATCTGAGTCAGAACTTAGAAGCGGGCACCATAGCAACGTGCTATCGGGTTCGACCGATGCCACTGCGATGCCCTACTAACCTATTTATCTATTATCCTTATTTAAACATTCAAAACTACTGCCATAAAGTACCTATACACAAAAGAATATTGATAAACAAATCGTTTCTGTTTTATTTACTATAATTAGATGGTTTCCGGTACTAGTACCTAGTTTTATTCATTGCCAAAATTAAGCATCGTATGTATTTATTATTTCATATTTCGTGTGTTGTTGGTCACGTACTCACGTCGTCACGTACAAAAAGATCTAGGTTGGTTACCTCTACCTATATACCTACTTGGCAAAATTTATTTCACGTGAAAATTCCTAAGAAAATTAAAACAGTGAAAGTCTTATTTTCCGGATAAAACTCCTATTTATCAATAATTATAACCCTGTATGATAAATATATAATAAATCTTTTTACATTTGTGCATCAGCATTTTACAAATTGATCTTCATCCCATCTCTAATATTAATTATTTAATTAAGTATATAATGTTGATTAAGAGAAAGATGACGACTAATGGCGACATAATGTCTGTTAGGATCCCACACGTGTTGCCTCTGTACGTGTCTCTGCCTCGTGGCAAGATACCTACATGTGTATAAATATAACTATATTGTCTACCGTTCTTTACTGATAAATAGATTATTGCGCAGAAATGACGCTCGTCATCGCCAGCAACTTCGATACGTAGGTAATGCTTAAGCCTAAACGTTATGTAGATGACAAAGACAAACAAAATACAACAGTAAATGTGTCACAACTGCGTAAATTAGTTATTATAGGAGCACTATGTTTATGTATAAAGGATAAATAGCCGAATATTATAATAAAACAACATAACATGCATTTGCAGCCTATGAGAGTCTTTTAGAGACTAATAACATTTTCAGCAACACCTTTGTATGTTACATGCGATATGAAAAGAATAAACACAATATATTTCGTTGCATAATGGCTCCATTAGAAATATTCTACAATACTCTACGTTACATTGCACCAAATTCAACATTTGCCAAAAGATATATGTATCGGATTCTGTTCGAATTCTATATCATTATATGGTTAGTGTCTACGTCAAGCTAAACATATGTGTCGACCAGAAACTTGCCTAGTTAGATGATCCTCACGATGATAATGAACTACATTTTTAGTATTTTTAGTCATTGTCGTTAATTTGTCCAATAGACATAGGTTGAGCTTGCTTCTCTTCTTTATGCTTGTAGTTTTTATCTAACATTATCATTGCAATTTATTGCTTTTGTATTGCGTTATTTTTCGTCTTTGTTGGTGGACTTGGCGAGGAGCATTATAGTTAGAATTATTTGTTTTTCTTTCCAAATGTATATTATTTGTAATTATAAATAAACTTCAAGGGCACACGAGTCAAATGGACGCAGCAGGTCACAACCGACGTAAAGCCAAGTACCTGCGACGCTATTCGTGTTTAATATTACGTACACTTGTTTTTATTGCGTGAAAAAATCTAAAACAGCAATGCCCTCATCGCGATACAAAGCCAAACTCAAGTTCATTGGCACGATTTCCTTTTAGTTGAGGTACGTGGATAGTCGCCATGGCTGCTGTGGACCATGACTCTACTAATTGGCAACGTCAACGTTTTGGATGTTTATTTATAACTTCTCTTTATAATCTTCAATAACTAACTGAATATACAACAGTAACGTCAACAAATTGAATTGTTAATTAAGAAATTATTATTATGATATTAATTAAACATTAATTTGCCACTTGTCACTTTTATACTTTCCGATAAAACAAGAAGGTTTAGAACGAAACCAAACTCATTTACAAACTTATAATTTTAACCAGAAATCCAACGTGGTACATTGTTACACATACATTATTTGCAATGCCACAATTTGACCACATTTATAATGATCACACTCGTCGTCATCCACCAGTTAGTATATTAATAGCAAAGCAAAAAAAAAAACAACCCGGAAGAACCAAAACTACTGCGTCGTATTTATTCTGGCTTGCCATTGTGATACAAATGAGTGTATCAAGCTCCTAGCCAGAGAGTTAGAAAAAGTTCGGAGGCAGGGTTCTTACGTCTTAGAACTCTTAGATCACACATTTATGAGAAATGACCTCCTTAAAACCAAATTGATAACTACTGCTTTGTTGATGTCATTAAAAAGAATAATGCTCAGTTTTGAAGTGTAATGTTAATTTTCATATCTCAAAACAGCGCCTCATTATCTAGACATACGACACGGTCTGCAGACTGTACGTACACACACGACAGACAGTATGTACATACTTGCCACCCAATTTAAACTGGTCACGTGCTGTCGTCGAGATTGGGACAGAACACGTGTGGCTTGCCAATGTTCCATATTCGTGCAAAGTCTTAACACTTTACGAGTAGCTACACTATTCTATTCATCCTTCTTTAATGTGTATGTCATCGATGAAAGGTTTATACACTTAAGCTGTAAATGTTCCATAATATTTATGTAATAATAATTGATTAACTATACGTTTTGTTATTTTAATCAGTATCGTCGCATCATCTCTAAATATGAGCCTCTCAAGGACTCGGAGGGCCTGACGCGGAACTACTACTACGCTTTGCACTTTTGTATAGTGATAAAAACCACGAAAATAATGTGACATCACATTATTTTCGTGGTTTTTATCAGAAAAATAAATGCTTCTGCAGTTGCCTTACAATTTGACCAGAAAAAATCTATAGATTTAGGTGATAAAGGGTGATACCGTTAGAGTAGTCTGTTGTGAAACTGTCTTCAAGCTATTGCGAAAAAAGCACATTCACTGCGCACAGTGTGCACGCAGAATTAACAATGTACTAAGGTCACCTGCCGATCAACAAATGCATTGCATGCACGTCTGATTTCATGCCGGATGGAACTGAATATGTATGAAAAAGATAATGTTAACAATGTTTCTTTCATTTTACATCAACACCATTCCACCAGCTTTTAGAACGCTTTCTGTTGGTGTGATTTATAAAAAGTGACTTCCTATTCTGTCAAGATAAAGAAAAACAGCGTACTATTTTTGCGCGACATATACGAGTAGTATTACCAACACCTGCGGCTGCTGATCTGAGCGGCAATTCTTGTGAGTTTAAGAACGTTCACAGTCTGATCGTAGTCTCAATCTGTCTAATTTCCCTACATTTTGACAAGTTTTTGTCATTTGTTTGTCGCGGAGATGGGACTGCGACTAGATTTTAAACGTTTTAAATTATTGGCCTTCTGTTTGCCAAGCGTGGTGATGATATATCATGGCAATAGCATTTTCCTGACGCACTCTCATTTCATGCCGGTTGAATATAACCTCAAGTTCTATTTTATTCAACAATTTCCACATTCAGAACCCATTATTACGTAACGTTCGTACGTCACCTGGCTTTGGATCGTTTCCGTTTCTGCATTACATACGTACGTTTGATGATTGAGGACTAACATGAGTGCACGTGAAGCCCATTTAATTTGAATTGTATCCGAAATGTAATTGCATGACTAGGAATGAATACATATGTACATGAAACAGTTTTGGATATATTATTACTGTCTCAACTTTCATAATCAGAAATAAAGAGTAAATCTTTAATACCTGTTTGTTACATTGTGTGTGACAATTTTGTACAAGTGTTGGTATCGAGATTGTATTGGCTAAAAATCGCAGATGACTCATTTAGGTACCTACTGACATATAAAAACACATGTCCCTCTCTTCTTTTAGCGGTTGCGATTTCACAATAAGATCGGGTTCGTACAATGAACTGTGATCAGTGTGATCACTTTAAACAAAGACTGCGCTGCCTACAATGATAAGCTCGTTTAGGTTGTTCGTTCTTACGATCCACACGTGAACTTGTATTTCATCATTTTACTTATATTATTCAATAGGTACTTTCATGTTATGTAAGGTTATTTAAATCAGCGTCTATTTGAACCACGTTATATCTACTCACGCTCTATCAATTAGTTTTTTATCCATGATTATGGCACCGTTATAGATCTACTATAAAAATGTCTTGTGAAAAATAATAAAGTAAGTAATGATTTTTGTTAAGTAAATCCATAATCATCATCATAATCCAGATTGTTTCTTCGGAATTAAATGGAAAACACCGTCACATCTACAGTTAGCAACACAAGTTCTATAAAGCGCAATTAAACTAACAGAATAGGTATGATGTATGAATAATATAGCACGGATAATATAAACACAAAGAGATGTATCGTTAGAGTCAGGTGGTGACCTCGTGGTCGCATTAATGTACGACTGGTTCTCGCGGGCCCTAGATCTCGCACGTGGCCGATTGCTGGCTACACTGGGTACAATGAGCTACCTTGGACCTTCTCCCAACAGCGTTTTGATAGTTACTAAGTGATGTTATTTCTCATTGTACCTTTGAGTTTGTACTTTAAGATTATAATAATTACACGAAATGTGTTGCTGCAAAATGAAAATTTATAACTACGATTTTATTCTATCCATCTATCCTATGATATTTTTGATAATAGAGTAAGTAGAGAGTAGAGTAGTGATTGGTGTTAATTTCTTATTCACACTAGAACACCAGTAACCTTTCATATTTTAGATGGGTAGATATTTCTTATGGGTAGAACATTCGTTTTTAAGAGGCGATAGGTACACACGGCTACACATCAAGCTATACATTTCCAGTTTTAGCTGATCTCGCATTGTATAGGTTTTTCGTACAATGAGAAGTCAACTTATACTGGTTGTGTATAGCTTGATGTGTAGCCGTGCGTACTCTTTAAACTAATAATACAAGACTAATCATAACTAATTTAATTACTCTATTAATATTTGCCTTTTTCCTTGCTAATATATTATTACTTTCCTCTACGACGTAAAGTCCTACTTCGTCTTCGTCTTCATACCTTGTATGAAAATATGAAATAATCTATCGGCAAGGAAAGGGGCCTCAAGTGTGTCTACTCTATTATCTCTCGGTCTCTATTATCTTCCAAAATCTGTCTCTTCACATATTATGTTAGTTAGATATTCAAATTGCCCATAGATTAAGAGTAGTTAAGTGCTCTAGTGGTCAGCTAATGATAATATGAGTTAAAATCACGTTGCATGCATGCTGACACGATCACTGGTCTAGACAAATCGGCATGCTCGATTGCGTCAGACTGGTTTCTCTCAGCGCTGCAACGCCCCGCCAAGAGCTGGAAAGTGTCGTGCCGGAAACCACTGCTTTCTATCTATACGCTTAATGCTCTTGTCATTTAAAATACTACCACTAAACACTTTCGGTCGTCATGAAGTAATAGTTTTCAGCCGCAGTCTGTCCTCGTTACTGCACCAAATGTTTTTACTTTCTTTTGTAAATGCTGTTGCTTATTCATATTTACTGCAGTACCCATGTAACATTATATAATTATGCTGTTGTTGCCTATAACTACCATTCTTGTATGTACGAGTATATTGCGATTAAAAGTTAGCGTTTTGATGTCCCAAATCGAGTGTTGATGATGAAATTGCTTCATAGAGTAAAACCGGTTTAAGAACACAAACCTACGCTTGTTATACATGAATTTACATGATACAAAGACAAGGTCTAGCGATCTCACGTAGTTCCCACTTCCCGTCGCGTCTTACGGTGTCTGGACTGATTAGTATGTAATTTCTTTGTTTAGAAACTGCTAGCAAACCACATTGTACGGTATGCTCGTTCCAGTCCATTCAAAGACACCAAACTTTGCATGCTGTTGGACATTCTACTTATTTGCAAAAAAGCATTATTGGATCTTTTTATAAGATCCGAGGAGAACACATATGAATCTGTTTTATTAAAAACAACCAGAACTCAATCATTAAAACATGTAAAAAGATACAAATGAACGAAATACTTTTAAGTAAATTAAACAGGGTCAATGATTTTCCAGAATTGTTGAACACAAATATGAAACGAACGAGGGCACTGCACTTGAGTCATAACTCCAAAAGTGTTCGTATACCTACTATAATATAAATCTTACAGGCATAATCTTGCGTGTCGTTGATCAAAACGCGGACATTGGTAGATTACACGTGTACACTGATGTATGCCGCATGGCATATACTGAGCCCGCTGTTCTACGCAGCTTGTATGTTAGTTTTGCACCAAGCGGAAACCTACAGAACCACAAAGTAAATAGTGTACAGACCTTACGATGCGCCGTTGAATGTCAACGACCCTCCCAATTAACTAAAGTGGTTTCTTTTAAAGAAAATGAATACCGGAGAACCAGTTGATAGTATACATGTTTCAAAAGAATAAAGCACACGCCACTATTAAGTATTGTTGTTCTATAACGGAGTGTAACGGGATATAGTATGGTACAGGTTGTCGGTCAGGTAGGCAGGCAGTCAGCCGCACATCCGCCTGCGTTGCGTCTTGTGCCGACTGCCGCGACCCGCTCTTTAATGTTGCATTTCTTTTCACATCAACTTTCATCTACAATTCCATTGTTGTTCTGCGTGTGTGACCCGAGTAGCCGACCTTAAACCGACCTGAGCATGAAACTTTATGTTCCTAGTATTGCGCGGATTTGCGCTTCTCATGGAAATTTTAAATACAATGTTTTATCTATGTCGTCAGAATTTCGTTAAAAATGCGCAACTGAATTTTCACTATACAACAAACAAATAAATAATTGAACTACGCAACAGTTTTACAGTTCATTAACGTTTACGTGGAAAACATGTTTGCCTGAAATGCCTTCGTAGTAAGTAGTGATCAATGAATTGTGACGTCTCTGAAAATAAAAATCAATAAAAAACATAATTATAATTATAATTATAATGTTACTGATAGAAAATGTTCATAGGTACCTACTTAGTATGTTTTACAGGTTTCGGGTTATTGTTCAAAATTGTGTGAGCCTACGAATGTCCGCGTAACATGTGTTCTACAGACATCTAGATTTAATGATAGTAGTTACTTATCTAATCATTACTGCTTGCAAATTGAGATATCTGAAATGAATATGGTAAGTGTGTCTCTGTCTCAAGGTCATTTATTAAAAAAAGTAGCTGTACCCGACTACGTTGACGTAAAATTTGTAAAACAGCACAACGACCACCAAATTATACCAATATAGCTGTGCTCTAGGGGACACTGTTGGTGAATCTCGACAACATCATTGCATTGACTGTATATACTACACTACCTACTAATTGACAATATACACCAAAGTAGAGATCGACTAATTAAAAATTGCACGCCCCTCCACCGAAATGTACAAACATTTACAACAATTTGAAATGTGTATGCAATAAGCAGTGGAGCAATTTTAAATTAGACGATCTCAAACAGAATTTATGAAAAATAAAATGTGTTACCGTGTAACAATCGACTTATTTTAGGACCTTACTACCAACGCCATCTGTTGTAAAAAAATTGATCTCCGATCATAAAGGTTTGTTTGGCTGAAGAAGGAAATTCGAATCGGTCTAAGAATATAAATTACTAGCTTCTGTCCGCGACTTCGTCCGAGTGAAATTTCGGCCCTAACTCACCGCGTCGCATCGCATCGCCCGCCCACGCTATTACTTCGGTTTCGCTTAGCGTTCTTTCTACCTTTTTTGGTTTTGTTCGTTTGATTAACGAATGTTAAGAACTAACAGGTCTTCTAATTTGACTACTAACGCCATCTAGAAGCGATTAACTAATTATAATTCTGTAAAGACCAATTAGATCATGCGACAGGCATGCATGATCTAGGTTTGAATAGGACTCTACCACAGTATAATAAAGTATACCACTCCACATACACAAACTAGAGAATACGCTGTATCTCGGAACCTACTCAACTAATTGAGAAGAAACCGGCCCCAGCTTTTGGATTAGGTTAACAGTTTCATTAAAATCGGTCTAGCCGTTTTCACGCACGTAATGCTAAAAATATAAATTCTTAAGATATTTCTAATTTATATAGACTTTATTATAAAAAATATAGTCATACTTGTTTTCATTACGGACGAAGAATTTAATAAGTTTTAAAATTGAATACAAAAATTTAAGTTTTTATGTAGTTAGTTGAGTTACGAATATAAAACCATATATTTGAAAATCGCAGACAGTTATAAAAGTACACGCTTGTAGACTGCCTCAGTTCAGAATGACAATTTTAGTTTCGGAAGTCATTGGCAGTTTGGTACTACACAGAAAAAACAAACAAAACCGTAGTCAGCTACTTCCAAAAACAGTCCCCTAAAATGTAAATACTGCGGTCACGTGCTGTAATTAATAATTATATTTACCCGAGAACAATTCATTAAATATAAAGTGAAGTTAAACGAGTCCGTCTGCTAATTAGTTAACTACAAAAACACCGGTATTTGTAACAACTAGTTATAATTGGAAATAAAGTAGTTCCGAAGTGTATATTAATGGAAAGAAGTTTTAAATAAACATCTTGTTTATTGCGAAATTATACTTAATTATGTCAAAGTAAAAAACAAGTTATGCATGCTGCTTTCGTAATGTTATGATAATATTAAATTATTTACAAAAATACTGCGGCATCTAAAAAACTTAATCTATGTCCATATCATATTATTACTTAAAACACTAATTCATTCACACATTTTGGCCTGGTAAAGGATGGCATTAACTTTGACTTCAGTCAATAAATTATAACATTCAGATCGAAACAAATCATATCTCAACAGAACTATACCACATACAGAACTAATATTTTTAGTTTAGACAGGAGATTTCTCCTGGAGCGGGACTTCTTCAGGCGTGGTACCATTTGCAGTAACGCTTGTTCGTTCATTTACGGTTCTTGGAGTTGAACTAAACCTATTTTTGATAGAACTCCAATTTTTCTTAATTGTAATACCAGCTACCACAAGAACCATTCCAGCTACAATCATTCCAATAATGCTTTTATCGACACCTCCAGTTTTTGTCGCTATAGTGGTGGCTCGTACTACTTCATTTTCTGACTTATTAGTAGCTGCACTAGAAGACTCTGCATCTATTGGCTTAGGTTCCACCGCTGCTTTTATAATTGCAGAATGAAGAGAGAAATCTCCAGCTGCTTCCTTGGTGTCATCATTAGCCAAAGTTGCTGTCTCGGTAGTTTCCACATTTTCACCTGGCGGCGTTTGTTCATTTTTCTGAGTTTCCACTGGCGGCGCTTGTTCTACTTTCATATCGGGCGGAGGATTTACGGCTGGGTCGACATCATCCTCGGGTGAAGCACCTAAGGCAATAAGTCCTGGTAATGCGAAATCTAATAGTCCATCCTCCTTATCCTGTGGTTGCGGCGCTTCTGGGCATTCAAAAGATTTTACGCTACATGTTCCTGTACATACAGTTGCCAAAGATTCTTTTAATGATGTACACAAATCTTCCACCAGACTAGCTGCAGCAGTAGGCAACGTAATTGAACGCAGAGCTTTGAAGTTAGAGAAGGATTCCGGTTTAAGATCCTGAAAATAATAATTTTACATTTATATGATTTGGTCATCTTGTTTATTAAGCTTTTTATTCCGTTTATTTTAGCTTTCTATGAATATATTCTAAAGATCCTATTACTATCACTTTGAAAAAATACAGCGATTAGAAAGATACATTGAACTACCACTTGAATACAAGGTATTATATTATGTAATCAGTGTAGTTTTCAGATAGACACTATGCTATAAGTTTTGTACTTACCGTTCTCATATCGTTGCCTCCCAGATCAAGTTCTTCTAACTTTGTAAGGCCGAAAGCATTTTTTAAATCTTGCGGATACTCTATAAGACGGTTGTTTCCGAGCTTTAAGCTTACCAGTTCAGGCAGTTCACTTATGGACTGAAATGAAAATAGAAATTCGTAAGTTTTCATTGGGGTATTAGCGTATTTAATTTAGGGCTCATGCACAAGATACATAGTTTATTAAACTTAAGTTTCATTCATTCATTGTATGGAGGTCCTAAACCATATCAACTATATTAAGATAAAGCACCTCGATCTACTGTTTGTGTGTCTGTTGCAGTATTGCAAATAAATTCGCTAAAATTACAAATACAAATTATAAATTATCTGTGCCTGTTGATCCTTATGATGAGTGGCGTCGTTGCCGGAAGTGGATTAAACTGGTTATGGATGTGGTTTTTTGGACTTCGCCAATATTGACACACAATGCTGACATGGTTCAGCTAATGCAAAGTCTCAACGCACACTTTGCGGTTTCTTATTTATACCTATCGACATATTATTTGGAACGCTCTTTAGTTAGATGTATAATTTTACTGGCATAATATTATATTCATAAAGTTACTTGTACAAGTCGTTTTTGAATATATACTATTAATATTAATTACTTACACCCGAAACGATCTTCATGATTTCATTGTTGTTAACATCCAAGACTTTTAAATTCTTCAAATCAGATATTTCTTTTGGTATTTCAGTCAACTTGTTATTCTGTAATTTGAGCTCAGTAGTTTTAGGATCCAACGGTTTTGGCAGTTCTGTTAATTCGTATCCAGAGCAATCTACAATGTATTTCTTTGAGTCTCCCTCTATATTACAAACGCACGGTTTAGGACAGGAATGTTCTTCAGCCGCGACAGTGGATACGTTATCTATTAAGGCAGTTAATTGCACGTCCTCAAGTAATGGAGCCGCTGGTGCTTCAGTTTCAGTCGCCGCTCGTGCTTCGGTTTCAGTCGCCGTTTGTGCTTCAGTTTCAGTGGCCTCTTCAAGTGGCTCGTCTATGACGTCTGCTCCGCTGCCCTCTATTACGCTCCCATCAGATTCAGGATATTTGTCAGGTGGAAATTGATTATCATTTTCAACAGGAAAGTGTAATTCATCATCGTTTTGAGCCAATGCAATCCTGGAAATTGATATGAATGCAGTAATGACATGTGACTTTATCGAATTTATCGTACGGTGACGCAAAATTGTTATAAATAAGTAGGTGATAAAATCGCGATAAGTGTATGTACTACAAGGGCGTAACTAGCACACTGTCTTAAGTTTTGATTGATAGAACAAAAATACACGTAGATTTATAATTTAGATACGAAAGTTAGATATCGCTGGTACAGTAGTTAAAACACTTGATTACCTCTTTTAAATTGTATTTTTGGCAAACACTTGAACCTCTTTCAAGCTTACTCATTAATACTCATACCTTACACTTGCCATGCTCATGGTAGTACGACATTACCAAAGATAATTGTTTTACTTTAGTTATTTACCGCTATTCAATAACGATAATTGTATTAGGTACCTGGTACAACTGTTACATTGCTACTTATTAAAGTAAATAGAAAATATGTATTAACAACTAAATAACTGAAACTATAAACTATGCAATACTTTCTCAAACCTTACTTAAATAAAAAAATTGACAGCAATGGCGGCTGGAACAGTTTATTGCAATTCGACTGTGCACTCACGGATATATTAGTTGATTATAGATAAGAATGAGACTTTCTGTTGGTAAGTACCTACATGATTTTAAGATTACCAGCTACGGTTAAATAAAACAAATAAAACTTGTGTACTTACGCAAATAGTGCCAACAATAGCACGAAAAGATGTTTCGACGTCATGGTCACTCTCATATGCGAACACTACTAGGTAGAGATGTGCCAACTGACTTCAGGAGTTACCTGTCGTGGTAAAAGTACCAGCGTAGCGTACAGCGCATAACTCACTGACACTTATAACTATTATCACTCAATGATAAGATTACTAACGGCATGGCAGCTTATCGCAAATCAACCACGATAGCGACACTCTGCATAAACGAGAAAATATTAGGTGGCCGATTTTCAATATCACCTACGACCAACAAATAGCTCGCAATGTATGAAGTGTACGGTTTTATTTACACAGATATATGTGTAAATGATCGCGGCCGATACGCCACGATGGTCTCCATTAACTGTCAGTTGCTAATTCTACAAATACACAAAACCGCCTATGTTAATTATATATTGGTTTGTCGTTAGTTGCACCAAAAACCTTCCAGTCCTTTACATAATACTATAAATGGCACAAGCAAATCGATTTTTATTTTAAGAAGAATGATTCATAACATTAACGGAAATAAAAAGCAAAAACAAAAATGATCGAACTTCACTAGAAAACGCACACGCACACTATGTTATCTCTCCTTCACTGATGTTACTGGTACTTGGCTGATGCTTCATGTCTATAAATTGCTTTATTCTGTTAAAGTTTAATGTTATACAACACAGCTGTTGGTTTTACTTATGTGACGTGTAAACCACAAATATGACAAGTTGCTAACGTTGGTTTGCAACTAATTACACTTTGATTTAAATCGTTATTGTTCTGGTTGAGTTAGAATAATATACCATTCTGTTAAATTCATATTTTACGATCTGATCAAGGTCGATCCGTAAATAGATTGCCCTATTTCTGCTAATCCACGCCTGACGGTAGTAAGTTTACCGGAGAACAGGGAATAAAACGTAAAAGTCAGAGTTTTATTACTTAATAGCATAAAAGTACCTCCCAATAGAGTTATTTTATGGTGAGGGTAGCACGCAGATCGCTCCCTCACAAAACAACGAGCTTTGTGTGAACACTGAGTTTTGTGCTGGTATCGAGAAGAAAATGTTGGGAAGCAGTAGCTGAACGCCATGCGTAGTAATCGCGTATTGGTCGGTGGCCTACCACGCGGCCGTGTAACCTGAAGATGCACTTGCTGCATTATCATCATTATCTTGCCCTTATCCCAATTTATTTGGGGTCAGCAGAACATGTATTTTTCTTTCTGTATCAGTCGTCATCTCGGTAGAATGAAAATAAATGAATAGCTCAAAAATCACTCAATAATCTCCATAGGTACGCCTTTTGTTTACATGATATATAAGTAACTTGGTACCGTATGTATCTTACATACGGTGCCAAGTTACTTATAATTACGAAATTTCGAGTTTCTTTAAAATCAATAAACTGCGCAGTACTTTCTTCTGGATAAATATTATTTTTCTCCTTTGACGTCTATTGACGTATTTAAAAAATAGTTCCTGGATTCTGTCCAATGGCTCCATTAGCCAACAAATCACTAACGGTTATTGTTTGTTTTATTTGTTCAGTATTGCAACGGGGGCGACTTAGCGGACTATTTGCAAGCGAACCGTCTGCTCAGCGAAAGCACTATTCGGCTGTTCCTGAGGCAGTTGGCCGAGGCGATGCGAGCTATCCACGCTAAGGGCATCGTGCACCGGGACCTGAAGCCGCAGAACATTCTCCTCACGCACAACGTAGCTCCGCCCCGCACGCCGCATGCCTCTGAAATGACACTCAAAATTGGTTCGTATTTCTCTTCATACTAACTCCGACGTAGCAAAGTACCTGATTCTGTCTATCAGATGATATAATAAATATGTCGTTATCACATCCGTCGTCTTGTTGATCAATGGGGTCCGTGGCTTAGGCCCCCAGTGGTCGAGGCACCTGTGGCCGACGCCTCCGATTCGATTAATTTAATTCAAAGCAATTTTTGATCAAATGTAGGTACTGTCAGGCAAAAAAATGTTTTACAAAAATAATAAATGTATATTGATTGTAAGTTTATGTAGGTATGTTAAATCATAAATATATTATATTTATAACATAGAAATGCTTTTATATTGGATGTACTTACTTATGTTTTGAAAAATGAAAGTCTTAGTTATTTTTCATTATTTATTTATTTATCTTAATAAGAAATCTAGTAAAAAAAAAATGTATATAAATCACAGTCATTTACTGTACTAAGTGAAAAAGCACAAAAAAAAAGATATTGAATTAATCGAATCGGGGGCGTCGGCCACAGGTGCCTCGACCACTGGGGGCCTACGCCACGGACCCGATCAATGCACCTGACTCATCCAATTTCAATGAAAACTTCGAATACTTACGGTAATCATGGGTTAATATTTAGAATCCAATACATACCTATCAAAAGTCGAGACCTAGCGAACTTAAACCAACCTCAAAGTTACGTCGTAGTATCATGTCAAACTTAATGTTTAATTCATTTATTTTTTTCGTGCAGCTGACTTTGGCTTCGCAAGGTTCCTCGAAGAAGGAAACATGGCCGTCACGCTCTGCGGCTCGCCGATGTATATGGTAATATTACTTCCATATTAATAAATTATTAAGATTAAGACTTTCACATAAATGTCTGACTTTCATATATTTTTTTCCAATAAAAAAAGAATCTATTGTTGACATGCTATAATGTATTTTCATCTCGAATTATAAATAAAAAATCAGAAAGACAATCTAGTGTAGAAGCTAGAAATAGGTTAGACCTATTTTCAGCCTGTACACTAGATTGTAATTTGAGAATAATGAGATTAGATTTGATGATTAATATTAGGTACTATAATTGTATAGGCACCCGAGGTGATAATGTCACTGAAGTACGACGCTAAAGCAGATCTATGGAGTCTGGGCACGATAGTGTACCAGTGCCTCACGGGCAAGGCGCCCTTCCAGGCTACCACGCCACACGAATTGAAGGCGTTCTATGAGAACAGCGTCGACTTGCAACCCAAGTGAGTAGTAGTTACTATTTATACACTAGCCCTATCTTATCCCTATTATAATAATAAACTAAGGCATAGGCAAACAGCATAAACATCACATTCAAATCAAATCTGAATGAAGGTAAATTCAATTTCAGTCGTGCAAAAGAAATATCTGGAACAATAATTCAATTCACATCTTAACTCGGACAGTTTTTGTGCCTAGTTTTTACTAACCCCCAAACAGTCGGCTCTAGCGTTCAAGGTCTATGATACACGAATGAATTTGGCTCTGTGACAATTTTGTGACATATTAGCTCTTCGGTGTTACTATTAAATACGTACAGAAGGCGTCCCAAGCTGCCCAATATTTGTAAACAGTTAAGGCTCAATGCTATCTGCATATTCTACATATTGAGGGTATTTTTAAATTCGGTCCTATCTCAATGTTTATCTCAGAGACTAAGCATGTCGTGATATTTATGTTTAAATTTAGCTAATCGTCTGTCTGAGAAGTGAATGAAAAGTGGTTTCAATATTTTGCTTTTAAATAAATCCAAGTCAATTAATTTGTTTTAATTATTGTGAGCTTGATAGTGTGTTCAGAGTGTTATGATTATTTGAAGCCCATGTTATCCCGTTGTAGGTAAATGGCTTTCCGTTCCATTTCCACTATTACTCCCTAGTCTCCTGCAACCTGCAACAAATGATTTTAAAATTCAAAGATCTACCTAACATACAGGAGTAGTTCACTGTGCGTACATTTATGAACTTTTCTGGTAGGTTAGTCATACTTCCCAAGCTGCGCTGGAGTTATTTTGTTATCGTCCGTCGTGGATCGAGGGATATTCCCTTCTAATTGTAACACAATGCCCGGAGTGTAGCAAATAAATGTAATTGATGTGTTTCAGAATGCCAGCAGGCACAAGTCCCGAATTGTGTAGCTTGCTCATTGGGCTGCTGCGACGAAACCCTCGCGAACGCATGCCCTTCGAAGCTTTCTTCAACCATCCCTTCCTACAGCGTCCGAGGACGACTTCCATCAACAGTAAGTACAAAATAAATACTAATTATATGAATATACCGTACTAACATAACAGCCTTATCCACGCCTATTACATCTGTCAAAATCGCACAAAAAAATACTAAACTATATTGTACAAAATACATAATAGATTATAGAATCCAATTAAGACAGTTAAAGAACGCTTTTGTGAATTAACCACACTGACTCATTAACAAGAATACAAAGTACCCAACATTGAACGCTGAATACATGAAACTCTAATCAGAATGAGTGACTAATCATCGCTGACCCGTTCCATTGTTTATAACCTTTCGAAATCCTCTACGCGCTTCACCTGTTTAAAATGCCCTACTACTTTCATTGCTATTTATAAACAGTCATATATGTGCTAAATACAATTTTAGTTTTACTATGTATAAATAAAAAAAGATTGCGTTGTAAAAGAAAAAACAATTAATTGAAAGTCTCTTATCATTCTGCAATATTTCACACAATCCAGCTATTAAAAAATATAACATGTACTCAACAGACATTAATTGTATTGAAAGAACTGTTTTATCACTATTAATAAGACAGTAACTCATTTATTTATAAGTTAAAACATTTTTAAACAATGTAATAAAATTTATAGCCATAATATTATCTAAATTATTAAATTGATCTAGTTCACTCTATCAAACTCATATGTCGAAGTTTATATACTCTCAACAGACATCGTTAGAATTATCACCTATTCATTGGTTTTATTTACATTAACGTTATCTAGCTTCTAGTCCATGAATTTTTGAACTATTTATGTGTCATACATATACATACATACATACACATTAACCTATTAGCTACACTACAGTGCCCTCAGTCACGGTATATGAAGTTGTGCATATTGTTCAGGTTTGGACTCGGATCTGCCCGACATTTTGGAGAGCGATCTCGAGGGTCGGCCCGATACTAACTGTTACCTAGAGGAGTCATGGGACAGTCAGGGTACAACCTCACTTATTAAATCCGCTTTGGTTGTGCATGGGGTCGGGGTGGCGCATATTTTTGTAATCCGATCATGTATAACTGTGTCGGATCAGGTTGTATCGTCAATAGTTCTCTAAACAAACACCAATGCCACTTACAAGCCACGGACATCGAACAAAACGAATTTTGCACGTACAACTCATTACTTTGAGCATCACAAGAGGACTACTGGCGACCGGCGACCGGCGACCATTGACAGACGCCCGGCAGAGTTCAAAAATTCCAAGGACTACGATTTCACTCGCAATCAATCATCTCATCGCTTGCTACTTATTATTTGTCGCTTGCGTTTTATATTATTACTATTACTCAGTCGATATAAATGAAAACTGTGCACAGTTCTACATTCGTTGCCTTTTGGGTATGTACAGTCACGAGCAAAAGTATGTATACACTCGGCTTTATTCAAAAGCGATTTACTCCTTTATTTTTGAATTATATTTTATGTTGTTACGAACATAGCATTTTCAAACCCATAGGTTTATGTAATGTGTCGTATTTCAACATTGCATTCGCTATTTCACGAAAAATTCGCAATTGAAAGTTGCCAAGCGTTGACATATTGGTGCTCGTGACTGTATGTAGTATGGTTTTTAAATGTGGCTTGTGTTAACAGGAGCGAGTGTAAATCCTTCTTCCGTGGCGGGCGCGTCAGGCGGTGCGAGCGCGCGGCGCAGCTCCAACCCGGCGCAGGCGCTGCCCCCGCTGCAGGCCTACAGGAAGTCACAGCCGACATCCTCCGGTAAGCACCAACCGAGCGGTACATTTGAGACCTTTACACTATGCTCATGCCGCTGTTGTTGCGGCGCCATGTGCAACAACGTGGCAGGCCATTTTATATATAGATAATGTTACACATTATAATATCATATGGATATGACTACGATGTCCTAGCTAGATAATCAAGTTTCAACAAAATAATGAACTGTTTATGTTAGCAACACATACAAATTGAATGACTGTATGTAGGCCTGTGCGCCTTAAAATACTCACTTTGCAAATATTAGTAGGTATCTACTGAAACAATAAAAAAATAGCTTGTAAAACCATTCCGAAATTTGCATAGCACCTACTCTTTGAATTAAAGTTCACTTCAAGAACAAATGACATTGTTGAATGTTGAATAAATGAACCGTAACACAATGAAATCATTTCCGTTTCACACATTGTTTTACAAGATACTAAGATCTTTATTAAGTTAGCTCTTATGCCGTGGCTACATAGGCCACGGTGAATATTCGCGGCATCACGCAGGTCTCGGCTGTCCCATTTCAAAACCTAACAAGGACTTAAAACGAAATTTTACAGAGCGCAAATACGGAAATAGGTCAGCCTTTGAAAAGTATTTATGTTAGGAAAAAAATGCTATTGTTCGTATAAAATCCTAAATAATGAACACATAGTACTACTTACCAATATTTTAATACTTGTGTAAATTATATATTTTAAACCCCTTACTAACTTTGATAATCGACACAAGAGAGTTAGGTTCATGTAGCAACTAGTTTCATAATACATTAAAAGCACTTGCTAGGTTTTGTTACGGTTTATGGAACATGAAACTGAGTATATCTCATAGACTAAAGCTATTTTTAGGGTTCCGTACCTAAAAAAAAAACGGATCCCTTATAAGATCACTTCTTTGTCCGTCTGTTTAGACCCTCTCAGGAACGCGTGGAGTTATCAAGTTGAAATTAATATCAAATACTCGGGGCTGCAATCCCTTGAAGCAGTGAAAAATTTCAAACTTCTAAGTCAACGCAATCAAAAGATGCGGGCGTTATGCCGCATATTTTGACATTCGCAAGGGAATCAAAACTTATAGGGTACTTCCCGTTGACCTAGAATCATGAAATTTGGCAAGAAGCAAGACATTGCTTTTTCATGACAATGAAGCATAAGTAAAGGAAAAAATCCGAAAACTGTATATTTGTAGTTACATACCTACAAATTTGTACGGAACCCTCGGTGCGCGAGTCCGCCTCGCACTTGACCTTTTTTTTTTTTAATGGCGTCCACGCATGAAACCTATAGAAATCGATAGCTAACATCAATATCAATGCAAACAGGAATCACAATAGGACCAAACCCCGTAACCCCCTTTTTTTCTTTTTTTTCCCGCTCTGGGTGGAGCGGAAGGGAGTGTCAGACTCTTACTGACTAAAACCCACCCGTGTTCCTTAGCCCTTTATGTACCAGGGCAGCGGTAACCCTTTCGGACGATCCCGCTACCCCGGCAGCCCGTAACCCCCTTGGCTGATTATTTTAAAACATTCAGAGTGATTATTTCAAACATCTATGCAACAAGATGTAAGCAAGTAAAAATATTAAATGAATGTCACGTGATCAACTTTGAACGTTAATATCTCGGAAACGTGATGCTTTACAGGGATTGGTCCAAGTATATTTTGTGTTTGCATTGATGTCAGCTATCGATTTATATAGATCTCGTGCGTGGAAGCCATTTTGAAAAAAAATGGCGGACACGTAGGTAGTGTCCGTTTCACGAAAGAAGTCGCGCGGCAACAAGTTGAACTAATTATTATTATACAGTTAGCAACATTCCTACTACCCTCCTACCTCAGAAACCTTTGTCTATTTAAGATTGTGAATTTTATTAACCAGTGCCTGTAATATTATGATGTCGAGATAAATAAATCAATCAATATGTATGATTCTGTCGTATGACAGTGGCGCCGCGTCTACGAGACTTCTTTTATGAAACGGACTTTAGGTATGCCACGGTCCTTCAAAGCCCTTTAGTAACTACATATTCAGCTGGCCAGATGCTTATTCTATTCACAATGCAGATGTATGCGCATAGATATTGTGTCGCCTATCGATACGCTTTAAAAAGCTATAACCCGCTACAAACATTAATGTGCAGCTCAATTAATTCAAAAAGTACTTCGCTATTCATATTTATCTACGTAGTATTACATAACACGCTTATCGCATTGGGGAAGCGCCATACAATAAATCACGTTATAATGCTATTTCGCCTTCACCCAACAGGGTTAACAATTGCGGAAGAAGAAGGAACAATTGTGAATAGATTATAATACATTTTATTAGGGTAATACTTGGTAATGTAGGTTAAAGTAAATAGGTACTTCTCTGATAAGGAAGTACTCACACGTATATCGTTTCCTATGAAGTGTAATTATTTATTATTATCGATGAGTGTACATACATCGTGTGCTCAATGTTTTCAGAATTCATATTCATATGATTCAGGCTACTTCGAGATTAGATTATGGTAGTGAATTATCACTAATGCAATGGTCTTGTTTAATTTGGAAATATTTAAAAACATGCTGCACAGATGTTTTTTACAAGTTTAGAATAGATTTATTAATTTATTCAGATACATGTATGTACAATTATTATTATAAACGTTGGCATACAAATACGTCTTCGAATTAGAAATAGTTACAAAAAGATTTCGGGATTTATTTAAATTTATTGTCACATACGTAAATAGGTAAGCCAAAGTTAAAATATTTTGATATCTTTAGCATAGGTAATATATTAGTTAGGTATTTTTACACTTTAGTCGATGGAAAATGTCTTTATATTCATTCTACCTACTTCGAAGCAAACAAAGAGAAAATTAATGCTTGTATTACGAAGAACATTCTATTCATTAGGACTTATCGTTATCACAGTGTCACCTCACTAATGATTACATTATATTGAAGGTGATCGTTTATCAACACGAATTCGCTACTGGGCGCTTGTTGATATGTGGCGACGTCATACGTGTCCTATTTGCACACATTCATAAAACAACTCATGACATTTATGTAACACGAGTTATCCTAAAAGTTGCGTAGCGACCCACCCATAGTAGCAATAATGTAACAACAGACGCTTGTGAAACAGGGCAATCACACTTGATCAAATACTAAAACATACTCAGAAAACAGTTCAACAGTGGTTCAAATATTAATAAAATATGTCATTGTTCTCAGAGTAAACAAATTCGATAACCCCTACTACCCTGCCCTTGGGCACCTACAGCTGGTATCAAGTTTATTGTTGTAAACTGCAATAATTTATTGTCTGTTCCGCCATTTATATGAGTTAACGCACCCATTTACGTGTTGCTACCATGCTGCAGATACCAATCGTCCCACATTTTGAATGCTAACGGTTTATTTTATTTTGGCTCATCTAGAATTTTCTGGGTTTCTAGAATTAATATGTATAAGTAACGGTAAAACAAGATTAGTCACCTGACATCTTATTAAAATTACCAAAAACTGCGACTAGTTTTTGGAAGACCAATTTGTGTTGGACTATACCCATGCAGTTTTAACGATAATAAAGTTATCATCAACAGATTAGTAATGAGTAATATACTCACGGGTTCGCGTTAATTAATAACAACGAGGTTAGTAGTTCACTGGGCTAAACCAGCTTCTAATTGAACCTAAGGCTAGGCGAAGTCCGGGTCTTTACGAGCGACACATGGTTCTTTAATCTCAATTTTATTGTGTGACACGAAATAAGAAAAAACTATTCGAATCATTATAAGACAGTTGAATTCTAAGATGCGTGGTGTTACACGAATGGATAGAATTAGAAATGAGTAGGAAGTCTAAAAATGCACCGGTGACTAAAAAGTTTTGTGGAAATCATGGTATGGGCATGTGGTGCGGAGGAACGTTTTGAGTATGAATGTAGTTGGCTATAAGAATAGAGAGAAAGACCAATGAAATGATGAATGGATCGTATGAAAGATAATATGGCTAGAAAAGGGGTGAATACCGAGATGACGACTGATACAGAAGTATGGCAGAAAAGACATGTTGCGCTGATCGACCCCAAATGGGCATTAGGGCTTGTGACTAAGTAATAACAGTCGCACGGCATACTGAGACCCCTCCGTGCCTCGGTAAGCACGTTAAGCCGTTGGTCCCGGCTGTCATTCGTGGATCTTTGACAGTCGTTACGGGTCGTCAGAAGCCCGAAAGTCTGACAACCAGTCTTACCATGGGGTTTCGTATTACCCAGTAACTGGGTTGTGGAGGTCAGATAGGCAGTCGCCCCATGTAAAATGCTGGTACTCAGCTGCATCCGGTTAGACTGGAATCCGACCCCAACATGTTGGGAAAAGGCTAGGTAGATGATGATGATGAAGGGAAAGAGAACGACAATGACGATATGACTGGCATTTTTGCAGCCTCGTCGTCGGACACGACGTGGGCGGGCGAGGACGACTTCGTGCTGGTGGAGGCGACGGAGAGCGGCTCGGCGGAGTGCTCGGGCGCGTCGTCCGGCTCCGAGGCGGCGCCGCGCCCGCGCTCGCTGGCGCTGCCGCCCGCGCCGCCCGCGCCGCCCGCCACACACGCGACGCACGCGACACACGCGCCGCCCGCCGCGCACGCTCCGCACGCGCCCGCCGCGCTCGGCGCGCTCGGCACGCTCGGCCCGCTCGGCGTCAACAGGGTGAGGCTGACTATATCTGTGCATTTCACCATCATCATTTAGATAATTTATTTCGGAACTATATGTATAATACATACAATACATTCATATTAAACTTAAGTACATATAATAAAGAAATTTCGATGCTTTGTCAAGTCATACAAGCCGTCCGAACCAAGGGCGGGTCGCAAATGAACGCACCTGATCCATTAATTGGCATTTAGCATCCGTTCCCGTGTAAACTTTACAGAGGTTATTGATACGTGAACAAGACGAAACAAAAAAAAAACTGAATTTGTCAACTCATACTTCACTACCAGCGGTCGTTGACCCCAAAAACTTCAGCACATTTCTTTATTATCATGTTTAGATATCGTTGCCCATCACATATACGGAGTTTCGCTAGCTAATTAAATTTTACCCTGTATACCATTTTTGCAAACAAATGTTCTTGATACGTCATTATTTGGTCATTTAACATCCTTTAAATTCCATAATGTATATATTTTCTTTCGCAGTTTTTCGTACATAACTGTGACTTACATTACGTGTTCATTGCAGAACCCACTCGCCGTAACATCTAACAATAACGTACCACGATCACAACCCATCGACGTGCTCCGATCGAATTACAGCCGTAACGCCACCAACATCGGCTCCCTATCGCCACCGACCGTAAGTACCCACTTGCTTCTCTTAATGCACCTAATTCCGTGCCACACACCAAGCTAAATTAGTTATTATATTCGCGAAAGTTAACCGCTCAAAACAGAAATCCCTAAATCGGCATGGGATATAGATAATAATTTAATATTGCAATTTACAAATTGTGGTTAAAATTTAATATTCATTTTAATATTGACTTAGACGACGAATTGCCTAGTTACAACCGATTTCAAAAAGGAAAAATATTTGACTTGCGTTTTTTTTTTAAATGTATCTCCGATTTTTCTGGGCCAATTTCCTTTGTTGCCTGCATCGACAAAAGGTAGTTTCCTGAACAGACGATAGGTACTCATTTGAAATCAATGTCATACTGATTGTAATAACGGTCAACTTCATACTGTTAAAAAAATTAACAGGGCTAGGTATATGTGTGCTAGTAAATAAAATTATTTACTAATAATGACAATTTCATAATACTTCAGACGCGTGCAGATCATTAAGAGCAATAGTAACATCCGCGTCGCGTTATCTTTTGTCCCAAGTTCACGCCATTACGTAATGCTCTTACATATTATAGTTACAATCATTATTACACGTGTTGGTACACGTGTTGGTACTGATGTATGAGATAGTAACTCAATGTCTAGGTATACATTCAAGTGGTTTAATATGTTTAATGTCTAAAGTAAATATCTTGCTACATGCTTCCAGTTTTGCATAAATAAAATACTATATTATACAAAACTGAAATCCATAAAACACCTGGTACACTGTGGTTCAGCGGAATTGAATCTTTACTTACACCATAATCACTTATTACATTTAACGATAAACTAATTCAAAATATCGTTCTGTTTCTGTCAACGGTTTGATGTGGACAATGTTTTTGTGGCTATAGCGGCCCTAAATCAGGATCAATAGAATGAGAGATAGTCATGCCATTATAACCAGATCAGCCGAACCGCGACCATTAACGATTATCTGTCTCGGTGTTCCGTTTCACGTTTTTGACTGGCGAGCCGTTTCCAATAGTTTGACAACAGTTTTAGCGGAGTAGTCTACCTTCTTTCTGTTTAGTTGGGTACAACAATTATGACGGTTTCGAACCCTTCAGACAATACCAGCTAATTTATCTGATAGATCATTTCATAAAAAGTACGTTGTACTTTTGAAACTATCAAGTTTGAAACAAGCAAGCTTAAATAAATACTCAAAATACGCGCTAAATTGACGTGGAGTTGCGGACACCAGTCCGAACACTGTATTGTGCGTACGGCCCATAAAAGACCAGCCTATTACTGTCCCACACAAGGCAAAGTTCTCATACAGAGAAGGCACGAGCATTGATCAGTGCGCGTGCTCAAAATGGGTTGGGGCGATTTCAGACTTATATTAAATCCAGATTTCTTCACAATGTTTTTTTTTTCACCAATGTCAGTAATATCCAAGATAAACTTAGAAAGTACATATCATTGAAAAATTCACGTTGGCACTTGCCCGGAATTGAACACCGCCTCGTGCATGAGAGGCGAGGCCTTTACTGAGCCATCACGAATCAGGCCGTTAGTAAACAACAGAGTGTTACCCGCCAGGTCCCGTTCACGCTGACCCCGCCGTCCACGCGCCGCCGCAGCAGCAACTCGGGCAGCTCGCCGCCGCCCTCGCTGTGGCAGGTGTCGCCCACCAACGCCAGCCCGCTGCGCAGATCAGGTTACCGCTGTTTTTTTTTTTTTTGTGTTGTTTTGTTTAGACATCGATACCCATTACGACTGTGGAGTTTCGCTAATTTAATTCGACCCTGTACTGTGCAGTCGGGAATTGTTTTCTCAGTTAGTGTTACTGAGGTTCGGTCGAGCGTATGAATAACAAAAAGGTGTGTTCCTCCAGGGTCGTCTCCGCCGGTGTCGCTGGCGCTGAAGGCCAGCGGCGAGCTGGGCGGCGGCGCGGGCTCGCCCAAGCGCGCGCTGCCCGACGCGCTGCTGCGCGGCATGAAGCTGCACGCGCCCGAGCCGCCCGTGTACATCCCCAACCTGCAGGAGGAGACCATACTCGCGGTCAGTTACACACCTGCTTCTACAACAGACTAAAAAAACTTATTCTACAATAAAATTAGGGTTGGGCCAAAATTAGTTTCACATTCGGTTTAACCGAACTTTGGCGGTTTGAACCGAACTTCGGTCCAAATGCCAGACACTCGATAAAAGATTTTTTTTTTTTGCTCCATCTATGAGAGAAGAACGGTGTGACCTGACCTGTTCCAGCAGTGGAAACATAGGCTGGTTATGTTATGTTTTAACAAAAATAATAAAACTAAACCAGTCAAAGAAAATCCCTTTAACACAGTCGTTGTATCGTTTGCAGGAGGAGCACAGCAAGGTGTTCTCTCAGCTGAACTTCGTGCTGATGCTGGCGGAGCTGCTGTCGGACCTGGCCGTGTCGTGCGGCGCGCCCATCGCCGCGCTCATGGACGTCTCCGACGGTACGTACCACCTCCGTGCGCTATCTATACTTGAACATTCTATCGTATTCAGTATTCTGACAGGAGCAAAATATTATAAAACAGACAGAGGTAAACCATAAAATCAAGTCAAAATCAAAATCAAAAGTCATTTATTCAAATTAAGCTGAGAATCAGCACTTTTTGAACGTCAAAATTACAAAAGACAGTCCCCCAAAAACGGCCGCCCTTCACCACTTCCTAGTGCTATCGCTGGGAAGAAGAAGTGGCGCAACAAACTCCCAAGCAGCACAGATGTCTGTTCTACTGAGAATCAGCACTTTTTGAACGTCAAAATACATAAGAAAGTTCCCCGAAACGCCCGCTCTTTACGACTTAGTGCTTTAAAAGAAGGGTGCAACAAACTCCCCAGCATAGCATAGGTACTAAAATGGCGGACAGGTGGGCATGCCACGGACCTTCTAAGCCCTTTGGAAATACGTCAGTTTTGTCGATGGGAAATGCCATCGGGCGGACCACGGATTAAAAAAATACGTAATGTTCTTGTTTGATAGGAACCCTTTTTGGCCTCGCACAGGGCTTTTTTTGTTTTAAATTGACTTTTTATTGTTTGTATTTCGTGTGCGTGTCTCACATAAAATACTTTTGTTTGTAACAGAGCGCTGCAACGACAGCGTGCGGCTGGGGCTGCTGGTGCAGGCCATGCAGGCGCTGGCGGCCGGCCTGCGCCTGGCCGCCGCGCACTACCGCGAGCGCACGCTGCAGCCCACGCCGCAAGTGCGCAACGGTGAGACCGCGCAGACACGCCATACTTACGGAATGCAATCTCGACTCGAAAGTGGCAACTTGAGATCTCGCTTGCGTTTTTTGGTGTCGAGATTGGCCTTTCGAGGTCTCACCCAGCAATCTGGCGAGATATAATTTTCGAGATTTCTCCTACTTTTTTAAATAATGCGTATCTCGAAACAAAAAAAAACCAAGGTCATCTGCACTACGTATACATAACGTAACAAATAGCACACTATAAGTCTATTAATGATTGAATTGAGAATGAACAAAGTGCTAAGTCACGCGAAATCTCGTTCGAGGTTTCAAGAACACCTCTATATAATTTATTTATTTTGTTCTAGTTGTTTCCCTGATGAACGGAAAGTACAAGTGGATTGTGAACGAGTCGAGGAGGCTTCATGAAGCCGGGGTTACTCCTGCAGTCTGCGACAAAATCCTCTACGAACATGCTATTGAACTGGTACGTACTTTCTTTATTATTAAATCGTTAGAGACGCATAACTATATTAGGATTCTATGCAACTCTTGGCTTTTTAACGTCTCGTGATTATAGTTCACTGTCACTCGGATAAAAAATATATAAATGAAATCACGTTTCGTTACAGTGTCAAATGGCGGCCATCGAAGAGTTGTTCGGCGACATGAAGGAATGCGAGCGACGCTACATGTCGGCGCAAGTGTTGCTGCACTCGCTGGTGCAACGGCACCCGCTTCACCCGCAGCACCGCACCACGCTCTCCAAATGTGAGTTTAAACAACAATATTACAAACTGTGCTCAAAATGTATGTGACTTCGGAAAAGTAAATTGAATAACTACACATACACGTTTAGTTTTCGCTGTAGCACTAGTGATATTTATGACCTTAGTCTAGTCATTCTGAAATCGGCTTATTTAGACACGAGTAAAGTTCATATTTGCCTGTTCTGCTTACTATATCTACTGACTTTGTTTTTAGACCGAGACGCAGTACAACGACGGCTCAACTGCCTCAAAGGGCCGCGCAAAATAATGGATGTAAAACTAGAGGCCGGGATCTCATAATGCATTATGCAACCAGCCACGTAGGAGTAAGTGGACTTGATGCAACATGAAAAGTGATTTTATTTTGTTCTCAAAAAAATGACTTGGTGAGACACAAAATACTATATAATCTAAAAATGTATAAAAATATAAAGTGAATGATATCAATTAAAATCATTTGTATACAATCGTTTAGCGATGAATGAAAATGCAGAACACAAGAAATTGCAATAGTGAATTATATTTTTTTATATTCAGTACATTACGAAAAGAAGTTCTTAGTAGATATTCATAGAATTATATTCTATACCTTATTTAGCGAAGCAGTCTGTTTAACTGAACTTAACAAAGAACTGTCCAGTTTGAATCATTATTTTGTTAGGACATGTCTTTGCTTACCAGAATGAGGTATATAGTATAATAAAATGCTGAACTAAACTCAGTACCCGCTTTGAAATGAATATAAATATAATATAGTTTAATAGATGTGTGTCTAGAAATCCTTTTAAATAAAAATGGTTGTATCATTTAGTGAGGTTTGAAATTTTAGTATTAAGCACATTTTCACTTGAATTAGCAAACTGTTCTATACATATTATGAATAATAAGATTAAGAAATAATAAATATACGAGTTATTTTTTCCAGTCATCTACATTTTAGTGAAATAAATAGGCATAAAGTACTAAAACATAGGATAGAAAACGTAGTATTGTTTCAAAGTAAGTCTCATAAACGTTTTATTATTACCAACTTGTAGTTGATCATGTAAATGAAAATTATGAAGTAATAAATAATGTCTCGGTATAAATATAATGCTATAGAGATCTCATTGACGACCAATAACAATATTATGGCATTTTTAGGCTAAGCTGTGAAATATGATTTTAAAGTATTTTCCTTAAAAAAGAAGATTGTATGATTGAATGAATTTTAGTTTATTTTACTCTCATCACACTTACTTTGCCCACATTGTGATCCTGAAATATGTGTTTTCTCCTCTGAAAATGTCTACTGCTTTACTGAAATAAGAATAAAGACTGTTGTATTATAAAATTATTTTGTTTTGTTTTAATAAATACTTATTTGTAACACCACTACCAATTATTATTATTTCTTTGGGATGTTGAACTCGCACTTTCACTAATGGAGTGGCTCTCAGAGAATTTACTTACCCTTAACGTAGCAAAGACAAAGGTCATTAAATTTTCGCTACCTAACACTTTAACTCCTCCACTGGAATCAGGTCAAATTAAAGCCCACATTTGGTCAGGTGAGCCACCCAATTGCAGCTGCCCGTTTCTATCCTTGGTCCCAGACATAAAACATTTAGGAGTCCACCCCATATCGAAGCCCTATGTACAAGGCTTAATATAAACACCGTCAAATTTTGACCGTTTTAATCCTAAGAGGGGTCATTGTATTCATTATTATGAACAACTTTTACTACGAGACCAACCCTGAAAACGTGAGGAAAAAAATCAGTTGATCCATACATTATGTCGAGTTATGCGAACATAAATCACAAAAGCTCCGTCGTGTTGATTGGTGTCGTGAAATGGTTCAAAGATTTAACGGAGGTGACTCAAATGCTGTGTTCGACATACTTACGGGTGACGAAAGCTGGATTTATTGTTATGATCCTGAAACTAAGAGACAGTCTGCTGTCTGGGTGTTTCCTTCCGAGGAGTTGCCAACTAAAGTGAAGAGAGGTCGAAGCGTGGGAAAAAAGATGGTGGCCTCGTTCTTCGGAAGGACAGGTCATTACGCAACAATTGTTTTATAGGATCTAAAAACAGTTACTGCAGAGTGGTACACTAACAATTATTGTTTGCCATTTGTCTTGGAAAAAGTTCGGGAGAAACGACCTCACAGTAGGATCCTCCTTCACCACGACAACGCCTCTTCGCACACCGCCAAGCAAACAATCGACTACTTGGCGACGTCAGACGTGGAATTACTGGGTCACCCGCCCTATACCTTGCGATTTTTATTTATTTCAGAAAATAAAAGAAAAACTTCGAGGAAAACGTTTTATGGATGCCGAGGAAGCAGTGGTAGTTTTCCAAAATGCCGTCGAAGAGACCCCTAAGGACGAGTGGGCAAAGTGCTTTTTAGGGTTCCGTAGCCAAATGGCTAAAACGGAACCCTTATGGATTCGTCATGTCTGTCTGTCCGTCCGTCCGTATGTCACAGCTACTTTTTTGAAACTATAAGAACTATACTGTTGAAACTTGGTAAGTAGATGTAATCTGTGAACCGCATTAAGATTTTCACACAAAAATAGAAAAAAAATAATACATTTTGGGTGTTCCTTAAACTTAGAACTGAAACTCAAAAAAATATTTTTCATCAAACCCATACGTGTGGGGTATCTATGGATAGGTCTTCAAAAATGACATTGAGGTTTCTAATATTTTTTTTTTCTAAACTGAATAGTTTGCGCGAGAGACACTTCCAAAGTGGTAAAATGTGTCCTCCCCCCCTGTAACTTCTAAAATAAGGGATAAAACTAAAAAAAATATATGATGTACATTACCATGTAAACTTCCACCGAAAATTGGTTTGAACGAGATCTAGTAGGTAATTTTTTTTTAATACGTCATAAATTGTAATTGTACGGAACCCTCGGTTTGCGAGTTCGACTCGCACTTGGCCGGTTTTTTTTCTCAGTGGTTCCATCGGAAGCAGCGATATATTGATGTAAATGGACACTATTTTGAAAAGATATAATAAAACTAATAACTTGCTTGTTTGTTCAGTTTTTGATTTTCTAAGAACTTTCAGTGTCACCCTCGTACGTTTTTCAAAGTGTAAAAATAAATGTATTGTTTATTATTATTACTTGTCTTACAAGAGAATGTTAGAGGCGGTGAAAGAAACAAAATACACATTAAAAAAAAACCTTTATTATTTTAAACAATCAATACTGAACGAAAACTCCAGTGCCTTGTTTGAGAAATTTGTAGGGTTTTACTCTGTTACGCCCACGCACTGGACAAAACATTACTTTATCTGGTGGAAACTCTGAAGAGCCAGTTGTCTCCAGCAGTATATCCAAACAAGTTAGCAACTTTGTTATCTGTACAGAAAGAGTGTACTGTTTGTTATCTTCTGAACCCCAATCTGTATTGATAACTCTTTCAATGTCTCTGATATCATTATTGATACCTGCATGGTGCGTTCCATTCCAATGCAGAGTTAATGAAAACATCGGCGCCTTTCTAGGATAGTCACTGCGAAGAGCTACCAATGCAACTAACTTGGCGGACTGACGCGTTATAATGGCCCTGTATAACATGTCATTATGATTAACCAATCCCTCCGATATCAAAAATTCAGTTGAAGGTGACTGGCTATATTCCGGCCACCCAACTGACTGCCACTGTGTCAATGATCCTGACAGCCTCACTGGACACGGCAAATCTCCTTTAATGGGTAGTATCTTTCCAGATTCCAAATCCTGCAACTCTTTCATTAACTCAACTCTAGACTTCAACCTCTTTTTTAAAGTTAAAATAAAGTTTTCAACTGTGCTGACACTTAGACTAGGGCAGAGGTGGACATTTTTATTGAACTTCTGATCTTCTGTTATTGTAGCCATAAAATCTAAACCACACATTCGCTGAGCCCATATGTAAGGCTTTCCAAGTTCTGAAATGAATTGCTGGAAGTCTTCAGTGATGCCGGCAGCATTTAATAAGTAAGAAGTGGCCGGGTGTGGAGAGTCACTTCCAGTGTCTCCTGGGTATAACTCATTCAATATACAATGGCCATTCAACACATCTGCTGCCGACACACCTGTTATAGGTTTTGGCAGTGAAACAGTAAATTTGACCACAATTATTTTCAAATGAAGGAGATATGAGAAGATCAAATTCAAAGCAGTTCCATCTTGTACTTTGACAGATGCTTGCACACTTAGTGGATGTTTTTTTAAAACTTCCTTCTTCTTAGCTTCCGCCTTTTCTTCTTTGGAAACCTTCGCATTTCTATGGTGACGCTTCTTTTTCTCTCTCTGATCATCATCATTATTTTCTTGGTCAGAATCAGAATCATTAGATGCAACTAGTTCACTATCCACATTACTGAGTTGTTCCAATCTTCTTGCTTCATCTTCGTCACCAGATATGCCTGAAAAATTATAATTTATTATGTATTAGATACTCGTAAGGACTTAATAAGATGTAGTAATTTTTTTTTTTTGGCAGGTTTAAGTATGACTGAAGATAGATTCAGATACTTACTAACTGAAATAGTCTTAGCACCAAGTGCATCAGAATATGCACTAGCATTTGCAAACAGAAGAAATAATGGTGATGGCAGTAGAGAAGCAGCCTTAGCTTCCTCTCTTTTATCATCAAGTCTGAGAGCCAAACACTCTTGCAATGGTTTCGTAGATTTGAGTACATCTTTTAGATGTGGTACCAATGCGTCGAGTCTGGAGCGTGCGGCCGCTATAGCCGCGGCGACGCGCTCTTTGGACGAGACCAGCTCATTACAGGCTGACGACAACTCACGACGTTGGCGCAGTTCCCACTCTAATCTCGCCAATTGAAGTTGATGATCGTCGTTTTTGGTCAGTTCCTGAAATCACAATAATTAATTGTTTTATCGTCTATTCTTGCACATGAATCAGAAAGTCTATTTCATTTTACTTGACATAGTGTTAACTTCGTCGACTATTACTCGTAAACTTGTAAAGCCCACTTAAGTGTGATAGTTTTCCTTTAAACTTCGTTATATATAGGTACTACTGCCGTGACATTTGAATTTCTAACACTTGACTCTAACGAAAATTGGAACTTTAAAGCTTGATAAGTCACGAACGGTTTACTTAATTCAAAAACGGTCTTCCCAAACCCCTAATATTTTTGAAAGACCTATCCAACGATATCCCACACTATGGGAAGGACGAAAAAAAAGTTATCATCCCCACTTTACATGTAGGGGAATTCTACTTTTTAACCGACTTCTAAAAAAGGAGGAGGTTCTCAATTCGAATGTTTTTTTTTAATGTTTGTTCGCGCATAACTCCATCGCTTGCCAACCGATTTGAAAAAATATTTTTTTGTTGGAAAGGGTATACTTCCCAAATTTTTTAGAAATGGGACAAGCGGTTTTTGAAAAATCAACAAAAAACAACAAAAAAAATCATAACAAAAAAGTGAAAAATAAAAACGTTTGTTTTTTTGTATTTCGGTGTTCGCCACCGACTTCCGAAATTAAAGTTATTTTACATTTTGTAGTGTTTTTATAGAAGTCGGTTGTTTTTTTCGGTTAAATTACAACTTTTTAGTACCAATAGTTTTTGAGCTAAACCGCGGACAGTCAGACGGACATGGCGAAACTATAAGGGTTCCTTGTTGACTACGGAACCCTAAAAATGTGAGTGATAACGATAAGTTATTAGTACATATTTTTTTTAATTGGAGTCTAAATAAAGATTATTCCTGGTTTCATAGACTATTCAGTTGCATAGGTCTCATTAATGGTGGACATTCGGACCACTTTTGGCCATTGTCTTTTAAGCCTTAAGTAATAGTGATTAGAATGATTGATCAAATGATGAACACTCACCGGTCGAGATATTTCAGCAGGTGCATCTGTGTAAAAGTCTTCAAGTGGCACAAGTTCTATTTCTTCATCTTTAGACTTGAACTGCAAGCACTTAGTTACTTCTTTATTGAGATGATCAGCTTCATACAATAAGTTTTGCAAGAGCAAGTGAGTCGAGTCAACTCTCTGCTTTTCCTTATGTAATGCATCACGTCCAGCTCTTGTACGAACTTTCTCAAGGCGGTTTAGTTTTTTTAAAGCAACCAAGTTCAATGAAGCCTCTATTCGCTTTGCATTAAGTTTTTCTCTGGCCTAAAATGAAAACCAAACCAAAATGTAATAAAAAATTTATTGGTTATCATCATAAAATATGCCTAGCCTTCTCCCAGCTATCGTCGAGATAGGCGTCCAGTCTAACTGGATGCAGCTAGCGTAATACCAGTATTTGACATGGAGCGCCTGCCTATCTGACCATCACAACACTGCAAGATGGTAACACAATACCACATATTACACTACCTGCATCGAGTTAGCCCACACAATGGTCCACTTGAAGGACTAAGTGCAGAAACCAAACCCATAACATAGAACATAGAAAGACTGGTGGAAAGGCTTTTGGGCTTCTGATCCATGATGAACGTCCAATATCTACAAATAACACTCTAGACCAACGGCTTAACATGCTTTCCAAAGACAGAGTCCGGGTTTATTTCTTACATTTACAAAAAACGCTAAATATAACAATCTCCCTGAAAAGGTTATTTCAAAATTAAGGCAAGTACTACCAGTGCTATCTACTTTAAGGTCACTAACCTTAAAGTGCAGAAAGCAGAATGTTATTTTTTTTTTATGTAAGCTTTTGCCCACATGTCAAGAAAATCAATAAAATATTAAATAGTAGGGACTAAAACACATACCTCTTCAGTGTCTTTAGCTTTTAGTTCAGCTATTTCAGCAAACAATAGTCTAATATCTTGACAAATCTTCTTGAAGAAAGTGGCATCTTTCTCAGCTGGACGTAGTTGGGCTTCTGACTCTTCGAATTCCACTACACGCTGTAAACAACAATAGCTTAAATGCCAGTACTGTTACCTGCTCAAGTGCTCATGCAAGGAAAACAGAGGAAAGCAGTTTCGTTAGCGTTACTATAAGACAATGTTTTCTATGCTGTTTGTTTCCTTTGATGTTTTTGCTTTTAGGAAATATGATGTTAACAGTGCAGATTTCATTTGAATGGGCATTATTTACGGCTTTTTTGCTATTTCAGTATTAAAAAAAACAAATAAAATCCTAACCTTATAAACATCTACTGGCACTTGTTTGGAAGTTTCACTTGCTGTGCTGGTGTTTATCTTGCGGCGTTTTTTTGCAGACACATCTTCTTTTCCCATGTTTCTGAACTATATTCCTATTTTTTCGTATTACGTATTAGATTACTATTTTTTTATTGAAAGAATCTCTGATATACAAACCAAGTAGCTCTGCACACTGAATAGATAGTAGCTATTTAATATTTTATTTATAGTGTGTAACTAACTAATATTAATGTACTCTGTGTGTGACTGTGTGTAACACCACAGAGCATGTAACCCACAGAGCATGTAACCTTTTGTAACACTAACGTAAAGTCGTAATATAATAATATACTCTGTGGTGTATCTATCTATGCTATTGCCAATATTACTTTACTCTATGGCTTAGACTAAGAATAGGTTTCTTACTACTACTTACTATAAACTCTATGGCGTAGACAGAGGATCATTGCGATAGGAGAAAAAACATGGAGACGCCGCGTTATTCTATACATACATTTGCTTATACAAATATGAGTGAAATATGATTCAGAATTTGAAATATCGTTATGTCTCATTCTTTCTAGTGAGATAATCTTATTTGATAAAAGAGACAACAATATTTTAAGTTGTTGCTAATTATGGCAACATTTTGTCGTGACGTATTGACAGTTGTAGGTAAGTGCCGTATCTGTATTGACAGCCATCTTAGGCGCCGAGTTTCGTGGTAGTTTTGGTGTCAAATGTTTGTTTGTTTTTTGTATTAGTGAGATTTGCGAGAAAATGACAAGGATTTTACCTTTTAAAACTGCATGTTATAATAAATAATAATAATAATAAATTTATTTCATAAAAAGGAGATTGTAGTACATGAGGCATACATAAAGTTATTCATATCAGTTTGTACCATGTCAAACACAATCTGGTGGGTGAAGTTCAGCTTTCCTAGCTAGGTTATAGAATAACCTGTATTAAGGAATAGCAGTCCCTGACCCTTACAAAAAACTACAATAAACTAGTACAATTATTTAATTATTATATATAATGTTAATGTTGGAAAACAGAAATTCAACATGCCTGTGTGTTGTATTGTGAAGTGTGGTGCAAGAAAGAATGAAAATCAACCTCAATTGTCTTTGCACAGGATAGTAGCCGGTTTTCATGCATTAATACATACAATAATACACAATCGATGATACAATTGTAACGCGATCATGAATTTATGGCTAAAGTATTGATATTTGGGTTCATTTCCATATAGCAGGCCTTTTTTTTATTATATTTGTTAATTCATTCGTTTGTTTACAAAAATATGTCATAATGGAATAGTGTTGTACCGTTGCCGACTTGCCGTAATAGTTTCCGAAACTAGTTCCTCCGCTGAAACGATATCCGTCGATTCTGCGATGTTAACATAAATAATCCTGCGTATTATTCGGTCCGAGTGACCTAGCTAGGTCCGGCCAGTGGTTCACACTTCACAGCACCAGAATCCATCGTGATCCAAACGTGATAACTAGTAAAACTCGTATTTAGTATCGATACTCGTTAGAGTAACACCTATGTTCCTTGATTGACACAACCCTAGCAATGGCAGCCATTTTATGAGACAATATGAGTTGTAGGTATGCACCCTTTTTTTGTAGGTATTTCCAGTCCATACTTTTCTATGTCAATGCAGAGGATAGCTGTCTACGCTCTATGGCTATTGCTATGGCCACAGAGTAATGGCTTTGTAACCATAGAGTAAAATAATATATTTTATAACTTTGTACGTACTTTGTTTGTAACTAAGTTCAAACTTCAATACTCCTTGTATTGAAGTTTGAACAAAATCAGCCAATAGATCCTAGGACCCTGTATAGTTACTATACTCTTTGTTTAGGACCAACATAGACTAGTTTCACACGCAGCAACTGTCAATAGTCAAGTCGGTCGCTGACGATTTCAAAATCTTACACGCACTTTTTCATACATTTTGTTAAAACTCGCCGCACACGTGGGGCCGGTGGTGGTGGCCACTCGCTACAGCAGTGTCGGTGACTCGCCACTTGTGGTCGCTGCGGGCCACACAAGACGCTGATACGCGCCATTGTCGCGCTGCTCACGGGCTCTACCCCCCGCGCAGTTAACCGTTAGGCGTCTTACGCATCGCACGCGTCACCATGGAACACGACGCCGATGGCGATGCCTCAATGGATATTGATACATTCATATCGGAAATCCATTCACGTCTGGACATTTGGGATTTACATTCAGCAGTGCGATTCCGTAACCATCTCACCGTGAAAACTTAGGTGAAGTGAGCGTGGAGTGACCTGTCATTCCAACGAAGGCTAGGGATCTCTAGGGATTGACACTATTGACAGCTCACTCTAAGCTCACTTCACGTATCTTTTCACGGTGAGATTTATACAGAATCGATCGGCTGATCTATATTCGAATATAGAATATAGGCGGCCACGGCGTCGTCTACGTCGTCTGCGTATTAACAATAACGCGAGCAAACTTTCCGTGTCAGAGTCCATCGTAAGACTGCGCATATTACTCTTTGACTGCGCAGCTGAGAGCGGGTTATAAAATGTGGCGGCTTCCGAACACCTGTGGCTATAGCTCGCTTCCGACACTGTGGCGGTAGCGCGCGACCATATACATATTGTAGTCTTTGCGAGCGACAGCCACCGGTGGCTGTAGTTGGTGGCCCCGGGCCCGTTTGCGCCGAGCCTAGATTGTTTAGTCGCTCGAATCCGAGTAATAGTGATCTGTGTGCTCGAATCTCTGAGCTTGAATCTATTACAAGCTTTTATTTAGTTTCACCTGTCCCAATGTTTGTCTGTAATCAAATAAAAAAAAACTTTTTAACAAACAAGCTTCTAATACTTATTACGGCACGGTTGGCGCAGTGGTTAAGCGATTGACTGCTGCGCTGCGTGTCGCGGGTTCGATTCCCGCACGGAACAAATATTTGTATGACCTACATGTATTTGTTCCGAGTCTGGGTGTTTTTCTATCTATAAAATGTAAGTATTTACAAAAAAAAAATGTATATAAGTAGTTTAGCAGCCATCTTGTTACCATAGCACAAGCATTAGGTTGCTTAGCTTGGGACAAATGGTGCTGTGTGAAATGTCCAGGGATATTATTATTATATTATATTATTATTACTTGTTAATAAAAAGAACTAAAAAGTTAATAATAATTTAACCCATTTTTTTATAAATAAAAGCGTGTTACATTTGATGGAACATTAAAGAACATTAAGCATAATTATTACACGTTCATTATTTTTCTTTTGCAATCACAATGTAACACGCTTTTATTTATAAAAAAATGGGTTTTTCTTATCAGGTTTAAACTATTTTTAACTTTTAGTTCTTTTTATTAACAAGTAATAAAAGCTTGTTTTTAATAAGTTTTTTTTTTTAATATAGAATCTGTGCTCGAGTGACGAGTCAGTCAAAAACCGTCAAAACAAAGAGTACAGTGCGTCAAAAGTCAAAAACAAAAAACGTCTTGCAACTGTCAGTGTCAAATCGCAGCCACTAAATAAAAGTAAAATATATTTTTGGTTATCACTCCACTCCTCTGAAAATTATTTATCATAATGGTACGAGTGACTCAGGTTCTTGCTCGAATTCCCGTTATTAAATTTCGTAAGGGCGGGTTAGGTTCAGGTGGAGCCCCCTCCCCCGCTCCATCGGCTGCTGCTCCGCCAGCTGCTACTGCTCCTGCTGCTGCCGCAGTACGTAATAAACCTGATATTTTGTTTACCGATTCATTTCTATATTTTAATAGTGTTTACGTAACTATATTTTCAATGTAATTTTCACTCCCGTCATATGTCAGAATCGAGACAAACGCTATTGACATTCGAGATAAATTGAGCGCACTTGTTATTTTGATCCAAATTCATATATCCATATTATTTTGTAAGCTGTACGTCAGCTGCACATAGGCTGGAAATAGTGGCAATGAAACATCGTCTGTTCTCTGTAAGCACATTTACAATGGTTTCAAGTCACACATGGGCCTGGTGGAGTTAAAGTCTGATGGATAATACATTTTTATTCATCTTTTTTTTCAGCCAGGTCAAGTGCAGGCAGCTGCACCAATGAGTACATCTGCCATCCCTGACATTGATCTACCACTGCGCTACAAAAGAGCACCTCTCACAGACGAAGAAATTGAACACATCAATGGCGGTGGAATTGTTTAGTCCCTCAACTTACAATATAGTAGATGCAGTTTTCAAAAGTAGATCTTGGGTTAATAATATAGTTAATATAATTACATCTAGATAGGTAGTGATAGTTCTTTGTTTTATGAAGTTGTTATTTTAAATATTTTGCCTGGCATTTAATAATATTATAATGCTCTGTTATACTGTAGATCATAATATTATGATATCACAGATTCACTGAAAAATAAAAAATGCATGTCTGAAGTATATATCTGTCTAATACCCCTTGACTTATGAAACATGATTCTGATTCAACAACACAACTGAATTGTCATAGTAGTGTTGTTATATTAGAATCTTGTTCTCACTCTACTCAACCACTGCTGTACTCCAAGACTCCAACACAAATTAACTAAAACACATATTCAGGAGTAACATCATCTCCTGGTAGTATAGATACAATGTGTTGAAGATCAGAATGCCTGTAATTCAAAATGTACAAAATCTAGTCACAATCTCATATCAGCAAAAATGTCAAAACTTCCTCAGTTTGTCAACTACTTTGAATTTGCATTTTATAGTTAGAATACAGTCAACATCCAACACATAATAATTAGTGCATCCTAATGAAATACAAATAAAATGTTGTTATTATTGATCTATATTTTTTACTATAACCTATATTAACACATTTCATCCATGTTGCAGATAGAACCTTCCCAATCCAAGTCACAAGGGTCACCGCCAGTAACTATGGGAGTAATAAAAGTACCGCGTGGTGTCCTGGTTGATTGTGGCAACAAGAAAAAAGAAGTTGTATCTTTAAATATTGTGTTACAACGATGTCAAAAAAAGTGAGACCACCTAATTTAAAGTTAAATTGTAACTGGGTACCATGTATGTAGTAAATCAACATAAACTAAAAGTGGATGGATTTAACAATACTAAAATAAAATTTAAAAAAAAATGTTATCATATAAGTTTTATTTATTCTTAATTCTTTATTTAGGAGTGTAGTCAGTATATAAAATATAAATGATGTACAGTAACGAAATTATGAGACATGCTCTAATAATACCGAACATTGAGTTTTTCGTTCTGGATGGCCCACATCTGTGCAGCCGACCCATCGTAAGCGACATCACTGTTGATCTCGAACTTAATTATACCGAATTTAGCAAATCTACTTTTCCACTGTACAGTCTGAGGTACGTTGAGTAGTGCATTTGATATCGCCCTTTTTGTCTCGGCTGAAACGAATGTAACGTAAATTATAATTTAAATTGTATTTATTTATAGGATGGGATAACATTGCGCCGACTCTCGGTAGGAACTAAGCTGTACTAAATCTACATTATGATAAACAAGTGAAGGAGCAATTCTGAACGCAACAGTCGCTATCGGTTGTACAGTAGACCGCACGTCGGGGGTAACACTGAAACCAGCCAGCTTGGCCAGTAAGGTTTTGAACTTAAGCAGAACAAACTTTAACAACAAATAAAGTTTAGTTTAGTTGGCAGTTTATTTGTTACTACTGATGTGTGATGTAGATAGGCACAGTCAACTGCACGTCCATGGTAACAACAGCGCCTTTATTTCGTAGCCGTATGCGTGATTTTTATAGTTCAAGGGTCTAGCGACACATTTAAATCGGTATATTCCCAGTCGCGCCCTCACATGGATTGCCACCAGGTGGCAATTGGGAATAAATAAAATTAGAGAAGATTACAGACTGGGAAGTTATTGCCCCCACTTCAAATCGCGGCATGGATTGCCAACCCATTAGCATCTTAGATACAAAATTTTAAGAACCTGTAGGTTATTTTATTGTAACATGATAATTGAAAAAATGTAATTTGAATATCTGTGACTGACTGATGATTAGCTTTTGATAAGTACAGACGCCAGCAGGTCAAGCTACCCGAAACTGTCAAATTTTCCCAATTAACCTTGAACTTTAATGCTTTAGCGATAAAGTTGAAAATCTATTAAAGAAATTTGACAGATTGTAGTAGCTTGATGTGCTGGCGTCTGTACCTAGTTAATTATTGTAAATACTTTAATTATCTGTGCTACGAATTTACACCAAGTTTTTATGATTATAAAAGCAACTACGATGAAGAAAATTGTGTTTGTATGTCCCTATTATTATCACATACTTAACTATAAATAAAACCACATTAGAAAAGTCTGACCGGCAACCCGCTCATTGCGGCCGTAAGACAGACAATGATGAGGGGGAATGGTGGGGGCGACTGGGAATATACCTTTAAATTTTGAATGGAAACTAGAGTGCTATACTTGTAACTTACCTCTTAGCTTAGTATTTACTACAATAGGGTACGGCGGCAAACGACCCAATGTCTCCAAGGTTATAATATCTTTACCACCATCGTACATAAACTTTTTTGTATAAAGGAGAGTAGTAGAATCAACTGCGGCCCAATCTGCTTGTTTAGATAGCACCATCTGAGCTGCCGATAAATGTGATCCAGATCCTGAAATAAAGGTCATGTAAATGGGCGTGCAGTGTGTGTACCAACTAAACTAGTTGCTGGCCGCGGTCTCACTGAAGTGTATAAATAGGAACCTACACCCATGTACAGTCAACCGTAGGGCCAGTGTAACAATTTGACATTATGACTGTCGTAGCAATAAGAAGCGTGTAAAAGCTTCTCCGCTTTTATACGCTTCTATCACGTGCGGTTGAACTAGTCGGATAAAAAGTATGTATCTATCCTCTGTGAGTCAGAGAGTCTACAGGTAATGTGTACAAACATCTAAACTTTCACATTTATTATGATAAGAAATATAATAAATCACAGTACTTAGCAGAGATCCAAAGAAAGATGCGTTTTCACCCTTTTCTTTTAAGGTTTTCAAAACAATTTTACTTCCACTTAGAGATTCCTCGTCACTGTATGCAAATGTACAACCGCGGAGATCAAGTAAAGTATTCACGTTATGAGCTCTGCAATTAAACAAGTTTATTACATTATGTATGATTCGATAAAACAATATTAGCAGTCTGGAAGCTAATTGTAGAATAATAGAGGACTCTTTCTTATCACGAGTCAATGACATGTTGATAACATTTTTATCTATTGTGTGTGTATTTATTTCATTGGAAGCATAGTTCGTAAACTTATATCGATATCGTTTTATATTAATTTATGTTACTTAGACTTAGAGCTTGCCTCAGCTTGCTTGATTTAAATGGTCATTTAAGTACCTACCTATTAATATTATTTGAAACTATGGACAGTTTGGCAATAATTTCATGATCAGGCAGCAAATAAAATTATGATCATTTGTAGAAGGCATACCTATACCTGCAAGTGGCAGCACAAATATGTGACAACGAAGGAACAACAAAACTACTGGCCGCTGGCTGACTCAAAATATAGGATGCTCATCGGCTTCAAAAATGTGTGTCAATGCAATATTATCAGATATGTCTTGCGTCATAAATATCGGCCTAGGTACTCAGTTAAATTCAAAATAATGTGTCTGTGTGTTAACGAGAACAACCTCATTTATCTAAAAAAAATTAAGCTCGTTGTGATCGAAAACATCAGACATCAATTTGGCAGCTTATACCATAATAGATGCTAGGGCGTAGTAGGGACCGCTACGTCTTGCTGCATGCACCTTGGTAGGGTAGGTAGGTAGGACAAATAGAAGGGTTCTTACTTTTTATCACTGTGAACAATAATATCTGAGAAATATCCTGGCTTATTTTCCACGTTCATTTGATGAGCGAAAACAGGTGTTACCGGAAGTAGATCAATATAGGCATTTTTATTTCCGCGTAGTTTCATATATGCAGAAGCTGTCATGAACGCTGGAAGATAAATAATTAAATAAAATCACTCTAGAATGTAGGTAAGTTTGATATATGTAATTAGCTAGCTTCTGTCCGCGTGAAATTTTCTCACTTTTTTTCTCTGCACGGCTCCTAAGGGTCCTAGCGTGATGTTAAATATAGCATGTAACTTTCGTCAAGAATGAAGGCTATCAAATGTAAAAATGTTTGTTTAAATGCGACTGGTAGGTAGTTCCAGAGATTAGCACGTTCAAACAAACAGCTAGGTAGATAGATATCTAGGTAAGTAATTTAAGTACCTACTCATTATAACGTAGGTAGGTGTGTACCCGACTTTTGGTAAGTTCTTCTTTTAATGCAAGTAGGTAGGTAAGTATTTATTTCATGCTGTTGCTTCATTATGGCCAAGCTACACAATTGCGTTGATACAAATTATTGCATATTTACTAAGTCCTCTTCATCATTTTCACAAAAATATAGGTACATATAAAAGGGCTTTTATAAAATGGAAATGGAGGTAGTTGTATCTACAATGTCTACATAAATAAAAGTTATTCTCTTACCCAAATCGGCCTTGTCAGTAGAAAAAGGATCAGGACGATCCGATAATGGTCCTGGGCTTCTGCTTTCATATTGTAAAGTTGCATTGCAACCCAAGGCATCTTCCAATAACTCCAGTATCAACTCGTATAACTGTACCGGATGAGATGGACACATATATGTCACAATGCGAAGGTCTTCTTTGTTTTGAGCCATTGTTGCTTGCAAGTAGTATTCGAAACCAATATAATAACTAGACTGACCACTGTTCTACTCGTGCAGCTTATTATAGCGATTATACTGAGCTCGTTTTGTTTATTAACGGTTTGATTGTTTACTATCGTCAAAACACGATAAACGCTGCACGCGTCGATCATGTAGGTACCTATCAGTACCTACTGTCTATTATAGATTCTTTGGTAAAGCGGCTCCGGTATGACGTGACGTCACAAGCACGCAAGGGGTGCGTGTTTGCAGGTTATTTGATTACATACAAGCTGACCGTGCTTTACTACTTCCCTAGTTTGTATAATACGTGCTGTTTTCAGGCGCGGTGGCTGCGCAAGATTTTGGGGGGGTCACCAAGTAGTAAGTTAGTAAGGCACGTACCTAAATCATGCACTCTCTACAGCTTGAATGATTTTGGGGGGTCATGAACTCATGACACCCCCCCCCCACGCCCCTCGGACCGCGACTGGCTGTTTTGGCATTGGACTTACCATTTCTACAATTATTATTTAACATGGACTATGAAATACTTAACATATATTATCTTATGATACCTACCTAATTTATTAGGGGTTTGCTATAGGTGTAATGGTACTTTCCTCAGACAAGTTTGCCGTATTGTACCTAAATTATGTCGGTGTGCGTCTACGCAACCAATGGAGCGCCATCTTAGAAAAGAACTCAAGATATATTTAGACAAAGTATTAACTTTAAGGAACGGGTTCTACGCTACGGGTTTCGCTTCCCGTGAGGAACAAAACAAACATTTGTTTTCAGGTCCGATGATGTTCTTTTCAATGAATTAGGTAACGAACCAAAAACAAAAAATGTAAGAAGTCGAAAGACTGGTTTGACGATCAATCTTTCGTAACGTACAACAGGGAACAACTCAAATTAATATGGTACCTATGATGGGGGCGGGCAGACAACTCTATATGTACATTTTTCTTACAAGAGTTCCTAAGAGCGGAGCGTCCCAGGATGGAAGTTACGGTGAATCCTCACCCTAATGCCACTACCACCCTTTCTGACCGGTAAATCTATTTAACACGGCTTGAAATATTCAAATATGAAAATACTGAGAAAATTAAAAATGTTCTCCGCAATTTCATATTTGATGATGGTGATGTAAATATTGCTTTGAGGGACATCACCAGAGCAAGCAGTTCGTCGGATTTCAGAGACTGCGGGGCAGAGGGTACAAGATAGAAACTTTTTACCAGCCACGCAGTGCAAAGCTGCGGCAGAAACTATAGATAGCTATAGTTTCTGCCGCAGCTTTGCACTGCGTGTAGGTATATACAGAATTTATTAATAATATTGGTGAAAATAACAAAAACCCGGAAGTGCGAGCCGGACTCGTGCACCGAGGGCTCCGTACTTTGTAGGTACCTATGTAAATAGCTTTAACATATTTTTTGTAGTGTAACTACACATGACATTGCTTCTTGCCACATTTTATGATTCTAGGTCAACGTGAGGTAGGTACCCTATAGGTTTTGATTTCGCAACATGAACGTCCGTATCTTTTGATTGCATTGGACTTAGAAGTTTGACTTTTTCACTGCTTCAAGGGATTGCAGCCTTTTGAGTATTTGATATTAATTTCAACTTTATAACTCCTTGCGTTTTTGAGTAATTGATCTTGATTGACGGACAGACGGATAACGAAGTGATCTTATAAGGGTTTCGTTTTTCCTTTGAGGTACGGAACCCTAAATACTAAAATATTTTCAGTTTTTAGCTAGGTATTCTGTATTTCCTAACAGGAAATTCAATAAAATAAGCACTCAACTACAATAACATCACCATTTATTGAACTTACGCATTGTTATCAATTAATTTTAAAACATAAAAATAAATCTTAAAATTTAAATAAATAGCATCATACATTCGACACTAGTACATACACTACAGCCAGTAATCTCTTATAATTAAGGTACTTTTTTGAAATAATGTGCTGTAATTTGCTCATCTTGTTACATTATGTATATCACACTACAGATGATTAAAATGCTGTATAACATTCTAAGAGCATATACATTTCAGTCATTGCGATAGATAGCAACTACGTGTTCTTTTTTTAATATGCTCTTTTACGTCTTTGTACATTTAAACAGGGTTGCGGAAGTTCTTGCCGGCGTACTTGGCGCCAGCGCCGAGTTCCTCTTCAATGCGGAGGATCTGGTTGTACTTGGCGAGACGCTCGGAGCGGCACGGCGCGCCAGTCTTGATCTGACCAGTCGACAGACCAACGACAAGGTCAGCAATGAACGTGTCTTCAGTCTCACCGGACCTGGTGATAAAAAGCCCATTATAATATCAACCAACCAACTGGTGTATGTAAAACAGACCATGTATTTTTCAAACTTTTTATTATTTTTTATACACATCGTAAAATACCTGTGAGAAACCATGGTGCCCCATCCATTCTTCTTGGCCAGCAAGTGAGCATCGATGGACTCGGTAACGCTTCCGATTTGGTTTACTTTCAAGAGCAAGCAGTTGCAAGCTTTCTTCTCAACAGCTGTGGTAATGCGCTTGGGGTTTGTAACCTAAGAACCAAAAAAATATTTTAATATTGATGTATTATCTTGAATCATCTGATGGATGGGTGGCTGGCCTCTTTTGTTTCCAGTTAGCTTTTAAAATGGTTTTTAGTCTGCCGATGTTTGGAAGAAAAATGAGGTGGTGTGCCAACCCTAAATAAATTGGAATGACGGCAGGAGGTAATGTTAGGTGAGGCGACAGGAGTCAGATGGTGACCTTCCCCTTTATTCATAAACGTTGCTTAAAGTTAAGCAGTGATTAGCGACTGTTTAACCATACATTTTTGACGTTTAAACGTTACTTAACTTTAGTCATCGTTTATGAATAAACCCCAAAGTGTTGTCATCTGACATTATGCCGAGCTGAGGCCTTTTTGGCATTAAAAGCATTGTTTTCTGTTGTGTATAGTTTTAAGGTGTTTTTTTTTGCAGTACCTAGGTAATGCCAATAACAGCATTTATCTTTTACAGTTCCAGTCTAAACCCTGCTAGGTGTTAGTACTTACTGTAAGATCATCTCCGACGATCTGGATGGGTGTGCGCGAGGTGAGGTTGGCCCATGCGGCCCAGTCGTCCTGGTCGAAGGGATCCTCAATGGACACCATAGGGAAGTCCTTGATGAAGTCCAGGTACACCTCGGCCAGCTTCTCGGAAGACAGGTAGTCGGCGGGGTTCGACTTAGGGTTCTTGAAGTCAAGATCATAGGTGCTATTCTTGAAGAATTCGGACGCCGCAACGTCCATTCCAATTTCAATCTAAAACAAAAATTTACTTTTAAAACTAAGGTTGTAATTATAATTTAACGTTTACTGAGCTGTGATTATATGGCTATATAAAAAGGCGCGATGTGTATAACAGTGTGAATCATACACATTGAATATCAATTTCTGTGATTGATCTATTCGAGGTGATGGTGTAAGTGAAGGTCCAACATAATTTTAATCTATATATATAAAATTCAAAGTCCTGACTGACTGACTGACTGACTGACTGAGACATCAACGCACAGCCTAAACGGCTGGTCCTAGAGACATGAAATTTGGAGGATGTATTCTTCGTGAAGAGTAGGTATCCACTAAGAAAGGGTTTTTCGAAATTCTACCCCTAAGAGGGTGAAATGGGGGGATTTTGTTTGTATGAAAAATCTTATTCCTTGAGTTAATAAACTTGAAACTTGGCACGAATACTTATCTAAGTATATTATGAAGTTGGGCATTTTTTGTTTTTATAAACTACCCCCTAAAAGGGGGTTGGGAGGTTTCAAAGTTTGTATGGAAGAATTGTAGCGCGCGGTCCGATTTAATCGAAACTCAGTATTTATACCTAAAATTGAAAGAAAAGAATAATGTGTATCAGAGTTTTTCGAAAATCTACCCCTGACGGCCTGAAAAGGGTAGTCAATTTTACAGGGGAGGAGTTTACAGCGTGGCTTGATTAACTCGAAAATTGGTATAAATAATCTTTGAGTCAAGTTATGAACACATCCCAAATGATTTTTCAAAATTCCACCCCTGTGGGGGTGAAAAGCGGGGATATAGTTTGTATGAAAAATCTTATTCGTTAGGTTAATAATCTTGAAAATTGGCATGAATACTCGCCTAAGTAAGCAATAAAGTTTATCATTACTCATTAATTTTTCAAAACTACCCCCAAAGGGGATATAGGGGTGTTAAAGTTTGTGTGGAAGAATTTGAACGCGCGGTCCGATTAACTCGAAACTCAGTATTGATAATTTCGACAGAAAATAATTAATAATAAGTATGTAAAGTTGTCAAAACTTGACCCCTGACGGGGCAAAAAGGGGTAATTCGGTTTTTAGGGGAGGATTTGAACTTGAAACTGTACGTTACATTTTCACGCCTAAACCACTGAACTTCTGATTTGGCAAGGGGAGCACATACTTTTTATCCTGGTAGCACGTTCCCGTGGGATAACTTCCGACATCCACGCGGGCGAAGCCGCGGGCAGAAGCTAGTTATGTATAAATAATGATAATAAGCAATATGAAGAAGAAAATTGCAATATACTAATACCAACCTTGCCAGTGTAACCAGCCTGCTGGATGGCATCTTGAATGAGGAATAGAGCGTCCTTGTTGTTCTGGATATTGGGAGCGAATCCACCCTCATCACCGACGGCGGTGGAGTCCAGACCGAACTTCTCCTTGATGATCTTCTTCAAATGGTGGTAAACCTCGGAACCCATGCGCATCGCCTCGCTGAATGTAGTAGCGCCTAGGTAAAAGAAAAAGGTTTTTAAAATTGTTAATTAATGTAGCTTTTTAAACTTTTGTGAATTTGTTTTGTGGACTGGCACAGATTCCCTTGTTCACAAACTAAACTAAATTTAAGCTCAGTGCATCTTTTTCTGTCTATTTCATTAAGAAAAGGACAGAAGATAAATATTAGTTTAGTCCTGTATTATTATTAATAAGCATTTCACATAATCCTTCCGACTTCCCAGGGACAGAGGGTATAATATTCAATAATAATAACCTGTAGGCAGGATCATGAACTCTTGCATGGCCAACTTGTTGCCAGCGTGGGAGCCACCGTTGATGACGTTGAAGGCAGGTACTGGCAGCACGATGTCGGCGTTGCCAGCCAAGTCAGCCAAATGCTTGTACAGAGGCACGCCCTTCTTAGCAGCGCCGGCCTTGGCGACGGCCAAAGACACGCCGAGGATGGCATTAGCACCCAACTTTGACTTGTTTTCAGTGCCATCCAAGTTCAACATGAACTGGTCAATCTGTTAACATACCGATGATTTTTATTTTTTTTTAAGATAGGGTACACACATACTCAGCTGCATCCGGTTAGACTGGAAGCCAACCCCAACATAGTTGGGAAAAGGCTGTGCAGATAATGATATGGTACACACAACGACATACCAAGCTATACATTTCCAGTATAAGCGTTGGCTTATTCTGCTGCTGTTGGCTTTTCGTGCAATAAGAAGTTGTTCTTATTGCACGAAAAGCCGAAGCACGCCGTAAGCCGAGCGAAGACGGCTAAAACGGTAAATGTATAGCTTGATATGTTGTTGTGTGTACAAAGGTGGATTGAATCATATTATGTGTGGTATGTATGTGTCATAGGAGTTAGGTATGAGATAAGTTTTTTTTTTTTTTGAGTTTGCTTTGTTTCTGAAGTGTTTTATGTATCAATGACATGCATTGTCAATAATGTAAATGTCTTTGTTAACAACAAACTTAGTTGAGTAATCATAATATATGCAGTTTTTATTGATTACTCATATTTCTGGTGTATCATGGATTTATTATAAAGTCTTCTGTCATTACATGGATCATTGCTTCAACAACATGCAAAACTTTGCAAAAAAAAATTGTTTGTTTGAACAATAACTGGTACAGACACTAGCACATCAAGCTACTACAATCTGTTAAATTTCTTCAATAGATTTTCAACGTTATCGCTTAAGCATTATGGTTTAAGGTTGATTGGAAAAGTTTTACAGTTTCGGGTAGCTTGACCTGCTGGCGTCTGTACAATCTTAATACTAGAAATATCTTACAAGATTATTTGCTGGTAAATGTAAACTCTATTGAAATGCTAGTTTCCAATTGATGTTACTTCCAATTTTATTGATGGTACTTTGTTTCTTACTTGTTCTTTGTTGTTGTTGATGTTAATTTGATATTTGTTTAGTTGATGTTTGTTTTTTTTTTATACTTTTGAAAAAGCCATTGAAATGTTAAAGTTGTTTTGCAAACTGAACTGTAAGTGTGGCCATTAAAGTTCTTTTTCTAAAACTACATATTTGTTTAAATGTTTGGAAACCAAATTGTGAACACATTATTATATATTGTGTGGCATCTATAATAAATAAAACATGGCATATCCCTTAGCCATAAATAACCATAATTATATATCCTGGCAAACCTTAATATTACAGAAACAAATAAGTAAATACATTAAAAAAATTTGAATATAAAAAAAGTTATAAGTAGGTACCCCAAACAAATACAGAGAAAACCTTCAGCTTTTATGAAGTAGCCTTGTGCGTGATCTTGAACTATTAAGGTCAAAGTGAAGGTTAAAATAATGTTATCCTTATCACAAGTCACAACATACCTCTTTCTGCTGGGTGACTTCAAGGTTCTGTTTGAGCAGCTCAGGAGCGATACTTTCATTGATGTTCTTGATGGCGGTGAGGACACCTTTTCCATGGTACTGGCCCTTGACATTGTCTCTCAGCTCCAGAGCCTCATGGACACCAGTGGAGGCACCAGATGGGACAGCCGCGCGGAAGAGGCCCAACTCGGTTACCTATATTAAATAATACAATGAATTCCAGAACATTTTATTTGCCTTAGACAGTTATGACTAAAAGCTTTAGTTTTTCGTCTGATGGTTAATAATAGGATGTCATTCTGATTAAATAAAATTATTTCCCAAATAAAGCAGGTAGGTTCATTTTCTTATTAGAATTAGTACCCATTCACAATATTTGTGGTTTAAAATAGTGTAATATTTATTTATAGGAAGGACTAAAACATGAGGAAAAGCGAGGCTGTAAACATGATTATACATACCAGGTCAACCTCAACAGTGGGGTTACCACGGGAGTCGAAGATTTGACGAGCTTTGATGGACTTAATCGGCATTCTGGACATGAAAACAAACAAGTTTCTGATTAGAGTATAAATTATTATTTTTAATTATTTTGAAATAGTTTTTCCTAGCGAAAGTAGCAGTAAGTCATTCATAACCTACCGCAATTTGTTCATGAATGGCAAGGTCAACTATAGGTTGAGTATGAACATTAGTCTCGAACAGTTTCAGTATAAAAATCGATACAAATAGCGCGTGATTAATATTATATTAATTAACACAGTCGTACAAGTAACTAAACAAAATGATATATTAAAAACTAATTAACTAAAACAACTGACGTATGCATCGCAAAAATTATAGCAAAAAGGTTACATAAAAATAGGTATCTTTATAATTTTTTTACAGAAAACACTGGCTTATCATAAGATGATATCAAAACTAAGGCCATTAATATACTTTTTAGTATGAAAAAGGCTACTTACTTGATGATAATTCCGTAATTTCAGCGCACAAACGAAACTGTAAATGCACAAAATTCGCCGGATCCGCCGGAAAGTACCAATAGTACAAGTGAGTTTGTCCTTCACAAGGTGAAACTAGAGGTTATAAACCGGAATTTTCCAGAAAAAACATTAAGAGTGAGTTCGGTAAAACGTTTAGTAATCTTATATTGCAAATAAGAATTTTCACAAACACGACGATTTGTACTGTGCTGGTCTGTGCTTCAGTTTAATTAATGTAATCAGTGGCGTATTGTAACATTTGGTTATTTGGCGCCCCGGGCCAATACAGTTTGCCACCCCGTAATTTATTTAAAAAAATATTTTAAGGGAACGAACATAGCGAGTTCGGAATTGTTGCACATCGAATAAATTTCTTTTAAACATTCATGCAAATAGTTTCTTTGTTAACTTATGCATAAAAGTTTGGAGAACTGAGATAATTTAGGATTCAAGACCGAGTGAAGCCAGCTCGAAAATTTCTACACCGCGCTTCGGATATTGTCAGAATTTTTCTTTACAATTTAAAGATAATAATAATAATAATAATCTTGACTTGGCTCGCGAGGTTGTCGACATATGGGATGTGGACTCAGCGATCATTGTGCCGATAGTCGTAACAGCCAATGGCTTAATAGCCAAGAGCCTCGACCAACACCTGAGGCGGCTCTCGTTGGGCAGCTGGATCAAGGGCTTGATTCAGAAAGCGGTACCTACTTCTGGACACGGCTCGCATCGTCAGGAGGTTCCTCTCTCTGGAGCCCTGACCACCGGTAGCTTGGACCCTGTTCCCGATACCGGTGGGCTACTATTTTTTATATTTTTAAATGTTTTTATACTTTTTATATTCTAATATTTAAAAATATAATTTATATGTTTACATGCAAATAAAGGAAATAATAATAAAGAAATTTATTGACATAAAAAACAGTTGTTACATACTTTGAAGCCCTGACTCCTGAGCTAGGTAGCAACCTGTGTTACAGGAGCCCAAAGATGCTAATGAAGTTACTTTGTCGACTTATGCATAATTTAGCGTCCCGCGGCCCGCCTCTAATTGGTTACTTTTTTTACCATTCATACAGAATTACAGGCCCGGTTGTCATTCGTGTCAGACTAATATTGATAAATGATAAATGAGAATTCGTGTCGGCAGTCGTTACGAGTCATCAGAAGCCTGAAAGTCTGACATCCAGTCTTACGAAGTGGTATCATATTACCCAGTAACTGGATTGAGAGGTCAGGCAGCCGGTTCATGTTAAGATGAAAAGGATAGGAACACGATGATGACAGAATCACAGATATAGAAGTTACGGGGCATCAGAAAAATAAGGAACCGCCACCACTTGCCTCCCCTCCCTCCTCCAACTCCTCGCACATAACTATTTTTTTTTCAAGTATCGTAAATATGGTCCACTAAAATGTGTTTTGATTTGCCTCCCTAGACAGTCGTAACTCTAGAGTACCGTTTAATAATAATGTACTCTGTGCTCTAGAGCACTGAGTCACTAACAGTAAAGTTGTCAATGTCACTTTGACAGAACAGTGGTCTTGCTCTTGACTCGTTTTGTTTGTGTTGTTTATATTTTTGTAAGTCTTCATTCTTGGGTTCATTATTTTATTCCTAATCCAAAAATGAGTGATACAGAATCTAAATCGGAGAAGAAGCCCATAGTGATTAGAAATGCCACAGATTTACAAAGATTAAAATTACAAAAACTGATGAAAAATCCAGTGAGTACGAACTGTTCCAATCACGGAATGGGAACCAAATGTTACGAATTCTGTTTTAAAACTCACATTTATGTATTTACATTTTCAGGATAAGCCAGTGGTGATCCCAGAACCGCCAAAATCTAAATCATTAACTGCGCCACCTGACTTTGTCCGCAATGTTATGGGTTCGAGTGCTGGCGCGGGATCTGGAGAATTTCATGTCTACCGTCATCTCAGGCGAAAAGAATACGCAAGGCAGAAATTCATCCAAGAGAAAAGTGAAAAGGTAAATGGGTCATAGTCATAGCCAATGTTATCTTATCTCACAGAGAGGAGGCCTTTGTCCCAGCAGTGGTTGATTATACAATTTTTTGGTGATTTAGGCAAAAGATTTTGTGTGAACTTAGATCTACTGTGGTGTAGAAAGATGTATAGCAAAGAGTTTATAAATATTATATTTCTTTTTGACACTGGGCCAATGTTTATTTCACATTATTTAAATTGTATGCTCTAAATGTGCCTTTCTTAATAAATACCATACCTAACTTTTTTTTTTAATTCGTTTGTTTGGCACAACCAGACATGGGCAGCCATCTATAATGTCAACATACTAGTGACCACCTAAAACCATAATTTTGCAATTTTTTCAGGAAAAACTTGAAGATGAATATCATAACAGAATAGAACAAAATCGGCAAGCAGCTGCTGAGAGGACAGCAAAGAAACGAGCCAAGAGGCTCAAGAAAAAGAAAAATGCTAAATTGAAAGGAAAGAAGCCAAAGTTAGAAAATAAACAGAATGCATCATCACAGTCAGACTCCAGCTGTGAAGATGACGACATGGAAGATAAGGAGAAAAATAAAGATATTACTTCAGCAGCTGAAGAAAGCACTTCATGATACAAGATAGTCTTATGAAATATAGTAAATAAGGAAATAAAGTATTTATAAACTTTACAAAGCTGTTTAATTAAATAATGAATTTAAATAGGTACTAATTATAAATAACATGGGAATAACTTAGTAATTAAATAGTCTTATATAACAAAACATACACACATTAAGGCATAAAACAAACAAGAAATAACACATTTTCAGACTGATCAAATTATTTCATCATTATTCATTTTACTTTTGAAGAAGTAAGGTGGCAGGGGTGGTAATATTACAGTAAAGCTGTCATGCTCCGGTATGGCCATGCGCATCCAGGATGCGGTGTAGGGCAGTGGGTCCTTTGGTTCACGGGCACAACATGGAATTACTGCACTTAGTCTGCAACAACAGGGGTTGATTTAGATTATAGATTAGATTTCATTATAACTGACCATTGCAGAGAATTTGCGACAAGACACAAGGTTTGCATTTGCATGAGGCAATTTTATTTAAGTTTAATAAAAAATGACAAATCATAATGCTGTTTGAGAACTAAACATGTATGATCACTGTATCAGGCACACAAAAAATGTTACCTAGTCTAGTAGTAATTACATTATTTTCTTATAAGTACCTATACTTACTCAAACATCAGGAACGTAAAGGCAATTAACACCATCACAATAATAATAATCCACAGATAAAAATCCGTCATTTTAAAGAGTTTATTTCCTTTAGGTACGTAACGACAACACTTTTACAAATTATATGACAGATTATCAGGTAGGTAGGTAGCGAGGAAATTATTCTCTAAACTCACTTTTATTGGTTTTTCGTGTAGAACGTCATACTCACAGACTCACAGGTATGAGGAAACCTTGCTCTATAAAATACGATTTTTAAAGTACTTATTCAAGTCTTTCTGGTAAGTAGGTAGGTACTAATTACCTATGGATAGTATAGTAGGATGAACTCGTCGGTATTGGTACTAATTATAACGCGTTTTCGAACTTGTTTGTTTAGGTGTTCCTGCTTTGCCGAGATAAGGTGGACCTGTAAAATCATAAAAATCTGTAATTCTGTGAAATCTGCGATCGTCATTATAAACGCTTTCTTTCGCTGGTTTAGTGGTCGCAAGTAGGTACGCGCCACTGCTGATCATGTGAATCCTTGGTTGGTTGGTCCTTGGTCATGTGAATCAAAGTCGTGTTGCAGTTGCAAAGCGTACCTGCTTGTGTTCAGCCATTAGAAGTTTGTCTGTTAAATAAGACTACCTAATTCAACATTGACATAACTGGTGAAAACACGATGTTTTCATTTACCGTTTTAAGAACAGAGGACAATGGTTTTTTAATCAGAGGAACGTGCAACACGCTGTTATGTTGAATTAGTTACATTATTTTTTGTACTTACCACAACTTCAGTAACGGTAATGATAACAACGGTAGTAAGGAACTACAGATAAATGTCCATCTGTTTCTTTCATAATAGGTACGTTCGTAATGACGATTCATTTACGTTACAATCAATTGTTTAAAATTACTTGAAAACATAACACTTATTGATCTTTCGTGCAAAACCCAAGCTGATACGGTTATGTCAATGGGTAGAGACCTTTTTTTTATGGGTGGAAATTCATCAAATGACCTCTCCCACTACACAGGCACTAGTGTGTCAGGCACTAGTTGTCTGGCATTTTTGCTGAACTGGGCCTTTTTGGCGCAGCCGTGAGGCACACTTTCCCGCTAATTTCTTACATCGGACTTCACCCTTTTTATTCCAACTTTTTTTAAATTATTTTATTATTGTTCGTTTTATCTGATGTATGTATCTGGTGTATTGTGTGTCTTTTAGTTTGTGCCAAATAAATGTATTTTCTTTCTTTCTTTCTTTCTCCCGCTCTGGGCTGAGCGGAAGGGCGTGTCAGACTTTTACTGACTAAAACTCACCCGTGTTCCTTCAGTTGCCTGTGCCAGGGGCCACGCGGTATCTCTTTCGAACAACCCGCGGCCCTGGCAGGCACCGGCCCTAGCGGACCCCGTCAATTCGTGCTGACATCTCTTTGAGGCGCGCATGGATCACAACGCGCCGTCGACCCGGGCCTGGTCCTTACCGGGCGGCGAGCAATGGGCAGCTTCCATGCACTCTCGCTCCGTACCATGTCCTGGCTGGCCCAAGGCCGGACGCAAGAGATCGCCGCCACGAGGACGCGGCGGTGCTCCGCCCAAGCCGGGCAGATCTCCACCGTGTCCTCCGGGCGATCCACACAGCGGTGACACCCTGGCTTTTCCTCCCGCTTTATCCTGAACAGGAACCTCCCGAAACAACCATGTCCGGTGAGGACCTGCGTCAGGCGGAAGGTGAGGGCGCCGTGGCGCCTCTCTAGCCACTCCTCAAAGAGGGGACTTATCGCCGCAATTGTGGCGTGCCCAGCACTGGGTTGCAACAATCGCACTCTCCATGCCGCTATGAGATCCTGCGGGAGCTCTGTCCGCTGTACCGTGATTTCTCGCGGCAGCGGAGTTACCCCCCGGCGTTTTGCCTCCTCTCGCCACTCCCATATGTGGGCGAGGACTTTGGCCTCCAGATCCCATGGCGGCAATCCGGCAAGGAGGCTCGCCGCCTCAGATGGGTAGAGACCTTAATTAATAAAATCACACTTGGAATAGTTCTCACAATTTTATTAGAACTGAAATGAATACAGATAAATGTTAATTAAATCTAAGGAGTAATAGCTAGTTTTATTGAACAGAAGCCATAACGCTATCCTCATTTTTCTTGAGTATGACGAATCCTTCCATGACAGGTGACAGGGGGATGTACTCGTCGGTAGCAAGTTCAGCGCGCTCGCCGAACGATAGTAGTACGGGTGTCGTGTGCGTGTGGGAACCAGCGATCGTTTTTGGCGTTCCTGCCTTACCGATAACGTCGACAGCCTGCGAAGTAATGAAAATATGTAAAACTGAACTAATGATGACAGCCAACGCCAAAAATATCGAGAAGAACAGACTGTTCTCAAAGTGATCTGAATTAGAATGACTTAAATTAACTTAATATTAATGGCATAAAATTCTTGTCAGGACTTAAAAGCGTGTTAAAAAGAAGGTTTTGTTATGCTTGCGGTCTATTCGGACAGATTCCTATATTGTACTAACCTCATAATGAACAAATCTCAAAATCACCTTTTCCCAAAATGACAAATTTTCTAAATGTCTTTGTTTTTATATGTCGGAAATTATTGATGTACAGTCAGTAACACTTTATTTGAAAATCTTAAAATTAATTAACAAAACTTATATTCTCTTTAGGAAACAAAAAATCAGTAGCATTTTATTTGGTGTCCTGTCAGTTCACAAATAAATAATTTACAAATTTTTACGCAGTTTCCTAAAAATTAAACGACTCGTGCTAATTGAAAAAAAGAGATTATTTTTAGTAGGCTACCTGGAACTAAACTGGTTAGATTAAGTTAGGTTGGGTTCCCCCCCTGTGGGTTCCCGCATTGTCGAGGCGGGGGGGCTCAGTAGCCGTGGCTTGAAGGACCACGGTGAAGCTAAGAGGACCCGAGCGGGGGCCGTTCGTCAGGGCTTTGCGGCTAAGCCGACGACGTAGCGGCCGGCGGGTAGGTTGCGGTGCCGTTTGGGCGACATCGCAACCTACCTGAGGCGGGCCGCGATGTCGTATGGGAGACATCGCGGCTGAGGATTGGAGGCCGCGGCGGGAGAGGAGTGTCGGTATTGCGGTGCGCCGCTATCCCTACCTTCCGAGTCCTTGACGGGGCCGCCACCGTTTGATGGCGGACACGGTGGGGCCGCAGGGGAAGAGGAGTGTCGGTGTGACGTTGCCGCTCTCCCTATCCTCTGCGGCCGTAGCCAACCAGGGAGGCATGCGGGGCCCGCCAGCCCAGCTAGGCGGGCATGCGCCGGGAGGTTTGTGGAAGTAAAGGCTAAGCCGGTTTCCCATGGCCCTCCCATCACGGCGATGTGGGAAGACCGCTGAGTTTTAGTAGGTATACTATCATTCCGACAGGGAATCCCACATACCCCGTCTCGTCCCCCGCGAGACGGGGATGCGTAATACATTTCTCGGCGACAAAAAAAAAAGGTTAGTTTGGGTTAAATCTGTGACCCCCTACGCACGAGCCGAGCGAACGAAGCGAGTGGTGCCGCGGCAGCGGCCGGCGAGTGCCAGAAACGACTAGATTATATAGAAAAAAAAAAATACTTTAGTAGTTTAAAGAACTTCAGTATTTGCCTGTAAATAATTTGACCCAAATGGAAATAGTAACCATGTAGGATTATGTTTTCGAAATTTGATCGCCAGCTTAAGATAGCCGCTTTTTCAAAATCTAATATGCAAACTCTTGGCTTAATATAGCTATGCATTGTGCTGAGCGATGTTTGCCGCAAATAAATGTATTTTCTTTTGTTCTTTTTTTCTTTCTATGTTATTTTCTGTATTATAATAAAATGATATTTCGTATACCTAAACGTGATTTTTCCAAAATAATCAAAATATTAAATGAAAAATGTACAAATGATTAAATATCATCCGAAACATTAGTAAAGAGAAGCATTTGCCAAATAAATGTTTGTAAAGCGAGTGTTTATAAAATAAAACATTTGAGGAATAAATTGTTTGTGAAATAAATAGTATACGAAAGTACGTTGGTTCTAAACTAAAAACTTGTCAATGATGTTTTGGTGAAACATCAGTGAACCACTTTATGTACCTACTGTCGTAAATATTCCGCTCCATCAAAACTTTCGTATTTATAATAGAGGTAGGTAAGTTTCTCAAACATTGTTTATGATTTAATATCATGAGTGTACTTTTTCTGTCAGACAATAAGAGTTTCCGACATTCAAAAATAAAGACATTTAGAAAATTAGTCATTTTGGGAAAAGGTGATTTTGAGATTTGTTCAATAAGAGATTAGTACAAGTAGCAAGCGCTGCTTTGGCGCGACGGATAATTTTACAAAATTGAGTAGCCTAGTATTTGTTTCCATTCCAAGCTGTTTTGTTTTCTTACCTGTCCGACGCGCACGCTGACGTTCAAGGGCTGCAGATTCTCGTCGAGGGTGACGAGCCAACGGGGCTGCATCGCCGTCGCCAGTACGTACAGCAAGTAGTGAGACTTGCCGAGGATTACTGTAACACAAGGCTTTGTTTAAGAGACGTGGTAAACTATTATTTGGAACTCAAGATAAATTCTTTCGAACATATTTCGGGTACGGATGCATTGGATAAAAAAATGATGTTTTTCTAAATTCTACTTGATGCTTTGTGTAACGAATGGAATAAATGTTTGATATCGTTTAAAAAAGGATAAGCTGGGCTAAGGCATGGACTCTACCTCCTCTGCATACGCATTTGACAAGCGCGCGTAACTACTACGCCATATTAAATTTGCAATAATTTTCGTTGGAGAAACTGGCCCTACGACTAATAAAAACAGCTTATCGTTTTTAATAAAACCTTAACAACAAAACAACAAGTGTACTTACTATTCTTACAATCCAAGAAGGCAGTTAGTACAACCAGCAGGCCGGCGAGTGCGGGCTGGTTGATGAGGCGTCGGTCGGCGTGCGTGGGACACAGCGTCACCGTGCCCTTGCCGGCGTGGCACAGGCCCTGCGCCAGGCGCACCATGAATAGGTGCACCGGAGACTTGCCGTGGTACAGCGCTAGTGCGCGCAGCATTGTAGCCAACCTTGTAATAATAATCTTTATTTGAGACACAGTCCATAAAATTGTTACATATAGAAGGCTTTAGCACGGTTGTTATTAGTACTAGCCAAAGTAAATAGGTGTTTTTTAAATGAAACGTAAAACAATGAAGCATTTATACAAGGTTATTTTGAATTTGTTTGTGGGGTCATCGACCGCAGCTGCTGAAGCTTACCTGGCATTGTTTGTTCCCGCTCCAACCAGTCCCATGGCGAAGATGGCGTTGTAGGCGACGTCGTTATCAGAGTCGTGTGAGTATTTGTTGAGTACGTCGATGACGGCCAGCTGCGGGTTGGAGATGGAACACAGCGCGATGGCCAGGGGCACCGCCCGCCGTACTGCCGGCTCGCCGTAACGACCCTGATTTGGAACAAAAAATGATTTGTAATACTCATAATGCTCTTAAAATTGACATTGGTATTGACTGTATGTAGTGTTATATTGTGTTCTTATGACTTTTTACTAGGGATAGGCCAAAATTCAGTTCAAATGAGTCCTGCATTTGAACTGAATTTCGGCCCATCGATAGAAGAAAATATTAAAATAATAGTTGCGTTATTTTAATATTTTCTTCTATCAAAATTTTGAATGCAAGTAATTTGTTGCTTAAATTTTATTGTATGCCACAGGCAAGAACCTTTATCATGTAAATAGGGTTCTTATTGACTTTTAAGGTGAGTGCGTCAACTCACCAGCTGTCCGAATATTCTGGTGCACATCTCGGCGCCAGTCTCCTCGCCGAGCGCGATGACGGCGACTCCTAGAGTAGCGACCGCTTGAACGGACGACAGCTCCTTGTTGGCCTCTTTCTCCTTTTCTTTCTCCTTGTTCTTGCTGTCCTTTGATGACTTGCCTGGTGAAAACGGTAAATATTTAGTGGGATAGTTTGTACATGACAGAGAACTCTGCAGTAACTCCATGAACTAACAGATTTTTTTTTGGTATGCTTATGGCAGCAGCAGACTAGTCTGAATGACAAAGTGGTATGAGGACAAGATGCAACTGCTGAAATGATCAATCGTATTACGTTTGTAATGTGTAGGTTACCTTTTGTGCTCTTATCGTCCTTTGAACTGCTGGCTGCGCTTGAGCTGGTAGCAGCGCCTTCCTTGGAATCTTTCTTGTCTTGTTTCTTGAATGCGGTGTCCTCAGTTGACGATTGTTCATTCTAAAACACGAATAGAGTATAATAATATGCAAATGAAGCTGTCTATTTGAAATGTAGTACAGTTATGGAGTGCTAATACGCACATTCTTCCTACAAACTAAGTCCAATCTATACTATACTATAATAAAACTGAAGATTTTGTTTATTTGTTCGTACGCGCTAATATCTGGTACTCCCAGTCGGAATTGAAAAATTATTTTTGCATTTGAGGAAGGTATTTTATAGGCTATTTAACATCACGCTCTTAGGGGCCGAGCAAAAATATCAGAAAGAACGCAAAGCGAAAACGAAATAATAGCGCGGCCGGGAAATGTGGCTGTTATTTTAGTATATTTTGGTGTCTTACAATTTCCACGCGAACGAAGACGCGGGCAGAAGTCGAAAAGGATATAAGTGTGTGAATGTTAATAGTGATTCACATGTTATAAGTCAATAATATACACTCAATAATATAGTACACGGGCGCAAATACGATACATCCAGCTGTACATAGAGACGAGATTAGATCATTAGATTGACTGACTGACAGAAACGAAACCTCTAAAAAGCTAAACTTTTTTCCGAAACTATGTTCCATTTACGACCACTATTTATGTGGATGGATTATGTAAGGATTAATATGAAAGAAAAGGAAATTAATGATAGCGTAACCGTTGACAGAGGAGAATGGAAGAAGAAAACTTGTTGCCCCGACCCCAACAATATGGGACAAGGGCGGGAAGATGATGAAACTGTGCTGTGATGTATCCTTACATCAGTCTCGTAATGTTTGGAGCAGATGTGCAGCATCTGTTGCACGACCAGCACGTCGCCGGTGCCCGCGTACGCGCACATTGACAGCGTGGTCTGACACAGCGACTGCTGAGGCTCCGGTAATACTTCCAACGCCGCCATTGTAGCTTCTGTGCGCTCCTTGCAACCTGAACAATAGAGGCGTCAATGAATACAGGGTCTAATTTGATTTAGCTAGCGAAACTTTGCATACGTGATGGGTATACGATACGATATTTAAACATGACAAAAATAATATTAATTGATTTTGTTTTGGTTTCAAAGACAGGTGGTATTTTTCAGTTTTTTTGTTTATAACTTCACATACCTGAGGGGCAATTCTCGTAATTTTAAGATAGTTCAGTCTGATCTGTCTCAATCAGTCAAAAATACCTCTAATTTACGTTTTGACAAGTTTTCGACATTTGTTTGTCGCTGAGATGACACTGCGACTAGATTTTGATCGTTTTAAATTACGAGAATTGGCCTTAAGATGGGTGTCAATAGCTAGCAATACACGATGAAACCAAAAACGACTGGATTTTGGACTGCGGTTGATGACCCGAAAAAACATCACCAAATCATTTTATTTTCGTTTTATCATGTTAGATATCTATACCCAAGACATCTACGGAGTTTCACTAGCCAATTTAATTTCACCCTGTATAAAGGGAAGACTACTAAAATCATGTCTATAATCTGCCTGCCCTTTTGTGGAATACAGGCATGATGTTATGTACACCAATGAAAAAATCTTAAGTAAATATGATTTTATTTTCTTACCCAGGAAGCACAGTCCCAGTCCCAAATGCAAGAATCTAGCGTAAGTAGATGAATGTAAATCCTTGTTGTCATCAATCAGACGTTGAATGATAGCGCATGTGACCTGTGAACAAGCATTTTTGTTTTTAGTAATTTAGTTGCATTATCGTGTTTACTTTTGGTTATAATACCGATGGTAATAATTTATTAATAACTGCACTGATTTATTTTTGTCTTATTCAATATGCCATGGTTACAAATTGCTATAATTTTCAATAATTTTTAAAATAGGCACTACAAACAGCTTGATTATAAATATGTACTTACATCGCCATTACAGGAGCCGACAGCTATCAATCCGCAGGACACGGCAGCAAGCGCACAGATCTCTGCGGGTGCGGCCGTGTCGCTCAGTACGGGTAACAGGTGCGATAGTACGTCCTCGCGTTGCGTTCCCGCGTATGCTATACCCAAGCCTGCAAGGAAATAATACTTTGGTTAGAATAGAGTTACTGTTTAAGACTATTTACGATTTAGCTTATTTTTGTACAGTTAAAATGAATAATTATAATGTTGCTTGTTTATGGCCGATTCTTATAATTTTACCTATTGGTTAAAATTAAGACTCTTGTATATCATTACCAATAATGAAGCAAAGAAAGTAGCTATCACAGGTAAAATTAGCTGACAAATCTATTTATATGCCTAGTTTGGTAATATAAAATGCTACCATTGGTAAGCAAAACGATTCGTTTTTGTTTATAGGAACCAAGCATTAATCTATATATATAAAATTCAAAGTCCTGACTGACTGACTGACTGAGACATCAACGCACAGCCTAAACCGCTGGTCCTAGAGACATGAAATTTGGAGGGTGTATTCTTTGTGAAGAGTAGGTATTCACTAAGAAAGGGTTTTTCGAAATTCCACCCCTAAGAGGGTGAAATGGGGGGATTTCGTTTGTATGAAAAATCTTATTCCTTGAGTTGATAAACTTGAAATTTGGCACAAATACTTATCTAAGTAAATTATGAAGTTGGCCATTTTTGGTTTTCATAAAGTACCCCCTAAAAGGGGATTGGGGGGTTTCAAAGTTTGTATGGAAGAATTTTAACGCGCGGTCCGATTTACTCGAAACTCAGTATTTATACCTAAAATTGAAAGTAAAAAATAATGTGGATCAGGGTTTTTTGAAAATCTACCCCTGACGGGCTGAAAAGGTGTAGTCAATTTTACAGGGGAGGATTTTACAGCGGTGCTTGATTAACTCGAAAATTGGTATAAATAATCTTTGAGCTAACCACATCCCGAATGATTTTTCAAAATTCCACCCCTGTGGGGATGAAAAGCGGGGATACATTTTATATGAAAAATCTTATTCGTTAGGTTAATTATCTTGAAAATTGGCATGAATACTCGCCTAAGTAAGCAATAAAGTTTATCATTATTAGTTTTTCAAAACTACCCTTCAAAGGGAATATAGAGGTGTTAAAGTTCGTGTGGAAGAATTTGAACGCGCGGTCCGATTAACTCGAAACTCAGTGTACTGTGTGTGTACTTAAGACTAAAAATAAATAATAACACGTATGAGGATTTTTCGAAAATCTACCCCTAACGGGGTGAAAAGGGGTAGTTAATTTTACAGGGGAGGATTATAATAAGTGGCTTGATTAATTATAAAATTGGTATAAATAATCTTTGTCAGGTTATGATTTTTTTTAAATTCCACCCTTGTGGGGGTGAAAAGCGGGGATACAGTTTATATGAAAAATCTTATTAATTTAGTTAATAAACTTGAAACTTGGCAACAATACTTGCCTAAGTAAGTAATAAAGTTTATCATTATAAGTTTTTCAAACTACCCCTCAAGGGGGTGTCGTTGAAGTTTAAGTGGAAGAAATTGAATGCGCGGTCCGATTAACTCGAAACTCAGTATTGATACTTTCGACAGAAAATAATTAATAGGTCGATAGGAGGTTGTCGAAAATTGACCCCTGACGGGGCAAAAAGGGGTAATTCGGTTTTCAGGGGAGGATTTGAACTTGAAGCTGTATGTTACATTTTCACGCCTAAACCACTGAACTTCTGATTTGGCAAAGAGATAGATGGTATCCTGGGGAAGCACATACTTTTTATCCTGGTAGCACGTTCCCGTGGGATAACTTCCGACATCCACGCGGGCGAAGCCGCGGGCAGAAGCTAGTTAAAAGATACCACACGACCAACCATTCTTACTACATGATCAATTGATGAAATCTGTTTTAGAAGTCATTGTTTTTATAAATTGTATTGAAACAAAATGCTTACCTAAAACACTTCCAATCCTGAGATTAGAGCTGGAATGCAGCACATAATCTGACAAGAGCGCAAGCGCCGGGTCACACTCGTTGCGGACGCCGCAGTTGACCAATCCCAGAGCGAGTAATGCACCGGCCTTGATGTGTTCATCAGCAGTGTATAGATATTTATCGATGGGTGTTAGACCACCATCCACATCCCATAAGTGGATCATACCCAGAGACGCAGCTGCTGATAACATGCCTGGAAAAAAGGAAATATTTATTTAAAGGTGATTATTGTTGCGGACTTTGTTTAGGTAATTCAATGAGTAACATGAAAAAATAACAAAAAGATCTTGAAAAATTAAATAATTAAAACAAATATATTAGTCTTTATTGAAATGTGCAATACATAGTGCCATTTATTTTACACCCTGTGTGTAGGGTGGGGGGGGGGGAGGGTGTTTAATAATAAGTAACATCATACCATGATCTTTATTCTTGTACATCCACTTATTGCCATCTTCAGTCGTCACAAGCTTGTCCCGTCCAAAGCCAGCGTTTACGAAGGCGTTCACAAAAGTAGCAGATAAGTTCTGCCTGGCCGAGTCGACTGGGTGCTCAGTCAAGAGAGACGGGCGCAGAGCCGATCCAGCAGACTCCAGCCACGTCTTGTACACCTCCTCTGGAGTTTTGGGCTCCATGATGTCGAGCTAATAAACAAAGACAAACATTTTTGGAATTATTATTCTATTTAAAGGCTTTAGACTAACCCCCTACCCCCTCCGGCCTCCCCCTACCTTTTTACCTAATTATTTTTGGAGAGCATTCACACAAGTGTTTGTATTTGAATTACCTGTGATGTAGCGAGGGAATGCAATCTCAAGTCTTTTTTCGAGATTCAATCTCATGGGAGGGCAATCTAGTTCTTTAAATATATATAGTTCGAGATTTCGACCGTGTAGGTAGGTATGCTGATTTGTTGCGTCATGCAGTTCAGATGAATATTTCTTAATGAAAGTTTGAATTGTTTTGTTTCGAGATTCATTTCATGTTATTTTGTTTACAGAACATAACACAATTACTCTTAGTAGTGTTGTTTTCAATTTAATTAAGCTGAAGAATTTTTGATTTAAAAAAAGGATTATTTCAAAAAGTAGGGAAATCTTGATCACAATAATCTAGACCTCAGACTTAGCATGTGACAACTCGAAGTTATTTAAAACAAAAAAGACCTACCTCTCTTGCCAGGCTAAGAAAGTGATCATTGATGTGTGCATTGAGGAGAATTGTGCGCAGATCTTCATCATCTACTTCCAAGGGTATGTATTGGCGCGCCAGCATGTAGCACAACTGTTTCTTAACCAAGCTGTATGGACAAAATAGTGTATTATAATAAGTAATGGCATTGTTCATGTCATAAATATGAAACTTCTTGGAGATGCCACACAAGAAAATAATTAATAAAGTGATTTGTCATTGTCTTAATCACTGTGTTTTTTTTTAGCAAACTTACGGGTCTGTTGCGGAATTGAAGACTTCTTCACATTTAGCCTTGTCATGCAGCTGCATAGACACAAGCAGAGCCCTGGGGTATTCACCAAAACGTATGTATGTGTCTAAAACTCCTTGTAGGATCTGAGTGGACTCTGGTTCAACAACGTAGCTAGCACAACTGAAATAAATATGATTTGTAATGTTTATGCACTGAAACAGAAATAGCTTAGATAGATATATTATGCAACAATACAGGACATGTCCTGGTTTGGGTGTCAGGAGTTTTACATAACGAGCATGTACTTAGTTAGCCTATTAACATAAGGATATGTTATTTAAGTACTTAATGTATTGTTTTTGATGGCACGGTTGGCGCAGTGGATAAGCGATTGACTGCTGCACTGCGTGTCGCGGGTTCGATTCCCGCATGGACCAAATATTTGTATGACCTACAATTAGTTGTTCCGGGTCTGGCTGTCTGTGTATGTGAGTTTAAATGTCTGTAAACGCACCCACGACACAGGAGAAATTCCTAGTGTGGGGCAACGTTTTATAAATAAAAAAATAAAAAAATTGTTAACCCTTTTCTCTCTCTATTGTATTAGGCTTATGAAATAAATTAAAAATATGTTAAGAATTATTTAGATTACATATTTTATGAATAATAACTTCATGGCGTTCTTTATGCTTCTGCCTACCCCTTCAGGGAATACAGGCGTGAGGTTTGTTATGTAAATAAATAGACTTTGGTTTTTACTTACCCAATCAAATATAAGCAGACTCTGGGATAGTTGCTCTGATCCATGTGTTGAGTCAGCAGGTCCAGTCGGTCAATCTCCATCAGTAAGTCACAGGCCTGAATCTCAGCAGAGTGCTTCATGTCAAAGGAGATCACATCTCTTACAAGGTTTAACAGGGAATCCATATTCTCTATGTTCCATTCTTCAGCTATTTCGCCTTCCAGTTGTCTGTTTTACAAAACAACAAATATTTTTATAAAAAAGGAGATTATGGGGTTTATTTATAAACGATGACTAAAGTTATGTAACATTCAAACATCAAAAATGTATGGTTAAACAGTTGATAATCACTACTTAACTTTAAACAATGTTTATGAATGAAGGGGTTAGTATATGTTTTTTACTATCAATCAATATCAATTTGGTGTTTGTTTAATTTACTGTTTGTAAACATACCTGACATATTCATGTCCCCAGTCACCTACATTAGACATAGTTCCAAGGAGACAGTATTTAAGACATTCTCTTTTCTCAGCAGCATCCTGTAAATCATGATTACAATTCCATTAATATTGATCCTAAACTTACAAACCAAAACAAAGAATATATGGAATACCAAAGTTTATACTCACAGTGGAACCACTGACACCCATAGCAAGGACTGAGACCACATCAGCACAGAACTTCTTTGTCTGAGCATCTTGAATTTTTTCATAAACTACTTTCAGTGAAGGATAGTGTTCCCTCAGGAACTTCAAGGGTTTTGGGACTGATGTCATTGACGTTGTTGATGTCCTAATAAGTTTACTCAACATTTGCAAAGCCGGTAAATATAAATCAACATCTTCTCCCTGTTGATGAAACACGAAATTAGGTTAGAAGTGTTTGATTCTCACCAGTCATGTTCGTAACATTTCACGAATTATGATAGTTAAACATACCAGCAGTTTCTCAACCAACATATTGAGCTCCTCTTGCAAACGTTTGTCTTCTTCAGACTGTAAAAACAACCAAACAATGAATTCTTACTCATTTCCAGATAGGACGATTGATTTTACTTTCTTTTAATAAATTACATACCAGGTCATCATTGGGAGCGGCTGCTGGTTCTGCCTTCTCTTTTTTCGGCTCCTCGATTTTATTTTTCACCGTCATTTTGTGTTTATTTTGGTTTAATTCTATAAAAATGAAACGATCTCACTGTGAACCTCAACTTTCGGTGATTTTACAAATTTTGACAAGTCACCATAGCATCGGGATGCCTAGCAAAAATAATCAATTTCTACTATGAATGAAGAATATAAATTAGCAATTTTATTTCTACTATTGTTCGTATTTTCCTTTTTTTAACTTTTCACGGAATATACATCGTAAGGTACAAAAAATGTAATTTATTATAACTTTAAATAATTTTATCTAAGTACATAAACTGAAACAGCACATCATAAGAAGATCACAGATAACTATATAGAAGAAGATCACATTATACAATCATTCCAAGTCACATCCAGCTTATCTGTGAAACTTTATTTACTTTTGTATTTGATGCTTTCATGTTTGAGCCCGTGTACGCCGTGTACGGTGTACATACCTATCAAGCGAACATCGTGTTGGTTTTTAGGGTTCCGTACCTCAAAAGGAAAAACGGAACCTTTAAAAGATCACTTCGTTGTCTGTCTGTCAAGTCCCTTTTTCTTAGGAAAGCATGAAGTTATCAAGTTGAAATTAATATCAAATACTCAGGGCTGCAATCCCTTGAAGCAGTGCAAAAATCAAACTTCTGAGTCAACGCAATCGAAATATACGGGTATGGGCGTTTACCGCATATTTTGACACTCGCAAAGGAATCGAAATCTTATGTAGGTATATCAGATCGTTCGGCCAGTCGAGATAGGGAGCTGGCTGCTACTCCAGTTTTTAGTGACGATTATGTGACGCATAAAGATGCCAGCCAAAGAATTTGTGACAGAACAGTTCGAAAGTTGGAAGCATTTATTTATGGCCGAACGACCTGAAGATATCAGAAGGAGCTGAGAGAAACCGTTTTAGAGATATGAGGAACAGGGTGTAAAGTTCACTCATCCTCCATTGAAAAGGGAGGATCCTCCGACCAGACGGGTGTTATGTCTGGCGGGCAATTGCCCAACGATTGATATTGGGAAATTGTATCTATGCGAACTGCGCGGTAAACTCTGCTTGCGAGATGCAGGATATGCGTGACGTCAGTATGACGCGTTGTTCGCATGTGGCGTTGTAGATACCGCTACACCGTTAATAAATAAAGATTTAGTGACGACACTGAAACTTTTATTGTTTTTTTTTTTTTTTAACGGTACATTGAAAATTTAACATATAACCTCAAAACATTGGGATTATCGATTCCTCCACAACGAAGAAGCCTAGAAGACTCATAAAACCCCTGATGTGTTATAGGTTTTCAGTGCAAATCATCAATGCATGCATCACAACCCTAAGATCAAGCCTGGCCTAGATGCAGTTGAAGTTGGAAGCATCGAAATCAACCATCAGTGATCTAGGTACGTACCGAGGTAGCAGATTTGCGTAACACAGTATGTAGGTCACACGAGCTAGCAACCAACGTCGACACGCGTCACGGCGCAGTCAACATATTGCAGCAGAACTTCGAGTCAGCAAAATTCGACTCGACGCCGGCCGCTGACTCAGCAAGCGATGCACAATTGCGCTCCGACCTCCCCGCGTCCCCTATCATTGGGACGCCGAAGAATATTAGCACGACAACACCGGGGCGTCGTACATCACTCTACGACGGCAGAGGAGGTCGTGGAGTATCTAAAGATGAAGACCAAGTTCACCTTGAGAGTCGAGAAGTTGGAGTAGCGCCACAAGATTAGCTTCAAGTCTTTTGTGTTGCGGGTTCCGACTCACCATCTGGATGGAGATGGAGATTTTCATGAAGGAGGAATTTTGGCCGATGGGTGTTGTTTATCGTCGTTTTCGCGGAAGGCTACACGACACTTCGACACTGCGCAATACGTCGTCGAACCAACGTAGTTAATAAATTTGTAGAATAAGGTTTTTGTATGTATTAGTTTATTATCGTCTAAGATTATTTTGTGTTTTTTATCTATGGGCCTTACTTGCCTGAAATAAAGTGATTAGTATTATTATGTCTTTGACATATCTCAGGACCCTGGGGTCCCGGACCTTTGAAAGGCGTACTAGGGGCCGAAGCCAACTCTCAGAGGCCCTTTACATAATTTTAAATGATGAGGAGGCACCAACCGACGATTATCCCTGTACACCATGCAAGTGCACCCAAGGACAAACCCCGGTTGGTGCAGGACTATTGCAGAACATGGAAACTAAATATACTGGGCTATGGGTTTGGGTGGTTATAGTGGATCGGTTACCTAGAAATAAGGAAGGTCTATGTCCCCTGCCTGACCAATGATAATATAATATTCACAGATGAAATGACAGGGGGTGACTTGCACACTCAATAATGGGCTCCCGAAAACGGTCGCTAGCACACAGTATCGTAGCAACAAGGGGGCAACATGTCCTGAGGTGCTTGTGAGGAGTGGAGAGGTATTCCACGGTTATCAGGAATCCCGGAAGTACGGTCAAGGTCCCTACCAGCATCTTACTGAAATACTTCCTTTCTCTGAGCACGTTTGCACTTGCGAATTTCCACTCAAGCCAAAAGCCAAAAGGAAAGAATGAGGTGGGAGCTCTGTTCCTCGTCATTGCTCACTCCAGTCGGCCAATAAAGGCCAGCCAGAGGTGAGGAACAAGACTTCTCCCAGGAAATATAGGGTCCGTGGGGTCGCTTCTGCCCAACAGCTCGCCTCATGCTGCCCTGCTGATTTATTATTATTATTTCTATCTTATAATATCACTTTTATGTTTTAAAAAAGTATTTTTTTGACATGCTTACGTTTGGACGACAATATATTTTTTTAATATGAATCCATATCAAAATAAATTATTATATGATCACAAGGAAATTATAGAGATAATATTGCTTGAAGATTTGCTTTACAGTACGTCAATTGGTCATATTATAGTTTCGGAGATAATAAAAAATTACTAAAACGCAAAATGCCGCTAAAACATTCACGAATCCAACTTTCATGATTAACCGTCTTTCATTAAATGAATATGGATATACCGTCTGCACAAAGCATGCGGTCAAAGTTTGTCCGCATCCTTTGTGCAGACGGTTAATCCATTTACCCATAGATGGCGTTGTACTGAACAGTTTGTATGTTTGAACGCGCTAATCTCTGGAACTACCACCGTCTGATATGCAAAAATATTTTTGCATTGGATTGATAGCCCAATTCTTGAGAAAGGCTATTTAAAATCACGCTACGACTCTTCGGAACCGAGCAGAAAGACAAAAATTCCGAAAGAAGAAAGAACGCTAAGCGGCAACGAAGTACAACATAATAGCGACGGGTCGGGTCGAAGGAACCAAAAACACCACGCGGACGAAGTCGCGGGCAGAAGCTAGTAGTTTTAATAGTCTCATTCAGGTAAGTGAATTGTGGTATTATACAATATTCCACTGCAAGGCAAAGGCCTCCCTTCACTCTTTCCGCTTTTCCCGGTCTACTGTGATTGTGGGCCAGTAATGATTATTACAAAATGTATATTGATAGGGCTGGTTCAAGGTTCGGCAAAAAGTTTATAGAGACTTGGGGGGGAAGAGTTTTCCCAGCTGTGGGACAGTGACATATCTATTAACTCACACCATTTTTGTATAGCGTTAGGCAGCAACTACTAAGCAAAACGTACGATCTCTAACATTCTAATTAACTACATTTGTAGCTATAAATGCCAAAAAAATGCCCAGTTAAACGCAGTGGACTGCAAAACGTTGACACACAATAAAATTAAACAAGCAAGGTAGCGCCAGCGTGCAGCGCATCAGCTGAATAGCACAGCGGGATAATTGCACAAACTATCAGTAGCAATGGCTTTCATTTTGACCGTTCAACAACATTCATTGCGTTATTTACGTACCTAGTGAAGAGATGAATATTTCGAACATATGAAGCAATGGATTAGTAATATCCTTCAAAATGATTCAGATTGAGATTGATAGTGTGTTACGCAATTATGGTGCAGGTCAACAATATTATAGGTTAAATAAGTAAATAATAATACATTAAGTAGATCATATTACAAATCGTCTTTATTCAGTAATGCATACATTACAAAATTAATTTGCTGCCGTAACATGATGCGAAAGGTAGAAACAGTAATGTGAAACTACAACACAAAAGCTATAAATCTTTAAACCTTACAGAGCGGCTTAGTATTTCATTCAAATTCACAAAAAATTACCAATTCAATGACGAGATTTTCCTGGAACAACAGCAAGATCAGGTAGCCGGCCGTCTTAAATTGAGAATTTTAATTCAGTTTGTTTGGAGAAGTAGCCAGATCAAGTTCTGGGTTATGCGATAGATTTTAAATACATGTGACTGTGCTTACTGTTATAAATAAAGTTTTAATTAAAATAGGTACCTATAATTACTTCAACGACGTCAACGAGAAGGTCAGTAATCGTTTTTTGTAACTCGTAAAAGTATTTTAGCGGTATTTTGAGGGCATTTTATAATTCTGGATTCACTGGAATCTGGAATGCAACGAGGTCTCGCTTGCATAGAGTCGGTGACCGCCAGCCGAGGCAGCAATGCACAATATGTTCCTTGGCAATGCATTTGTACAGACGCCAGCACATCAAGCTACTACAATCTGTCAAATTTCTTTAATAGATTTTCAACTTTATCGCTAAAGCATTAAGGTTCAAGGTTGATTGGGAGAATCTGACAGTTTCGGGTAGCTTGACCTGCTGGCGTCTGTACAAGTGCGACATAGATAAAGATAACGACCTCTACACGTCTCGTATAATGTACCTACTTGCATGCAGCGCCCATCTTAGCCAAAGCTATCTTAAATAAAGATAGCATTCGAATTCTGAATAGTAACTACATATAATAAAACCAGTCATAGCGGAAGCTAAGGCTATTTTCTTACGTTGGCTGCCGTATGACCTGCTCGAGCGCCAGCTATTCTGCAATGTTTAGCAGCCGAAGCAGAAGGTCGTGAAACTCGCTCTTGTGCTTTCTTGTCTGTAGCAAACAAAGTCTCAAAGTAGTCAAAACACATTTTTTCCAGGTACTATGCTTCGCAACCAAGGTGTAACTCTTTTGAAATTTCTAAAATTTAACAAGTTTTTGTCGCTTGATGCCTCAAAAACGCCTTTGTCTATTGAACATATGCCTCGTCCAAAATCACTACCTCTTCTCGGGACAAGATTAGACTTTATTGCGGCAGGCAGCGGAACAAAGTAAGGCTCTATCTTATTTTTTATTTTAATACATGAGGAAATTACTACTAGTTTGACGGCACGATTGGCGCAGTGGTTAAGCGATTGACTGCTGCGCTGCGTGTCGCGGGTTCGATTCCCGCACGGAACAAATATTTGTATGACCAATGACAATTAGTTGTTCCGGGTCTGGCTGTTTGTGTATGTGAGTTTATATGTCTGTAAGCGCACCCACGACACAGGAGAAATTCCAACTGGTGCAAAGTTTAAAAAAAAAAGAAAAAGAAAAAAGAAATTGTGTTTACAAAGGACGTGGATCGAGAATAATTAAGTAGGTAAGATATTAATTCGTTTTGTTTTACGTTACAGGTTACACGAATATGCCGATTCTCGCCATAAACAGTTAGGTCCAATATATTGTGAGAAGTTAGGCGGTAACACAGAACTGGTATTTGTTAGTGACCCCATGCTAATAAGAACACTATTACTAAATCTTGAAGGAAAGTATCCCGTTCATATTTTGCCAGAGCCTTGGGAATTATACGAAAAACTGTATGGGTCTAAAAGGGGTTTATTTTTTATGAACGGTGATGAGTGGTTAGAAAATCGTAGAGTTATGAACAAGTATTTACTTAAAGATAATTCTGAAACTTGCTTCGAAATACCAATAAGACAGACTGTAAATAATTTAATACAAAAGTGGAAAATTGAAATGGAGAAAGGCACATTTGTACCGAATTTAGAGTCTGAGTTTTACAGACTTTCTATAGACGGTATGTTTTGAAAATAACTCAACCTTTTATTACTTGATTGATTGATAACTTCGGTCGACCTGCAAAATAAAATTTTCGCATATTTCTATTTGCTAGTTTAAATAGAAGTTCAGCATGAAACTACAAAATTCAGTAATACCTGCCAATGTAAGTCAGTTTTTCGTGTAATACGAGAAAAATATTACTAATCGGGTCGACCGAAGTATCCATATGAATAAGCGGTGACCATTTGTCTGAATGAGCGTATCTATTCGACCTATCGCTTACTTACATTAATATTTACTTTTCACAGTTCTATTAGCAGTAATGTTAGGGAGCTCTTCATCACTCAAACCAGATCAACATTATGAGACACTGGTGACCATGTTTGCTGAAGCAGTCAAGAAGATTTTTCATACCACTACAAAGTTGCATGGGCTGCCAGTTATTATGTGTCAAAAGTTGAATTTAAATGTATGGAGAGATTTTAAAGAATCCGTTGACATATCTCTATCATTAGGTAATTATTATAAAAGGCGTATGCATCATGTACTTATTGTATGTCAATTAACCGTTGTATTTAAACTTTTCCAGCTCATAAAATTGTCGGCGAAATGTTATTTCATAGCAAAGACAGTAACGGATTAATAAATGTTATGGTTGAAGAAAATGTTAAGCCCGAAGATATTAAAAAAATAATCGGTGATTTCGTTATTGCGGCTGGAGATACGGTATTTAATATTTTTAATATCGATATACTTACTCGTAACTATTAGTAGTATTTATGTTTGTTACATTTCAGACTTCTTATCAATCCATATGGACATTATTTCTGCTTGCAAGAAATGAAAGTGCAAAACAAGAATTATATTCAAGAAATTCTTATATAAAATGTGTGATCAAAGAATCTATGAGGTTGTATCCTGTGGCTCCATTTCTAACAAGGATTTTGCCCAGAGAGTGCACTTTTGGGCCATACAGACTTGGCAAAGGCGTAAGTAGGCTTGCAATTTGCTAATCTTGATAAGATATAAACTAACAACTTTCAATTTATTTATTCTTTCTAACTCCTGTAGGTTTTATTTCTTTTATTTATTTTATATTTATTCAAAACGCGTAGTGGTATATTTTAATGATTGAAGCCCGTCACAGACGTAGCTATAATATAATTATATTAATATGAATCATAGCAAGGCATATTTTCTATATAAATTTTCGAGTCACCGCACACGCAGCTATAATATATATTTCTATAACGTCACCAAAATATGTCGACATAATAATAATATATCTCGGTATATTTTGGCATATTTTATTACTTTCAATTAGATCTAAAGTAGGTCAGCAACCAAAGTTGGATAACACTTCAGTTATTTAAATCTTAATTATTGAGCAAAATATTCTTAAAAAACATGTAGTAATAGAATATTTAAGAATTAACTCTTTGCTATTACATGAAATAGTGAAAACCAATGTATCGCGTCATTTTGTATCAGTTTAGAGGATTTGTAAAAGTTACAGAGTTAATTGACTTTTGTTTCTGACTGTAGTCGACAAAGACTGACATGTTTGAGATGAAGCATTAACTTTGTTGTATTAACTCATTGATATAAACATTAATTACGTATGTACACTATGTAAATGCTCTTTCGTGTATTTAATTAAAACGCAGTATGGCGAAACAGTACTAAACCAATATTATTACTTGGCAACAACATTGATGGTCCTTCAGTCGGACGTAGTCAATGGGTCGGACAGTGGGACATACTTATTCCATGTGGTAGGACAACTAAACTTCTAATATGATCAATCTATTATCTGTGGGAATTATTATACAATGACAACTTGACAAGTTTGACATTAGATTGACTTAAGAAAATAAGGTTATAAACTTTTAAAACACTTGAATTTATATTTTTTACTGTGAATTACACAATAATTCCCATCAAAATGCTAATCTACAGACATATTACTAAGATAAAAATGAACTCCACAATTAAAAACTATCGGACTTTCAGTGCAATTTGTTGTAACCATACTGCTCTAAGAAGTAACGAAAACAAAGTGTATAAATATAATGTACTACATCAAAATAAGTTTAATTCGATGGATTACCATCTAAGAAGATATATATCAATGGAAGGATTCGTCAAATGGCAAGAACAAACGTACGCCAGCATATCAAGTAGCACTCCTGTGCATTTTATGCAGGATGGGTTACTTTACTTTCACGACGTAACTGGCATGACCTGGTGGGCCACAATTGTTACAGCCACAGTACTCATAAGATCGCTCATGACTCTACCACTGTCAGTTTATCAAAACTTCATATTAGCTAAAGTCGAAAACATCAGCTTAGAACTTACGGACATGGTAAATGAATTAAAAAAGGAAACAACAATAGCAAAGAAAGCTTACAAGTTAACAGACAAACAAGCTGTTATATTGTACAAGAGATCATTGAAAAAACAATGGAACAATTTAATAGTAAGAGATAACTGCCACCCTTTCAAAGCCAGCTTACTAATATGGTTTCAACTTCCAGTGTGGGTGTGTATGTCATTTGCATTGAGGAACCTAGTGTACATGGCTGATGCTGACCCTGCAGCGTTAGTTACGTTTATGGAATTATCTGCTGGGGGCATAGGATGGATTCCTAATTTAACTGAACCAGACCACTCCTGGATCCTGCCAGTGGCATTTGGATTGACCAACTTATCAATTATTGAAATACAAAGGTTATCTAAGCTGAGACAACCTTCTAAGCTGTACAATGTTTTCACAAATGTGTTTAGAGTATTTACAATAATCATGATACCTGTAGCTGCTAACGTACCTTCATGTATGTGTCTGTACTGGATGACATCGAGTAGTATAGGCTTGGTCCACAACTTGGTATTACTGTCCCCATCATTGAGGAGGAAACTGAAGATACCATTGGCTCCAAGTGAACTAGAAGAACCCTACAAACACATAAACGAAGAATTGAAACACTCATTTACAAGAATTTTGAAAAGAAATATACCTAAAGAATCATAGTTTTTTTTTTTATTTCAATATCCAAACCATTTTCTTTAAATAATTAGTATTGAAAGAAAATTATTTGACAATACATATACAATACTATTCTGTATTGCTCACTAGTCTAGACTAACAAACTTATTATATTGTTCTGAGAAGAAATAGGAATAACTTTATGCATAAATGATTACAGACTCCAATCATAGCTTCGATTTACACATCAGGAAGAGATGAACAGAACTTTAGTAAAGCTGATGAATATCTTCCTTACCGCTGGGATCGCAATGACACAAGGAGGAAGGATCTGGTTAACCATGTGTCCTCTGCATCACTGCCCTTCGCGGTTGGCGCCAGATCTTGCATAGGCAAAAAGTTGGCAATGCTACAGATGACAGAGCTTATAAGTCAGGTAAACATTCAATTTATTTGCAAATTATTCTGGGTTGGAATTTCATGTTTTATTTATTAATACCCAAATCTTTTTTGGGTTCTGTTTGATTTGTGATCCTTAATAGCTTTTTCTTTTTTATAATAATGTGTTTATTTTTGTTACAGATTGTCCAAAACTTTGAATTTGAGTGTTTAAACAAAGATGAGATAAAAGCAAACACTTCACAGGTTCTTGTGCCTAACAAAGATATTAAGTTGGCATTTTCATTGCGAAAACCAGAACTTAGGCAGTAGGCCTCATATAAACAAAAGTGCTTTTATACTGATACTGAACTATGGAATAGCTGTGAATGGGCCAAGATTTATCATCTTATTAGTCATATTGTAATGAGTCTGCTTTGACTGTTTTTAGTTATATAATTATATTGTAAGGTATGAAATTGTAAGGTTGGGAGGCCTATTGATACACAATACATTGAAGTGAATATAAGTTTAATAACATTAAAACTGTTTTTATACCTGTTTATAAAACAAAACTATTATTTACACTCTCACTAAGAAAAATACATTTTTAGTTGCAAATTCATTATTATACTAATTTTTGTTAGTGTGATGGATTGCCCAAAAAGACGAATGAATAGAATTTTATAACATGAAATCACAAAATATTTACTGGTGGGTAAATCACTGGTTTAGATAAAAAAAATTAGCTATTATATATTTAAGTAAATGCAATATCCATGAATTAAAAACCTTAAAACTATATAAATACATCACATTATAAAACATTGCTATAAATGGCAGTAATAGTTTTTTAATAACATTTTATTTTAGTATAATCAAGCAATTAAAGCACAACGACAAATGATTTACGTAATTCCTGATTACGCAAATCAAGACTTCTCGCTACCTAAATAATATCACTTTACCAACTGTCTCAGTATCATAGATTTGATATCTTCAAGCCATTGTTCCTTATACTCTAGGTTGAGTATGTTTCTAAAAGCTGTCGTGCGATCTGATTCGCCCATTTTACCCGTTAGCAAGTAAGCAACTGATTCCACGCATAAGAAACCCATGCCTTCGCTTAGCGACCATACATATATTTTATCGGCAGAGTCCGGATTCAATTGAAACTGTAGGATAGCACTGCTCAGCAAGCCTTTCAGTTTGTCAAATAAAAATCTATCTGCTAACAAAAGGACTTCTAAATTAGTTTCTAGTTTCTCAGCCATTGGGAAGACTTGGACGTCGCATCTGGTATTATTCAATCCAAAGTGCAATAAAGTAAATAGGTATTCTAATGCCGGTTTGGTTACATTCTTTAACCGTACACATTTTTCTACAGACTCCTTGAAACACCCCATTAACATGGCGCTGAAAACTTCGGAGTTCTGACACAGAAATACTCTGTTGGCTTTAACTGTTGTTAAATCGTCTAGTTCAAAAGTGACTATTTCATCAAGGGATAAGTTATCAAGTATAGGATCGTAGCTAACAAATATTTGGCCCGTAAATCTATTTTCAAGTACTTTAGGATCTTTTATGTGGACATTATTGGCTAGTTTTGCTAAAGCAGTTACGCAGTCTTGTATGTCTTCCTTAGACTCGCCTATTATTGCGAACAGCGAGTTCAGTGCACTGCAGTCGATCAAATATTTCTTGAGCGGTTTTTCGGTTCTGTGAACATTCGAAGTCGTTAGAATCATGAAGGTAAACTGTAATTATAATTAATTGTAATTGGCTTTACCTCACGATGTATGGTAATGTCAGTGATAGTGTTTGTTTCATGGACGAGCTGCCTTTCAGTAGTTGATAGCTAATTTCACCAATTCCATAACTAGATTCTGCTAATATTGTTAGTTGGCTCAATAACTTTGAACTCAGCCTTAAAATCTGTAAAGGATAAAAATATAAGTTTATAAGCGCGAGAGGATAATTTCAATTTGAGTGTTATGTTCTTAATCATAAGAGCGACATTACAAAAGCTCACAAACATTAAGATAAAGAAAGAAAGAAAAATTATTTATTGCGACTCGTACAGGAAGATCACAAAATAAACACAGTCAAAAAAAAAAAAGTTAAGTTTACTATAAAAAAAAGTTAAAAAATAAAAATTAAACAGAAAGTCCTATACGAGGCGAGAAGGCCTCACAGCATGATGCTGCGAAACTAAAAATATAAATTTCGCAGCGCTGATAGGGCCCGCTGTGATGTCACGGAAGATAAGGTTGAACTCACTTGTTTGCACTGCTGGCATTTAGTAGGTGGATGTTTAGAACTGACGGACATATTATGTAATCTAAGAGCTAATCTATGTTTCAATATACTCATTAGGCAGAGAGCATTGCTGAAAATAAAACATTTATTTATTAGTGAAGGAGTTCAACCAAATAAAATTAAAATTACACTAAGGGTCTGCTCACGTTAACGCGACAAAACGCGTCTTGTTCACTTCGTCGCAACTTGGACTGGACCCAGCAAGTGATAAGAGAAAAGCGACAGATTTTTTAATGGTAACTGGGCCAGTTTGTTATTAAAGACTTTTTTTAAATACCTCAATACTCTGGCGAGAATACGAGCGGCTCGTCCTAAAGGCCGCTTACACCTCTCTACGTAATCCAACAATGCGTTCAGGCACTCGCGCCCCGTCAACAGCTCAAGTGTCTGGTTCGGCACTGGCTCCTCACGTAGGGCGCCGAACGAGTTGCAAGCTCCATGGGATACCCGGAATAATAGGACTAACACGCATGCTATACGAGATGATTTCGTGTTCGTGACGAGCTTGGAAACATCTGGAAAAGATAGCGTTCGCTTTATTAATAAACTATTACGTACAAATTCGTGTCGAAGTGCTGTGTCCAGTAGTTTAGTGTTTCGAATCAAACGATAACGATGAAAATGTAATAGTTACATGGATTCTATTATATAATATCATAACCAAGCCACGTCGTCGTTCACATACTTATGTTTAGGGCTCTTTCAGACAGTATGGAGGTATCTGAAGCCGTCGACTGCCTCGTTGGTGTCGTGGTCGTAAGCGCTACTGCTGAGTATGAGGTCCTGGGTTCGATTCCCAGGTCGGGCAAAGTGTTATTGTGTCTTTCTATCAGGAATTTCAGTAGCAGCCCGAAGTCTGGATTGCCTTGTTTGAAGGCAATACGCTCGCCCCCAATTATATAACTGGACTTATAACATAACTGGCGAAATGTGGGTGACAGCGGGTGTACTTTAGTTTCAGCTCTGCCTCTCGGGGCTACAGGCATGATGTTATGTTAAGAACAATATTTTATCACAGGTTTTACCTTCCAAAGGTGCTTCTTCTTCGACACTCTCGTCGTCTTCCATGATAAGTTCATCGAGGTCGTGCACCATTTGCGCCGCGTCCAGCTCTGCGGCCGCACAGCTCACTCCCGCCAGGTCTACCGCCTCACCTTCGTTGTCACTACATACGGGCGAGTAACGACCCGAAATTTCAGAGTCGGAACTGTCTGAAATTAGAATCGTAAGCTGTTGTAAAATCATCTTTATTGTTAAAACCATAAGATCTTAAAATGATTAACTGACAACCGTTTCTTAATCCATACTTCCCTACTCCATACTAAGATATGAATGCGAAAAGAACTCTTATGTGTCTGTCGGTCTATTACCTTAACGGCTGAAAGGATTTATATGTTATTTGGCACACAGGTAGACATGCAAAGCTATTCACAAGTTCACAACCACTCAATAGGTTGTCGAATCGAAAATTAGATATTTTCAATGGCTAATTTGCCTTCTTAATTCGAGCGCAAATCACTGCTGGAAGAATGGCGGTTGTCTATTTGATTTAAACTGAAAATAATTTCGGCTTTTGGATTTGTGAACAGCCTTTAGAAGACTCTTTTTATAACATTGACTGATGTTCTTTTCGGCCCGGAATCGTATCGTACTGTTGTGAATAGATAGCTATTCACAATCGTACGATCGTTCTTGTAAGATAATTTCCACGCGAGCGAAGTGGTAAGTAAAATTAGTGTAAATATAAATGTTCTTACCCTCTTTAATACTAAATGGTGAAGTAGGTCCTCCAGAACTGCTTGGACTCCATTGATAGTCTGTCCAATAGGGAGACATTGAACTAGCTTCTCCTGAACTGACGCCCGATTCAGGACTCCAGTCCCATCTAGCCCGTTTATTGCTCGAAAACCCTCTATACTCGGGACTAAAACCAGACTGATAGCCATCTGAATATGGAGATAATGGACCATGGTCCGCTCTATCTGGACTCATAGAAACGCGAGATCCTGATGCTTGAGGGTTTGTAGGCCACTCAGGACTTTTAGGTTCCCAATAAACACCTGCTGACCAGTCTTTGCTTGCCATTTTGATTAGTTGAGATTTCTAGAAAAAAATATATACATTATGCATTGCTTTTTTGGTATTAGGTACTGGTTAGATTATAGGGCGCCATCTCAAGGCACAGCGTGATTATCGTCGCGATTCTCTGTCCATGGAAATGGCGCCTAAAATAGCTAAATGATTACCTTCTTGATTGCCTTTGGGCTTTGAGATCGGGCTCTTTTGAGGCACTTACGTCGAAGTGGCGCCGACTCGTCTTCACTCTGGCTGTCATCAGACGCATCGCTGTCGACGGCATCAACAAATCCGACAATCATGTTATCTCTTTCTATCACCACCTTTAATTCGTCTTCATTTTGAGAAGACAGTGGGCCTTTACGACGTGCAAACAAACTAACTTTACCTTCAGCATTACTTGAGCCTTCAGTGGATTGCAATTCAGCATCAGGTTTTATGTCTTTTGGACTTTCCTTGACTTTTTCTACAACCTCGCATAACATTGATGTGTGTTCCAGGTTGGTATGTTCATAATTCATAGTAGTCAGATATGTGGTCAGTTCATCAGTAAGTAAGCTTACAAGACCTTCATTGACTAAAATCTGAAATGCTGTGGGTGAATGCATAGAAAATGTAATATGAAAACATGATTTATAAATGTTATTGTATCTCTTATGGTAACATTTTGTTTAAGCTGAGCTCAGTTGACACGAGGATACCAAATTCATGCGCAGAAGATATCTCGTCTCGCCTCGTCTGCGGTCCGAGCCAGCCGTCGACAAAGAACTAGGAATTCCGGCGCAAAAAGATTCGGACAGACGCTTAGAACCAATAGCTAAAAGATCTACTACTTATTCATATTAAAAAAACTCACAAGTATCATCAAAAACATATTGCAGAAGAGCATGCATAGCGTGGGGGTTGACTCGTGCGGCCGCTACCAACAAGGGAAGGCCGCCACAGTGACGCAAGCGTGATCGGTTTACTGACTCGCCGCTCAGCTGCGCCAAAGCATGAGCGGTGCCTTCCGGCCACAGGAAAACATCTGTAATTCAAAAATAAATGTTAAAGTAGTATTGTACTTATTACCATTATGGGTTAACATGCTTGCGAGAATTTTACGCTCAATCATGTTAATCACGTGCCGCAGTGATGCGCCACAAATCATATACATGTCCCGTTTTAGCACAATATGACGCGACAAGACGTATGGGGTAGGCAGTAAGCATGAAGGAAGCCGAAAAAAAAAAGTGTTTCAATGACCTGTTTAGTTTTCTTTTGTTATGGTTAACATGTTGACTGTCCAAGCAAAATTTACTATGTTACCACGAGACGTCCGGATTTTTTTTTGGTGTTTTAATTTCCTTGTCATCATCATCTGCCTAGCCTTTTCCAAACTATGTTGGGGTCGGCTTCCAGTCTAACCGGATGCAGCTGAATACCAATATTTTTGTCTATACGTCTGCCAAAGTTATTTTTTCAAGTTCAAACATCCAACTCACAAAAGCCAATGTAATTTGTATAACATAATGCATTATATTATGTAATGCGAATGTCATGGTTGAGTCGGAAATGCATTACATATAATGATATGTAATGCATTTCCGACTCAGCCATGACGTTCGTGCATTACATATACAACAACAAGTAAACACTAAACAGTCAACTTAACAAGTTGACTGTCCATACATTCATGGACAGTCAACTTGTTAAGTTTTGGGGATCATACCCAAAATAGTGAAGTAATATGTTATGGTGAAATTAAAAATGTAATAAAAATGTCCTAATACCTGTAACTTTCTGCAGTGTGCTCACCAAGCACTCCACAAATCCCGCAATACCCAGAAGAGGGCGACAGCTAGACAAGTAGCACAGATTCATGAGACACTTCAATGCAAGAGATTCAAATTTCTTTGTTAGAGCTACAAGGCATTGATAACCCCTACCATCTCCTTGAATCTGGAAAATAAATAAGATATGATGAGGCAGTTGACATGACGGTATGGATGTGTTGGGAGTTGGTAGTGTGGAAATTGTAGTCAGAAACGAGAAACGACACATTCTGGCTCATATCATGGATTTTACTGTAGTTCAAAATGTTATACCTATCAACTATCAACATACGTTTTAAGTAGTTGATTCATCATCATCATCATTTCAGCCGAAAGACAAAGACGACATAGCAGTTGATTGGAGATAATAAAATGATCTTAGTGTAATTTTATTGAACAAGGTATTAATTTAGAAGAGTCAACTAATGAGTTAAGAATTCTATCAGACATATATTTTGGGGGCTGACCTGTTCAGCACATTGTGCAGTAGAATGTGTAGTAAAGTATCCCAAGCACTTCAGTATTCCAGTGATCAGTTCTTCCTGACTTTTCCTCAGGCCTTCAGTTTCACGGCCTGGAGTGGTTGATTTGATAATGCCAGCTGTTTCACATTCTGTTGTCAATAATATTGCTATGCAGCGCACCGAGTTCAAGCTAAGCATCTCATCTCTTTTCTCTGTTACCATCCACAGTTGCCTAGAGAAACAAAATATTTTATATTAAACCATAATGTTTTCTGTATAATATTGTATTACAAAAAAAAAAACAAGTTATACTTTGAAGTATGTGAGTAATGTTTTAATAACTCTACCAAGTACATATAAGTTACAGGAGTAATAGGGATTTTGGATCTGCACAATTATTCAGTAAAACTGAAGCTCAGTTTTGCTGGATAATCTTTACTTGCATCCTGGAAATTAAATTATATAAAAAATATATAGTAGTAAAATTACCTAATGGCCCGCACAGCCATTGTGAGAGTAGGATAAGATGTATTCTTGTCTCTGTTCTCAATTAGTGTTACCAATGCAGTCACTGCTCCATGATTGTGTAAGCCATCTGCATTTGAATTCTTTTGTGCCAGATTGCCTATCACACGGCATGCTCTACCTACTATGCTATCACGGCATACTGTTTTTATTATGTTCACTAATGGTCCAAAGATGTATAATTTACCAACCTGAAATGATGTTGTCAACAAAACTTTAATAATACTCAAATATTACCACACATTATAGTATGTAGGACAGTCAACCGCATAACAATGATATCAATATGACATTGACGGCACCTTTATGTCGTAGCAGTAAGGACGATTTTCGTAGTGCAAGTGTTACCACTGATGAGTGGTTGACTGTTTATATTTTTTACTAATGAGTAATGACTCGTTTAGTAAATGTTCAATATCACATACCGCTAAGCTGCTTTCTTCTTCGAGACAGCAATTCCCAAGTATGCTTAACGTAACATCAAGTATTCTTTCATTCGGTTTGCGCAAATGTGGCAATAGACAGTCTAAGCCACCACATTCCCGAAAAAGCTTTATTCCACTGTCGTTGGTAATGATTTTGCTTCTTATTTTCAGCAGAGTTTCTTGAACACGACTAGAAGATGAAGATTTCAGCCCTTCAATAATGGATTTGACATAATTTGGATCCATTTTCTTGCAAATATTAGGATTTTATTTTTAATAACAAAGTTTTGACATTTTCATTCTCCAATGTCCAGCTGATCTTGTCTATGATTTTTTTTTTTGAGCCAGTTCCGCTGTGTAGAAGTGGCAGAAATTCTCCATCGGGCTACTGAATTTAAAGAACGAAAATGTCTATGGTTATTGATGTATTGAAGTTTTCATGACATCTGTGTTCTTCTTACATCTGTGGTAAATAAAAATGAAGAATTTGCAATTCGATGACAGAATTTGTTATACATTTTTTACACTGATAAAATTACAAAATTAATTATATTTGATTGTATTGTAACATAAATTTGTCATGACATCGTTTTCTAAGAGATGAGTGTCTTCGGAGATTTTCAACGCGTGTGGGTGCAACGTTTTCCAGAGAGTGCATTACCAGCAGCTTGGGAAGAAGATGTCAGGGCCAATTTGGCTAAACACAAACAAAAAGTTGCTATATTGAGAGAAGAATTGGAGAAAGAAGAGTTTTACGTGGAGTATTTAGAAACATTGCTGTCAGATGTGGAGAAACATAAAGCTACTGCAGAAGTCATCCGGACGGCTCCGCCCTCGGGGGGTGACGTGAACGATCTCGACGATAAGGCTTCTGATAGCAAGCAGGTAAATTTATAAGTTCATATTTACATAATACAGGTCAGTAATTTACACACAAAATAGGAGTATTGTATGTATTAATATTTCCCTTATTAAATTTATATTGTCATACAATATCGAATCAATTCTACCATATTTATGTTATCGTTAACGAATATAACAATATTTGCCAAATTGATAATGGAAATTTTAATTTAATTTTAAAACAAAACACATGGAAAACATAAGTTTCACATTATATGTAATTAATATAATGATGGTCCAGAAATCCCATATTAAACTGGTGAACTGAATGTTAATCACCATTTATTGTAAGACAATGAAATATAAAAATTATATTCTTGGAACTGGATCTATTTGTTTTTTCCCCTCTAACTTAATTTATGTACTTGGGATGATTCATGAAGATTCATGGATATAGCCTTGTGTGGTCTAATCATTACTACTTATGTTCCTGTTTTAAAATAACACTCATTATTTTATCTCCATTGTTGACAAAAGTTGAGTTTTATAATGTTAATTAATACAACCTTGTTCCTTGTGATGTAATTGTCACTCTCTCTATTATGTGGGGACATCATTATCTTATTAATTGATACATACATTCTCCTGTATGAATGCTAAACCAATTATGTAAATAAAACACTTTCTATTATGTTTTAAATAAAATCTGCTTCAGTAACATGTAAAATAAATATATGTGTTTTTACAAGACTTAGTTGTTAGAAAAAACACTAGTCTATTATTATTAATATGCCTATAGTATCAGATTGCATATTATAATAATTTGATAATGTAGTGTGTAATTTATTTTTCATAAACAACCAATATTGATTGACATATTTCAAAGGTGATCAATGATGGAGGAGAAACAGTATAGCTATATTATATTCATCTTGTATTTCATATTAACTACAATAACTACTAAGCATCTAAATATGAAATACAATATGAATAACTTTCAATTTGGTTTATTATATTATTATATTTTACATCAATAAAAAAATAACAATGTAAATCTAAGATAGTTAAAATTAAGTTTTAAACCTCAGCTATGTGTGCTAGTAATAATAGTTTGATGAGTAATAAATATTAAAGGAGTATCAAAACATTATATTAGTCATGTAAAGACTATTGTGTTATTTGCCATAGGCTTGTAGTAAAATGTTACACCTTGTAAATGTAGTTCAGCATTATACATGCAGTATTCTTAACTGTGAGATAAATATTAATGTTATGGAAAAATTATCCACACATGAGCGCCAATTAATTAATATTTAATGCTAACTGTTAATTGATTTGTGAAGCGTGTGAAAGTAACAGTATGTTTGACCTGCTTCATGGCTGCTTAATATCTTGCAACATAAGAGTGTCTACAAATGGTTATACAACTACACTGAGGTGTGATGAATCATCAATGAGGATGTAAATAAGATGGCTGATATAAGGCTCTGAATACAAATAAGTACCTATATTTATACATGCATACACGGAGGTGTTCAATACATCCCATGATTTATGCTAGTGTTATTGTTGGGTCAATATGCTCAACCACTGAACTGAACCACTGACAGACTTCAAACTAAATACTGTTTATTTGTATAAATAAAAGTTACTTATTCAAACATATCTTTTGTGTGCTTTGTTGCATCATGAACTAATTTAGAGGAATAGGCATGACACTGTGTTAATTAGGAGAGTATGAGGTAAATGGGTACATTGGCATTCATAAAACTTAATTAAGTACCCAGTTATTACAACTATTTAGATTGGCGTAACATCCTCTTAGTTAATAGTATGAAAGCATTACTATTCAAGGCTGAATTATGTGTTATTCAGCATTCCATTATTTTTAATTGAAGTTTGTTTAATTAAATGTATTTTTTAGGGTTCCAACACTGATTTGTTACTGCAGACAAGTGAAGTAAGTCTAAACAGCAATAAAAGTGAAGACTCCACACCTGAAAAGGTTGAATGTGAACCAGTGCAGCTCAGAAACAAGCCAGTCCGTATAACTGAGAGGAGCTCAGTGAACCAATGCATCAATGAATTATCAAACCTTGCTGCGGAGGCAGCACGGAGAAGATGTAATAGTGAAATAGTCCAGAGAACTGACATCAATCATGATCATGATAATGGTAATATTCTCTTGTTATTATGTTAAAGATTTTTTTTATATGAAGGGTTTAGAATAAATTCTACTTAGTAGTAGGTGATTAACATGACTGAAAATTCAATCAAATCCTATTGTCTGGACTGTTAAGTTCTCAATTTATTACTGTTAACTGTATAGTGTGTTTACTGTATTAAATATTACAACCAAATCCTTAAAGGGGTGAAATGAGATGTAAAAGTTTTATGGGAAAATTCCGTGATCCACACGGATGAAGTTGTGGAAAAAGTGCTAGTAATATCATAAACAATAAAGTGATCCCATTATTGCAGTAGCAGTAGAACAAACAAGTCCAAATCAAGCCAAAAACCGTCCAACGTCACAAACTGGTGATTTTGTAACAGTCATCGAAGTAAATGGTCTGAAATTAGCAGAAGCTTCCAAGAAGTCTGAAGAGTCCCAGCAGTCATCAGAAGGCAGTCCTGTTGATCCTGTGGCAGTTGCTAAGAAGAAAGTCCCACCCAAGTAAGTTATTTCTTTTTTAATCATGAGTTCTTTGGAAAAGGTGTTGTAAAATGGGGCTATCTATAGCTCAACCCTATTCTATTCATCCTCATCTTTATTTCTTTCTTTGTTTTGATTGCTAAATGATTGAATCTCCCATAATGTTTTGGTTAAGTTCCTTCAAATAGTAATATTGTTTTCTTTGATTCATGTCCAGGCCTCCACCAAAAGTGTTCAGTAAGCGTGGTGCTTCGTTACCGGAGACCGGGCTAGCAGAAGACAGTCCGCCCTCCTCACTCGGGCGTAGAATCCGCAATGCGGAATCACGCGAGTCCATTGCTAGTAGAGCGTCGACGCCCTCCATTAGTGAGAGAGTAAGTATTAACCATAAAATAATTAATCCTTACATCAAAAAAATTTTTGTTTCATTAGAAAATATCATTTAATTTAATTGTTGCAGTACCCCAAAAAATTAATTAGTGAACAAGTTGTCGTAGGATAATAAATAAATTTAATGAATTGTGTGGCATGAGCATGCTGAAGTGTTGAGGAATAGGATAATGTACAGGGCATCTAGTTGATATTTTACTCTCAGAGGGTCATGCTCATGTCCTGAGAACTATAGTAACCACTATCGTTTCCACCACTGGGGGCTGGTTACGCTAAGCGTAATACTAATAGATTATATAAGTCGTAACAAAGTAGGAAATTCTGGACTCATCTTCTCACTATAAATTAAATTGAATGGAATTAATTTTAAAGGATTCAGACTTGAAATTTTGCACAGTAGTTCCTTATGTAACAAGGGTGAGCACTAAGAAGAATTTTTAAAATTCATAAAAGGGTGTAGATAGGTAGGAAAGTTTATCATTTTTGCCGATGGGAATCCAATCGGACTCTCGGCTTATTTCTACTAAAAGTGGTTCGTGTTTCAAAAAGCTATAAATAAAGCCCTGAACTTTTATTTTTTGGATTTGTGGTATATGGTATTTGAAACAAAAATCCATGCACTGACTTAGGCGCAATCTCCACGGGCGAGAGTATCGCGGTAGTCACGCCATGCGCTGTGCCATCAAATTCAATAGAAACTCTATGAATCAATCTCCACACGGCGATATCATTGCGGAGAGAATTTGATGTCACGGCGAGATGCGCGCATTACTCTCGCCCGTGGAGATGGCGCCTTATGTATTCTTCTATTTTTTTTTTTCAGGTAAAAAGTTATGAATCGATCAACTCCCTATCTTCGGAGCGCAAGCGTTCTGGTGGAGCTGCGACACCCCGGTCCATCGATGAGGAAGGCACATCCACAACGCCGGACTTGGGCGACGCCACTGACGCTGATAAGTCAGCGCCTATATCGTTAGAAAGCATACCAGCTGCCGTACCCGGCTCTGAAGACGAGCCGTACTATGATCAAGTGCCCGTTGACATAAATGATGGCGAATACGTTTATATACAAGCAGGTGAGGAATAGTACCACAAACACGACATAAAGTGCGACAAAAATAGAATTTTGTTATAAATTCCCATGAGTCTTGTGGTAACCTTGGCCCTAATTTGGTTATGACAAAATACAACTGCGTCAAAATAGGTTATTAACGTTAAATCGAGAATGTATTGTAATGAATATGCGAAGAAAACCTTAAAAGTAATTTGTCATGAAAGTTATGTATTGTAATGAATATGCGAGGAAAACCTTAAAAGGAATGTGTCATGAAAGTTATAATTAGAATAATAAACTAAGTTAATGTGGTCAAGAGCTGTGGCAGCCCAGGGGTAACGGCTACGATTGACGAGTAGGCAGGCATGCACTTTAATTCATCACCACTGCTTTTTAAAATGGTGAAGGCAAACCTCTTAAGAAAAGCATGTCCAAAAATTCAAAGACATGTGACATCCACCATCCAGTACTGGGCCGGCGTGGCGGGTTATTATGGTTTGCTTCCTCTTAATCAGAGGAGGTCGACATCCTAGCAGAGGGGAAGTTATAGGCTGACTATCTGTCGTGTTCCTAAGGTGGCACGGGCTCCAGCACAGAAGATGGGTCGAGCGGCACGAGCACGCTGCCGCTGGGCCCGCCCGCGCCCGCCGCGCCCGCGCCGCCCACCGCGCCGCGCGCGCCCGACTCGCCGCCCTGCGCCACCGCGCCCAACTACGTCAACATACACTACTTCCTGCAGTAAGTTACCTACTGTACTCGACCTTTATGAGGCAAATACACTTTTACACAGAAACTGACACACGTCTATGAGTGACAGATAGCCGAGTACTGTAAATATTACTTTCGACGGTTGTCCATCGCGTCTCCAAGAACGACATGACATTGCGATACATTCATTAGCTGCGGGCCGGGTGTCTACCGAACGTCTGCATGCGACGGCTATTGTCATCTCGGATTCTCGGCCACGAGATTAGTAGTTCGTCGGCCGGAGATCGTGACGGGCCGGCTATCCACTACACCCGAGATGGCTGGTGCACCGTTTTTGTTTCATATTGGATGCATCGAAAAAGCGCAGATATCGCTTACAGTGGACATACGATTGCCGTCCCGTCGTTCCGAAGTAATATCGTATCTCGATTAACTTCTATTTGGATCCTGTTTCAACATAGATAATTATGTAATGAACCATCCTGTACTGTATTGTATTGTTCATATTTCATATCTATATATGTTTTCCTTTTAAAGAAAAGGAGGTGATGGTACTGAAATAAGCGATACGGTGTCCGAGTTGGCAGATTCGAGTGACACTCCCCTTCTCCTGAGGACCATATCTTCGGACACAGAAGCCAGTGCCACACCGCCGGCGCTGAGGAAACTGCACACTCAGGTAAGACCTCATCATCATCCACATCCCTTCACCCACTGCTGGGCATATAGTTCTCACTTTGATACTACCATTTTCCAAACTCCTGAGCCAGTCTCATACAGGCAAAAATATACTACAGCAAAACAGTGACCACTTGGTTTACTTTTATGACACCATCTATCTATAAATAGTATAAAAGTTAAAATCTAAAACCACCCGACTCCGACAAAAACGCCAACTAAAAAGGTTCAAAATACGAAGAAAAGTTTAGGGAGTTATGAGGGAACAGATGAACCTAGATACATAGACAGCCTCCCTTAGTTCTGCCGTTGTCGGGTAAAAAATAATAGTCAAAGCAGATAATAATTATTTGTGTAACATTAAGGGCTAATTTTTCCAATGTCAAATAATTTTATCAAAGGAATAATTTTGAATTTTTTACAGTTCTTCCATTCAAAATCCGACGTCAATTTTATTCCACGAATAAAAATTATCTGTCGATTGAAAAATGATTATTATCTGCTTTGAATATTATTTTTTACTTTGACAATGAGACCAAAACTACAAACGCATGACGCGTTTGTAGTTTTGGTCTCAGCAGCCAAAATATATAATAATAATAAGAATATCCCTGGATAGAAAGTCAGAACTGGTGACGCGGGAGCAAGCGACGTTTATTTGTTCTTGTGCGAAGTAGCTCTTCCTGAGGTGGACACCCGCAGCCTTCAGTAGCAATTTCCTATTCATCATGCATGCAGCAAGTATGCAGCATGCAAACAAGCATACACCATGCATGCAGCAGACATACAAACAAGCATACGCCATGCATGCAGCATGCAAACAAGCATACACCATGCATGCAGCAAGCATGCAGCATGCAAGCGAGCATGCAAACAAGCATATACCATGCATGCAGCAAGGCATGCAGCATGCAAGCAAGCATGCAAAATGCAGCAGGCATGGTTTCTGTCACGGCTCCGGCGCTGCGGGGCTCCGGTGAGCCACGCGAGCTATCGTCGCATATGGTATTAACACTCGCCGCCGCAGCTGAGGCTGGCCGGCAAAGCCGGCCAGTAAGCCGAGGCTGCGGTGGTTTTCGGCATTAGAATCTTTCCTAGACCTCGTTGCATTTACGTTTTTCTTTAAATATTCGATGTACATAACAGAAAAAACTCGTTGTTTTGACATGTCGCCACATAGTACATTTTACCCGTGCGAAGCAAGGGCAGGTCGCGTGTTTATATAGAACATTTTATTAATTTACATTCCGCCGGCCAAGTAAACTATAGACTAGCTTAGGCTACCAAGCTCATAGCTAACATGGTTGCTGGAAACAGAACTTTTGATAAACAGGTTACAATTCATTATTGCAAATGAATTAAGTAAAATGAGTTATTAAAGCACGATGCGCACAAGGCTTGTCTTTGCTTGTCTGTCGTACAACTAACGACAGGTTTTAGGCAGATGTAGTCCGTGTAAAATCAGATAAATTAATTGTCATGAAAATTGACTAGGTACCAACTCAATCTGTCTGTTTATTGAAATCATAATTGTCATTCTTTCATAGCTGTATGAAATAGCACGGCAAATTGACGTAGGGTGTTAATTTGCTTAACAATTAATTTAACTGACTGTGCATATAAAAAAACAATAACTGAATAATTATTTTATAATTTTGCAACTTAGAATTGTAACATGGAAAGGAGAAATAAAAATACGTTTTAATTATCTTAATTTATTAAAAGCAACACGAATTACGTGAGTGAATCAAGATTAGTTCTCTATGCCATGTGTTGTGGATATTAATAATATGCAACGTTTAATGGGTAATTAATATAGCTGAATTAATCTGCATGGCTGGGTATGTCTTCAAGATAATCTTCATGCTCTAACACTCAAGTTAAAACAAACACAATATAAGAATGACTTAACTACGCTTACGACCCTTATCTAGAAATGACACAGGTGATAAGAAAGCCTCGTAGAATTTTCACATACTTCGCCTTCCCGTCGGTTGTGATAATCGCAGACATTCCTTTTTTTTGTTTTGTTAAATGATTCGACGACCAAGTCTGTTTTCTTTATTACTAGGAAGTTATTCATTGTTTCGCACATTACATAGTGCACTCCAAAGGAGTACAGATAACTATTTTTAAAAGAATTATTTATGTTTTATTAAACATTTTTCCGGTCAGTTCTTGTTTTATTTGACCTGCAAAAGATAACAAAAACATTAAAAACACGTGATACCTCCCGCATGCTGCACAATAAAATTTTCATTGTGTCTCGCATAGATCTACGTTCCGGAGTTCGGTATACCTCGGGTTAGGTTAGGTAAAGGACAACTACGAATGAAAACAAAACACAGTAAGAATACTTCCCAAAGGCCTGTTGGACAAATCCCTAAACGCACTTTTTTATATTATAAAATGGGGCAGAATTTGTATGAATTTATCAGCCAAACAGTCAGTCATGTTTCCTGGAACTTATGAAATGGTCCAGCCATAAAGTTTTAAGATTAGACTAGTATTTCGATTATAGCAACATCGTTCCCGTAACTAGAAATGAGATGAAGGCTATTATTTAATAATCTAATGTTGATGACATGAGGATTATATGAGATGATGACTAATAACTTGTATGTGTGGTGCAAACCGTTAATGTAAGTTGGTTATTAATAAATAAATAAATGATTGAAATGGTCTAAGTATGCATCAGAACTGCTCGAAATATGCAACAATATCGCCAAAAAACTGCAAAAATATGCAACATCAATATATATTTTTTTAATCTGCGAATTTCTCAACAGGATAAGATACTTATTATTATCATTTTTGTTCTTGAAAATGTAAATAATAGTACTTAGGTGCTATACTATGTTTCAAATTATAAGATTGTGCCTTTTATAACTTAGAGTATTTTCATAATTAGGCAGTGTATGTTTAACATTTAGGTACTATATTTGCAGGTATCAAATTAGAAATGTAGATTACGTTTATGTTAATTTTTTTTTGTAGAACATATCAGTTTAAATTATTGAAAATATGCACGATCGAGTAGATTTTAGGTAAAATATGCAAATGCATAATACGATGCATTATCTGTATAAAACCGGTCTCTTCATAACAAATTGTTTCACAAAATACATTTAACAATTAAATGGAATGCAGCATAAAATGACCTTATAGCTCACCTGGGTTTTATAAGTAGTCGGATCTTCTTTGCTTATAGAATGTTATTCCAGCTTTAGTTGGTTTACAGTTGACGAAAGAGCTGCTTCTAGTTCTAGAGGATGTTCTTCAACTGTCGAGTTATGGTCATTTTCTTGAGTGTTATTACCCAAAGAAGTAACATTATATACTTCTGTAGATTTACTCGGTATAATCTCTTTTGGTGTAGCCTCTGTTGTCTTTCGCACTGTGGGTTCATCAGAATCAGTTATGATATTATATTCTCTGCATTCTCCTTTAAAATTTGTATCGTAAATATTACAGGTAATGTTTCTACATTGGGTCTTATCGCATTTCATTGTATTACAAGTTTGATCATTACACCAAATTGTAACATTGGGGGCTCTAATGTCTACAACGTCGTTAGGGTTGTTCGTCGTGGATCCTAAAAGTTGTCCAGCCACAGGTTGTTCGGTTTCCCCTGAACTCCACCAAGAAAAAGGATATTTTATCCAGCTCCATATATAGGTCACGATCCCGCGGCCCTCTGTTACCTCATCTGCAAGCAACATTGTCAGTATACAAAAATGTAGTGGCATTTCACAACAGTAACACTTCATCTATATCTATACTAATAATAAAGCTGATGATTTTGTTTGAACGCGCTAACCTCTGGAACTACTAGTCGGATTTGAAAAAATATTTTTGCATTTTTAGCCCAATTCTTGAGGAAGGCTTTAGGCTACTTAACATCGCGTTAAGACCCTTAAGAGGCAAACAAAAACAATAAAAAAAAAATCTAAGCGAAAATGAAGTAAAATAGGCGATGCGATGCGACCGGATGGATCGTGGGAACAAGAAATTTCACTCAGACGAAGTTGCGGGCAGGAGCTTGTATATTATTTTATTTTTACGAAAAAAGAGTTTCGTGTCTTCTTTATGAGGTACGGAACCCTAGAAAAAAACTGTAATTAAATAAAGATTATTGAGTTTTACTTACTTCCTGTGGCTGGTTTGCTTAAGCAATTATGCACGAAACACAAGAAAAAAAACACGACAAATGTTTTAGAAACTAGCATGGCGACGGCTAGTACGGATATTCTTAACGGGAATAATTGTTTAAACAGTCCCGTCTCGCCTTTTATACTTACTTCAAGTAGTACTTTATTATCTTCGAGATAAGACCCTGTAGGGAATGTTTACTTAATGAGCGAAGAACGACCATACTTAAAGCCTTCAAACTTCACCATAGTTTAAGTAAGTGTTTAAGATGTAAATAAAATGAAATAACATTTTAATTAATATTTTTATAGACAGCCGATTTTTTTTTCGCTACTTTATGAGAAAGGATGTGTCATATTTTTCGCAGTGCGTAGTTTTTTCATCATTATGCTTACGTATGTGAACTTCACATCATCTTCCTGCCATTATCCCATGTTACTTGGGATCAGCGCAACACGTTTTCTTCTTCCATTCTCCCCTGTCAACCGTCACACTGTCATTCACTCCCTTCTCTTTCATATAATTCCTCACACAATCCATCCATCTTTTCTTCGGCCTTCCTCTCCCTCTCCATCCACCAACATGTATATTCATCACTCTTTTAGTCACATGCGTTACGTCCCTTCTCATCACATGCCCATACCCAGCTAAACGATTTCCTTTCTACTTTTCTGTCACTGGCGCCACTTTCAAACTTCCTCTTATATACTCATTTCTTACTTTATCCATTTTCGTCACTCCACACATCCATCTCAACATTGTCATCTCCGCTGCATGCAATCTTCTTTCATCCGTCTTCTTCACAGCCCAGCATTCAGACCCATAAAGTACGACAGGCCTTATCACAGACTTATACATTTTCCCCTTTAACTTGAGGCTGAGGGGCATCCGTGGGTCGCAAGTGGTTCCTGTGACCTGTCGCCATTTCATCCATCCTGATTGATGGTTGGTTAATCCGGTGCGTTACGTCTCAGTCTACTTCGCCACCTTCTTGTTCACATAGAATATAATTTACTTTAATATTTGGGCATGCCAAAAATCTGCATATTGTTCCAGTTTTATTGCACCGGGTTAGAACTTTCAATCTGGTCTTCTTTTTTTGTGCCACCATACTGCGAATTTCCTTGATAAGACCGTCTATGATTATAACACTATTCGAATGCCCATTTTTCACATGTTTGAAAGGTGAAAATTGGTAAAGGTGTAAAAGGACTTAAAAGGTGAACTTTCGAAATGTCCTTTAATTTTACGTCACCATCCTGAATGAAATTCCACGAATTTAATATGATTAAAGTTAGATGTTCTAATAATTTAAGAACGCATCATTATACAAAAAACTACACACACAAAACTTTCTAGAGATAAGAAAATATTAATATTTATCGGAAAAGCAATAGCCGACTTTAATATTAATAATATTGACGGAATCGTAACGCGAAACAAAATATTGAATTGTAAAATCAAACTTAGCACCATTTTTTTTAAATGTATGCGAACGAATAAAAGTCGTCCAACGTCCTACTACTTACTCATCAAAGCACTAAATTATAGGAAAACTCGTGCATTTTATAAACAAACGATTCTTCAAATTACGGCCTTAACATTCGAACAATGCCATGTTGTGTTTAACTTCTTGGTAGAACACCGAGATTTCGCAAAGTTAGTTTTATATGCGTCGTGCTTATTTGGCATTAATTCAAAACGTTGCTTTTCCAAATATTTTCCCCAACATTTTGTCTATATATGTTAAATGCGACATTAGAAGGCAAATCCATGATTTAACTCCATCGATGCTACACTATTTGTTTCAGATATTATATCAAATAATCAATAATATAATTTCTACGTAAAAATGTTAGGTACTAGAAAAATTTAATTAATCGATTGTAAGATTTAATACCTGTAATGTTGGTCCCGGTACAATGTCCTTTGTTATTTAATCTTTCTAAATTCTAAGGGAACTCACTATGTAGGCATGTCTTATTTGCACAGTTCATTGAGTGGCAAATTTTCTGAGAGCAAAATGTCAAAACTCCACGAATGTATTTACTCACAAAAGACATGAAAGCTGGCGCGACTGTGACAACATCGTCCTAATCAAGGAACGTCACCAAATATAGCCTGCTTTGGTGTGATTAGGTAAGTGAATTAGGATTAGTTCTCTCTGCCATATTTGTGGATACAAACAAGTTAATATTACACAAAAAAATATTTTTTTCAATAAATATTTATTTAAATAATGCAACGAGTAATAAGTTTTAGAATAATTAATATAGGGAATATTCATGGCTGGGTATGTCTTAATGATATTATTATCTTCATGCTTTATCACTCAAGTTAAAACAAAACAAACACAATATAAGAATGACTTAACTAAGCTTACGTCCCTTATCTAGAAATGACACAGGTGATAAGAAAGCCTCGTAGAATTTAACGATTCGACGACCAAGTCCATTTTCTTTATTACTGGGAAGTTATTCATTGGTTTGGACGTTACGTAGTGCACTCCAAAGAAGTAAAGATAACAACAATTTTCAAAGAACTATTTATGTTTTAACTTCCGGTCAGTCCTTGATTCATTTAGACCTGCAAAAGAATAACAAGAATATTAAAAAACACATAATTATGACACCTCTCGCATGTCACAGACATAGGCACGTAATTTTTTTTATCTTGGCTCGCGTAGATCTACTTTCCGCAGTTCGGTGTACCTCAGGTTAGGTATAGCGGGGTAATTGCGTATCAGTAGCAATGGGTATCATTTTGACAGTTCAACAACATTCATTGCGTTATTAACAACGTGAAGCAGACACATTTTTCGAACATATAAGCAATGGATGCCTTCAAAATGATTCAGATTGAGATTGATAGTGTGTTACGCAATTAGGGTGCTGGACAACTACAAATATTGTTTTAATGTTGCAACAAAAACAGCAAACAATAAAAAAATGACTAGAATACTTTCCAAAGGTCAGCTTGAAAACACACTTTCTTATAGTAAAAAATGGGGCAGAATTTGTAAGTATTTATCAGCCAAACAGTCAGTCATGTTCGCTGAAACTTATCAAGTTGGTAATCCGGTTATAAAGTTTTAAAATAAGGCTAGTATTTTCTATTATAGGGACATCGTTCCCGCAACTAGAAATGAGATGAAGGCTACAGTACTACTTAATAATCTAATGTTGATGACATGAGGATTATATGAAACTTGAAATGGTCTAAGTATGCATCATAACTGCTCGAAATATGCAACATCAATGCAACAAAACAACTTTTTTTTTATTCATAAAAATCTATAAATTCTCAACGAGATATTATAATTATTTCCTTTATTTCATCTAAGTACTAATAAATTACATTTTTGAATATTTTTATAAACAAAAAGATGTATATTTTTTTTAATATTAAATATTATTATCATTTTTGTTCTTGAAAATGTTAATAATAGTAAATACTCTTCCAAATTCTCAAAAGAACGGTTGTGCCTTTATCACTTGAAAGTATTTTGATAATAAGGCAGTATTTAGGTGCTATATTTGCAGGTATCAAACAAAAAATGTAGGTATGTATACTATACGTATTATATATTCGTAGGTAGATCAGGTTAAATTATAGAAAATATGCACGATTAGTAGATTTTAAGTAAAATGTGCAAATGCATATATGATGCATTTGTATAAAACCGGTCTCTATTTATAATAAATTGTTTCACAAAATACAACCAACAATATAATGCAGCATAAAACTACCTTATAGCTCACCTGGGTTTTATAAATTGTTGGATCTTGTTTGCTTCCAAAATGTGTTTCCAGCTTTAGTTTGTTTACAGTTGACGATAGAGCTGCTTCTATTTGTAGAGGATGCTCGTCAACCGTTGAGTTATTGTCATTTTCTTGAGTATTATTAGCCAAAGATGTAACATTTTATAGTTCTGTAGTTTTACTCGGTATAATCTCTTTCGGTGCCGTCTCTGTTGTCTTTTGCACTGTGAGTTCATTAGCCAAAGAAGTAACATTATATACTTCTGTACGTTTATTCGGTATAATCTCTTTCGGTGTCGTCTCTGTTGTCTTTTGCACTGTGAGTTCAGTAGCCAAAGAAGTAACAATATATACTGCTGTAGGTTTACTCGGTATAATCTCTTTCGGTGTCGTCTCTGTTGTCTTTTGCACTATGAGTTCATTAGCCAAAGAAGTAACATTATATACTTCTGTACGTTTATTCGGTATAATCTCTTTCGGTGTCGTCTCTGTTGTCTTTTGCACTGTGAGTTCAGTAGCCAAAGAAGTAACAATATATACTGCTGTAGGTTTACTCGGTATAATCTCTTGCGGTGTCGTCTCTGTTGTCTTTTGCACTATGAGTTCATTAGCCAAAGAAGTAACATTATATACTTCTGTACGTTTATTCGGTATAATCTCTTTCGGTGTCGTCTCTGTTGTCTTTTGCACTGTGAGTTCAGTAGCCAAAGAAGTAACAATACAGGGTGTCAGGAGAACGCTTCCGAAGCCAGAACGTAGATTATATACAACCTTTATGCAAACGGATACCACTAACCTTTCGCCTGAAATTGATTATTTTCGCGCGTCACGTGGACTTGGGGTCGTCAGCCGCACAGCTGTCGGCGAGCGCGCGCGCACTTTGAACTTGAGGTCACGCGCAAGCGTCAGATGATATTTATTTACGAATACATTGCTTGTTAGAGTTGTAAAGAAAAAAAATGTGTTTAATAGCAAATAATGGTTTAATTTAACTGTTCTCACAGCATAGTGTACGAAAAATGCTAAAAAAAATAGGTAAAATTGTTCATTTTTTTTTCTCATTTTTTTATGGTATCGTATCGAGAATCAGTAGCCCTATCACCTGTCTTCGTTTTCGGAAGCGTTTCCCTGCCACCCTGTATATACTGCTGTAGGTTTACTCGGTATAATCTCTTTCGGTGTCGTCTCTGTTGTCTTTTGCACTGTGAGTTCATTAGCCAAAGAAGTAACATTATATACTTCTGTAGGTTTACTCGGTATAATCTCTTTCGGTGTCGTCTCTTTTGTCTTTTGCACTGTGAGTTCTTTATCCAAAGAAGTAACATTATATACTTCTGTAGGTTTACTCGGTATAATCTCTTTCGGTGTCGTCTCTTTTGTCTTTTGCACTGTGAGTTCTTTATCCAAAGAAGTAACATTATATACTTCTGTAGGTTTACTCGGTATAATCTCTTTCGGTGTCGTCTCTTTTGTCTTTTGCACTGTGAGTTCTTTATCCAAAGAAGTAACATTATATACTTCTGTAGGTTTACTCGGTATAATCTCTTTCGGTGTCGTCTCTGTTGTCTTTCGCACTGTGGGTTCATCAGAATCAGTTATGATATTATATTCTCTGCATTCTCCTCTAAAATTTGTATCGTAAATATTACAGAAAATTTTCCTACATTTTGTCTTATCGCATTTCATTGTATTGCAATTTTGATCGTTACACCAAGTCGTAACATTGTAGCTTCGAATGTATACAATTTCGTTAGGGTTATTCGTCGTGGATCCAAAAGGTTGTCCAGCCACAGGTTGTTCGGTTTCCCCTGAACTCCACCAAGAAAAAGGATATGTTATCCAGCCCCATATATAGGTCCCAATCACGCGGCCCTCTGTTATCTCATCTGCAAGCAACAGTGTCAGTATATAAAAATGTAATGACATTTTTAAACAGTAACAATTCATCTATAGGTACTAATAATAAAGCCGAAGAGTTTGTTTGTTACTCGCTAATTTCTATAACTGTCGCAGGGATATGACTGTACAATATAACTACAAGTCGGATATGGAAAATTGTTTTTAGATTTTTTAACCTAATTCTTGAGGAAAGCTACTTAGCACCACGCTATGACCCTTTAGAACCGAGCAAAAACAAAAAAGTCAGAAAGAACTAAGCGAAAACGAAGTAATGGCGTGGGCAGGCGTTGCGATGCAACGGGATGGGTCGGGTTTCACTCAGACTAAGTCGCGGGCAGGAGCTTGTATATTATTTTATTTGTGCAAAAAAAGAGTTTTGTGTTTTCTTTATGAGATACGGAACCTTAGAAAAAAACTTTAAATAAATAAAGGTTATTGAGTTTTACTTACTTCCTGTAGCTGGTTTGCTTAAGCAATTATGCACGAAACACAAGAAAAAAAACACGACAAATGTTTTAGAAACTAGCATGGCGACGGCTAGTACGGATATTCTTAACGGGAATAATTGGTTAAACAGTCCCGTCTCGCCTTTTTATGCTTACTTCAACTAAGTACTTTATTATCTTCAAGATAAGACCACTTCGGGAATCTTTAATTAATGAGCGAGGCTCCTTTACCATAGTTTCACTGGGTTTAAGATGTAAATCAAATTTAATAACATCTAAATTAATATTTTTATAGACTGAAATTTTTGGAATTAAGTTCTTCAACGGAGCTTGCGGTAGGAGTAAACTTGGAGAAATCGTCTCGTAACGAAAATGCGTTATGCCCCCTCCATGTGACTTTTTATTACATATAAAAGAGAGAAAAAGAGATAGTTTTCATGGTTTTCGAGGGTGCTGAAGCCGATAGTGAGGAAATGGAAATCTAAGGTGGCGGCTGCAAACGTTTCAAAATTTTTCTTCATGAGTATGACGCAGGTCCTCCGGACACGGTTGTTTTGGGAGGTTGCTGTTCAGGATAAAGCGGGAGGAAACGCCAGGGTCACCACTGTGTGGATCGCCCGGAGGACACGGTGGAGCATACGGTGGAGATCTGCCCGGCTTGGGCGGAGCACCGCCGTGTCCTCGGGCGGCGATCTCTCGCGTCCGGCCCTAGTCCAGGCCATGGTACGGAGCGAGAGTGCATGGGAGGCAGTCCCCTCCTTCTGCGAAGCAGTAATGCTCGCGAAGGAGGAGGGAGAGCGCGTGAGGGAGAGGCAATCACTGCGCGCTCACGCCCCTAGTCGCCGCAGGAGACGCCCTGGACGGGAGTCAACAGCCGACTCCCGGCCACCGTAGGCGCGGGCTTGCGGGCGGCGAGCAATGAGCAGCTCGCCGCCCGGTAAGGACCAGGCCTGGGTCGACGGCGCGTTGTGCTCCACGCGGGCCTCAAAGAGATGTCAGCATGAACTGACGGGGTCCGCTAGGGCCGATTCTTACCAGGGCCGCGGGTTGTTCGAAAGAGATACCGTGGCCCCTGGCACAGGCAACTGAAGGAACATGGGTGGGTTTTAGTCAGTAAGTTTGAGACGCCCTTCCGCTCAGCTCAGAGCGGGAGAGGTCATTCGATGATTTCACACCCAAAAAAAAAAGGGTGCTGAAGCCGATAGTGAGGTTAAAATGAAAATCCAGGATGACGGCTGCAAAATTTTCAATTTTTTCTTCATGAGTATTGTTTTTATGGTTTTCGAGGGTGCTGAAGGTCAAAATGAAAATCATGATGGCGGCTGCAAAAATTTTCAAATATTTCTTCATGGGTTTCGTTTTCATTGTTTTCGAGGGTTCTGAAACCGATAGTGAGGTCAAATTGAAAACCAATCATGGCGGCTGCCAAAATGTTAAATTTTTCGTCATAGATATCGTTTTCATGGTTCCCCCGACCCCACACGTTTTTTTTTTCACTACTTTGTCAGATAGGACGTGTCATATTTTTCGCAGTGCGTAGTGTATCCATCATTCTGCTTACGTATGTGAACTTCACATAGAATACAATTTACTTTAATATTTGGGCATGCCAAAAATCTGCATATTGTTCCAGTTTTATTGCACCGGGTTAGAACTTTCAATCTGGTCTTCTTTTTTTGTGCTACCATATTGCGAATTTCCTTGATAAGACCGTCTATGATTATAACACTATTTGAATGCCCATTGTCCTCATGTTTCAATGGTGAAATATGTGGTAAAGGTGTAAAAGGACTTAAAATGAGAACTTTCGAAAGGTCCTTTAATTTTACGTCACCATTGGAATCAAATTCCACAACTGTCAGATTTAACTTGTTTCTTGTTCTCCAAGGATTCAAATACGTTTCTTCATCAATCTATTACATACAAATACCATTAAACATTTAAATAGTGGTCATACAAAATACATATTTTCATTTGTAATTAGCCAAGAATAGACTTTATGCAACAGTAAAATATCATTAATAAAATACATAATCTAAGCAAATTCATAAAATACAGAATTCACTGATGCATCGAACGCGGTTCAGTAACAATAGTGAAAGTAGTGGCGGAGAGTCCTTACTCCCTGTTTTGAGGCATTTTGTGAAGAGGATGGTCAACTAAGTAGCTGATCCCTGGTTTGATTCTTCTTTGAGCAACCTGCCTCGGACATTTAATTCGTTGTGTGTTACCGGTGTTGATTGTGTGTTTTGTGTTACTAGCATTAGTTATAAGGTATTTTTTCACTAGCAAGTTGGATTATATTGTTGTTCGAAACTGAATGAATAAATAAAATAGCTATGTTGCTTGCAAATCTTTGTTGATGGCTCCACAGCAATGGTGACTATTGTTACTGGTTCGCGAAAAGTTCACACTAGGTGTTATAATATTTCTTATGATAATTAGGTGCATTATATTTATTAACCGCGAATCCGTTGTTATAATTATGACAGTTTTAAATACCGAATTTAATATGATTAAAGTTAGCTGTTCTAATAATGTTAGAACTCCTCATAATAAAAAGTCTACGCATTTGAAACTTTCACGAGATAAGAAAATATTAATATTTACCGGAAAAGCAACAGCTGAATTGAATATTAAAAATATTGTCAGAATCGTAACCCGAAACAAAATATTCAATTGTAAAATCAAACTTAGCACCATTTTGTTGAAATGTATGCGAACGAATAAAAGTCGTCCAACGTCCTACTACTTACTTATCAAAACACTAAAATATAGGAAAATGCGTGCATTTTCTAAACAAACTATTCTTCAAATCGATTTATTTATTAAATATAAGAACTTACATAACTCTCACAGCCTTAACATTCGAACAATGCCCTGCAGTGTTTAACTCCTTGATAGAACATCGAGATTTCGCAAAGTTCTTTTTAGATGCGACGAGCGTGATACATTTGACATTAATGCAAAACGTTGCTTTTCCAAATATTTTCCCTAACATTTTGTTTTGCAAGATATCTACTATTTCAAAAGCCACATTAGAAGGCAAATCCATGATTGACTCCATCGATGCTACGCTATCTGAAAAAATAACAGGGAAATAATTAATATAACCATACATAACACACATACATAATCAGCCTATAATAGCATAATATAACCATAATAATTATCTACGTAATAATGTTAGGGTCTTAAAAAATATAGTATATAAATCAATTGTAAGATATAATACCTGTACTTTTGGTCCCGGCACAATGTCCTCTGTTATTCAATCTATCTAAGGGAACACACACTCTATGCAGACATGTCTTATTGGCACAGTTCATCGAGTGGCAAACTTTCTGAGAGCAAAATGTCAATACTCCACGAATGTATTTGCCTACAAAAGACATGACAGCTGGCGCGACCGTGGCGACATCGTCCCAATCAACGTCACCAAATATAGCCTGCTCTAGTACTCTGGTATGATTCCGACGAATTGTATCTTTACTCATGTTTAGCTTTGTCTTCTTGTGTTCATTTTCCAGTATCATAGTTGTGATATTTTTAGATTTAACATCTCCTTTGTTTCTAGTTACATTTGGCCAATACAACAACTCTACATCACTCAGTAGGTTTTTGTCAGCTTTTTTCCCGAAATTTCTTTCTTTAGTCATATTGGTTATTGCTGGCTGTAAAGATTTCGGTGTCGAATGACTTTTACTAGTGTTTCCATTAACATTGGATACATCGCGTTTTTTGCGAATTGCAGTAGTTACGTTACTGATCTTTCTCGGTAAATCAGTTTCGATACTATTTTCAATTTTGTGTGTATCTTCTGTTCCATTATAAGAATTATTTGTAATATTGACCATCAAATAAAGACTTTCTTCGGTCTGAGTTTCGTTTAAAATATCGTCAGTTTTATTCATCATGGCGTTAATTTCAAATTGCAACACATTTGAAGGTGAGGTTAGGTTTGTATCATTAGTTACATTATTGGTAATTTCGTTCTTCAATGTATTGCTGATGTTATCAATAAAGTGATTGGGGAACAATGGTTGCTGCTCTACCTTTATATTGTGGAAAGTTATAACTTTCTTTCGATGTTTCTTACTATTATTGTTAGCCCTAGACTTCTTTTTTTTATGGATTGTTATTTTGTGTAATGGGTTAGAATCATCTTTACTGTACTTTGCGGCTTTTTTGTATCCAAAAAGTTCCATGGGTACAGGGAAATTGAAGTATGGAAATGGTAAATTCATCTCTGTTGTTAGCTCTTTAGATACTACGTCATCCTGTTCAAACATTCTATCGCGATTGTGAACTTTATAATATTTTCCCATAATATCTTGTGGTTTTGGTAATTCAAGATCAATTTTAATGCGGATGTTTAACGTATTGTCGGGAAACATTTCTTTCATATTATCATCAATCAAGTGTTCCGATTTTTTTATAGCATTTTCATATGGTGAAGGATGTTGCAATACATTCTTTTTTTGTTCATCTATTGAACGTATTTGTTCCATAGGGTCATGCCACATTGACTCAAAACGTACTAAGCACTGCTTGCAGCCACAATCGCAAGGAATGTGATTGTTTTTACAATAGCACGATGATTTCATCGGCTCGAAAGACGATTTATGCATAACGGGAGATAAGTCCACTGTTTTTTTTTCATTGAACATAAAGTTTTCAAGTGGTAGAAGTTCTTCACGATTTCCTTTTGGGAGTGTTGATGTATCTGGTTTATTCATATATTTTCCTTTCGAATTAACGGGTATGAATACGTCTAAAGGACTACCGTACGATGTTGGTGGGAATTTATATGCACCGGGATTATAGAAGCCGTTAGCATACAAGTATTTGTCATGTTTAAAACCTACACCACCAGATTTAGCCTTTGTATATTGATCGTGGCGTGGTAGAAGTGGTACTTTGTTTTTCGTTTTAGATTTTTCTATGTAATTCTTTCTCTGTTTGTGTGCCTTTTCCAAGTAATGCTGATATTCAGAGAGCAAATTTTCAATGGCTTCATCACTTTGACTTTCGCTGTTCGATATGCTCCCGAACATATCAAACGGTGAAACCTGTAAACATTACAAATACAAAGCGTATCTCGATATTATTACCGCAAACTAAAGATAGGTAGGTACGGTCACCAAAGGAGATAAGTAACCAGGGCCGTCGGATATATATGTAGTTGAATTTTGTAAGACCCCGATGGATGTTTTCGAATAAAATTAAATTAATAGAAAACAAACAGTTAATTTATCAAACTAAATTTCATTCGAAAAAATCCATCGGTTTCTTACTAAAATTCAACTATATCCGACGAACCTGGTTACTTATCTCCTTTGGCGACTATACATACATACTTACACCATTGTTTCCAAAGTCATTTATTATATCAGCGATATCACTGTAGATAATAGTATCGTAAAATGGACTCACTTCAATTCGATTAGATTCGGAACCTAGAAGTAAACGAGATTCATTCAAGTTAATTAATCCTTTTAATAACATTATTTATCATAAAGCATTTGACTTACTTTCTGAATCATAGCAGTAAATGGTACCTAAGAGAAACACAAAACTGGAAACTAATATAATTTTCATGATTCGTATGCCATGGAGAAATCCAAAAGAATGATTGAAAATGAATTGGTACAGGTGGTAATCGTTTTAATGTTTACCTTTTTAAGTTGAATGTTACTCCAAACAAAAGTTTAAATGGCTATTGTGTACTGTTGCGAAAGTAGTTATACAACTTACCTGATTACGATTTTAAATTGCTATTTAGGTATTTTTGGATTTGAATAATTTATTTAATTATTTTCAGGAGTCGACTGGCAACAATGCGGAAGCGGAGCGTCTGACTATGCACCGTTGTATAATAACGAGTATCATTGAGAGTGAAACCGTTTATGTTGAATGTCTTTACGTTATGGAGAAGGTACTATCATTTGAAATTGTTTTACTATCTTTGTTTGTATACTAATGATTTTCTCCTAATCTGATTACAGTCAAACAGTCAGTCATCTGTTCAGTAATATACTAAATACATTTTGTGAAGTAGAAAAAAGCCCGTAGGACATTTTAAATTACCCTCATTTTTCGAACCACGTAACGGATTAAAATAAATATTGTGATGGTAAAAGATAATCTTGATATGCAATGATATTATAAGTAAAAAGGGGTAGACAGATTACCTACCCAACATCATACTATTAGATGATACCTGAAAATGGAACTGCATGTCGTAATAATCGGGAGCGAAAAAAAGACAAGACGATACACGTAACTAGGCTAATTAGCCAAGTTTTGACGTGCCACTTAGGAGCGTGTATAACCTATATCTACCTCTTTTTACTTATAATATCATTGCTCATCCGGATGGACGGACATGACGAAATGGGTTTTGTTTTTGCCATAGAACCCTAAAAAGTATCATCAGAAAATGTTTTTGGACACCTACAGGTTTTTTTTAAATGTATGTTAAAAAAAAACTGTAGGTGTCCAAAAACATTTTCTCAAGTTGGATACTTTAGTATAGTACTTTAGTAGTAGTATAGGCCCCCTCCCTTTTCTGCCACGCTTTCGTGGCCTGTCAAGTTCAAGTCTCAACCAGAGCGGCAATTCTTGCAATTATAAGAAAGTTCAAAGTCTGATCCCAGTCTCAGTCTGTCAAAAATGCCTCTAATTTTCCTACATTTTTGACAATTTTTTGACATTGATTGTCGCCGAGATGAGATTGCGACTATATTTTGAACTTTTTTAACTACGGGAATTGGCCATCGGTTGTGTCTGTTGGTCTGCCAACACTCCTACCGACTCTCGGCAACCATTTAATGAGGGCTCTAATCCACCACGTCTAGCTAAGTGTCCTGCCCAACTTCATTTCAGAGCCGTTACCCGTATTCTAACATCTTCCACTTTAATCCTAGGTCGGATTTCTGAGTTACGTACTCGCGACCTTTCAATGATAAGCCTTTCATAGCGCGCTCCATAGCCCCGTTGTGCAACCTTGATTTTGTACACAGTGTGTCTGTCTGTGAATGTCATGGTAGGCATAACACATTGTTCATAAAGTTTGGTTTTCAAGTGTAGCACAAAATTTGTATTTGCATTTAGGGACCTAAATTTACTAGTCGGGAAGGGTTTCTGATTACTGAAAACACTTTCAAAATATAACATTGAGCTGGTCTTCAAATGTATTTATTGTCCTTACAGTATATGAACGCAATAAAAGCGACTCTGTCGACATCGCAGCCGGTTATAACTGAAGAAGAATTTAATACAATTTTCTACAAAATATCTGAACTACACGAGTTACATAAGAACTTCCTCGAGGGATTGAAAGCAGCTGTCGCTAGCTGGGAAGAGCCTCTATCTGTAGGGATACATTTCAAGAAAATGGTAAGGAGCACATTATGTCATAGAAACCCCCCCCCCCCATTCAATAGTACCAACTGTAGATTCAAATAACCTAGTACTAAGCGTTGGACCGTTCTGGTAACGCCTTATGAAGACCTAAATTTACAAACATGTTTATTATTAACAACATACATAATTATATTCAAATAACATTCAAGTACCCAGTGGTAATTGTGGCACATTGAGTTTCGGAAAAATATCTGTTTCGTTGAGACTCTTTCTAACGCGCGATGTGTTATATATAATTACCCCGGGGTACTGTAATATACATATATTAAAATTACATTTTGTTTTTGTTATGTTCTAGGCTGAGAACATAAACATCTACGGCGCGTTCCTACACAACTACGGGCGCGCCACGGATGCGGTGCGACGCCGCTGTTCGACATCGCAGAGCTTCGCGCACCTCACGCGGCAGATCGCGTGCCACGGACAGCCCATGTCGCTCGACGATCTGCTGCACAAACCCGTCGCGAGGGTCCAGAAGAACGCCCTAGTTCTGCATGTCAGTCTATTTACTATTGAAAATAAAAAAGAGTTCTTTAAACGATTGCTTTTAGGTCCCGAAGTTTTATCGGTTTGACTTACGCCACCGTTTGGTAACCTGTTGAATTGAAATTGTAATCATTTATTTTTCAGGATCTTATAAAATATACTCCAGCCAGCCATCCCGATCACGCTATGTTGACGGAAGCACTGAACATGACACAGCATTTCCTAGACGAGTTCAATATTATACAAACAAAATCCATGTTTCCCGTAAGTATAATTAAGAGCATTTAAATAGTAATATGAATTAAAGTAAGTATATAAAAGTAAAATAAAATAAAAGTTTGTATGTCAATAATTTTTTACATCTCTGTAGAATGCTGACCGCGCTCAAAGAAGACTCGTTAAGAATTCATTTATCGTGGAACTCTCAGATGGACACAGAAAACTAAGGCATCTCTTCCTTTTCAACGACGTCATTGCCTGTGCCAAGTATAAGGTAACTACGGTAATACGAGTTTGTATTTTTTTACACAGAGTAGTAATCAGATGAAGTGCCAGCTAACGCGTGCAACTTTTCTATTCGTATTTGTAATCCAGTACTTCGGACGTTCGAATGTTAGCTGCCGCCGCGGTTAACACTCCATTTGTGTACTACTCCGTGTACTTTTTAATAAATTAAGGCTTTTTGATTATTATTATGGATTTTTAATATTGGCACAGGCGTCTGGCCGCGACAAGTTCACGTTCGAGTTGAAATGGTTCATCCCTCTGCCGGACATCGTGGTGGTAGAGGACGAGAGCGTGGGCGCGGGCGCGGGCGACGCGCGCGAGACGTCGCCCGCCAACATCGTGGCGCTCAAGTCGCAGGCCTCCACCGTGCGCGACCAGATACTCGCTGAGGAACGAGCCGCTGCTGATGATAAGGTTAAGGTTTAATTGATATCCTTTCAGGATGTGCAACTACTCATCTATATAAGGGGTTAAAAAAATTACTGTATGAAACTTAAGGAGTTGTTTAAAATTACATTTAAAACATAATGAGCAAAAAATATTTATTATATAACAATCAGTTTCAAAGATATGCAATATTTTTACTACGTAAATATTCAGTAGTAAAGTAAGTATTAAATATTCACATGCGGACTGTACATCACGTCGTTTAGGGCGCCGCGTGCTTTGACAAATAGGTAAAGACTTTGGACCGGCAATTTATCAAACTTTCAAATAGCTTATTTTATTGGCATATTAATTAATGACTGTTTTTAAATGAAGTAAGTTCAATAAATTGGTATGCTTAAAAAAAAATGAATTAACATATTTACAAGAAGTCCATATTTTACTTCATGTCCACCACCTGGTTCAATGCACAAGTTAGCACGACGCCGACGTAGCACTTTGTTTTTCACTCGGATAAATGTGTCCCTGTCACTTTTAATTTTGCACTTATTATACGGGTTTTTAATTCGTCCACATTTCGAATATTATTGCCACTATGTCCATAAACCAAGTCTTTTACACGTCCCCAAAGATAAAAATCTAGCGGCGTAAGATCAAGCGATCGAGGCGGCCATGCAATAGGACCACCATGGCCTTCTTCAACGTTACCGGAGGGAATCTGTTTAAAGAGGGCGTAACTGGCCATGGTCCAATAAACGCTGGTAGATGGTGTGGATACCAGGCACTCGTCTAAATACTCGCGATTAGTGTACGTAAACGGCATTATGGTAGGTAGAGGTACCTATAATGTAATTTTCAACACTGCGCCAGCGCACATAATTTGCGTAATGACACGGCGGATACCCTTACCGCGCGGCAGATAGCGGACGGGAAGGGGAATCGGGCGGGAGCCGCTGTGCGGTGGCGCAAGGTCGCGCGGTTGGCCAGAGTCGTAAGCGTAGCCCTGCGTACAGTCAGTACAGTGCACACAAAAATACTATACTAAATTGTTTTTGTACGTGAACAATTAAATCCGCTCAAAAATTCTTTTTTTGCAATGTGTTAGTTTTTTTGATACCGGACAAGTATACGAAATT